>JAQPPZ010002157.1:9915007-11390015 GCA_028583015.1 Wollemia nobilis | reverse complement strand
TTTAATCATTTGAATCACACATATTTTTTGTTGGGTTGATGAATTTAGGCCTTAGTAAATAGAGGAAATATTATTCTTTAAGGACCTATTATTTTGGACTTAGGAGTTAAGGAAAAAAGAGGGATTTTATCCTATGTTCCAATGAGAGATGAACTTTAGGTGATGGAAAGCATTGTTTTTCAGGGAATTTTTTTAGGCATGAATTTTACATGGTAGTGTAAAATGTGTAGGCAGAGAAATGATGTATGAATGACCTAAGGATTTAGGGCTTTGAAATAATATCTGATGAAGCCTATACATAAGGGCTTATGATGGAAAATATTAGAGGCCAACCACTATAGATTTTTCAAAGTGACCTTAGGGACCATAGGGAATTTTGGAGGACCAACAATTTATAATTTTTCAAAAAAAAAATGAGGATATTTAAAGAAGAACATGCTCTTAACCAAGACAAAAATTTGCAAAGGACTACTAGATGTGTATGTAAAAAAGAAAAAAATTGAAGTATGATGACCAAATTAGGGATTATTGTAACAATTTGAAAGCTACCAAGTTTAAAGTAAAATGACCTTGACTCAGATGTCCCAACAAAACACCCTAGACCTAGGACTTCACAAGACTCGTCAAAATTTCAAATTAGGAATAACTCTTAAGGTTGGATTTTGAGGATCCAACATAGGCTTCAAGTGGGACAAGTGATGAAAACTTGAAGCACTCGAGAACCTTAGAATCTCTGGTTATACTTTCCTAAAATCACCTAATAACAAACCGAAAAAGACTTTTGAAAAATAGACATTCTCCTACCTAATCACCTAATGTTAGGACCTAGGTAGTAGCCACTAAGAAGAAGACTTGTTGTAATGAATGGTCTAAGGACCTAGGAAAAAATGGACAAAACATTTTTTTTAAAATAAAAGTACAAATTCATTCTCTTCTAACCCAAAAATAGGGTTGATACAACTTCAGATGTTGGCCATTGATTGAAATATGCATTTGTTCTCCTTCTAGAGTATGTAACCTATAAGTATGCTATCCAACAATCTAAATTATCTGATATGTCCCAAGCCATATGAGCTATAGTTTACTTTTTTTTGTAATGCTTATCATTCTTAGGGTTCCAATATATCACTATGTTTCCTTCAAAGAATGGTTTGCCTTTCACCTTTTTATTAAAAAGCTATACTATTTTCTATGTTTGCTCTGTTATTTTTGTCAAGCTTCTCTTCTATATTCTTGCAACTATGTAATATGATCTAATCTCCTTTGAAAAACATCTGGATTTTCATGATCTTGAAGAAGTAGATATAAGGTATTTCTCTATATCTAAGGAGGCAACAAAACATTCTCTCCAAACACTAGCTCATATTGAGACTTTCCTGTGTTTCTTTTAACAGATAATCTATCTACCCATAAAGAATATTTTAACTCAATGTCCCAACCTCTTTTGTTCTTTTCTAGTGATCTCTTGATTATGGTAATTAAATTTTTATCTAAGGACTCAACCAAACTATTTCCTTGAGGATAATAATTTGAAACACGAGAGAGTTCTATATTATACTTAGCATAAAATTCAATCATTTTAAAGGATGTGAAGTAGTTTCCATTATCCGTAACTATCTTCTTAGGGATCCCAACCTAGTCAATATAATTTCTTCAAGGAATTTGAATATGAACTCAGTTGTTGACTTCTTAAGGGAAGCTGCTTCCACCCACTTAGTGAATTAGTCTATAGTTGTTATAATCCACCTATAAACCCATAAGAGTTAGGATTAATGTTTCTAATAAGATCAATTCCCTACTTCTTAGGATTAATCTTTACAATAAGATCAATTTCCTACTACATGAAAGGAGCTTCAATGACCATTGGATTTAAAGGTATAACTGCTAAATGCTTCTTCCTTGCAAAAAATTGACAACTATGATAAATTTTGATCAATTGGTAAACATATTTAAATAGTGTAGGCCAATAATAACTAGCTCTCATATTTTATTGGCAGTGGATTTTGGTGCAAAATGACAACCACATAATCCAAAATGGTATTCTTTCAATACTTGAGGGATTTCCTTTTCAAATAAATAGAGCAACAACACACCATATGGATGTCTCCAATATAGTTTACCTTCTTGAACATAGTATTTTTGGGCTTGCTACTTGACATATCTCATACTATTTTAGGACATTCCTCTTGGGAAAGATAATGTCTAAAGATACATCAATATATCATCGTACCATTTACACTCAACATTATCAATTCTTCTGATTTCATGTTGTTCATCAACTGTGATAATATTGTTCATATACTCCCCTTCTTTGTTTGCCATATACTTTGCTAAACCTTACCCTTTAACAATCTTAACTACTTTGAATTCTACATCATACTATAGTAGTTTAACCATCCATCTAGTAGTATTGTCTATGGATTTAGACTGAATAAGGACATATTTTATGGCTATGTAAATAAAGTAAGCTGTTACTTTGCTTGATCCAAATATACTCTTAAAATACTTCAATGCTCTTATTAAAGCATAAGCATGTTTCTCTATCATGGAATATTTTAGCTGAGCTCCTTTTAGTCCTATACTCATAAAAGCTATGGGTCTTTCATTATTCTCATCTTTATGAGACATAACTACGACAATAGTATGCTCTAATGCAAAGAAATATATATTAAAATATTTAGAATTGTTAGGACAATTCAACATAGGGTCTGTTAATGACATCTTTAATACCTCAAAAATCTCTGATGTTTTCTTATGTCCACCTTATGTCCCTATATTTTTTAATTATGTCACTAATAGGCTTTGCAATTTTAGCAAATTTGAGGATAAATATTCTTCTAAAGTTAATATTGCCAAAGAAAGATCTAACTCCTTTTATATTTTTAGGAGGGGGAATTTTAGTAATGACTTCTATCCCTTGTGGATCAATGTTGAAGCCTTCTTTAAAAAACATGTCCTAACAACTTCTCTTTTGTTGCTCCAAAGATACATTTCTTAGGATTAAGAGATATACCAAATTCTTTACACCTGTTAAACATAGTGGTCAAATGTTTAAAGTGGTCCTCTGGATTCTTAGAAAACATTGTTATATCATTAAGGTATACAATAACTATTTCAAACATGAGATCTTTGAAAACAAAATCTATAGCCTTGTAAAATGTGGCACCTGCATTCATTAATCCAAATGGTATTCTGAGATATTTAAAGGATTCCTAAGGTGTAGTAAAAGTAGTCTTGAATCTATCTTCTAGATTAAGAAATATTTGATTATACCTTGAAAAACCATCTAGCAGAGATATTCTTGTTGACCCAACCACTGCTTGCAATAACTATTCCATATTAGGGAGTGGATAGTTATCTTTGAGTGAAATTTTGTTTAAATTCCTAAAATCAACATGTAGCCAAATATCTCCATTTTTCTTCCTGTCTGGTTATAAATTTGCTATCCAAGAAGAAAATCTCACCTTTCTAAATGGATTTAATGTCCTTAAATATTCATAATTCCAAGCAAAAACATCTTTGTTGTGTTTCAGAAAACTAATGTACTGTATTCTTTCTTTCCTAACAAAGCTTTATTTATTTTTACAAGCCTAGGATCTTCCTCTGTTTCAATATTAACATCATCAACTTTAGATTCGTGAAAGAGTGGCTTGTAAGCTTTGTCAAAATCATCAAATAAGATTTCTAAAGAAACAAACCCCCTAAGAATTTTATTTATTTTTAGTTGGATAACTTCAACTGGTTCTCCAATTACATCTTTTATTTTCTCTTCACTTCTTTCTCACATATTACATCAACAAATTGATTATGAAGATTCATAAAGTCTTTAATGTATACATCATCCTAAAATACATAAAGATAGACAATGTTATCTAGTACATATGGCTTATAAACAAAAATAGTTGAAAATATATCCATGTATTCAATATCAATTTTTGGATAGTATGCACCAGATACATTTATAACTAATAGGTCTGCAACATAATTCTATTCTCTTGGAATATATGAAAAATTGAAGGCTAAAAATTTATCTATCTCATCAAACATTGCATATTTATACTATATTAATCTTAGATGCTTAGCCTGATATTTTTCCTTTACCTACTGAATGATTAGTTCTACATCTCCACTGACAATCAAGTAATTGATACCTAATTCTTTGGATTTTATGAGTCCCAATAATAATGCTTCATATTTAGCCACATTATTAGTATAAGGGAATTCAAGTCTATTAGGGATACCTAAATAGTTACCTTTAATATCATTCAAATTTATCCCTACACCAGCCCCAGTCTATGATTTAGCCTCATCAAATGTCATGGTCCACATTTTTGAAGTTAAAACTTTGTCAGATTTTGCGTCAACTTTCACTCTAGTTTTTGGATCTAAGCCTTTAGCATCAGGAAATTCTTTTAGAAATGGTGTATTCTAGACTGAGTATACTTCCATTCCTTATTCCTTAACATAATTAACTATATTTATCATAGTATCATCAAATTTTCTCATTTCTATATAATACGTGTTAAAATATTCTCTCCTAAGAGTAGCATTTTTAATTCTTGACAGTGGAATAGTAGCATAATAAGGGATGTATAAATAGTTACCCTTAATATCAGTCATATTTATCCCTGAACGAGCCCCAGTCTATGATTTAGCTCCATCAAATGTCACAATTCATATTTCTAAAGTTAAAACTCTATCATATTTTACATCAACTTTTGCTCTAGTTTTTGGATCCAAGCCTTTTGCATTAGGGACTTCTTTTAGAAATGGTGTATTCCAAACTGATTATACTCCTATTTCTTTCTCCTCAATAGAATTAACCATATTTTCATAGTATCATCAAATTTTATTAGCTCTACAAAATACTTGTTAAAAGGTTTTCTCTTGAGAGTAACATTTTCTTTTCTTGATAATGCAATAGTAGCATAAGACCAATTTAACTAAATAGAGCCACCTAACTATTCAACCTAGTGTCTACTCAACAATAAGGAGAAGAAAGGATCTACATCCACTACTGTTGCATCCATTACAATGCCTTTCTTAGGGTATTGATCTAGATATACCAATAAGCCAATGATTACTCCCACACATGGTATTTGTCTACTATCTATGACTAAAACATGGGAATGATCTCTTGTGCACGTAAGCCCTAATTGGTATGTTACTTGTTTAGGAATTATATTATGTGAGGCACCATTGTTTAACATGCAATTATGTATGACATATTGATATCCTAATTCAGATGTATACTTGAGGGACACAAAATGGTCTGACTAAAGAAGGTGTTATTATCTCATGATTTTTAGATCTCATAGCATTACATGTCTGACCTTCTATCTAATATGTTAATCCAAATGCTTTACAAACATGATATTTGTATTTTGGAACTATCATAAACTCTCCGAACGTAATATTAACCTTTTGCCTTGTTATTTTTAAACCAATATCAAATTCAATTTTCTTAACATCCAAGTTTCTTGAGTATTCCTATTTTTGTTGCTCATGTAAATATTCATCTACTTCAACTACTTCAAGGATGACCTTTTTATATTTTTGTTGTTTATTTTTATAGGTAGATTTGTTCAAACTTTTTTGTCGTATGTTTTCACTAGTATATGCTTTCTTTGCCTTACTAGGCACTATTCTATTCCTTAGATTTATTGTGTGTATTCTTTCTAGTTCCTCTATCTTTTCTATTGTTGGTGTCAACTTTATTTATTTTATTCTATCATATTTAAAATCTTGTGATCTCTACATGAATTTTACATTATCAATTACTATAATTTTGGGATGGTGGTTAGAAGCATATAAGTCCGTGTTTTCTTCAAATATTTTCTCTCTAGATTCATCTTCTTGAGTCCAACAAACATTAATCCTTATGTTTTCCTTCGACTCATCCTCAAGGTCTATATTATTATGCATACTCAAATAAATTCCATAGTCAACTGAATTGTGAGGAGCATTAGAAGTAGAACAACAAAAAGAAAAATCTATAGTTACATTAGTAGAAGATATGGGGTTTGGGACAACATCTAGATATTTTTATGTTTCTTTCATTTTCTAATTATTTTCACCGTTTCTATTTTTGTTCCCTTCCTTAGAATTATTATTATTCCATTTTTTTTAAGTTTCTTCTGAAAGAAGATTTGTTATCCCCTTGTTGTTTATCACCTTGGGAGTGTGAGGATTCTGCATTATTCTCTTTTCCTCTTTCAATCCTTGCTAATATGTTATTCATAGTATTAAACATTTCTATAATCTAATTAGCTAGCCTTTCCATTGGATCTTGATATGTTTTCTTCAATATAATGAACCCTACTTTCTTTGGTTTCTTATAAGGCTGATTTAACTATAAAGAACAAGGTTTCATTTTACCACTATTGATCATATTTCTTTCAATTTGAAAGGCTTTATCTATGAATGTATCAATAGTAGTCACTTGTTATTGTCTTAACTCATAATTGAATTCTCTTGGAAATGCATCCTTGTAAAAATAGATTGATTGTATATCATTAGGTTTTAACCCAATATGGATTTTATTTCTTATATTGATAAATCTCCTATTAAATTCATAAATGAATTCATTCTCTTTATTCTTCATTTTAGCTAAATTTGTTAAAAGGGTCCGTTCATTCTTTCTTTTACTGTACTTCTTGAGAAAACTTTCCTCCATTTCATGAAAATTACGGATAGTATGAGCTGGGATATTGTTGAACCATTATTTGACATATTTCTATGATGTTTGTAATAACAACATAAGGACTACATCTTCATAATTCACTTCAAGACTATCCACAACGTAAAGAAAATATCTAATATGATCTTCACCAAAAATAACATTGTTTCCTTAAAACTTGGGTAAATACTTATAAACTTTTCCAAGCAAGGGATTCATATTTGGAGGTAAGACAAAAGGGAGGTACCTATTGGTTCTCCACTATGAATATTAGGTTATGGATTGACCACGTTAACTATAGGGGTAGTATTAACAAGTTTCAAAGTAACATTCATAGAAGGAATAACAATGGGGCTAATATTAATAGCAGTAGAATCTGACTTATTTTTAGAAATAAAATTTTTAGGTACAAGGATTTTATTATGAGTTTGGAGAAGTACCTTTGGATTTGATAGCTTTGGATAGAGGTTTTAAGCACTTCTTGTAGATGCTAGGACAAGTTGCTCCTTCTTTCTTTAATTCTTGAATTTTGGGTATGAACTAGTCAAAGTTGTCAACATGATAGGTCTAGAAAGAACAAGGATGTTATGGTAAATATTGCTCGACATTAATACTATCAACATCAAAAAATAGTATACACTTAAGGGATTTGGATAATATGGTAAAAGAAAATACACAATAATTAAAAACTGACAAAACCCATGATTGTTGTATTTTGATTTTTTTGAAAATTCTACAAGAAAAACCACAAAAAATTCAAAAATAAAAACTCAAATTATCCTTAGCAATAGTGCCAAAATTTATTTTGGAAATATCTTGTGTCCCCTAATATGAGTCATTCCATAAGATTTTACAAGCAATATTATAGACTCTAGTGGATTTACCACTTTAACTTAGGCAAAGATTATAAAAAAGACTCTAGACAAACTGATTAGGGTAAGGCCACCCCTATGGTGAGCTTATAATATTTATTTACACACCCATGCTCATCATAGATTAAAATTTAAATATTTTTTTTTAAGTTGGTGACCAATATTCACATAAACCTTGAGATTAAAACCTCTAACAATAGACCAATGCCTTGTCCATTACCAATTATAGTAAGACTATAAACACATTAATGCAATAGAAAGAAAAGAAAAGAAAAGAAAATATTGAGTCAATTATATCTATTCAAATAATGTAACAAACATAATTGATTATCAATAAAATAAAGCATCAATTACACATTCAAATTATGTAATATGTAAAAGAGACACACATAAAACTGAACACAATGAATTACCCAAAAGAAGAAGCTTAAATTGTATTAATATCAAAAGATTTTACGAGAGCCTGGATTAAATTAGCACAAAGCTCCTTAAATGAATACAATTATAATTCTTATTCAAATGATGTAACAAGAACTCTTCAACCTATGTTCCAAGAAGGTAACAATAGGCCTTCAAGATTCTAATTTAGCAGTTGGAAATGATCTCAATTTCTTGAATGCTTCCTTAACAAAACTTGCATAGTAATGGGGAGGAATTAAGAGATGGAAAATAAGAAAGAACACAAAAAGGAAAATACAATGGCAAAACAAGGGTACTCATAATACCTCGAGGTAAAATTGGTGATGCAAAACTTGATTCTTATTTTGGCTGTAGTTGCTCATATTATAGCTTAAAGGTGCCTTGCTTCTATTATAACTGCCTTCATCTGAGACCTCCATTTGTCATCATTCTCTACTCTTTATTGGATGAGTGTGCTATAGTACAATTATAGTTATCCTGAGTTGTATTATTTTAAAATCAGTATTTGGCTGCTCTAAGATCTTAGATCCTCAAAATAGAGTACAATTGTTAGACATTTAGGCTTTATGGCTAACCTGTCCCTATGTATTTATCTTTTTCTTTTGAATCTTTATTTTCCTTTGTGGTGGCCCCTATGATGACTTCTTCAATTTTATCTATTTGTAAACTTTGTTCCTCTTCTATTATATTTTTCTAGGAGGTTGTTATCATGGACATTTATATTTGCTTTTCTTGATATCTTTCCATTTATTTATTTCCTCCTAGAGGTCTTTTATCACCATATCAATGAGTTCCCATGCTTCTTCACAAAAGGTCATAGTAAATTTCAACATATTCAAATCTTGCATGATTTTGATCTTTTGAATTTTGGACCATGCTTTGCTCTCTTGGGAAAAATTATACAGGTGGTTTATTGTTTCTGTTAGAAAGTTGATTTTCCTAGCTAATTCTGACTTGTTATCTGGATCATAGTCAAAGTCTTGAATCTTGTTAAGGATCATATCTTCAACATTAGATACTTGTAAATATTCTTTAAGTGAAAATCCTACTTCATTTAGCTCATTATTTATTTCATCCTCCCATGTGACTACCTCTTTGATCCAATTGCACCACCCAAGCCTATCTCTTAGAAATATTGATATTTAACGAACTCTTCAACATAGAAAATGATGGTGCCATCTTCCAATGTCACTCGTACCACACTTATTTGATCATAGTACTTTTAAAATTGTTGGAAGATAGGATATATTGTGTTCACTCTTTGTTCTTCTTGTTCCAGAAGATTCTTCAGGTTGTCTGTAGAGCTCTTTATCATATGGATGTTGTAAAATATTTCTCTCAGATCCTCCAATTTATCTTGTATTTTATTTTGTAATTCCCTTTTATATTTAGATAGTAAATCAGAGAAATCAATGTTTTTAATAATGATATGAGGTTCTCTTCTTGAATTTGCAGCCTAAGAATTTGAAATTTATTGTTTGAGGTTGTCTAATTTTACCTATAACTGATCCACTTTTGTTTCTTTGGCTTTCAACTCATTAACTTATTTCTCCACTACAAGTGTAATTTGTACATGTGCAACAAATTCTAACTTCATCATGGTAACTGGGTCCCCTATAGCCTATATTATCCTTTTTTCTAAGTCAATTTGAGCTTCTTTCACATCCCTTGGCAAAGGTTATTTCAATGGTAGTAGTAGATGCATCATAAGCACTTTGTTCCCCTAGTTCTTCAACTATACACCGTCCTGCATTGGGATCCTTCCCCTCTTCCATATCTTGAATTTTACTTTCTTCATCAGGATCAAATTGTACTTCTTCTTCTACTTGCATCAAGGTGAGACTTTTATTAGTATTTGAATAAGGGACCATCTCAAGTCTAGGATTTTTATCTTGGGGAACTTGGAGGAGAAGCAATTTTAATTTGATGCCCTCTAAGAAAATTAGACAATCCTCTTGCCTCTTGGATATTTTTGAGCACTAGTGAACATATTTTGTGCTCTTCTCTGTGTATGACTATACTCGAGGAGATCACTTGAGGTAGATAAATTATAAGTTAAAGCCTTTGATTTAGAGCCATCAATGCTTTAGCGAGCTCGAGGGGAGTTGCCTGAACTTGTGTAGAATAAATAGTAACTATTTTATTACCCTTTGTTGTCTACTAGAGTGTCAAGAATGTGTTAAATAGCTTATTTTTATTTTGCTTGAGGTATGACTAGGTCAATTTTCATCAATATGTCCACTTGTTCAGGCTCTTGGTCTATGATTTCTAAGATAGAGTCTTGTAGGTCTTTAGAGGAAATAGTGGAAATTAGTGGGGTAGTTGACTCTACGTAGTGCTTCTCAATAATCTCAAATCATTAGGGTAGTTTCTCACCATTTCTATTCATGTATGGGGCCTATCTCTCATCTTCCATACCAATTCTAGTGATCCTCTTCTTTTGATTGTTGCCTACATTGCATCTTCAAATGGATCTATTGTGAGTGATTTGGGCAAAGCTTAACTTCTTTACTGATTCATGATAATGTCTAGTAGGGTCATAGGGACTCCAAGTGATTTCAAAAAATACATAGGAATCCATGTTCCAAATAGCCCTTAGATGGCTAAGATGACCTTTATATACATAGTGCCCTAATCTATAAGGAATATCGAGCTAGGAATTTTTTGCCTTTTTTTATTGCTCTCATTTTCACTTATTTAATATGTCTTATAATTTCTAAGATGAGGATGGACATAAGATAAAATTTGGGTAGCGCTTTTGGTGGGAGTTTAGCTCTAAATAATATGATATGTGAATTCTTTCGTAAAGAAGAAGTCTCTTATTTTATTCTGATGTAAAAATGTAGCTACACCACTATCAATTCTTTGAGGGTGATAATCACAAAGTTTTTCATAAATGATTGTAAGGAATCATCCAAATAAGTATAACTAGACAAACCTTCATGGATGCAAGGGAGTCTATCCTAAACATCTATAACTTTTATCTCTCTCAATTGCTTGACTAAGGGTGGCTCCATATGTCCCACTATTAGATGAATCAAGAAAGAATAATACAAAAAGGGAGGCATTATTTCTCTTTTTTCCTTAATGGATTTTTGTAATTTTATATTTATATTGTCACTTATGACATTTTCCCACTTGTACATTGACATATACCTTGTTTTATTACACTAAATTGAAGAACACAATATTATACTGAGAGGGGGGTGAACAGTATAAGACCACTTTTTACTTTCTTTCCAAACCAATATCAATTAATGTCCTTAATTACAATAACCAAATATAGTAGTGTGCATTAATAACTCAGATAGTAGTAGTAAGAAAGAGCACACGTCACCACACAATTGAGACACAATAATTTACGTGGTTCACCCAATGTAGGCTACTCCATAGAGAAAATATTTTACTAAAACTTTCTCAATCAATCTCTTTGGGAATCACTCCCAATTACAATGTTTATGGATATCTATCCAAAGGAGAACTCTTTCCCCTTCTACTCTGGATATGTGATCTTCTAGGAGACTCTATCTCTCTACTACACTGATTAGTGGACCTTTCTCCACTTGAAGACTCCTCACTCAGATCTATCTTCAACTATGTTGGCTACTAGATCTCTATCCACTAAGAATCTATCCTCTATATTCTATCACCTCCAAAGCTCTATCAATAGGCTCACTAAGAACCTACTCAATAGGCTCACACAGAACCTACTTAACAAGCTCACATAAAACTTGTCCAATGTTGAATAATAAGCTCACACAGAACCTGTCCAATGTTGAATAACAAGCTCACACAAAACCTATCCAATGCTGAATAACAAGCTCACACAAAACCTCTCCAATGCTGAATAACAAGCTCACACAGAACCTATCCAATGTTGAATAACAAGCTCATAGAGAACCTATCCAATGCTAAATAACAAGCTCACACAGAACCTGTCCAATGCTGAATAACAAGCTCACACAACACCTATCCAAATATGATCTAGCAAGCTCACCAAGAACTTTCCCAAATATGCTCTAGCAAGCTCACCAAGAACTTACCCAAAACTATCCACAAATTTGTCCCAACACTGTCCTCAAATATGTCCCAAAGGCCTTCTCAAAGGCTCAATCAATCATGCTCAAGTAGTACTCAAAATGAACTCAACAATGAATGGTAATCTCAACTCAAATCCACTTCATAGAAGCATAAAGAGAATTGTTAGAGACTCAATATGTTCTAATATCACTCTCAACCCAAATCAATCTCAACTCAACTCATAGAAGCATAAAGAGAATTTTTAGAGACTCAATATGTTCTAAAATCACTCTCAACTCAAATCAACCTCAACTCAATTCAAGTCAACCTCAACTCAACTCAAGTCTTATAGAACCATAAAGAGAATTGTTAGAGACTCAATATGTTCTAACCTCAATATAAACTCAACATAGAATGATGGAATAGTTTGTTTCATAGAACTTGAACAATCACTTCACACATCACTTGACTAGGCTCAATCAACTCAACTCAACCAATCATCACAAGGGACAACTCTCTCTCATACAACCCTAGTCCAAGTATGTATCAACCAACTCAAATGTTTCCAACAATGCTCAACCACAAATATCACACAACAATGATACTCATGTTCTTTTCTAACTCAAGTTATTTCACAACCAATGGGCTTCAACCACTATGCTTATAACACAAGGTTTAAACACAACTCTCAATTCATAAAACCTTGATGCATTCAACCAACCACTTTCGAAAAGGAAACCACAAACAATTCTTTTCACTCCAATGATATTTCAGAAATCAACCACCATAAAAAATCAATAGGAGAATGTGCCCATACCTTTTTATTGCCAAGAAGTTGTCCACAAAATCTGCCACACTAAACACAACTTTCCTTTGCCAATCTTCACAAAGGTTAGTAGATCACAAAACAATCAACATTACTCCACTTCTCAATAATAATCACCAAGGCTTTTAATTTCACAACTTCCTTATCTCTCCTAAAACCCCTTGTACCATAAAATAAAATAAATAAAATATTGCATAACCTTATCACTCCCAAAACCACTTATACCTTAAAATAAAATAAATCACAATATTGACCTTATCACCTCATGGAAGAATTCGTCCTCTTGGAAAAGAACAAGGCAAACTTCACTTTTGAAATCTCTTTACAAAAATAAAAATATATCTCTACATACACCTTATTTATCCTTCTAAATAAGTTAGTCAAATAGCCCTCGAAATAAGTTTTCCAAAGATATATAATATGATATACTTTTATAAAAGTAAAATACTAGAAATATCTTCTTTTCTAAAAGTGCTTTTAAACTTGCCTTACAATAAAAAATCAAATCAACCCTCATCACCTTATTCCTCCAACATTAGGCAATAATAAAATATTTATTAATAAAAATGTTACTTGCCTCTTAGAGGGAATCAAACCCTCGTATCTACCCAAAAAATCCTCAATCGCGGTGCCAAATACCATGCGAGCTACGCGCTCGCATAGGATGAAGAGCGCAAAATGTGCTTTTGTCCTTCTCCTCTTGCTCACGTCAAAAAAAATGTGGGCCAATTCTCTTGCTCAAAAATCTAACCCATGGGAATCAAACCTTGTCTCTTTTGCAAGCAAAAACCTTTGCACTCCCCTTGCTCACCGTTGGACCATGCTGCCACACGAAGATTTCGGCACTTTTCGTCTTATCTCCTCTGCATTCGATTCCAAGGCTTTTGAAATAAAAGCCTTTGCATTTATATGCAAATTCCCTTTAATTTTGTAAACGTCGGTGACACTTTTAAATTAATTTATTTTTGATGATGACATCGACGCTGAGGTAATTTTAATTTTAAAATTTAAAATTAAATTTTAAATATTAAAATTTAAACTAAATATTCAAAATTGAATATCTCCATCTCCAGGGCACCTTTTTCGATGAAACGAAAAGACAACCTAGGTTTTAAGAAAAACCCATTTCAAATCTGCCATCCATGGTTTTAAATAAAACCTTTTATTTTACCTACCTTGGTTTTCACAAAAACCCTATATATATCCATGCTCTTCGAAATATTAATGCTTTGGTCATCAAAACTCAATGTTACCTTGTGAAATTAATGTGACATCAATGACAACATAAAACAACTCAAATTGCCAACATGAATGACCAAAAACATAACTTCTTGGATGATTTATTCTAAATTTTTTCTTCATAGTACTATGTTAATCATATCTACATAATCTTTGGTCCAAGGGCGAAGAATAGACTTATGGATGGAAATTTTGCATGGTATTTGTTGGTTGTAATTAAACAACTTAGTGTAAAAAGAATTACTAAGCATCCATTTGGATTGTATAAAAATTACCTATTTGTTGAGTATTAGGGTAGATGCACTTAGTTGGAAGACCTTATTTTATCTGGTGTGATTCTGAAGACCATTTGGTTGGCGTGGTATCTCACTGTTCTGGTCTTAGAATTATATGTGACTACTAACCATGACAATAGGTCTAAATAGTAGTAAATATTTAGGTATATAAACCTCCCTAAGTTACTCGTCTATCTATTATAGCTAGGGATTTGTTTGAATTGGACTCTTTGTACCCTCTTAAATAGCCCTTTTAGTAATGTTGCATGATGATGGTTATCTTTTTTTGTGGGCTCATAACTGTAACTGGTTGTATTCTCAAGTTTCCATTATTGTAGGGGTTTAATTTCTCCACTTGGTCTTGAATTTTCTACAAATTCCTTGGAGTATCTTCCAACGGAATTTTCTTTCAGTGATTGATAAGGCTTAACTTCCACAAATCCTTTAATATGGGCTTTAATGTTCATGGGGGTAGCGTGAGAAGTACTTGCAAATATTTTTTCTGAAATTGTGATAGCTCTTAGGAATTCTATAGCCTAAGTGGCTCTTCTATACTTTTTGTGCTTGACTGTAAGTGCTCTTTGTAAGTGAATTTCAAACACTTCATGCAAATATTTATGGTAAGTCCCACATGCACTGACTTTAATTACTCTCAACTACATCCTTTGGTTGGCCAGTTGAGCTTCACCACCTTTTTCTTTCACAATTGTATTAACAATAATGGTATGATGCCTATACTTTGCTATTTGGTAAGGAGAATCCATGTTCAGTATATTACAACATTTTTAGATCTAATTCATCATCTACTGATTGTCATGTGTCCCTCTTTTTTAATAGGTGTACCAAATTAGTTTGATTTATATTTTTCTCAAAAAGGTACTTTTTTCATGGTATCCCCATTATGAATATATTTCTAACATTCTTTTTGCTAGGAGATGGCTCTAAAATTATTGCCAATTTTTGTTAGAGCACATCTATTTATTGTCTTTAATTAGCACATGCCAGGCCAATGAGTTAGTCAAAATATAGCGCTCTAGATTTTCTGCTCAAATTCATGTTGTTAAATCATTTGGTGGGTATCTTGGTTGTCCATATTTACACAAACTAAATTTAAGGTATTAGTTGAAAATACCATAAATTCAAATAAATGAACTTATAGTCATTTGTTGGGGTACAAGTATTTTGTTGGGCAAATTTAGATTGTGCACTTATTCATTAGTGTTATTTTCTGAGTTGTTCATTTTACAACCAATCAGAAGTTAACACTTGAATTTTTCACTCAAAACTTTACCATTGATCTTCCACTTAGCATTTCCATCTGGGTTGTTCATGTTGCAATGAATCAGAAGGCAATGCTTGAGTTTTTCTAGCTCAAATATAGTCCATTAATATTCTATTTAGCATTGTCATCTAAGATGTTCATTTTATAGCCAATCGAAAGTCGATACTTGAATTTTTCTTCTCAAAACTGAACCATTGATCTTCCACTTAGCGTTGCCATATGAGTCATTCATATTACAACCAATTATAAGGGAGCACTCAATATTTCCACTCGAATCCACACCACATATTTTATTGGCTAATTAGATTGTAGTGCTCATTTTCCCTGCTCATATCTGCACCACATATTTTTTGGCTAATCAGCTTTTAGTGCTTAAATTTTTTGCTTCAATTTAGGTAATTAGAACCTTAGGTAGAAATTTGATTATTTGGGATACTTATATTTTTGGAGGCCATGACATTAGACCTTAATATATGCAAGGATTCCCATTTGGACATAAGATTAAGGTAGATGGAAAGAATTTTGAGTCTATGTATCAATGCCCCTTAAACCTAGATGACAAGAACATTATTTTTTGAGGAGCTTCCAAGGTATGGATATTATGGAATACGAAGGGGGAGAATGAAGATGTATGAAAGACCTAAGGGATAGAAAATATAATAATCGATGGGCTTAGACTTAGGGACTTATGATTTATTTTGTATGACATAGGTTTTAACCTTAGGAATTGATATGACTCCTAAGGGGGACGTGAATGGTCAATTTGACTTTTAACCATATAAAAGGAACATATGAGAAAATTATGCATGAATTAGGACCATTTGGAAAAAATATTAAATGGATCTTAGACTTTATCATTGTAGCCTAAGTTGTCAAGGGGATTTCAGTGTTGGAAATATGTTGAATATTTCCATATTATTTTGGTAGGGTTAACTCTAAAAGGTACTAGACACTCTCCATGCATCCTCATCGGGATTTGAGGGTGACAACCTTTGAAAAGCGGTGATGTGGTGGTGACAACCTCTAGTGGAAGTTTTAGGGTTTCTTAAGCTATTTTTAGACCCATATGGGTTGTCTAGGATTAAATATTTGAATCCATGGTATTGTAAAATAATCCATATGGGTCTAAAAATAGTTTAAGAAATGGTTATTAAACAACCCATATAGGTTGTAAAATCCATTCTTGTGTTGTTGTTATTTAATTACACTTACATCAGGGTTTGAAGACAGATAAGAGATGAACATTATTGTATTGAAGATGATTAAGTTTATACAATAAGGAGATATTATTGTGTTGGATTTTTTCTGTAAGGATTTTCCAGGTGAAATATTGTGTTATGTGTGTATCTATTATATTATTTTTTTCTTTGATTATGTATTTACTATTTTCTAGATTTAGTTTATCAGGGTCTTTTGCTCTTCATTTGGCATTAGAGCTAAGTTTTTTTTTATTTATTCGAGTAAGGGTTTCAACCCTATGATAAATTAATTCTTGAGGGAGCTATACATGAAAGAATCTAGGTGAAGGAAAATAATGGGAAGCACACGGGTAAAGATTGAAAAATCTAATGGATACATTTTTTAGTTATGGAAACTCAAGATGGAAGATCTGTTGGTTTATAGAGATCAATGGATTGCAATCTCGAGAATAAAACCAACATCAATGATAGATGAGGATTGAATAAATATTGATAGGAAGGTAAAGAGTTCTATTAGATTGTGCTTATATGATTTAATATTATTGAATGTATGGACAAAGACCATGACAAAGTTTTTATGGGATAAGTTGGGAACTTTGTATTAGATAAAGTTGTTGGTAAATAAACTCTTTCTTTGAAAGAAATTATTTTCGCTTTGTATGAATTATGGTGACTATGTTTTTGAATATATAAATGCTTTTAACACCGTGATAAGTCAATTAAACTTTGTTGAATTAAAAACGAATGAAGAGAAAAAGTGTACTACTTTATTTTATTCATTACCTGATTTGTGGGATAACCTAGTTATGGCTATCACCAATACTACTTCTACATTGAAAGTAGACGATATAGTAGAAACATTGCTATATGAGGAAATGAGACAAAAATATTCTAAGGATTATCATCAGAAGGATGCCTTGGTTGTGAGAGGTCGTTCTCAATAAAGAAGCAAAAATAAATCAAGAGAAAGAAAATTGAGATCTAGGGGTAAATCTATTGCTCCAAAAAAGATGAAATATTGGAAGTGTGGTAAAATAGGGCATTATAAAAGAGACTGCATATCTAAAAAGGTTGATAATAGCTGATCATCTGATAAACAAACTTTTACAAAAATGAAGGCCTTAAACGAAGATTCAAGGGACTTATTCTTAGCTGTAGTGTGCTCAAGTGAATGCCATAACTCATGGATGATTGACTCAAGTGCTTCCTTTCATATTACTTCTCATAGGAAGGGGTTTTATGAATATAAAAAGATAAATGAAGGTGAATTCTTCTTGGGAGACAATTCAACATATAAAATAATAGGTCGAGGAAGAGTCAAGTTGAGGTTAAAATATGGAAACCCTTCCTAGTATGTTACATATTTTAGGTTTGGCAAGGAATGTGATATTTATGAGTAAGATGAATGATGCAGGTGTGTCGATGGTATTCAATAAGGATAGTTGCAAGATGGTTCATGGAGTCTTGGTGTTGGCAAAGGGAGTTCATACAAGAACTTTGTTTATACTTGAGGTTAGCACTATAAGTATTGATTATAATAACTCGTCAATTGTAGAGGATAATAATACAATAGAAAAGATAATATTGTGGCATAAATGCATGGGGTATATTGGTGAGAAAGACCTTCAAACATTAAAAATAAAAGGTATGGATGAAGGAATTTTTGATTGCCCATTAATTTTTGACTTTTATGAGCATTGTGTTTTTGGAAAGCAAACCCAAGTCAAGTTTCCTAGTAGTGCTACAAGATCTAAAGGAATTTAGATCTAGTTCATAATGATGTGTTTGGACCTGCAAAAGTACCATCGTTAGGTAAATCTATCTATTTTCTTACATTTATAGATAACTTTTTAAGAAAAACTTGGGTATATTTTTTATGGAATAAATATGATGTTTTCAATAAATTTAAAGAGTTTAAGGCTCTTGTAGAAAATAAAATAGAGAAAAAGATAAAGGTTTTGAGAAGTGACAATGGTGGTGAGTATTGCTCTAATGAAATTGAGCAATTTTACAAGGATCGTGGAATAAAAAGGTAGAAAACAACTCTGTATACTCCACAACATAATGGAGTTGCAGAAAAAATGAACAAAACATTGATGGATAAGGTCAAAATAATGCTAAGTGGTGTAGGGTTAGAAAGGAAATTATAGACAAAAGCCATGTTAATTGCTTGTTACCTCATCCATAGATCTCCTACCTCAGCTTTTATGGACAAGACTCCATAAGAAGTGTGGTCTGGTAAGAAACCCAATCTTAGTTATATAAGGGTTTTTGGTTGCAATGCTTATATGTATGTCCCAAAATAGAAAAGGACTAAGCTAGACTATAAATCTAAAAAATACATATTTATGGGTTATAGTATTGGTGTTAAAGGATATAAGTTGTGGAACCTAGAAACATAAAAGATTGTTTATAGTCATAATGTGATCTTTAGAGAAAAAAAAGGGGTCCAAAATAGAAAATGCAACCAAACAAAGAATTTGAAATAGTTCAAGTAAAATTGAAATAGGAGGAAGAACCTATGGTAGAACCTAGTGCTATAAAATATGAACTATAGAGAGAGTCTAAAGAGAAAAATTCAAAGGAAGAAGGTAAGGAGGAAGCTGAAGATGTAGAAATTTGAACTCCAAGTTCGAGGAGATCAACTCAAGTAAGAAGACACCCAAAAATTTATAGCCCTTCAAATATTTGTTCTACATTTAATATATCAGTTACTAATGAAGAACCCAAGACTATAAAGGAGACACTTTAGTCAAGTGAGAATAAGTCTTGGAAAAGGGCTATGGAGGAAGAAATGAAGTCCTTGGATAAAAATAAGATATGGGACTTGGTGAAATTATCCCTTGGAAGAAAACTAGTTGGTTGTAAGTGGGTATTCAAGAAGAAGTACAATGTAGAAGGAAAGTTGGAGAAGTACAAGGTTCACCTAGTAGCAAAAATATTTTTTCAAGTTGAAGAAATTGACTTTGGTGAAATTTTTTCTCCTATAACTACTAAACTAACTTCACTTAGATTTTTGTTGGGTATTTCTATTGCTTTTGATATTGAAATTGAATAGATGGATGTAAAGACATCATTTCTACATGGTGAACATAACCAAAATTCTTTAGGGTAGGTAAGGAGTACTTGGTATGCAAGTTGAAAAATTCTCTTTATGACTTAAAGCAATATCTAAGAATGTGGAATAAAAAATTTTATAGGTTTGTTTTGACACTTGGGCTTGGAAAAAGCAAAGTAGATCTATGTGTGTATTTTAAACAAGAAGGTGAAAATTTTGTTATCATTGTTTTGTATGTGGATGACATGCTATTAATTGGTAACAATAAGGAGATGATAAAGTTACTAAAATCTTAGTTATATTCTAAATTTGACATGAAGGATTTGGATGCTACAAAATTTATTTTGGGTATGGAAATAATAAGGGATCGTGCAAATAGAAAGTTGTGGTTAAATCAAAGGAAATATGTTGATTTAATACTACAAAGGTTTAGGATGCATGATTGTAAACCAGTATGTACTCCATATCCTATTGGTCAAAAGTTATTTGTTGAACAATGTCTTAAAACATATGAGGAAATTGAAGAAATGTATCATGTTCCTTATGCTGGTGTAGATGGTAGTTTGATGTATGCAATGGTATGTACTATACCTGAAATTACACATGCAACAAGAGTAGTTAGTAGATATATGTCCAGTCCAGGAAAGGAACATTAGAATGTTGTGAATGGGATCTTCAGATACTTGCGTTGAACTTCAGACAATGCTATCTAATACCAAGAAAAATCTAGAGATAGTAATATTATAAATGTACAAGGTTTTATGGATGTTGAATGGGTTGGAGATCTAGACAAGAGAAGATCCACGAGTGCTTATGTGTTTAAACTATTTTGACAGTAAGTTGGATGAGTAAAATGTAATTAGTGGTTGCTTTATCCACAATAGAGGTAGAGTACATTGCAACAACTCATACCTATAAAGAAGAAGTGTGGCTATAGAGGTTGTGTTCAACATATGGTATTAAGCAGAAGGCTGTGAGAATTGACAGTGACAGTTAGACTACAATATTTTTGACCAACAATCCTAGTTTTTATGATTAGTCAAAACATTTTGATATCAAGTACCATTTGTGAGAGATATGGTTGAAGGGAATCATGCGATGCTGGAGAAAGATGATACAAAGAATAATGTTGCCGATTCATTAAAAAAAGTTGTACGTGCTCAAATATTTTCTTGGTGTAGAAGATTTATGGGCATGGTTGCCCTTGATAGTTGATAATGGCAGTTTTTGGCCCTTATGGAAAGTATTCAACAAGTGGGAGAATGTTGGAAATATGTTGAATATTTTCCATGTTATTTTGATGGGGTTAACTCTAAAAGGTACTTGACACTCTCCATGTATTTTTGCTGGGGTTCGAGGGTGAAAACCCCCCAAAAGTGGGGGTCGATGGTGGCAGCCCTCAAAAAAAGTTTTAGGGTTTTTAAAGCTATTTTTTAGACCCATATGGATTATTTAGGGTTAAATATTTGAACCGATGTTTTTTTGCCCATCGTATTGTAAAATTTATTCTTGTGTTGTTGATATTTAATTGCACTTGCATCAAGTTTTGAAGAGATATGAGAGATGAACATTATTGTATTAGAGATGATTAAGTTTATACAATAAGGAGATATTATTGTGTTGGATTTTTTCTCATAAGGGTTTCCTAGGTGAAATATTGTGTTATGTGTGTATCTATTATCTTCTTTTTTCCTTTGATTTTGTATTTACTATTTTTCTAGGTTTAGTTTATCGGGGCCTTTTGCTCTTCATTCAATGCATGAATTATTGACCTTTAATATCATGGAAAATGGGTTTTCTTAAGGTAAAAAATTTATGGAGAACTATTAATTTAAAGCTAAAGGGAGAATATTTGTTTTATGCAATTGGGACCCTCAGACCTTAGGAAAAAAAGTAATTTATTTTTTGGCCAATCAAAATAGAGCGCACATTCTCGCCCGCTCGAATCCACACCACATGTTTTCTAGCCAATGAGATTGCAACATTTGAGTTCACCTACTCTAATTTGCACCACTCATTTTTCAACCAATGAGATTACAACGCTTGAGTTCGCCTACTCTAATCCACACCACTCATTTTTTAACCAATGAAATTGCAACACTTGAGTTTGCCCGCTCTAATACGCATCGCTCATTTTTATTTAATAAAATCTTAGGCATAGTTTTAATTATTTGGATAACACATACATTTTTTGTGGGGGCAATGACTTTAGGCCTTAGTAAATAGAGGACATATTATGCTTGAGGTACCTATTATTTCAAACTTAGGAGTTAAGGCTAAAAGGGGGATTTTATCCTATGTGCCAATGAGAGATGAACCTTAGGTGATGGAAAGCATTATTTTTTGGAGGATTTCTTTAGGCATGAATTTTACATGGTAGTGGGAAATGCGTAAGGGGGAAATGATGTATGAATGACCAAAGGTTTTAGGTATTTGAAATAATATTTGATGAAGCTTAGACCTAGGGGCTTATGAGGGGAAATATTAAAGGAGGTCAACGACTATAGATTTTTCAAAAGTGACCTTAGGGACCATAGAGAATTTTGGGGGACAAATGATTTATGATTTTGCAAATTTTGAGGATATTTAAGGAAGGACATTCTCTTAACCAAGATAAAAATTTACAAAGGACTATTGGACGTGACTATAAAAAAGGAAAACTTTGAAGTATGATGACCAACTTATGAATTATTGCAACAATTTGAAAGCTACCAAGTTTAGAGGAAAATGACCTTGCTCAAATATACCAACAAAACAACTTAGACCTAGGACTCCACAAGACCCATCAAAAATTGAAATTAGGGGTAACTCTTAAGTTGGATCTTGAGGATCCAACAAGTAGTCAATATTTGAATTTGTTTATTGAAATCACAATTGTCTATCATTTTTTTGCAAAGTAATATGATCAAAGATAACTTCTAATTATTTGGTTGATGAACTCACTATTAGGGATAGTTTCATTCTCGATTTAGAAAAATAATTAAACTTCTTGAAATTGAATCACACTCAAAGGGCTTGATCTCAAATATAAACACAAAAAAGTAAATTAATTCATAATTGACTTCTTGTTATTATACTGGAGGATATCAGACATCATTTCTCTTGTGATATGATTGAAATTTAACCATATTCTACATGATCATAATGGACTCATTAATAGAATATATTAATTGGGACCTTCCCAAGATGATTAGAAAGTTTAATCTTCCTTGGTCCTTTCAAGGAGGACCTATTACTTAGAGTTACAAGTTTTATTTTTAAAAAATATATATGAATATGCATTTTAATTTAATCTCTTGAAAAACCTCTAAGAACATCTTAGGCTCCTCCAAAGTCAAAATAATATATATTATTTAAACTATAAGCAAATACCCTAATTACAATAATCCATACTTCTCCCATTTTTTCCTTCACATGTGATTTATGAAAATGCATGGTAGTAAAACTTTGCAACATTACAAGCTACTAATTTTAATCATACAAAGAAATGATAAGGATTAGGGGGAAGAGAATGTGATGACTTTGTTATTACTTCCTTCTTCCTAATGGTTCAGGTTGGAGAAACCATAAAAATTCCTTACTTCACCTATCACATGGGAACCACTAGATTTCTTAAGATTTACTACCAGTTTTATTATTTTCCTAGGACAAAGAATTAGTTTGAAATATATTAGAGGCACCTCTAAAATATCAAGGACTACTTGTTTAGTTTGGCTCTTTTCTTAACTATGGGCTCTTAGGAAATCTAAGATGGAAACATGACATGATAATTAAATTAATTTATTTCAGTAGTTGTAATCTACCTAGAATTCTCTTTGTCATCCAATGAAGTAATTTGATAAGGATGCACACACAAAATTGGAAGGGAAGAGGAAAATATATAAGAGAGAACAATAATTAGAGGATTTGACTAAATGAAAAGCTTTCGTTTTCTTCCTAGTGAAATTTATATTTGGAGGAATATATTGAAAGGATAAACAAAAAATTGAGGAAGTTGAGAAGTTGTCTATATTAGAAGTCTAGAGTCTCAATTTAAAAGATCCTAAAAACAACATATGGCCTAAGTAATATTTTATTTGTAGAGGTGGAGGTGCAGCAAAAATAAGTAAAAAAGCATATTAGGTTTAGACCACCATGTCAAGGGTTTTATGAGTTACTTAAATGACTCATCTACATGATTATTTTTACCTTCAAATCCTTATATTTTTGTATCTAATGATGCATTGTTCCCCTATTTTTTATCAAATGACAACCATGTTTCTATCTTGTACAAATTAACATAATTTAATAGTTTTTGCTAAATTGTGAATGTTTTATTGCTTGAATTTTCTTGCAATATGGTGTGTGATGATACTAATTGTCTTACCCTGAGTGAGTAAATCTTATTTGTATGCTTTAGATGTCTAAAATCACTATAAGAAAATGAACATGCTGATGTAGTTGGACTTCAAGTCATCCTATCAAACTATAAGAACATAAAATACTAAACTATGAAAAATTTAGCTGGCAAATGCATTGAAAAACAATATGGTTACTTCTAGTAGTACAAAACTATGCAAATTAGTTGTGAGAAGAAGAATATGCATTTTGACCTACAAGTTGACAATTAGGAAACATAGTGTTATAATTATCCAAACTAAAAGAATTGTTTCTTATGGAATTGGGTAGTTGTTTCAACAATAAACAACCAATAGAAGATGCGAGCTATAATTTATTTTTGGAAAATTCTTCAATTACTTTATAAATTATCCCAACTACCTGATATTAGAATGATGATTCTCCAATTGTAGGAAAATCCAAAAATCACTTGAATTTCTAATTTGTATTTTTATTTTGTAGTGAATTATGACCATGGTAGTTCCAACTACACCCCTTGAGAGTTGGTAAATAATTCATAGAGGATTTATAGTTCTATTTAATTTTATACATAGTTATGAGTAAGAATTAGAGAGAGAGAGAGACAGAGAGAGAGAATTAGCTAGAATCTATAATTTGATCAATCGTATAATTAAGTTTGGTTATATAACTGAAGAGACAAAAATACAACACCAAATAACAGAAATATAAAGTAGAACTCAAAGAATAGTATTGCACAATGAATGATTTTTATTAATGAGGGGAGCCTCAAAACTCCATTGTTATAATAAGAATTCTTGAATTCTTTGATATAGATTTTACAATAGCTAGGGTTCTCCGAAACCCTAGAAAACAACACTAGTGGTGTCTCAAAATGTGTCTTTGCTCCCAACAGAGATGAGTGGGCTTTTAATTATCCGATGTTGGGCCACTCCAACTTAAGCAGGTGCACAATGCTGATGTAACACTTACATATCTGCATACAATAGAACAACAAATGAGTTAGTAGCAACTATGAGGGCTCCACAATGTGAGGCCCTCTACAATCAATACAAAAACCCTAGCTATCTGCTGTAAATAACATGAATAGAACTAAAAATACATGTAATGAAATACCAAATAAATGATTTACCTTGCTTTTCTATTGTCATCTGATCTGATGAAGTCTATTGTAGTAAATTGGTGTGGCAATTCCCTAGCATCACTCGAAGGCTAGGGGTACTTCATAATGCTGGTGTAAAACACCCATGAGTGCTTGGCGGCTACAAGAAACACCTGTGGGCACTTGATAATGGTAGAGGGCACCCAAAGACACTTGGTGGTGGATAAGGAAGCACCCAAAGGCACTCAATGATGGGAAGCACCTAAAGGTGTTCGATGGCTGAGGGGGAAGTCTACAAAAGTAGATCCAGCTAAGCGAAGGAGGCGATGGTGGATGCTTGGGCTATGGCGAGCAAGAATGAAAGGGAAGAGCACTTAGATACTGTATGGAACTTGATGGCAAACACTTTATGAAAATGCTTAGGGAAAATTACGTAGGGGTTGAGCCATAAAAATGACTCCTACTTATAATCTCACCTAGGGCACATTAGGGTTTTGACGACATGAATTGTGCGATCAAGATTAAAATGTGATGGAGGGTGGAGATTAAATCTAGGGTGTGGCATGGATTGATGTGGATGAATGGATAGGATTAAGTGAAATCGTATGGCTGGGATTAATTCATTTATATAAATATATATTTATTAAATATATAAAATATAATATATATACCCAGGTGTTGTAGGTGAGTTGGAGAGAAGAGGGCAATCCTCCAAGGGAGGTCCTAGGTTCGAATATCCACCCTACCAAAAATTTGAATTGGGTACCCAAAATCCAATTGATAATGTTGGTGTGGGCAGGGCCGGGTGCGACTCTCAGGTGATTTTGACGGTGTAGAACCCCCTGGTCGTGGTCTCTTAGACCAAGGCGACTCCACAAGGGGTTTTTCGCTTAATATTTATATATATATAATATTAATATTTAAATATATAATAATAAATATATATGAATATATATGAATAATGGGTGGAAAGTCATTATGGACGACAAGAGGCTAGGTTTTGGTGTCTACAGATACCCCTTTTGTATTGCATTGCATGAAACACAATGTAGTGCAAAAAAATGAGACACCTATTTTGGCTAGGTGTAGAAGCAGCTTCTCTCTTGGGATGTGAAACATGTGCTTGGAGAAAAATAATGAAAGAATTTGAAAATTTGAATTTTGCGTAGCTTACCCCCTCAATTGGCGAATGAGTTTGCGAATGAATCTCACGAGCCAATTGGAAAATATGTGTAAATGAATGATACAAATGTGATACCATTTTTGTCCCAATGGTGGGAAGGGGATTGGTAAAAAATGTGATATGATGCATCTATTTTTGCCCCAACAGATGAAGGGTTTTGTGAATATGTATGATGGAGAATGTGTTTATTTTTGCCCTAGCAGATGAAGGGATTTTTTTCTAATGTAGATGCCATGATAATGTAATATGTATCCCATTGTGGGAAAGTCAAAACCAAATGTGGTAACCCCAAATTTGGGATGATTCGATGCTGTTGAAGAATATGCCTTCTGGCGTCATTGATATGCAAAGATGAAAATGCAAAGATAAAAATGAAAAGATAAAAATAGTCAACTTTGGAGGGTCAACTAGTGACTATCAGATAACTTCTATGATCAAAACCAATCACCCTAGATAAAGCCAATTGCCATGATGACTGTCGAGGAAATGTGTAATGATGAAGTTTGATTTTGTCCATATATTAGGCCCCATGAACTAGGCCATCAATGACAATTTTTGTGGAATTTGTTCTTGGCAAGGTTTCACTCAAAATGTGAAGTACCAAATATGATTATGATTTTGAATAATGAGATATGGAATGATGAAAATGACCAAGTGTTCTTATGGTAGGTTCTTCATCTTACCGAATTGCATGGATGCAAATCATTGCAATCGCCAAGTATATAGAATAACCCACTAGATACAAGGTTCACTTGAATGTTGTTTGAACTTGGTAAGTATGAAAATGATGATATGGAATGATTTTGATGATGATGCATGAATTATGAGAATGATGATTATGGTTTTTTTGTGAATTTTTGGACCTTTTTGGAGTGCTTTTGTAACTTGTTAAGAAAATTTACAATTTGTGGTCGCAAACAAAAATTATGCATCCAAATCATCTAGAATCTTCACAAAACCTAGTAACATGATGGAAAATATGCATGAATGCAATATGAAGTGGTTTTATGGGGAACAACCACTATTTTTTAAAAATTGTCCTTTTGTCAAATTTGATGCCAAATGTCTATTGGTGCTTTTGGCCTGCAAAAATGCCCACCGATGTTTGGGCATTCTATAAATGCCCATGGGCACTTCATTACACCAAGAAACGTCCATGTGCATCTCAAGGCACTTGAAGTAGCTATAAATAGCTACCAGGACGAGAAACCAAGCTCATTCATGCATTTGATAATTTTCAAAGCTATGTCTAGGAGAGTGGAGTGAAGTAAGGTGAAGTGATTTGAGTGCGAAAGCTATGGGGACGGAGGGAGTGGGTGCAGAGGTCAGGGTTGATGTTGGAGTGCAAGATGCTAAGGTAATTCTCTTTTTTGTGTATTATGCAAAACTTTTGTGTTTTTGTGTTTTTTTTAAAGTGTGAAAAATGATAAGTGTTTTTGTGTTGCTCTATAGTTTAGGATTTTGGAGGCTCAACACTGATTCTCACCTCTCATTATTGGAATGAGGAAGGTGATATCAGATGAGAAGTGGGAGTTTTTGGAGGTAGTAGGGCTAGCAAATATAGTCCGAATTGATGTGGTCAGAGCGAATAAAGGGTACTTCTCTGCCTTGGCGGAGAGGTGGGATGTGGATAGGGGGACTTTTTAGCTCCCTATAGGAGAGGTGACTATGACCTTGGAGGATATATATCACATCCTCAAGGTGACAGTGGAGGGGATCCAAGTTGAGGTTGGACTTGGTCGAAAGATGGATATAATGAAGATGTTTGGCGATGGATGGTAGGGTGTGAGGGTGGAGGGTGGAGGTATACCTTACTTTTCCATGTACGTGGACAAGGAGTTGGATGCCCTTTGTACCTTGGTAATGTTTGTGTTGGCCAACTTCATGGCCTCGAACACTACTAGATGTAGGTTCCCTTAGAACCTTATAGGATTAATGAGTGATATGCTCACTAGGCGATAGGTGTACACATGGGCTCCTACCTTGTTGGCATAGGTATACCAGGAGCTTTATGAGGTGATGAGGTAGGGGAGGAAAGGATTGGGGTGTAGCTTGCTATTGTAGTGTTAGGGATAGAAGCACTTTAGTGTGGCTTAATCGAAGGGCTTACTAGTGGTAGGTTTGGATAGAGAGCATCCCTACACTAGGAGATGGGCAGTGGTCGAGGAGGTATAGTCAAGTTAGCCATTATAGATGAGTTAGTGGTATCAAGATTTATGGGTTGGATTGATATCCACCCAAGTGATATGGAGGTCATGGTGGGCTTACATGTAGACTAGGGATGGAGAGCACTTACGATGAGTATAGAAGGCTAGGTGGGTGTTTGGGCGATATCAAAGTGAGGTTGAGTTTTTTTAGTTCTCATAAGTACTTCAATAGTTCAACTTGAGGCAGGAGGTCTTGGATGAGCTAGTGCGGTATAGGAGGCATTAGAAGGAGACAGGGCTACCATGTGTGGATCCATGGAGGGTGGCCTACAAGGATGATGAGGAGATAGATCTCCCAAATGTAGATGATGCGGGGACTACCACGGTGTACAAGGTATGGCTTGCTACATAGCCATCATGGGGACCACCTCGAGTAGTGGCTAATGGAGATGCAGGTGTGGTTGAGGATGATGATGAGAGGACCTATGAGACCCCAAGCGATAAAAATACCTTCAATAAGATAGTCAAATGAGGAGGACTAAGGGTGAGGTGATATAGGCTATCGAGAGTGGGGGAGACAATGGAGATGGAGGGGATGCAGAGGAGGCTTTGGATGGGCCTCCAGATTGGAGCAAGGAGGATTGGGTGCGGTTGGAGTAGTAGGTGGCAAAGTGGGATGCGAGGCTCCAAGAAAAGCTACTAGAGAGGGAGCATTGACATAATATCAATATAGCATGTCTTCGATCTTGGCATAGATATATTGAGGTATTGGAGGATAGGTTGATGGAACATTTTATTCCACTTCCAGATCCTCCAACCTCATCTATATCTAGGGGTGCTAGGCATAGCTAGTCTAGCTATAGCTCTAGGTCTAGGGCTCCTACTAGGTCATATGGGTCCTCTTGGAGGGCATAGCTTAGTGCATAGATTCACTTTTTGTATATGAGCCTTGGTGCTCCATTGTATGTAGCCTTTTGGCACTCATTGTACATGTGATATTATACGTATATATATACATGGATTTTTACCTTTTGTGTTATATATGTTTGTGTGAAAGCTTTTATGGAATGCTTTTGTGTAATTCATGTGTATATGGATGAATGTATATGATATATTATGGATGATTAATGCAAGGTGCAATGTATGGATGATTAATGCAAGGTATGGAATATGCATATGTGCTAATGATCATTCATAGTTTAGATTTTGCTTGGCCATGTTTAGCATTGTTGTTTAATCAAGGACACCAAACTTGGTGGTATGTGGAGTGAGAGACTCATGCAATGACATGGATGTTGACATGGAAGAAGATATGGATGTTGATATGGAAGAAGATATGGATGTTGATATGGAAAACTGACTATTTTGCAGAGACTCAAACATACTAGTGGCATCAAACAAACTCACTAAAACTGCCTAATCCTTCTAGGACCAAATGTGTGTGTAGTGAATTCATTTACCGAATTAAGGGTATGCCAATGACTCGAGGCAATAAAGAACCATTGTGCATGCAAGTGAGTTCATTAACTCATATTGAGTAAATTGGGTAAACCTATTATGGATGAAACTAACAAGCTAGCTTATTCTTATGTGTGGTCAGAGGTCTCTTTAAAAGAGACGTGTCACCATGCATGAGCGTACTCCACCGCTAGTCAAGCGTCTATAGCTTTGGTGGAGGCTAACCGATTTGTGTTTTTGACCTCTTAAGTTTTGGGGATGACTACCTAACCATCTGACTAGAAATGTAGTATGATCCTTATAATGATCAATGGTGTGTGATGTAAAATATTTAGAGTTTTTGTTAGGGATTTTTCCCTACTCTTTCTTTTATTTTTGAAATTGTGATAGTGGTGAGAACCACTATTTTTATGGACTATGTTGCATGATGGGACTAGCAAGGATGACCCTTTTCACTTCGAGGTTCATACCAAGTATGGTGTTATACCTCTTTGATACAAGATGTTTTTAAGATGTGAAATTGTATTTGGTTCAAGAATACTTTGGAGTCAATTCCCAAAACTTAAAATTTTCTTAGTGAAGATGTGTAATGGTCCTAAAAAGAACTCGATATGTATTTGGAAGTTTGCTTAAAATACTAGGAGTGGCTGAGTGACCAAAAACACTTAGGAATTTTATGAAAATGTGGTTTGTGTGTATGGTAATTTGACTTGGTAGACTTGTATGGATGACATTGTGAAGGTGCCCCTGATTAAGGCAATATAACTTTTGTTGGACCAATTAAAACCTTGAATTTAATAAATGATCCCTAATATGACATGTGAAATGCAAGTGTAAATGCAATGTATGACATGCAATTTTGTGAAATTTGAAATGCAATATGAAATGTGTGTTAATGCATTATTTTTTAAATGAAGTGTATATGCAAAGTAAATGCAATGATGTGAATGAAATGTATGCAAATTTTTTTGTGTATTAGCCATGTATGTATACATATATAGAAATAAAATCATGCATATAATGCTCTCAAGTGTATGACATTAAGTGGTTCGGGTTCTTCCTCTCCCTCTATACTGACAAGCCTATAATTACCATTACCCACTCTCTGAGTAACAATGTATGGACCTAACCAGTTAGCCACAAATTTATCATGAAGATGCGATAATGCATTGGTGTTTTGTTGGTTCTCTTTAAGGATAAGATCTCCTACTTGGAATTCATGTAGATGAAATTTGGTGTTGTAAGCATGCTTTAGGCGGTCTTGATAAACTCGTAAATGCTCTAAAGCATTGACTCACCTTTCATCAAGGAGAGTGAGTTGGTCAAGACGTGCTTGTATGGCGGTGTCATCATCTATGAATTCTTGCAAAGAAATTCATAAGGAGGGGATCTTGAGCTCAAGAGGCATGATTTCTTTGGCTTCATAGACCAATGAAAATGGTATCTCCCTTGTAGGCATGCAGATGCTTGTTCGATAAGCCCATAATGCTAAGGGAATTTGTATATGCCAATCTCTATGATTTTATTTTACAAGTTTCTTGAGAATAGCAATTAAGGTCTTGTTGGAAGCTTCAGCTTGTCCATTTGCTTATGGGTAATAAAGAATCAAGAAACTACGTTGAATGTTATATTTGTCACAAAGTGCTTGAACATCCTTGTTCTTGAAAGACTTGCCATTGTCTAAAATGATTTTTGAGAGAAAAATAAAATGAGAAATGATGTGGTGAAGTATAAAATCCATAATTTTAGATCCCGTCGTACTAGTTAGAGGGATTGCCTCAACCCACTTTGTGAAGTATTCAGTAGTTGTGATGATGAATGTATGTTGTCCCGAGTAAGGAGGTGAAATATTTATCAATTAGATCTAGGTCCCATTGTGAAAAGGGCCAAAGGATTTGAATAGGTTGTAAGGCTTGTGATGGCACATGAGTTAAATTAGCATGCTCTTGACACTTTTGGCAATGTTTAACATATGTGCAATAATCACGTTCCATTGTGGGTCAATAATAACCCATGCATAAAATACACTTTGCAATGGCTATTCCACTAAAATGACCACCACAAGTACCATCATGGGCTTCAGCTATAGCTCTTTGCACCTCACTAGACTCGAGATAACGAAGGAGGACTCCATAATAACCCTGTTTATACAACATGTCCCCCAAGAGACCAAAATAAGCTACCTTTTGCTTGAATTTGCGTTTGGCAGTTCGAGACATGTTAGATGGGATTTTTCCAAAATTGATAAATGCTACTATTTGGCTTGACCAAGGCTCACATGGATTCGATTGGATAAAGCAAACATCCTTTTCATGTTTAGACTCAACACAGACAATTGCAGATTTAGAGATAATTTAAATTATAAGGGGTTGTACCTCTCCAAAGGAGTTTTTTAGAATAAATGATCCAAGGAAGGTCATCACATCTACAAATCTATTAGTTGAACATGGAAAAATATTGATTTCATACCAATCAAACTTAGAGAGCAATTTCATTGCTACTTTGTGATAAAGCTTAATGGCAGGTTCTTTGCATTGGTATTTCCATTGATTTGCTTAATAACAAGTTGTGAATCACCAAATATCCTAATACAATTAATGCTCATAGCTATGGCTGATTGAAGAATTAATATTAGGGCTTCATACACTGCAATATTGTTTGTGCATTAGAAGTCGAGTTTGAATGATAAGGGGATAGGTACCCCCTGGGGTGTATAAAACATGACTCCAACACCTTGACCTTTCGCACACTTAGAACCATCAAAGGATAGTGTGATATCGACATCTTCCTCTAGAATGACATCTTCTTGTTCAGTGACAACAATACTGAATCTTCTGGGAGCTCAATAATCAAAGGATGATCACTAGGTAGTGGAGCTTTCGCAAGTTGATCGGCTATTACCTGACCTTTAATGGATTTTTGGCTAATGAATTCCAAGTCGAATTCAATAAGGAGCATTATCCATTTAGTGGTGCGGGTGTTATTGTAAGTGTGAGATATCATATAACGCAAAGGATTTTATCTAGCTATGACATATGTTGTATGACTAAGCATGTAATGTAGAAGTTTCTTAGTGGCAAAAACCACTGCTAAACATAATTTCTCTACATAAGCATATCTGGTTTCATAGCTTACCAATGTTCAACTAATATAGTAGACAACTTGCTCTTGATTTTCCTCATTCTTTTGTGCAAGCATTGTACCTAATGCAAAGTCCGTTGTTGAGATATAAAGATAGAAAGGCACCCCAAAGCGAGGAGGAGCTAAGACTTGTGGAGAAGCTAAGTATTGCTTAATGTCATCAAAGGATTTTTGACATTCATCTATCCAAGAGAATGACACCCCCTTTGTAGTAGGTGATTGAATGGCCTACATTTGTCAAAAGTTACGCAAATAACACGATGGATTGATTGGATCTTTCCTTGTAAACTACACAATTCCTTTAAGTTAGTTGGGAGAGACATCTTCATGATGGCCTTGACCTTGTTAGGGTCCACCTCAATGCCTTTTTTAGAGACAATAAATCCTAGAAGTTTTCCCGAGGTAACACCAAAGACACATTTCTTGGGGTTCAACCTTACATTATGCTCTAGGATTCGATAAAAAACTTTCTCTAATACATCAATGTGTTCTTGTCGAGTTTTAGATTTAGCCAAGAGATAATCCACATAATATTCGATAATATTATGCATGTAATCATGGAAAATGTATTTCATGGCATGATGATAAGTGACACCTACATTTTTGAGGCCAAATGGCATCACCTTGTAACAAAAATTTCCCCAAGGTGTAGTGAATGTTGTTTTGTGTTGGTCATCAGGATTTATTCGAATTTGGTTGTATCTTGAAAAAACGTCCATGAGTGAAAGCATTTCATGGCCAATGCAGGTGTTGACAAGAGTATCAATGTTTAGGAGAGGAAGTCATCCTTAGGACATGCTTTGTTGAGATTTCAAAAGTTAGTGCAAACGCGTATCACCCCGTTAGGTTTTTGAATGGGTACCATGTTTGAAAGCCACTTAGGATAGTCAATAGGAACAATGAAGTTCATGTCTAAGAGTTTTTGAAGCTTTGTTTTTACCAAGAGGGCCATCGTAGAATGCATTCTCCTAAGTTTTTGTTTGATCAGATTTGCATCGATATGTAAGGTGATATTATGGACAACCAAACTAGGGTCAAGATCAGGCATATCCTTATAGGACCATGCAAATATACCTTTCTTCCTCTTGAGGAGAGCAATTAATTGCTCTTGTTCGTCAAGTGATAAAATTTTTCCAAACTTGACAATTTGGGGATTGTCTTTGTCTGAACTAAGGTCCACATCAATAGTATCTTGAATGGACATGTGGGAACATTCCTCAAGATGATGGGGCATAGGTATTAGATGAATGTAATCTAAGATATCATCAAACTCTTCTTGCTTATACTCATCTATTTATGCCTGGAAAACCTTAGGATTCGAAGGTGAAGATGAAGGCGAAGACAGAGGGGATGGAGGAATGTAGTAGGTAGAATCCATTAACAATTCCTCAGACAAGACAAACTTAAAAAAGGAAGGAGGTGATGAAATTTGGTCCATATCAATGAGACTTATGTCAATTGGAATTGGTTTAGCTGGATCATATGGATTACAAAGTGGGGTGAATAAGTCAATAGGATTCATGTTGACTTATGGGACTAGTGGATAAGGTTGGATGGAATGAATGGAACTGGTGTGAAGAGCTTGGTAAACCTGGATAACAACAAGCAACACAAATAAATGCATTTAACTAGATGATGCAATGCTAAAGAAAAGAAAAATATTTTTGTTGATTTTTTTTTTTTGTGGTGGTGAAAACCACTATATTTATTTTATGTACATATGTTACAATTTTGGCTTATGAAATGGATTAATGGAGTGGAGGTGGTGGTTCACCGATATGGTCGGCTCACTCTTATGGAAGAAACAAGTGAAATATGGGCTCAGGAATGGGGAACATGTTGAGATAAAAATCATCTTGTTTGGTATGGGGAATAATGGGTTCCAATTCTTCTTTAGATTCATCTAAAATTATCGACATAGGTTCAAATTCTTCATAGATTTCATCATTAGAATCATCGATATGGAGGGCTTATCCTAAATTGTTATTAAACCTTTGGAAGGCTTGTTCAAGAGAAGAGGTGGTGGAAAGTGGTTGGAAACCTATACCTGAATGGTCGTGCACTTCTTGATATGGAACATCAATAGGCTGAGACACTCCCTGTTCATGTAATCCTAGGCCATGACCTTACCAATTGACTATGTGAAAATAGTAGGATGGAAATTCCAACATGTTTTGAATGTTAGCAAGTGCTGGTTCTTTGGGTTCTTCTAGGGGAGATATATTTGATGAAGAATCAATCCCCCCATATACAAAATTTATGCTATTTTGAGCTGAACCCATGTTATACACTACTCCTATGGCTAAAGGTGGGTCACATGGGCGATTTAAATCCTTAGCCTTAGAAATGGTGAGGGGTATGACGGTGATGTATTGGACCACCTATTCACCAATACCAAGATTAGTGAGGTGAACCTTAACTTGGGAAGATATGGAAGGACCTTGGTTGGATGATGGCTCAGGGGATGGTGAAGATGGAGAATACATCTCACAATCCATCAATTTGACTTGTGAAACATTAGGTGAGAGGAACATATTGGATTGGATAGGTTGCTAAATGAATGATGATGATGAAGTGGATGGCAAGGATGTTGATGATGTGGGCTGATTTTGACCACATGTGCATGTAGTCAATGATGAAGATGATGGGGATATGGGAGCTTGATGGTGATTGGTGATAGGGAGATTCTCAGAATTGGAAGTTTTTGATGATGAAATTGGTGGAATGGTAGATGGATTTATTTATGGTGATAGGAACAAATGAGTGGAAGGAAGCATGGACTCATAAGGATTCAATATGAAATTGCAATACTTAAACGACTCGACGTTCATTGGTATGCAATGTACTTGTCCCTCATGAATGTATTTCAAACATTGATGTAAAATGGAAGGGATATATATTATTTCCCTCATCCAAGATATTCTAAGGAGTACATTGTATGCCATGGATCCTTCCAATATGTGAAACATGGTGTGCAACATTTGACCCCTACTTCAATGGGTAAAAGAACAATACAATTTATGGAACACATCATTAAATGCTTTTAAGGTGAATGATGACTTGGTGATATGAGATGGAGAAAGGTTCAAATGATGAAGGGAAGATGTTGTGATGATATTGATGGAGGAACTGGTATCAATTAAGACTATTTTAAACAACTTCTTGTCAATTAGAGCCATGATATGCAATGGAGAGTCTACTAATTTTGATGAGATTGGCTTAATTTCAAAGTCATAGAATATGATGGAAAGCTCCATGCATGTTTGGATGCTCCCTACAAAGTTGTTGAAGGTATTAGAATCTTGATATTGTAGTTAAATGGATTTCAAGTTATCCATTAATGCCTCATGATGTGGGGGAGATTGTTAAATTAACTCATAATCTAAAAATTTGGTGAAAGCTATTTTAAGCTTGTGGTTAACCAACTAATCAATGAGATGACTGGTCATGGTGGATAATTGATGGGGAATTTGGAGAATTTGATTGGATAGGGATATGGATGGGTGATGAAGGATCAGGGGAAATTTGAATGGGTGGTGATGTGGGAGGTTGTGACACACTTGATTGAGGTGGTTATCTTACATTTTTTTGATTATTTATTTGACCTCTAATGACCACATGGATGGCCCCTACAAATCCTTGGTATTGTTGGACATGATTGACTTGATTAGGAGGAGTTTTGGTATTAGCCCCTCCTATATTTGGTTGCACCTCCTCGTGATGAGGAAGTGGTGTTTGAAAATACTAAGGTTTTTATTTTGTTGAGCAAGGGGGTTGTCAAGTTTGATTATCCCCAAGTCAATTAGGTCTTGAACGATGTCTTTAAATGTATGTCAATTGTTAATATCATACCCATTTTGCCTATGATAAGGATAAAATAGATGTTCCTGATAGTGTTTACTACATTTGGCGGGATCATCAGGTCTGATTTTGGGTAAAGCAAGTTTGTTTGTGTCATACAACCTTAAAAAAAATCATAAGACTCGACTAAAGGGGTGTATTGGTGATTTTATCAAATGTCAAGAATGGTTTTCTATAGCTAGCACTGTGTTTTGCACGACTTGAGTTATCAAGGGTATCGCATGATAAGCAATTTGCTGTAGTAACTATTGTACTGATTGTTGTTGAGCCATTACCGGTTGGCTTATGACCACTTGATTAACGTGATTGGGTTGACTGGCTGGGGTAGCCAGTGTTGATTTTGGTTGGCCAAAATAGTTGCTTTTATATTAGCCCTTATTTTGCCATTCTTTATTCTTAGGCTTAAGTATGCCTTCTTAGATTTTTATTTCCTCGATGACACTAGCATGAGCTAAAGCTTCTTCAAATGAATGATAAGTTTGTAGTTGAAGCATCCATGAGATAGGTTTTAGACAAATCTTGGTGAATAATTTGATTAACTCATCCATTGGCAAGGTGAATGGCAAATTGGTGATGATAACCCTCCAACAGTTTCCAAAGTCATAGATATACTCATCATCATGTTGTCTTAAAGCATAGACATTATATAATGAGAATTTCTTTCTAACATTTAGGATTACATGTTCAAAGAATTGGTCAATCAATTTCTCAAAAGTATAAATACTATGACTTGATAATTGATTCTACCACTCTATGACATCTCCTAATGTTTGAGGAAAAGTTCTGAGCATGAGAGCATTGTCATTATAAATTCTAAAACAAGCATGTACAAACATGCTCACATGCTCATTGGGATCCTCAATTCTCTTGAATTTATCAAACTTAGGCAGCGTGAAATCTATCAGATATGGTGGTGATGGTACCAAAGGATGAATAGGTTGATTGATCAATTAATGTAAGGTTGGCTTTTGATTTATAAAACCAGGAGTATATTGTATCAATTAATCTATTTGTTTTTGCATGGCCTTAATTCAAGGGTCTTCTTTAGGAATGTGGAATCCCTGAATTACCTGATGATTTTGAGATGGGGTAGAAAAATGTTGTGGAGTGACTAAATGATGCTAATATTGGTAATGATGACTAGGCGAATTTGATGGAAATTGATGAATGAGAGATTTATGATGAAAATATGAAGAATTTTGGAATGGGGTTGATGTATGAGGGTTATGGCTAGGTTGGCCAATGGGAATAGGATGGGTAGTGGTATGAATTGGTGGGGGAACAAGGATAGAAACCATAGAAGACTGTGGTGTCCATGATGGACCCTAGTTAATGAGGACAATCTGAGTAGAGGGTGGTAGAGGTTTAGGGTTCACTTGTACTTGTTGTTGAGAATTTTGACACTGTCTAAGCAATTTGTTCAAGTGTTCCCATGCCTCAGTAATCTCTCTATAAAAATTGGAAGACATGGAAGCATATGGTATGGAATATGTGGTTGGGAGACAAGTTACACTTGGTATAGTAACTTGTGAGGATGAAACTTGTGAAGCAACATTTACATGTGCTTCATACAAGGGGTTAGTGTATGTGGATGTGTATGAAGTTCTAGGAGCACATAAGGATTGAGGAATGGACAAGTGAGAGGAAGGTACAATTGATGCCTCAAAAAGAGGGTTAGTGTACATCCGGGTAAAGCTGGATGGTGGCTGGGAATAAACAAGTTCCTACTGTAAAGTAGGATCCTATCTAGGTGAGGTGGGGACTGACTCTAAGACATAGTTAGAAAAATTTATGAAATATTCTACTCATGCCATGTCTGTGTGGGTAATATGGTGATCAATGGTTGGCGAGGTTGACTATTCTTGGGGCATAACCGTATGAAAGGCTATGGGTGACAAGGAATGTGAGGGAGCTGCAGATAAATCTGTTTGTGTCACATTCAGGTAATCTACCACATAAGTGGTGGGGAATGTGGATGAAGGTTCCATTAAATTATCTTGATTTAATGTTTTCTTCTATTTTCTTGTTAAGACCATAAAGCAAATAAATCAAAATACAAATTATGCAGTAAAATGAAACACAAAATTTAAATTTCACAAGAAAAATAAACAATCAATGCTAAGTTTGTTTAACACGTGTGTCTTACCTCATTAATTTATTATCTCATTTTAATTTGAATTTATTTTCTTAGGTTTTAATCTTGTGTGTTTCAAATGTGCTAATATGAATTAATCCAAAGAAAGGTAAAAACTATGGCTAAGCTAGGGTAACGAGATTCTTGATAGTGATGAAATCCAAAAAGTTTGCTCGAGGGTGACCTAAGGTTTCTAAGGGTAAAGATTGGTGGATGGAGATGAAAGCCACCATCACCAAATCTCAAGCAATGGCTAGTGATAAAATCTAGCCACTACTATTAAAATGTGAATCGTGTAGTGTGTGATTCTTTTTAAAATTTTTGTTTTGCTATTGTGTTCATACAATGTTAGAAAGATAACTACTTTCGATAGTCTAAATCAGAAGCCACTACTCACTTCCAAAGGATGTAGAGTACACCACTTAAAACCCACTCTAGACAGTTAGGGGGTTCATCTACTCCTTCGTATGGAATAACCCAAGTATGGGGATACTTTTGGTATATGAATAATGTTCCTACTTAGACCTACAAAAATAGGAATCCCTAACCCTATAATGTAAACTAATTATGCAAATTTTCAATTCACATAAAATCAGAATGCAATATTTCCTAATTCATGAATACAATAGAAACCAGAAACTTCAAATAGAAAGTGTGGATGGATGCAAATGCATAATCTAAAACCTAAGATGCAATCTAATATGAATGTTTTTCCAAATTTAATTAATGATGTTATTTTTAGCTTAAAAATATAAAAAAAATGTAAGATTACCAAAATATGTAAACATAAAAGTTAGGGTTTTAGTTGTAAACTTATGAAACAACCTATGCTTCTGCTCCAAATTTTTGTAAAATGCCCCTGGGTGTTTTTGAAATGCACCTGGGTGTTTTTGGATAGCCCTCGAGCATCGCCAGCATTTGCACACCTTCTGTAACTTTCTGCAAATTTTCCAAAATCCTAGATCTAGCAAAAATTGTGAAATTTGTGCTTTTGAAAACCCTGCAAAATAAGACAAAATACAACAAATAAATTAGCAAGGTAAATCATAAAAAGAAACCCTTAGTGGGTCCCACCATGATCGCCATTTGAAGAGACAAAAATGCAACACCAAATAACAAAAATATAAAGTAGAACTCAAAGAACAATATTGCACAATAAATGATTTTTATTAATGGGGGAGCCTCAAAATCCATTATTACAATAAGAATTATTGAATTCTTTGATACAAATTTTACAATAGCTAGGATTATTCAAAACCCTAGCAAATAATGTTGGTGGTGTCTCAAAATGCATCTCTGCTCCCAACAAAGGTGAGTGGGCTTTTAGTTATCTGATGCCAGGCCACTCTAGCTTAAGCAGCTACACAATGCTTATGTAACACTTTCAGATCTGCATATAATAAAATAGTAAATGAGTTAGTAGCAACTATGAGGGCTCCACAAACTGAGGCCCTTTACAACCAATACAAAAACCCTAGCTATCTGCTATAAATAACATGGATAGAGCTAAAAATACATGTAATGAAATACCAAATAAAAGATTTATCTTGCTTGTCTATTTTTTTTTGATCTGATGAACTCTATTGCAGTGAACTAGTGTGACGATACCCTAGCGTTGCCCTAAGTCTATGGGTACTTCAGAACTCTGGTGTAAAATACCTGTGGGTGCTCAACAGCTATAGGAAATGCCCATGGGTACTCGATGATGGCGGAGGGCACCTAGAGGCGCTTGGCGGCAGATAAGGAAGCACCTAGAGGTGCTCGAGAATGATGGAAAGTACCCGAAGACATTCAATAGCTAAAGGGGAAGTCTGTAGAAGCAGATATGGCTGAGCGAAGGAGGTGGTAGGGGATGCGGGGGCTAAGGCAAGAGAGAATAGAAGGGAAGAGCACTTAGATACTCCATGGAACTTGGTGGCAAACACTTCACAAAAATTCTTAGGAAAATTACTTAGGGGTTGAGCCATAAAAATGACTCCTACTTATAATCTCACCTAGGGCACATTAGGGTTTTGATGACACGAATTGTGCGGTCAAGATTAAAACGTGATGGAGGGTGGAGATTAAATATGGGGTGTGGCATGGATTGATGTGGATGAATGGATAGGATTAAGTGAAATTGGATGGATGGGATTAATTAATTTATATAAATATATATTTATTAAATATATAAAATATTAATATTTAAATATATAAAATAAATAAATAAATAAATAAATTAATAAATAAATAAATAAATAAATAAATATATATATATATATATATATATATATAAATAATGGGTGGAAATGGCAGGAAAGTTAGGATGGACGACAAGTGGCTAGATTTTGGTGTCTACAATAACTAAAACCTATAGCAAAATAGAGGATAAACATTTTTATGTAATTCATTTAGTTTAATAAAACAAAATTTGTACACTGATTAGAATCTTAAAAAGTTACTATTTTCCTTCTCACCACGGGGGAATTATGCATATCCTTAGATTTTGGGCCTATAACAAGTGTGTAGTGTGTAAGAGCCTCTATGAGCATATTTTTATGTTTTGTATGCAATAATTAGATGTCATCAAATGTTGTAAATAAACTATTTAATTATGTTATTTATGCTTTTTCTTAGTTAGTTGTTATGTGTGAATCATTTTAGTTAAGCTTTTATTTTTCCAACACATTTTAATTTATTTTTTAGTTTTTAAATTCTATACTTCACTATAATTTATCTTCATATAGTTTTTTAGTTGTTCCTCTTTAATTATAAATAATGGTTATACATTCCCTTTCTATGTATTCCCTTGGGATGAGATATAAGTGGAGATCAACTCATGACATAACTTGGAGTTGATCTATAGGAGCATAGAGATTATGACCTCTAACAATTTTTGTAGTTGTATATATAGTGGCTAATGCCTCACAAGTGTACCTACCTAGATTAATATACTTAGTGTTCACTACTTTTGGTGTTATTTCCAAGTAGGTACTGAATATTATAGTTCTTTTAGAGTTTTTTCTTGTTTCTCTCACATTGCAGAGATAGCTTGGATTGAAGGTTGAATTTCAACCCAAACAATTATTGTAAGGTGATTTATTTTTATTTTTTAGCTACATATAACCCATGTAGTGTTTCATGCCTTGACCCAAAGATTACAAAGGAAGAATTTTAGCAAATAATACGAATATTGGTGTAGGATATGGAGCTAAAAGGCACTCGCTCATCTAGACAGTTTAATCAAAAGAAAAATAATAATAAGATACCACAACAACCCAAAGAGAATACCAACCAAACTATAAAATTTTCATTTCCTATAAGATTGTTTGAAGGATCTCCATTTGGGCTTAGGACTAATTCTAAATATTCATTTAAAAGTGTTGTTCCTCCTATAAATGATAACCATTCCATAGTTTGAGAGTCAAGAGAATCCTTTGTAGGAATTTCATCTCTTAAGCTACTCAACAATTATTTAAAGGAAATCAAATGTTAGTCAACATCTGTTGGATGCCATGTGCTATGTAGATCTTAAAAGAGATGGTAGAAAAAATGTAAACTATGGTAACCTTCAAATTTCCAATATAAGAATCTCATGAGAATGCTTGAATGAAGAATATACAACCATATATCCTCCCTACATTCCATAGGTTGACCAAAAAGAACCCAAATATCTTTCTCTTAGAATTTGACATGTGCAAGAGCTACAACTATAAAATAGATGCAAAAAAACTTAAACTATTTCCATCCACACTCAAGGATGTAGCTCTATGCAGGTATGTGGGAGATGAAGGGGATAATTTTTTATGGAAGAACCAATATTATTGCAAAGTTAGGGATTCTTATGATGAATTCATCCAAATGGCATAAAGATAAGAAGAGATATTGGAAAAATACATTGAGATATTCTAGTTCAATCTCAAAAGATCTAAACACTCAAGTATGGATGTTGAGACTTAAAAGGTTATTTTATTACATGGAATATGGGAAGAGTGCATAGAATATTTGTACTTCATGATTAGAGAAGACATATCTTGAGTTAGTTTTGGAGATATAAAGATATTTTACCAAAATTATTTAAGGGCCACCATAAGAAAAGACAAAGGAGTGAAGGACGATATTGCTCTGATAACAAAGGCTTTAAAAATAATAACCAAAGCCAAAATTTAAAAGTTGCTTGAAGACCTAAAGATAAATATTCTTTCTTATTTAGCCTCTCAACTAGATATATTCTAAACCAAAATAAGGTAGAGAAAGCTTTAACGATTTTTTGTTACAAGTGTATAAAGAAGCATGCCAAACATGAGTGCCCTTTGGCTAAAGTAAAGGTTTGTAGACTTTACCAAAAATATCATAAAATGACCAACCATAACATGATACCAAGAATCAAAATTTTCTACCATATTAGAACCCAAAGAGCAAAGGAGGTCTACTTTACAAATCAAAGAAATCCATGACAACCTCAAGAAAATGTCTAAGGTATGAATCCTAGAGCCCAACCTTTTACACCTTTTAGTTTTTCAAATGCTTAGTCTCCACAATGGTGATAGTGGTCACCCATTAAAAATTAGAACTCTTGGATGAACCAACAAAATCCTTGACCTTGACAACAATACCCCTATAAACCATGGAAGAACCCACAACAAATATGGCATTCTCCATCAAACTAACAGTATCACCAACCACCTCAACCACAACAAGGTTTCTTACCTACACTAAATAATTCCAACCTACAACTACCTACCCATCCAAAACTGAATCCTAATAATAAAATAGGACAACTAGTGTACAATCAAGAGTAAAAAATATATTCAACCTATTATGTAAATATTGTAGATTACAATAAACTACAACTACGACAAGGTAGAATTCTTAAGGATATTGAATCCCTTATTATATTTGAACCAGAGGAAAAAATTCCTAATCAAGAAGAACCTCAAGAACTTATTTTCACTAGTAAAACCAATTCTAGTAGTAAGTGGAGAACCCTCCTTTCCCTGAAATACTAAATCAAAAGGAGCACCTACAACCTGAATTTGATTTTATAGGAGAATTATCTAGTGTATGTGTTCACATGACTCTTTATTAAGCCATCAAAGATGATCCAATCTATAGCAAGAACATTAGAGAACTATGTTTCAAAATATTTTAGAGGAAAAAGGACTCTAAAACTATTCAAGTAATAAGATAGATTTATAACCTTATGCTTGGAAAAATTATTACTCCCAAGTATTTTGCTCCTAGAAGCCCTATTGCCAATGTCCACATATGGAACTTTTCAACTAAGAATATCTTAATTGATTTAGGAGTAATATATAATGTTATGAAAAAAGAAATGGATAAATTATCTCCTAGACCTTAGACCTACTATTAAAATATTATAAATATTTGATCACTCAATTGTAACTCCTAAAGGAACCATAAAATATATTATTTTTATAGTACCCAACTGATTTCATGGTGTTGAAAGCAAAGATTAGCCTAGAAGGATACCCAATAATTTTGGGTAGACCTTGGTTAACCACAACCAATGTCTACCTTAGCTATCGATCAAGAAACATGATAACCTCAAATGGACCTACAACCAAAATCTTGATCTTAGATCCACTTGCTAAAATTGCTCTAGAAATTGAAGATCCCATGTAAGTTTAACATGGAAAAAATGACGAAGTAGCCATACAACCAGTCCTTACAATTGATAATATCTTAAAATGAAATAAATATATGAGGACACCATGTTTGGAATTTTTTTCAAAATATGTATCATCATGAAAGTCTTAGTCGAAATGATCCAAGAGATCCAAGTTCAAACCCTGGTATGAGGGGACTAGGACCCCTCATAAAAAACCATATAAACTCAAATTTTTAAGCTTATTAAAAAAAATTCTTAGTCAAAATGAGATATCTAATAAATGTCTTATCTAGGCACAATTCTCAAACACCCTTATAGAATAAATTCTATTATTTTTCATCAGTTTTTACCCCTTACATTATATTGTGTGATATTATCTATGGATATATTTATTATTTATGGTGACTATGAGTGCCCACCAAATCTATCTTTTCATTATTTTTTTCTTAATGTACAAGATTTGAGTGGATGGATTGCTTCTATTCATTTATGAAAAATAGAGTGAAATCCAACATGGTATCAGAGCTAGTATGAAGCAGTATCACTTGGTCCTGCAAAGAGCTAACTTGGTACCTCTAATTTTTTTCCAAGCTCTGGGATGAATTACTTCTCAAATTTTTGTAATCTCTTTTTGCAAAACAAATCCAAGAGAAAACCCTGCTCCATGGATATTTTTTCCTCCTTCAAATTTCTTAGAGAATTTGTGCCTTCTCCTTATACCTACAACTTTAAGTTCATGCGTTATCTCACCATGTTTCTATGGCTACAACTTAGGAAGGAAGCTCAATGGGAAAAATTTGAATTTAAAAATTGTTTATCTCCCATGAGATCCCTACAAAAATGCATCAATGGGGGAAGACATTATTTTTTAAAGAAAATTAACCCCCTTGATTGCATCCATTGAGGGTAGTGAAGTAGCCTTATCAAGGCATTATCGAATAATTTTTCTATGTGACATGGGGTCAAAACTATTATTTGCTTTGGTTTATCAAATAATATTTGTAGAGTTTAGATGGGTACATCACATTTTTTGCCATAGCTTGGACCAACGATGGACTAGCCAAGTGAAGTTATGTTAAGGTGTTGGACATGCTTGAGACTATGCTAAAATTTTGGTCTTGCTCTTTTGTTATATTTTTTAGGGATATGAAGGCCTTTTTCCTATGGGCTTGGTCACAATATCACAAATAGGGGACTTTGCTAGATAGATATGCCAAGGTAGCTGAAGTCTTAGCAAGGGGAGTGACTCGTGTTTGAATCCCTTTGTTATCCACTTTTATACTTTTTTCTATCTTTAAGGTAGAAATTTATGATTGGAAGTCCCTTAAAGGACCTAATAAATGCTACAATATCTTAAACAACATGTTGTTTTTAGGCTAGTAGAGAATTGGGATGAATTGCTTTGACACCATGCATTGAAGAAAAATATTATGTGTTTGATGTAGTAACCAATGTGGGGCTTCCACGTGCCATGAAAAATAAAATTTTCATATTTAAAAGCCTCAACCAATCAAATGCTTACAAGTGTCAATGATCAGGTGAACTAGAAGAGCTAAAGTAAAGAAGTGTGATTGGAGTGAAACAAAAAATTATAATTCATCAACTAGTAGGTTGTGATTGGTCTTTGCAACCCTAAGGTGTGAGCATTTATTTTTTAAAATTTGGGGTTCAATAGGGCAAACATTTTGGAGGCCATAAATTTTGCATACAAAAGCCTTTTGAGCCATTTTTTTAAATTGTGTGATTTTCAAGCTCTATGCACTAGTGGCATCAATTCATAGACTTATTGTAGTGTTATAGGTTGGATTATGTAAGATGGACCTCAAAGCCCTAATTACTCATCTTAATAGATGGAATTGTAATATATGGTCAACTCAGATGATTGGCTTACTACAAAGTAAGAACCTATGGTGCATATTTCAATAGGATAAAGCAATGGTTTTTTATGATGAAACTTGCCATCAAAGGAAAGAAGAGACTCTTAGTTTATTTTCCTTGTTGATTAAACCAAAATTGCTTTTTGGCATCAAATAAGAGAGGGACTTGTTGGTCCAAAATCTACCTATGGTTGGTTATTGCACCTAAGACATTGCCAACATTGAAAGAATGATCAAGCTGTAAGGCATAAACGGTTCAATCTCCAGAGAAGGCTGGTTCCTTTGAGAAGTTCTAACTAGCTTAAGAGTAGTGAGGGAGAGAAAAGAGTGCTTGAAAGAGATATAAATATAGCTGAGGCTAGAAATTTATATGGTGTAGATTTAAGCAATAACAAGAAATGGGAAAATCCATGAAATGGAGCAATTACTACAACCTCCTAATTGACCAGCTAGTTATTTACCATACACAGAACATGGCTAATCAATATTTAGCTTCATGGATTCACAGTTCCAGGAATAAGAAATAAACATGAACAAGAATCCAAAAAGGAGAACTAATGTTATGCACATTTACTTAGCTAAATTAGAAATATCCATCCATTCATACATACTTGTTCTGCAAGATATTTGAACCAGAGGTTAAACGAAGATCTTTATTGCATTGCTCATTCCAAAAGTTTAAATCCATACAACTTGTAAACGCATAAGAGTCGACCCTTTGACAAGAGTTCAATACTCTTATTTATAATCTCTCGATGGTTCCATATTTCAAAATACAAAATTAGCTTATTTAAAAGTTGTTACAACAATACGCCAGGTCGCCAATATGGTACAAGCATCGTGCAATATCATTGGTTTGAAGATAGAAAAAAATACTCAATATCTAACTACAAGCTGATTGATCCATTTGCATAGTTAGATAGTGGAGGTGATTTTGAAATCTGATCCTTCTATCTTCCTTCTGATGTAATTTTCTTCGTCGATCTTGCAATGACCATGGTGAACTAAAACTGTTATGGAATATTGTGCTCGCTGTAACTAGTAACAACCATTACCTAGACGTGTAGTGAAAACATGACTCATCATGGAACCATAATTCCTTCCAATGTTTGAACCTTCTTGGTCTTCATAGCTAGAAAAATCAGGACCTACCATAGAATCATGACACTTTTTGACACTTGAGCCTTTCGGTGCCCCTCGCCAACGGAAACCTGTCTTATCATGGAATTGCGATGCTTTTTGGCACTTGAGCCTTTTAGTTTCCCTTGCCATTGGAATTAGGACCTATCATAGAATCATGATACTTTTATATACTTGAGCATTTTGGTGCCCCTCACTAAAAAAATTAGGATCTATCACAAAAATCGTGATGCTTTTTTGCACTTAAGCCTTTCGATGCCCCTCGCCAATGAAATTAGGACCTATTGTAAAGTTATGATACTTTTTGGTACTTGAGCCTTTCGGTACCCCTTGCCAAAAGAATCAGGACCTATAATGGAATCATGATGTTTTTTGGCACTTGATCCTTTCGGTGTGCCTTACCAACAAAATTAGGACCTATCACAAAATCATAATACTTTTTGAAACTTGAGCCTTTTGATGCTCCTTACCAATGGAATCTAAACATGTCATAGAATCACAGTGATTTTTGGCACTTGTCTTATCATAGAATCATAAATTTTTTTGGCACTTGAGCCTTTAGGTGCCCCTCACTAGCGAAATCAAAACTTATCACGATATCGTACTGGTCCTTCATACTTCAAAAGTTTTAGGAGTTATTCATTACCTTATTTATCTTGATGTAGTCATTTGACCTACATTATTGGCACCCGGGTAGTTTGCTAGTAAAATTTCAGAACTTAGAGCCTTTATCCATAAATTAGGGTTGATGTATAGATAGAAAATTTTTAGAGGGAAAAATGATGGAAGAGATGGCAAAAAAGGAGGTGAAAGGGTGGCCTTTTCATTCAATTCTTTGATTACTCGGGTACTTCCCTCCTTCCGCATCTTCATCTTCCTCCACTTTTGTGTCTCCTCCAACTTATTTTGTTTCCTCTTCAGTTCTATATCCTACTTTACCTTTGATTTTTTCATTTGCCTGGGTTCTACTGTCAGCTATTTGATCTTGCAGCTTATTCGCAATGCCGTTGTAAGATTTACAACTTTGTTACCAGATTTCTATATTGAGATCTGATGTCTCTATGAACTGGTGATGGATGTACTCTAATTTAGAGATGTTATCATAGGAGAGGGACTTAGATTTCAAGATCAATTCATACAAGCAAGATTTAATCCAAGTAAGATCTTATACAAGATTGAAGACCTGTTCTTGCTGCACATGTTCTGGCCATTCATTTATGCTAGATTCGTCCTCCATGGCTACCTTCAAGGTAGTTTTGAGTTCTTCTTCTCCTAAGAGGTTATAATACTCATCCTATAATCCAAAGAAACTACACTTCTCAACCAGAATCAGTTGGTTTCATATTTGGGGTCTTGGATGAGTTGCCAACATTGATTTATGAGCCTATGTCTATTGAAGAAGGATCTGGTCACAATATTGGTGTTAGACCACTCTTGGTTGGGGGTATTGCTTGCCATTCATCCATATTTGCTTTCATCCAAAGCTTGGATATTTATGACTACAGATAATCTAGGTTGTAAGAAACCTTCAACTTATTTGAACTCATATTCTACCACCTCTAATACCCTCTTTACTTCTTTCTGATAGAGTATTATAAGTTGTGCTTTAAGGCTCATCTCTGTGATATCTTCAAACATTTATCTTATCGCCTATTTAGCTTTCTTCCTTGAGAATCCTATGGCTCTGGTTCTTTCTTCCTAAAGTTTCTACTGGAGGTTTTTGAGATGTTCAGTCAGGATCTGATTTTACTTGTTTGTATCTTTTGCTTCCTGTTTGTTTTTGACCATCTCCTAAAACCCGTATTGCCATTTATTGGATTAATTATTTAGTGCTTTTTCAACATTACTTTGTTCAATCAATGTTGCTTCAAGCTCCTTGATTGTTTCCTTAGCTCATTTACATTTTTATTTGAAATAGTTCCCATGGACATAAATGGTCTCCAGATGAGCTCTTGCATATCCATACTCATCTTGTACTGGGAGCCAAGTAATGTCTTCTACCACTATCTCAATCTGGTAATATTCAATGGTCGAGTCTTCCATCAACTTATCTATGAGAGGTGTGACCTTCATTTTAGTCCTCTGCATGGCATTTGGATCTAGTACCATCATTTTTGTGTATTGGACATATATTTTAGAATACTAAGTGCATTTCTCATTCCACCAATCATAGGCTCTTTTATTGGTCTTCTTGAATTTCTTTATCTTTGCGACATTAGGATGATCATCGACTAAAGAGGTGGGAAGGCGCTATAGTAATGAGAAATGACCAGTGGGGGAGAATGAGATTGTTACAATTGTGGAATATACATTTGTGGGTGATGCAGTGGACACTACTATAGAAAATTATAGTATTGACTTGAGTCGGTATCGTGGATGAGAGTGATGAAGTAACACTTATTTTATTCGAGGGAGATGAAATGTGGACTGTTTCAGCTGTAATGGATGGAGGTGTTTGGGATGATGATGGTAACGGTGGATATAGTGGAGGCAAAGATGGATGTTGTGGAGGTGAAGATAGATGTTGTTGGTGAGGGGATTGTACAATTTGTGCACCATAAAGGGAAGGGAGTTCCTTTGAGGTATTAGCATAAGGAAGGAGAGGAGAGGAAGAAATTACCATACTTGAAGCCTCTTATTGAGGCTATAGTGCTTCTTTAGTGGTTGGAGGTTGTTTAACTACCTCTTCCATCAGTGGAGGTTGTTTAACCATCTCTCCTTGCTCATGGGTACTTATATCTATTTGCTGATGGGACTATTCTACATCTCCTTTCTCTAGGGTAACTACTTCTTATACGAACTTTTCTTGCTTCTCCTTCTTTTGTGCTCTCTCTTCAGATGTATTTTTTGCTTTTCTCTTGGATCTTATGATTAGAGGTAGATCATTAGAGTCTATCTCTGATTCTAAACGCTGGGTCTACATTGATGTTATGAATGTTGGAGTAGTTAATATTGAAATCCTACTTCTGGTAGTTCTTTCTCCCAAGGTTAAATTCCTTAGTATTTTCTATGCTGGGATAGGTTCAGTGATATCTTGTCCATGTTTGCCAAGGCTCGTCCCTTCGAAACCCATTTTTTGCATTATGGCAAGTTCTTTTGTATATTTTACTAACTATTCCCAAGTGTATATTTTTGTTTTCCCTTTGTAGAAGAAGAGGTAGGTGTTGCAACTATGGTGATCTGCGATAGATTTTGGGAAATTGTTTTTCCCTTTCTTGTATCTATCCTCCTGGAAGTACCCTCTATAGTAGTTCCCTCTTTCTGAGTACTATGAAAACTTAGAGCAATTTTATTTCCAATGGTTTCTTCCCAGGTTTCGAAGTGTTGGTCATATCTGAGGGAAAATTCATCATCATTCTTGATACCATATCTTGAGATGGTCATGTTAGTATCACATATCATGATCCACCAAGCATATATTTTAGCTTTTGTCCACTTCTTGTTCTTATGCATCCTTTGGATAGTTTTTTTTTTCTAAGAAGAGATTTGAATTATTCTTAGGATTATAATCCATAATCTGCTCATAGAAATCATGCCAGGGTGGTAAGGACTGCACCTATTCCATGTGTCATTCCAAATCTTCGTCTTCATGATTATTCCTTTGCTTCTCTATATGTTCCCTGGATTTCTTTTCAAAATTTTTGCTTTTGCCTTCGTTAAGGATTTCTAGTCTTTCTGTGAATTTATCAATGGGGTCACACCTCATGACCCCATTGATAAATTCTATAAGCCCTAAGTCTCTCATGACTTGAGTAACTTGTTCATGGTACCAATTTTTTGATAGGGTTATACCTTCAAATTTGAATGGTAGGAGGCAAGTCCCTTTTCTTCCTATGCTTGTATCAAATTTATCATTTATATACACGATTTTTTGGGAATATTCCAATGTGAACAAATAATTTGTAACATAGTGAGATATCAAGAATGGCTTCCCAATGAACCTATATAATCAGATGACCACACCTTGTGTCAATACGAATCAATATTTTTCTTTTGCGTGTGGGTTCTGTAGGACAATATTCACCATTGGAGGTAGTCTACCCATTTCTCTGTATATAAGATTTAGGGTAGGTCCTAGGAACTACCTGTTGAAGTTATAACAGATCTAGGTAGTGGTAAGAATAGAGGTCTATTTATATATCGATAAATTTCTCCCCTTTTCATCCTGGTCTACTATTGGTATAAAATTCATTTCTTATGAAATAAAATAAAATAAAATCTAGGCCAGGTGAGAGCAGTATTAGAAGGAAATCTGGGCACTCTTTTATCTTGGTCAATTGTTCATGTATTTGATGATATATGAAGGTTGGTCAATTGAAGAAAATGAGCCTAGTTCTTTGGTCCATAATGGAGGTATCATAGAACTTGGGGTTAGAGATACATTGAGCAGTGGTAATTTGCCAACCATATACCTGTTCATCTGATGGCATCCCCGCTAGCATCGAGTATAATTTTGGATTCTTGGATTTATTAAGAGGGATGGGGGTTTCAAGAAAATTCCTTCATGATGGTGTCTTCTTCAATTGTAGCTCTATAAAATATCTCATGGTCTTGCTCAGGGCATAATAATTGGCCTGATATTTTGGGTGGAAGTCCTTAGATTTGAAAGTGGGGGCATATCCCGAAGCAAATGCAACTATGAAAGCTTCTAGGCTAAGGGTAAAAAGACATCTACTCATATTACTTTGGATACTTTTTTGCTTTTGGTCATAGTATTTAGCATTTGCGCATATAAGCTTGGGACAGGGATGTACTAGGTCATAGATGTAAAAGGATAACATAGAATGGAATGCAAAAGTCATGGGACTATATGGAGAAATACCTATTTGAGCTCTTTCCTCGATGTCTACTCTTAACCATGCAACTTCTTTAGCTATGACCATTGTATCCCAAATTCTTGCATCCCTATATGAAGATGGGATGTTTCTATCCTCTTCGTTATATGCTACAATCTTGGTGATTGAGGATGAAGCTGCCATTGTGGTGTTTTTGCTTGTATGAGCTGATGAATTGGTAAGAAGTTTTTAGAGAGCACTCGTGAAAGAAAATATTTACAAGGGAGAGCAATTCTTTGGAAATATTTTTGAAGAAATGGAAGTTGCTAGGGTTTTTTGACCATATATAGTGCTTGCATGGGAATTAGGGCAATGTACAATAACTCCAGTAGTTGGCCACTTATTTAGTCGAATCAATTTAGACGTAGTATCTGTTCCAATTCATGCACCACATTTTCCTAGCAAATTGTGATCAATGTAGCATTTGTGGTGTCACGCTTCTCATTGTTTCTTGAAGTTTGGAACCAATTTTCTTGCTTGTTACGCGACTATGGCTGTTGGGAATGTTTTGACCATTTTGATCGTGATAAAACAAGTTATCATGGAACCACATTAGTTTCTTCCTTTTAGAAATCATTGTCTACTACTACAGTGGTTTTGAGAAATATTATGAAATCACATATGTTTTCCTCTTCATGGCCCGCAACTTTAGGATATATTGCGAAACCACAAAATTTTAAAATAAACACACATAAAGTTACATATAATACATAAAATACAACAGGTGGGATGATTATTTAATGAAAATACAATTTCAAATGAAAACCATTAATAGGGATAGGTTGAATTATTTTCTGTTCATCTTAAAGTTGAAAAGCATTATGCTAATTTTTTGTAATTATCTCAAATGGACCTTCCTAAAAGGAGTCAAAAGTTTGGTGATTTCCCAATTTTGCTTTATTTTCACTCCACCTTAAGACCAGGTCCCCAACCTTAAATTTCCTGAAGGTAGTCTTCCTATCAAACCATTATTTGGTTACTGTTAGCTTTTGATGTAGCATGTAATGGGAGATATCAAACAAAATATGTAGAATAATATGAAATAAATTAAATTTGCATGATGACTAAGAATATACTATAAATAGAAATGATGGACATGTTTACAAAAGTAGTTGTGGAGGAAATGAACACTCCATGAATACAATTACAACTCAAGAATGGGTATTGAGCATATTACACCCCATCATACTACATCACACTGCTACATCATGCCACTATGGTCTATATGACTATATCTCACAATGACTTATCTGTTCTATACCTATGGCCCTTTATATAGAAAATAAGTTCCTTGGCCAACACTCTACCTAGATGTGCAAGGGATAGCTTGCACATGTACAACTTGCACTTTGACACTTGTGCATTTATTACATTGCATGTAGTAACAAGATAACTTCCCCCTAAAGTAATCTAGTGTCCTAAGTATGTACCAAGAAAGGTATATTTACATTATCCAAATGATGTAATAGTATATTTCTAACACCCCCTGTATTACATTATTTGGATATTGAAGACTTTAGTCTTCAATGTGGATCTTCTTCCATCGGATAGTAGAATTTGTATTCTCCTTCATCGCTTACTGTGACCAGGTTCAGTAGATAATATGTGTCTTCATATGATGCAAAGTAAGTTGTAGTTGGAGGTTCTTCTGGTTGTTGTATGTGTTCAACTAGTTTAGTCTTCATGATGCTAGGTTTATTTTTAGTATATATATTTTTTATTTATTTTTCTTCTTCTTCTTCTCTTGGGATTCTGCATTGGTGCTGGTAGAATTTTTGCTTCATGACAAGTTAGTTTATCATCACAATAATATTATTCTTTATCTTTCCTTGTGTCGAGCAAGTACAAACACAATTAGTGATAGATACACCATCAGATATTCTTTTGGCAAAAATATAACCAATCTTTGTGAATTCCACCATGTTGTGAAGAGAATATCATGAAGATAACCAATAAATGTTGTAAAGTTACCTTATTTAGCTTCTTTAAGAAACAAGGAAAATTTCTCTTTGTTACTAATGGATAGATACTCATATCCTTCAAGAGTATCTATTAAGTTTTGGGAGTAGTATTCTACTTCATGCAGTAGTTCTTCATTATTTAAGACATTTATCAAGATATCATCCATGATAGATCCTTCTAGATTTTGCAAGAATCTTTGAAGTTTATCTTGTGACTCCCTATATGATACCTGATGAAGAAATATAAGCTTGATTTGATAAAACCTATAATAATAATCCTTGTTTTGTAGACTACCTTATGTCTCCAAAATAAAGTGAGTATATACTCCTAAGGATTTTTAGGTTATGAGGAAAGCTTATATTTTGTAACTTGATAATCTATGATGCATGCTTGATATTACCAAGTTTTGTAGAATACCTTATGAATCCCTAGTATGCTATGGATAAGATATAGTGCTTTTGTAGAATTATAGTTCAATATTGATTGATTTTGTAAGGTTTTGTAGAATATCAAAATCAATTCCTATTATCCCTTATTACTCCTATTGAACTAAGCATAGTTCCCAAATTTTAAAGAGGTTATAATGTTGTATCTTTTGTGTCATTTTGAAAAGAATGAGATAATAATATTATGAATATCCAACCTATGAGAAAAATATATATTTATGAATAACCCTTTTGGAATTAGGTTATGTGTATATAATTTTCCAATTAAATGATTTGATGTAGTAGCCCTTATGAATCCCTAATCGTTGGACGAATTAGATTACAATTAATATTTGCAAATATTCAATACTTATCCAAGTAGAAAACCTTACTCCTAGGTTTAATATTGCAAATATTTGATTTGATTTGATAAAATATTTCCCTTGATATATGGCTTCCAATGTAAATAAATTCCTTTGATTTAACCCTTATAACTCCAAGGAAATAAAACACATATTAATGGAAATTATTTTACCTTTCTTCAAGCATTGTTTGGCATTGATTTTAGAGAAGCTTGGACTGTTGTTTTACGTAGACGTCGTGGATGCTTTGGACATATCCTAAAATGGAAGTGCTCTGTGTTTAATGCATTCTAAATTTAGTATCTTCTAGTCTCTTACCTTGACTTTGGTTGCCTTAGCATTAAAGACTCGAACAACTTCTTGACTGCTACAACTCAACCCTTTTTCACTCAGATAGTGTGAGAGTAATTTTAACGTCAAATAATGCTACTTTAATTTTGTCATTGACATCATTAAATATAGATGATCCATCTATTATGTGCAAAGTGACATGACTCTTACCTTTGAGCACTTGAGGAGAGTTTGGTGCCAAAGAACGCTTTGTCTCCCTTCTTGTAATGTAAGAATGTTATGTTCTTTAGTGAAATGCTTGGTATTCCTTTTTGACAAGTGTACTTAATGAACCAAATGCACTAAATGCACCAGGATATTCATGTATCTCCTCCTTTAATATGAGCACTCTTTTGAATTGAGCGTTAGGGTTTCTCTTGAGTGACAAGTGTCACTTTATTCTATGCATGGATGTAGACCCTATTGCTAGTTTGAACGGATCCTTTGAGACCTTTTTAGCATTGCAATTCTCCTCCTTTGCCTTCGTTCATCTGCATAGTCTTTCGTAGGGATATGAAGCAGGAGTATGGAGGCCTTGAGAATCACTTTCAATGAATGTACATGGAGTAAGTAGTACTCCAAATGGTGCTTCAACTTTCTTTTACCTTGTATTTTATTTTTCCTTCCTTACGTAGACTCTCTTGCTCTTTAATAACGTTGTGCTTCCATGATTTTGTATGTGTATTTTGCAAGTTCCATGCTCTTGAATGTGAGGAGTATGAGTCCTTCGAATGGCTCTTGAGCTAGGATTGGATGGATTCTTATGTACGACTACTTTTGATTGGTTTTTTGAGCAAGAGTAGTACCTTTTTGGAACCTTTGAATCTACTTTCTTCCCCTGTATAACCATATTAGAAATAGTGCACTATCATGTACAATAGTTTTAATACAAGATGACCTTGTTGCACTTTATTTTGCACTCCTCTTTGTTGATCATAAATTCTATTTTTTTTTCAAAAAAATATTAAGTGCAATATAGGGGTTTTGATGTTTTCATTGGATTAGACACCTTCCCTTGTTAGCTTGGATATTTTATAAATAAATCCAAGCTTGTAACCATATGATAGAAGCTATTTTTCTACACATTTTTTTTGTGCTTTGAACTTGAGACTCACCAATGATGAGCACCAAAAATGCTCATTTTATATACATTATTAAGGGGCATCATCACTGGTTTAATTAACATTAGAGATATATTTTTATTTAAATTATGCATATAATTAATAGAAAATCCGATATTATGCTTAACAGGTGTTTTTAGTAGAAATTGTGTATGAATGCAGGTTTTGGTACTAATCTAGTGTTTTCCCAATCTATCTCCCAAATGGACCTAACATGCTTCTTCTTAACTGCATCTAAGGTATATGGAGTAGGCACCTTACTCTGGTGCCTTACTCCCATACATGGGGAGGCACCTTACTCTGGTGCCTTACTCAAGTAGGCGCCTTATTGGTGCCTTACTCCCCATACGTTGGAGACACACATTGGAGATGCCACATGACCAAGTCAACATTGACTAGGTTGACCAAGGGGCTAAGGAGGAGGTTGCATGTGAAGACAAAGGAGAACTATTTTAATCATGAATTTATTAAATAGAATAAAGTATTTTTTTATTTATCAACCAATTAGCCGGTTGATCTTGTAAAGCTCTTAAGGCATTATTTTTAGGATGCATTAGTTTAGGATTTGTTTGTTATGTACACCTAAGGATTTTTATATATTTATCCTTGTGTGAACGAACATGCTTTAAAATAGGGAAATAAAATCTATGTAGAACCAATTGTAACTAATCATGTCATGTGATTAAATTAGATTAATTTGTTATTGTAACAATATCTGGCTACGCTTTATATAAAGACGCAGACCAGATGATAAAGGAGATCAATGATTAATCTTACACAAAAATTATTTCTCATTTTATTCTTTGTCTAAATTATTAAGAGTGCAACTCCTCTTATTCGAGCAAGCTCTACGTAGCTAGTTGGGTGGACTATCTGCGGGAGCTTGGGCCCACTCCATTTATGTTCTTTATTTTCATAGATTATATTTATCGCTTTATTTCTTGTTTTGGTTAATTTAGTTGTGTGTGTTTATTTCTTTGCATTTTATTTTTGTACTTTATTTTTAGCACTTTAATTTTAGTTTGTTATTTATTTATTTATTTTTTCGCACTTAGTTTATTTGGTTTGGTCGGAATCCAAATGCACAAACATCCCCCACCAAAATAAATAAGGTACGGATGAATTCATTCCCCCAACACTGTAGGCATATACTGTGCGTGACACTCGTAAGTTTACGAACTTACCATATTGATAATTTATGGAAGAGAAATGATTGTTTTTTGAGACAAGATTTTTGCTCACCATTTTTGCGTCGTTGTCGAGGAGTGTCAAAATTGTAGTGTTATGATTTACAGGTTAGATAAAAAGCCCATTTAAAATTACTTGTAGATCTTTTACCTGAGAAGTGTGAGTCCACCAAGGGTCTTTTTACAAGGCCAAAACAGTTGTCAGAATAGTCATAGCCAAATCCCATAGGCAACAGTTTAAATTTACCAGCTTCTTAGGTAAATACGGGAATGAACCTGATGTACCATAATTAAGTGTATAAGTAGAAATAAAATGTGTTGTTGAGAAAAAAATTAGAAAATCATGCGATGAAGGATTTCCATCAGGTTCTGAATGGTTTCAAAAAAATCAAAGAAATAACACAACCTAGATATAATTAAAATTTTTTAGGGATGTGTTTTTATACAGAAACCATTGGGGAATTATGCCTCCAAAAGCTTATTTTTAATGATTGAATTTTTTTTACAGGCTTAACACTTTGCAACATATTGGCAAATTCTTTTAATGATGCAGGGAAAATGATAGAGCTAAATTTAAAAGAACATGTTGTTATGGAGTATGCTCTTCACTTGCACTTAAGGCAACCTGGTGAATCAGAAACAAGCACGTGTTTTTAAAAGATTGCTATACCCTATTTTCTTCAATGTGCTAGCCATAGGTAGTCATTTTCTAGCTTGCACATTTTATCGTAACGTTGAAAGAGTTTGGTTGTGAGGCCATGAAGGAAAATACTCTCCTCATGCTACAACATATCAGACTAGTTGACAAAGAAGAAGATGATTTTCAGAAGACTAGCTCATATGTAGGTATGGGGGAGACCCCACCTTCACCAATGTCGTCAACGACACAATGAATGCTGGTTGCAGTGTTCATAGAAAAAAAAATATAAATCTTCTACTAAAAAGGCTCCAAATTAAAATGCGGAGCTGAAACAAAGTTTTTTTTGCTACCTATTGGAAGAGAGTATCCTATTTCTCGAGGACCAGTTTGGTCTAAAAGGGAAATAAGAAATATCCAAATGGTAGCTTAAAAAAAGTAGGGAGGAGCCTGGAAGAAATTAGATGTCTGCACGAAGTCCACATGGTGCCTGAGCACGAAAAAAATATATGAACAAATCTCATAGTGGCCGAAAATAACAACACATAAATCTCATCAAAGCATCTCATGAAAGCATCACACCTGAACACCCGACACATGTTGTGGATGATGATGGAAAGAATTATTTTTATCCTCACTCTAAGAAACAGAGAATTGTAGTGTTGTTTTCATTCTGCCTGGGAAATTAGTTTGATTCAGATGCATGTGCGTCAGAGCTACCCAATTAAAAAAGTGATGTGCTCAGGAGCACACGGTGAGAAAAGGTAACAAAGCTATTTTTAATTACGACAACCCTGCTACGTAGATAAAGAGTTAGTGCTCATAGAAAAGCCATAAGTAGGATTAAAATAATTTTGTGTTGTTAATGAGGAGCTGGGTATCACAAAAATTTGGAGCTACAGGTTGTCATAAATCCTTCATAGTGGTACGTAGAATGTAATTTCTTTACACCAGGCTGTGTAGCTACCTGTATTGCACAACCTCCACTTCCTAATGCATAATGCCAATACTACAGTTTTTTTACGATAGCATTGCGTTAAAAAAAATGGGAAAAAAATACAGAGAGGAGACAAAGTCTCACTATGATGGAGGAGAATGCCAACTCTATAAGGAAATGGTGAGGATTTGAAATCATGGAGAAATATGTTATCACAATGCAAAGAGTTAATTATTTCCCACAAACAGTCGGGTGGAGAAGATGTTCCAGTACACAACATAAAAAAATTCCCAGGATGGATTGGTGATAGTTCTCCAGCTTGGCCATACAATTTTAAAATTCCCAGCTCACATGGTTGCTGTTGACATTTCTTTCTTCGATGCAGATGATGAGGAAAAAAATTATGAACCAAGAGTTGTTCTGGTCATAGTAGAACAGACAAAAAGAAAAAGAAAAAAAAAGAAAAAAAGAAGAAAAAAAATTAGTTAGAATTTTATTAATGCTTTAGTTTAGTTTTTTATATTTTGCAAGACAACATGAAGTGCGAAGTGCCATACCAATAGTTTTTAGGAGTGCCTTACTCAAACAAGCACCAAGTAGGTGCCTTATTGAGGTAGGTACCTTACTAAAGTAGGTGCCTTACTCAGGTAGGCGCCTTACTAAAGTAGGCGCCTTACTCAGGTAGGCGCCTTACTAAAGTAGGCACCAAACTGAAGTAGGTGCCTTACTCAAGTAGGTGCCTTACTCAGGTAGATGCCTTACTGAAGCAGATGCCTTATTGAAGTAGGTGCCTTACTCAGGTAGGCATCTTACTTAAGTAGGCGCCTTACTGAAGTAGGCGCCTTACTAAAGTAGGCACCTTACTTAGGCAGGCGCCAAGCAGGAGCCTTACTCAAGCAGGTGCCAAGCTCCTCAAGAGATGCCTCAATGTCCATCAATGGAGGCACCTGATCACAAAAAAAAAAAGAGGACAAACACCTTGATGTCATGTGTCAAGGGTGCCTTGATTATTATAATAAAAAAAAGAAGAGAAAAAGAAAAAAAAGGGAAAAAGAAAAAAACCGCACATCATCTATCCTGCTCAACATAAAATTTCTTTTGCTACTTTCATGTGTTGCAGGGAAAGTGCCCGCATGCAAGCTGCAGGCATCTTGAGAGCCAAGGCCTAATAGGCACGGATTGCACTGAACTGCATTTTAGTTTTCTTAGTTTTTCTTTTGCAGGGAAAATGACCTGATTGTACGAAAAATAGGCATCTTGGGAGACAAGGCCTATACCGGCTCAACATTCATGAACCTGCATGTTTTTTTAGGGATGTAGAAAGTTGACTATTTCTATCAGGATGAGATAGTCCCCATATGGTAATGGACGTTGATGTTAATTCCCTGCAAAGGGAAAAGATACCCATCTCTGTGCTTAGATAAAATAGATCTTGATGCAACATGAGAAAAGTATTAGAGGGCCTGATAAACTCTGCAACAGTAGGCATATTAGTGACTATTGACTTCTCAATAGTAAGAAGGTGCCTTGATACTCATTGCTAGAAACGTGTAACTTCTATGAGAAGCCATTAAAAAAAAAGAGTGAAGAGAATTAGATAGCTAGGAAAGAAAAAGAATGCTTAAAAATATTTGTAGCTCTTCTTGGAGAAGAGAACTATAGATCCAATTTATCCCAACATTGCTATTTTTCTCCCTAGATTGGGGGTTCCTATCACTCAATGTGGGACCTGATGTTCAGAGGGCTGCATACCTATTGCATAAAAGGACCTATTACTGGTGACGAGGGTGTCACCAATTTAAGTGGGGGAGGATTTGGGTGAACCTGTTCCTGGTGACGAGGCGTCACTAATTTAAAATGGGGGAGAGGATGGATGAACCTGAATCTCTTACAAATAATAATAAAAATATATATATAAATAGTAGTAAATTATGGTTGCAGTGTAGCCGTAAGAGCAACAAATTTCCCCTGCATATTCTCATCACGAATATGGCACTTACTCTCAAAAAAATGTTTAGCGATGTGGCTGACATGCCCTTCTACTTGGTGAGCACCCTGAAAGACGAGGCATCATGATACCAGGGAGGAGCAACCTCTGTCCTAGCCCATCATGGGTTTATTACGGTCCTAATTCGTTATGTAGAAGGGCACAGGGGAGGCTCGAGCATAGAAAGGAGCAACCATTTGGCCGCACAAATGTTGTCTACAGTGGAGGAAGAATATGAGGCCAATATTCAAACATCGTCCAAGGAAGAGGAAGAACACAGCTAGAAAATAAAATAAAAATACAAATTCTCCAGGCGCACCAATTTCACAACAATCTCATTTTTTGGTACACCATGATTATGGGCAACATGAAAACGTTTTTACATCACCGGTATCATACACCTCAGGTTATGCAAAATTCACCAAGGTATGTACTATTTTTTTCATTAATTATGTGCAGAGTTATTTTAAAAATAATTTCTATGCTAAACTTAGTAGATGCCCTTTAAATTCTCTCCGTCAAACTCTCCCATCAGAATTCAAGCACGTGATATGCCTCGGATATGAAAAATTTATTACCCCAAAGCAATTGAAAAAAAAGGGCTACAACATTCACGTGAATAAATTGGCATTACTGCATCATGATAAATGTAGTGCAACGACAGACATGGGTAAACACAACGATAGACAAACACAGACATGGATCAAATGCATTCTAGACAGGGGAAAACATAGCAATAGACACCTAGACTTATTTTTAAAATTTGGTCTCACCAAATTTGACCAATATGCAAAATGGGAAAATGTGGCCCTATGATAGCTACATGAAGGCTCCGATGGGTAATTACACAATAGCATTTTTAGTGCAGTGTGCTTTCCCTGGTGCCGTAGTGTTTAATAAAAAAAAAATAACAGTGCAGTGGTAATTCGGTCTGAACAATATAGTCATGATTTCTCCATTTATCCATAGTGATTAATCCTGATGTGTTTCAGAATTTTGTTGTTGTCACAGTGTTTCTGCTGGTGCAATAGTGCTCAAGGGAAGAAAAAAAGCAGTGCTGAAAAAAAGAAAAAATATATAGCAGTGCTCAGTAAAAAAAAATATAACCACGCTCAAAGAGAGAAAAAAAACAGAGCAATGCTTAATGAAAAAAATTAATAATTATTATTTTGAGGACTATTTTTCGGGGTTGTTGTCACGAGGACGTGACAATATTTAGGCATGGGGGGATGATGAGCACTAGAAATGCTCATTTTATATACATTATTAAGGGGCATCATCACTGGTTTAATTAGAATTAGAGATATATTTTTATTTAACTTATGCATATAATTGATAGAAAATTTGGTATTATGCTTAACGGGTGTTTTTAGTAGAAATTGTGTATGAATGCAGGTTTTGGTACTAATCCAGTGTTTTCCCAGTCTATCTCCCAAATGGACCTAGCATGCTTTTTATTAATTGCATCTAAGGTATATGGAGTAGACGCCTTACTCTAGTGCCTTACTCCCATACATGGGGAGGCACCTTACTCTGGCACCTTACTCAAGTAGGCGCCTTATTGGAGATGCAACATGACCAAGTCAACATTGATCAGGTTGACCAAGGGGCTAAGGAGGAGGTTGCACATGAAGACAAAGGAGAACTATTTTAATCATGCATTTATTAAATAGAATAAAGTATTTTTTTATTATTATCAACCGATTGGTCGGTTGACCTTGTAAAGCTCTTAAGGCATTATTTTTAGGATGCATTAGTTTAGGATTTGTTTGTTACGTACACCTAAGGATTTTTATATATTTATCCTTGTGTGAATGAACATGCTTTAAAATAGGGAAATAAAATCTGTGTAGAACCAATTGTAACTAATCACATCATTAAATTAGATTAATTTGTTATTGTAACAATATCTGGCTGCGCTTTATATAAAGACTTAGGCTAGATGAAAAAAGAGATCAATGATTAATCTTACACAAATTATTTCTCATTTTATTCTTTGTCTAAATTATTAAGAGTGCAACTCCTCTTATTTGAGCAAGCTCTATGTAGCTAGTCAGGCGGACTATCTACGAGAGCTTGGGCCCACTCCCTGCAGTAGTCCTCCCCTATTTCATTTTTGTTCTTTATTTTCCATAGATTAGATTTATTGCTTTATTTACTACTTTGTTTAATTTTAGTTGTGTGTTTATTTCCTTGCATTTTATTTCTTTTCCAACACTTTAATTTTAGCTTGTTATTTATTTATTTAATTTTTTGCACTTAGTTTATTTAGTTTGGTTGGAATCCAAATGCACAAACATCCCCCACCAAACTAAATAAGGTACATAAGAATTCATTCCCCAAAATTGCAGGCATATACTGTGCGTGACACTCGTAAGTTTATGGACTTACCAAATTGATAATTTATGGAAGAGAAATGAATATTTTTTGAGACATGATTTCTGCTCACCAACCAAGTCTTTTTTGAGGCTTCTTTTGATGCTCTTATAGTGGTTACATTCTTCTCCAATGCTTGAAGGATTGAGCTAATTTTATGGCTTCCTTAGGCCACTTCAAATTTGTAAGTCATAGTGCATTAACAGTGTCTATAGACACTTTGACAAATTATATTTTTATGCCCTTCTAACACAAACAATAATCTCTGAGAGCAATATAATAGTGCAAAATGAATCTAATAATACTGCACTAAAAATTTCACCTTATCACTCCAATCAACTCTCAAAAGTAATACACTTAAATAATTTACTACAACTAATCAAGAATAATCTAAAATGAACCTTCAAGAATTATTCTAATATTTCTTTATAAGCAAGGTAATAGGAGTTAGTCTTCATTTTATTTCAAGTAGATGATAGGTAGTTGATAGATAGTTTAAGATTCTAAAATCTAATCAAACCCTAAAGTGCAAATGAACCTTAAAGAATCCTTTATTTTTGCACATTTGAAGACTCTTAATTCAACTCTCCTTTTTACAACTTTACAAAGCTAAAAAGTAATCCACTCAATGAATTTACTTGCACCAATAGTTGCTTACATTTTTTGAAAGCTCTTTTCACCACTTTTGTAGAGGATGTAGATCTTGGTGTCTAATATCACCAGGTTGTTGTCTTGAGTAAGATCCTACAACTCTCTATAGGCTACCTTGAACAACTTTGTCTTCACCAAAAGATGGTCTCCAACTCTCTTTCACGAGCCTAGGTTTTTGATGGCTTGCTTTCCCCTTTTAGACTCCTCCTTTTCGCTGTAGATTAGAAGAGATATTCCATTCTTAAGTGGTGTCTTCTTACTGTGAGAGGTAATCTCTAAATATCTTGGATTTGGTCGACTTCTTCTGTTTGAATCTTCCTTCAATCTTCTTGTAGAATTTTGACTTCAAACAAGATCTTCTTCTCAAGATTCAAAATGTCTTGAGGTATTTTGAGTTTTGGAGCTCCTTACCAAATTCTTCTTCTTGGGCTTGTTGTCGGATGACGATAATTGTCCCAAATCTTTCACTATCTCCAATAGTGAATTTCTCCAATGAGTTCTCCTTGGAACTCCTTTGATGATTTCTTTAGTAAGGCTCTCCAAGCCTTTTATTGGATGCTTTTAGAGGCCTCTCCAAGGCCTTGCAACTCCTTCTGGTCTTCTTTGAGACCTTATCTTCAACATTTTTCTCATGGAAGTATTGGTGGTGAGATCTTCTCCTAGATCTCTAATTTTGCTGCCTTTGTATTTGAGTAGGACTCTCCTAGTCCTTCTTCATCAATGAGATATTCTCCTGATCTCTTTTGCTTTAGGTGTTGGATTTATTTTGAAGAAGATACTCTTCCTAACCTTTTTGTAGGAATATTTCCCAACTCACTGAATCTACCTGTTCCTGCAATAAAGTTATTAGTACCAAAATATGCTTCTGAATCAGATACTCCCTCTTGGAGTTTTCTTCTGGATCAAGGCTTCTATGGCATTTCCCTCTAGATCAAGGCTTATGTGGTCTTTTCTTTTGGATCAAGGCTTCTATGGCATTTCCTTCTTATGAAGTTTCTAATCTATCAATGGAGATCTTCTATCTTCAAACTTCACTATAATTATTCTCCATAAGTCTCTTTTGTAGTGATCTTCTCTTGCAACAACTAATTTTTGCACTATGAAGGCACTCCAACCTTCGGGTAACAAAGTTGAAATCTCCTTGATTTCTATTTTAGGAGGTGTCCCAATCATCTAAGTATTAATTACCTGTAATAAAAGAACCTTCAGGTTAGTTTCTCTAGATATCTTAAATGGGCTTCACTAGTTGATTCATCAACCTAGTGGATCAAGTGCTGAGCCTAGTCTTCACAAGTTTTCCCTTGAAACTCTATGGAAAGACTCTAGCCATATGCAATATCAGTATTCCAAAATATAAGATTTCATTTAGTCCTTACTTGTGGCTCTCCTTAATTATACCACCAAGACTCTTTTGAGTATTTTTGACAATGACTGGTCCAATGGCGTGTTAGGTTCTCAAAAAACTTAGAGTCAATAATAATGGTGGTTTCCCTATTGACCACTATGGCTTTGACACCTCTGTTAGCTTTTGATGCAACATGTAATAGGAGATAACAAACACAAGATGCAAAATAATATGAAATAAAGTAAATATGTGAGATGACTAAAAATATACTATAAATAGAAATTATAGATATATTTAAAGAAGTAGTTATGGAGGAAATGAACACTCCATGAATACAACTACAACTCAAGAATGGGCATTGAGAATATTACACTACATCACACTGCTACATCATGCCACTATGGTCTATATGACTATATCTTGCAATGAGTTATTTGTTCTATACCTATGGCCATTTATATAAAAAATAAGTTACTTGGAAAACACTCTACCTAGATGTGCAAGGGACAACTTGCACATGTACAACTTGCACTTTGACACTTGTGCATTTATTACATTTCATGTAGTAACAAGATAACTTCCCCCTAAAGTAATCTAGTATCCTAAGTATGTACCAAGAAAGGTACATTTACATTATCCAAATGATGTAATAGTCTATTTATAACAGTTACCCCAGGTTCTTTTGGTACTGTATATAAGCCGATTCCCCTTGTTATTCCAATTACAACAATTGCATTAATCTATTTTCCACTGGGTCACTTTCCTCAGTTTGATTTTGATTGAGAAATATCAGGGCTAGTATCTCCATGTGTATGGGTAGGATAGCCTATTTTCCATACACTAGAGCATAAGGGGATGTATTGATAGACTTCTTGATGGTGATATTATTAGCTCGTAGTGCTTGATTTATCAGGGAATGCCAACTTCTCTTATTGTCCTTCAAATTTCTTTTCAATATCCTTAGTAAGTTCTTGTTGGTTGATTCTCAAGACCATTTCCTTATGGTTAATAGTTGGAAGAATTTTTCAGGTAGATCTCATATTTTCTAGTGAAATCCATCATCTTTACCCTGATGAAGGATGCGCCATTATCACTTACCAATGGACCAAGTATACAAAATCTTGTGATCAGAATTTCAACAAACTCAATCACCACTTCTTGGTAAAATTTCTTTGTGGGTATTGCTTCTATCCATTTGGTGAAATAGTATGTTGCTGTCAAAATATACTTATGTTCGATTGATGAATTTGGCTCTATTTCCCCCATGAAGTATAAACCCCATTGATGAAAAGGTTGTTCTACTTGGATGGACTTGAGTAGTAGGGAAGCATTGTTGTTTCTCCCCATGTACCTTTGACATTCTTCACATGCTCTTTTAATATTGAAAGAATCGAAGAAGATGTTAGACCACAATCTATTCTAAGTATTTTTAATGTGGTAGTCATTCCTGAATAGTGTCCTCCCGATAAGCCCCCATGAAATTCTTCCAGGACCTTAAGTTTTTGATCATATCTATGCATATCAAAAGAATACCATCCAAATTTTTTCTATATAGACCTTCAGGAAATAGAACATACTTCAAGGCCTACAGCCTGTACCTTCTTCTTTGTGAAGCATTCAAATTTGTCAAGCATTTCCTTGTTTGGAAGTAGTTTGTGATTTCATCAACCCAATATAAACCTTCTGAGGGTTGTTCAATTTCCTCAACTAGTTCTAGGTCTTGACAAGCCACATAATCTGTTCTAGCCATTTTTCTAATTCTTGGCATAATGCTCTACCTCTTACTAACTTAGTTGGGTGGATTTCCACATCGTATTCTTGGTTTATTGACACCCATCCAACTCTCTTTTCACCAAGATCTCCATGTATTATGAAATGTTTTACATTAGGATGCACCACGTACACCAGGGTTTTACTTTGGGATAGGAAATATCTAAATTTCTTCAATGACTTCATGATAGCATACACTTGTTTCTCAATGAGATTATATCTTTCTTCATGTTCTTGCATAGTTTAGCTTAGGAAAGCAATAGGTCTTTCTTCCTTGTCTTCTCCCTTTTGGGTGAGAACTACGACATAACTTTCTTGTTCACCAATTGCATACAAGATGAAATCCCTTGAGTAGTTTAAATTGATGAGTATAGGTGCTTAGAAAATTACTTATTTCCTCAGGTTTTTACACCTAAAATTTGCATTCTTTTTTAGTAGTTCAATTATAGGTTTTATTATTTGTGCAAAGTCTACAATGAACTTCTGCACGAAGTTGATTTATTCAAAGAAGGACTATAAATATTTCTTATTCAATGGTAAGGGGATATTTGTAGGTATGTTACTATTTCTGGGTTAGTTGCCAGCCCTTTCTCAGAAATAACGTGTCCCAATAGGGTTCCTTCTTCAACAATAAAGATTGATTTCTTTGGGTTCAAGGAAATACCAAACTCTCTATATTTTTTGAAAACCATCTGAAGATGCCCAATGTGATCTTCTTTTCTATGAGAGAACACTATCATATCATCTAGGTAAATAACTATTATTTTATCTACAAGTTTCCCGAATGCTAAATCCATTTCTCTTTAGAAAGTAGCCCTTACGTTGGACAAACCAAAAGGTATTCACTTGTATGCAGTCATTCCCCATTTGGTGGTGACCGCAGTCTTGTGTTGGTCTTCATATTTGACCCAGATATTATTGTAACCAGAGAATCCATCTAGCAATGAGAACCTCTTGGTCCTTGTAATAGTATGTTATATTTGATCTATTTGAGGTAGGGGGTAATGGTATTTAAGCGAAGCCTTGTTCATATTTTTGAAATCTACACATAGTTTGATATCACTATTATTTTTTCTAACTGATACGAGGTTGGAAACCCATGTGGAGTTCTTGATAGGTTAGATTATCTTAGCTTTGAGCAATTTTAACAACTCTTGTTTTATTAGTACTTCTATTTTTGGGTTGACAGGGCACTGTTTTTGTTGGAAGGGCTTTGATTCTGGCTCAAGATCAATAGTGTGTTGTATCATTTATTTACTATATACCTTGAGATCATTATATTTCTAGGCTACAATATCATTTAACTCTTTACATAGTTCTTGAACTTGATCGACTTCTTATACTAAGCATTGGACCCCAACTTTGAGCACTTTTTTGGGTTCTACTTGTATCTCTTTCTAATTTTTTTTATCGAATTTTATCTTGTGGCCCAATGGCTGATCACTATTGTAAAATAAAATTTCAAGAGTTATCAAACCTTTGGGTATATGGTTGTTCTTGAGTTGGATCAACCCATCATATTCCTCATCCTCTAAGGCTTCGCCATTTGAATAATTCATTTCATGTACCAAGGAGTCTAATACTTGTTCGTCATTCTTGAAGACTTGCCATAAGACATATTTATTAGGGATTGAAGGTCAATATATTAGCCTTACTATTTTTGGCTTTTATATGACATTGGCTATAGGACAATATTTGGCTCCCAAAAATGCTAGTAAATCATCATGCATATTACGTTCTCTAGGAATAGACTTAATATTTAATGCCTCAAAAGCCTCAAACAGATCCCATACCTTGTTTCAATAAGCCTTCAAGTAGTTTTGCTTGCTAACACACTTTTCTATGACCTGGTTGACGATTAGGTCTGAGTCTCCATATATTTGTAATTGCTTGACCCCAAATTTTTTAGCTTTTCTCAATCTTAAACACAATTCTTTGTATTTTGCTGTGTTGTTAGTGCAGCTCCATGTCAATCTATATGAGAAAACCTTCTCATCCCTTGTTGGTGAGATCAATACTATACTTGCCTTGACTCCATTTTTGCATCTAGAACCATTAAAGAAAAGCTTCCAGATTTGATTGGTAGGGGGATCTTGTTTTGGTAAAATGAGAGTTTCAATATTTTTCAGGCTTTGTGATTGAATATGTTCCAATACCTGTTTCAACCATAACATAAAATATCCCAATGATAATTAGTCTTTGGTTTGGAGGTCTTCCAGGAATTCATCCACCAGATTCATATACTCAATTTCTTTGATAATTATTGACACATTATTTGCTTGCTTGTTGTCTTCCCTATCTTTTCAATGTAAAAAGAAGAGGGTTTCTCATTGAAAATATTAATCCTTCTCCATTTTTATGGGATCTCCATATGTGAATAGTCAAGTGAGATATATCCTCCTATTTTGGTTGTGAATTCCCTTGAAAGACACATCCCAAAATAAGGTTCCAGGTCTACCACCACTACTTCTTGTATAACTATAACTTGGGGCATCTTGTTCAATACTATAGGGATATCTTTGATTACTCCTACAGTTTTTAATGGGGTGCCATATAATTGTAGCACTCATAGACTACTTATGGTGTATTCCATCCCTAGTATGTCACACATAGCTTTAGGAATCACTATAGTTGTTGCACCTGAGTCTATCATACAATTGTGTACTACCCATCCTTCCATTTGTAGGGATAAATAGAAGGGGAGAGGCATATTTTTTCCTGTGGCAGGTATCAAACTACATTGAGCTCGATTCAATTGGGGGTGAGGTTTAGTTTTATTATTGATAGACTTGAGATATTCTTGCATCAAATAAATTTGTCCTAGGAGGAGCAATGCATCATACATGCTTACCTTTGAAGGAATATTCTTCAATTCCTCCACTATACTAAAGGCATATGTGTCAAGTTGTTTGTCTTTTTATTTTATAGGTAGATCATATTTGTTTCTGTACCCTTGAGTTACCTCTTTTATTTATCTCTTGGTTAAATAAGGGTACCTCAATTTATCTTTTGTATCTTCTTGAGTTTTGGTTTCTTTTAGTGATACATCGTTCTCGCTTGTTTCCACCTTCTGCTTCCAAACCAAGTTTGGGGGTGCAGGTTCGTGAACAGTTCTATTTTTAGCCTAAGTTTTTACTGTTGAAGGTTGGTGGAGAACAGATCTTACACAAGACAGAAAACCAGAGAAACAAGAGCCCAAAATTTCTTATTCAATACTTCGAAAGAATTTTACAAGAATATACAGCCAAACTGCCATTTTTCCAACCCCCTCTCATTACAATCCATGGGTTTTTATCGAGGTCCCGATCCTCTATGCTTTCAAACTTCCCACGATCTACAATTGCCACCTGGAACAATTCTGGAAAGTTGCATTGATGAGACTCTAGGTGAGGTGCGCGACTGGCTGCCATACCCAACGAAATCTTCTTCTCGATCTGTTGCTTGCTGTTAGTTGCTATAAACGCGTCTCCAGATATCCTGCGTGAGTGGCCAACATGCCCGTTGAAATCCTCCTTTGAAACTGCTGCTTCACTGCTGCTAACTTGCCGCGCACGAAGGGACGTCTTTATGAAAGCTGGGAGTGCATGTTTTTCTGTTTGGTCGCGATATCGCGACATGTCGCGATATCGCGACCATTTCCTTTCTATGCCTTCTCTCTCCATTTTGGCCGTGATATCGCGACCTGTCGCGATATCACGCCATTTTTTCTATCGGCCTCCGTTCTCCCGTTTCGATCACGAAATCGTGACATGTCACGATTTCGTGACCTTTTGTCTTTCGCGCCTTTGCTCCCTGCTTCGGTCACGAAATCGTGACATGTCACGATTTCGTGACCTTTTGTCTTCCGTGCCTTTGCTCCCTGCTTTGGTCACAAAATCGTGACATGTCACGATTTCGTGACCTTGTGTCTTCCGCGCCTTTGCTCCTTGCTTTGGTCATGATTTCGTGACCTTGTCCTCAGCCTTGTCCTATTTGTGACCTTGGTCTTCCGCAACTTTGTTTCCCTTGTCATTATTTCAGATTTCGTGACCTTGTGTCTTCCCTTGTTTTCTTTGGTCACGATTTCGTGACCTTTTGTCTGCTGTTTCTATTCATGATTTCGTGACATTTGCAACACTTAGAAAAAAATAACTTTGCAACACTTAGAAAAAAATAACAACAAAAAGTTTGGTTGATGCTCGATTGCTTTGCTGCCCTCGGATGCTCCTGCATCAGACACCCGGGGTGGATTGAGAAGTGATCCTCACTTCTGATCTTTGAGAGGAAGACCCAAGTGGTCAACCTCTATTTTTGACAACCAAGTTGCATCTTCTACAGGTCTGCCCTTCCACTTGATCAAATACTCAGAATATTGTTTGTTCCTTGTGCTTCCGCCTTCACGAGTATCTAATATTTCCTCGATCTCGTCTTTGGTTGGGTTAGACGTTGGAATGCTCCACAATTCTGTGCTTGGTGCCTCTGTACTATCTCCTTCATGGTATTCCACTAAATCTGATATGTTAAAAATAGGTGAAATGTCAAGCCCACTTGGCAATTCCACTTCATATGCATTGCCTGAATCCCGTTTTTCCAGTATTCTGCATGGCCCAAACTTCTTCATCTTCAACTTGTTATAAGTTTTGGCTGGAAATATTTCTTTTCTGAGATGGACCATGACTTCATCTCCCACTTCGAACTCTTTGAACCGCCGCTTTTGGTCTGCTCTTGCTTTATACTGAGTATTCATTTTTGTAATTTGTTTCTTCACTTCTTCATGCAGGCTTTTCATCTGTTTCGCGAATTCCTCAGCCTCTGCACTGCACTTTTCTCCTTTATCTAATTTCCTCAGCTCAAAAATGTTTCTTGGACTATTTCCATATATTATTTGGAATGGAGATTTGTTTGTACTTTTATTGACAGAATTGTTGTATGCAAATTCTGCCTGCGGCAAAACCAAATCCCATCCCTTGGGTTTATCTGCTATTAAGCATCTTAATAAATTACCCAGACTTCTATTTACCACCTCTGTCTGTCCATCGGTCTGTGGGTGGTATGCAGAACTGAACTTCAGATCTGTCTTCAGCTTCTTCCATAATGTTCTCCAGAAATACCCAACAAACTTTGTATCTCTGTCAGAAACTATGCTTTTTGGTAGACCGTGAAGTCGTACCACTTCCTTGAAAAATAACCCTGCAATGTGAACCGCATCACTTGTTTTCTGGCAGGGAATAAAATGTGCCATCTTGGAGAATCTGTCAACCACCACAAATACAGAGTCATTTCCCCTCTGTGTTCTCGACAACCCAAGAATAAAATCCATGTTGATGTCCTCCCATGGCCTCTCAGGTACAGGTAACGGCTGGTATAATCCTGTGTTCTGCCTCACGCCTTTTGCCATCTGGCATATTCTACAACTTTGCACAAACCTTTTCACATCTTGCTGAAGTTGCGGCCAGTAGTAATTTTCATTCACCAGGGCAATGGTCTTATCCCGACCAAAATGCCCAGCCAGTCCCCCGTTGTGCTTTTCCTTGATTAAGTTCTCCCGCATGGAACTCCTTGGAATGCATAATTTACTTCCCTTGAACAACATTCCATCTTGGATTAGAAAATCCAACCATTTTGTCTTGTCCATAGTAACAGGTGCCAAGCAAGCCGTCCAGGCTTCTGCAAAATCAGGATCTTCAGGATAAAGACCCTTCAGTTCTTCGAATCCTACCACTTCCACTGTCATTTCAATCAGCAGATTCTGCCTTCTACTTAAGGCATCTGCAACTCTGTTTGATTTTCCGCTTCTGTGCTTTAACACAAAGGTATAGCTTTGGAGAAACTCAACCCACTTCATGTGCCTCTGATTCAGTTTTGTTTGGCTGTTGATGTACTGCAATGCCTGATGATCCGTAAATAGAACAAACTCTTTTGGCAACAAATAATGCCTCCACTTCTTTAGAGCTTGAACTATAGCATAAAATTCTTGGTCATAAACTGAATACTTTTTTCGAGCATCATTGAGCTTTTCACTAAAATAAGCAACAGGTCTGCCTTCTTGACTCAGTACAACCCCTATTGCACTGCCACTGGCATCACAGTCTACCTGAAATACTTTGTTAAAGTCTGGGAGTGCCAAAATAGGCTATTCTATGACCTTTTTCTTTAATGCATCAAAGCTCCTTTCAGCCCCTAAGGTCCACTTGAATTCTTTCTTATCCCCTCTCATTGTTTCTGTGAGGGGTGCACAAATGCTGCTGAAGTTTCTTATGAACTTTCTGTAAAAGCTGGCTAGACCATGAAATGATCTTACCTCTGTTGTGCTTCTTGGGGTAGGCCATTCGATGATAGCTCTCACCTTCTCTGGGTCCATTTTCAGACCTTCTACTGAGATTACAAATCCCAGGTATACTAACTCTTTCTTGACAAAATTACACTTTTTTAGATTTATTAATAACTGCTCCTCCCGCAGCTTTTCAAAAACCCTCCTGATGTGCATCAGGTGTTCCTCCAGGGTTCTGCTGAATATTAATATATCATCTAAATAAACAATGACAAATTTTCCTAAAAACTCTTTCAGTACCTCATTCATCAACCGCATGAAGGTACTTGGTGCATTGGACAGTCCAAATGGCATGACCAGCCATTCATACAAACCTTCTCTGGTCTTGAAGGTTGTCTTCCACTCATCTCCTTCCCTGACACGGATCTGGTGGTAACCACTCTTGAGGTCAATTTTGGTGAAGTACTTGGCTCCACTCAAACAGTCCATTATGTCATCCATCCTTGGCAATGGAAATCTGTATTTAATTGTGATCTTGTTGATGGCTCGAGAGTCTGTGCACATTCTCCACTCTCCATATTTCTTTGGTGCTAGCACTGCAGGTACTATGCATGGACTTAAGCTTTCCCGAATCAGCCCCTTCTCCAGCAACTCCTGGACCTGCCTGTTTAGTTCTTCAGTTTCTACAGGCGTCATTCTATGTGCAGCTTTATTGGGCAAGCTTGATCCTGGCACCAAATCAATATGGTGACTGATCTTCCTTACTGGGGGTAAACCCTCAGGCACATTATCAGATATGATATCTAGAAATTCCTTCAACAGATCTTGGACTTCTGCTGGGGCATCTTTGCATTCTGTATCCCTGACTCTAGGAATTAATGCATAACACATATGTTCATGCTTTAAATCATCTAAAAATTTTCTTCCGTCAACCAAGCAAATTCTTGCACTGCCACATACCTTTTCTTCCACCTCCTTCAGGGGTTTCAACTTATGACGCATTCCATTCTTGGTCACGGAATAGGTGTTGGCACGGCCATCATGAACCGCACACCTGTCAAACTGCCATGGCCTTCCCAACAGCAAATGGCACGCATCCATGGGCAGAATGTCGCACAGAACCTCATCACGGTAATTCCCAATACTAAATTTTACCAGGCACTATTCATTGACCAAAACCTTATGGTCTTTCTGCAACCACGTGATCCGATATGGATGCGGGTGTTTCTTTCTCTCCAGTTGTAGCTTTGTAACCATTCCCTCTGAAACTAGGTTATCTGTGCTACCGTTGTCAATGATAATGTTGCAAATCTTACCCGCGCATTTACACCTTGTGCGGAATAAGCTTTTCCTCTGATCTGCAGCTCCCTCTTCATTCAGCAGGACTCTCCTTGCAATCATTACTTCTCCTCTCTCAGCTTCTTCAGAATGCTCAGATCCAGCATCTTCATCAGCGACTGCTACTCTGGCATTTCCTTTCGGCCTCCGATTATTTCTTTCTCGTTGTTGTGGGCACTCATATTGGTGATGTCCCTCTTCCCCACACTGGAAGCAAGTCCCTCGAAATCTTCCTCTTCCCTGGCCACGTCCAGCTCTGCCTCTTCCCCCTCGGTAACCATTATTCTGATTACGGGGGCGGTCTGTATTTTCTCTCCTTTGTTCTTGATTGCTGCTACCTTCTCCATTTTTTTGAGAATCTTCATTTCTTCTTCCACTGTTCCTTCCGTCGGTTCTTCCGCCATGACCTCTTCCTCTTTGCTTGTTTTCAAACCTCCTATTGAGCTTTTCTTCAACCTTTAAGGCAAATTGGTAAGCGTCCTCTATGGTGGTCATCCGGACTAGACTTAATTCTTCCTGAATACTTGCTCGTAACCCATTAATGTAACGGGCTACCTTCTCCTTGTTGGCCTCTGAGTGGCCTGTTCTAATCATTATTTTGTGAAATTCTTCTATGTATTCTTTTACAGACTTGCTTGATTGCCTCAATCCTTGCATTTTCTTTAGCAGGTCTAACTCATAATCACCAGGGATGAACTGCCTCTTTAGCTTTTCTGCCATCCGTTCCCACTTTGTTATTCTCTCTTTTCCTCTTTTATTTTGCTCCAGCTGCACTCCCTTCCACCAAATGCTGGCATGACCTTTCAGTTTGGTCTTTGCGAATCTGACCCTATCAGGATCCTCAACCTCCTCGTACTCAAAGTACTCTTCCAGGTCATTGATCCAGTCGATCAATTCCTCTGGATCAAGGTTCTCAAAATATGTGGAAACCTCCATCTTCGACCTCTTCCCAATCTGGGATATGGCTTTGTATAGTCTGGCCTGAGCAGGATCTATTGCTTCTTCTTCTTCCTCAGGTTGGTCTTCTTCTTCATCATCTTCCTCTTCACTACCTTCGTCTCTTCTTGGCTCCAATATTCTACGCATTTCTTCTTGCAGGGCTTGCATTTGCCACTGCAAAGCTCGAACATCTTCCGCTGCTGCCATGCCTCTCCCACCAATAGGGTTTCTCCTTGGAGGCATTCTGCTCACCCAATTCCAAGCCCTTCCATAGATCCTGGTGTAACTGCCTCTCCTCCGGCGATCTGTTACACACTCAGGAACTACTGGCTCTGATACCACTTGGTGGAGAATAGATCTTACACAAGACAGAAAACCAGAGAAACAAGAGCCCAAAATTTCTTATTCAATACTTTGAAAGAATTTTACAAGAATATACAGCCAAACTGCCATTTTTCCAACCCCCTCTCATTACAATCCATGGGTTTTTATCGAGGTCCCGATCCTCTATGCTTTCAAACTTCCCACGATCTACAATTGCCACCTGGAACAATTCTGGAAAGTTGCATTGATGAGACTCTAGGTGAGGTGCGCGACTGGCTGCCATACCCAATGAAATCTTCTTCTCGATCTGCTGCTTGTTGTTAGTTGCTATAAATGCATCTCCAGATATCCTACGCGAGTGGCCAACATGCCCGTTGAAATCCTCCTTTGAATCTGCTGCTAACTTGCTACGCACGAAGGGACGCCTTTATGAAAGCTGGGAGTGCATGTTTTTCTGTTTGGTCACGATATCACGACATGTCACGATATCGTGACCATTTCCTTTCTGTGCCTTCTCTCTCCGTTTTGGCCGCGATATCGCGACATGTCGTGATATCGCGCCATTTTTTCTATCGGCCTCCGTTCTCCCGTTTCGGTCATGAAATCATGACATGTCATGATTTCGTGACCTTTTGTCTTTCGCGCCTTTGCTCCCTGCTTTGGTCGTGAAATCGTGACATGTCACGATTTTGTGACCTTTTGTCTTCCGCGCCTTTGCTCCCTGCTTTGGTCGTGAAATCGTGACATGTCACGATTTCGTGACCTTTTGTCTTTCGCGCCTTTGCTCCCTGCTTTGGTCATGATTTCGTGACCTTTGTTCCTTCGCGCCTTTGTTCCCCTACTTTGGTCGCGATTTCGTGACATGTCACGAAATCGTGACATGTCACGATTTTGTGACCTTTGGTCCTCCGCACCTTTGTTTCCCCTACGGTGGTCACGATTTCATGACCTTGTGTCTTTCGGCCTTGTTTTCTCTGCCTTGGGTCACGATTTCATGACCTTGTATCTTTCGGCCTTGTTTTCTCTGCCTTGGGTCACGATTTCGTGACATGTCGTGAAATCGCGACATGTCACGATTTTGCGACATTTGCAACACTTAGAAAAAAATAACTTTGCAACACTTAGAAAGAAATAACAACAAAAAGTTTGGTTGATGCTCGATTGCTTTGCTGCCCTCGGATGCTCTTGCATCAAAGGTATTTTTAGGGGATTGAGCTCCTTAGAGTCAACTTGAAGGGGCTTTTTACCTGATTTGGACAAGATTACAACCTATTCCATGGATGGCATCATAAAATTATGATTGGTTTCTCTAATCATGTCAACCTATCCCTTACGAGCTCTTTATGCTTTCTCAATAGCTATCGCTTGTACATGATGTTGGTGAACCATACATAGAATCTCCCCATGTGGATCATTACATGTGGAGCACCAATAATCAGATTCAGTTGGAGACAGAAGATTTATTTTCTTTATTGGCATACACAGTTCCCGATTTCTTTGGGTACTTGCTGGTTGAAGCCTGATCTTTTGCTACATGTGGAAACCTTTTGAGCTAAAAGTTTCTTTCAGATTCCCTCCTCTTCATGGAAGTCATATCATTAGTCAATTTTTTATAGATGCCTGTATCTCTAGGATAATTTCCAACATCAAGTGCTGGTAAAACAGGTAATAGAGGCAACATTGGTAACACTGGGGGAGCTTGTATTGCTTGGGCAGTCGATAGTTTAGACCATTTTGGGATATTTTTTGTAGGAGCTAAAAGAGGATATGATGCATTTGTATTAGGGACCTAAGGGAATTCTAGAAATATGGGAATTATCATTTTTGGGGGTAAGCTTCCAATAACAATAAGATCTTTCTCTGCTTTTAAGGCATTTTGAAAGATCTATGGGAAAGTAAATACTTGAGATTATCTTATTACCATTCCAAATCTAAGTTAAAATCCCTTTGGTAATAGTACATTGCTTACTCATATGTTGATTTGAGGTCGTTAGGTACTCTTTTCCATGTGCGACTGAACCTAATATTGAATTCAACTATCTCTTCTTGTGGGTGTTTTTGCATACCAATAAACTGAGGGAGCAAGAAGAAAGGATCAACCTATTCATTAAATGCTTCTACCAATTTACTAGCAAGTTCAACCCATGTGGTTATGGTTTGGTTTGGGATAGTTTTGTACCAATACAAAATTTTTTCTCTTAAGGATATAACTAGTAACTTTACCATAATATTTTCCTCTATGATATTATGAATTGCTGCTAGTGATGCCACATCTTGACAGTGTTCATAAGTGATTTTTCTAGTGCCATCATACATGGGAATCACTTTCAATTTTTTTGGGTAAATGGGGTTTTGGATTGCCAAATTTAGGGGACCCACATTATTCTATGTAGGATAGGATTGGATGTTCTGATTTTGATTGGTAGCCATTATCACTACTATGTTAACTAAAGTTGTAGGAGTAGGATTGGTTGTGCTAGAAGATCCACTGGTAGTTGTAATAGAAGGAATTGTGAGAGGAGGATTTACAACATTGGTTAATTCGATAGTAACGATAGAGAAAGAGGTTGATCTATAAAATAAAACAAGATATACTTTGAGACTACCAAGGTGCAATTCCAGAAACTCAATTGGTTCTTTTGAATTTTTAGCTTTTGATATGGTTCTCATGTATCTCAATACTAACCAAAAATTGTATGTAAATATTTTCTAGGTTTGATATTTTAAATAGAGTTGTTAGGTGATTTAAATTTAAACAGAGCAAAGACAAACACCAAATATTTAACCTATGTTTGCAGTGGGATTTTGTCCCATTGGGCATGCCAAAAATTATTGGTCTAAAATCTGCCTATGGTTAGTTATTGCACCCAAGACATGGCCAACATTGAATGAATGATCAAGCTGTAAGGTATAACCGGTTCAATCTCTTGAGAATATTGGTTCCTTTGAGAATTTCTAACTAGCTTAAAAGTAATGAGGGAGAGAAAAGAGTGCTTGAAAGAGATATAAATATAGTTGAGGCTAGAACTTGATATGGCAAAGACTAAACAACAACAAAAAATGGTAAAAACCATGAACCAGAGCAATTACTACAACCTCTTAACAGATCAACTAGTTATTTACCATACACAGAATACGGTTAATCAATATTTAGCTTCACAGATTAGCAGTTCCAAGACTAAGAAATAAACATGAACAAGAATCCAGAAATAAGAATTAATATCACACACATTTACTTAGCTAAATTAGAAACATCCATCCATTCATACATACTTGTTCTACAAGATATTTGAACCAGAGGTTAAACGAAGATCTTTATTGCATTGCTTCTTCCAAAATTTTAAATCTATACAACTTGTAAATGCATAAGAGTAAACCCTTTGACAAAGGTCGATACTCTTATTTATAATATCTCGATGGTTCAATATTTTAAAATATAAAACTAGCTTATTTAAAAGTTGTTACAACAATACGCCAGGTTGCCAATATGGTATAAGCATTGTGTAGTATTATTGGTCTAAAGATAGAACAAAATACTCAATATCTAATTGCAAGCTGATTGCTCCATGTGCGCACGTAGATAGTGGGGGTGATTCTAAAATTTGATCTATCTATTTTCCTTCTAATGTGCTTGTCTTTTTTGATCTTGCAACGACCATGGTGAACTAAAATTGTTATAGAATATCGTGCTCACTGTAACTAGTAACAATCACTACCTAGATATGCAAAAAAAACATGACTCATCATAGAACCATGATGCCTTCCAGTGTTTGAGCCTTCCTGATCTTCGTAGCTAGAGAAATTAAGACATATCATGGAATCACAACACTTTTCAGTACTTAAGCCTTTCTATGCCCCTCGCTAATGGAAACATGTCTTGTCATGGAATCATGATGCTTTTTAGCACTTAAGCCTTTTGATTCCCCTTTCTAGTGGAAATAGGACCTATTGCATAATCGTGATGCTTTTTGGTACTTGAGCCTTTTGGTGCTCCTCATCAACAAAATCAAGACCTATCATGGAATCGTGATACTTTTCAAGACTTGAGACTTTTGGTACCCCTCGCCAGTAGAATCAAGACCTATCACAAATTCATGATATTTTTTGACACTTGACACTTTGGGTACCCATTGCCAATAGAATCGGGACCTGTCATAGAATCGTGATGCTTTTTGGTACTTGAGCCTTTTTATGCTCCTCGCTAACAGAATCAAAATATATCATGGAATCACGATGCTTTTTGGCACTTTTCACAAAATCATAATGCTTTTTGGCACTTGATCCTCTTGGTACCCCTCACCAGCGAAATTAGAACTTGTCACAATACCGTGCTGGTCCTTCATACTTCAAAATTTTTAGGAGTTCTTCATCACCTTATTTCTCTTGATGTAGTCATTTTGACCTACAAGACCCTATCAAGGTATGGTCAAAACTACATGAACATTTTTGGAAATTTAATACAACTCAAGTAAATCACTTATAATTTGAGCTCTCCTCTATTAAAATTGTTAAATTTGATAATATTGAGGACTATATTGCAATATTCTAGGCTTTGAGGGAAGATATTACATATAAAAGAGGAAAAATAAATATGATACATAATGCATAAAAATTATCGTTGCTAATATCTCTCCCTCTTTTTAAATGTTAAACTTGAGGTTCATGTGATTCCTATGTTTTTGGAATCTCAAAAGACTCTTACTCTTGATCAAATTTTCTCTCTTCTAGTTCATTTTTAGGTGGAAATGCAAAATTATTGTGCAATTTTACAAATATAGGATCATGCAAAGGAATTCAAATCTAACGAGGCTAAGACCTAGGGGCTGAAGGATCCGATTAAGTCTTCAAATAAATCAAAGACTACTTATAGATATTGTAAGAGGAAGGGACATCCAAATATTAGAAATATAATGTGTACTTTACCCTTTTTTTACCCTTGATATATGTATGGTTCACTTAGCTCTTCCACTCTGAATCAACAAGTGTTTCCACTAGTGGGAGGTATATTGAACACGTGACCTATTCCAACAAAGGAGAGTAAGAAGTGGGGTAAAATTTTATTTATTACAATGATGTGCTTGCTTTCTTAAGAAAGAAATTTTAAGAATTGATGTGCAAAAAAAACAAGTGCTTACGTATAATTTGAGCTACACTTGGTCACAAAATGAAAGAAACCCCAAAGACATGTGGGGATATAGCAACCAAAAAATGTAAGTACAAGGAAGGAAATGCAAGCACCAAACATAGTGTGGCCAAGAGAATACCACAAGAAAGAACTCCATGAGAAAGGGACAAGGGGCCCAAGAACACCCCTTGTGATGATGATTTTATTGAGAAGATGGCTGAAAATAGCCTCAAGTAATACCTCCAAATGTGGTACAATATCAATGCTTTCAAGGACAATAATGATACCTTCAAAAGTCTCCAAGTTGTGCTTAGTACAATGTCTCCAAGCTGAGTACAATAAGAATACCTCCAAATGTGAAAATAGAAATTCCTCGCCTTACATAATTACATATATCAAACACTTACAAAAGTGTGATTGTTCACTTCCACTTTAAGGATTAAAATCACCTTGAATATGTAGCTAAATTATATCTTGGAGCTATTTGTTGGAAATATCTCTGAATCAGCTTTCTAATGCAACTTGTAGAATGAAAATTGAAGTACTCTATGAGACGTTATGCTTAAAAAGGTGTCAAAGGGTCTTTTTGGCAACATAAAAAGAAATATTCTCTCAAAAAGAATATTCCAAAAAATATTAAAAAGTATATATTTTTTATTTTTCCCTTTTAAAAAAAATGTTCGGAATATATTTCGAAAAATTAAAAAGTCCCACTTTTTCAAGAATTCCCAAATAACATAAAATTAATGGGCCTTTTGAAAAAGAACATGACCCATTAATTTAAATGGGAAAATGGCATGGAAAGATGCTCATGCATGGTGATAGGTGGGTCGCGTGGCATGGATTTGTGGTATGTATTGAAAGGAAGTTGCAAATGCCATGGATGAAATAGAGATAAAACATTTGATTGATGCATACTAGGAGAAGTGGTACACTCTGAAGTGCAACTAGTTGAAGGTGTTGTTAGAGTATATCTTAAGTTCTACTAGGATATTTATCTTAGTTTGGAGTTATCACTCTTGCATGAGGTTGGCAAACTCCCAGTTATGATTGGTTGAGATCCATTCGATTGTTATGATCCAATGGCTCACATTGATTAGCTTTGCTATTTATGCAAGGTTCTACTCATAAAATAATGAATCGGTTTTTGAGATTCTTTTCACACTCTTGTGATGTTTTAGCATCTCTATTTTCCTAGGGCTTTTATATTCTCTACATGGTATCAGATCTAGGGTAGATTATTACAAACATTCGAGAGTTTTTTGAAGACTTTTTTTTTGTTCAAATTTATTCGTTCCTTTCTAATTTTTGGATGGATTGTCAATTCTTTTTTTGATAATTTTTTTTGGTAGATGTGGAGCATCCTCTGTGTTTTATCATTTCTAAAAACTGTTTGTTTCTCTCCATAGCCATTTTTTTCCCTAGGTGTTGTTTGTAGCAGATTAGTGGTCGTGTGAATGCTGTTTGTTCTGTTCCTAGTGTCACCCACACAATATGACAGTTGAGGGTTGTGACTCTTGACATGTACCTTTTTTTTTTTGAGATTTTATACAAAATTTTGAAGTGAGAGAAAATTTGCTAGTGGGTCTTGGATGTGTGATACTAATATCATTACATCCAAGAATTCTTGTCTTCGATGATGTTTTTAATTGGGTTGTTGTGATCAACAAGATCAGATTCGTCGATGTAGAAGTTGATTTTGTCCAACTTTAACATTTGGCCAAAGGGGTGGGTTATTTTATTGGCATGGTGTGGGAAGAAATGCATTTGCGTAGTGGTGGTGATGTCATGGAAGTTTAAAATTGATGCTCTGTGGCATGGCATGGCATGCATTTTGAAGATATCGAGGGCATGTTTTCACACCTCTTTTTCAACAACTAAGAAGTTCCCATCATTGTGGCCAATTTTATGGGAACTTTCTATAAGAAGTGGCTTCGTCAAATTCTGCCCTAGTAGCTATTGTGTGTTGAGTTCATTGTATCCATCGTCGACATAAAGGTAGATAAAAATCCTATTGAGTTGGCACGGTTCAGGGAGAAACATATTTGTGCAGTGATGATAACATCGTAATTTTGCTATGAATTAGAACTGCACCATAGTAGAATAATAAAATGCATTTGCATAGTGGTAGTGATGTCATGGAAGTTTAAATATTGATGCTCTTTGAAGATATTGAGGGCGTATTTCCTCACCTCTTTCAACAACTAAGAATTTTCCATCACTGTGTTCCAATCTTGTGCTCGTTGTTTTTTCCCTACAAAAAGTTTGATTTGTGCCTGGCATGTGGTCATTTTTGTATTTTTTTGCTTCACCATGACCGTTTCTCCCATCGAACTACAAATATATTTCTAGCCATTGTGATATCTCTTTTAATCCACCATAAATCCACCTTAATTTATGATCATGACCATTTCTATGTCTCCTGACATGGCTCCCAAATCTACCCTCTACACAATCGAATATAAGATTTGTTTTCGGCTATGATGGAATCTCTTTCAGTGTACGGTTGATATGCGATGCCATGTGTGGCCACACGAAATCTATACTTAACTATGCCTAACAATTTTTTGAGTTAATGAAACTGCGCATCACACAAATCATTTATACCCCTTCATCAGAGCTTCCACCACAGTTCAAAATCACATGCATGGTTCATTGTTTTTGAGAGACATTGATAGTCCTCATCTAATTTGATTCAATAATCTCAATGGTGACCATGCATCCTAGGTACCAGCCTACTACTACTATTGTAGAGCTCTTTCCAATAGCAACATCGAACCTTTTTTGGTTTTCCATTTATGTTTTATATTTTTGAATAGTTTTTAAGGCATTTGTTTTTATGACGTGTTGAGCGTAGTTAATTGGTGATTGGAAGATCGTAGTTATGTTTTTTTAATCTTCAAGAAACTACTATTTCTTTGTAGACGTAGGTTTCGAGAGCTCAACATGGCTCCTAGTCTATCCTTGTGCCCTAAATTGTCTTGGTAAAATTTCCAAATCAACTATGTTTTGTTGCTAGCAGCAATTTCATTGCCCACTATGAGCCCTTCATCACTGTGCACACAGTCCCTATTGATGTCTCTCATCTAATAAAGAATCAAATATTCAATTTTTTTACCACTTGTGAAGACCTCATCCGATGGACATAGTAGATATTCAGATAATGGTAGAAATTTTGTGGTGTTTATTTTTTTTGGTAATTATTATAATAGATTAAGAGTGGGTTTTTATAGAGGATCCCAAAACCTTATATACAAAATCAGCCTTGCTAAATAGTGCTTCATGCCTCTTGGCTGGAAGAATAAACCTGTATGCAGAAAAAAAAAACAAAAAGTTGCTAATTGCCCGAGGGCTACAAGTAAGGCATTTTTTCCTGATTATCCTGGAAACCATGGCCATTATAACTAGGAAAACAAAAACTAGCCGAAGAAGCTGGACCATCGAAAAGCATAAGAAGACAGCCAAGAAAACTACAAAAATTCTCCCATACCTGGGAAATAACTTTCCACATTTCTGCTTTCCCGGAGGCAGAATTCGAAGCATACATGTTGGATAGGATCCAAGAAAAATGACTGGACTAAAACAAATCGTTGAAAATCCTGTTGGAAAATTTTGCCCTGGCCCAAATGGCCACTCCGATTAGTCTTCTCGCATCCAAGATTTCATCCATACGGTTTGAGGTTCTTCTTACTTCCCTTTCCCTGCTGGAAGGGAGGTTTTGGGATAAGCGCATCACCCATCAGAGAATCGGAGTCATCCTGAAACAACAACCGTTGGGTTCCATTTGCAACATCAGTCACAGTTTCTTTGTCTCTCTTTTCCTTGTTAGGGGGACGGCCCTGCTTCCTTTCACTACCAAAATCCACCCCTCGCTTTTGACTCCTCGTAATTCGAGGGCTAATATTACCAGGCTGGTAACCTCTTCTTCCCAGCAGGTAGTATTCCAATAGCTTTTGTGCCTCGGGAGAGTTTCGGTCATAAATTTTGGGTGAATCTGCCTGAGTGGTGATAAGGGGGGGGGCCTATTCCTTTTCCTCCTGTGGTCCTAGTTGGGGGCGCCCACCACACTGCTCGGAGTTCGGACGGGTGGTGATTTCCTCTTCTGGTAAGGAGGATTCGAGATGGTCCCTGGATGGACCTGGAGATTCATGGCCTTTCACAAAAGGGTGCTTTGTCTGACCTTCATCGTGCTCTAGAGGGTTGCAGGGATCCCGCTCCTTCTTCCTCGGCTTTTGGAGAGGACAATTGGACTAAAGATGCCCTTGAGAACTACACTGAGGGTAGAAAGTTGGCCTGTTCTCATAAACAATAGCTTGCTTGTGTAGAAAAGTACCCCCAGACCGCAGAGTAATGGAGGATGGGAGGTCCATCTCCAAGTCCGCCAAAACACAGAATCGGGCTTGGACAAATCTAGTTCGAGCTCTGGTGGGAGGGTCTAAAGTGATCAGCTCCCCGATGGACCGAGCAATACCTTTGATTACATTTTCATGCCAACAAAAAAGGGGAAGACTCGGGAGCCTAACCCATATTGGAGCAATGTTGATATTCTGGGTATCGGGGTTAAAGTCCAAACCCCACTTCCTTAGAAAGAGACTCCTACGGCCCAAGAACCAAGGCCCTCCAGCCAGGATTTTATAGTAGTCCTCCTTGTTGCTCAGCCTAATCGTGAAAAAACCTCGGGTTAGGGCAGCCAGCTCTAAGTGACCAGAGGTCCACCATTTGCCAGACGCCCACTTGCGAATGGTCTCCATGTCGGGATGACCACCAATAAACTTATCGATGAGGGTAAATTTTTTGAAATCCACAAAGCTTGAGAGAATTTCTGTCGGGATGTCCAACTCGTCCCCGAAAGGAAATAACTCCTTGGAGAAGAGCCCGCTTAGGGTTTTAGAGGCCACTGCCAAAGCATATGACTTTCGAGGTCCATCTCCCCGTTTGTCTGGTGGATCCTTGCCGTGACTTGGCAAGGACTCCTCGGCGTCCCCAGACTCTGTTTGCCCTCCCTCCACCCTGTCGAGCCCCTGGTTCGACCTGTCGATGCTCTCGTGCTCTCCCAGAATAGCCTTCCCGCCCACCGTCATCCCCACCCTCCCAAGAAACCCTAATTTCCCTGTGGTGTTTATTTTAATTCATCTTTGTCACTGGCATTGTTGGAAAAATTGAGTTTATATGTAATCTTTTTTTGTCACTTATCTTCTCAAAAATTGGACTCTTTCACTATTTTTTGTTGTATGTTTGTTCTATAAAGGCCTCAATAGTGAAGAGTTTTTTCATTGTAACAAAAGTAATACCATATTTTGGGAGGGGGGTATTTGTTGGTGCTGATTTTTTGCACCATTCTGCTGCTTGGTTCTTTCTTTTGTTGCAAGATGAATCCTCTCATACCAAATTCAATTGATCCACTCACTCCACATAACTATCATACATGGAAACCAAGAATGCTAAATCTAATTGCACAAAGAGGTCTCTCTCACCTTCTAGAAGAAACTCAACTAGAATTTCAAAAAGAATATGAAATATTTGTTCACAAAGGAAAAATGTATGAGGCAATGGGATTAATAAGCATGAATGTAAGTGAGAGCTTATGGTTTCACATTGATGAGTGTAAAACTCCTTTTGAGAGTTGGGACAAATTAAAAAAGTTATTTGGTAAAGTAGACCAGATTAGATCTATGCAGCTGGAAGCAGAATTAACAGCATTATCACCAGATGATTACAACACAATTGTTGACTTCCTCACCAAATTTAAAGAACTCTTGACTTAGTTAAAAGAAAGTGGAAAAACCAAATCAGAAGATGAATGTATCTACCTAATTTTGGGAAAATTAAGAGGGGCCTTTCAAATATTTGCAACAACTTTTCTCTCAACAATGGATGCTCTTGGCACAAACTTCAAAATGCCCACATTAGAAGAGTTTTGTGATAGGCTCACTAGGGAAGAAATGAAACTCTCCAATTTTGAGTCCTCCACCTCTTCATCAAAAGCTTTGGTAGCATCCAACTCTAAAAATAAAGAAAAATTCAAGGAAAAAAGAAATCCCCTGTATATTGTACCCATTGTAAGAAGAATGGTCATTTAGTAAACAGATGTTGGAAAAGGTTACAAGATTTAGAAACAACCATGAAGCAACATAAAATTGATGTCTCAAAACAACATGGAAAGGCTTTAAATGTCCAAGGGAGATCTATTAAGTCTTGTTCCAATCACTGGGTTCTGGATTCAGGGGCCACACATCATATGACTTCTTCTAAAAAGTCCTTTGCTTCTCTTTCTTCAAGTTCCACTTTCAACATTGAAGTTGGTGATTCATCCTTCATTCCTGTAAAAGGCAAAGGTGATATTCTGATAGATGGTGGTCACATCAATGATGTTCTTTATGTTCCAGATATTTCTACCAATCTCCTTTCTATCTACCAAATTTGTAAATCTGGGATGGGAAAAACTATTTTGTTCACACCCACAGGAGTTGAAATAAGAAGCTTACAAGAGCTAGATTCCCTTATTGCAAAAGGGGTGGTTGATCATAATGCTAGACTGTATCACTTTGAGGGCTTTGATGACACTACTTTAGGTACATGCTTTGTTGCTCATGCAGATGTTGAGAGCAAACTTTGGCATGAAAGGTTTGGTCATCTCAATTATAGGTACTTGAAGGAATTAAGTAATCATGACATGGTGATTGGTTTACCTAAAGTATCTTGTGTTGATGGTGTTTGTCCTAGTTGTGCTCTTGGAAAACAACACCAAGATCCTTTTCCCAAAAGTAAATCCCAATGAGCATCCTCACCTTTGGAACTAGTTCATAGTGTTTTGATGGTCTTCCCAGATCCCTCTTTCACAGGAGCAAAATATGCTTTGACATTCATAGATGATTTTTCAAGATGTACTTGGGTATATTTTCTCAAGTACAAAAGTGATGTCTTCTATCACTTCAAAATATTTAAGTCCTTGGTTGAAAATTAGGCCTCATGTAGCATCAAAAAGCTTCATACAGACAATGGGGGGAGTACTTCAGTAATGAGTTTTCAAACTTTCTTTCAGCTCATGGCATTATTCATCAACATTCTGTCCCACATACACCACAACAAAATGGTGTGGCTGAGAGGAAGAACATATCTTTAAAAGAGATGGCTAATTGTATGATGCACTCTAGGGATTTTCCACCTATTTTTTGGGCTGAGGTAGTTAACTATGCAAATTACATTCAAAATTGCACACCCCACAAAGCTCTTGAGCATTTGACTCCAGAGGAGGCCTGGTCTGGCTCCAAGCCTGATGTCTCATATTTTTGAGTCTTTGGGAGTCATGCTTGGGCCTACATTCCAAAGAAGAAAAGAAAAGTTTTGGATAGGAAAAGCAAGCAACTTATATTTGTTGGCTATTGTGAAGATATGAAGGCTTATAGACTCCTTGATCCTAATACTCATGAAGTATTTTTTCAAATAAATGTTCACTTTGATGAGCACCTTCTTCCTCATGACACTCCATCTTCTTCTTCATCATCTACTCATGTTGATCACAATAACCTTAACTTTATTTTTGAGGACCATTTATATGAAGAGCCTATTATTGAAGATACAACACCAGATGTCCCTATTTGTGCCCCACCTACCATCACTCCTATCAACATGCCAAAATGGGCTCGCACAACTGTTGAGGAAGCAACACCTTTCATCCAAGATCTTCCACCTTCTAGACATGCTCATTCCTCTAGTACTGGCCTTGTTTGTCAGTCTTTATCTAGTGATCCATAGTATTTTTTGCAAGCTCATGGGACACAGGAGTGGGATGATGCCAATGGCCACTGAGTATTCTTCTTTGATGAAGAATCACACTTGGGATCTTGTTTCTCTTCCTAAGGGAAGAAAGTTGGTTCATTGTAAGTGGGTTTACCGAACCAAGTATGCAACAGATGGATCCATTGACAAGTACAAAGCCCGCTTAGTGGCTAAGGGTTTCTCACAAGTTGAGGGTGTTGATTACAATGAGACCTTTGCTCCTATTGCCAAGATGGATTCTATTAGGCTTGTACTTGCACTTGCTGCATCACAAAAATGGCCTATTTTTCAAATGGATGTGAAGAGTGCCTTCTTGCATGGAGACTTGTAGGAAGAGATATATATGGAACAACCCGCTAGTTTTATTCAGGATTCTTCCCTTGTTTGTAGACTAAGGAGATCACTCTATGGTCTCAAACAAGCTCCTCGGGCTTGGTATGAAAAGATGGATTCCTTCCTTCTCTCCATTGGATTTGTTCATTGTGAATATGATGCTACAATTTATATTTGGTGAGATGGAGAGGACATCACCATTCTTGTTCTCTATGTTGATGATTTGCTTCTCACTGGTAGCTCCACTTCTCACATTTAGATTGTTCAACACTCTCTTTTTGAGAGATTCGAGATGGTTGATTTGGGATTGGCTCATTACTTCCTTGGATTTCAGATCACTCAGATAGATTTAGGGATTTCATTATGTCAGTAGAAGTATACACTGGATCTTCTTCAATAGTTTAGGATGGTTGATTGCAAGCCATCTCCTACGCCATTCCATTCTAGGGTCACTTTGACTTCCTCCTACACTTCACCTCTTTGTGATGCTACACTGTATAGATAGTTAGTAGGGAGTCTTTTGTATCTCACTCATACTCACCTTGATATTTCCTATGTTGTTGGTTTGATCTCTCAATTTTCCCAATCTCCTCATGATAGTCATTGGCAGGCAACCAAATGGATTCTTCGCTATATGCAAGGCACTACACATTTTGGTTTGTTCTATGGCAGAGGTTCTACAGAGTTGGTGGGATACACTGATTCAGATTGGGCAAGTTTAGTTGATGATAGATGTTCCACCTCTGGCTATGTTTTCTATCTTGGTTCTTCTCCTATTTCTTGGTCATGCAAGAAGCAGCAGGCTATTGCATTATCATCTACAGAGGTAGAGTACAGGGTAGTTGTTACAACCAGTCAAGAGGCTCTTTGGCTTCGTCAGTTATTGGCAGAGTTTGGTTTCTCCCAGGATCAACCTATCGTACTTTGGTGTGACAACCAAAGTACCATTCATATTTCTCGCAATCCTATTGAGCATCAGCGTACCAAGCACATTGAGATCCACATGCACTTCATTCGACAACACATTCAGGATGGTGACCTTATCTTGGAGTACATTTCGACTCAGCTTCAGATTGTAGACATCTTCACCAAACCCTTTGCTTCACCACGCTACCATCAATTGCGTGAGATGCTTGGGGTGAATGAAGTTGTCCTAGGAGGGTGTTGATGAGGACTTTTTCCTCTCCTTCCTCTCTCTCTCTCTCTTTTTGAAAGATGGTTTTTTCCCATGTGGTTTTTCATCATCTCTCCAAAATAAGTTCTTCTAGATATATATTGTACATGAGTACCTTATCAGGCCTTATTTTTAGGACTCATATCTATGGATATGCCACTTATTTATTTCTTTTGTTGTTTTACTACCCCTAGTATCACTTAAGGGGGGTGTTAGAGTATATCTTAAGTTCTACTAGGATATTTATCTTAGTTTGGAGTTATCACTCTTGCATGAGGTTGGTAAACTCCTAGTTATGATTGGTTGAGATCTATTCGGTTGTTATGATCCGATGGCTCACATTGATCACCTTTGCTATTTATGCAAGGTTCCTCTCATAGAATAATCAATCAATTCTTGAGCTTCTCTCCACACTCTTGTGATGTTTTGCATTTCTATTTGCCTAGGGCTTTGATATTCTCTACAGGTGCACCACTGGGAGGAGGTGGTAAACAAATTATTTCTTCATTACAATAGAATCAAACCCTCAAAGTCCTCTATGTAGTATGACCATAAGATAAAGAAGCTTTACAAGTGGTACTGGATGAAAAACAACAACAACAGAGCTCACCATCATGGTCATCATTCAAATGAGTCTTCTTTGAGCACATGGATTGTGGTATACCACTTTGTTTTACTGTTGGATAATTATGTGGTTGCGTTTGTTTGCCTATGAAATGGGGGTGATGATGCAAATTATGATGGAAGGGCATCCTCCTCATCAAGGTTTTTCATCAAGAGATGAAAACTACTGAATGATCCTAAAAGCACTTAGCTTTAGCCCCAGCTTCAAGCCTAATAATGCAAAATTTAGTCAAAATTACTTATAATCGGTATTGCTTTTATGCCCAAGGATATATAGATATAAAAATATTAGATGGGTAACTCTTAGAACTATGTTTTTAGTAAGTATCATACCTATACCTAATAATGATGGGGTGAAAATGCAAAGAGAAGAAAATAGTGTCATCATATCACATTTACTAGGTGGGCTCATCCTCGCCTGACATGCATACAAAGCCCAATTACCAAAATATATACCATTACATTAGATGATCAAGCAATCAACAATCAAGGGCTCAACCCGACAAGGTCAATCTGCCTATCAAGTTTTAACTTTGATGAGGAACCTCACCTCTAAATTGATATGTTTTTCAATATTATGCAATAAAAAAAAATGGGTGTGACCTACAGATGAAGATAAAGCTATCTTTCCAGCAAAAAATTGGTCATATTCTATGTTCTATAGATAATGAATCCCATAATTATGAAATCTCCTCGATGCAGTGGTAGCGTCCAGATTGGTCTTTGTGGCTGCACCCTGCTATGACGACTTCAACTTATTGGAAGGTGTTGGATCCTCAAATTGGTGTCTTGTGAATCTTTGGTTTAGTTCTTTTTCAAAATTTGCACTAATCCCTTAGTCTTATTTTAATAAATTTTTGGGTCCTTTTTAATTATTGCAAATTTTGATCTTTTTGGAGTCCTATCTCACCCTTCAAGAGCAATAATTTTTTTGTGTCATCAAGGTCAGGGCTTATTTTATTTTTCCTGATCTTATGTAAATAAAATTTTGGCCGATAAAAAAGGGGGTCTAATTAATTATCTTTAACCTCTAAGGGTATTAAATATTTAATTTTTTTATCTTTAATTAAATATTTAATTAATTTTTTATTAAATTTAATTTTCTACCCCTATCCCTTTCCCCTAAAGTCCTCAACTCCCTAAGCCCTCGCCCCATTCCTCATCCCTCATCCCTCACCCTAAATTCCTAAGGTCTAACCCATCCCTCCTTTCACCCCCTTTCGCCCGTAGTAAAAAAAAAAAACAAAATCAAGGGGGCCATTTTTTTTTATCAAGGTTTGTACCTTGATTATAATGGCCAAGGTTGGCCATGTAAGTAAGGTCTAAAGTTTTAATTAAAACCTTTTGTATTTTTCTTTGTAAAAAAAAAAGAATTTTTTTTTGAATATATATATATATATATATATATATATATATATATATATATATATATATATATATATAATAAAGAAAAAATAATAATATTTTTATTATTATTATTCAAACTTTTTGAATAAAATTTGTAACGACTAAATGCCTCAATTTTTAATATTATTTTATTATTATTTGATTATATTGGCTAAGGTTAGCCATATAATCAAATAAATGACTAAAAATTAAAGCTATTTTTGGCCAATTTTGAGGGGAAATTGTAACAGGTAATTATGAAGGTATTTTTAACCAGTTGAGACCATTACCAAACTACAAATGAGAACCATTACAAACACAATTAATAATATGGGTCATCATCAAGGCAGTTGTAGTTTTTACAATTATGGAGCAAATGATCAAGCTATTTAAGAGAGTTGCTACAATAGGAAAAGGATTCAAGTTTTTGCATAGTAAAATTTTGCAAGAGGTATACCAGAGTGCCCATCCTTGTCAGTTGTATTTTTCTTTCATGTGTTTTGTCTAGTCACCCTTTTTCTTCTCCATTATTGTGTAGGTTTTTGCTAAGGAGGTGCCTAGTTTACTAAGATCATTTCCAATGGTTGAGGTCGAAAGCCAGTAGGATATTTGTTATATCATTTGAACAAAGAGTTGCAGTTTTTTTTGCATCATTTGAATGGAGAATTCATTTGTATTTGCTTAGTGAGATTTGGTTATCTTGATCAGACTCCCATTGTAATAATCTATTGATTAATACAATCCTACTTCCTCCTTTCAACAATTATGTGTGTAGATTTATGTGTTGTCTTATTTGTATGTTACATCATTTGAATGTGTAAATGACATCTTATTTCACTGGCATGCTTAATCAACTTTGTTGCATTATTTGAATGAATATGGTTGGGTTAGTTTTATCTCCTCATCATATTTCAAGACTGGCTATAATTTCCTAATGGATAAGGCACCTATCTATTGATTGAAGCTAGTTGAGAGTTACTTCGAAGCTTGGTCAACTTTTTTGTTGTAGTTTTATTTTATTTTTTCAAATAAGAATGAGCATAAGCATATGAGAAATATTGTAGGCTCACCTCTGAGGTTTCCTTACCCTACTCAATTTGTCTAGAGTATTAGGATAATCTTTTCTTGAATAAAAGAGGTAGACCCACCAGAGTCCACAATGCTGATTGGATTAGGGAAGTATTGAAGCATGGAAAATCTCTCAAGGATGCACGAGTTTCCCTCAACAATTTTTGGCACCGTTATCGAGGATTAGAATTCTTGTTATCAATAGTTCTAAGACCTGTGTATTTTCTTTATGAACCATTTTTTTGTGGCAACAATCAACCAATAGTTTTTGATGTCATTGCCCGGGAGGCTTAGTACTATTTTATATTTTTTCATTTCTCATAGTCTTTGCCAACTCCCTAAAATTTGTGAGAATTGAGTGAACATCAAGCTGAGTAATCTTGGTCTAAGTATTGATAAAGATATTGCTCTTTCTTTGCACACATGTGTTAGCGACTCTAAATGAAATTGAAAATTTAAAATTCAAGAAATTAAGAGTTGGATTTAGCATCTACAAGAACAAGTGGTAAAAAAGTGCTTGCTGGAGTACCAAATCTTGAGGTATTCTTTAAATCTCATGGAAAAACTTAAACTCCAATTCCTATTATTCCTATTTCTAGCCCTAGTTTAAATAAGTCTACTCTTGCTGTGAATCAAATACCTACTAAAAACCAACCTATAATGAGTATGACAACCCCTAATGCAAATAAAAATATCAATGCTAACCAAAATCTCAATCAATGGAGAACTAATAGATATAGAGCTTTTTTTTACCTCCAAATATGAATCCCCTCCCTGGTAAAGCTCGTAAATACTTGCCTAAATTCCAAGGAAATAATGTTTTTATCGATGAAGATAATATTGGGAATTTTCTATATGCCATGGATAGTATTGAGGTAGATGATGAAGATGTTGTCCTTAGATTGTTCTTTCAAACTTTAGAGAAAGATGCTTGAGAATGGTTTAACCATATTGGAGTTGGTTCTATCCATAATTTCCAAGAAATAGAGTAAACTTTCCTTAGAAAATACAGAGAGAGGAAGAATGAATAATCCTTGCTAACAAAGTTAGCCACCATGAAGAAAAAAGAAAATGAATCAGTGGAATATTTCAATAGGAGATTCTTTAATACTAGAAACAAGATTCTAGTAGCACTAAGGCCAAATAATGAGCAATCCATTTGTTTTTACAAGAATGCCTTCCCTGGAGATTTCAATTATGAGTTGAGACGACAAGAAACAACCACGATTGATATATGCATGGAAAGGGCTATTGAAATAGAGAGATATATGTTTGATAGTGATAATATGAAAGCATACTCTTTAGAGACCAATCAACCTAAAAGAAAGTCTAAGAAGGTTGAATTATCTATCCTTAAGAAAATAAAGTAGGATCCAATGAACAAAATAGCTAATCAATTGAGTGACATGTTTACCACTTTGAATAACAAGTTGGCTAGAATTTAAAAAGGAAAAGACAAAATTGCAAAAACTTCATAGGGTGATAATAGACAACAGGTAGATAACAGGCCTCCTTTAAGAAGGAATTTCAATAGAAATTGGAATAACAATGGGAATGAAGAGGGAAACAAGAATCAAAATGGAAATTGGAAAAATAAAGAAATAGAGAGAGATCTAGATTCTATTCCAAACCCAATACCATATAACAATATAACATCATATTATCCTTTTTATTGCTCTACCTATGATGCACCACATAACCCTATTGATTGTGGTATTTATCTAAGTTTGCATTCTAATGTTGATTTGAATGTTAAACTTTAAGATGAAGATATTAGAATTAATGTATGCTGGACCCAAGAGGATGGGGTCAAAGAAAATAAGTTTGAGAGGAATATGGATTTATATGCTAATAATATTGAACAAAGATCCTTAGTATTTGGAGAGGCATCAACCTCAAATGAGCCCCATAATACCAGATTTGATAGAATGAAGCAGGGGAATCTTATACCTACAACAAAAGAGGTTGAGTATTTAGAAAGAATACATGCTATCAATCTCAGAAACATAATAGTGGAGGATAAAATTGATGAAGGGCCTACACAAAAGGAGAAAAACATATGAGTAATTTTATAGAAAAAGTTAAATCAAATGAAGCTACAAATGATTCTTGAAAATCTTGATGTAGAGGAAATTATCCAAAAGCAACAAAATGAATTGGCTAATCAAAAATCTAGAAAAGCAATTGATGAGAAGAAATATAAGTTTGATCTGGGTATATATGTTGCCAAGTAGAAGGTCAACATCACTTTTGGGGAATTAATGACTATTCCAAAGGATCGGTATCAAGTATGTAGAGCCTTCAAACTAACTGATCAGTGAGAAAGACAACCTAAAACCCCTATAGGCCTTGAAAATAATGTAGTTAGATCCCTATATTCAGTTAAGCCATTTTACATCTCACTAAGGTATACATCAGGCTATGGGGAAAAATATATTATTCATAACTACATTCTTGATAGTGGTACTTCCATGAATGTGATGTAAAAACAAGTAGCTAATCAATTAGGCTTGATTTGTTAGAAAGAACACCTATTTTTTTGTAATGGATAACAAGAGAGTACCTTGTGTAGGTATTATTATTGGGATTCTTGTCCATATTGAATAATATCATAAGAAAGTATGGTAATGGATGTTGTTGTATATATGTGGAACCTTTATTTTGAATCTTACTCTCTAGGCATTGGGCAGAGCAACTAGGTGGTACTATTTAGTTGGATTGGTCATATGCCACTATCCTGATGTAGGGTAAGGAAAAAGTCATCTTGAAAAGAGAACCCTTCAATAGGTATTCAGTTGAATTTAGAGATCCTAATGATAATAATGTTAATATCATGAATTATATTGAGGAAAAATATATAAGGGATTACTCTATTTGGCATTATTCTTTCTTGCTAGAATTGACTGATGTTAAGAACATGGATCCAAAATTGAAGGCTAAAATGGATGTAGAAACTAATAGAAATCTAACTTCAGAGTTATGGACTATGATATTTGATGGGGAAAAATCTCAAGTAGGAGCAAGAGTTGGGGTAATGTTGATAGACATTAATAGAAGCTATCTTGGAATACCATACAAGTTAGAATTTTCTTGTACAAATAATTTTTCTGAGTATGAAGCTTTAAGGAAAGCCAAGGAATTAGGTATTAATTATCTCAAAGTTAGTGGGTATGCTAAGCTAATAATTTAATATATTAAAGGGAAATATCAAACAAAGCACCCTAGATTAAAGCAATATAAGTAGGCAATGTTGGATGAAATAGATAGATTCTTGGATTTTGATTTACAATATATTCCTAGAGTACATAATCATAATGCAAATCTATTGGTAATCAATGCTTCTAGAATAGATAGCCTCGAGATAGACACTTGGTTTATGGATAGGTTCCCAACCATATCTATTTATAAGCCATCTATCCTTGATAATATGAAATATTTACAAGAATTTCATGATGATATACACATTAATAATTTTATGACTATGCAAAATAATTTTTTTGATGTTATTTGTGATGAAAGTGATGAAGAAAAACTGAAGGATGTTATTGGAGAACCTACAAAAGTCATATAGTTGAAGACCAACATGATCCCTAGGGGGTTGGTATCTTTATAGAGCTTGTTTGATGACTTTGATAGAGAATATAAACCTCTAGTTCAGGATTCTAAGATAGATGAAGTTAATATTGGAACATAGGAGGATTTCAAGATTGTTAGGATCAATAAAGCTATGTTAGGAAAATAGAAGAAATCATATATTAACTTCTTGATAAAGAAAATTTATACTTTTGCTTAGAGTTATGAGGATCTGAAGATCTTCAACACAAAGGTAATGACTTACATAATATCCCTTTAGAAGGATACCAAGCCTTTTAGGTAGAAACATAGAAAGTTCAATACCACTTTGCATCTATTTATGCAGAAAGAAGTGTAGAAGTTACTGGATACTAAGATAATCAAGAAGGTAAAATTTTCTTCTTGGTTAGCAAACCTAGTTCTATTTAGAAAAAATAATGGTGAGATCAGGATTTGTGTATATTTTAGGAATCTAAATAAGATATCTCTTAAATATAACTATCCACTTTTGAATATGGAACAATTGCTTCAAGCGGTGGTAGGATCATCAAGAATGTCTTTATTGGATGACTTTTTTAGGTTACGATCATATTGTAGTGAACCTAGAAGATAGACACAAAAAAACTTTCACTACACCATGGGGAACACTTGAATATCTCAGGATGCCCTTTGGGTTGATGAATGCAGGGGCAAAATTTTAGAGAGCCATGGATGTTGCATTTAAGGGACTGATGTTCAAGATAATAGTGTATCTTGATGATATTACCATTTTTAAAAAAAATCTTAAATATTATTTTTCACATCTAACTCAAGTGTTTGATAGGTGCAAATAATTTGATATATCCTTGAATCCTAGAAAATGTGTGTTTGGGGCCACACAAGGTAAATTGCTCGGGCATATTGTTTCAAAGTATGGGATTAGCATTGATTCATGAATAGAAGCAATTGCTAAAATTCTCCCTCCTAAAATTCTTAAGGGAGTGAGATCATTCTTTGGGAAAATTAACTTTGGTAGAAGGTTTGTCCCTAATTTTACTCATATTGCCAAGCCAATAAATGACATGATCAAGAAAAATGGGGAATTAAGGTGGATAGAGGAAAATAATATAGCCTTTTAGAAGATCAAAGATGCAATCACTCAGGTTCTAGTATTGAATTACCCTGATTACTCTAAATATTTCAAAATCTACTCATTTACCTTAGAACACACTACTGTTGTAGTTCTAGATGAGAAGGATGAAGAGAAAAATGAGATCCCTATAGCCTTTATGAGTACAATATTGAAGGGTGCTAAATTGAAATACTCTATGCTAAAAAATAGGCTTATGCATTAATCATAACATTATATCATTTCAAATATATTTTTTGGTCTAATAAGGTAATAGCCTGTATCCCCTATTGTTATAATCACAATGACACTGAGAGGGGGGGTGAATCAGTGTGTTCTTTAAAAACTTAAAAGCAATTTAGACTTTTAAATAAACTACAGCAGATTAAAACAGAAATAATAAAAGTACTAAGAGCATCACACATAACACGACATTTTAACGAGGTTCACCGATGTGGCTACTCCTCAAAAAGACTGCTTGGACTACCATCCAAATCCGAGTCAAATGCAAAGCTACAACTTTACATAATCATTCACCGGCACCAAGCTGGTAAGAGGCACCAACCTCTAAATTTTATACTGCTACAACGAGAATGGAGCACCAACTCCAATTTTTCCAGCTCCAAGCTGGAAAGAGGCACCAACCCCTTTTACCAAGCTACAACTTGGAGATAGTAATAAAAATTGCAGAATTAAATTGTCACCTCAATTTGCACGATCTACTATTTTTCTTGCGTTCTGCTGCTTGTCGGCATTCAGCTACTACTGTGAAAAATGATTCGCACTTTTTCAACCACTCCTCTATATCTCTCCGCGTTCTCTGCTGCAACTTCACGAAATATTACTTCTACAACCGGCCTGCTTGTCATTTCACACTCGGAACACGACTTCTGCATACCGCGTTCTTATCTTCTCTTTGCACCACTCACTCTCTTGCACCTTCCATGAAATCTCACTTCTACCATCTGCGTATTTTTGCCTCGGACTTTAAACACGCCGTCTGCATATCGCTCTCTTTGTTCTCGATCAGTCGATACGCACTCACTCACTATCTCATCGCTGCGATCTCTTTTCTTTAACTCCAAAGAACTATCACCGACTTACACTCTGCTGCACATGAACTTCATTCGCATATATCGCATCACGCCCACTCTTCAACCTTGCAACAGTCCCGCCTTTTTATAGAAGAGAATATCCCATCAAAACATTCTCAAACACGTCGGTGCCAACCCTAATTAGGTCAACATGAAACCCTAGAATTTTTCGGTTGTTTAACCTTGCTTTGTCGACGGGAAACCCTAATTGATCCGTTGCAAAACCCTAGCAACGTCGGCTTTGAAAACAAGCCGGTGAACAGCTTTAATTTAATTTTAAAATATTAATTTAAATTTTAAATAAATAAATAAAATTTAAACTGGATATTTAAAATTAAATATCTTCATCATCGGAGCACCTTTTTCAACAAAACGAAGAGCTAACTTGGGTTTTAAGAAAAACCCATTTCAAAACTATTGACCATGGATTTAAACAAAACCTATAATTTAGTCTGCCTTGGTTTTCACAAAAACCCTTCCGCTCTTTGACATCAATGACAACATCAACACTTGAGCAAGGGCAATGTACCCAAGGTACCCAAAATTGCCAACAATCTCCCCCTTTGTCATTGATGGCAACCCTTTACTAAAAACACATCTTCAAGAGCCAAAGCTGAAATCAATCTCTTTGAAGTTTTGCTCCCCCTGACTTGAAGCTTTCCTCTTCACTTGAAGCTCTCCCCCTTACTCATATCTCTCCCCCTTTGTCATCAATGGCAAAGGGCCACCTTTGGGGCTCGGAACTAAGAATGAGCCTCTTAGCTTAGTCCCTCCCCCACCTCTTGATGAGGTGATTAATTATAGGGTGGGAGTAAAACTCCCATTAGGCACCGATCAACATCAACGTCTATAACTTCCTTGTCGGGTCTTCTCTTGAACTCTTTGACCATATTCTTGTTCTGTCATTGTTCGATCCTTGGACTGATCATGCCATTGTTCCTGTTCCTATATCCTGGAATTTCAACTCTGCCTTTGTCGACGGTGTGACTTTTATTGTTGCACTTATAACAAGTAATAGTGTTGTTTCTTTTAGGCATACTGTTCTTTGAATCCACATGTTACGACTAAGCCGGTTCGACTAAACTGTTTTGACCAAGCTTTTTAGTGTGATGTTCTTTTGTTTTAAATGAAACTGCGAGTGCATTTACCCTTCGACATGAAGCACACATACTATTTGCAGGGTTTTTAATGATTGGAATATCTCTCCTTTGCTTGTTTAGCGCTAATTCTTACCGGATTATCAAAACTTATGTGTCCAAGCCTCTTATGCCACAACCGGTTCTCTTCTTCTTGTCCCATGAAGCACATACCTTTGAAAACTACGAGAGTGTGTACAGATTGCCAGACGTCCTTGAGCCGGTTGCTATTAATTTCCTGCTATTTATTTTTTGACTTCACAACCATGCTTCTTGAAAACTACTTCATGTCCTTTGTCACAGATTTGACTCACACTCAATAGATTATGTTTCAAACCATCCACATATAAAACTTCCTCTGACTTGATCTTTCCTTCACTAATTTTGACCGTTCCTTTACCTATTATTTTGGCTCCGTCATTGTTGCCGAATTTTATAGAACCACCCTCATACTTTTGTATATTTTTGAATTTATGTTTGTCACTGTCATATGACTTGAGCAACCACTATCAAGAATCCAAGGAACATGTTTATTACGAGCTCTAAAAGCTGTCTGCACTATTAAAGAATCTTGTTCTTTCTGAGACTATTCTTTTTGTTTCCATTCTGTTTTAAGCTGTGGTATTGGGTTCTAGTTGTGACTTCCCCTTTTTAGAATTTTGCACATATCCTTGAGTATAAATTCTATTTTGTTTTGCTCTATACGGTTGAAATCTGCTTTCATGAGGTTGATATGAAACGAGACATACTACGACAATTTACGGCAATATGACCAAAGTTGTGACACTTAAAACACTCTCTTGCATAACTCATTAAAGGAGCAAACGCATTTCTACTAGTGAAACTTCTTGGACCTACGTTGTATTTGCGGTCAACAATTTTATGCCCATAAACATTACACTTGAAACAAAAACCATAGAAATAATGATTAAACCTGAAAGATGGTCTTGGCCGGGTTGTTCTTGGAGCCTTGGATCTTCTATTCTTTTGATGTGTGACCTTAGTAAAGCCATCATTGTCGAGTTGCTATTTCAGGTCCGGCATTATATCTTTCTTTTGCTCGATTCTTGTCTTTGTTCTTTTCACTTTCAACATTGCTTGCTTTTGGTCCGATTGATGATTCTCCTTCAGAAAAGCCGAGACCAAATTTGATACTTATGGATCTTTGATCGCTCAGAATTTTGTTCAATTTCATCGAGCTTTCTTCACGTTTTACATGACAGTTGATTTTTCGATCCGGATCTTGTATTTGTATTCGAAGACTCACATTTTCTTCTTCCAATTTCTGCGAGTGGTCTATCTTCATGGATACTGTATTTCCAGATCTTCGAGACATTTTCTTGTATTCTTCGATCTGTATTTTTAAACAGGCAATAATGTTGTTTGCATCCTTAAGTTTCCTTGACAATTTTTCATTCTTCTTTTTCTCCGATTCCCATTCCGTAAGAGCAGACACTAGCTCACCCTCTAAATCAACTTCAGCCTCAACTTCTTCAACTTCTGAGTTCATTCCTTCTGCCATTTTTGGTTCAATTTTCTCAACCATAGGAACTGAAACTGGCTGGGATGCCTTTTTGGATGAGGATCTATTCTTCTTAGCCATTGTGTACTAATCCAAGATCAACCACTGATGATTTAGCCAAAATTGGGAACCTTGCTCGATACCAATTGTTATAATCACAATGACATGAGAGGGGGTGAATCGGTGTGTTCTTTAAAAACTTAAAAGCAATTTAGACTTTTAAATAAACTGCAACTGATTAAAATAGAAATAATAAAAGTACTAAGAGCATCACACATAACACGGCATTTTAACGAGGTTCACCGATGTGGCTACTCCTCAAGAATAAGTGCTTGGACTACCATCCAAATCCAGTAAAATGCAAAGCTACAACTTTACATAATCATTCACCGGCACCAACGGTAGAGGCACCAACCTCTAAATTTTATCTGCTACAACGGAATGGAGCACCAACTCCAATTTTCCAGCTCCAAGGGAAAGAGGCACCAACCCCTTTTACCAAGCTACAACTTGGAGATAGTAATAAAAATTGAGAATTAAACTGTCACCTCAATTTGCACGATCTGCTATTTTCTTGCGTTCTCTGCTTGTCGGCATTATTCTCTTGTGAAAAATGATTCGCACTTTTCAACCACTCCTCTATATCTCTCCGCGTTCTCTCTGCACTTCACGAAATATTACTTCTACGACGCCTCTTGTCATTTCACACTCGAAACATGACTTATGCATACCGCGTTCTTATCTTCTCTTTGCACCACTCACTCTGCTGCACCTTCCATGAAATCTCACTTCTACCATCTACGTATTTTTGCCTCGGACTTTAAACACGCCGTCGCATATCGCTCTCTTTGTTCTCGATCAGTCGATACGCACTCACTCACTATCTCATCGTTGCGATCTCTTTTCTTTAACTCCAAAGAACTATCACCGACTTACACTCTGCTGCACACGAACTTCATTCGCATATATCGCATCACGCCCACTCTTCAACCTTGCAACAGTCCCGCATTTTTATAGAAGAGAATATCCCATCAAAACATTCTCAAACACGTCGGTTGCAACCCTAATTAGGTCAACATGAAACCTAGAATTTTTCGGTTGCTTAACCTTGCTTTGTCAGCAGGAAACCCTAATTGATCCGTTGCAAAACCCTAGCAACGTCGGCTTTGAAAACAAGCCGGTGAACAACTTTAATTTAATTTTAAAATATTAATTTAAATTTTAAATAAATAAATAAAATTTAAACTGGATATTTAAAATTAAATATCTTCATCATCGGAGCACCTTTTTCAACAAAGCGAAGAGCTAACTTGGGTTTTAAGAAAAACCCATTTCAAAGCTGTTGACCATGGATTTAAACAAAACCTATAATTTAGTCTGCCTTGGTTTTCACAAAAACCCTTCCGCTCTTTGACATCAATGACAACATCAACACTTGAGCAAGGGCAATGTACCCAAGGTACCCAAAATTGCCAACACCTACATTGTTGCTAAATATATTTTCACTCAACCTAAACCTTTAGATAGTCCTGCTAGATGGATGACTAAGTTATTACAGTATGATGTAGAATTCAAAGGAGTATATATTGTTAGAGGACAAGGACTGACAAAGTATATGGCTAATGAATAAGGGGAGGCTATGAATAATACTATCACAATATATGAGCAAAAAGAAGCTAAAGTAGTTAATATTTATGATTGCCAGTGATATGATGACATTATATTTTACCTTTAGGACTTATCATTTCTAGAAGACATGCCCAAAAATAAAAGGAGATCTATCAAGCAATTGACCCAAAAATACTACATTTAGGAAGGTAGATTGTATTGGAGGTATCCAGATGGTGTGTTAATTCTTTGTTTGTTTGAGAAAGAGGTCCCTCAAGTACTGAAAGAATATCATTCTGGATTTTGTGAGGGTCACTTTGCTATAATGGCTACTACTCACAAAATCATGAGGGATGGTTATTATTGGCCCTCCCTTTTTAATGATGTCTATCAGTTTGTTAGAAGTTGTCATAACTGTCAGGTTTTTGCAAGGAAAAACTATTTTCCAGCCATACCTCTTAGGATAGTAATGTGGAAGCTCCTTTTATTCAATGGGAAATAGATCTCATAGGTGAGATTAACTCCAATTCTTCTAGAGATCACAAGTGGATCATCATAGCAACATACTATTTTACCTAGTGGTAGAAGCAACACCTCTTAAGAAATCCACTATAAAAGTGGTCATAAAGTTTTTAGAAGAGCACATATTTACAAGGTTTGGGGTTCCTAAGAAGATAGTCACAAACTATGGTAACTATTTCACTTATTTTGAGATGATTGAATTTTGTGCTAGGTACAACATAAATATTTCTCATTTTGCAAATTAATATCCTTAGGATAATGGTTTAGTAGAATCCTCAAATAAGAATTTGATCATAAGAATCAAAAGAGCATTAGGTAGAAACAAAAGAAGTTGGGACAGTGAGTTGAAGTTTGCTTTATGGGCTGATAAAATATCTATCAAAAGAAGCACAGGAAAATCTCCTTATGAACTAGTATATGGTGAGAATGCTCTATTACCTCCTCAAGTTAAAAGTCATACTTTATATTTGCTTCTTTAGGATCATGAAAATCTAAATGTCTTATAGAGAGGACTTGATCAAATTGTGAAGTTGTAGGAAGATAGAAAGGATCATTAATAAAAATAACTGAGCAAGTTCACAAAACAACATAGTTGTTCAATAAGAAAACCAAGGGTAAACCTTTTTAGGGAGGAGATATAGTGCTATATTGGGACCCCAAAAATGACAAGCATAGTGAAAAAAGGGAAGTGGGAACCCAAATGGCTTGGTCCCTATCAAACCCTTAGGATGGTAGGCCAACATACTTACAAATTGCAAAATCTGGATGGCACAACATTTTCACTTCCTATCAGTGACCAACATTTGAAATTGTATCATTCAACACTAAAGGCTTGAGAAGCCTCACAAAAAAAATGTTCATTCCTCAATGTGTTTTAGTCTTCCCATTTTTAGGTGATTAAGGTGTCATTTTTAGGTGATTAAAGTGTTCTTTTTAGGTGACTAAGACGTTATTTCTAGGTGATTAAGGTGTTCTTTTAGGTGACTATGTAAGTTTTTGAGTCCTTGTGGTCTTCTAGAGATTCTAGAGTTCTCAAGTGATTCATTGTCAAAGAATATTTTCATCACCTGTCCCAATCGGAGCCTGTGTTGGATCCTCAAAATCTAACTTGAGTTTACCCCTAATTTTTGAATTTTTGGTGTCTTGTGAGTCTTTGTCTTAGGTCTTTTTCAAAATTTGCAATAATCCCTTAGTTAGTCTCCTTTTAATAAATTTTTAGGTCCTTTTTAATTATTGCAAATTTTGGTCTTTTTGAAGTCCTATCTCACCCTTCAAGAGCAATGAAAATTTTTGTGTCATCAAGGTCAGGGCTTATTTTATTTTTTCTAATGCCTTATGTCAATAAATTTTTGGCTAATAAAAAATTAGGGTTTGATTAATTATATTTGACCTTCAGGGGTCTTAAACATTTTTAATTAAATATTTAATTAAATTTGATTTTATATTTAATTAAATTATAATTAAATATTTAATTAAATTAAAATTTATATTTAATTTAACTTTCTACCCCTATACCTATCCCTTTCCCCTAAAGTACTATGCTCCCTAAGCCATCACCCCACCCCTCACCTCTCATCCTAAATTCCTAAGGTCTAACCCATTCCCCCCTTTCACTCCCTTTCGCTCGTAGTAAAAAAAAAAATCAAGGGGGGACATTTTTTTTATCAAGGTTTGTACCTTGATTATAATGGCCAAGGTTGGCCATGTAATTAAGGTTTAAGGTTTTAATTAAAACCTTTTGTATTTTTCTTTGTAAAAAAAAAGATTTTGAAAATAATAAATATATATATATATATATATATATATATATATATATATATATATATATATATAAGAAAAAAATATTATTATTATTATTATTATTCAAACTTTTTGAATAAAAGTTGTAACGGCTAAATGCCTCAATTTTTTTAATTATTATTATTTGATTATATTGGCTAAGGTTAGTCATATAATCAAATAAACAATTGAAAATTAAAGCCATTTTTGGCCAACTTTGAGGGAAAATTGTAACAAGCAATTATGAAGGTATTTTTAACCAGCTGAGACCACTACCAAACTACAAATGAGAACCACTACAAGTGCAATTAATAATATGGACCATCATCGAGACAGTTGCAGTTTTTGCAAGTATGGACCTCATAATCAAGCTATTTAAGAGAATTGCTGCAATAGGAAAAGGGATCAAGTTTTTGCATAGTAAAACTTGTTAGCTTTTAATGAGTATATGATATAGGAAATGCAACCACAAGATGTAAGATAAATTATCTAAGATGGTAGTATGATAATGACACAATAATATGTAGGAAAATAAAGAGATATACTTTTGCAATAGCTTAGAAATATGCCATTAATGAAAGCTCACGAAAATAGTACAATGCAATATGATGGAGGACATGAACATTCTATAAACTACTCTTAAGGAGCTACATTGTACTCCTCTACCAATTTATACTATGCACTCTTTATATTATTTTCCCCTTCTCATTTCATTCACTATAAGACCTATATATAGGACGATAAGTTCCTTGGCCCTTACTCTACCTTTGAATCTATCCTATGACTCATGTACATGTGGACTACATGAACATATATATCATTGTACATTCTAACACTTATGCATTTATTACATTGCTAGAAGTAATTACTTAACTTTACTCTAAAGGAAACCCCTACTCTAGTAATGTACCAAAAGTGGTACATTGACATGTACCAAATAATATAATATACTTTAACACCCCCTTGTATTACATTATTTGGGTATTGAAGACTTTAGTATTCAATATGGATCTTCATCTTGGTTCTAGAATTTGATCTCTTCTCTTCTGCTTCCTTCATTATCTTCTTTGTATGAATTTGGATGAGTATTTTCATCTTGTTCAGGATCTTCTTCTTCTACTTCTATCTTCATGTTGTCTCTTCTTGTCTTTTTCATTTCACTATTTTTTATTGTTTCAAAGTATTTTGAATAGTCTTTGATCTTGTAGTCTTTTAGATATCCTTGATGTACTAGTAATATTGCAATCTTGCGAGTCATACATGGATTAAAATTGCTTCCTTTTCTGTTCGTTGGTTTTTTGTATGACCTATTTCCTTGATCTTCAAAAATGTCAAGCTTGAACTCATTGTTAGTGGATGTTTTTGAAATAAGAATTTGGAAGAAACAATCTAATGTGAATATTAGTCTTTCCTCAAATATTTTATAGTACTTGTCTTTGTAGTAACATGAGTAAGATGAATGGGATTTTCCTCCACAATAGGGATGGAAACTCTAGGAGTTTACCTTCTCATGACCAAATTGGCTACAATAGAAGCATAGTAAAAGTATCCCAACTCCTTTATTGTATATTTTAGGAATATCATGTTTATCTATTGTCTTGATGAAATAGTTAAACCATGTGTGTACAATTGAAGCTATTCTATCTTTACTTCTTTCATAAATATGTATGAGGTATTTTTCATCAATATTATTTTCTACTTTTTGAATATGATCTTCAATATTTTCATTAGTATAATTATCATCAACTCCCTTTACTATCTCAATAGAATATATTCCTAAAGAATCTACTTTCTACCAAACTATTAGTTTGTGAGTTTTCAAAAATCTTTGAGTCTTATTAATTCTTTTTTTCCATTTACATCTTCCTTATTATCCATTGAATCATCAATCATACTTTTAAGCCATATTGGTATTTTCCTTTCTCCTTTTCTAATTACATTATTTAATGTGTTATTTGGAGTAGACATCCTTATAACTCATTAGTGTTATAAATATATTGAGAATAGTTCTGATAGAATCTTTTAAGTAGTCTTCCTTATGACTCCCTAGTGATTAGAGTAAGCTATAATCTTGATAAAGTGCTTAGCTACTATTAGTTCACCTTTTGAGTTGATTTTGTAATATTTTGAGAATGATGGTAATATACTAATCAACTCCTATTTCACCTTATTTTTCCTATTAAACTATGCACTTTTAAATTTAATGGAGTTCTCTATGGTTGGATTTCTTTTGTCCCTTTAGTGTGACTATGAGAAAAGTATAAGCAATAAATTATAACTCTTTCAAGCAAACAATAACTTTGCTTCTCTATCCTTAAATTTTTCAATGGTTCAATTTTCTAAATTCTAATTAATTAAAGTTTGATGTAGCACTCCTTATATCTCCCTAATTTGGAATTTTAGAAATAATGATATCTGCAATATAATAATAATTTATTTTTTTCAAGTAGAAACCCTTATATCTCCTATGATATTAATTGTAAATATTAATATTCTTGTATTTCAACTAATGTGTTTTGAAATACTATTTAAGGATATAAACTCCTTTTAAATTGCTTTCAAGTTTACTAAGGTTGAGTTTGCAATATCTTCAATGCGAATGATAATTGTTTCAACCTTATATACTATGCCTTATCACTCCTTAATGAAAGCAAATATTATAACGTGTATATTTCTACTAGGACACTTTTGAAATATCATTCAAGGAAATAAAATTTTAAGTTTGATTTCTAATCTCTAAGGTTGGAATTTGCCTATATCTTCAAGCAAATAATAAATAATCTCAACCTTAAATAATAAACCACATTATAACTCATTAATCTCAAAGAAAGCAAATATTAAACTATATAAAACTTTACATTCTTGTGAATGTATTATGTTACGCTATGATTGGCCCTTTGAATTGATACTCTATCCAAACCTAAGCGCTGAATTCGTTGGTCTCCTACGTATGGAAATGAGCAATTAATGCTCAATGTTCGAGCACTCCTTGTAATATGGTTTTCCTCCTTTCTTTAGTGCACTTTGACCACTCTTGCTTGAATCACTCCTCTTCTACACTTCTGCCTGCATTTCTAGTATTCAACTATTAAATATATTACACCTCCCTTGATGTGAATTCCAAGTGACATGTTCTTGCTAGCAATGTATGCTTCATGGGATTTTGGAGGCTATATTATTGGAAGCATTATTTGGATTACACTAACCTTTACTTGAGAATTGAATAATGATTAAAGAAATGCTTCACCAACCTTGACCTATCATCTACCTGAGTGTAAGTGTTATGAGAGAATGCAAATGCTCTCTCTTCCCTAGTGCCAAGTGGCACTTGAAACCTGATAGTGTTAAGACAAATAGAAGCACATTATTTGCATGTGAGGATGCCTTTAACATCTCTTTAACCCTAAATACTTATTGCCAATGGATGCAAGCTACTCAATCTTGGATTCAATGCTTTTTAAAATGAACAATGGTGATATTCTCCCACAAGATTGGCTCAAGCTATGGAGATTCTAGTATGTCCCAATGCTATCCTCTTGGCTGATGTTTCTTGGGTGCTTCAATCATTATCTTCCTAGATGGTGATTCATTTGTAATCGATGGTAGCTCTTGGAAGCTTTAGCTAGTGGTTTGTCCAAATAATTTCTTGGGTAATGCACTCCTTATTTGCTCCTTGATTTTATGTAACTTGTGCTTTGTTATCCTTAGTGCTATCCACCTTACAATGAGTGTTATGCTTCCTTTTTAATGTAGTAGGTTTCTTATTGCATAGGCATTGATTTGGTGTCTCTTAGACACCTTTGAAACCTTAGTTTATGAGCCCTTTGTTGGCTCTACCTCTATGCTTGACATCTACTCCTTGACATCGATGATGTGGCCACTCAATGACTATATTATACTGATTGTTTTAGTGTCTTTGAGACACTCTATCCTTTGTCCTTTTTTTGCTATGTAGGACAAGTGAAATATAGTGCAATGTAATTTAAATATATTTTCATTAGTTAGAATTAAATATTTTAACTTGCACCTATATTTTTACGATCGTTAAATCTCCTCTTTCAAGTGTACTTCCTTTCTTGATGAGGTGGCTTCCTTCTCCAATATTTGGAGGTTATCTTGCTCTTTTTGGTGGCTTCTCCTTACCCCAAGATGTTGCAAGTTTTTTGCACTGAATAGTGTCTTTAGACACTTTGATATTATGCTAATTTGTGCACTTTGGTCTTAATTAAAACCAATGCACTTAATAATATTTTAAGAGTAACTAGTATAATGCACTAGTAATTTCTCCTTATTCCTCCTTGTAAAGAACTCTTAAAAGTAATTTGAATCTTGCACTATAAGCTATGCAAATTTCACTTAAAAGTAATGTCTTCTTTGTTGTAACTAGATAATAGGAAGATGATATTTTTATTTATGTCAAAAATTATCTAACTCCTATTTTAATGTGTAGGTATTAACCTTTATAAGAAACTATCTTCTGCACTCCCTTGAAGACTTTAATATGAAACCTTCTCCTTGCAACTTTTAAACTCTAATATGGTGCTTAATGAGACTTAATAATGAACCAAACATAAGTGTTCAAATAATGAACCCTTTGCACCTATTTTATTAACTTTAAGGTCTCTGAAGATGATGTATCTGTTGGTGATTAGATTCACCAAATTACTGCCTTGTAATGGATGAAATCACAACTCTTCCTTGCTATTCGAAATAAATCTTTAGCTCACCTATTTGAAGCTTTGAAACCCTCTAACTTGCTACCCTAAAACTATAGTTTGGTAGCTTCGACTCTCCTTCAAGATGTATCCTAAAAATCTAAAACTTAGTAACTATTGATGTTGCCTAGATTGCTGCTTTCTTGCTATCCTCAAATCTAAAAATTTTAGATTGTAAAGCAGTCAATATCTCCACTAAAATGCTATCCTTGAATCTCAAAAATTTGGTAGGGAACTCATCCAAATTATAGTTGATATTTTCCTTCAAGAACCCTTTAGTTTTTTTGTTGTAGAAACCAAAAAATCTCCTTTCTCCGAATGAGCTTTCTAGCCTTCAAAGGCAATCTTCAAATATCTCAAATTTGTCAGCTCCTTCTATCTCCTTTCTCCTTCAAGCTCCTTGTCAAATTTTGAATTCAATATAGGCCTTCTTCTAAAGAATATGAATTTCTTGAGGTCTTCACCAATCTCCTCCAAAATTTGGCAAGCTTCTTGCCAAATCCTTCTTCCTTGGGCTTGTTGTCGAATGACGATAATTATCCCAAGTTCTTCACTATCAGGAACTTCTCATTGGTGATAAATTTCTCCAATGAGTTCTCCTAGGAACTCCTTCAATGGCCTTCTCTGAATTTTCTTCAATGAGGCTCTGTAAGCCTTCTCATTATTTCTCCTTGAGACCTCTTCTTCCTCAAATATGCAATAAGGCTCCTATGGTATTTTATTCTTTTGCACTCTGTAGGTCTACAATCTCTAGCAATGGGACCTTTTCTATAGGCCTCCAAATATTTGATCTTCCGTTTGTTGCTTCTGGTACTAGATTGATTCTAAATAAGCTTCCCAAATTTATTTGAATCTCCTTTTCTTGCAACAAAGTACTAGGACAATAATGGAAGAAACTCTAAATCTAGAGATAATAAATATTCACTAGTTGATTTGTCAATCTAGTGGAATCAATGTTGAGTCCTAGTATTCATGAGTTTTTTTGCAACTTTGTGGAAATACTCTAGCCAAATGCAATCTCAAAATTTTGAAAATGAAATTTTTGGATTCCTCTCAATCTCACTTGTGGCTATCCCTATTTCCTATCGATCTACCGTGTGCTCTAATACCATTGCTATATTTTTATGAATATATTATATAGGAAATGCAACCACAATATGTAAGATAAGTAATCTAAGATGGCAATATAATAATGACACAATAATATGTAGGAAAATAAAGAGAAAAGTTTGCAATAATTGAGAAATACCATTGATGAAAGCTCACAAAAATAGTACAATGCGGTATGATGGAGGACATGAATACTCTATAAAATATTCTTAAGGAGATACATTGTACTCCTCTACCAATATATACTATTCACTCTCTATATTATTTTACCCCTCTCATTTCACTCACTATAAGACCTATATATAGGAAGATAATTTTCTTGGCCTTTAATCTACCTTTGAATCTATCCTATGAATCATATACATGTAGACTACATGCACATTTAGATTATTACACATTATAACACTTGTGTATTTATTACATTGCTAGATGTAACTACTTAACTTTACTCTACAAAAAACTCCTACTCTAGTAATGCACCAAAAGTGTTACATTGACATGTACCAAATAATATAATATACTCTAACAAAATTATGCAAGAGGTATACTAGAGTGCCCATCCTTGTCAGTTGTATTTTTCTTTCTTGTGTTTTGTCTAGTCACCCTTTTTCTTCCCCATTATTCTATAACTTTTTACTGAGAAGGTGCCTAGTTTACTGAGATAATTTCCACTGGTTGAGGTCAGAATCCAGGAGACTCTTTGTTACATCATTTGAACAAAGAGTTACAGTTCTTTATTGCATCATTTGAATGAAGAACTAATTTGTATTTTCTTAGTGATATCTAGTTATGTTGATCATACTCCCATTATAATGATATATTGATTAATACAATCTTGCTTTCTCATTTCAATAGTTATGTGTGCAATTTTGTATGTTGTCTTATTTACATGTTACATCATTTGAATGTGTAAATGGTTTCTTATTTCACTAGCATGCTTAATCACCTTTGTTGTATTATTTGAATGAATGTGGTTGGTTTAGTTTTATCTCCACTTTCTTCTATATCTTAGTCATATTTTGAGTTTAGCTACAATTATCCAATGGATAAGGCACTGGTCTATTGATTGAAGCATTATCTGGGAGTTAATTTGAAGCTTGGTTAACTTTTAGGTTGTAGTCTTATTTTATTTTTGTGAATCTGGATGAGAATGAGCATATGAGAAATATTGTAGGCTCACCTCCAAGTTTTCCTTACCCTACTAGGTTTGTCTAGAGTATTAGGATAACATTTTCCTGAGTCAAAGAGGTGGATCCACTAGAGTCCATAGTATTGATTGGATCAAGGAAGTATTGCAATGTGAAAAATCTCTTAAGGATGCAAGAATTTCCTCCAAAACTTTTTGGCACCATTGCCAGGGATTAAAATTTTTGTTGTTGGGAGTTCTAAGACTTGTATATTTTCTTTATGAACCATTTTTTGTGGCAACAGTTAACCAATAGTTTTTGGTGTCATTGCCCAGGAGGCTTAGTACTATTTTATGTTTTGCATTTCTCATAGTCTTTTCCAGCTCTCTAAAATTTGTGAGAATTGAGTGAACATCAAACTGAGAAATATTGGCCTAAGTATTGTTAAAGATCTTGCTCTTTCTTTGTACACTGGTGCTAGTAACTCTAACGAACTCCAAAAATTTAAGTATCAAGAAATAAGGAGTTGGAATTGTCCTCTACAAGAAGTGGTAAAAAAGTGCTTTTTGGAGTGCCAAATCTTGAGGTATTCTTTAAATCTCATGGAAAAATTCAACTCTAATTTCTATTATTTCTATTTCTAGTCCTAGTTTAAATCAATCTACTCCTGTTGTGAATCAAATACCTATAATAAAACAACCTGTAGTGAGTATGACAACCCCTAATGCAAATAAAAATGTCAATGCTAACCAAAATATTAATCATTGGAGAACCAATAGATATAGAGATTTTGTTTTACCTCCAAATATGAATCACCTCTTTGGTAAAGCTCATAAATACTTGCCTAAATTCCAAAAAAAATATTGTTGTTACCAGTGAAGATCATATTAAGGTTTTTCTATATTCCATGAATAGTATTAAGGTAGATGATGAAGATGTTGTCCTTAGATTATTATTTCAAAATTTAGATAAATATGCTCAAGAATGGTTTAACCATCTTGGATTTGGTTCTATCCATAATTTCCAAGAAATGGAGAAAACTTTCCTTAGGAAATACGAAGTGAAGAAGAATGAAAAATCCTTGATAACAAAGTTAGTCACCATGAAGAAAAAAGAAAAAGAATTAGTGGAAGATTTCAATAGGAGGTTCTTTAAAACTAGAAACAAGATTTTGGTAGCATTGAAGCCAAATAATGAGTAGTCCATTTGTTTTTACAAGAATGCCTTCCCTAGAGATTTTAGTTATGAGTTGAGACAACAAGCAACAACCACCATTGATATATGCATGAAAAGGTCTATTAAAATAGAGAGAGATATAATTTATAGTGGCAAGATGAAATCATACTCTTTAGAGCCCAATAAACCTAAAAGAAATTCTAAGAAGGTTGAATTATCTATCCTTAAGAAAATAGAGCATGATCTAATGAACAAAATATCTAATCAATTGAGTGAGATGTTTACCACTTTAAACAACAGGCTAGCTAGAAGTGAAAAAGGTAAAGATATCATTGCAAAAACTTCATAGGGTGATAATAGAATTTAGGTAGATAATAGACCTCATTTCAGAAGAAATTTCAATAGAAACTGGAATAACAATGGGAATGAAGAAGGAAATAAGAATCAAAATGAAGATTAAAAAAAATAGAGAGAGATCTAGATTCTATTCCAAACCAAATACCATATAACAATATAGCATTAGATTATCCTTTTTATTTATATTCCTGTAATGCACCACATAACCTTATTTATTGTGATATTTATCTAAGTCTGCATTCTAATGTTGATTTGAATGCTAAATCTGAAGATGAAGATATTATAATTAATGTATGCTGGACATAGGAGGATGAGGTTAGATAAAAATAATTTGAGAGAGATATGGACTTATGTGCCAATAATATTGAACAAAGAGCCTTAGTATTTGGAGAGGCATCAACCTCAAATGAGTCCCATAATACTAGATTTGATAGAATGAAGCAGGGGAGGCTTATACCTACAACAAAAGAGGTTGAGTATTTAGAAAGAATACATGCTATCAATCTTAGGAACATAATAGTGGAGGAAATGAAGCTACAAATGATTCTTGAAGAGCCTGATGTAGAGGAAATTATCCAAAAGCAACAAAATGACTTGGCTAATGAAAAATATAGAAAATCAATTGATGATAAGAAATATCAATTTGATCTAGGTGTAGAGGTTACCAAGTAGAATGTCAATATCACTTTTGGGAAATTAATGACTATTCCAAAGTATCGATATCAGGTATGTAGAGCCTTCACACTATCTGATCAATGAGGAGGACAACCTAAAACCTCCATAGGCCTTGAAAATAATGTAGTTAGATCCCCATATTCAGTTAAGCTATTTTATATATCACTAAGGTATACATCAGGCTATGGGGACCAATATGTTATTCATAACTACATGCTTGATAGTGGTGCTTCCATGAATGTGATGTCAAAACAAGTAGTTGATTAGTTAGGCTTGATTTATCAAAAAGAGCACCCTCCTATTTTTATAATGGATAACAAGAGAGTACCTTGTGTAGGTATTATCATTGGGCTTCTTATCCATATTGAATAATATCCTAAGAAATGTATGGTAATGTATGTTGCAGTTGTAGATGTGGACCCTTTTCTTTTGAATCTTTCTCTCTAGGCATTGGGCAGAGAAGCTAGGTGGTACTATTCAGTTGGATTGGTCATATGCCACTATCATGATGCAGGGTAAGGAAAAAGTCATCTTGAAAAGAGAACCCTTAAACATGTATTCAGTTGAATTCAGAGATCCTAATTATAATATGGTTAATATCATGAATTCTATTGAGGAAGAAGATATGGGGGTTTACTCTATTTGGAATTCTTCTTTTTTGTTAAAATTGTTTGATGCTGAGAATATGGATCCAAAATTAAAGGCTAAAATGGATATAGAAACTAATAGAAATCTGACTTCGAGTTATGGACTATGACCTTTGATGGGGTAAAATCTCAAGTAGGAGCAAGATCTGGGGTAATGTTGACAGACATTAATGGAAGCTATCTTGGCATACCATACAAGTTAGAATTTTCTTGTATAAATAATTTTTTTGAGTATAAAGCTTTATTGCTAGGGCTAAGGAAAGACAAGAAATTACATATTAATTATCTCAAAGTTAGTGGGGATGCTGAGCTAATAATTCAATAGATCAAAGGGAAATATCAAACAAAGCACCCTAGATTAAAGAAATATAAACATGTAGTGTTGGATGAAATAGATAGATTATTGGATTTTGATCTACAATATATTATTAGGGCATAGAATCATAATGTAAATCTATTGGTAATCAATAATTCTGGAATAGATAGCCCTAAGATAGACACTTGGTTTATGGATAGGTTTCCAACCATATATGTTTATAAACCATCTATCCCTAATAATGTGGTATATTTACAAGTATTTTATGATGATATACACATTAATTATTTTATGACTATGCAAAATGAAAATTTTGATTTAATTTTTGATGAAAGTGATGAAGAAAAACTGAAGGATGTTATTGGAGAACCCACAAAAGTCATACAACTAAAGACCAACAGGATCCCCAAGGGGTTGGTATCTTTAGAGAGCTTGTTTGATGACTTTGATAGAGCATATAAACCTCTAGTTTAGGAGTCTAAGGTAGATGAAGTTAATATTAGAATAAATAAGGAGCCCAAGATTGTTAGAATCAATAAAGCTCTATCAGGTTAAGAGAAGCAATGGTATATTAACTTCCTAAAAAAGAAAATTGATACTTTTGCTTGGAGTTATGAGGATATGAAGATCTTCAACACAAAGGTAATGACTCACATAATACCCCTTCAGAAGGATACCAAGTATTTTTGAAAGAAACAAAGAAAGTTCAATCCCACTTTGCATCCAATTATGCAAAAAGAAGTACATAATTTACTAGATACTAAGATAATTAGGAAGGTGAGATTTTCTTCTTTGTTGGTAAACCTGGTTCCAGTTAGAAAAAATAATGGTGATATCAGGCTTTGTGTAGATTTTAGGAATCTAAATAAGAGCTCTCTTAAAGACAACTATCTACTTTTGAATATAGAATAGTTGCTTCAAGCAGTGGTAGGATCATCAAAAATGTCTCTATTGGATAGCCTTTTCAAGTTATGATTAGATTGTAGTGAACCCAAAAGATAGACACAAAACAACTTTCACTACACCATGGGGAACATTTAAATATCTTAGGGTGCCCTTTGGGTTGATGAATGCAAGGGCAACATTTCGGAGAGCCATGAATGTTACATTTAAGGGGTTGATATTCAAGATAGTAGTAGTGTATCTTAATGATATTATAGTTTTTCAAAAAATATTGAAGATCATTTTTCACATCTAACTCAAGTTTTTGATAGGTGCAAATAATTTGGCATATCCTTAAATCCTAGAAAATATGTATTTGGGGCCACACAAGGTAAATTTCTCGGGCATATTTTTTCAAAGGATGGGATTGTTAGGAAGTGAAGTCACTATGCAATACATGCAACATAAAAGAGGACTGTAGTAGGCCTGACATCTATCCAAATAGATGTTTAGGTAGAAGGCTAGAACTATAACCTTCTAGACATCTGGGTTAGACGTTTAGGTAGCAAGATAGACGTCTGACCTGCTATATGTCTAGGCTAGATGTCTAGACATATGGTATAGTAGACGTCTAGACCAAATGTCTGGAATGTCAAACATTTAGGCTGATAGACGTCTAGGCTAGATGTCTAGGCTGCTAGACATCTAGGCTAGTAGACGTCTAGGCCAGACATCTAGGCTTCTAGACATCTAGACTGGTAGATGTCTAGACTAGACGTATGGGCTTCCACATGTCTAGGCTAGATGTCTAACCAAGTAGATGTCTAAGCCAGACGTCTAACCAAGTAGACATCTAACACATAAGATGAACAAGTTCAGGGAGTGGAAGATGAACTGTTTTGGTTCCGTATGAAGATGAACAGTTTTGCAGAGGTCTCCTTGGGGAGAGAAAATGAATGGTTGGGGTCTTATTTGTATACTCTATAAAAGGGACTTGATCCCTTGCATATGACATAGTTGGTGAAAACATTGAGAAATGTGAATGTAAACTTTGCTAAAAATAAGAAAAGGAGAAGTTGTCATTGCCCCATGGTTTTTCCTGCACATTGCAGGTTTTCAAGTAAAATCTTTGTGTCACTTGTATTGCTATTTCTATGATTTCTATTTTTGTTATTATGCTTCCTCTTACAGGTGGAAAATATGAAGTTTTTCTAAACATCTGGTATCAGAGCTAAGGTTTTGTGCGAGTGGGAGCTACAAAAATGAAAAAAGGTATAACCAAGTTCGATATTGAGAAATTTGATGGCAGGAACTTCACTCTATGGAAAATGAAGGTGGAGGGTTTGCTGGTTCAGAATGACCAAGCTCAAACCTTGAAAGGGATCACAAGTAAACCGAGTAGCATGAAAGATAATGAGTGGGTAACGCTTGATAGGAAGGTAGTTTCTACAATACGTCTCTACCTAGTGGAATCTATCTTGTTCAATGTAGTTGAAGAGAATATTGCAAAGCCCTTTGGAAAAAGCTTGAAAATTTGTACAAAACAAAATCAACAACAAATAAGGTTTTTCTGAAAAAGAAAATTTATAGCTTGAGGATGAAGGAAAGTTCATCCATTAACTCTAATTAGTAAACTGGTTTTAGTTAATGTGAAGATGAAGGATGAAGATAGAGCTATCATCCTAATTTTTTCCCTCTCGGATAGTTGGGATCATATGGTGATGACCATCAGTAATTCATCATCAAGAACTCTCAATTTTAATGATGTGGTATCCAATTTGTTGGTAGAATATTTGAGGTAAAAAATGTCTCTGTAACCCACAACCAATGAAGCCCTATCTGTGAGAGGTCGATCCTTCGAGGGGAGTAAACAAGGTAGAAAATAGTCTAGATCTAAGTCTAAAGAATGTAAGTAGAAAGGGAAGTGCTGGAATTGTGGGAATCTAGGACACTCCAAGAAGGACTGTTGGCAATTAAAGAATGGTAAAAAGCAAAATCAGCCATCAACTGAGGCTAGTACAATAGATTCAGGAGAGACGACCATATGTGAAGCCTTCTATATCAGTAATAGTGGTTCAATTTTATATACCTTGGTTTTGGACTCAGGTGCATCTTTCCACATGTCTCCCTATAGAGACTGGTTTGAAAAATTTCAGCCATACTATGGTGGAAAGGTCTATTTGGGTGATGATAATACATTAGAAATTGTGGGAAGATGGGATATAAGGATCAGGCTGGATGATGGTAGAGAAATGATGTTATATGATGTGTGACATGTACCCAATTTGAGAAAGAATTTGGTCTCAATAAAAATGATGGATAAGCTAGGATATTCTATCACCTTTAGTAATAACTATTGCAATATTACTAGAGGAACTCTTGTAGTAGCAAAGGGAGAATATTATGGGACCTTATACCATCTATGCGGTGATACAGTGATAAACCATGCAACATAAACTTCTAATCAGGATGTAGTAATGCTATGGCATCAACGCCTAGGCCATATGAGTGAAAAATGCCTAAAAATTATGTATGACAGAGGTATGCTTTTTGGGATTAAGTCTTGTAATTTAGACTTATGTGAGCACTATATTTTTGGTAAATAGAAGAGGGTTCAGTTTACTATAAGTCCTGGTAAGAGTTATGATTTTTTGCAACTTATACATTCAAATATATTTGGACCAGTCCCCACTTAGTCCTTGAATGACACCATCTATTTTATGATTTTTATAGATGATTATTATAGGAGAGTGTGGGTTTATTTTTTGAAGAAGAAGTCGGAAGCTTTGTAGAAATTTAAAGAGTTCAAAGCATAGGTAGAAAAGAGTTTGGGCAAGTCAATTTTATATCTCAGGTCAAATAATGGGGGTGAAAATTACTCCAAGGAATTTGATAAATTTTGTATGCAGAAAGGTATTAAGCACTAGAAGACTGTACCATACACTCCATAGCAAAATGGTGTGGCTAAGAAAATGAATCACACAATCATGAAACATGCAAGAAGCATGCTTAGCCCAACTATGTTGGAGAAAATATTTTGGGTAGAGGCTGTTAATATAGCTATTTATCTTATTAACATGTCACCTACAACTACATTGGATGGAAATATTCTAGAGGAGGCTTGGTTTTGTAAGCCAGTTGATTACTCTCATTTGTGCACATTTGGTTGTGATGCATTTGCCCATGTACCCAAAGTAAAAAGGTCTAATCTTGACCCGAAGTCAAGCAAATGTGTTTTTCTCAACTATGGAGATATAGTGAAGGGGTATAGACTATGGGATCCTACAACCCATAAGGTAATTATTATATGGGATGTAATTATTGATGAAAAATCCATGCAAAGGAAGGAGGTACAAAAAAATCCTAATGTTGTACTTGTTAAAGTAGAATTGAGTGAAGGTGAACATGCTAAAGTTTTTGATCAACATGCAGAACAAGTAGAGCAACCACAACGGTCGCAAGACCAAGAGCCACAATCAACAGATCATTGGGTTAGAAGATCTACACATCCACAAAAGTTTTTGAAAAGGTATTCTCATGTGTATCAATCCTCTTTTGCTTTGTTAACTGATGATGGTAAACCTAGTTCATTTTAGGAAGCTCGAGAGTCTGAAAATGCAAAAAAGTGAAGGAAATCCATGGAGGAAATTGAGGCACTTCAAAAGAATAAAACTTGGGAACTTGTGGATCTCCCACCTAGAAGAAATATTGTTGGAAACAAGTGGGTGTACAAAGTGAATAAGAACATCGATGGGCTATTGGAATGCTATAAAGCTCGCTTGGTGGCAAAGGGCTATGTACAAAATTTAGATGTTGAATTTAATGCAATTTTCTCTCCAGTTGTGAAGATGACTACTATTAGAGTTCTACTTGCACTTGTAGTTGCATAAGATTTGGAATTGGAGCATCTTGATGTAAATATTGCTTTCTTGCATTGTGATATTGAGGAAGAGATATATATGGATCATCCCGAGGGCTATGAGGAAAGAGGCAAAGAGCATTTGGTTTACAAACTAAATAAATCACTGTATAGTTTGAAACAGGCACCAAGGATGTGGTACAAGAAATTTGACACCTTCATGAAGAGCCAAGGTTTTAGCAAGAGTGAAGTGGACCATTGTGCATACTATAAGAGGTTTGATGATGACTATTTTATTATTTTGTTGTTGTCTATTGAAGATATGCTGGTTGTAGGCCCCATCACGAAGAAAATCATTGATCTTAAGGCTCAGTTGGATAGGATATTTGAAATGAAGTATTTAGGAGCAGCAGACAAAATTTTAGGGATGAAGATACATAGGGATAGAAAAGAAATAAATATCTGGTTAAGTCAAAAGTCATATGTGGAAAAGATTCTATAGTGCTTCAATATGTAGAATTCTAAACTAGTTAGTACCCCACTTCTTCCACACTTAAAGTTATCTTCCAACCAGTATCCTAGAATGGAAGTAGATAATACAAGCATATCTCATGTACCATATTCATTAGTAGTAGGAAGCCTCATGTATGTCGTGGTGAGCACCATACCGGATATTTCCCAAGTAGTGGGAGTAGTCAGTTAGTACATGGAAAATCCTGGTAAGGAGCATTGGAATGCGATGAAGTGGATATTCAGATATTTAAGAGCCACTTCAGATGTTGCCATTTACTTTGGATCGACATATTTGCAATTTACAGGTTTTATGGATTTTGATTATGGTAGATATAGAGATGGGAGAAAATCCACTATAGGATATACCTTCACTCTTATTGGAGGAGCAATGAGTTGGGCTTCTAAGTTGTAGTCTATTGTGGCTTTATCAACCACTGAAGTAGAATATATTGTAGTGACTCATGCTAGTAAAGAGGTAATTTGGCTAGAGCGATTTTTGGGTGACTTCAAGGTAATGCAAGAGAAAATTACGTTGTATTGTAATAGCCAGAGTGTTATTTAGTTAGTGAAGAATCCAAAATTCCATGATCACATGAAACACATTGATGTCAAGTACCAATTTATCAAAAATGTGGTGGAAGAAGGTAGGATCTTGTTGTAGAAAATTGACACTAAAGCGAATATTGTAGATGTTCTTACAAAGACAGTTAGGGTAGAGAAGTTTGAATGGTGCAGAACTTCTTTGGACTTGCTAAAAAAGTAACAAGGGCAACATTGGACAATTAGCACTGGATGAAAATATTTGGTAGAAGAATTCCTGAATAATAACTTCAAGTGGAATAATGTTAGGAAGTGAAGTCACTATGCAGTACATGCAGCAAAACAAAGGACTGCAATAGGCCTAATGTTTGTCCAGCTAGACTTCTAGGTAATAGGCCAAACATCTGACCTACTAGACATATTTGTCAGATGTCTAGGCAATAGGTCAGATGTCTAGCCTACTAGACGTCTAGGCAAGATGTCTAGACATCTGGTCTGGCAAGCGTCTAGACCAGATGTCTAGACTGCCAGACATTTGGGTTGTCAGACGTCTAGGATGGTAAAAGTCTAGGCCACTAGAAGTCTAGGCTGGTAGATGTCTAGGAAAGATGTTTGGGCTTCTAGACATCTAGGCTAGTAGATGTCTAGGCCAAACATCTAGGCTTCCAGACGTCTAGGCTAGACTTCTAACCAAATAGACGTCTAGGCTAGAAAATCTGAAGTTTATATTAACATGGATTAGCATTTATTCACAAAGAATATAAGCAATTGCTAAATTATTCCTCCTAAAAATATTAAGGGAGTGAGATCATTCTTTGGGAAAATTAACTTTGTTAGAAGGTTTGCCCCTATTTTTTCTTAGATTGCCAAGTCCATAAATTACATGATCAAGAAAAATAGAGAAATATGATGGACAAAGAAAAATATTGCAACCTTTTAGAAGATCAAATATGCAATCACTCAAGCTCCGATATTGAATTGCCCTGATTACTCTAGATATTTCAAAATCTACTCATTTTCCTTAGAACACACTATTGTTGTAGTTCTAGCTTAGAAGGATGAAGAGAAAAATGAAAGACCTATAGCCTTTATGAGTACAGGATTGAAGGGTGCTAAACTAAAATACTCTATGCTAGAAAAATAGGCTTATGCATTAATCAGAGCATTAGATAATTTCAAATGTATTTTTGGGTCTAATAAGGTAATATAGCTTGTATACCCTACATTGCTATTAAAGATATTTTTACTTAACTTGAAACTTTAGACTATCTTACTAGATGGATGGCTAAGTTATTATAGTATGATGTAGAATTCAAAGCAGTTAGATTATCATAGGACAAGGACTGGTAAAGTATGTGGCTAACGAAGAAGGGGAGGCTATGAATAACACTATAATAGTAAATGAGCAACAAGAAGCTAGAGTAGTTGATAATTATGATTGCCAGTGGTATGATGATATTATATTTTACCTTTAGGACTTGTCATTTCTAGAATACATGCCCAAAAACAAAAGGAGATCTATCAAGCAATTGGCCCAAAAATACTAAATTTAGGAAGGTAGATTGCATTTGAGGCATCTAGATGGAGTGTTGCTTCTCTGTTTGTTTGAGAAAGAGGTCCCTCAAGTACTGAAAGAATATCAATTTAGTTTTTGTGGGGCCACTTTTCTCCAATGGCTACTACTCACAAAATAATGAGGAATGGTCATTATTGGCCCTCCTTATTTAAGGATGTCTATCATTTTGTTAGAAGTTGTCATAACTATCATGTTTTTGCAGGGAAAAATAATTTTCTAGCCATGCCCCTTAGACCAGTAATTGTGGAAGCTCCTTTTACTCAATGGGGAATAGATATCATAGGTGAGATTAACCCCAATTCTTTTGGAGGTCACAGGTGGATCATAACAACAACATACTATTTTACCAAGTGGATAGAAGAAAAACCTCTCAATAAATCCACTACAAAAGTGGTCATCAAGTTTTTAGAAGAGCACATATTGACAAGATTTGGGGTTCCCAGGAAGATAGTCATAGAAAATGGTAACTATTTCACTTCTTTTGAGATGATTGAATTTTGTGCTAGGTACAACATAGAGATTTCTTCATTCTACAAATTACTATCCATAAGTTAATGGTTTAGTAGAATCCTCAAATAAGAATTTGATCACAAGAATCAAAAGAGCATTAGGCAAAAACAAAAGAAGTTGGGACAGTGAGTTGAAGTTTGCTTTATGGGTTGACAAAATATCTATCAAAAGAAGCACACAAAAATATTCTTATGAACTAGTATATGGTGAGAATGCTCTATTACCCCCTCAAGTGGAAAGTCATGCTTTATCTTTGCTTCTTTAGGATCATGAAAATCCAAATGTCTTGCATATAAGACTTGATAAAATTGTGAAGTTACAGGAAGATAGAAAAGATTCATTAATGAAGATAACTGAGCAGGCTCACAAAACAACATAGTTGTTCAATAAGAAAACCAAGGGGAAACCTTTTTAGGGAGGAGATATAGTGTTGTACTCAAAAACCAAAAATTATAAGCATGGTGAAAAAGGAAAGTGGGAACCCAAATGGCTTGGTCCCTATCAAATCCTTCAGATGGTAGGCTAGCATACTTACAAATTGAAAACTCTGGATGGTACGCAATGTTCACTTCCTATCAATGGCCAACATTTGAAATTCTATCTTTCAACATTGAAGGCTTAAGAAGCATCACAAAAAAATGTTCGTTCCTCATTGTGTTTGAGTCTTGTCATCTTTAGGTGATTAAAGTGTTATTTTTAGGTGATTAAGGTGTTCTTTTTAGGTTATTAAGGTGTTATTTCTAGGTGATTAAGGCATTCTTTCTAGGTGATTAAGGTGTTGTTTTAGGTTATTAGGCAAGTTTTTCAGTCCTTGTGGTCTGTTGGAGCTTTTAGAGTTCTTAAGTGATTCATTGTCAAAGAATAGTTTCATCACCTATCCCAGTTAGAGTTTGTGTTGGATCCTCAAAATCCAATTTGAATTTAACCTTAATTTTTGAATTTCTAGTGTCCTATGAGTCTTTGGCTTAGGTATTTTTCAAAATTTGTAATAATCCCTTAGTCAGTCTCCTTTAAATAAGTTTATGGGTCATTTTTAATTATTGCAAACTTTAGTCTCTTTGAAGTCCTATCTCACCTTTCAAGAGCAATGAAAATTTGTGTCATAAAGGTTAGGGCTTATTTTATTTTTCCTAAGGTCTTATATAAATAAATTTTTGGCCAATAAAAAAGGGGGTTTAATTAATTATCTTTGACCTCCAAGGGTCTTAAATATTTAATTATTTTTTTCTTTAATTAAATTTGATTTTATATTTAATTTAATTTTCTACCCCTATCCCTATCCCTTTCCCCTAAATTCCTCCCATCCCTAAGCCCTCACCCCTCATACTAAATTCCTAAGGTCTAAACCATCCCACCTTTCACCCCCTTTCGCTCGTAGTAAAAATAAAATAAAGGGGGCATGTTTTTTTTATCAGGGTTTATACCTTGATTATAATGGCCAAGGTTGGCCATGTAATTAAGGTCTAAGGTTTTAATTAAAACCTTTTTTATTTTTCTTTATAAAAAAAAATGAATATATATAAGAAAAAAAATTAAAAATAAAATAAAATAATATTATTATTATTATTATTCAAGATTTTTGAATAAAAGTTGTAATGACTAAATGCCTCAGTTTTATTTATTTATTATTATTTGATTATATTGGCTAAGGTTAGCCATATAATCAAATAAACGACTAAAAATTGAAGTCATTTTTGGCTAACTTTGAGGGGAAATTGTAACAGGTAATTATGAAGGTATTTTTAACCAGCTGAGACCACTACCAAATTGCAAATGAGAACCACTAAAAGAGTAATTAATAATATTGGCCATCATTGAGGTAGTTGCATTTTTTGCAAGTATGGACCAAATGATCAAGCTATTTAAGAGATTTGTTGCAGTAGAAAAAGGGATCAAGTTTTTGCATAGTAAAATTTTGCAAGAGGTATAATAGAGTGTCTATCCTTATTAGTTGTATTTTTATTTCTTGTGTTTTGTCTAGTCACCCTTTTTCTTCCCCATTATTATATAGGTTTTTACTGAGAAGGTGCCTAATTTACTGAGATTATTTTCAGTGGCTGAGTTCAGAAGCCAAGAGACTCTTTATTACATCATTTGAACAAAGAGTTGCAGTTCTTCGTTGCATAATTTGAATGGAGAACTCATTTGTATTTTCTTAGTGAGATCTGGTTATCTTGATCAAACTCTCATTGTAATGATCTATTGATTAATACAATCCTGCTTCCTCCTTTCAACAATTTTATGTGTGTTGTCCTATTTACATGTTACATCATTTAAATGTGTAAATAGCATCTTATTTCACTAGCATGCTTAATCACCTTTGTTACATTATTTGAATGAATATGGTTGGCTTAGTTTTATCTTCTCCCCCTTCTCTCTCTTCATCATATTTTAAGTCTTGCTACAATTACCTAATGGATAAGACATTGATCTACTGATTAAAACATTAGCTAGAAGTTACTTCAAATATTGGTCAACTTTTATGCTGCAGTTTTATTTTATTTTTGCAAATATTGGATGTGCATGTGCATATGAGAAATATTGTAGGCTCACCTCTGAGGTTTTCTTATCCTACTTGGTATTTATAGAGTCTTAGGATAATATTTTCTTGAGTCAAAGAGGTGGATTGACCAAAGTCCATAGTGCTGATTGGATCAGAGAAGTCTTTTAGTGTGACAAATCTCTTAAGGGTGCAAGAATTTTCTCAAATAAGAGGGTTACTAAGCATCAGTTTCTATGGCAACTCTTTCTAGGGCCACGAAGGAGCCCTCTATTCTTCTATAAATCTGGACTAGACAAAAAATGAGGCAATATGTAGCTCTCTAGGGAAATTGAGGAGCCCTTTAAAATAAAAAATAAATTTTAATGTATCTAATATTTTAATAGATTGAAATGCACTCACCTAGACTAGTGGAACTGTAGGGCGGACAATGCAGTGTTGTTAGATCCTACCCAAACTAAGAAGAAAGCTCATAACTTGGGTAGGCTATGCTAAGGTGAAGGTTTTTCTTGCAAATATGTGTGCCAACCCAACCAAAACCCCACCCGAGCTAAGGCGACAAGTTTCAATGAACAAGTAAAACAAAGGAAGCCACAAGGCTACCCACCCGACGGGTGAAATTTTGTAAGAATACGAGGGGCGGGTTCATCCCAATCATCCTGCCCTAACTTGGGTGGGTGGTTGAAAGAATCTTGAGGGCAGAATCATTCGGAGGTGCCCGACCTAGTTAGGGTAGCTATTTTGAAGATCCTTGAAGGCAAAAGTACCCCAAAAGTGCCACCCAGATGAAGCAATAAAAGTGGAGGGTGAGTTGTCACCCACAAAGGCTCCCAAAATACCTCACTCAAAGTTAGAATGCTATAAGGAAAGGAAAGGATTGGTCAAAGTTGGTGCTAGCCTAGGTCTCAAGCCTATCTCTGAGGCATTATCACTTGCATTTAATGTTGGTCATCAAACACTACAGTATACCTACTGAAGCCCTACATTGGAACCCAAGGATAGGGTTCCCCGCCAATACGATGCAGTCAAAGGGAGGCATGTTGCAGGAAGAATTAATGACCTACCACCGTATCTAGGGCCATAAATAAAAATAGTACAATCGCACCAACAAAGATAGAGTCAGAAAAATGGGATATAATTAATAGGGATCACCTGATGGCATACCTGGTCCCTTGAAAAGCTTGATCAAATATAGCAAGGCATTAGAGAGATGATATCCCACCGCCCAGGTGGTATGACGTGCATTAATGAACCCGCCCAACAAAAGAAGGAGGCCCTATCTTTTGGCTATAAAATAGTGAATGTAATTCATTTGAGGGGTTGAATCTAAGCTATTACAATTTGTATGCAATACTGGAAATCTATTAATATAAACAAAGCATTATCTGGCCTTCAGATCATTTTGCATATGTATGTATTTTCATGTTTGTACTTTTTTACTAAAGTTGATGAATGAATTAGTTGTTATTTTGCTATCTGGATTCTGACTATTGATTTATCAATTCTAGAATTTACAAACATAGTGTGAAGCATTAATGATAATAGTTGGAATGTATTAGTTGGTCTATTAGATGGTTGTATATGTGAATGTATTCCTGCTTCCACCTGCATATATCTTGATGCAGCTTATCCACCCAATTTAATCCAATGTCATTTAATTTTATTTGCTTTCTTTCTTGTTGTCCCTAAACTCCACCAAAATTTTCATTGAAGTCATAAGGAACCGACCTTCTCCAGATATTGGTCATAGGGTTTTGTTATCCAGTGGCCTCTCAATGTTGGTCTAGTCTACAGGGTGCACAATCCTTCCATTAGGTGCAGATTACCGACCAACAATTTTTGGCATGCCCGGTGGGACATAAAAGTCTCACATTTTGAGTAGCATAGAGTTAGGTGATTCTCTACTCCACTCAACTATCCAATAATCACCTAGTGAATCTGTTGAATCTATAACCTAGAAAGCTTTGTAGTAGAAATATTTCATGATTACAAGATGCAAAGCTAGTTTTTTTGAGGAACCTATTGAGTTATTTAAACTAAATTTCTTAAAGTGGTGACTACCAGCCTCTCCTAAAACTATTTCATTATACACACCTATGAAGGATCAATAGTCTCTTGATCCTGATACTGAGGAGTCGGTAAACCCTACCGAAGTCATGGCCCAAAATCAAAACCAGAACCAAAATTTGGGATATCCCACCTGGAACAATACAGGTCCCCTCAACCTCACTAACCAGAATGCTATTCCTCCTACAGCCCTAAAAGCATTACCTACCTATGATGGTATCAGAAATATGGCATTTGAACACTACCAAGATGTAGTAGCCCTAGCCACCATTCACAATATTGCTGATGAGGATGTTATGATTAAGTTATTGGTTATTTCATTGAAGGGTAAAATGCTATACTGGTATAGAACCCTTCCTAATGGAAGTATCACTTCATGGGATGACCTAGTGGGAAGGTTGGTTGTTGAGTTCAATGAACAGGCTGATCCCTTCTCCTCACTCACTTAGTTTACCATAATACAAAAACATCCCTAGGAAGAAATAAGTGATTTTAATATTAGATTCACTCGCTCCTGGCATAGGATCCCCGATGGTCTTAGGCCAACTGATGAACAAGTTGTATATTATTATCTGAGAGCCTTTAGCCCTGATTTGAGCTTAATGATAAGGTAAGATAATGTCCTAACTTTCCCTCAAATATTCCAAGAAGCCATGAAAGCTAAAAAACTCTTGATAGTTATTGGGTGGCTTCCCCCTAAGCCTACTATACCTTTTTTTCCTGAGCTACCCCAAAATCAATCGTAGTCAATGTCTTCGGTGCCACCTTACCATGCAAGTGCTCCTCCAATGAATGTACCATAGTGGCCTACCCCCCAGTGGCACCCACTCTCCTAGCAATACCCATACTACCAGCTCTCCCTGCTCCTCCTACAATACCAACACTCCCTGCTCCAGACCCTCAGATGGCCATTCTGTTGGACCTGTAGAACTCTATAAAAAACCTAAACATGGATGTCCAAAACTCTATCAAAAGTCTCAATAATGAAATGAATCTTATGAAGAGAAGAGAGGTGGAAAAAAATTTTCAACCTAGAATATTCCCGTATGTATCTCACGATCAAGCTGCTTCTACCAGCAAACCCCCTAAAAGAACAAATATTATTCTAACAAATGAGGAAGGAGAACCCTCCTCTACTGCCACCTAGATAGATTATTGGTGCTCTACATGTAATGATCCTCATGCAAAAAATACATGCATGATGCACCAACACTACATGCAAAAGCTAGCTATGGAAAGAATGGAGCGGGCATAGAAGGGTCATGTCAATATAGTCCGAGAAAGTGAACATAACTGCATGTTGGCTTTAGATGACCAAATATCTGTGCTCACCAGGTCCGGAAAGAAATCAATACTGGTGGGCCCTAAAGACCTCCATCCCCTGAAAACATCCAGTGATAAGAAATAGAAGGAAGAGGTTGGGAGGAAGACCCCTTAGGTAGCTCCTATACAAAAACTACATGTTCAAAGGAGGGAAAATATACCCAATGTAGGTCAGCATAAGACAATACAGACACAGGAGGAGGCTAGGGATAGGTTGAAATACCCTTCCCTGACCAAGAGGCAGTGGATAGAAGCCACTCAAGAATACCTAAATAGGTACAAAAGTTACCAGAAGGACAAGGAAAAATAGCCCACCTCTCTCGATTTCAATATAGTTGAAGAATTGAAGAAGACTCCTTCAAAGGTTAGTATGTTTGATGCCCTGATGATCCCTAGATAAATTGATTTTCTCCAAGTGGCACTACAACTAATAAAGGCCCAAAGAAAGTCACCCCCTAAGAAAACTTGGCTCAAGATACCCCTGTCATGGGGGTAGGCAAGAATAGGCCTTCTCCATTCTATTTGTCCCTAGAGATGGAAGGATGGGTGGTGCACAATTGCATGATAGACTTAGGAGCTGCTACAATAGTGATGCCTAAGGTAGTATGTGATGTCATGGGTATGGAATATACAAGGAATTGCCCTAGAGTCTTGCAGTTGGATGGAACCCCAGTTAAAACTATAGGAGTGATCAAATATGTCCCTATGGTGTTGCACAAACTGCCTCAGGTTACTGTAATACAGGAGATTGTAGTGGTTGATCTGGAACCATACTTTGGAATGTGTCTATCTAGGGAATTCACTGCTAAGCTAGGAGGATACCTGTCATTGGATTACTCCCACATGGAGATACCTTTAAAATGCAGAAGAGTAAAATTTTTCTCTGAAAAGACCTCTTTATTTCAATAGAGAGGCTTGAGGAGGAAGACCAGCAGGTGAAAATAGTGGGTATCATTACCGAGGAGGATCTTATGGAAGAAGTCCTGGAAGAACTTCAGACTGAGGATCAATTTTCCCTAAGAGATTTCAATGCCATGATAGAGACAGGGATTGGTACCTATGCCATCAAAAAACCAGATGACAAGAAATCAAAGAGGAGTCCCACTCAGGCATCAGACCAAATGTGGAAGCTATACTTCGATGGGGCCAGATGCAAGAATGGTGTAGGTGTAGGAGTGGTGTTGGTCACACCAATAGGAGATCAAAAAACCTCTTCTTATAGGTTGACCTAGAGCTACACTAATAATGCAATAGAATATGAAGCCTTATGCTTGGGATTAAGAAAGGTTGAGAAGCTAGGGGTTAAGCATTTACAAATATTTGGTGATTTCAAACTGGTAGTCAACCAGATCACTAAAAAATGCATAAGTAAACAACACTATCTTAGGGCATACAAGAATTGAGTATGGGATCTGTTGGAATATTTTGAGTCCCTAAACATCAAAGCTATCCCCAGAGACCAGAATACTCATGCTGACACCCTGGAGGCTATAGGTGCTAATTACTATCCTCTATCAAATGTCATATACAAACCTAAGGTAGTAAGGTTGATATACCAACCTTTGATACCAGATAAAGATATTTTTGGCAAGTGTTTGAGAATGATGAACAGATAGTGGATTTCCTAATCTAGGAGATGAACTGTTCTACTGAACATGTGAAATATGAAGATCAAGAAGAAGAAGAAGGCTTCCTGCAGTTAAATAACAACCACATCCCGAAAGGGCTAATCACATTGGAAATCTTGTTTGATAGTAATGATCATCCGATAGGCCACATGATCAAAATTGATGACGAAGAATCTAAGGAGATCCCAATAGCCCTAGGAAAATATTTGAAAGTTAGTACATACTACTCTGAAGATGAATTAAATGTAATTCAAGAGTTGTGCAGGAGGTATGATGACATTATAGCCTAGACATATGATGACCTGAAATTCTATGATAGAAATACCATTCAACATACCATCGAGCTAGAGCCTGGCTCAAATCCAATTAGACAGAAACAAAGACCAATCAATCCAAATATTGAAGCATTTGATGAAACAAGAGCTTCTAAAACTACTTAATGCCAAAATAATCTATCCCATTAAACACTCAACTTGGGTGGCAAATCTAGTCCTGATCAAAAAAAATAATGGGGATATCAGGCTATGTGTTGATTTTCGTAGCCTAAACAAAGTCTCTCTAAAGGATCACTATCCCCTACCTCAAATTGACCAAATACTACACATAGTAGCAGGAGCAGAGAGGTTCTCTCTACTAGATGGCTTCTCAGGTTTCAATCAGATCTGGGTTTGAGATGAAGACCAATACAAAATAGCCTTCACCACAAAATGGGGAACCTTTGCCTATCAATACATGCCATTTGGACTTTCAAATGCAGGGGCTACTTTCCAAAGAGCAATGGATATAGCATTTGGAGAACTGGTCAATAAGGTGATTATCATCTATCTAGATGACATGATAATGTTCTCTCATAAGAAGGAGCAACATATTGAGCACCTGGCTCAAGTCTTTGAGAAATGTAGAGAATTCAAAATATCACTGAACCCCAAAAAGTTGATGTTTGTTGTTCAAAAGGGTAAGCTATTAGGGCACGTTGTGTCAAAATAGGGACTTGCTATCGATCCTGATAGAGTAAAAGCCATTTTGGAACTGCCTTTGCCCATGAACAAGAAAGGACTTCAATCCTTCTTTGGGTAAATCAACTTCATGTGGAAATTTATTTTTGAATTTGCTCAGATAATCAAGCCCATGACTGAGATGCTAAAAAAGAATGCAAAGTTTGAATGGATAGAGGCTCGGTGAGAGGCTTTTAGAGGAATAAAAGAGATAATTTCAAGATCCCCAATTCTAATCAATCCATATTATTCTAAATATTTCATCCTATATGCATTTGGGATGGAGGAGAGCTATGCCGTAATACTCACTCAAAAGGGGGAAGACGGTAATGAAAGACCAATTGCCTTCCTTAGTCAAACCTTACAACAACATGAGGAGAGATATAATTTTATTGAAAGGTAGGTATATGCCATCATGAAATCCCTCAAAAAGTTTAGGCATTTCTTATCTCAAAGTAAAATCTTGGTGTACGTGGTGCATCTAGATGTTAGAAGCTTCATCATACAAGGAGAATTGGGTGAGGGAAGGGCCGGTTGGACGTAAAAAATTTAGGAGTTTGATGTAGAAATAAAACTAACAAAACTAGTAAGGGGCAGGGCCCTTTGTCAACACCTAGCTTACTCTATGGTGGAGCATTCAAATGTGTATATGGAAGAGGACCACTCTACCAAACATGAAGGAGATCAACAAGCGACCGTAACATGGATTGATGAACTCATCCATTATGCACTATTTAGGTGAAGAAAAGGAGTAACTTGGAGTCAGGGTGAGAATACAAAACCTTACCCTGATAAAAGGTGGAAAGAAGGTAGACGGATAGTTAAATCATGACCCACTACCCCCAAAAAAATTAAGTTCCACCACAGAGGCTTGCATCCAGTAATATTACATACAACTATCCCCTTCAAAAGGGAGGAAACATTGGCCTAAAATAGCCACACGTCAATCGATGAACAAGGGCACCTTCGTACATCCTAATGGTGAATAGGTGTCATTAATGAAGTAGCAAGAGGGCAATCATAATCACAATAATTATAATTAAGGACTCAAGATACTATTGAACATGTGTGTTAGACCATATCTCGATACCATTAACAAAATAATAGTTAAAAGAAAAGAGAAGACAAGCTGAAAATGTGGGTAAGAATTCCAAAGCAGACATTTAATGCATTGCAGAAGGAAAGCATGCTCCTTCAAGTGATTTGTTGGTTGACATATTGGAGAGATACAAGTACGGAAATCTCTCTATAAATATATGACCTCGAAATTGCAAGCAGAAGAATTAACAATGAAACCCAAAACTTCACGGAACGAAACGAAATATCAAATCAATTGTTTATAAAAATGCAATTGCCACTTTAGGTGGGCACACCCTCACCGTGAAGGCAGTGATTGCGATTACGTAGATGATAAGAAATAAAAAGATGAGATGATTCAATTACTTAAACAAAGGATCTTCGATTTGAGTTTTGAGTTGTGTGGAATGTAAATACGGTTCTTCTTCTGGAGGATTTTATCTTCATAAGAGAAGAAAGGGTGTTTAGAGGACCCAATAGATAATTCTTGAATTATCTGAGCAGTTTTGCTATTGGACAACCATTCATCTTGTAATTGATTCACCCATTGGGAGCAAGGACCTGAAATAGCGTTAATGACTACTTCATCTTCATATTTCCTGGATAGCGCATCGACAGCTACATTTTCCTTCCCCTTATTGTATTCAATAACAAAATCATAACCCAATAGTTTGGTTAACCACTTATTTTGTTTCGGATAGGAAAACCTCTGCTCAAGAAAATGTTTGAGACTACTATGATCTGTTTTGATAATGAAGCGGCTACTAATTAGGTAGTGTCTCCATTTTTCTACTGCATGAAGAATAGCCAACATTTCTTTTTCGTATGTCGATCTTCCCAAATTTTTCACGGAGAGTCTGTTTACTTTCAAATGCCAACGGATGACCTTCTTGCATTAATATAGCCCCAATTCCTGTTCTTGATGCATCACATTCGATAATAAATGGTTTGTGAAAATTGGGGGTTTCTAATACTGGAGTTGTACACATGGCCTCCTTAAGAGCTTCGAAGGCTTGAGTAGCCTCTTCTGACCAACGAAAAGCATCCTTCTTTGTGAGTGCTGTGAGAGGTGCTGCAATATTACCATAATTTTGTACAAACTTGTGATAGTAGCCTGTGAGACCCAAAAAACCTCGAAGTTTCTTGATGGTTTTAGGTAAAGGCCACTCTTGAATTGCCTTAATCTTATTCGGATCAACTTTGATGCCCTCGTGTGAAACTATATGACCAAGATACTCGACTTCTTGGACACCAAATGAACATTTGGAATGTTTGAAAAATAACTTTTCTTTGTGTAAAATGTGAAGGGCCTTATCCACATGATGTAAATTATCCTTCCATGTTTGGCTATATATGAGAATGTCATAAAAAAAAACTAACACAAAATTATGGAGGAGTGGACGAAACACTTGGTTCATGAGACTTTGGAAAGTGGATGGTGCATTGGTGAGACCAAAAGGCATGACCAAAAATTCGTAATGACCTTCATGAGTATGAAAAGTAGTTTTGGGAATATCTTCTTCTCTGACATGGATTTGGTGAAATCCTGAGTGAAGGTCTAATTTTGTAAAAAATTTTGCACCATGTAGCTCATCTAGTAGGTCATCTATGAAAGGGATAGGAAATTTGTCCTTGATAGTGAGTTTATTGAGAGAACGAAAATCGGGACACATATGCCAAGAATTATCTTTTCGTCGAGCCAAAACTACAGGTGAGGAATAAGGGCTAGTGCTGTGACGAATGACTCCATGATCTAGCAGATCCTGAATGATTTGTTTGATTTCTGTCTTTTGTGGTTGAGGATAGCGGTAAGGACGAATGTTAGGTGGGACACTCCCTGGAACCAAATGGATGGCATGGTCATGAGATCATTTAGGTGGTAATCCTTTAGGTTCTTGAAAAACCTCTTCGTAATTTGTTACGATGTCTCGTAAATTTGGAGCAGTAATATCCGAAGTTGCTCGAGATTGTTTTTCTAAACAATTAATTTGAGCTATAAATCCATATCCACCCTTTTTTAACATCTTCTCCATACTATGAGAGCTCACCATTTGTGATGGAGGAGTAGTAATGCCTTGTAAGTGAATGACTCGTCCGTTTTCCTTCCATTCCATAAATAATTTTTTGAAATTGAAGCTAACCGTGTCTAATGTTTCCAACCATTCAACTCCCAAAATGACATCAGAGTTCCCTAAATTCATGATGAAAAGGGATCCAAACTAGGTATAAGTACCCATTTTTATGGAAACTTGAGATGTTCGACCAACACATTGCGCGTTCACCCCATTGGCCACTAGAACCTGGAATTTGTCTTTGTTGGAAGAGTTAATGAATAGATTCAAAGCTTTTGCTATTTTGATGTCGATAAAATTGTGGGTACTGTCGAAATCAATTAGCACATTCACCTTTTTCTGGCAGAGAAATCTTGGTACCTTGATGGTATGGTGGGTGGTTAACCCCATGAGGGCATGTACGGAGATTGCCATTGTATCCTCTTCCTTCTCGTCGAGAGTAATTGGTAGTTCTTCTTGTGTAGGTTCTTCTTGTTGGTAAATTTCGTCCTCTTCTCCTTCATATTGATCACACTCAATATGAAAGTTTTGTTTTTGGGCACAAGCTTGTTCCCTGGGATGATGATTGTGACATTTATAGCAAAAGTATCTTGAGGGTTGATCATTTCTACGAAAGGAATTATTGCGATATGGAGGACGACTATAGTTTTCACGCCATGCATACAACTGAATTCTCTTCTCAGCCAGCTTGGCTATTCTTATACAATCGTTCAGTGCGGTTGGATTTTGAATGTCCACCTCCACCCTAATATTTTCTTTCAATCCATTGCAAAAATCTCCCACCACTGTGTTGGGGCTAAGGTCTAATGTATATGGTAGTAAACTGGTGAACTCCAAAACAAACTCACTAACCGAACCTTCTTGTTTAAGAGATAACAATCTTATTGTGTATGACGATGTAGCTCCTTCATAAAATCTTTCTAAAAAGTAAGTAGTGAATTTTTTCCAGTTAATAGTAGCTCCTTTCTCTTGCTTAAGCCATACGAACCATTGGTAGGCCTCAGTGCCTAATTTTGATGCAACGAAAGGGACTTTATCAAATTCCTTAATTTGGTATAAGTTGAGAATGCCTTCCATTTTGGCTATCCAACCTCGAGGATCATGACCCTCAAAAGTGGGCATATCAATGCGTGGAAAATTATTAGGGCCTCTCGGTTGGTGATAACCCATATCCCTTTCCTGATCTTGGTTATACCGCTGTCTATGATAGTGATCCCTGTAATTATCCGAATTGCCTCCTTGCCGTTCCCAATCGTCATCCTGAGTGTCATTTTCTTCATTCCTTTGGGCATGGGAGTGATTGTGGGGATTAGTAGTGGGATTACGCTGGTTTTGTGTGCTCACTAGGGTTTTTAGGTTTTCACTAATTTCTTGCATACCATCTATTAAGAGTCAAAGAGCTTCATCGTTGGAAATGGCCGAGTTACTTGAGTCTCCTTGTGTGATGTTGTCATGAGTTGGGGGAGGGTTAGTAGCCATAGGGTCTACCAGTGGATGATGTGGATTATAACTACCAATTTTGAAAGGAGAAGGAGAATTTTTTGTACCTGGGCTTCGATGAGGTCTTATTGCATTGTTATTGGTCATTTCTGAGCTTGATAGTCGACCGTCAGGTCCTTTTATCCAATTTCTACTCATGCACTGTTCCAAACTTCTTGCTGAGTAATCCTTGAGCTTCAATTTATGCAAATTGTTGGTTTACCTTTTTGGCAAAAAATTTGTTGTTTTTTTGCCTTAAATGCCACTCCAACTATGACGCGAATTTGAATTTTGTTGGCTCCTTGATGAGAACTTTGGATAAGTTCATGACAACTTTTAACACTATCCGACAACGACAACTTTACACTTAAGCGAGACACAACACTTGAATAACATGGACGAAGGACAAGACCCCCGAAAGACAACGGAGGTGACACGACTGTGAGAGGACTATACCACCAAGGACGCAATGCGAACAATGAGGATGACAAGACCATCGAAAGACAACGGAGGTGACACGACTGTGAGAAGACTAGACCACCAAGGACACAACATGAACAACGACAGGAGGTGACACGACTGTGAGAAGACTAGACCAACAAGGACACGACACAAACAATGACAGGAGCAACACGAACAATGAGGAAGACTAAGCGGCTAGACGACACAGAGAATGCAACAGGAAGACACGATGACTAGATGATAGACACAAACGCAACAGGAAGACACGACGACTAGATGATAGACACGAACATGACAGCTAAGCAACTGGACGGATGACATGTTGGGCTACGTAAGCACGAGAGAAGAAGCCTATGTGACCGAAGTCACATCTTTTTAGGAGCACAGACTTGGTTATAAATCCCCCTTTGTTGATCCCACCAACCGTGTGGGATAATTGTCTCGATTAAAAGAAAAAATTAAAAATGTACCTTAGGATAAACGTTAATAATTTTATTACTGCGCGCTGATTGGTCTATGGCTTGAGTTTATAAATACGGTGTTCTAGTCTGGTTTCGCAGTAATTCGTCGATGGTTTCGAAGGATCTGACAATGGTTGGGCCTGCCCTTGTTGGCTACCCAATTTTCTTGTCCGGTAATGCTTTAGTGTGGACTGGCTTGTGGAGATATATCCTTGTTACAACTTTCTTTTGGGTGCGATGTTTTACAGAAGTGCTGTGATGCTTTGATAAAGATTTTACTTCGTGATGCTGCCAACGAGATTGCTGGGAATACGTTTGTTTGGTGCTCAAATCAACCTGTGATCACCTTGATTTGTTTTCTAATTCCCTGTATATATTGTTCACAGTGTCAAAAACTGAATGGACACTTGAAAATAATGCCGCAGGCCCTAAGATCAATGCGAACCTGATACCACTTGGAGAGATACAAGTACATAAATCTCTCTGTAAATATATGACCTCGAAATTGCAAGCAGAAGAATTAACAATGAAACCCAAAACTTCACGAAACGAAACAAAATATCAAATCAATTGTTTATAAAAATGCAATTGCCACTTTAGGTGGGCACACCCTCGTCGTGAAGGTAGTGATTGCGATTACGCAGATGATAAGAAATAAAAAGATGAGATGAATCAATTAATTAAACAACTACCCTAATAAATATGAATTTCTTATGCACTTGGAGAACCTAGCCGACGGCTAGGTTTGGTATGTAGCACATATCCAATGGATATCGGCTCCTAATCATTCAATACCAATCAAGTAATGGCAAAACATGGAGGCACAATATATGAAGAAGATCCAATTTAGAAGGCTTTTAAATTCTCGTTACACCAAGCCAATGAAGTGACAAGTACTTTTGTGTTACTAGAGGGAACTTGACCCAAGAAATTTACCTTTTTCTAGGTGAAATTCTTCCAATGGTCCTGTCATCACCTTATACACAACCCCAACCACATGCTATAAATTGGTTGAAGAGGAGGCCAACTGGTTTTCCTTAGCCTTGTTTGAAAATCTAATGAATACTAGTGGTAATAATAGTCCTCATTTCAAAAAATTTGAGGAGTCAAAAGTTTCTATCCTCGATATTTTCACAACACCTAAAGGAAGGGCTTCAATATGGGAAAGACAAAGACAAAGAGAAAGCTGGAGGATTCATACGAGGGGTTCAGGAACACTGATATAATTATCAGAGGTAAGTCCAAAAATGTGAGGGAAGCCTTAGTAGTCATGGTGGTGATTCAATCCAATCATGGACCAACGATGATGGATTGGAGGAGTCACCTCAGCCCTTTCATACCTTTTTCTATACACCCCTATTAAGAGCTGGTGCATGCAATAGCAAAACTGTACGACCTAGACACTGGTGTAGTTCAAAATATTTAGGTTTGGATGCTAGTCATTATCAGTACTAAAACCATTCGAAATACCTTCTTTTTAAAAGCTTCCATGCTTTGATACCCTTGAGGAAATGCCCGACCTAGAATTATTGAAGTAAACTTGGAGGATGAATGAATGTAGCTACTTAATGAAGGATCCAAGCAATGGGTGGCTTAAGTCCTTAAAGGGTTACTAGAAGGCTATGAGGTCAAATCTTGGCCACTGGTAGGTTGTAAAGAACATCGACCCATCTTATCCCTACTGGCCACAATGTTGGGCTTTTCATCAGATGAGGAGGTGCAGCCATATCAATTGGAAATGGGTTACGCCGTCTCTTGGGCATATAAGAATATAATATTTTATTGGGTAGGATTTTTGGCCATAAACATACAAAAGCAATTGGAAGAGTATCAAGGGGGGACAAGTAAGTGTTGGCAATTTTGGGTACCTTGGGTACATTGCCCTTGCTCAAGTGTTGATGTTGTCATTGATGTCAAAGAGCGGAAGGGTTTTTGTGAAAACCAAGGCAGACTAAATTATAGGTTTTGTTTAAATCCATGGTCAGCAGTTTTGAAATGGGTTTTTCTTAAAACCCAAGTTGGCTCTTCGTTTCGTTGAAAAAGATGCCCCGGTGATGAAGATATTTAATTTTAAATATTTAGTTTAAATTTTATTTTATTTAAAATTTAAATTAAAATATTAAATTAAATTAAAAGGGCCGACATGTTACTATTTCACGGCAATAAGCTACAGGAAAGTGATGAAGGTGGAAGAAGTGTTTGAGACCGACAAAGTTAAATCCAGGCCGATGGATTTTAGGGTTTGGCAGCTGACAAATTCTAGGGTTTCTCAACCGACGTTCTTTTAGGGTTTGTTCCTAAAAACTTCTTCTATAAAAGCAAGGGTACTTTGAGTTTGAAAAGTGGGGTGTAAAGATAAAGTGCGAATGCGAGCATAGTGTTTGTAAAAGTGAAGTTCGTGTTGAGCAGAGAGCAGAATGTGAAAGGACACGAGTGTGCGAAGCGTGTGCGCGAGAAAGCAGAGTGTGCGAGAGAAGCACGAAGGGCAAAGTTGATTACAAAGTCCGGTTGTAGCGAGTGTAGCAAACCGTGTGAAGTGATTGTGCAAGAGAGAGCAGAGTGCACGAGAGATTGCAAAGGTGATGTAGACGAGTTAGAGTCTTGCAATAACAAAGGTATATGTCAAACATTTTTTTATTCAATATTGAAGTCCAGTTGGTGTTGGCAAATTAAGGGGTTGGTGCCTCTTTCCAGTTGGTGCTGGTAAATAATTTGTCTAGTTGGTGCTGGAAAATTAAAGGGTTGGTGCCTCTTTCCTGTAGGTGTTGGTAAAATAGGAGTTGGTGCTCCATTCTGTTGAAGCAGATAAAGTTAAGGGGTTGGTGCTCCTTCCAGTTGGTGCTTGGTAAAGGATTATGTAAAGTTGTAGCTTTGCATTGACTGGATTTGGATGGTAGTCCAAGCAGTATTTTTGAGGAGTAGCCACATTGGTGAACCTCGTTAAAATGTTGTGTTATGTGTGATGCTTTCTTGATGCATTTAGTATCTCTTTTATCTGCTTTAAACTACTGTTGGTTTTATAATCTAATTGTTTTAGAAGTTTTTAAAGAACACACTGATTCACCCCCCCTCTCAGTGTCATTGTGATTATAACAATTGGTATCAGAGCAAGGTTCCCAATTTTGGCTAAATCAGTCAGGGTTGATCTTGGATTAGTACACAATGGCTAAGAAGAATAGATCCTCATCCAAAAAGGCATCCCAGCCGGTTTCAGTTCCTATGGTTGAGAAAATTGAACCAGAAATGGCAGAAGGAATGAACTCTGAAGTTGAAGAAGTTGAGGCTAAAGTTGATTTAGAGGGTGAGCTAGTGTCTGCCCTTACGAAATGGGAATCGGAGAAAAAGAAGAATGAAAAATTGTCAAGGAAACTTAAGGATGCAAACAACATTATTGCCAGTTTAAAAATACAGATCGAAGAATACAAGAAAATGTCTGAAGATCCGGAAATACGAGTATCCATGAAGATAGACCACTGCAGCAAATTGGAAGAAGAAAATGTGAGTCTTCGAATACGGATACAAGAGTCTGGATCGAAAAATCAAGCTGTCATGTAAAACGTGAAGAAAGCTCGATGAAATTGGACAAAATTCTGAGTGATCAAAGATCCACAGGTATCAAATTTGGTCTCGGATTTTCTGAAGGAGAATCATCAACTGGACCAAAAGCAAGCAATGTTGAAAGTGAAAAGAACAAAGACAAGAATCAGGCAAAAGAAAGATATAATGCCAGACCTGAAATAGCAGCTGACAATGATGGCTTTACTAAGGTCACACATCAAAAGAATAGAAGATCCAAGGCTCCAGCAACAACCTGGCCAAGACCATCTTTCAAGTTTAATCATTATTTCTATGGTTTTTGTTTCAAGTGTAATGTTTATGGGCATAAAATTGTTGATTGCAAATACAACGTAGGTCCAAGAAGTTTCACTAGTAGAAATGCGTTTGCTCCTTTAATGAGTTATGCAGTAGAGTGTTTTAAGTGTCACAACTTTGGTCATATTGCCAAAAATTGTCGTAGTATGTCTGTTTCATATCAACCTCATGAAAGCAGATTTCAACCGTATAGAGCAAAACAAAATAGAATTTATACTGAAGGATATGTGCAAAATTCTAAAAAGGGGAAGTCACAGCTAGAACCCAATACCACAGTTAAAACAGAATGGAAACAAAAAGAACAGCTCAGGAAAGAACAAGATTCTTTAATAGTGCAGACAACTTTTAGAGCTCAGAATAAACATGTTCCTTGGATTCTTGATAGTGGTTGCTCAAGTCATATGACAGGTGACAAACAGAAATTCGAAAATCTACAAAAGTATGAGGGTGGTTCTATAAAATTCGACAACAATGATGGAGCCAAAATAATAGGTAAAGGAACGGTCAAAATTAGTGAAGGAAAGATCAAGTCAGAGGAAGTTTTATATGTGGATGGTTTGAAACATAATCTATTGAGTGTGAGTCAAATCTGTGACAAAGGACATGAAGTAGTTTTCAAGAAGCATGGTTGTGAAGTCAGAAAAATAAACAGCAAGAAATTAATAGCAACCGGCTCAAGGACGTCTGGCAATCTGTACACACTCTCAGAGTTTTCAGAAGGTATGTGCTTCATGGGACAAGAAGAAGAGAACTGGTTGTGGCATAAGAGGCTTGGACACATAAGTTTTGATAATCTGGTAAGAATTAGCGCTAAACAAGCAGTGAGAGATATTCCAATCATTAAAAAACCTACAAATAGTATGTGTGCTTCATGTCAGAAGGGTAAACAGACCGCAGTTTTGTTTAAAACAAAAGAACATCACACTAACAGGCTTGGTCAAAACAGGTTTAGTCAGAGCGGCTTAGTCAGAACATGTGGATTCAAAGAACAGGTATGCCTAAAAGAAACAACACTATTACTTGTTATAAGTGCAACAATAAAAGTCACATTGTCAGACAGTGCAGAGTTGAAATTCCAGGATATAGGAACAGGAACAGTGGCATGATCAGGTCCAAGGATCAGAACAATGACAGGAACAAGAATATGGTCAAAGAGTTCAAGAGAAGACCCGACAAGGAAGTTATAGACGTTGATGTTGATCAGTGCCTAATGGGAGTTTTACTCCCACCCCAGAATTAATCACCTCATCAGGAGGTGGGGGAGGGACTAAGCTAAGAGGCTCATTCTTAGTTTCGAGCCCCAAAGGTGGCCCTTTGCCATTGATGACAAAGGGGGAGAGATATGAGTAAGGGGGAGAGCTTCAAGTGAAGAGGAAAGCTTCAAGTCAGGGGGAGCAAAACTTCAAAGAGATTGATTTCAGTTTTGGCTCTTGAAGATGTGTTTTTAGTAAAGGGTTGCCATCAATGACAAAGGGGGAGATTGTTGGCAATTTTGGGTACCTTGGGTACATTGCCCTTGCTCAAGTGTTGATGTTGTCATTGATGTCAAAGAGCGGAAGGGTTTTTGTGAAAACCAAGGCAGACTAAATTATAGGTTTTTTTTAAATCCATGGTCAGTAGTTTTGAAATGGGTTTTTCTTAAAACCCAAGTTGGCTCTTCGTTTCGTTGAAAAAGATGCCCCGATGATGAAGATATTTAATTTTAAATATTTAGTTTAAATTTTATTTTATTTAAAATTTAAATTAAAATATTAAATTAAATTAAAAGGGCCGACATGTTACTATTTCGTGGCAATAAGCTACAGGAAAGTGATGAAGGTGGAAGAAGTGTTTGAGACCGACAAAGTTAAATCTGGGCCGACGAATTTTAGGGTTTGGTAGCTGACAAATTCTAGGGTTTCTCAACCGACGTTCTTTTAGGGTTTGTTCCTAAAAACTTCTTCTATAAAAGCAAGGGTACTTCGAGTTTGAAAAGTGGGGTGTAAAGATAAAGTGCGAATGCGAGCATAGTGTTTGTAAAAGTGAAGTTCGTGTTGAGCGAGAGAGCAGAATGTGAAACGACACAGAGTGTGCGAAGCGTGTGCGCAGAGAAAGCAGAGTGTGCAGAGAAGCGTGAAGGGCAAAGTTGATTGCAAAGTCTGGCTGTAGCAGTGCAACAAACTATGTGAAGTGATTGTGCAAGAGAGAGCAGAGTGCACAGAGATTGCAAAGGTGATGTAGACCAGTTAGAGTCTTGCAATAACAAAGGTATATGTCAAACATTTTTTTATTCAATATTGAAGTCCGGTTGGTGCTGGAAAATTAAGGGGTTGGTGCCTCTTTCCAGTTGGTGCTGGTAAATAATTTGTCCAGTTGGTGCTGGCAAATTAAGGGGTTGGTGCCTCTTTCCAGTAGGTGCTTGGTAAAATAGGAGTTGGTGCTCCATTCTATTGAAGCGAGATAAAGTTAAGGGGTTGGTGCTCCTTCCGGTTGGTGCTTGGTAAAGGATTATGTAAAGTTGTAGCTTTGCATTGACTGGATTTGGATGGTAGTCCAAGCAGTCTTTTTGAGGAGTAGCCACATTGGTGAACCTCGTTAAAATGTTGTGTCATGTGTGATGCTTTCTTGATGCATTTAGTATTTCTTTTATCTGCTTTAAACTACTGCTGGTTTTATAATCTAATTGTTTTAGAAGTTTTTAAAGAACACACTGATTCACCCCCCCTCTTAGTGTCATTGTGATTATAACAGTAAGGAACTTTGATATGCATCCCACCTAGCTTAGCTTATTTTTTGTCATAAACCTTGTGATAGGCACTCTGTGAAAGTTTAGGATAAGAATGAAAAGGGATAAATACACATGTATGTTAAATGGATGCATGTACTCAAGAAAACTAGTTTGTATATGGAATTTAACAGACAGTTCCTAGGACCCACCCTCTTGTATATTAATCACTCCTACTCACATCTCTCTCAAAGAGCCAAGGATTTTCTATTGATCAATTCTTAGGAGATTGGAGTTAACTACTTCATACAGGTGGGTATTTGCATCAGGTTATATGGTTTCTTTGATTTCCTAGATTTTCTACCCTTTTATGCCACAAATTGGATTTTTAGCATTGAAGTATGTAAAAAAAATTTCTATATCGAAGCGAGGTGGGGAAATGAGACCAAGAAGAAAGTAATTTTTCCATAGACCATATTTTTCGATCCCATATTCCTAACCAATAAGAACTGGGCTCTCTTCCACCAATTGGAACAATAAGTGCCACCCAGATGGCACTATGATCCTAACCATATCCTACCAAAAAATATTATGGATAACAATAGACCAAGGTAGTTTAGACACCATGATAATGAAGGTAACAAAAGAGTGTTAAGATACAAAAATCTACCAGAGGATCAAGTTCCCCCTTTACCAGATTTGACATGCATATCCAATTGATGTGGAGAGCAAACTATCCATATGAAAATGTGTTTAATCAAAAGAAATACCCCTCTTACCTGATAAGAGAGCCTTTGTTTCATGACATAATAAGCAAAGGAATTGGTCAGAACATAAAATCAAGTAGTGGTAGATTATGCACTGCAAGTAGGATGACACCAAGGAAGCATACCCAGGAAGGTCTGATGTGGATTTTTTTGCTAAATATAATGCTAATTATGAGCCCCCAAAGAAGAAGGACAAGGAGGTAGAAGACCTCACTCCCGAGGTTGCAAAGAAGGAGGATCCCCAAAATCTAGGGCATAGCTAAGAGGATTTAGAAGAAGATGATGAAGAGCAAGAAGCTCTAAGTGATTTCTAGGCACTAGTAATCTCATCGAGGGCAAAGGTAAGCAAACAAAAGGTACCATACACAAGCCATTAAATGGAAGCTAGGGTGTCTAGGTCATCCAAATCTAGTGGGGTGCATCCTTAAAAACCTTATACCTCTGCATCTCAAAAGACCCAGTCTAGTAAGAAGCAAAAGAGTGCACCAAGTCCTGACAAAATTAAGTCATAACATGTGTTAATGCTAAAGGTACCAAAAGTAGAAGGGATGGTAGCATCAGGTAAAGTTTAGAAGAAGCAAGTGGCCTCAAGGGAGATACCAAAGATAGCTCAAGAATAGATTGAAGTGGAGGATGTGGACTCATAAACACCATCTCCATAGAGAGCCTCCTCACCGTAGGAGATAGAGGATTCCCCCATCACATCCCAAGCCACATTTGCTGAAATAACACTTGCTACAACCAAAATGGTGCCTCTTCATCCCAAACCCTTGCAACCTGAAGGATCTCAAAGCCATCTGTCATCCCCACCAATTAATCCTTCTAGTGAAATTCCCTACTGTTGTAGTCCCTGCAAAGAAAGAAATCCTTTTCTAGCACACCCTAATATCAACTAGATCAAGTTGAAGCCAACAAGCTATCCCCTTCTATACCAGATGCAAAATAGTTAAGCAAGTCTACATGCTTATCCTAATACCACACCCTAGCCCTATGTCCTATAACCCCCTTTCCATCATTTTTGACTAACCTAGTTGTTGTGCAGGTAACAGAGGAAGACTTACCAGAGGCTTACTCTATAATATGAAAAACTCAAGAAAATTAGAAGATATAAGAGGACCAACAATGGGAGATGTTTATAAAATAATGCACATCGATGACCCCTTCAATGCGTATGGAGCTGGATCTTGTAGAGGGAATGCTTCATGAGGTGATAGTTGTACCAAAGGTCAAGAAATATCTTATGGAGATGGAGTGAAAATATTAGGATTTTCAAATAATATCCAAGGACATTACAAAAATACCTAAGGCACAAACCCTTAGAAACCTGCATGTGTAGGCTGACACTTTATTTTGGTAGAGTATCAAGGAAGAGAAAGACCTAAAATAGGCAAAGAAAAGGATCATAAGTCTTGAGGAGCAATTGAAGCAGGCAAAGGCAGTGCAAAGAGCCTTGGAGCTACAGTTGAAGCAACTACAGGAAGGATTAAACAAAGCCACCCCCAAAAGATGCTATAATAAAATGATGAATAAATTGAGGTATGAAAAGAAAATTTTCAAGTTGCTCAATAATCGACTAAGAAAAAAGAGGTTGAGGCCCAAAATAGATCACAATAACTCTAAGGTACCTTGGATAAGGCTTTGGGTGAGCTCAAAATAGAAACGAATATGCCTCATGAGTCAATGATCACCAAATCCTATATAGGAAATGTCAAAAAGTTCTACCTAGACAAGACGAAAGATGCTATGATTAAGGTACTCCTTGCTTTCACAAGAAGGCTCGTAGGCATATTGTCAATATTGAAATGGGTGGAAGAAGAAGTAGTAAAAATGGGAAAGGTGATCCATGGCATGGGGTCCCAAGCTATAAAAATAAAGACAATTTTTAGGAGAACAAGTCCCATCTTGATGGATTACTCAGAACAAGAGAAGGATCACATTAGGCACCACACAGATTAGGTGCTCTTCATCATAGATCTCTAGTATGAGAACAAAGAAATTTATACGATGCTTAAGAAGGAAGTGGAGAATATGAACACCATAAATGCAATACTCTGGGAACTCAACTCACTAGGGTTCTAGGAGATTAGCAAGCAATTATTCATAGTGAAGGATCTTACGGATCAATTTGAAGCACTAAAGTAGGATCACAGTGACATTGATGCACTCAATGAACCCGTGGAGGTTATAAAAATGATGGATATTATCTTGAAGTTCTCGGGCCTTTGTTCTAGAGTTGAAGAAGTAGTGGGGCACTATTTAAACCTTTATTATAGAAGCTTGAATCGACTGGAAGACACAGGTGAATTTATTAAAAATGCATCCCTCCCCACACCTGAGGAATGGGAATGCATATGTAATGATCTAAACATTCAACTCCCTGCAAAGGTAATGACACAAGATGAATCCTCCAGAGGGCAAGAAAAGTAGTGAGATGATCCCACTGCTACAAGTGGCTTCTAGGTAGAATAAAATGACCCTACGGGTATTTTTATAAATTCCTTATTTTAATTGACTTTATAGCCCAATGGATGAGGACTAGGGTAAATTTTTTGTTTGAACTTTGATTTAATTTTTTTTTATTAAGTCGAAAGTCTGGGTTCACCCTCTTTTGCAAGTAAAGGGGCCCCAAAAGTCACTAAGAATGTAGGGTGTACAATGCAGTGTTGTTAGATCTTGCTCAAACTAAGAAGAAAGCTCATAACTTGGGTGGGCTATGCCAGGGCAAAGGTTTTACCCATAAATACGTGTGCTACCCCAACCAAAACCCCACTTGAGCTAAGGTGACAAGTTTCAACAGATAAGTAAAGCAAAGGAAGCCACAACGCTACCCTTCCAACTTGGGTGAAATTTTATGAGAACATAAGGGGCAGGTTAGTCCCATTTATCTCACCCCAAATTGGATAGGTGTGTGAAAGAATATTGAGGGTGGAATCATCCAGAGGTGTTTGCCCTAGTCAAGGAAGCCATTTTGAAGATCCTTGAAGGTGAAAGTACCCTAAAAGTGTCACCCGAATGAAGTGACAAAATTGGAGGGTGAGCTATCACCCACAAAGGTTCCCAAAATATCATACTCAAGATTAGAATGCTATAGGGGAAGGAAAGTATTGGTCAAAGTTGGTTATAGCCTAGGTCTCAAACCTATCTTTGAGGCATTATCACTTGTGTTAAATGCTAGCTATCAGACACTATAGTATACATGTTGAAGACCTACATTGGAACTCAAGGATAGGGTTCCCCACCAATACGATGCAGTAAAAGGGAGGCATGTTGTAGGTAAAATTAATGACCCACCACCACATCCAGGGCCATAAATGAAAATGGTACAACTGTTCCAACAAAGACAAAGTTAGGTAAAAGGGATATAATTAATAGGGATCACCTGATGGCATACCTGGCCCCTTGAAAATTTTGATAAAATACAGCAAGGAGTTAGAGATATGATATCCCGACGCCTAGGTGGTATGAAATGCATTAATAAACCCACTCAATGAAAGAAGGAGGCCCTACTTCTGGCTTTAAAATAGTGAATGTAATTCATTCGGGTGTTGGCAATTTTGGGTACTTTGGGTACATTGCCTTTGCTCAAGTGTATAAGTTGTCATTGATGTCAAGAATCTCTTGAAGGAATTTGATTTGATGTCAAATAATTTATTTTGATGAAGGTTCCGACATGAAAGTTTCAAAGGTCTTTTGTAAACCCCAAGTTGGCAAGTTTAAATATTACAGGTGGATGCATTAGTTTAATGCATTTGGGTCCAGGAGGAAGTATTTATTTAAATAATTAAAAACCTTGTTAAGGTTCCCTTTAATTATTTTTAAATAAATATTAAATTATTGTTTGCAATGGGTTCTCCTAACCCATGGCGCAAATGTCTTAACTATGTGGGCGCTATGTTTTAAGATTGTGGGTGCTAGCCAAGACCTCTGTCGACGTGTTAAACTCCTTGCCGACGTCAAGAGCTTATGGTAAAAATGCATATAAATCTCCCTTGATGAAAATCAAGAATTATCCCATCCGCATTTTTGAAAAGAGTTGCTCATTGTGAATTTGTGATCTGCTGTTCGATTTCTTCCTTGCTATGATTTCGTGATCTGCTATTTGAATTTCTTCTTCGATTGTGTCTTCGCCGTTTTCGTAAACTCATCGTTCGATTGTGTCTTCGCCATTTTCATAAACCTACTGTTCGACTGTGTCTTCGTCATTTTTGTGAATTCGCTGTTCATTTTTTTTTGTACTTGTCGTTTGTCGTAAATCCACCGTAAGGTTTTCATATTTGTGTTCGCGTTAGAAGAAATGGAGGCATTGTTGTTTTATTTAATCCCTGGTGCAGAAGGAACAAGGCTAACAATGTGAGGTTTAAACCTCATTGGGCACCTTTGGCGCACCGGTAGCGGCTAGGCTATTAGCATGCTACCCGAACGGGAGGTTCCGCATTCGAATAATGCGAAAGGCTTTTTCATCGTGCAGTGGACGCAACGTGTGGTGTTAGAATTCGTGCAAAATTTCTCCATAGAATGATTTTTGATGTTGGCCAAGGTATTTTCGAAATTAATTTTTGCTAAGTGTATTTTGCGGATGGAGGAAGTTTATTAGAGGGCAAAACAACTTAGGAGTTATAAGGAGTTTAAAGCTTGTTTTATTTTTGATAAAAGATTCTTTTGAAGGTGTTGTTTGAAATATCTTATTGCATTCTTATGAGAGATACATTTTATTTTTGACAAGACTATAAGGGAGACATAAGGTGTATAAGGGATAAATTTTTCTTGTAATGTTGAGAGTGCTTTTGGTTGATTATGGAAATGAAAGCATGATGTTTTAAGGTTAAAATTGGTTCTTGTGTGAAGTTGTGAAACCTTAAGTGGGCAGCTTTGAGATTGACATTTGCTTTCATTAAATTGGTAATAATCAAGCTATTATTTACTTGGTTAAAGTGTTGGGCTTACTCCTTTGTTGATGATTTGAAAAGTTGTTTTGTGCTATTGTGATTTGAGTTGGTGGATGCTTTTTGTTCAAACAATATTGGAGAGAAAAGGAGTTCTACTTGTTTCCTTTTCTAATGTTGATTGTGAAATGCTTCAAGGTTGTGTTTTGAGATGAATGGTGTTGATTGAACCTTGTTTGATGAGCATTTTTGTTGAAGCCCTAATTGATGGTGAAAAGAACATGAGTATCATTGTTATGTGATTCTTTGCATAGTTGGCAATTGTTGGGGTTTCATGTTCTTGAAAGAAAGCATTCTATCCTATCCATTTCAGATATTGAGTTGAGTTTTTAGATTTGAGATTGAGTTTGAGCTGAGTTGATTTGAGGTGAGTTTTGAGATTGGGAGTTGAGTATAGAACATATTGAGTCTCTAACAATTCTATTTATGCTTCTATGAGTTTGACAAATCACATTGGGTCTCTAAAAATTCACCTTGTGATTTCCTACTAAGAAAGTGTTTTCTTGGTGAGCTTGCTGAGTTTTGGACAGGTTTCGGTGGGGACTTGTGAGCAGTTTTGGATAGGTTTCGGTGGGGACTTGTGAGCAATTTTGGACAGGTTTTGGTGGGGACTTGTGAGCAGTTTTGGACAAGTTTTGGTGGGGACTTGTGAGCAGATTTGGATAGGTCCTAGCAGAGGATTTGTGAGCTGAGTTTGATAGTTCTATCAGAGAACTTGAGGAAAGAGGTGCATTGGTTCTTTGAGAAGAACCTGAGGATAGATTTGGCAAGTCTTTGAGAAGGCTTGTGTGTAGAGGATTGATTTGTTCAAGCGTTGGATAGATCTGACAAATAGAGGAAGACTTGTACTAGACCGACTAATTATGTTTGGTACAGGTTGCTAAGCTACTGTGGACGTGATCATAGAAGGCAGAGGTCTCTTAGGCTAAGCATTGAGGATAGGGAGGTCTTCGATGGAAAGGAGTTCCACGTGCTAGGCAAGAGGTAGAGGCAGTTGATCTTCTGAGGGATCATTTCTAGAGCAGAGGGGAAGGTATCTCCTTTGAGTAGAGGCTCATAAATTCTAATTGGGGGAAGGTATCTCCTTTGGGACGAGGCTCATAAACATTGTATTTGGGAAGGATTCCCAAAGAAATTTGAGATAACTTTTAGAGAAAAGCTTTGTGGACGTAGCCCGACCATTTTGGGTGAACCACATTAAAATTGGTGTCACTTTGTGGATGACATTGTGCATTGCTTTGATATTGCTTTGGGTATATTGCTTTACTATTTTGAAGTATAAAGGAAAAAATAAAAATAGGTCTTATACTGTTCACCCCCCCTCTCAGTATAAGCTTGTGTTCTTCATCGGGAGGTTGGCTCTAAGCTATTATATTTTGTATGCAAGACTGGTAATCCATTAATATAAACAAAGCATTGTATGACCTTCAGATAATTTTGCATATGTATGTATTTACATGTTTGTGCCACTTTGCTATAGTTTATGAATGAATTAGTTGATATACTGCTATTTGGATTTTGACTATTGATTTACCAATTCTAGAATTTACAAACATAGTGTGAAGCATTAATGATAATAGTTGAAATATATCAGCTGGTTTATTAGATGGTTGTATATGTGAATGTATTCTTGCTTTTGCCTGCATATATCTTGATGTGGCTTATCCGCCTAGTTTAATTCAACATCATTTAATTTTATTTGCTTTCTTTCTTGTTATCCCTAAACTCCACCAAAATTTTCATTGAACTCACAAGGAACCGACCTTCTCCAAAGATTGGTCGCAGGGTTTCATTTTCCAATGGCCTCTCAATGTTGGTTTAGTTTGTAGGGCACACAATCCTTACATTAGGTGTAGATTATCGACCAATAGGAACCTACAAACTTTTTGATATATCTTCAAAGCAATTGAGCCAGTGATAGGAAACAACTATTTAAACTGGTTGGAGGTAGCACTAAACTCAAATCAACTAACCAAAAACTAGAAACCTTGTTTAGATAGACCTGATTAGACCCATGGTCGTAAGTCGAGAGCATACTAGAGGTATCCTAATCTCTGATGCCAAATTCTAGACCTAAACTATTTTCTAATATGACAAACTCAACATATATCAAGAGGTAAATAACATGCAATACCCTAATTAAAGAATACTCAAATCCTCAACAAATGTAATAGATTACAAAGCTTTTATAATATAGGAGGAAGAGAGGGTTGATGACACATGTCACCATATGAAAACCAAATGACATGTGTCATGTGAAAAACATACACATGTCAAGAGGAAATGTACACATTATAATATTTCTAACACCAAAGAATTGCTTATTAAAGTTGCAAAGAATTGAAGCTAGGTTTTTGTTAGAGTTAGAGTCTATTACATCATTTGGATCATGTAAATGTACCTTTCTAGGTACATACTTAGGACATTAGATTACTTTAGGGGGAAGTTATCTAGTTACTTTATGCAATGTAATAAATGCACAAGTGTCAATGTGCAAGTTGTAAATGTGCAAGGTGTCCCTTGTACAACTAGGTAGAGTGTTGGCCAAGGAATCTATCTTCCATTATAAAAGGGCCTCATTGTAAGATATTGTCAAGATAGTAGGTAGTAGTAGTATTACTATGTAACTCCATTAGTGATGGAGTACAATGTAGTCCTATAGCATCTTGCATGGAGTGTCCATTTCCTCCATAGCAATATTGTATTCATTTTCATCATTTCTATTTATAGCATATTTTTGCAATCTCATAAATTTACTTTCTCTTATATTTCTACATCTTGTGATTGCCATCTCCCATTGTGATCTACCTCAAAAGCTAATAGTGGTATCAGAGCCACGGTAGATCTAGTCACAATAGAACTAGCTACTATAGATTGAGAGGAGAACCACCATTATTATTGAGCCTAAATTTTTGTGAACCTGATTCACCATAGTGCACAGGCTCTTGCAAAAATATTTAGAAGAATCAAGGTGGTAGGGAGAGCTTCGAGAAAGTACTATTGTTAAAAATTGGGTCAGTCACCATAGCTTCAATTTTTGCAAATCGGATGTTCCATTGGACCCGTTGCATGTAAATTTTATTGCCTTAAGATTATTTGGTAGAACAGATTAGAAAGAGAAATTGTGAAATTCATTTGGCTCAGAGTCTTCCCACAGAGTTGTAGAAAAACTCGTGAAGATAAGGACTCAACATTTGATCCACTAGTTTGATGAATCAACTAGTGAAGCTCATCTAAGAGATCTGAAAAGTTTACTATTGCCTGAAGTTTCTTTTATTGTAGGGAACTAACTCTCAGATGATTGGGACACCTCCTACAATAGAAATCTAGGAGATTTCAACTTCATTTCCCAAAGGTCGGAGTGCCTTCATAGTGCAGAGATTAGTTGTTGCAAGAGAAGAATACTACAGAAGAGACTCTAGGAGAAAGAGTCATGGTGAAGTCTAGAGATTGAAGATCTCCATCGATAGAGTCAACTTCACAGTAGAAAAGGCCATAAAAAAAGCCACAAAATCCTTGATCTAAGAAAAGGCCATAGAAGCCTTGATCTAAAAAAGGCCATAGAAGCCTTGATCTGAAAAAAGCCATAGAAGCCTTGATCCTGAAGAAGACTCTAGAAGAGAGTACCTGATTCAGAAGTAGATTCAGATTTTAGTACTAATAATTTGTTGTAGGGAAAGGAGATTCAGTGAGTTGGGAAACTTCCTACAAGAAATTTAGGAAGAGTATTTTCTTCAGAATCAATCCAGCACCTGAAGCAAACTTGAAGGTGAAGAGATCAGGTGAAGATCTCATTGAAGAAACTTCCATTCTTGGAAGGACAAGGACTAGGAGAGTCCTATTCAAATCCAAAAGTAGTAGAATCAAGAGATCCAGGAAGGAGATCTCAATTCTAGAAGTTGAAGAAGAAGGTCTCAAGGAAGACCAAAGAAGCTACAAAATCGAAGACCTAGGAGAGGTCTCAAGGAAAAAGGCTTGGAGAGCCTTGTTGTTGAAGCAAGATCATCAAAAGAGTTCCTAGAAGAACTCATTGGAGAAATTCTCCATCAAGGAGAAAGTTTTTGATAAGGGAAAGAATTGGGACAATTGTCACCATCTAAAAACAAGCCCAATAAGGAGAAGAAGAATTGGCAAGGAGTGCCAAAGAAGATACAAAAGACCTCAAGACATTCAGAGTCTTGAGAAGAAGATCCTTCTTGAAGTCAAAATTTGAATATTCTTAAGAAGGCATAAATATTTCTCCAAATCTACAGCAGAAAGGAGAAGATTACTAGAGAAGAACAAGCCACCAAACCCCAGGCTCATGAAAGAAAGTTTGAGACCTCTTTTTGGTGAAGGAGGAGCTTTTTGGAAAAGCTAACAAAAGTTGTAGAAATCTAAAGCAACAAGCTTGATCTACATCCTCTACAAAAATCTTTCAAAAAGGTAAGCAACTATTGGTGCAAGTAGATTCATTAATTGGATTACTTATCAGATTTGTTAAAGCACCTTATATTGGATCAAAAGTTGCAAAGAGGAAAAATTGAATTACAGTCTTCAAAAGTGCAAAAGAGAAAAAATTCCTTTTAAGGTTCATTTGCACATTAGGAGTTGATTAGATTTCAGAGTTACAATCAACTACCTATCTTATATTTTGAAGAGAAAAAGAAGACTAGATCCTACAACTGTGTTTGTAGTGAAATTTGCAAGAGTTCATTCTAGATTATGCTTGAAAGGTTGCAGTGGAATTGTTAAGAGTATTTTTGAGAAATTAGTGGAGCAATAAGGTGAAATTATTGTTACCATTAAAAGTGCATCTATTAAGCACCATACTAGTTGATTTTTTAACTAGTTACTCTCAATTAGTTTGTGTTGTTAAGAAGCACAAAAACTATAAAAAATCTGCAGCACTTTCATGGCCAAAAGAAGCCACCATTACAAGCAAAAAGGTGGAGTAGAAAGCCACCATTGAAGTCCTTGAAGGAAGCCTCAAATCGAGACCTTGGAAGTCTCAAGATTCAAGGAGAATATAAGGGTTTCTTTTTCAACATAGAGTGTAGGAATCCTTATTCAAAATAACATTTCATTAGCTTGGATTGACTATCATCCAAAGAAGAAGAAGCAAGAAGGATTATGTAAAAATTCTTCATTTTGGTGCAAGATCTATCTATTACAAAAGGCACCTCTTTTGTTCCTTTGGAAGGACAAAAGTATTACTATTTACATGGGGAAGTAAGGATATTTTATCCAATAGATTTTTGGCAAGAAGAAGGAGCCATCAAAGAGCTCACATGATCATCATTCTAACAAAAGGAAGGAGCCACCAAAGAGCTCACATGATCAATAGATTTTTGGCCAGAGGAAGGAGCCACCGAAGAGCTCACACGTCCAAGAGTTGAGGTGTTTAAAAACACCATTTTCCTCCATCAAATCTAGCCCTATAAGTAGTATGTCACCTACAATAGTGGAGCCATTGAAAGAAGGTATTATCACTCGTGCTTACATAGAAAAAAGGGCAGCATTCAGTGATAGGTTATCTACGTAAAATATAAAGCAAAAGGGCTACCTATTGGCTGTTATAACCAACACTATTTTTCAAGCATTAAAGAAGGGCATAAATCGGCATTAGAACAAGCTACGAAACCTACAAATAGGTGCAGAGATAAGAGCTATACCTAAGGCATCCATTGAAGCAAACGTCCACCAAAAGGAAAGCTCAAAAGTGTGCCATAGAACCATGAAGCAATCCAGTTGTAGCCATCCATCATCCTCACCAAGCCAACATGCAAAAGGAAGCTTGCATCTCAAGAAACATAGCAAGCTCACATAGGGTGCAAAGATAAAGGAAGAATTAGGGTTGCAAGCTCATATTTGAAGCATTAGAAAGGAGGCTTGCATGCACAAGCCTTGAGTGCCACTTGGCATAAATTCTCTAAGCTTCCCAACGTTCATGAAGACCCAAGTGCTCACCTAAAAGGGAGTTACATACATTTGGAGGGAGTTAAGAATCTTTGGAGGTTACCACCAACCTCATCATTGCCAAAGGTACATTGAAGACACCTACCTTGTAATGCTTTGAGTGACACTTGTCATGAAGCCCATCCTACTTAAGATGCCTATCTTGGAGAATGAAGCAGAACATAGCTAGAGTGAAGTTAAACTAAGTCAAGCATTGAAGCTCATCTAAAGAAAAAGGTTAATTCAAGCCATACACCATTCAAAGGTGTAAGAGAAGCATTTAAGATGCTATCATAAAACCAGTGAACCAGTGCTTGCATTTGGAGGAGCTCTATCATAAGTAGAGTGTATATCAAGGAGCTTTCGATGCCATATGCAGAAGAGAAGTGCAAACCTAAGAGAAAAATAGTGCCGATCAAAGAGGGCTTTGACTACCCATGAGCGCTATGCTCCACAAAGCTACTAATCAACCACCACACAACATTGAAGGATTATTAAGGTAAAGGTTGATTTTATTATTTGCTTGCTTTAAACCTAAGGTTTTGGAGTTATAAGGGTACATTACATCTACTATTGCAATATTCAGCATTAGTGATTTATTAAGCAAGCATATTTCAGATTTGTTAATATTTGCAAAAGGTTATCAAGGAGAAATAAGGGTTATTATTGAAATTTAAATTACTTGCAAATATTATTTTCTAATATTTCCAAATTTGGGAGTTATAAGGAATACAACATCAAATTTAGGAATTGGAAATTAGAAAACATTAAAAATCAACCAAAAAGGGTATTTAAAGAGGTTTATTAAAAATTTCAAAGGTTGGAATTTTTATAATAGTGTTGTCTCAAAACACTTAAAGAAGGAAAAATAAATCCAACATCAAAACCTCTTCAAAGAATTGAAAATAGTGCTTAGTTCAATAGGAGTAATAAGGAGATAGAAAAATTTGATTTTGATGTTTACAAAATTTCATAAAATCAACTCAAAATTGAACTACAATTTACAAAAAGCACTATATTGATCATATATCCTATCCAAAACATCCTAGGGAGTCATAAGGCATTCTACAAAACTTGGTAATATTAGCATCCATAAAAAATTATCAAGTTCTAAATTCATTGGATAGATGTAAGCTTCCTACAAAACCTAAAATCTTATTAGGTTTGTGAACTCTCATCATTAGGGAGACATAAGGAAGTCCACAAAATCTAAGAGTTGATAAAGGGAATTCAATGGCATCCAACAAATTCTTCCTAGCCAAATCCCAACTACTCAAGGGCCCAAATTATTTCTCTTGGAAGAATAAAGTAAAAGCAATCTTGGTATATGAAAAACTTTGGGATATTGTCCAAGGGAAAACAAAGAAACCTACCACATGTGATACTGAGATTCTAAAATTTGAGGAAAATGATTCAAAAGCCCTAATGATCATAACATTTGCTATCACTGATGAAATACAACCTTATATCAGTTCAACAAAAACATCTTCTGAAGCTTGGACAAGCTTAGAGAAAATATTCGAAGGAAAGAATAAAGCCACCATTCTTCATCTACAAACTCAACTACATTCCTTGAAAATGAGCAGTGGGGAAAGCATAGAACTTTTTCTAAGGAAGGTAGCAGATATTAAAGGAAAATTGTTAACTCTTGGATAGGAGCCTAAAGATGAACTTCTTACTCAAGTAACCATGAGAGCACTTCCAGACAACTATAAGCATTTGGTCACATCTCTACAAATCCTAAGTAAAGATACTTCTTTTGATGACTTAGTCAATATCCTTCAGGAATATGAGGTGGAACACACTGTGAAATATGAGATGACTAACACTGCATTGACATCAAAATATAATCCACAGGAAAATATTGCTTCATCAACAAAAGGATGGAGAACATGGTATTGTCAGATATGCAAAAAGAAAGGTCATAGTACCAGTTATTGCAGGTACAATCCCAAAAACCAGAATCAAGGAAATCAGATAAATAATGGGAATCAATTTCAACCAAGATAATATCAAAGGAATTCTCGTCAACAACAATTTCAGTGACCAACCAATTATCCTCAATTGGAGTATCGAAAGGGGAATAAAAAAGGACACCTGGTTCAGAGGATAGAAGAAATTGAAGAACTGGATGAACACTCAAAAAATTATGAGGAGAAAGCTCTATCAGCAAATGTAACACATTACAGAGACACTAACCATTTGCTTGAATAGGTTACAAAGAATCCAGAGAAAGAGTACAAAGTTCAAGATGAAGAAGAAGATCCATATTGAAGACTAAAGTCTTCAATACCCAAATAATGTAATACATGGGGGTGTTAGAGTTAGAGTCTATTACATCATTTGGATCATGTAAATGTACCTTCCTAGGTACATACTTAGGACATTAGATTACTTTAGGGGGAAGTTATCTAGTTACTTTATGCAATGTAATAAATGCACAAGTGTCAATGTGCAAGTTGTAAATGTGCAAGGTGTCCCTTGTACAACTAGGTAGAGTGTTGGCCAAGGAATCTATCTTCCATTATAAAAGGGCCTCATTATAAGAGATTGTCAAGATAGTAGGTAGTAGTAGTATTACTGTGTAACTCCATTAGTGATGGAGTACAATGTAGTCCTGTAGCATCTTGCATGGAGTGTCCATTTCCTCCATAGCAATATTGTATTCATTTTCATCATTTCTATTTATAGCATATTTTTGCAATCTCATGAATTTACTTTCTCTCATATTTTTGCATCCTGTGATTGCCATCTCCCATTGCGATCTACCTCAAAAGCTAATAGTTCCTAAATTTTTGTGGACGTCCTCTAGATGATGAAGAATATTCTAAAGGATCTACCTCAACTACATAGACCCATTAGAGCATCCATTATGGGGGAAGATATTATTTTCACTAATGTCTTCTCTTCTTGGCCCCTTAATTTAAATTATGGGTGGGGGTGTTAAAATTGTAATCTAATTCATTATCAAGGTTAACATTGTGTGATGTATTGGATAGGCTTAAGGGCATTTCATTGTACAATGTATTAATTATTTATAATATTTTATTATGTAAGCTCTATGGGTCATGGTTAACCTTGTTATAGTTATACCCTTTTTGTAACTTGTAATTAACCTAAATTTATCTTGTTATGTCAGCTTAGGTTAAACTTTATGATGCAATTGCCTCCAAGGACTAGGTGGATTGATAAATGCTTGTTTGGCTAGGCACTTCCAATAAGAGACTTGGGTTCAAACCTTGGGGTGCCAATTTGTAACAATAGTAGTTTGATTTGAATCATCTAAGTGCATGCTAGATTGATGATGATAGTATAATCTTGAGTGATCAATGGTCTCCCTCTCACATTAAATCAACAACAACAAGATGGAATAGGCTTGTTGGGAGTAGCCCCTATGGTTTAAACCCTACATTTGTTAGCTACTAAAAATAGTGTGGCTGTAACCAACTCCCCTATGTATATAAAAAAAATTTATGATTCAATTGGGGATTTTGTATTGCTATAAATAGTCCGTCCCACTAATTATTTTATTATCAGAGTGTTGTGTAATATTATCTATGGATATAGTGATTCTTTATGGTGCCTATGGGTGCCCCTTAAATATTTCTCTTTTTCTCCTCTTTTTGGTTTTTGTATAAGATTTGAGTGGATGGATTACTTTTGCTTGTTTCTAGAAAAATAGTATAAATTCTAATGCATATAACATCAATAAAACCCTTAACAATGTTAAGGAATATCTTGTCAAGGTTGTTGAAATTACACTTGGATGTAATCTTAATATCAACAAACAATTAACTCTAGATCAAGAAAGTATGTTAATTCAAATGCTTAAAAAAATAGCTCTACCTTCACATGGGATTACCAAGACATGAAGGGAATACATTTGACTGTGTATACATGGAAGATAATGCTAAAACTATACAAAAACCATAATGTAGAATAAATACCACACTAAAATACATTGTTAAGGAGGAATTACAAAAGCTAATAAGTGTTGGATTCATTTATCTCCTTTTTGATAATCAATGGGTATCTCCTTTAGTAGTAGTTCCAAAGAAGGGAGAAAAGTGGTGAACATGTGTTGATTATAGAAAACATAACAATACCACTTGAAAAATATAATTTCCCACTTTCCTTCATTGATCAAGTATGAGATACCCTTGCTAGAAAATAATATTTCTCTTTCTTTGATGGCATTAACAAATATAACCAAATTAAAATTGCATTTAATGACAAAGATAAAATAACCTTCACTTATACTTGGGGTACATTTAATTATTTATCTTACGTTTTGGACCATGCAACACACCATATGGTAGTACTTAAAATTTCCTCCAATTTAACTAGAAAATATATAGAAATTTACATGGATGATTTTGCTATTTATGATAATTCTTTTGAAGAAATGATAAAACACCTAAAAAAGTGCTTTAGAGGTGTCAAGATACTAAACTATAATTAAGCAATGAAAATATTATTTGATGATGAAAAAGGAAACAATATTAGGTCAAAACTTTTTCGTTCATGGCATTTAAGTCAATCCTATAAAAGTTGAGTTTATAATGAACCTCCCCATCCCATAAAAAAAAAGGATATCTATGGTTTCTTAGGTCATGCATGATACTATAGAATATTCATTTAGGATGTTAACATGTTGGATTTTTAACAATATTGTCACAGGTTCCAATATCTAGAATCATGGGTAGTATCAAATATAAGAGCAATTACTATATTAAATGACCAAAATAATGAACATAACCTTTATAACATTAATAATAATATAAAAAAAAATGGCTAACATCATTCATGCAATGAAATTAAGAAAAATTATAGTATATTTCTCAAATTGTATACAAGCTTCTTTATATGATGCTTGAAATACATATATTCCTCAATGATCTTACATTACATGAAGCTTTGTCTCCATAATATAACCTTAAAAAGATAACTCTTCAATACTTGACTATTGCTCTCCTCACATATCCGAGAGATGCATCTTTTCCTATTCCATGCATAAGATAAACCCTTTCATGTCTTTTGGCTTCTCATATTGCCACTTGTATACATGAATCTTGGCTCTCTATTTTCACACTTTATTATATGACACTTGCACACTTTACTATATGACACATTGCACACTCCTATACACTCTATTACAATAAACTTGTGCACATTCTTACTCCTCATAGTTGCACACATAATTACATTATTCTTGTACACATCCTACACATGAACACTTACATAAAATAGAAATATATATCATAGTCCTAAACTATATACTCACACCCTAATCTATAACATTTTTACAATTGTACATAAAGGTACCATGGAGGTATATTAACAATGTACCAAATAATGTAATATTCTCCAACATAACAAGACTGTGAATCCCTTATTTACCCTATTTTCTAAGGACGTCAAAATTATTTAGACACCTGAATGCTAGAAAACCTTTGAGATATTGAAGGAAAAACTAAAATTGACACCAGTTCTAAGAGATATAAAATAGAAGTTACCATTTCACATTTACATTGATTCTTCTAACACTACATTGGGAACAATTCTTAGGAAAAAGGAAGTCAAGGAAACCCATGCCATCTATTATATTAGAAAAATCTCTCAGGAGATGAACTAAACTATATAGTTACCCTTGTATTAGTGCATGCTATTAAATTTTTTTATCATTATATTACAAGTTATATTATTTTTGTGCATACTAACCTTGCTATAATAAAGTAATTAATGAATAAATTTATCTAAATTATAGTATTATTAGATGGTTATTACTATTACAATAATTTTATAACACAAAACTTGATAAGCTTGGAAGAGAGAATGTTGCTGATTTTCTTTCTAGGATTCCAAATAGTTATGATGACTCATGGAGGATGCATTTCTAGATGAGCATATTTTTGTGATGTTTATAAAAATGCCATGCATCATAGAATTTATCTACAATAAAAGTACCCTAATAATTTTTCCCTAAGGAGACATATCGCTTGATTAAACGAAGTGCTTTTTATACATAAATAAATGGACATATCTTCAAGACTATGCTAGATCATGTGATGAGTTCTAGAGGATAGAGATTTTGACATCCTATGAGCTTGTAACAATGAGCCTTATGGAGGATAATTTACTAGAAAAAGGACAACTACTAAAATTATAAATGTAGGATACTATTGGTCGACCTTTTTAGAGATGTTAATGAATATGTAGCTTGTTATGATTAATTCTAGCACATGGAAAGACCTAGTAAGATGAGATGCCATTAAAACTGCAATTATCAATTGAATATTTTGAGAATTGGAACTATATTTTATGGGCCCTATTGAACCACCTTCTAATTAGAAGAAGTACATCCTTGTATAGATGAAAGTAGTAAAAAATGCTTAAGATAAAAAAGTAGAAAAGTTTTTGTATGAAGTCTTTATATGATATGGTGTACGTGAGAGATTTTCAAGGATTAGGAACCATAGTTTACTTCCATAGTGTAGAGACAAAAACCTAACCACTTTAAAAACCCTCTTTTCATGTTCCATATCCTAGGTCTTGTGTAATAAAATATACCTTAAGTCTAACTTAGGCATATTTTCTTGCACGTTATCCTATTTTTCAAATTTTATAAAAATTTGGTAAATCTCCCTAGGATTTCTTGTCTCTCCACTTGAAAAGTGTCCTAAACACCACTACCCTTATACTTACCACATCTTACACACATCACTTCACTTCCACCTACCCATATGCCACCACTCCACCTAAGTGAGACACTCTAAGTGACTCACTCTAACTATCCAGGATAGGTGGTTGCCCAGTCCCTACCACATAGTTACCCTAGCTTGCTACCACTTAGTTACCCTAGCTTGACACCTATCTTCATCCCCTAACTCTCCAAATATCCTATAAATAAACCCACCATTTCATCCACCAAATAAAAAAGGGAATGCTAATGTTATGCTGCCCAAATTGTGACTCATGTATGCAATAATATTTTCATTTTTAATTTACATTGGTCATTTTATTATAATTATTTTGATAGGTGCTACTAAATCCTTTGTCTCTTTGCATGTGTGCAGGTTCAAGATTCAAAAGCTCAAATCCATCATGGTGGTCATGACAAACCCACCTACAATATTGATTATAGCATGAAGAAGAATACGAAACCATATTTTATTGTAAAATGGGATTTTTAGCTTTTGATGTAGCATGTAATGGGAGATAGCAAACACAAGATGCAGAATAATATGAAACAAAGTGAATCTATGGATTTGAATTTGAATTTGAATTTGTATTAATGTCCATCGGTGACCAAAAGAGGTCAATAGGACTGTAAAGTAAGACATATACAAAGCAACGGGAGTGCCTAATGCAGCTCCAGAGAAAATAAAGTAAGAAAAATAGTAAACAGGATGACATATGATATACAAGATCTGTGGATCAAGGATTACTCCCAACATTCAAGGCTGAAGAGAAGTGAGTGATATAAGAGTTGGATGTCATCGTAGATGTTCTTTGTTGGAGTCGACGATGAGTTGATCTTGTTGTATCTCTGTGATCACCCTGGCGCTTCCTGGTCGTGGCCTCTGGAGGCTGGAAGAATGAAGTGATAAGTCGGGATCCTGTTATCTTCTGCAAACTGTTACTAAGTAGTTCTTTCCTGAGATTGAATAATTCTCGGATGAAAAGGGCAATGCATCTCTGATCTTCATAATTAATCCAAGATTTTAGTGTATGGGTGTCTCTGAATAAGCAATAATATCTACCTCGTATCTCGTAGTAGACAGGACAGGTGAAAATGAAATGCTCCTCGGATTCCACATCAAGACTGCACAATCTGCAAATACGTTGATCTCTGGGGAGGTGATGATCTGTCTCAATACGCAGCTGGTGGGAGCAAACTCGTAGCTGAGCTAGAGGAAACCTGAGGCTGTGTGACATCTGTATCAAGTTATATTTTGGAGTAGTGATCAATCCATTCTCTAGTTGGAGATAAAAGTGAGAGTAATGGAGCAGTTTTGGTGAAAGAGGTTCCTTTGGATCAGTCCAAGTAGTTTTTATATATGTTGAGTAAATCTCATCTCGAATATCCTTATTGGAGTATGGTGCATTGATTGATGCTTTAGTAGGAGGAGGTCTCATGATGTCTAGGCCAAGAGATTGAAGTAGAGTAGTAGTCTGAGCATACCAACAATTCTTGACCCCTTGATTTGCCAACTGTCTTGAGGATTGTAGTGCTAAATATGGATATCTTCTCATGTTCGGCATACAATGAAATCTACGCAGTAAAGAGACAACAAGAAATATTGTTGTTGTAAGCAATGGACGAGCACCAAACTCAGCTAGAATGATGGGATGTGGAACAGTTCTTTTGGAATGAATGAACTTGGACAACATTGAGATGAGGACCCTTTCAATACGAGACCAACCCAACTGTCTGAGGCTAGGGCCCCAAACTTCACAGCCATAGAGCAGTGTAGGGGTAACAAGAGTGTGGAAGAGTCTGATCTTCGTACTGATGTCCTAAAACTGGAGCTGAAAGCATTGCTTATCCAGAGAGGCTAAGGCAACATAACCTTTGTTTAACCTTGCTTGAGATGCAGGGATCAAGTTGAAGGTAGGTCCTATGAAAAGAACTCCCAAGTATGTGTACGATGTGACAATCTCAACAACCTTCCCTTTATATGTGATGTGAACAGAAGAGAGATCTTTCTTGGGTAGGTTGAATGTCATGATTTTTGTTTTTTGGAGATTAACTTCTAATCCATGCAAGTCAGAGTATGTGCCAAGTATGTCCAGTTGTTGTTGAAGTCCTCCTATTGTATGTGACATTAGGATAATGTCATCAACAAATAGCAAAATGGCAATAACACTACCAAAAAGTAAGCAACCTGTACTCTTAGCCAGAGAGTCCATAATGAGCACCTCCAATTCATCAATATACAATCCAAAGAGTGTAGGTGAAAGTGGGCAGCCCTGTTTAACCCCAATAGTACTATGAACATCTTTTGTTCTGAGAGATCCAATTTTAACCTGTCTAGTGACTTTTTCATATAAGGTCATAACCAACAAAGTAACCTCCTCTGGAATTCCTAGATCCTTCAACCTCTGAAGTAGTAACTATCTGGGAACAATATCAAATGCTTTCCTGTAGTCAACAAAACAACAATAGACCCTACGTTTATTGGCTTTGGCTTCTTCAATGATAGCTCTGAGAGTTAGAATGTGATCATAGGTACGATGATTTCTTCTAAAACCTGCCTACCCCTTTGCACGAAGTTTCTTAGCCTCAACAAAATCAGAGATAAAAACATCAAGAACTGTTGCAAAAAGTTTTGCAAGAGTATGACCAACCATAATAGTTCTGTAATTGTTTGGATTTAGCGGATCTCCAGATTTATGGATGGGATGTATGATATTCGAAGACCAAGAGGGTGGGAACCCATGAGTAACTATATGATTGAAGAGTTTGGCAATATGGACCGCCAAGACTCTAGGGCTATGATTAAGAAATTTTACCTTCAAATTTTCAATATCAGCTGCTTTACCAGTCTGTAGTTTACGAATAGCATGAAAAATCATTTCATCAGTAAAGAAGTTACAATGTGATGGTCGTGGGTTGGGGATAATTGGGGCATGGTTTGGGATATCATAGAGTGAGCCAGCATAGGTGTACCAAGTGTGAGGGTCAGAAATGGGACATGTTTTCTTTTTGGGTAGAAAAATACGCCAAAAGTTTTTGGGATTAAGTTTGAGCATGACTATAATTTCTTGTCTTTTTCTTGATAAGAATTGACGCTTTTTCTTCCTAAGAAAATAATGGTAGTGGTTTTGGGCTAGCTTGTAATTCAAGGGATCAAGATGACCTACTGACCGGGTGAGCCTATGTAAAGCTTTACATTCTGTGTCAAACCACGAGTTACGAGGGCAATGGCCATGGGACTGATGAAAAGAGCGGGTGGTATGGGGAAAAGACTCAACAACTGCCAACCATAATGCTTTAGAAAAATAGTTCGCTTTCTCAATGGGATCTTGAATTGTGTGAATATGGGTAAGGTAGGTTTTAAGTTTTTCTGTGTACACATCATCATAACTGTGGTTAAAGTGGATTTTGGTAATTATTTTGGGAGGGGGTGGAGGGGCAGGTTCAGGTTTGGGAACAAATGGAAGGTTAAAGGTGAGGAAGGCATGATCTGCTAAAGGAGGTACACTTGAGATGCACATATCAGATATGGTTAAGGCAAAAGGTGGGTTAGCCATCACATAGTCAACTACACTAGCTCCACCAGCATGTGGAAAACATGTAAAATTACTGGAAAGAGGGAACTGCTTGATGCCATTTAGAATGATTAAATCATGAGACTCGCCAAGGTTAATCAGGTGCTTACCATAGGGTGTGATGGTAGTGTTCACATCGGTTGAGCAACGAGAAATGCCCAAACTATCATGATCAAGCTCCTTTAGACACAGTGGATCTGAAGAAACATCATATATAGAGCATTGTGCAGTACCTGTACGTGCATTGAAATCACCCACTAGCAAAATATCACCGAGGGAGGAGAATTTAGAAATTTTTGGAAAAAGATCTAAATATGGTGAATCTCCATCTGATGTCATTGCATATGAAGAGTAGGTTGGAGGAAAATAGCACACTGATATATAGAGCCGACTGAGTGGTGGATTTCTATCCAGAGAGATCCACATAAATCTGGCATGAGAATCTGAGCATTCCAAATGTATAGAAGAGGCAAGACGATCCTGGAACAAACAAGCAACACCTCCTGAACCCTTAGCACCATGTTGAGTCTTCGGTCTTTGTGCGGACAACCATGAGTAGCCTGTATATGAGGGGAGCGACTTTGTGCTAGTCTCATGTGTTTCTGTGAGGAATATAATATCTCTGTTCTGAATCACATCATCTGTTGAACCTAGGGAAAAGAAGAGAGAACCACCACAATTCCAAACAACGATTGATAATTCAGTCCGAAGACTCAGAGCCTGACGTCATGTTGAGCGGATTGGCCAAGGCTTGGTCCAGCCTGTGGGAGGGGTATCTCTAATCCAAGCTTTTCCATTTTGGAGAACAACCCATTTACCTTGTTTCCTTGCTTCTATCATTCTATTTCTATTGTCTTTAAATTCTTCATACTGCAATCTGGTCAAATCTTCATCAAGATAAATCTTATCAGTCATATTAAAAAGAGTTTTCTTAGACTTAAGGGCCTCTAGCCTATCCTGCAGGGTGCGAAAGCGCATGATCAGAGAGTTGTCCTGTGTATACCATGCCCTTTCTGGTAGAATTTCCTTCTGGCTTAAGGTGTTGTGCAAAAATTCAGTGGCCATTTTCATTGGGTCCCCTTGATCTTGATCTTTCAAACCTCTCACTCGAAGGTTCAATGATTTAAATTGCCTCTGACGTTCCTCAACAAACTTAGCTTGAATGACTGCATCTACTAGAGGGGGGGTTTGCTGAATTTATTACCTTTTACCATCTGAGCCCATGATTCCGCACCTGTTGTCTCTAGCTTGGTTGCTAGATTTTTTTGGTCTTCTCGATTTGCAGAGAGCTCAGCGCGAAGATTTGCGATATCCTCCATATTAACAGTGTTGAATTTAGAAGCCATGTTTTTCTGATCCTCGCGGCTTGCATTGAGTTCGGTGCACAGTCCGGTAATCTCTTCTCTGATGCCAGGAGAAACGTCCTGAAGCTTAGCTACTATATCTTCTAGCTGGGAAATGCGCTCGGTTTGTGCATGGATAATAATTTTTTGTTCAGAAGCTTGAAGGGAGATCTCTAGAAAATGCTTCTCAAGAAGATCGAGCTTAGACTGAAACCCTTGTTCGAGCAGATCCAACCGTTCCTGTAGGTCAGAATTTTGGATTCCAGTCTTGACCTTCGAACCCATATTGATAATCAGAAAAACCCTAATTTTTTAATCAAAAAACCCTCAGCAGAGAAAACCCATGAAAAACCTCAACAAATAAAACCCGAGATCCCTTTTCAAAACTTGTGTTTTATTATGTAGGTTATCCTCAGAAGACATATTATCAGCAACCATCGTCGCCTCAAATGGGATAATACTAGCAACCGCTGCCTGTGATGGTGTCCCCATAGTACACCTAAGCTACGCCCAATATGACTAAAAATATACTATAATTAGAAATGATGGAGATGTTTACAAAAGTAGTTGTGGAGGAAATGAACACTCCATGAATATAGCTACAACTCAAGAATAGGCATTAAACATATTACACCCCATCACACTACATCACACTGCTACATCATGCCACTCTAGTCTATATGACTATATCTCACAATGAATTATATTTTCTATACCTATGGTCCTTTATATAGGAAATAAGTTCCTTGGCCAACACTCTACCTAGATGTGCAAGGGATAGCTTGCACATGTACAAATTGCACTTTGACACTTGTGCATTTATTACATTGCATGTGGTAACAAGATAACTTCCCCTTAAAGTAATATATTTTCCTAAGTATGTACCAATAAAGGTTCATTTACATTATCTAAATGATGTAATAGTCTATTTCTAACACCTCCTGTATTACATTATTTGGATATTGAAGACTTTAGTCTTCAATGTGTATCTTCTTCCAGTTGATGATCTAAATCTTCTTCTTTGTTTTCTATAACTTAATCAAGCAAGTGATTAGTGTCTTCATAATCTATCATTCTTGGTGAGAGAGCTTTGATTTCAAAATCATCTATTGATTCTTCCAGTTCTTCAATTTATTCTATCCTATGATCTAGATGTCCTTTTTTATTTCTTTTTTGATACTCCAGTTGAGGGTAGTTGACTAGACACTAAAATTGTTGTTGATAAGGATTTTGATATTTTTGTACCTAAAATTGATTTCCATTGTTCATATGATTCTCTTGATTTTGATTTTTGGGATTGAACTTGCAGTAGTTGATGATATAGTATTTTTTCTTGCATATCTGACAATACCTATTGTACCATACTTTCCATCCTTTTGATGAAGTAGCAATGTTTTCCTGTGGATTTTCCTTATATGATAATGCATTGTTAGACATTTCATCTTTACCTGTATTTCCCACTTCATATTCTCATAGAATATTGATTAATTTATCAAAAGAAGAATATTTACTTAGAACTTGTAAAGATGTTGCCAACTGTTTATAGCTATCTAGAAATTCTCTCATAGTTATTTGAGTAAGAAGTTCATCCTTGACTATTTCTACTAAGGTAAATAATTTCCCTTTGATTTCTGCAACCTTCCTTAGGAATAGTTCTATTCTTTCTCCATTATTCATTTTTAATGAATGGAGTTGAGTTTAAATATGGAGAATGGTAGCCTTATTCTTTCCTTCAAATATTTTCTCTAGGCTTGTCCATGCATCTGAAGATATTGTTGCTAAACTGATATAGGGTTGAATTTCATCAGTGATTGCAAAGGTTGTTATCATAAGTTCCTTTGAATAATTTTCTATGAAATTTTGGATTTCAATATCATCTGTGGTAGGTATTTGTGTTTTTCCTTTGATAATATCCCACTATTTTTCATATACCAAGATAGATTTCACTTTATTCTTCCAATAAAAATAATTAGGACCCTTGAGTAATTGAGATTCTGCTAGGAATAATTTGTTTGAATCCATTTGAAAACCCTAATGTTAATCCTTAGATTTTGTAGAATGCCTTATGACTCCCTAGTATGCTATGGATAAGATATAGTGCTTTTGTAGAATTATAGTTCAATATTGATTGATTTTGTAAGGTTTTGTAGAATACCAAAATCAATTTCTATTATCCCTTATTACTCCTATTGAACTAAGCATTGTTCCCAAATTTTAAAGAGGTTATAATGTTGGATCTTTTGTCTCCTTTTGAAAAGAATGAGATAATAATATTATGAATATCCAACCTATGAGAAAACTCTCTTTATGAATAACCCTTCGAGAATTAGGTTGTGTATCTAATTTTACAATTAAATGATTTGATGTAGTATCCCTTATGACTCCCTAATCTTTGGACAATTAGATCACAATTAATATTTCCAAATATTTAATAAGTAGAAAACCTTATTACTCCTAGGTTTTATATTGCAAATATTTGATTTGATTTGATAAAATATTTCCCTTGATATATGGCTTTCAATGTATATAAATTCCTTTGATTTAACCCTTATAACTCCAAGGAAATAAAGCACATATTAATGGAAATTATTTTACCTTTATTCAATAACTATTTGGTGCTAATTTTAGAGAAGCTTGGACTACTATTTTATGTAGGCATAATGGATGCTTTGGACGTATTCTCCAATGGAAGTGCTATGTGTATAATGTATTACAAATCTGGCATCTTCTAGTATTTTTTCTTAAGTTGCCTTAGCATTAAGGCTCGAACACCTTCTTGACTACTGTAACTCGGTCCTTTTCCACTCGAAGAGCATGAGAGTAATTTTGATATCAAAGAATGCTTCTTGAATTTGGTCATTGATATCCTTAAATTGGGATGATCAGTCTCTTATGCACCAAGTGGCATGTCCGTTACCTATCAGCGTTTGAGGAGATTTTGGTGCCAACAAATGCTTTGTATCCCTTCTTGTAATGTAAGAACATTATGTTCTTTAGTGAAATACTCGCTCTTCCTTTTTGACAAGTGTACTCAATGCACCAAATGCACCAAGATGTTCATGTAACTCCTTGAATATGAGCACTCTATTTAATCAAAAGTTAGTGTTTCCCTTGAATGAAAAGTGTCACTTTATATTGCTAGTTCAAATAGATCATTTGAGACCTTTTTAGCCTTGCAATTTTGCTCCTTTGCCTTTGTTCGTCTACACAATCATCCGTAGGGATATGGAGCAGGAGTATGGAGGCCTTGAGCACCACTTTCAACAAATGTAGATGGAGTAAGTAGTACTCCAAATGGTGCTTCAACTTTCTTTTGCCTTGTATTTGATTTCTTACCTCATTATGTAGACTCTCTTTCTATTTATTAACGTTGTGCTTCCATGATTTTGTACGTATATTTTATAGGGAATGTGAGGAGTATGAGCCCTTCATATGGCTCTTGAGCAAGGCTTGGATGGATGCTTACATACGGTTTCTTTTGACTGGTTTTTATAGCAAGAGTAGTGCCTTTTGGCACCTTTAAAATCTACCTTCTTCCCCTATATAACCATATTAGAAATAGTGCACTATCATGTACAATAGTTTTAATACAAGATGACCTTGTTGCACTTTATTTTGCACTCCTCTTTGTTGATCATAAATTCTATATTTTTTAGGTAGAATATTGAGTGATATATAGGGGTTTTGAGGTTATCACTGGATTAGACACCTTCCCTTGTTAACTTGGATATTATATAAACAAATCCAAGCTTGTAACCATATGATAGAAATTATTTTTCTGAACCTTTTTTTGTGTGCTTTGAACTTGAGACTCACCAAGTCTCGTTCAAGGCTTCTTTTGATGCTATTATGGTGGTTACATTCTTATCCAATGCTTGGAGGATTGAGCTGATTTTGTGGCTTCCTTAGGCCACTTCAAAGTTACATTCTATTTTTGTGCCCTTCTAATGAAACACAAATAATAATCTTTGAGAGCAATAGTGCAAAATGAATCTAATAATACTACACTAACAATTTCACCTTATCACTCCAATCAACTCTCAAAAGTAATGCACTTAAATAATTTACTACAACTAATCAAGAATAATATGAAATGAATCTTCAAGAATTTTTCTAAAATTTCTTTATAAGGTAATAGGAGTTAGTATTCATTTTATTTCCTAAGTAGATGATAGGTAGTTTAACATTCTAAAATCTAATCAACCCCTAAAGTACAAATGAACCTTAAAGAATCCTTTCTTTTTGCAAATTCGAAGACTCTTAATTCAACTCTCTTTTTTGCAACTTTACTTCAATCAGGGTGCTTAAAAAAATATAAAAAAGTAATCCACTTAATGAATTTACTTGCACCAATAGTTTCTTACCTTTTTTCTGAAAGCCCTTTTCACCACTTCTATAGAGGATGTAGATCTTGGTGTCTAATATCACCAAGTTGTTATCTTGAGTAAGATCCAGTAGCTCTCTGTAGGTTGCTTTGAACAACTTCATCTTCACCAAAAGACGGTATTCAACTCTATTTCATGAGCCTAGGTTTTTGGTGGCTTGTTCTCCTCTTGTAGTCTCCTCATTTTTGCTATAGATTAGAAGAGATCTTCTATTTTGAAGTGGTGCCTTCTTTCTATGAGAGGCAATCTCCAAATCTCTTGGATTTGGTTAGTTTCTATCTGAATCTTCCTTCAAGATTCTTGTCAAATTTTAACTTCAAACATGATCTTCTTCTCAATATTTTGAATGTCTTGAGGTCTTCTAATATTTGGCACTCCTTGCCAAATTCTTCTTCTTGGGCTTGTTATCGGATGATGATAATTGTCCCAAATATTTCACTATCTCCAAAAGTGAATTTCTCCAATGATTTCCCATTGGAACTCTTTTTATGGTTTCTTTAGTAAGGCTCTCCAAGAATTTTACTAGATGCTCATAGAGGCCTCTCTAAGACCTTGCAACTCCTTCTGGTCTTCTTTGAGACTTTATCTTCAAACTTCTACTATTGGAAGTGTTGGTGGTGAGATCTTCTCTTGGATCTCTAATTATGCTACCTCTATATTTGAGCAAGACTCTCCTAGTCTTTGTTCATCAATGAGATCTTCTTCTGATATCTTTTGCTTCAGGTGTTGGATTGATTCTGAAGAAGATAATATTCCTAACATTTTTGTAGGAAGCTTTACCAACTCACTGAATCTACTTGTTCTTGCAACAAATTATTAGTACTAAAACATGCTTTTGAATCAGATACTCCAACCTAGATTTTTCTTCAAGATCAAGGCTTCCATGGTCTTTTCTTCAAGGCTTCTATGGTCTTATCTTCAGTACCAAGGCTTTTATGGATTTTTCTTCAAGGCTTCTATGGCCTTATATTCAAGGCTTATATGGCCTTTCCCTTTGGATCAAGGCTTATGTGGCCTTTTCTTCTGGATCAAGGCTTCTATGTACTTTTCTTATGGATCAAGGCTTCTATGGCATTTACTTCTTGTGAAGTTTCCAATCTATCAATGAAGATCTATTGTCTCCAAAATTCACTACAATTCTAATCCATAAGTAACTTCTGTAGTGATCTTCTCTTGCAACAACTAATCTCTGCACTATGAAGGCACTTCGACCTTTGGGTAACAAAGTTGAAATATCCTAGCTTTCTATTGTAGGAGGTGTCCCAATCATCTAAGTATTAATTACCTACAATAAAATAACCTTCGGGTTAGTTTCTCCAGATCTCTTATATGGGCTTCACTAGTTGATTCATCAACATAGTGGATCAAGTGTTGAGTCCTAGTCTTCATAAGTTTTCTCTTGAAACTATGTGGAAATACTCTAGCCATATGCAATCTTAGTATTCAAGAATCTAAGAGTTCATTCAGTCCTTACTTGTGGCTCTCCTTAATTCTACCATCAAGACTCTTATGAGTATTTTTGTCAGTGACTGGTCCAATGGCGCATCAGGTTATCAAAAAAATTAGTCAATAATAATGGTGGTTTCCCTATTGACCTACTGTGGCTCTGATACAATTATTATATTTTGATGCAGCATGTAATGGGAGATAGCAAACACAAGATGCAAAATAATATAAAATAAAATAAATCTGTGAGATGGATTTAAATATACTATAAATAGAAATGATGGATATGTTTACAAAAATAGCTGTGGAGGAAATGAATACTCCATGAATACAACTACAAATCAAGAATGGGCATTGAGCATATTACACCCCATCACACTACATCACACTACTACATCATGCCACTTTGGTCTATATGACTATATCTCACAATGACTTATCTATTCTATACCTATGGCCCTTTATATAGGAAATAAGTTCCTTAGCCAACACTCTACCTAGATGTGCAAGGGATGACTTGCACATATACAACTTGCACTTTGACACTTGTGCATTTATTAAATTGCATGTAGTAACAACATAAATTCCCCTTAAAGTAATATAGTGTCCTAAGTATATACCAAGAAAAGTATATTTACATTATCCAAATTATGTAATAGTCTATTTCTAACAAGATCATCCCCTTTGGGCATTTTTATTGTGAAGCACCCTACAAAGGGGTTTATTGTATTCAAAAAATTCATGTTACAATATAATACAATGCTTCATTGTTAGTGTAATGGTGTATTTTCATGCATAAGCATAGTGATACAAATATTGGTCAAGAAATATGAATTTTCCATAGATTAAAAACTCCTTACCATCCATAGGCAAATGGACAAGTAGAAGTAACAAACAAGGAACTATAAAATATTCCTACTTAGATGGTTTAAATTCACCACAAGGACTAGGTCAACTATCTTATAGAAGTTGTTTGGTCCTACTAGACAACATGGAAAACCACTACAAGTTTGATACCATACAAGCTTATGTATGTAGAGATGGAAATTCTATTGATTGAGTTTAAGATCAAAGCTCTAAAAACAACATTTGAGCTAGAAATAGATATTTTTGAAGCACAAAAATAAATGATAGAACAATTCAATGCCTTGGAAAAACCCTAACAACAAGCACTCTTTCATAAAAATTGATCATCAATGACAAAGGGTCATGTGGCATTACCACTTCATTAAAGAAAAAATCAAGAGTGGAGATTGAGCACTACTCTACAATTCTTGTTTTATAGACTTCAAAAAATACTATGACATTGTTGGTTAAGGCATTATGAATTCAATATCATATTCAATAATGGAGCATTCAAAATATATACAATTGGTGAAAAATAATTCCACTTATGGTTAATGGCCACCAACTTTATCTTTATCAAAAACCATTAACTAGGGAAGATTTTACAATTTGCCTTCTATCTTGATCTCATTTTGTATCGGTGGAATTAGGACCTCCTAAAATTTGCTTCATTAAAAACCATTGACTAGGGAAGATTTTATGACCCACATTTTGTCTTGATCTCATTTTGCATTGGTGGAAGAAGAAACGTCTTGCAATTTATAGTAAACCAAAGTTGATGGCCATTAACCATGAGTGGAATATTTTCTTCATCAATTGTTTAAATTTTGACTACTTCATTATATCTATCTATCTATCTATCTATCTATCTATCTATCTATCTATCTTTATATATATATATATATATATATATATATATATATATATATATATATATATATATATAATCTTTTTTGAATATATTATTTTTGTTGCTCATATCTTGATTTGATACACAAAATCACCAAATTCTTAGGTAATTTAGGTAAAATATTTCAATTTCTATAAATACTATTATTTTGTATTATTCCATATACAAGTATAATTTTATAATTTTTTGTGTATATCCCTCCTTATGAAAAGTTCTTATAGTTTTTTGGTTCTCTTATTCCATAAACCCTATTGCCCATAGTTGTTTCTTCCACAATATTTCTTGCCAATTATCCTCCCTTTTTTCATCATGTGTGTTTGTCCTAATTGCCTATTGACTATCATTATATTTTTATGCACACATATTACTCACCAAATCCCCTTATAATCCTATAATATATTTTAAATTAAAGCATGACCACTGAGGACGATGACATTATTAGGCAAGGGGAAAGTCATCAACATCAAATTCATTATTGGGACATAATGATAGGATTGTTTATTAGATTTTTACTAGACACAATGTGATAGACAACTCATTACTCAATTATGGTTCACACAATTGGCCATTATGATCATGGAAATAAAAATGGTTATCTCACCAGGGCCACATGATTGATACTTGCACCTATGGATTGATGTGACTAAGAGGCAATTATCACAATAATTACCAAAGTTATTCAAAAATCCAAGGCATCATTATTGTATATAGACATCTAGTGAAAAATATTTGTAAATCAACAAGAAACTATTTTAGAGGAATTGTTTATATAGAAAGGGTACATGACCAAAAGCATGGACAACCAGTGAATATGCATAGGTGATGCAAATTTTTGAAACTATGGAATGGATAAAATTCTTTAAGTACCTTACAAATCCCATCAAGGAATTATCCTCAAATCTTTTAGGGCATTTTGAGAAAGTTTGGCATGGATTCAAATTATTCATGTTCTAATTATAGATAACATTATTTTTGAAGCTATGAGACTAAGAATTGAAGGATATAGATGGTATAAAACTAAAGTTGAACCCTTGAATGCTAGAGTATATTTCTTATGGAAAAACATAGAGGTTGATATCATGCAAAAGAGGATCAAGTAGACTTCACTACTTGTACCCTGGGATGAGGTCATCATCCATATTTTAAGGTAAATCACCTATGAAGGATGACACAAATTTGTATTTCCATAGTATTTTTATATCACGCCTCATCTCCACCATGGGAGAAAAAATCAAAATTCTATATTTTATTTTTAAATCATTATAATATATGGCCACTAAGGTTCAAGCTAGCAAGAATAAGAAGCAAATGAATTAGGTGAAGAGATACACTCAAGTGATTTCTACTACAATTACTCTTACTAAAGAGATGGATGATTGCAAGCCTCCTCATAGAGTATACTACTTATAATTGAAAGAAATATGGATTTCCTTGTAAATCAAATAGATTGGCAAATGTTAACCCCAAGACAACCTACATCTTTCATCATTCATTAAGGTGACTTCTCCCTTCATCTAGAGAAACAAATTTTATTTTGTGAGTTTTATTTACATAATTTATTTTTACCAAAATGCACTTGGTTGAACACTAACTTCTATGTGGGGGATGTAGTCATTCCAACTTGTTGTTTTATCTTGTAAAACATAAAAACAAGGTAGAATGAGTCTAATGCATACTAGAATAGATAAATTTTAAAACTCCTCATGGTTTGTTTAGAACATGAGGATGTTTGATAGGTTATAACAAACATTAAGAAAATTACCAAATTCAAAGAGTGTGGTCCTTGCATGTGAAATTTTTAGCAAGATGCTCTATAGATGTTTAGAAATATATTTGATGAACTACAATAATTAACTATAACTGGATGTAGTGATTAGGAGGTTGAGTTGTATGATGAACTACAAAATTGAGAGCCTCACTCACTCCTAAATTTCTTGAAGAAACTATTTAGGTGTGATACATATATGGAAATTGATGATAGTTTGGTACTTTAATGAGTAGGCCTCATATTTAAATAATTGATTCTATAGACTCCATTTATGGATTATACTAGGAGGATACATATGTATCCTATAGACGAGCTACAATGCTAGAACAAAATTCAAGAGGCTAGAGGCTATTAGAGGAAAAACTCACACATCTACCCCATGCCTTATGATCTACAATATTAGCGTAGGTTCCAAAAATCATAATATGAGAATGACTATGAAGTGTGGATCCATTAGTTTAGATTAAAAAACTCAAAATATATTACAAAGGGATGTATAATAGCTTGAGTAGATAGAAGATGACGAGTCACTTAAATGACTCATCTACATGATTCTTTTTACCTTCAAACCCTATGCTTTTATATTTAATGATATATCAATCCTTGTTTTGCTCAAATGATAGTCACTTTTGTATATTATATAATTTAATATGATTGAAGAGTTTTTGCTAAATTGTAAATGTTTTATTTCATAATTTTTTGTGTAAATTGGTATGTGATGATACTAAATTTATTACCCAAAGTAAGCCAATTGTTAGGACCCCATTTTATTTCTATGATATAATAACCCTTGTTGAACATGGGGGACACCCATGATAATATTTTGTAATATTTTGTAAACGTGGGGGACACCCATGATAATATTTTATAATATTTTGTAATAGTTATGAATCTAGAAGCGCCTATACAAGTGGCACCATTATATATAATTGTTATCAAGAATGTAACTATTTTGTAGGTAGGAGATTCTAGCTTAGATGGCATTTTGCATGTAATCCAACCTTGAGTGTTAGGTTGTAGATGAAGTATTTAAAAGTGTGAGGGACATGAATGAATGTATCTATTTATATAATTGAATGAAAGTATTGAAGGAGTTTTCCCCCTTGAAGTGGGATATGATCCTATGTTATTTTGTTAGACTATTTCAATTCTGCACTTATATTTTGTATTGCAACATCTTATATTTCATGCATTTACATTTTACTATAATATTTTTGTGATTGTGTTGATTTTAATGAGAAGGTTGAAGAACACAAGCTTATAATGAGAGGGGGGGTGAACAATATAAGATAACTTTTACTTTTCTTTCTCAATCAACATTATCCAATGTTATCAATTGCAATAACTTTCCAAACCAATATCATCAATAGCAGTAGCAAAGCAATGCATAAATTATCACACACATGAGAGACATAGATTTAATGTGGTTCACCCAATGTGGGTTACGTCCATGGAGAAAATATTTCTTATAAACTTTCTCAACAAATATATTGGGAACCAATTCCCTTTTACAATGTTTATGGACCTCTATCTAAAGGAGACTCCAATCCCCTATGCTCAAGTTCATGGATATATATCCACATGAGACACCTCTCCTCTTCTCTAGTTCATGGACCTCTATCCATAGGATAAATCTATCCCATTTGCTTTGATTTATGGACCTATATCCATAATATATCTTAATTCTCTCTGCTCTGGTTTGTGGAACTCTATCCAGAGAGACCTCAATCCCCTCTGCTCTAGTTTATGGATCTCTATATATAGGAGACCTTAATCCCCTCTACTCTAGTTCATGGATCTCTATCCATAGGATACCTCTATCCATAGGATACCTCAATCCCCTCCACTCTTGTTCATGGAATTCTATCTACAGGAGAACTCTATCCCCTCTACTCTGGTTCATGGACCTCTATCCACAAGAGAACTGTATCCCCTATACTCTTGTTCATGGACCTCTATACATATGAGAAATATATCCTCTCTACTCTAGTTTGTGGACCTCTATCCATAAGAGACACCAATCTCCTCAACAATGGTCTACTCCAAAGCTTGCTCATAACTCTGCTTAAATTTTCTCCAAGTCTATACATAAGACTTGCTTAAATCTTCTCAATAAACATGCTCAAAATCCTCCAAGCCTATATAAGTCTTGCTCAAATATGGTCTAATAATTTTCACAAGGCTTACTCAACAACCTACTCAACTCTGCTCAAATCTACACCAAGCCTACTCACAAGGCTTGCCCAACTCTGCTTTACAATCTGGTCTCAAATCTAACCAAAGATGCTACAAGCCTTCACACAAGGCTTACTCAAATATACTCAACACTCTTCTCTTAAATCTACCCAAAGGTTCTACAAGTATTCACACAAGGCTTACTCAAATATGCTCTACAATTTTCTCTTAACTATGCCCAAGGCTTCTACAAGCCTTCACACGAGGCTTACTCAACTCAGCTCAATATCCTGGTCTCTATTCTGCTCAAATATGCCCATGAGCCTTCTCAAAAGGCTTGCTCAACTCAGATCACAACTACTAACATCTAACTCAAACCTAATCATACAATAAACACAAATCTACCTAAAACCTACTCAAATAACCTGCTCAAATCTATCTCAAACTTGCTTAAATGACCCGCTCAAATATGTCTCAAACCTGCTCAAATAACCTGCTCAACTCTACCTCAAAATTTCTCAAATAACCTGCTCAACTCTACACTAAGCCTTCTCACAAGGCTTGATAAAATATTCTCATAAACCTCAACCAACATTCCTATTTCTTGCATACTAACAATGCTTAGACATATACCCAATATCAAAAAAGTACAAAAGCAATTTTACTTCACAAATCTGATTTCTACTTATTGTAAAATTCTTTTCAATATCAATCAAAGCTAGTGCATAAATTTGCTTCACAAAATGGATTTCTAACACATGCACATTCACTTCCATTGTCACTCAAACCAATACCCAAATGCTTCACAAATCCATTTAACAATGATGCATACTTTGTTCTCAAACTCTAGCTCATGTATTTCCAAATTTGCACATGCATAATCCTTATTTCTCCACATTATGATTCAAAAATATTTGCTCAACCAAACACCCTAAGGAAGGAATAATATCACCATGCCTCTTAACTTTCTTTTATGAAGATGTGCCCTCAAATACTGTCTCAAACATAAATTCCCTTTCTTGTGCCTATTTCAAAACAGGTTACTCAAAAACTCATTTTTCAAGTCATCCTCATCAAAAATTCTCTCAAAAAGATATGCCCAAAATGCCTGAAAATAATACCTGCAAAAGCCCTCAATTTTTTTTTCAATAATCCAAAAATCAATGCTCACAAATACACCTTATTCATCCTATCTAAAAATATCCCAACCTTCCCCCCCCCCCCCCGGGCCCCCCCCCCGGCCCCCCCCGCCCGGGGGGGCCCGGCCCCGGGCGGGGGGGGGGTTTTGGGGGGGGGAAAAAAACCCAAAATTTATTTCATGCTAACTTTACAATATCAAATACTCTTTTAACACCTTATTTTACTCCTCCTAAATTGAATTTCAAATTACAATATAAAATATCCTTTGTTACACCTTATCGCTCCCTCTAACTAAAATATCAAATTAAAATATTTTGCCCTCAGAAATCTTCAATCATGCAAAACAAACAAAACACCTTAACCACTTAATTTTTTAATGAAAAATTCATACCTTTCATGAGCCCACGATTTACCCCTTCACTACCTTGCAAAAAGTGCTCATAAGAATTGATCCTGCGACCTCTTGGGCTGCCCCTAGAGGTAGCAATAGTGATACACAAACATGATAAGAAACCTCTTCTCATGCTGCCAATAAAAACATTGTCTCTGTTATCAAAACTATCCTTCACATGATTTGAACCAGTGATCACCTCTCTCACAGTGCCTTAGCACTGTCCTAGTGACCAGTTGTGCTAGCCATCCAACTAGAACCAAATGGTGCACCCTTTCATATTTATCCTTGTTGTCCCTTTCATTGAAAGGTGTGCTCCTCTTCTTATGTGATTCACCATTTCCAAGCACGAGCTGATTTCAAAAATTCATACCCCAGCAATGGATTTGCAAAGGTTTTGAAACTTTATTTATATGAATTTTTTCCTCCTCTTGCCATGACATCGGTGCTCAAACTTTGATATTGTTTTTATTCCTTTTCAAATAGCTTCCACAATTTGGTGCTCAAACCTCTTTTTATTTTTGGAATATTTAAATATTTTTAGATTTAAATATTATAAACCTTAAACCTTTGGCCCTTGGTGGTCTTATAATTGTTTTTCAAGCAATAGAAATAAAATCAACTTTAAACCTTGTTCTTTTTCTTGTAAACTCAACCATGGAGAATGTTTTTGCCTTGAAAACTATCATACCTTTTGACATCAATATTTCTACCTCGAAGATAAATCTCAACCATTTCACCTTTGATATCAACGGAAACCAATATACCTAATATTTCCAACAATATTCCCCTTTGTCATTGATGGCAACCCTTTTAAAAATTTTCTTTTAACTACACTGGATTCCAAAAACTACTCTCCCTGAGAACCGCTCCCCCTTACTGAATTCTATCCCCCTTAATGAATTATCTCCCCCTTTGAAATCAATGGCAAAGGGCTCCTTGGGGCTAAAAATAAAACATTTAGCATAGCCCCCTCACCACCTCCTTTCCTTGAGGTGATCAAGTTTGGGATGGGAGTAAAGCTACTCCCAATTTACAATGCTCTTCTCCTTTTTCAATCTTCTTTCTCCACACCTTTGTAGTCATACCTCTTTGAACCTTTTGACTATCCTGTTTCTTGCTTATCCTTGGAGATTCCTAAAATTCTCTTCTACACCACTTTTCTCTATGCCTAAACTTATTGCAATTGTAATATCTTATGTTGTAGTTCTTGAAAGGTGCAAATGAGTTGTAGTTCCTCTTGGTGAAGCCAAAGTCATTCCTACCATGAACCCTGCAATGTATAGCTTTGTGACCAAAGAGATTACATGAGTAGAAATGACCTTGAAATAAATATCCATCTTCAAATGAATTGAAGTTCCTCTTAGTGAATCCATAATTATTCTTTCCATGAATCCTGCAATGCACAAATTTATGACCAAACTGATTACATGAGTAACAATAACCCTGGAAGAAATATTCATCTTGCCTTGATCTCATTATTCTTTCTTTTCTTTTCCTATGATGATATCTATTCTTTTATGGTGCATTGTTTGCTTCCTCTTTGATACTATCACCTCTCAACACATCAACGTAGGTCTTAGGTTCTTCTTCAATCACTTTTGGTTCTTCTATTTCTTTTGAACTTGAGCTTGACTCTTCTTGTTTCCCTTGTCCTTCTTCAAAACCAAGTCTAGTCTTGATAAATGGAGATCTTTGTATCGTGAGAATATCATCCAATATTTTTGAGCTTCTCCCAAACTTATGTAACTTTTCATTAGAATATTTCACTTCCATCCTTAGAGAAACCACTTCATGTTCTAATCTTTCACATTCTAGCTCTTTTGTCTTCATTTGTTAAACCATACTTTCTTCAATTTTCTTTGCCTCTTCAACCTTAATTTTTAAGTCAATGAGATCTTGTAGAAGCTTTGCCTTTGCTTTCTCATCTTCTTGTACTTGAGTCTTCAATCCTAATTTATCCCTTTTTAGCTCTTCAAATTTATTTTTCATTTCAACTGTAGCTTATTTCTTTTCTGAATCTTTCTCTTTTTGTAGGTCTTCAATAGGAACATTTATTTTTCACTATTAGAGATACTTTAATCACTGCTTCTTTCAAAAAATATTTTTCTCTCATACCTATCTTGACTGTGCCTGTTATTCTTTTTATAACTAAATTTTCTTTCTTTTTCTTGTATTCATGTTCATCTTCACTGCTTGATTCATCACTTGACTCTGTTTCCACTTCCCCTTTTAGAGTAACAATCTCTTTACGAGAAAAATCAAATTAATTTTCCTCTTTACTGCTACTATACCCATTTTGTGGACAATAAAGTGCCATGTGACCAAGTTTACCACATTCAACACATCTCACAAAGTTAACCTCTTCTTCACTTTCTTGGATTTCAATTACTAGAGCATCTTCCTTTTCTTTCATAGTCATGTGTGTTCCTTCCTTTTTAGGAGGATATGGTCTCATGGTTTTTTTTTCCTTTCCTAACCATGTGTTTTCTTGTAAGATCTTCCTTCAAGTTGTTATGCTTCTCTGAAGGAACCCACTCTAATACCAATTTAATAAAACAAGCTTATATTGAGAGGGGGGGTGAATAGTATAAGATAACTTTTACTTTTCTTTCTCAATCAAAATTATCCAATGTTATCAATTGCAATAACTTTCCAAACCAATATCATCAATAGTAGTAGCAAAGTAATGCATAAATTATCACACACATGAGAGACACAAATTTAACATGGTTCACCCAATGTGGGTTATGTCCACGAAGAAAATATTTCTTATAAAATTTCTCAAAAAATCTCTTGGAAACCAATTCCATTTCATAATTTTTATGGACCTCTATTCAAAGGAGAAAAGGAGAATCCAATCCCCTATGCTCAAGTTCATGGATCTCTATCCATAGGAGACAAATCTCCTCTTATATGGTTTGTGGACCTCTATCCATAGGATAAATCTATCACCTTTTCTTTGATTTGTGTACCTCTATACATAGGAGACCTCAATCCCATATGCTCTGGTTCATGGACCTCTATCCACAAGAGACATCAATCCCCTCTACTCTAGTTCATGGACCTCTATCCATAGGATACCTTAATCCCCTTTGCTTTGGTTCATGTACCTCTATCCACAAGTGATATCTATCCTCTCTACTCTGGTTAATGGACCTATATCCATAGGAGACCTCAATATCCTTTGCTCTGGTTCATGGACCTCTATCCATAGGAGAAATCTATCCCCTCTACTCTAGTTTGTGGACCTCTATCCACAAGATAAATCTATCCCCTATGCTTTGCTTCATGGACCTATATCCATAGGAGAACTCTATCCTCTCTACTCTAGTTTGTGGACCTCTATCCATAGGAGACACCAATCTCCTCAACTCTGGTCTGCTCCAAAGCCTTCTCACAACTCTGCTCAAATTTGCTCCAAGTCTATACACAAGACTTGCTTAAATATTCTCACCAAACCTGCTCAAACTACTCCAAGCCTATATAAGGCTTGCTCAAATTTGCTCCAAGCCTTTTCACAAGGCTTGCTCAACAATTTTCTCAACTCTACTCAAATCTACACCAAGCCTACTCACAAGGCTTGCCCAACTCTGATCTGCATTCTTCTCTCAACTCTGACCAAATATTTTATAAGACTTCACACAAGGCTTACTCAACTCTTCTCAACACTCTTCTCTCAACTCTACCCAAAGCTGCTACAAGCCTTCACACAAGGCTTACTCAAATCTGCTCTGCAATCTGCTCTTAACTTTGCCCAAGGCTACTACAAGCCTTCACACAAGGCTTACTCAACTCAGCTCAATATCCTGGTCTCTATTCTTCTCAAATATTCCCACAAGCCTTATCAAAAGGCTTACTCAACTTAGCTCACAACTGATCACATCTACCTCAAACCTGCTCACACAATCAACACAAATATGTCTCAAACCTGCTCAAATTTATCTTAAAACTACTCAAAAGACCTGCTCAAATCTACCTCAAACTTTCTCAAATAACATGCTCAACTCTACACTAAGCCTTCTCACAAGGCTCTCTAAAATATTCTCATAAATCTCAACCAACATTCCCATTTCTTGCATACTACCAATGCTCAGAAATATGCCCAAAATCAAGCATGTACTAAAGCAATTTTACTTCACAAATCTGATTTCTACTTCTTGCAAAATTATTTTCAATATCAATTAAAGCTAGTGCATAAATTTGTTTCACAAAACTAATTTTTAACACATGCATATTCACTTCTAATGTCACTCAAACCAATGCCCAAATGCTTCACAAACCCATTTAACAATGATGCATACGTTGTTCTCAAACTCTAGCTCATGTATTTCTAACTTTACACATACATAATCCTTATTTCTCCACCTTATGATTCAGAAATATTTGCTCAACCAAACACCCTAAGGAAGGAATAATATCACCATACCTCTTAACTTGCTTTGATGAAGATGTGCCCTCAAATCTTGTCTCAAAAATAAATTCCCTTTCTTGTGCCTCTTTCAAAATAGGTTAGTCAAAAACTCCTTTTTCAAGTCATCCTCATTAGAAATATCTCAAAAAGATGTGCCCAAAATTCCTAAAAATAATACTTGTAAAAGCCCTCCAATTTCTTTTCAATAATTCAAAAATCAATGTTCACACAAATACACCTTATTCCTCCTATCTGAAAATACAATATCACAACCTTCAAATTTATTTCATGCTAACTTTACAATATCAAATACTCTTTTAACACCTTATTACTCCTAAATTGAATTTCAAATTACAATATAAAATATCCTTTGTTACACCTTATGGCTCCCTCTAACTAAAATATCAAATTAAAATATTTTACCCTAAAAAATATTCAATCATGCACAACAAATGAAACACCTTAACCACTTAATTTTTTAATCAAAAATTCATACCTTTCATGAGCCCACGATTTACCCCTTCGCTACCTTGAAAAAAGCACTCGTGGAAATTTAACCTATGACCTCCTTCTCTATGATGCCCTAGTGCTTGTTGGGCATCCAACTGGGCTACCCCTAGTGGTAGCAATAGTGATACTCAAACATGATTTTAAACCACTTCTCACGTTGCCAATAAAAACACTATCTCTACTATTAAAACTATCCTTTGTGTTATTCAAACCAGTGATCACCTCTCTCACAACATCTTAGCACTGCCTCAACGACCAGCTATGCTAGCCTACCACCTGGAACCAAATCATGCAACCTTTCATATTTATCCTTGCTATCCCTTTCATCAAAAATTGTGCTCCTCTTCTTCTGTGATTCGTTGTTTCCAAGCACGAGTGGATTTCAAAAATTCATACCCCAACACTGGCTTTGCAAAGGTTTTTAAACTTTATTTATATAAATTTTGTCCTCCTCTTGCCATGATGTCGGTGCTCAAACTTTGATATTTTTTTTATTCCTTTTAAAATAGCTTCCACAATTTGGTGCTCAAACCTCTTTTTCTTTTTGGAATATTTAAATATTTTTAGATTTAAATATTATAAACCTTTGACCCTTGGTGGTCTTATAAATATTTTTCAAGCAGTAGAAATAAAATCAACTTTAAACCTTGTTCTTTTTCTTGCAAATTCAACCATGGAGAATGTTTTTGCCTTGATGACTATCATACCTTTTGACATCAATATTTTTACCTTGAAGATAAATCTCAACCATTTCACCTTTGACATCAATGACAACCAATATACCTAATAGTTCCAACAATTTCCTAACAAGTGGTATTTGAGCACTTTCCAAGGCTATTTTTTGCTATGACTACAACAATTTTTGCCATTATGACTATTAGGTATAATATTTTTTGTTTCAAATTTTTTTCCAGTTTCCTTATTTTAAAAAAAAGTACAAAAAGATCTAGCCCTTATTTTTTTGCAATAGTTTATTAGGTTAGAAATCCTATGTCGAGGGTTTTAAAATATCACAAAGGAGCTATCATTATTGGTTAAGCTAGATTACCTGTAAAGCGTTTAGTGAAGTGAGGGGTGATCAAGCTCCAATACCTAGGACTCAAACAACACCCATATATGGAACTGAGCTCCTAGGTATCTTTGGGTATATCAAGAGACCCCTTAGGATTAGGAGAAAATTTTAGCCCTTAAAAATATTTTTGACCTTATATTCTCCATAGTACATTGAACACAACATCCAAGAAGATCACCCTCATGTACTAACAGAGAGGTAGGTAGTGTGCTCAAGGGTATGCATGAAATCCTCCTTGAGTAGTGGTCTAAAATATTAATCTGAGCACTATCAATAACCATTGTGGTATAACATAGGGCCTATGGCCAATACATACACCCTAGCATAGAATACCCCATTGTGTTAAATATCAAACCTGCAAAAAAATCTTGTTATGTGAATATTGAACCTGACCATAACTTTACCATAAAAATTAAGCATACAAAGAAGGCATCCCTATTCTAGCTACATGAAAAAAATAAAAATAATTTATAGAACATAAAAATCAAAATAGAAACCACCAGAGTAAAAAATAGTGGGAATAGGGTGGACAATGTCGGTAGTAGTTAGGATATTCAGTTAGTAACAGTCAATACAAGATCATTAGTTGTTAGTGTTAGTAACAACTACCTGTGATAGTCAAAATTTAAAATAGATAGAGAATAACCATGATAAAGTTAGACTAGATAGGTGACATAACAGTTTTATGATTGATTAGTACTTTGAATAGATAGTACATCGTAAGGTTGGTCGATCCAAAACCTATTTTCTGAACCAAGCCTCTAAGAGGAAAATCGACAACACCAGCAACCTTGGAACAAAAATATTATAGAAAAAGTTTGGGGTGTCCAAAACCAGTGTTGAGGTATATAGCTCATTGCAATTATCTTTTCGAGCTGATTATTTTGATATATAGCACCCAAACTACTATTTGGGATCCTTACTAAAAATAGTAACCCTTGAAATCGAAATTTCTATTTTTAGTAAGAATTAACAACAAGACTAGGCATTCTAAATGCCTATCTACTAAGGTGGTTAATAGGGAGAAGACTTCATTGTTTATCAAAGATTCTAATCTAAAGGAATATGTTGTGGTTAAAAATAAGTTGAAACCTTCGAGTGGGTCCACATCAAGAAAGTTATCAAAAAAAAAAGAGGTCCCTTTTTCTCCTAACACAGGTAAAGAAATGAAGAAAAAATTTGTGCGGTCCCTGATTAGCACCCTCAAATTTGCTATCTCTTGTGTGAAAGAACTCAATTTTGTGTTAGATTAGGAACATTAGGATTTGAATTCCTGTGGTGTGGAAGGATCCAAATGGGAATGAGATTATGGATTCAGGTTTCCTAAAAACTTCCACTCTTTTTATTGTTGCACTATCTTGGAGGTTTTTGGCCTGATATGGTTTATTTGGTATTCAATGCTTGTATGTATTTTGCAATCATTAGTATGGCTATCCTTTGGTCCATTTTGTTATTTTTTGTAGTTTCTCTATGTTCTATATTCCCCCATGTTTTTCTCTCTCTCCTCTTGTCCCTTAAGGTTTTGGTCAGCTGATAGTTGTTACTTTTATGGGTTGGTCTCAACCCTTAGTTTCTCTTGATCTATTCTCAAGAATGTAAGTTTCCATGTTGTAAAAGGTTTGGGGATTCTTTCAAAACCCTTTCTTGTATCTAATCAAAAAATAATTAACAACAATATATAACTATGAGAACATGGCCTCAGGTATTCGACAACAAGAATTAGAGGCACATATTTCTAAGCAAGTGGATCATATGAGCGAACAACTATGGTCTCAATTTACCAATAGCTTAGATGAGATTAAGACAACTAAAAAATTTCCATGAATCTATGAATGTGGTCACCAAGATAAAAATGGAAATAAAGGATTAATTGTATAGTCATATCTCTACTAATCCTCTCTCATAAGATAGATTGGGACAATAGGATACATGTACGAGTCACCACCAACATAACACATCAAATAACAATGGATTTAAGTTTCCCAAACTAGACTTTCCAAAATTTTATGGAAAATATTCTGAGGGATGGATCTAAAAGGTAGAACAATATTTTAATCTTCATAATATCCCATGCTACATGTGTTTGACAATTACCTCTTTCAATTTTGAATCAGATGTGCTACACTAGTTTCAGTGGCTTACGAAGGCCAAACCTGATCATTCTTGGCAAGAATTTGAGCAACATCTACTCACTCGATTTGGTCCTAGTGAATTTGAATATTTTATAGGAGCTCTTTCTCAACTTAGATAAACCTCAACCATTTGAGAGTGTTAAACTTAATTTGAAAAACTTACCAATCATACCACTGGTATAAATGTTGAATTATTTCAAAGTTATTTTGTGAGTGTTTTGAAGGATGACATTAGGGCTGAGGTTAAAAATTTGAGACCCCAAACCTTATAGTAGGAAATAAATTTGGCAAGATTGGAAAAAGATAAATTCAAGGTTCAAGGACACACCTCTAAATTTCCTCAATCTCGACCACATTTTTTGTCCAAGCCTATGACAAGTCCTACCACTAAATCTCCCACCATCAAAAAATTGACTCATGAGGAGATGGAGAACAAAAGAGCCCAAGTGATATGCTATAATTGTGATGAAAATGTTTTCCACAGGGCACAAGTGTGTGTCAACAATTTTATCTCACTACACCAAAAAAGGCTTTTAAGGACGACTAAAAAATAATGGTTATTTATGATGCTAAAAAACTGCCCTAATAGACTCTAAGAGGGTGTTTTAAAACTGCTCTAGCTTTTAAGGGTGGCTAAAATACGATGGTTGTTTATGGTGGTAAAAAATAACCCTAATAGACCTATGAGGGCGGTTTAAAACTGCCCTTGAAACACTACACCAAATTTTTTTTATGATGGTTTTAAACCTCCCTCTCCCCACATGGGAAACCATATATTTTAGTTTTTTAAGAGTGATTTTTAAGGGTAATTTTTATGGCTATAACAATTATCATGAGGAATTATTTTATGTCATTTTAGAAGTTAAACACTTTTACAAGCTTGCAGGCCTCACATTCTGTTGTTGCCAGGGTTGCAATGTTTTGTTTAAGGAATTTAATTTGACATCATCACTTAAAGCTACAATGACAAAGATGGAAATTTGGAAGTAATATATTTTGAATTTTACATTGTTACTACTTTTTATGTTGTATTTGGACTAAAGAGGATATCTTGCAATTCAAAAATTTCAAGTGAGTGGTCTACAACTGCTCTAAAGGTGGGATATTTTATTCATATTTTAAGTCATGAAAAAAAGTTTAAAATTAAATTAATGAAAAACAACTGGTTTCAAAAAACATCATTCTTTCATATGCCAATGACCTTGTTTAATATTCTTCATGTGGGCTTTGTTGTTAGGCATACAGTACTTGCATCATCTATTCCTAGATTCAACATCTTTATTTCTTGGGTGGAGAGCTCAGTCTGTACATTGCTTACATTTGTTTTCCAACACCGATTCACCTTAAATATTTTAAAATTTATCTAAATTTTTTGAAATCCAATCCAAATAAGTTACAATGGAAACTTCAGTTATACACGACTGCACTTAAACAACCAAAACACTTCATTTTTCCTCCACATTTGTAAACTACCATTTTATTAAAATACAGTCATATGAGTCGTAATAAAAATCAAATTCAGATTAGTCACCTGTTTATCTACAAAATTTATGTAATAATAAACAATTATTCATGATAAACTACTAAGATTCTCATGTAATAATAAAACTAGCTTTTCATATGTTTTATATGTTTTTTAAAAACTAATAATAGGTTTTTATATTTAAAAAATATTTTTAAAAAGAGGGTAGTTTAAAACCATCATCATATATATATATATTCAAAAAGTGATAATAAAATTGCCCTCTTAGGTTCTATTAGGGCAGTTTTAGGGGCTATACCTAAGAGGGTGATTTTAAACCAAATTCATAGTGATAAACTAAGGCGGTTTTCAAGGTGGTTTTTAACCGCCCTAATAGAACCTAAGAGGATGGTTTTTAACCATTATCATAGGATGTGAAATATTTACGACACCCTCATAGACGATGACTGAATAACCACCCTTAAAGATATTTAAGGGCAGTTAAAAAACTGCCCTTAAAGACCCTTTTTGGTGTAGTGTTTGTTGGATATGGAAGAGACACTAACTAAAATTTTTAGAGGATGAAGAGGATACTCAAGAGGTAAAAACCATAAAATAGACTAAATTTCTAGAGGAATCCCAACCAAAAATTTTAGTGTATGCTTTAGCAAGAGTATCAACTCCCCAAATGATGAAAGTAATTGGCTACTTCAAAGGGAAAAGGGTTATCATTCTTATTGACTCTGGAAACACACATAACTTCATTGATCCACATGTGGCCAAATGAAAAAACTATTACATTACTATATACAATTCCTTTGAAGTCATGATTGCTAATAGACAAAAAAAATATCATAATGTCAAAATCCAAATTTGGTAATATAATCTCAAGATAAACATGTTTGCCCTACCATTAGGTGGGTGTGACATAGTTTTGGGAGCACAATGGTTGCAAATGTTAGGTCTAGTTTTATGGATTTTTTTTTAGTTGTGGATGAATTTTAGTTAAGAGGGGATTGAATATGCTTTATATGGAATGAAAGCTAGTGTGAATTAGTTTATTTATACCTGTAAGATAAAAACATTGTTAAAAAATTTCTCTCATGGAGTGGTGGCACAAATTTTTGCTATTGATGCTTTCAAGGAAGGAAAAATGACCATCTAGTGCAATTATAGGTTTTAGGAAAAAAAATATGCTCAAGTTTTTGAGGAACCCAAGGGACTACCTCCTCATCACTCTCATGATCATAAAATTAAACTTTATCCTATTAGTCTTCTCTCAAATGTTCATCCCTATACGTATCCTTATGCTCAAAAATCCAAAATTGAGAAAATAGTCCAAGAGCTTCATGCTGTCAAGGTTATCCATTCTAATGTTAGTCCCTATTCTTCTCTGATATTATTAGTACAAAAAAAGGATGGCACTTGGCACTTGTGTGTGGATATTGGGACCTCAATAAGATCACTATCAAATATAAATTTCCTATTCCAATGATTTATGAATTACTTGATGAGTTGCATGGGGATCAATACTTTTCCAGGTTGGATTTACGGTTAGGGTATCATCAAACTTGAATTAAATATGATGATATTCTAAAAATATCTTTTCAAACTCATGAAGGGTATTATGAATTCTTGGTTATGCCATTTGAAATAACCAATGCACCTTCTACCTTCCAGAGTTTGATGAACTTCATTTTTTGCCCTTTCCTTCACAAATTCATTTGTTTCTTTTGATGATATATTGATTTACAACCGTTCATGGGAATAACATCACCAAAACTTATATTAGGCACTCAAACTTTTGTCTAACAATCAAATTTATGCAAAGAGGTATAAATATTCTTTTGGCTAGCAAGAGGTTGAATACTTGGGCCACATTGTCACTAAGGATGAAGTTTAGGTTGAACCCAAGAAAATTCAAGCTATTCAATATTGGTCTAAACCTCATACTCTAAATGGACTTCATGGTTTTTGGGGCTCACTGGATATTACCAAAAATTTGTGAAGAATTATGGAAAAAAATAGCTCCCTTAACAATAATGCAGAGGAAAAATTCTTTTGTGTGGATAGAACTTGTAGAGAATGCTTTTGTGGATTTGAAACATGTTATGACCACTACCCCTATGTTAGCAATGCTTTATTTATCTAAACCATTTATCATTGAAAGTGATGCATCTAGAAATGGTATTGGAGTGGTTTGAATACAAGAAGGTAGACCTTTGGATTTCACTAACACAAAAATATTAGGTTGGAATTTGAGCAAGTCTACTTATAAGAAGGAAATGCTTACCATTTTACATGTGGTCAATCATTGGCAATCATATCTCACTAGGATATATTTTCCATAAAGATTGATCATAAGAGTCTCAAATGTTATATTTTTATGTAATGAGCACTAGGAGATAGCAATCAAAAGATGCAAAATAATATGAAAGAAAGTAAAATTTCTAGATGATTGAAATATGTTGTAAATATAAATCATATAAAAGAATGCAATGTAGCTATGGAGGAAATGAATGCTCCATTAATAAAGATACTGAACTACATTGCACCCATCATCAATGGATGGTGATGTACACAAAATTGTACTATGCCCTAAGCTACACTATCTGACTATATCCCCAGACTCGATATATAACTAACAATGAGGTATTTCTTATATAGAAAAATAGGTTCCTTGGCCAACACTCTACCTAGCTATGCAAGGGAAAACTTGCACATTGACACTTGTGCATTTATTACATTGCATGAAGTAACTAGATAACTTCCCCCTAAAGTAATCTAATATCCTAAGTATGTACCTTGGAAGATACATTTACATAACCCAAATGATGGAATAAACTCTATTTCTAACATCCTCTATATTATATTATTTGGGTATTGAAGACTTTTAGTCTTCAATATGGATCTTCTTCTTCTTCATCATCTTTGTACTCTTTATTTGCATTCTTCATAACTTGCTCAAGCAAATAATTAGTGTCTCTATAATATGTAGCATTTTCTAATAGAGCTTTCACCTCATAGGTGTCTGTGGGTTCTTCCAACTCTTTAATTTCTTCTATCCTTTGAACCAAGTGTCCCTTTTTATTCTCTTTTGATATTCCAATTGAAGATAATTGATTGGTCGCTAAAATTATTACTGATGAGGGTTCCTTTGATATTGTTGAGTTTGAAATTGATTCCCATTATTCATATGATTTCCTTGCTTTCAATTTTTGGGATTGTATCTACAATAGTTGGTACTATGACCTTTCTTTCTACATATCTGATAATACCATGTTTTTCGTCCTCTTGCTGAAGAATATTTCCCTGTGGATTATATTTTGATGCCAATGCAGTGTTAGTCATCTCATCTTTCACAATATTTTCTACTTTATATTCTTGAAGTATATTGACTAGATCATCAAAAGAAGTATCTTTGCTTAAAACTTGTAAAGATGTGACCAATATTTATAGCTATCTGGAAGTGCTCTCATGGTTACTTGAGTGAGAAGTGCATCCTTAACTGATTCTTTTCAGGTCAATAATTTCTCTTTATCTGCTACCTTCCTTAGGAACAATTCTATTCTTTCTCCACAATTCATATTTAATGAGTGAAGTTGAGTTTGGATATGAAGGATAGTCGCCTTATTCTTTCCTTAAAAATTTTCTCTAGGATTTTCCATGCATCTAAATATGTTTTGGCTGAATTGATAAATGGTTGAATATCATCAATGATAGCAAAAGTTATTATCATTAAAGTCCTTTGAATCATTTTCTTCAAACTTTAGGATTTGATTTTTTTTTTGTTAGTAAAAGGGAATTTTATTGATAGTGGATTTTGAAAGGATTCCCAAAACCTTATTACAACTAAGAAAAAAACATAAAAAATTTAGACCAAAATAGAGGGTGGCCCACAAGAGGGGCCTGACCTTACACAGAAACACACTACCAAATGTGGATATCCATAGGGTATGATCTCGAATAGACCAAAAATGAAGAACAAGGTCATCCCAAGGGGACACCCCACAACATAAACCTGCAAATCAATTCCCATCATTAGTGCTTGGAGACTCATCCATATCCTTGAAGATGGTATTGAGATGACATGGGCTTCATCAAGGACCTTTGCTACCTGGTTGTAGAGTATCCAAGAAGCCTTGGATGAGTTGTTAGCCATGGATAGGGTGGCCATGAAGTTGGCGATATGGCTGAGCACATATCTACAAATTGTAGCAACAAAGGTGTCATTGCACTCCTCCTTCATTGGATCCTTAGGGTGGACTGGTTTGTAGCAAACCTCCTTCACCAACTCAATTGATTTCATCGGGATGATGTCTCTTTCTTTAGCTTCTTTAGGCACAGTGAAACATGGATGAAATATGGGCTGAGGTTTTAGAGAAACTTAGAATTTCAGTTTCATCTATGGTAGGTCTTTGTGTTTTTCCTTTGACAATATACCAAAGTTTTTCATATACTAAGATTTCTTTCACTATATTTTTCCAAGAGAAATAATTTAGACCCTTGAGTAGTTGAGATTCTGCTAGGAAGAATTTTTTTGATGCCATTTAAATTTTCCTAATATCAATTCTTAGATTTTGTGGACTTCCTTATGCCTCCCTAGAGATTTTGGAGTATGATATAGTGCTTTTGTAAAAATATAGTTCAATTTTGGTTGATTTTGTACAAATTTTATAAATATCAAAAATCAACTTCTTAACACCTTATTACTCCTATTGAACTAAGCACCTTTTAATTTTTGAAGAGGTTTTAATGTTGGATTTATTTTGTCCTTTTTTAGAAGTTTTAAGACAAGGAGATTATAATTTTCCAACTTTAGTAAAAAACCTAATAACCTCTTTTTATATCCCTTGGATTATTTCTAATTTCCAATAAATTAATTGATGTAGTAACCCTTGTAGCTCCCAAATTTGGGAAATTAGAAAATAATAATATTTGCAAAATATTAAAAAATTTAATGCAAGTAGAATTCCTTATAATTTCGTATTTCTCCTAGGTTAAATTGCAATCATTAATTCAATTCGATAAGTTATCCCTTATAGATTTTGCTTTCAAAATATAAGATTTAATGTTATCTTATAACCCTTATATCTCTAAACATGAAAGCAATAATAAAATGGGATTAAACCTTACCTTTAGATGTTATATCTCCTCACTGTTCGTTGCTTTCTTTAGTTGGATATAACAATAGTATTAAGGTTACCTTTGCTGCTAGAATCAATGGAGATTCCTTGGAATTTCTTGTCTTCAATGATAGAACGTAGGCACTATAAAAATATGAAGGTTTGACCTTCAATACCAGGAGCCTTTAATGCTCTTTCTTCCTTCCACGCTATGCTTCATATGGATTTGACCACACTTTGTTGTGATTCAAATGAATTTTATCGTGCTTTACTGTATGTTGAAATTTGTACTTTGAGCACCTTTTATGGAGGAATAATCATGGATATTATGACACATATCACACCCATTACAAATGAGCGCTCCTCTCCTTCTTTAACGTACCAATTTCTTGTTAAACACTTCTTGTTAATTCTGTAACATATGGGCACTCATGTGGGCACTTGTGTGAAGCTTGTGGAGGATAACAAGTTCACCACTTTCTTGATATTCCATGTAACTCTTGCATGAGGTTTCTTGAGCATTGAGAGATGAAATGGTGCCTTAGAAAGTTTATGCCAAGTGGTATTCAAACTCTTTGCATGAAGTTCATCCCTGTAATGTATTCCAAGGATAATATTATAACTCCTAAAATCCTTTTGTATGTTATTCCTTTGCTTTACTACATTTCTTGATCACCAAGCAAACTTTTTTTTGCAGGTGGGTTGATGATGCTCTATGCAGCTTTGAATGCCTATTTTGGTGCTTCCTTTGGTGGATGATCTTCTCCAAGTTAAGGATCTTGGATGTAGTACCTTTGCTCCTTGTATTATATACCTTCAACGTATTATTCCTGTGTATATTTTGATATCTTTTTATAGTAGATGTGCACTCTTTTTTGTAGCCTTATGTGGGCTTTGATTTTGTAGGTTCGTCCGTCCAAGATGACCCCTTTGAGTGGCTCCTTTTGATTGGGAAGAAGAGTGTTGATGTTTGGAATTCCTTGTCTAATTTACCCTATAGATATTGTGCCTTTTGAGGCACTTTCAAATATGCTCTTTTGCTATAAAAACTAGATTAGAGTAGTGCAATAAAATATACCATAAATTGTATATAAGGCTTATTTAATGTACCTTCTTTTGCACTCTTTTTTCAAAACTAGAAATCTAGTTTTGTGGCAGATTTTTCCTACAATACAAGGGTTTTGAGATTGTCTTTTATGAGTAGATAACTTCCCCTTTTTTCTTGGACACTTTGATAACAAATACAAGCTTAGATAATAGTAGATAGAAGCTCTTTAATTGATGCAATTTTTTGCACTTTCTTTTCTTGCATCTAACCTTGTAATGCTTTGGATTTGAGACTCACCAAGTTTGAAGCTTCTATTTCTATTTTTGGTTAGTTGTGTTCTTCTCTAGATTTTGGAGGATTATAACCTGTTTTGGTGGATTCACTTGGCCACTATGTGTTGCATATTTCTATGTTTTAATAGTTTCTCTAGAAACTTGATATAGATCAAATTTTTTGCTCTTCAAAAATACAAAAGTAATTTCTTTTGAGAGTAGTATAATAGTTCAAATAAATCTAATAGAATTTATTTTTAATGCACTAACAATTTCACCTTATCACTCCAATAAAATCTCAAGATAATGCACTTAATCAAATTTACTCCAACTAATGAAGAATGAACCTTCAATAATTATTCTGCAATTTCACTACAATTTAGTATTGTAGGACTTAGTCTTCTTTTTATTTTTCTAAATTATATGATAGGTAGTTTATAATAGCAATTCTAAAATCTAATCACCTCCTAATTAATGTGCAAATGAATCCTTAAAAATAACCTTTTCTTTATTTTGCACTTTTGAAGACTGTAATCCGATTTTCTTCTTGCAACTTTAGTCCAAATTTAGGTGCTCTAACAAATCTGATAAGTAATACAATTAATGAATCTACTTGCAACAAAAATTTTCATACCTTTTGAAAGTTTTTGTAGCCCTTTTATCGATTTTTTAGAGGATGTAGATCTTGGTGTCTAGGATCACCAAGTTGTTGCTTTGAGTAGGATCTTGCAGTTTTTTGTAGACTGTCTTGAAAAACTCTTTCACCAAATGATGGTCTTGAACTTTATTTTATGAGCCTAGAATTTGGTGGCTTGTTATCCTCTTGTGTTCTCCTCCTTCTATTGTAGATTTGGAGAATTCTTTGTCTCTGAATTGGTGCCTTCTTGCTGTGAGAGGTAATCTTAAAATCTCCAAGATATGGTGAGCTTCTTCTATATTTAAGTATTCTTGTAGAATTCTGACTTCAAGCAAGATCTTCTTCTGGTATTTGGCACTCCTTTCCAAATTATTCTTCATGGATTTAGTACTCCTTGCCAAATTCTTCTCTTGGGCTTGTTTTCGGATAACGATAATTGTTGCAAGTCCTTCACTATTAGGGGATTCTCCTTGGTAGTGGATTTCTCCAATGAGTTCTCCTAAGAATTATTTTGATGATATTCAAAAATGCTCTACAATGCTTCTTTTTATATTCTTCTTGAGATCTCTCCTAGGTTTGTGATCTTGCAGTTTCGTATGGTCTTCCTTGAGACCTTATCTTCAACCTTTTGCTCCTATAAGTGTTGGTGGTGAGATCTTCTGGATCTCTGATTCTACTACTTCTAGCTTCGAGTAGGACTCACCTAGTACTTCTTTTTATTCCAATACTGGAAGTTCTTTAATGAGATCTTTGCGTGATATCTTCACTTGCTTTAGGTACTGAGTTGATTCTAAAGAAGATACTCTTCCTAAATTTCTTATAGGAAGTTTCCCAACTCATCGAATCTTCTTTCCCTACAACAAATATATTAGTACTAATATATTTATTCTGCTTCTGAATTAGATATTCTATTTAAATTATTCTTTAGTATCAAGGCTTCCATGGCATTTTTTAGTATCAAGGCTTTTGTGGCCTTTTTAGTATCAAGGCTTTTGTGTCCTTTTTTAGCATCAAGGATTCTATGGCCTTTTTCAGTACCAAGGCTTCTATGTCCTTTTCTAGTATCAAGGCTTCTATGGCCTTTTCAGTATCAAGACTTATATGGCCTTTTCAGTATCTAGACTTCTGTGGATTTTTTAGTATCAAGAATTTTGTGGCCTCTTATTCAAGGATTCTATGGCATTTTTTCAAGGCTACTATGGCATTTTTGTATCAAGGCTTCTATGTCCTATTATTCAACTATGAAGTTCTTTAATCCAACAATGGAGATCTTTAGTCTCTTGAATTCACCATGACTCTTCACTAGAAGTCTTCTTTCGTAGTATTATTCTTTTGCACAAGAAACTAATCTCTGCACTATGAAGGCACGTCGACCTTTAGGCAACGAAGTTGAAGTTTCCTAGCTTTCTATTGTAGGAGGAGTCCTAATCCTATTAGAATTAATTTTCTACAAAAAAAGAAACTTTAGGCAATAATTAGAAAATTCCAGATATCCTGGATGATCTTCACTAGATGATTTATCAATTTGGTGGATTGAATGTTGAGTCCTAGTCTTCACGATTTTTTCTTACAACTCTATGGAACAAACTCTAATAAAATATAATCTCGATATTTTTAGAGGTAAGATTTATTTCAGTCCTAACTTTCTGACTCTCCCTAATTCTACCACCCAGACTCTTCTAAGAGTTTTTGATAGTGGTTGGTCTAGCAATACATCAAGTTGACAGAAACCTTAGGTTCAACGATAATAGTGGTTTTCCTATTGACATACTATAGCTATATCTACCGTAGATTTGATACCACTATTAGCTTTTGATGCAATGAGAACTAGGAGATAGTAATCACAAGATGCAAAATAATATGAAAGAAAGTAAATATGCTAGATGACTGAAATATGTTGTAAATAGAAATAATATAAAATAATACAATGTAGCTATGGAGGAAATGAACACTCCATTAATAAATCTATTGAACTACATTGCACCCATCACCAATGGATGATGATGTACACAAAATTGTACTATACCCTAAGCTACACTATCCGATTATATCCCTCGTCTCTTTGTATATCTAACAATGAGGCCTTTCTTATATATGAATATAGGTTCCTTGGCCAATACTCTACCTAGCTATGCAAGGGACAACTTGCACATATGCAACTTGCACATTGATACTTGTGCATTTATTACATTGCATGAAGTAATTAGATAAATTACTCATAAATTAACCTAATGTCCTAAGTATGTACCTTAGAAGATATATTCACATAACCTAAATTATGGAATAAACTCTATTTCTAACATCAAATAGTTCTTAGAACAAAGTGTGGCCACACTAGAACAACAAAAATGAGTTTCTAAATTGTTGGGTTATGACTATGACATCACCTATAATAAGGGTAAGGAGAATGTGGTGGTGGATGCTTTATCCTGACTACATGAATAATATATAATGCTACATTCTATATCCACACCACATCCTTAGTGGATTCATCAAATCCATGAGGAATTGATAAAGGACCCCTATTTACAAACTTTCATCTGTAAACTTCAAGCAAATCCTCATTCATACCTTGGATATACTTGGGATGGTCAAGACTTACGATGCCAAGAATTGCCTTGTTGTGCCTCATCAATCACAAATCAAGGATCTTATCCTATAAGAGATGCATGCCTCCCCAACAATTGGCCATTCAGGATTTATCAAAACCTATACAAGGACCAAGCATACCTTTTTTGGAGGGGAATGAAAAAGGATATTCATACTTTTGTGGCTAAATGTGATTCCTACAAACTTATGAAAGGTGAAAATTTGTGTTCCCATGGTACCCTTCAATCCTTGCCAATTCTTGAATAAGTTTGAACAAATATATCTATGTATTCAATTGAAGGGTTACCTAAATCTAGAGGAAAATCAGTTATTCTAGTGATATTGGATCATCTTATGAAGTATGCTCATTTATGTTCCCTATCCCACCCATAAACCACATCCATTGTTGCTCAAATATTCCTAGACTCCATATTTCATATCTATGGAATACCTAAATCCATTTTCTTTGATAGGGATACTACCTTCATTAATCATTTTTGGCAAAAATTGTTCAAGTTGCAGGGAACACAACTCAAGATGAGTTTAGCCTATCATCCTCAAACTGATGGCCAAACTAAAGTTATGAATAAATGCTTAGAAAAATACCCTCATTGCTTCACCTTTGAGCATCCTACATAATGCAACAATTGGATTCCTTTGGTTGAATGGTGGTATAACATAACATATCATAATACCACTAAGGTGAGTCCATTTTAAGTAGTCTATGGTCAACCTCCACCAACACCATATTATTAAAATCCAAGCAGTTACAAGGTTCAAGCTATGGATTCCACTCTCCACCAACATGATTCCATTCTTCTCCAACTCAAGGTCAATCTAGACTTGGTTCAAAACTATATGAAACAATAAGTTGATCAACATTGCACTAAACATAGCTTTGACATTGGAGATATGGTTTTTCTTTGCTTACAACCATACAAATAGTCCTCTCTCTAGCTTCATGGTTGTCAAAAACTTGTCACAAAATATTATGGTCCTTATCAAGTGTTACAAAGGATTGGGTTGACAACATACAAACTAGCCCTTCCAACTAGTTCTAAAATTCATCCAATATTCCATGTATCTTCTCTCAAGAAATTTATTGGAAACATGGTCCAGGTGAAGTCTACACTTCCAGAGTTGGATGATGAAGGTTCCATCATTCATAAAATTGAATGTATTCTAGACCACAGATCACATACCCTTCGTTGATGTGTCATCATTGATGTTCTTATCCAATGGTGTGGCTTACAACCTGAAGATGCTATTTGGGAACCTCTTTAATAGCTCCAACAATAGTTTCCTCATATTTAGCTTTGAGGATAAAGATTTTTTAAGGGGAAGGTCATGTTAGGACCCCATACTAACACTATGATGTAATAACCCTTGTTGAACATGGGGGACACCCATGATAATGTTTTGTAATATTTTGTAAACATGGGGGACACCCATGATAATGTTTTATAACATTTTATAATAGTTGTGGCTCTAGAAGTGCCTAGACAAGTGGCACCATTATATGTAACAGTTATAAAAAATGTAACTATTTTGTAGGTGGCATTTTGCATGTAAGCCAACCTTGAGAGTTATGTGGTAGATAATGTCATTAAAAATGTGAATGGTAGGAATGAATGTATCTTTTTGCATAATTGAATGAAAGTATTGAAGGAGGTTTCCCCCTCGAAGTGGCCTATGATCCAATGTTATTTTGTGAGATTGTTTCATTTCTACACTTATATTTTGTATTGAAACATATTATATTTCATGCATTTACATTTTATTGCAATATTTTTGTGATTGTGTTAATTTTAATGAGAAGGTTCCTAACACCAATTTTCTTTGTATGCTTTAGATGTCTAAACTCCCTTTTGGAAAGTGAAAAAGATGATGCAACTAAACTTCAAGTCACCCTATCATTCTATGAGATTGTAAACTACTAAATTGTAGGAAACATAGTTGGAAAACACATTGAAAAAGAACTTGCACATTAGCTATGAGAAAAAGAGGACTTGACTTATGAATTGGAAAATAGGGAACACAATGTTGTATCTATCCAAATTGAACAAACTATTTCCCATGGAATTTGATATTTGTTTCAACAATAAACAACCAACAAAATATGTAGCTAGAAATTGTTTCAATAAATTCTTATGTTCCTTTATAAAGCTATCCAATATTAGAATGATGATTCTCCAAACTATAAGAAGACAAAAACTAGTTGAATTTCTATTTTATATTTCTATTCTAAAAATAATTATGTCCATGGTAGTTCTAGCTACGCATCCTCAAAGTTGGTAAATAGGTTAGGGAGGATTTATGGTTCTATTTAATTCTATATATAGTTTAGAGTGAGAGTTAGAGAGACAATTAGCTAGAATCTATAATTTGATCAATCACATAGTTAACCCTAATTTTATAGGTAGAACATGTAGAAGAACAATAGAACACATTTTTAAGTAATTCATTTAGTTTAACGAAACCAAATCTACACATTGATTAAATCCTGAGCATGTAACTCTTTTCCTTCTCACCCTGGAGGAACTATGACTATTCTTAGAGTTTGGGCCCACCACAAATGTGTGGTTTATGAGATGCTCCATGAACATCTTTCATGTTTTTGTATATAGTAGTTAGAGTCATCCAATGTTCTAAATAAATTGTTTATTTTTGTTCTTTATGTTTTTCCATACTTGGTTGTTATTTGTTAACCATTTGAGTTACACATTTATTTTTCCAAACAATTGAATTTCTTTTTCAGTTTTTTACTTTGTTTTATCATGTTCATGTAGATTTTTAACTATTAATATTTAATTATAAATAATATATGTACATCCCCTTCTTATGTATTCCCTTAGGATGAACAAAAAAATAAAGATAAGCTCATAACATAATTTGAACTTGACCCATAGGGACATATATAATAGGACCTCTATCAAGTCCTATAGTTCGATATATAGTGCCTAGTGACTCGTAAGTGTATCTAACTAGATTGACATACTCATTAGTGTACCTAACTGGATTGACATACTTATTGTTTGTCATGATCATTAAAAGGAATTCCACCAAGAAAATCAACATGTTTATAGGTTGGAAATCTAAGTGTTTAAATGGTGGGTTAAGGAAATTCTTGTAGAGTTTCAACAACTAGTATTTGATAGAAGAGTTACAAGTGGGAAACAAAATTGTTCCTCATGGGATCATAATTTATGTACTAATACTACTTTTCTTCCAATGTATTGTTTTATCATGATTTTAGTATAGGAATTTTAATTTATAAAAATGAGGGTACCTAAGAAGACCCTTAATTTGTAGGAAAATTTTATAAAAAGGAATATTTTAAAGGCTAATGTAAAAAATTGGGAGATACATCTATTGATTGTGAAATGCTTACTACCCTATGAGGTCAATTTTATAACTAATTAAAAATATTTCTTACAAGACTTTGTTCAAAGTTACATAAAAGAGACATTTTAGAGGATTTACTCAATTGAAAATTAGTATTCATAAGAATAGTTGCCTTAATACAGGGACTTGAGAAGCCATTCCAAGTATCTTTAGCACCTTCTATGAGATGTTTGAGAAGGGTACTTGAGGGATCTATGGTGAGGTGTCTTGAGATTATTTTAGAGAAACTACAAAATGAGGGTTTCTTTAATTTATAAGATTAACAATATTGGAAATGTGGGGGATTCTAAATCTACCTCATGGAAACGACAATTTGTTATTTGATGCATGTCATTTTAGTTAGTTTTATGATTTTTTGAATACTATGAGGTTGTTTATATATGTTGAGTCTAGAAATTATAATATTATTTAAGCAATAATATTTCAATTCTAGTTAATGGATTTTTGAAAACTATTAATAAATCTATCGCGTACTTAAAATTGAAATGTTAGAGAGACCTTTAAAGCCTTGGCAGTTAATTTTTTTTATATCTAGTGTTGGCAATTAATGTGCATCTAAAAATCAATCAAATGTAAAATTTCATAAGTAGTTGATACGAATATTATTTTTATATATTTTTATATTATATATATATATATATATAATTGCAATTCTATCCATAGAGTTATATTTTTCATTTTTGTTATACCTTTAGAATACAATGATTAATTTAAAACTATAACTATTTTACTTTTTTTGACTATCCCTTAAATAAATATTTTCTTCAATAAATTATTCATCTAAATAAGTCACTAGATCAAGTTAATAATAATTTTTTTGGTTCTATGGGATTGAAACTGGTCCCACCCAGATCGTAGCATGACCACGTAGTGGTATTACAATACATTAGCAATTAGTATGTATTCCTCTACAATATTCAAATGTAGGTCTCATCCTTGAAACTCAAGGAATTTAACCAATTGAGCTAAGTTCTTCAACTAAGATTTCAAGTTATAATTTATAATTAAGTAACTATTTAAATAAACCAAGTAATAATTTCAACTAAAAAGCAAGAGAGAGTACATATAAAAAAACCATTAACTAATAATGGATACAATAATAATAATAATATTAATACTTTTTACAATGTTAACATCATCTTGATATCACACTTTTTTTTGAGGAAAAAAACATAATGATTTATTTTCCAACTTCTTTTTCTATTAAAGATGTTTCCTATTATATTTTAGAATAATTTAAAAAATATTTTGAACTATGCATTCATGATAAATCATATTGAAAAAGAGTAGAAGCAAAAACAAAAGAGCATATAGATGAAAGGAAAAAAAGATAACTAAAATAAGAAGGGATAGGTGCTCGTAGGAACACCCACAATATCACTTCATCAAAAGCTGATATAATGGACTAGTCATTGGGGGTATTTATAGTAATAGCTAAACCCCAATTAAATGCTAACCTTAAATCAAAGCTTAAATAGAATCTATTAATCATAGAGGTGGTTTAACCCATATTACTAAGGGTGAATATATCAAAACTATCCACATGCTTACATAAATATGCCCATAGGCTACATCAAGGGAACCCATAGACACTTCATCATTGTTGAACTTGGACTAATAAATCTAGATTACAAATATTTTAACACCCCTATAATCTAATATAAAGGGCCAAGAAGAGGAGACATTAGAGATGGTATATCTCCACCCCATAATAAATACTTGAATGGAAAAACAAATCATGATATCTTTTCTTGCCAAGGTATATGAGCTAGATCAATCGTTCCACAAACATGAAGCTGTGACTACACCATTTGGATCTAATATGTTGAGATTCATATGAAAATATATTCAACATGCAATATGGTGACATAATCTCTCCTCCAATGTCAAGAAAAGCTAGTTGAATCATTAAGAAATAGGTAAGTCTCCAACAAATTTACCCCAATGGTTAGAAATAGATCTACATGAATAAGACATACTTTGAACTAATCATCTATTGTATTGTAATAGATACTTGAATTTATGCTACCAATGTGTAGAGATAAAAAAAAAAAACTATGATTTGAAAAAATGACCCTAAAATATTTTTATATGCAAACATTATGGCCTATAGAAGGTTGGGCATATTCGTAAGTTTAAAAAAGATAAATTAATGTCTCAAAATATTAGGAAGAAAATAATAAGCATATCCTACCATGTGTCATATGACAATAGGTGCCACCTATCACCCGTGTCACTAAAATATGTCTAATTGGATACTGCCACTTGACTCCACCTATGTTGAGTCTACAGAGGGGTATTTAATAGTTGATATTAATTGATTGGTTGATGCATTTTCACATATATAGAGATTATAATGTTACCGCTTCATGCTACATTGGCAAAGAGGAAAAATAATTGTTTTGGAGCTATGGAGGTTCAAAATTAAAACCTTACGTGGAGAATGCCCTAGGCTCACTAGCTTAGCCAAGCACCCATACAACCACTTTCAAAATAAAAATAATTCTATTTTATGAAGGATATGGTGTTGTAGTTTCCAAAGAAAATAAGGTTAAAAAATGATTTGAACCAAATACATCTGATATCCAAGCTAGAGTATGAAATGCCACACTAATGGGCAATAGTTGGGTAGAACAATAAAACATGTTATAAAATAAGACAATACCCCAAAGAAAATACACCAACAAATCCTTCATACGAACATCTACACCAATGATTGAATGTATAACCTTGGGTGAACCATATACATCACCAACCAACATGCTAATGGCCATGTTGGACTTAAATTACTGATATACTAACATGAAGGAGAAAGGTACACTTTGGAAAAGGAAGCACAACAATTATTATGTATGTGTGATTCAAACACAATGCCTAAAGAATCCAACAAAGGGTACCAATTGGTATCCCAACCACTAGTTATATTTAGATATGCAACTTCCTCCCTTAGAAATGACACCAAAATACTAGAAAAGAGTTAAAATACTAGCATGGACTAGCAATATTTGAACTTACAACCTCCATTTGGGAGGAACATTATGGACTAGAAGAACAATGAGTAGTGTTAAAGATAGAGCACCATAGAAATAGGGTTTGTGCCTACAATATAAAAAGAAGATGAAATAGCCATGCCCTATAGGACCATGACCATTACTTTTGAGATATACTTTAAGTCTTTGGCTAAGAGCTAACTCAAAACAAAATATTTGTGAAGTTGTATTAACCATAAATTTTCATTCAAATATTTGACAAAGTTACAAACCATCATGAATTTACTGGCAAAAATTTGTCAAAGTCTTAAAAAATATCACAAACATGCCATTAGGCCATCATAAATCTATTTGTTGAAATCATAAAATCTATCATAAAACCATTAAAATTCTATTTTCAAACCATCACAAATCTATTGATAAATATAAGTCATCGAAAAGTATCCTAAATTGTCATCAAATTGTTATGAATCTATAGACAAATATTTTCTAAAATCATAGAATCTACCATCAAAACATCACAAATATATCAACAAATATTTATCAAAATCATAGAAAAACATGAATCAACCATCATAAATGCATACAAATCAATCTTTAGATATTTCGCTCTTGAGATGCCTTCACATTATACTAATATCAACATCAATATCAACGTACCCAAGGCATTAAATATTACATATCCATTTCCCACAAAATGAAAAAATTCATGGAATAGTTCAAACATTCAAAATTTTGAATATCGGGGGAAAATATTTAGATGTGAAAACATGTGTCAAAATCATTAAAAGCATGTAATTGAGATCCCTTTGAAATTTTGTAAGGAATCAAAAGAAGCTCATGGTTTATTCGTATCTACCATGGTTTACTCTATACATCTAATTTGTAGGATTGAATGAAGTTGCTTCATATTGCCTATGATACTAAGTTACATTTTAAAATACTTTCCAAGAACATTTTTTTCATGTGCTCAAACCTTCCATCTTCTTATGACTCTTCATATTCCTATTCTATGGACTCATGTGCACATGGAAAACATGCACATTTACATCATTAAGTACTATGCACATTCTAACAACACTTGTGTATTTATTGCATTGCATAAAGTAAATACTCAAACTCTAATCTAAGACACACTCATAATCTAAATGTGTACCCAAGATGGTATATCAACATGTACCAAATAATGTAATATATTCCAACACCCCCTGTATTGTATTATTTGGTTATTGAAGACTTTAGTCTTCAATATGGATATTTATATTTCAACTCACTTTGCACTATATTCCTCCTTGATCAATTTATTTCTTCTTTTTCTTATCTTCATCATTGATGTTTATCTTTATGCTTTTATGAGGTATCAAGTTGTCATTAGATTCCTGCAAAAACATTTTCTCTTTGCCTTTGTCCTTCATATCACAAGTCTTATTCAGCATAGAACCTTATAAGTATTCAATTATAGCATCATGGTAAGATTATGAATTAGATGTACTTGAAGCATCAATATTACATGAAGAATGAAATAATTTTTCTAAAAATGATTCATCCACTTTTTCTTTCTTCTTGAGAGATTCAATCAACTCCTTTTGTTTCAAGTTCTTCTCTTTGAAATGTTTAAGTGTAAGTAATGCCATATATATTATACTAGTAACATTCAAAGGAATCATAACACTATATTTATTATTGTCAATTGCTTCATACATTCTAGCATGTAGATAGTATTCTAATGTTTCAATTTTTTTTTCTAAAGCTTCCTTATAGATGAAACTTGAAACTAAGTCTAACTTTCCTTTAGACTTTTCAATCAAATTTTTGATTCCATATTTTATAACTTTTACTCTTTCTTTTCTAATTTCATTTTCCATTTCATTATTCAATGAACTCTTTGGAGTAGACATCATTTTTGCTCCTTAGTAGTAGATATTGAAAATAGTTTTTGATAGAATCTTTTAACTTTCAAAAACGTTGAGGTTGACTAACTTATGACTCCCTAGTTTTAAGTATATGATCAAATTTGATAATATCTTTTTCAATTCTCAAATTTTGTAGAATACCTTATATCTCCCTAGTGTTTTAATATGGCTTTGATATGATACTTAGCTTTCTAAGTTTTTCCTTTGAGTTGAATCTCTTTTGTATCCTTATTTATGAATGGAAAGCTAAAGACTATTTTGATGTAATTTCACTTTTAGCATGAGACTAATACCAATATAATTTTTCAACTTTTCAACAACTCTATGTTGTGTTTCTTATAGCTTAATTTCAATTTTCAATAATGTAGTTTCTAAATTTCACAAATTTAAATTGATGTTTAATCCCTTATAACTTCTTAGTTAGAAATGTAGAAAACTAAGGAATTTGTAAATTTAATATTTCTATTTTGATGTAGAAATCCTTATTTCTCCAAGTTAAACTATTTCTAAATGTTTCTATGCAATTTGAATTTCAAAGTAATTTCAAATGCTTTCAAATTGAATTCTCCTTGCTTCAAAAATCTTATATATCATTCAATAAATCTTCTAAGATTTTAATTTAGTAATTCATTACCTTATAACTCCATTTATCCAAATAACCTTGAGTATAAAAGAGTAATTAATCTTAATATCAATAATATGCCTTATACCTCCTTTAATATTTACAAATGTTATAAATTAAATCAAATATTTCATACCTCCTTGTATATGGCATGCTAAACTTGACTTGATTATGCAACCTGCGCTCTTAAACGATCTTCCTTCTCTGTAAAATATTTAATGCTCCTTTTGGACACTCATTAAACTCAGTCTTCAAAAGGTTTGACTCTTTACTACGTTATTTTCTTCCTTCTTGTAGTGCTTATGCAATATTCTTACACGCCTCCCTTAATTGATGTCAAGTGGCACTCTAACCCATGCCTTTATTGCATGTAAGAAGATGTTACTAATCATGGTGGTTGGCACTTCTTTTCCTAGGTGACAATTGTCTCTAACACCCTTCAACTTATTTACCATATGTAACACTTGGCAATGGATGTTACAAACTCCTTCCTCCTTGGTAACGTTCAAAATTCCATAGCGTTGGACTTGTTTGTCTCCTCTATAGTGATGGTTTGGCTTTCTTGGTGCTTAGACTATGTTTTAGTTCTCTTCATGATGATTGACGCTCTGTTATAGGCTTGCCAAGTGGCAAACAGGACCTTTTACTCTTCACCTTACATTCTTTGATTCTCCAACGCTCTTTTATGCTATGTAACATTCGAAAATGAGTGGAATTTAACATTTTTAAATATGTTACAATTGATTGAGCATTTCAATAAACAAGTGGCATCCTCCAACGTCCACTTGTACGATGAATAGTTTCTTGGTGCTCTCCTTGCCCTTATTCCACCTTCTTCAATATTTTGACTTCTCAACACTTGTTCTTTTACATTTTATGACTATTATATGTTCATATACCATAACCTATGATGCTATTGGTGGTGATGAGACTATGCTCCTCCTCCTCAAGCTAGTGGTGCAACCTTGGTGGCTCAACCTTGCTAATTTTTCTCACCTCTTACTTTGACATTTGATGACTTCCAGGGCAACTCCTCCTTTATATTCGATGACTGGCTCTTGGTGGCTTCTTCACTATGGTGGTGGCTCCACTTTTTCCTTGGTGGTTCTACCACTCCTTTTGTGGTTATCCTTCACAAAATAATTTATAATATTTTGTGTCTTATTTGGTGTTTTTAAACACTACAAATCTACCTTATCTTTGTTTACTATTGAATTTATTTTTTTTACTCAATAAAACTTAGAAAAATCTACACTTCAATTATAAAAAACAACATATGGTTCTTCTACTTATTACTCCCTTTCAAACAAGTTTTAAATTCAATATTTGTTGTGTGTTTTTGTAGATTTTTTTTTGGGTAGATAAGATACTATAGCATTAATACCGGGTTTTACAGGTTGACCCAAAACCTTTTACAAAAATTAGCCTAGGGCTATTGATGAACATGTCCTTACTAAGGATCCTATATATGTAAAATCTACATGCCACCAAATCCATTACATCCGATAAGGCACATAGCCTGTTATCAAAAAGAAACTTCCCATACAACATTTTGGGTATACCCCAAGAAAACACACATGCATCATAATTACAAAAAAGAAACAAACACGGATCCCTTCCTTGAGACAATGGAGAAACAAAAAGTTGCAGACACACATAGCAAGTCATCGAAAAAACTCTCACAAGATCTGTATTGACAATTACTCTTAATAATTCTTTGGTAATTGCTTTCTTCCGTATATGACATGCTTTGGTACCACATGCTATCTTGGCCAATTAGCCTTGGAGAAGTGAACCTGCTGGCTAGATTTATGGCGGTGGCTATTTGGTGGTCCACGTGGATTTTGTTCGAAGTCTTATATTATCGTTTCTTTCCTTTTAGTGCCTTCCTTGTTGGTAAATTCGACTATCATTCTTGGCATTCTTGTTGAATAAGCTCCTCTACTTCACTCGGGACACCGTGTTCCCATTTGAAAAGTTTGTCACCATCGACACCCAAATTGGCCAGCTTATCAACAATTTTGTTAGCTTCTCGAAAGACATGTTGGGATTTTTTGTCCTGTATTCCCTGGAAAAGGATCCTAGCCTCTTCAACAATTGTTTTAATACTCCAAGGAGGTGTTTTCCAATTATTGAGGAGATTTATAACATGCATAGAGTCTCCTTCTACAATCAAATTGCCTTCTAAGTCTTGATTCATTTGAAGGCCTCTCCACATAGCTCTAGCTTCAACTTCATTGTTCATCCTTGTTCCCAAATATTCAAAAAATGCAAGCATCATATTCCCATTATGATCTCGCACAATGCCACCAACTCCTGCTCTACCAAGATTGTCCTTAGTTGCTCCATAAAAATTAATCTTAAACCAACCTGTAGAAGGTGGAGACCACTTAACATTGGCTTTGGGGTTGACTACCCTAGGCATAGACTCATCTAACAAGGTTAATCTTAAATATTGAGCAATCGTGGTCTCTTGTAGATGAGGTTTACAACTATCAAAAGGGATAAGGTTCACATTCTCATTGGCAAAGGATAGGATCCTGGCAATGATAGTTTGATGATCATGGATAGAATCATTAAAGACTCTATGGTTCCTTTCTAACCACACCTACCAAAGATAGTGATTGAGACAATTTTTCCACATGTATCTAAGTCTTTGGCTTGAAAAGGGGCAAGGCCACTAGACAAACAAATCAAGTACGGTGGCTAGCTCAACCCATGAAATATTGAAGGACTGAAAAACCCCACTTAGGACAGTCAAGGAAAAAGGGCACTCAAGAAAAATGTGATAAATGGTCTCCCAATTAGCCCTGCACAAATAACAAATATTAGTGATACAAATATATTTATGCATCATATTATCAATGGTTAGAATTTTTCCTTGGATAACTAGCCATGAAAAGACTGCAATTTTTGGAATTAAATTTTTTATCCAAACTAAGTCCTTTTGGAGGACAAAATCCTCATCATCAAGCAAAAGCTTGTAAGCTGATTTAACAGTGAATTGCCCATTTTTCGTAGGATCCCAGGTCACTTGATCTTCCTTGGGTCTCATGGGGATAAACTGTTGCCCGAGAATGTTACAAAGATCATTTGATTTCGCTTGAAATCCTTGAATTCTTATTTGTTTCCACTTCATTCTACCTCTATCCTCAACCATATAATCGAAGACTTTTCTGCCAATGAGTTCTTCTGTGATATCTCTGATTCAGGCTAAGTAAGGATATTGCATCAGTGGTTCGTCCTTAGCCCACCTGTCATTCCAACAATTTATCCTCTCACCATTGCCTAAAACCCATCTTAAACATTTTTTGATTATTTCCTTACAATTAAGAATTGCTTTCCAAAAAGCAGAACCTCTGATTGGAACTGAGTCACTTAGAAATTCCATATTTTGAAGATACTTTCGTTTGATGATAGTTTTCCATTCATTTTCTTCACCAGAAATGAGACACCACGCCCGCTTAGCTAGTAAAGCTAAATTTATATGAGCAATTCTTCTTAGACCTAAGCCCCCATTTTCCCTGGGTTTGCACACTTTGGTCCATCCTACAAGGTGTATCCTTTTTTTCTCCTCTGATCCAGTCCATAAAAATTCTTTTTGGATTTTCTCAAATTTTTGGAAAACCTTCACAGGGGCTTTGAAAATAGAGAGGAAATAGACTAGAATGCTCTAAAGAGAGGCCTTAGTGAGGGTCAACTTTCCTGCTTGAGATAGAAGATGACCTTTCCATCCAATAAGTTTTTTTTGAATTCTTTCAATAACCCTATCCCACATTGACTCTCTCGTAGAACCAATGAAAAGAGGGAGACCAAGATACGAAGTGGGGAGGTTTGCTATATCACACCCTAAAATTTTTGCAATCCTTCCTTGCCTCTGAATTGGGGTGTTCAAGAAATATAACTTGCTTTTACTAAAATTAACTTTTTGACCAGCAGCGTCCTCGTAGAGTTGTAGGATGTATTTAATTATTTTGGCTTCAACCACTGATGCCTTAGTCAATATAAGGGTATCATCGATGAATTATTGGTGAGAAATAGCCCTAGTGAGAGATGTTGCCTTGATTCCCGATATTACCCTTGAACTACAAGCATTTTTTATGGTTCTGCCTAAAGCTTCTGCCATAATGATGAATAACGTGGGGCTGATAGAGTCCCCCTGCCGAATTCCTCTATGAATTTTAAAGTAACTAGTAGTTGTTCCATTAACTAGAATCGAGAACCATGCTTTAGAAATACATTCTTTGATCAAATTAACCCATTGGTGGTGAAAACCAAACTTAAGGAGGACAACAATCAAAAAGTCCCAATTTAGCTTATCAAATGCTTTGTTCATATCAAGCTTGAGGGCAAAAATAGACCTGTTAGTCTTATGAGCAGAGTGTAGAGCTTCATGAACTGTGATAACTCCATCCAATATTGAACTGCCCTGGATAGATCTTCCCTATCATGAATATATGATGCGGGGCAGAATATCTCTCATTCTATTTGCAATGGCTTTAGTTAGGATCTTGTAAGAAACATTTCACGGATTGATTGGCCTGAAGTCAGCCATAGATTCAGGGGTTTGCTTCTTAGGAATTAGAGAAATAAAAGTAGAGTTGATACCTTTTGGGATATGATTGCTTGCTTGGAATTCTCTGACAGCAGAAATTACATCCTCACTTATGATATCCCAAAAATCTTGATAAAAATGAGGGGGAAAGTCGTTGGATCTCGGGGCTTTTTCTGGATCCATGCTAAACAAGCTTCCTTAATTTCCTCATCAGAAAAGGGAGCTAGAAGCTTAAGGTTTATATCCTCATTTATTATGCTAGGAATGGATTGAAAGAGAATATCTTTGGCCTCCTCATTGCACTACGATTCTTGACCAAGGATAGGATTGAAATAAGTTACTGCCTCCTTTAAGATTTTTGTTGTCTTGAGTAATAGAACCATCTGCTTTTTAAAAAAAAATTATTTTGTTATTGCTTCTATTTATAAGCATGGTGACGTGAAAAAACTTGGAATTTGAATCTCCATATTTCAACCAAAGAGCCCTTGATTTTTGCCTCCAATAGATTTCCTCACAAGTCAAAATGTTATGAAACTCTGCTAGTTTTGTTCGTTCCTCCTGCCTAGTAGTTTCATTAGCATCACCATGTTGGATCCTCTGATCAATTATCTTCAAACTTTCAAAAACCTATTTTTTATTTTCAAAGAGGTTCTCAAAGACCTCTTTGTTCCAAGTTCGAAGCTTTTCCTTAACAAACTTTAATTTGCTAGCAAGTTTAAAAGTTGCACTACCCCTGACAGGTTTTTGCCACCACTGACTTAAGTTATCTCTGAAATTGGAATATTTGGTCCACATAGATTGAAATTTGAAAGATTTATTGAAGGACAGAGAGTTAGGGATCTTCAAAAAAATGGGATTATGATCAGAGGCAATTTTAGGAAGGGCTTGTAGGGTAGAATCACCGAACAAAGTTGTAGCCTCCTTTGATAGAAAAAACCTATCAAGCCTTTCTTGAATGATATGACACCCTATCCTCCGATTGCTCCAGGTATAATTCGCTCCTCTAAGTTTTACATCCATCAACATGTTGGAGCTCACAAAGTCATTGAACTCATCCATGCTCCTGATAGGTAGTCCATTTCCACCCATTTTTTTTGAAGGGTAAAGAGGAGTGTTAAAATCCCTAGCCAGAATCTAGGGGACATTATGGAAGATTTCACTTAGATTGCCTAAGTACTCCCATAGTAGAGTTCTCCCTTGAATTGAAGTCGGGGCATAAATATTTGAAAGGATCTACGACCTGTTGCTGTTTATTTCCTTAAATAAAACACTAAGAACTTTGTCATATTTCTAAATAATGGTGCCCTCTACTATCCGGGGATCCCACAAAGTCATAAGGCCTCCAGATGCTCCTCTGGATGATTTTCAAACCATCTCCCCTTAATTCCAAATTTTTTTTGCTATTTTTTTTACTGGATCTCATCAGTTTTTGTTTCTTGCAACATGATAATAGTTGGATTCACTTGATTTATTATTGCACTGACTTCCTTGTGTTTGGGCAGGCCATTGAGGCCTCTCATGTTCCATGAGAGGAACTTCATTTAGATTGTTTGGGATTTCTTCCTCTCCCCCTCCCTTGAGGGGGTTTTCCTAATTTGTTGTCTTCAGAAACCGGAATAACCTGTTGAAACAAGGTTTTATGTTTTCCATTGGCAATGTCATTATTAGTTTTCATTTTTTATAGATTTCAAGATAATAATGATGTCTCCTTCTTTGACTTGGATATAATTAGCTTAAACTAGATTTTTCTCCTTAAAGACCCTAATATGGTGCTCTTATAACCTTAAAGTAAATTGGTTTTAATGCTTAAATAATAAACTTTCATTGCATCACTTATACACACATTTTGACCTTCTTTTATAGCTAGTCTTCTTGGTGATTTGGTTCACCTATTTTTTGCCTCGAATTTGTAAAATCTATAGCTCTTCTTTTTACTAAATTGTTACCTCAAACTTATCAATATTGTAGCTTCAATTCCTTTTCCTTTGCTGCCCTAAACTTGTCAATTTGCTAGCTTAAATTGTTGTCTATTTCTCCTTCAATTGTGCTATCTAGGAATGTATAATTTTGTAGCTATAATGTTGTCCAATATGCTGCCTTCAACTTCTAAAATTTACAACACCTTTCTTTGACCAAATGTTGTCCAATGCTTCTCATAAATTTACCCCTAAATTCTCCAAAACATAGCTCTCTAATTTCTTCTTAATGTTGCCTTAATTTTGCAATCCAAATCTTTTAATTTGTTGCTCCAATATTCTGATTTCTTCTCCTTTATAGTGCTATCTAAAAATAACATTTAATTCCTCTAAATTATTGCCTTATTTTTTTGTTAAGCCTTCCTTCAATTGATTTTTCAAGTGTTGTTCAAAATCTACCCAATTCTTCTTTGATTTGCAACACTATACTACCTTCAACTTGTTGTCTCGTGACTCTTCAACTTCTACTACAAAACCAACAATCTTCTTCTTCATAAATTAGCCTTCAAATCCTTTATGGCTATATTCAAACTTCTCAAATCTAGTGGTTTCTTCTATATTCTTTCTTCTCCAATCTTCTTGTTGAATTCTAACTTCAAATTTAACCTATTTGCTAGCCTCTTCCTTAAGAATATGTATGTTTTGATATCTTCAAAAATACTTTCCAAAATTTGATAAAATTCTTGCCAAATCCTTTTTTCTTTTGGGCTTGTTGTCAGATAGCGACAATTATCCTAATTTTTTTTCATGAGCTACTCCTTCTTGCAATATTCTACCTTGAGCTTTTCTTCAAATATTCGCTAATGTCTACTTCTTCAATTTCTTCAATAGGGCTTCTCTAGCCTTCTTCTTCTTTCTCCTTCTATATTTGCTTGAGACCTCTTTCCTTGGGTCTTCCAATTTTGCAACTTCTTTAATTTACAATAGGACCTTTCCTAGTCCTTCTCTATATTCAATCTTCAATCTTCTATCTTCCAAATATAAAAGTTCTTCAATGAGATCTCTTCTCCTAGATCTCATTTTTCATCAATCTTCAATAGGGCTTCTCTTGGCCTCTTTCCTTCTTCTCAATCTTCAATAGAGTTCCTTTCTTCTCTAGAGTCTTCAATCTTCAAGCTTTTATGGGGATCTCCTCAATATTCAATATTCTCTTTTGCTGCAAGTAAAAACTAATATCTTGCAATAAAGTTAGATAACAACAAACAAATGCATCTAAATCTTTAGATCTCTAAAAATCAATAAACTTCACTAGTTATTCTTCAATCTAGTGGAAAGAGATCTATGTCGATTCCTAGTCTTCATGAGTTTTTCTGCAACCCTATGGAAAGACTAGCCAAAAAGCAATTCTAATTTTTTTGAAAATGAGATCTCTCTATCTTCTCTCAATATTTCTTGTGGCTCTCCCTATTTCCTATCAATCTCCCTTGTGGTTATGATGCCACTGTTAACTTTTGATGCTATATATTTAATGTAAAAACTACCACAAGATCTAAAATAAGCATGTAATATTAAATATATGATAATGGCAATATATTAAGCAAGTAAAACTCATAAGAAACTTTTGTAATAACTCATAAAACTACCATTAATGAAAGCTCACTAAAATATGATCTTCATATAAAATATGGAGATCTCAAATACTTCATGCTTTACATTATAACCACCTTGTGCTACTCTAATGTACTACTCTCATATCCTTCTCTCTTCATTTATTTCTACTACAAAGGCCAATATATAATGGGATGTGACTCTTGGCCTTCCATCTTTCTATGACTCTTCATCTTCCTATTCTATGAACTCATGTGCACATAGACAACATGCACATTTATATCATTAAGTACTATGCACATTCTAACAACATTTGTGCATTTATTACATTACATAAACTCAAACTTTAATCTAAGACATACTCCTAATCTAAAGATATATCCAAGATGATACATTAACAAGTACCAAATAATATAATATATTCCAACATTAGTAATCATCAATATTTGCTTAATGAAATACATAAAAATAAATAAATAAATAGCATAACATCAACTTCACTATATATACCTAAAATTAATATAACAAAAAAAATCAACAAATATAACCATAATTGGTAAAAGTTAAAAAAAAAAAAAAAAACTATATTTCTATAATTTAGATCATGGAGAATAATCCTAAATAACTTTATATTAAAAAATCAAGGTGTTGAAACCTAAACAAACTTTGGGAAAAAGAAAATCTCTAAAGATAAATTCATAGAATAAATAAACAAATAAATATTTAATTCATAAAATAATAAAAATATTTAATTATAATTCATGTTTAATAAACCTATAAACACCCAATCTAATCTAACTGCTTAATATATATATTAATTAAAAATAAGTTAACTAAAAATCAAATAAAACCTCTAACCCGAATTCTATATAACATAAATTTCTTTTAATGTAAAAGAAAATAGATGAAACAATAATATGTACCTGGAATTATGCGCCTATGAGCTCTTCTTCTACAGGTAAGTCTTATACTGCTATCTTTTCTGCTCTGCTCTGTGCTGTGTTCTCTTCTCTGAATTGGAATAAAACAAAACCAAGAGATATGCGTTACAAGAATATGATTCTATGTAATTCATTAAGGCGATTCATGGTATCATTCTAGATGTTCTTGATGTGTAATTCAAGAAGGCGATTCATGGTGTCATTCTATTTGTTCACAGCTCAAAAAATATCAAACGAAACCACAAAATCACAGGAATTGTTAAGCAAGTGCCAAACTGCCAATTTCATCGTTACAAGAAAAATAAGGAAAAGATTTATAATCCAATCTCCAATTTCATCATTACAAAAAAAAAAAAAAAACTTTATAGTCCAATCTCCATTTCTAAGACCAATTTCATCAACATCTTTTTTTGCTACAAAAGCAAAGCAATTCAATTTTTTCTTGTTAAGTTTTCACTATTTTCCGGCCAAAACGATCCCATTTTTTTAAATCTGCTTATGTCAAAGGAAGTCAAAGCAATTCAAATATTGGCTTTTCTCTGCTTATGTCAAAGGAAGTTAAAGCAATTCAAATATAGTTTTATCATTAAGTCTTGGCTTTTCTCCGATCAAAATGATTCAATTAAAATATAATATGATTCCCCTCGTTCTAGAAATTATTTATAGTTGATTTTTTAAGTCTGGTTAGGTTAAATTGAGTTTGTATTACCGCTATGTAGAAAATCCTTAAAATGTTTTTTTGCTTTTTAAAATGTTACGACAAGAGTATTCTCCTGATGAGATTTAGATGAGTTGGACACTTCATTTCAAATAATCATATCAAAGTATACTTAAAATCCTTATGAGTAAGTTATAAAGATATTGATTGTGTTTATGTTTCCTAAATTTGTTGGCTTTACCAGTTTTTCAAAAAACCTCACCTTGTTTTTTACGTAAAAATTATTTTCTTTCTCTTTTGACCACTAAGAACTGTTTTGATATGAAATTCTTAAATTAATATATTTTTAGATTTCATTTTAATGTTTTATTTCTATTATTAATTTTTAAAAATGATTTTATAAAAATGTAACTACCTTACGAAGACACAAGCTTTTTTTATAACATTTTAACTATAAAAATATTTGTAAATAATAATATGTTCTTAAGGGAATGTATGTTTTGAAGATAGTAATCAACTTTTAAATATATATTTGATCTTAAGAGTATTTTTTTATTAGATTGAGAAGAGGGTTTTGAAAGGGGTCCTACAACCTTTTATATTAGAAGCCAAACATTATTCATAAAGTTATCCCACCCAGAGACAATCCTCAATAACCCATAACAATCCAAAAAACCAAAACAGACAATATCTCATAACATACAACACATCCCTATCACTCAACCACCCGTTAACTTGAGTCCTTCCCTTTAACGAAAAGGAAACAAAAGATCAGCTTGAAGAAAGGAAAAAGACAACCCATCACAAGAAAAGAGGCACAAGCACCGATCAAAAAAGATAATCACCCTAGGAGGAGTAGAATCTCTCAAGGACTTGATACAGATTCCAAAGAGGCATCGCCAACCGCACTTCCCAATCAAGCACCAAAAAGTGGATATATATAATTTAACTTGAATTTTAAATCCGACATCAGAACTAGAATGACTACTACCGAAATCCAGCCAACCAAAAATTAAAGAGTCATAAAGAACATTAAAAACTTGGTCAGAAAGGCCACTATCCCTCCCAGGGGACAAACCAAAAATTTGAATTTGAATAAAAATTTTCCACCAAAATTGTCGATCGAGATAGGGACACTGAAAATCACTTTCGACATCTCCTTACTCCCGCTTTAGAAACCGGAGTTGAGTGAGCATCCAACGGGGATTTTTTGGCATTACCTTTAATTTTTCCATGAGTTACAGTTCTCAGGGACTCAAAATTTTTCAAGAAACCGAGTTTTAATGAAGGCAAAATGAGCTCCTTTTGTTTAATCAAATCCATCGCAAGATCTTTCGTCATTTTAGGAGTTGACTCCGTAGCCAAAGAAGCAAAGAGATTCTCTAAAATCTACATCGAAGGAGGGGTCGAGGTCTTGCAGCTATTCCTTTCTAAAATATTAATGTGATTTTGTTCTCTTGATGCCATCCTTGGATCAATATTGGTGTTTTCATCTGAAAATATCTTCTCCTTTACAGGTTCCTTAGCAGGGACCTTTTCCAAGGCTCTAGTTGTAGGATTATGAGGGTATCATCCAGATATATGACCATAAGAATTACACTGAGCACCAATCCTAGGCTTATTCTCATACAAGATGACTTGATTCTTGTTACCCACCTCCGATAAAAGTTCTATAGACTCGGGTAGGTTAGCATCCAAATATACAATCACACACATACGAGCAAAAACCATTTGAGATCTTGCTTTAGTAGGAGCATCCAACATAACAAACTCACCAATTAATTTCACAATGTCCCTCAAAATCGCTTCATATCAGAAGTGAAAAGGAAGCCTCGACAATCTAACCCATATAGGGCCCGAGTTAATTTTTTTGGTGTTCGGGTCAAAATTCGGACCCCATTTACGAAGAAAGAGGCCCCTTCTACCAAAGAACCAAGGACCTCCACCCAAAATGGATTTGAGATCTTCTACCATAGAAATTTTAATAAAAAATAATCCATTAGGAAGAGCTACCAGTTCCATCTAACCTTTTGGTGATAGACTAACAAGGCTCATCTTTAAATGGATTCCAAGTTTGATCTAACATTACCAAGAAATTTCCCAACAATAGAGTTCTCACCCTCTCCCATAGTAGCCTTGATCAATTTTGAAGGCACAAAAAGGGATGATTGAATAGGATCGAGGTCAAAGAGATAGTTTAGAAGAGATTCATACCTGGTTCTTTGAATGACTGCTACAACATAAGAATTCTTAATTAGGGGACCAAGATGACCACCAATAGTAGTTTTTGATTTATATTCCACCTCATACCCAATAATTTGTTCCACTAAAGGGTCCACCTGACCACCCATAAAAAGTTCTACCACATGTTCCACCTCATGCTCAGCACTTTATTCCATAATAGGGTTCGCTTGACCAACTATAGAGGGTTCAATCACATGATCCACCTCAAGCTCAATAATTTATTCCATAATAGGATCCACCACAACCCTCAAGAAGGACCCCACAAGAGTCTCCTCTACCTCACAAAGGATTATCTCTCGATAAACTCCCATATCAAAAATAGTCAACCCTAGGATATTCTCATTACCCTCCAACATAGGACCCATATGAAATAACTCATCATCGGTCCATCCCCAAACTCTTCGATAAGAGAGGCAACATCGTCTCCCAAGGTTAAGGGAGAAGGCATCTAAATAGAAACCTTGCCAGTCAGATGAAGGGCACCTGATCCCACCAGAGTAGACACATGTGAAGTAGGAGCCAAAGCTTAGACCATCGATAGAGAAGTAACCTTAGCAGGACCGAAAGAGGAAATAGGGGAAGTACCAAAACCAATAGGTTCGAGAGAGGTCTATTTTTTCATGGTCTACAAAACAATCATCCTCTCCTTAGCATATTTTTCCCAGTCAAAACCTGGAGGCATAGTGGTGACCCCCCAAGAGCTATCACAGATAAATCTATTATCTCGCCATCTCCCATGACCTCGAACCCTACCTCGGCCCCTACCACTCAAACCTCTTGCTTCTCTCATCAATTACATTCTCTATTGATAAAAAGATAAGCTATAAATATCTTAAGAGCATTTTGATGAAGATGACTTTAAAGGCTAAAAGATTTTAAACTATAGTTTTACCATTAAGTTTTGGCTTTTCTGTGACCAAAACAATTAAATTAAAATATAATATGATTCCAATATTTCTAGAAATTATTTATAATTAATTTTTTAATTCTATTTAGGTGAAATTGAGTTTGTATTTTTGCTACGTAGAAAATTCTTTAAACATTTTTACTTTTTAAAATGCTACAACGAAAGTCTTTTTGTGATGAGATTTAGGTGAGTTGGGCACTTCATTTCAAATAATAGTGTCAAAGTGTGCTTAAAATCCTTATGAGTGAGTTATAAAGATATTGATTGTGATTGTGTTTCCTAAACCAAATGGTCTTACCACTTTTTCAAAGATCACCTCTCCTCGCTTTTTAAGTATAAATCATTTTCTTTTTCTTTTGACCACTAAGAACCATTTTGACATGAAATTTTTAAATTAATATAATTTGAGATTTCATTTTAATGTCTTTATTTCTATTATCATTTTTTTTAAACAATTTTATAGAAATGTAAATACCTTATAAAGACACAAGCTTCTTTTTTAATATTTCAATGACAAAGTTACTTGTAAATAATAATATGTTCTTAAGGGGATGCATATTTTAAAGATAGTAATTGAATTTTAAATACACATTTGATCTTAAAAGGATTTTGATGAAGATGACTGTAAAGGTTTAAATATTTTAAAATATAGCAAGGTTGTGTAGAGTCTTGATTAAATTAAGTAGGAATGTAACCTTTTATGGGACATGGCTCTATTCCCAAAAACTTATCTTTATCCTAACCATATTGTTACTGTCCTAACTTTGTACTTGGAATCACTTTTACAATCTTGAAAGCTTTATTACCTATTCAAAACTGGTGGGAAACATATTATAATAGGGTTATGGAGGATATTGAAGATGAACTGGTGTTCTCATGGGATTATTTATGGAAGTCATCAAGGAAAAATATTATCACATGGGAGCCTATGAATACCAATACATGTGATGGTAATAATTGCATCAAGGTAAAGACCAGTATATTTTAAGATTATATTGGTTCACATTAATATGACCATTGCCATCACACATATATTGCAATCTAACACTTTACTAATGTAAAACATTGTCTAGAGTGAGCATTATGGTTTAATTTTTAACTATCATAATTTAATTTTAAGGTTTAGGGATCAAGGTTGTGTCTAACACTAAACTAAGGATATAGAATTTTAAAGACTAAAAAATATAAATGTTTGCAATCTAAATGTTCAAGGTTTAGAGTTTGATGTCTTATAATTTTTAATAATTTGAGCTTTGTTACCTATGGTATATGATTAAGAGAGATAAAAGGATGTGATCTACAAGTTTAGGATTTAATGTTTTAAGTTGTAAGGGTTCTACTTGCTTGAGTTCAATACAAGGCTTTAAGCTCATGGGTTTATAGATTTGTGGGTTCAAGGACTATAGGTTTTAATTGATAATATATTTTAGGATTTGTATTTGATATCAAAGGTACTAGGGCTTCGTGAGTATGTATTAATTTATATCAACTTAAGGTTATATATGTTTGACTATGAGTTCCAACTAAGTCCATGGTTCTTAGGTTCATAAAAAGGTTTAGATATTTATGTTTTACTATAAGGTTTCAAGATCTAATATTAAAGGCTAAAATTTGACTTTGTGTAGGATTTCATTTTCTAGGATATATGACCTAATGTGTAAGGATGACTATTTAGTTTCTAAATATAAATTTTGAAAGTTTGATATCCACAAGCTATGATATAAGTTAGAAGTTTCATAAGTTAAAGACATGATATAAAGTGTATAGATCTAGAGAGTATGTATTTAGAGTTATGGTTAATATCCTAAGGTTTATATTCATAGGTTATATTTATGAATATATGGTTTCTAATGCTAAAGATCTAGAGGCCTAGTTATTAAACTATAAAGGTCAATCTCCTTGATTAATTTTTTTTTAAGTTTAGTAAGGGTTCTAGGGGTCATGGGTGTATGGTCAAGGAATTAATGATACAAGATATGGGGTTGAATATCTTAGGCTTGAAATAGATCCCTATGCCAAAATTTTAGGTTTAAGGATGATTATGTATTTTTTGAATATAAATTTTAGGGTCCCTATAATCTAAGTTTTAAGGGTCTAAGGTGTAATTATTTGGAGATCCAAGGCATCCCTATGCGTAATGGATGAAGGTATCTATAATCTAAGTTTTAAGGGTCTAAGGTGTAATTATTTGGAGATCCAAGGCATCCAAGGTTAAATTCTATAATTAGGTTATGGTTAGGGCAAATTTTATAGTTTTCTTATGTTAGGAAATTTAGCACGGTTATGGTTAATATAAAGTTTATAGTTAGGAAAATTCTATAATTAGGTTATGGTTAGGAAAACATCTAATATTTGGTTATGTTAGGCAATATCTATAGTTTAGTTATTTCCCAAGGTATAATATTTTAATGGTTTTAGGTTGTAGGATATTAGAATCTAAGGACTACTACTAGGATCTATGGTTTAGATTTCAAGGTTTTTGTCTACAATTCTAATATGTAGTGTTAATATTTTATGATAAAAGATACAAGTCTTAAGACTTGGGATTATGGATGACCATAGGATCTAATGATTTAAACTCGTATCCTAAGGTTTTAAGGACTTAAAATTCTAGAGTTCTAGAATATAGGATTTAGTGTTTAAGTCCTAAGGTTTAAGTCTAAGCTTCCAATTTATAAATTCATAAGGTGTAAGGATACATGATCTCAAGTTTAAGATATTTGGTCTAATATTGTAAACCAAGGGTCAATACATAATTAAATCTAAGGTCTATGTGTTTTGCATCTAAGGTTTGAAGGTTTACAATCGAACACTTTACTATCGTGAAATATTATCTAGAATAAGCATTATTGTTTAATTTTTAAACTATCATAATTTAATTTGAAGGTATAAATATCAAGGTTCTAATATGTCAAAAAATAAACTAAGGAAATGGACTTTTAAGGAATAAATAATATAAAAATTTGCAATCTAAAGGTTTAGGGTTTAGAGTTTTATCTTAAATTTTTTAAGGTGTTAAGCTTTATTACCTATGGTATATGATTGAGGGAGATGAAGTGATATGATCTAAAAGTTTAGAATTTAAATTTTTAAGTTGTAGTGTCCCTACTTGTTTGAGTTCAATATAGGGATTTAAGCTCATGAGTCTATGTGTTTGGTGGTTCCTATAGGTTTTAATTGTTCCTATGTTTTAGGGTTTGCATTTGATATCAAAGGTTCTAGAGGTTTGTGAGCATGTGTTATTTAACAATTTATAAAAACAACTTAAGGTTATATGTATTTGAGTATGAGTTCCAATTAATACTATGGGTCTCTGGTTGATAAAAAGGTTTAGATATTTATGTTTTGCTATAAGATTTAAGGATCTAATATTTAAGGCTAAAATGTTTGATTTGTTTAGGATTCTATTTTCTAGGATTTATGACCTAATGCATAAGGATGATTATGTATTTTTTAAAAATAAATTTTAGAAGTTTGATGTCCCAAAGCTATGATATAAGTTAGATGTTTCATGGTCCAATTAAAGACATGATATAAATTGTATAGATCTAGAGATTACATATTTAGAGTTATGGTTTATAGCCTAAGGTTTCTATTCATAGGTTAGATTTATGAATCTATGGTTTATAATGCTAAGATCTAGAGGTCTTGCTATTAAACAATAAAGGTCACTTTCCTCAAAAATTTTGAAGTTTATTAAGGTTTCTAGGGGTCAAGGAATTACTGATACAAGATATGGAATCGACTATCCCAGGTTTGAAAAAGGTTGTTTAAGGGTATTATATTAGGATTTCAATGTATGGGTCTTAGTAAGGGGTAAATGTCTATGAACCAAGCACTAGTTTATAAGGTTTTAAAGTCTAGAAGCATACAAGCCTAGTGATATTTATTCAAGTTTTGATGCTTTAGGATCTAAGAATTTTAGCACTTAGTATAGGAATTAAGATTTTAAATATTGAACATTATCAGAGTTTAGGACATATTTTAGTTTTTTGGTTTGATGCTTTAAGGCCTAAGGATACTAGTGTTTGCAAGGTTTGAAATTATAAATTGAATGTGTCAGATCCCCAAACTGTAGCCTTTACAATAAAAAATATCACACTTTAAAAATCCTAAGCTTTAAAAAATGTCATGAAATATAATCATTTAGATTCATACTCTAAGCTTGTGTGGCCTTTAATGTTGAGGTTCTAGGATCTTGATGTTTACATATTTCAAATATTTCATGTAAGATTGCAAGTAGTCTTTAGATGTTTTGGGAACTACGATCCATATGTAAATGGTCTAATGCATGAATATCTCTACCGTCTAAGTTTTAAGGGTCTAAGGTGTAATGCTTTGGAGGTCCAAGGGATCCAAGGAAAAATTCTATAATTAGGTTATGGTCAGGGTAAAGTATATAATTTGGTTATGTTAGGCAATGTAGCTTGGTTATTGTTAGTTGAATGTCTAGAGTTAGGAAAATTCTATAATTAAGTTATGGTTAGGAAATAGTCTACCATTTGATTATGTTAGACACTATCTATAGTTTGGTTATCATCCAAGGCTTAATATTTCAAAAAATTTAGGTTGTAGGAGCTTAGAATTTAAGGACTACTACTAGGATCTATGGTTTAGATTTCAAGGTTTTTGTCTATAATTCTAATATATAGTGTTAATATTTTATGATCAAAGATACAAGTCCTAAGACTAAGGATTATGGATGACCATAGGATCTAATGATTTAGACTCATGCCCTAAGGTTCTAAGGACATAAATGTCTAGAGTTCTAGAATCTAAGATTTAGTGTCTAGGTCCTAAGATTTAAGTCTAAGCTCCTAAATTTTAAATTTCTAATGGTAAATATATCTTAAAATATAAGCTCCATTAAACAATACCCTAAAGGATCTAAATAGGTTTAAAAATGCTTAAACATATTTAATTCTTTAAAAGGTTTAAATATTTATGTTTATATATAATGTTTAAGGATCTAAGATTAAATGTTGAAAATTTTACCTTGTTTTAGGATTCCATTTTCTAGGATTCATGACCTAATGCATAAGGATAATTATGTAATTTTAAAATATAAACATTGTAAGTTTTATGTCCCAAAGTTATGATATAAGTTAGATATTTCATGGTCCAAGTTAATGATATGATATAAAGTGTATAGGTCTAGAGATTGTGTATTTAAAGTTATGGTTTACAACCTAAGGTTTCTATTCATAGGTTAGATATACAAACCTATGATTTCTAATGCTAAAATCTAGAGGTCTAGTTACTAAACTATAAAGGTCAATCTCCTCATTTCAAAATTTAGGATGAGTTCTAGGGGTCATGGGTGTATGGTCAAGGAATTAATGATACAAGATATGGGGTCGAATATCCTAGGTTTGAAATAGGTTCCCATACCCAAAGTTTATGTTTAGAGGTATTAGATTAGGATTTGAATGTATGGGTCTAATTAAGGGGTGAATGTCTATGATCCAAGCACTAGCGGATAAGGTTTTAAAGTTTGGAAGCATACAAGCCTAGTGATATTTATTCAAGTTTTGTTGCTTTAGGGTCTAAATATTTAAGCACTTAGTATTAGGATTAAAAATTTAAATATTGGACATTGTTATATTTTAGAACAAGTTAGGATTTTCAAGTATTGGTTCATATTTTATATTGATGACTTAGTATCTTAATTTCTATGTATTTAGTACTTTAGAGACTATGGATCCTAATATTTACAGGTCTGAGAGTGTAGTTTTTACAATAAATAGTCTTTCATGCTAAAAAATCCTAAGCTTTACAAAGGGTCATAAAATATATTCATTTAAATTCATAATCTAAAATTTTGTGGCCTTTAATGTCTAGGTTCTAGGATCTTGATATTTACATCTTTCAAATATTTCATGTAATATTAAATCAAGTCTTACGATGTGTTGGAAACTATTCTCCATAAAGAAATGGCCTTATGGATGAAGGTCTCTACAATCTTGCATGTTAAAAATTATAAGCTTTACAAAGGGTCAAAAAATATATTCACTTTAATTCATAATCTAAAATTTTGTGGCTTTTAATATCTAGGTTCTAGGATATTGAGGTTTACATGTTTCAAATATTTCATGTAATACTACAACAATGCTAAAGATGTCTTGGAAACTATGCTCCATAAATCAATGGCGTAATGGATGAAGGTCTTTACAATATAAGTTTTAAGGGTCTAAGGTCTAATTCTTTGGAGATTCACAGAATCCAAGGGAAAAGTCTATAATTATTTTATGGTTAGGGCAAAGTCTATACTTTAGTTATGTTAGGCAATGTAGCTTTGTTATGGTTAGTAGAAATTCTAGAGTTAGGAAAAGTCTATAATTAGGTTATGGTTAAGGAAAATTCTATCATTTGGTTATGTTAGGTAATATCTATAGTTTGGTTCATACACAAGGTTTAATATTTTAAAGGTTTTAGGTTGTAGGAGCTTAGAATTTAAGGACTACTACTAGGATCTATGGTTTATATTTCAAGGTTTTTATCTACAATTCTAATATGCAGATTTAATCTCTTATGATCAAATATACAACTCCTCAGACTTGGGATTATGGATGATCATAAGATATAATTATTTAGATTCATGTCCAAATATCCTAAGGACTTAAATATATAGGGTTTTAGAACCTAAGATAGTGTCTAGGTCATTTATTTTAAGCATAAGCTTCTAATTTCTAAATTTCTAACATGCAAGGATACATGATATTGAGATCGTTAGTCTAAGATTGTAAAATTTAAGGTCTAATTAAACAAGGATTAAGGTGTTTTACATCTAAGGTTTGAAGGTTTAAAATCTAACTCTTTATGTTTTAATTGTCATCGTTTAATTTTAAGGTCTAAGGATCAAGGTTCTAAGGCGTACACTAATAAACTAAGGAAATGAAATTTTAAAGACTAAAGAATATAAACATTTATAATTTAAAGGTTTAGGGTTTAGAGTTTGATGTCTTAGAGTTTTTAATAATTTGAGTTTTATTACCTATGGCATACGATTGAGGGGGATAAAAGGATGTGATTTACAAGTTTAGGATTTAATGTTTTAAATTGTAAGGGTTCTACTTGTTTAAGTTTAATACAAGGATTTAAGCTCATTGGATTATGGGTTTGGGGGTTCAAGACCTATAGGTTTTAATTGCTATGTTATTTTGGGGTTTGCATTTGATTTCAAAGGTTATAGGGCTTCATGAGCATGTATTACTTAATAATTTATAAGAACAAATTAAGGTTCTATGTATTTGAGTATGAGTTCCAATTAAGTCCATGGTTCTTTGGTTCATAAAATGGTTTAAATATTTATGTTTAGCTATAAGGTTTAAGGATCTAATATTAAAGGCTAAAATATTTACTTTGTTTAGGATTATATTTTCTAGTATTTAGACCTAATGCATAAGGATGATTATATAGGTTCTAAATATAAATTTTGGAAGTTTGATGTCCCAAAGCTATGATATAAGTTAGATGTTTCATGGTCCAAGTTAAAGACATGATATAAAGTGTATAGATCTAGATATTACATATTTAGATGGTTTATAGCCTAAGGTTTCTATTCATAGGTTAGATTTATGAATCTATGGTTTCTAATGCTAAATATCTAGAGGCCTAGTTATTAAACTATAAAGGTTGATCCTCTTATTTAAAAATTTTGAAGTTTAGTAAGGGTTCTAGGGGTCATGGATGTAGTACTTTCAAGGAATTAATTATGCAAGAGTATGGGGTAAAATATCCTAGGATTGAAATAGGTTCCCATACCCAATGTTTAAGTTTTTAAATTAAACTATGTAGGGTCTCAAAGTGTAGCTTTTATAATAAAAAATCTCACATGTTAAAAATCCTAAGCTTTACAAAGGATTATAAAATCTATTCATTTAGATTCATACTCTAAATTTTATGGTTGCTAATATCTAGGTTCTAGGATATTGGGGTTTACATATTTAACATAATTCATATAAAATTAGAACACGAATGTCTTGGGAATTATGCTCCATAAATAAATGGTCTAATGGATGAAGGTCTTTACCATTTAAGTTTTAAGGGTTTAAGATCTAAAGCTTTGGAGGTCTAAGGCATCCAAGGGAAAAGTTTAAAATTAGATTATGGTTAGGTTATGGTGTGGTGTGGTGGATGGGGTCAAGAAAAGGTGAGTGGATGGAATGGTGAACTTGTAGGGATTTGAAATGAAGTTGCAACACTTAAACAATTCAACGTCTACTGGTATGCAATGAATTTATACCTCATGTATATATTTTAAACATTTATGGAGTATAGAGGGGACACATCTCATTTTCCTAATCCAAGGATGTCCAAGGAATACATTGTACACCATGGATCCTTCCAAGATGTGGAACATGATATGCAATATTTTTACCCTCACTTCGATGGGTAAAACTATAGTACCAACTATGGAACAGAGAGCATCATTAAATGCTTTCAAGGTGAATGTGGACTTGGTGATGTGGGATGGTGGAAGGTTAAGGTATTGAAGATTATATGTGGTGATGATAATTATGGAGGAACCAACATCAATCAAAACTCATTTGAATGGCTTCCTATCAATTTGAGCCTCAATATGTAATAGAGGGTCCACTAATCCTAACGATATTGGTTTGATTTCAAAATCATAGAATGTAATGGAAGGATCCATACATGTTCGAATACTCCCCATGAAATTAGAATCATAAGATTAGATTTCAATGGATTTTAGAATCTCCATTAATGCCTCGCGATGTGGGGGATATTGTTGAATTAGCTCATAAATAGATAGTTTTATTGAAGCCATTTTAAGGCTAGTGGTTAGTCGACTACTCAGAGAGATGATTGGCCTTTGTGGATGATTGGGAATATGAGTGGGTGGAGGTGGATGGTTTGGAATATGAATTGGTTGGGAAGAATTGGCGAAGAGCTAGATGGGTGATAATGAATTGGCAGGTTGAGGAGACACACTTACCTAAGGTACTATGGGAGATTGAACAGTTTGCTATTGTGCATTTTGCTTATTGGTAGTGTATTGTTGACCTCGGGTGACTACATGAATATCACCCATAAAACCTTGGTATTGTTGAATATGGTTAACTTGATTAGGAGGAGTCTTGGTGTTTGACCCTCCTGTTGTTGATTGCACTTCTTCATGATGAGAAAGTGGTTTTTTATAAATGCCAAGATTTTGATCTTGTTGTGTTAAGGGACTATCAACTTTAATGGCCTCTAAGTCAATTAGGTCTTGCACTATATCCTTGAATGTATAGTAGTCTTTAATATCATACCTATTTTGTTGATGATAAGGATAAAATAAATATTCCCTATAGCTTTTGCTACGCTTAGTAGGATCATCTGGTTTGATCTCAAGTAAGGCAAGTTGATTTGTGTCATACAACCTATGAAATATGGAGATATATGATTCAGATAAAGGTATGTAATGACGGGTTTATCGAATAAATTTTTGACGTTGGCACTGTGTTTTGAACTTATTGTGGTGGGGGAACCGCTTGATATGTAGTTTGTTATGGTTGTTGTTGCATTGGTTGTTGTTGTTGATTGCACTTCTTCATGATGAGAAAGTGGTTTTTTATAAATGCCAAGATTTTGATCTTGTTGAGTTAAGGGACTATCAACTTTAATGGCCCCTAAGTCAATTAGGTCTTGCACTATATCCTTGAATGTATAGTAGTCTTTAATATCATACCTATTTTGTTGATGATAAGGATAAAATAAATATTCCCTATAGTTGTTGCTACGCTTAGTAGGATCATCTGGTTTGATCTCAAGTAAGGCAAGTTGATTTGTGTCATACAACCTATGAAATATGGAGATATATGATTCAAATAAAGGTATGTAATGACGATTTTATCGAATAAATTGTTGATGTTGGCACTGTGTTTTGAACTTATTGTGGTGGGGGAACCGCTTGATATGTAATTTGTTATGGTTGTTGTTGCATTGGTTGTTGTTGTTGTTGAGCCATTACTGGCTAGCTCATGACCACTTGATTCACTTAATTTGCTTGATGGTCCTAATTTGGATTGGATTGACCAGAATAAGTTCCTTTGGATTGGCTCTTTTTCTGCCATTATCTATTTTTAGGCTTTTCTACACCTTCTTGGATTTTAATTTCCTAAATTATATTAGCCTGGGTAAGAGCTTCTTCAAATGATCTATACTATTGTAATTGCAATAACCAGGAGATGGGTTTTAAGCAAATCTTGGTGAACAATCAATTTAGCTCTTCCATTGGTAGGGAGAATGGAAGTTTTGTGATAACAACCTTCCAATGGTTGCCAAAATAATAGAATGACTCATCGTCAAATTGTTTAATATTATAAAAGTCAATTAGTGAAATTTTCTTTCAAAAATTAAGAGAAAATATTTTGAGAAATTGGTCTACCAATTGTTCAAAAGTATAAGTACTATGATGAGGTAGATGGTTATACCACTCCATGACATCTCCCCCCAATGTTATGAGGAAAATTTCTAAGCATTAAGGCATATTGATTTTGGATTCTAAAACATGAGTGAATGATTGTGCTCACATACTCTTTAGGCTCCTCAGTCCCTTTAAACTTATCAAATTTTGGCACTATAAAATCTACCGAATATGGCGGTGATGGCACTGAAACATGAAGTGGTTGATTGATAAGCTATCTTAAATTTAGCTTATGGTTCATCATACCAGGAGTATGTTGCATCAAGCTATCAATTTGTTGTTGCATTGCTTGAATTCTAGGATCTTCCCCAGGTATGTGGAAGCCCTGAATTACTTGGTGATTATATGGATATGAAGTGGTGAAATGTTGAGGTGTGATGAGATGTTGATGATTTGATGGACTGGACTAAATTTGGTGATGTTGGGCTTGATGAGGAAATGATTGCAGATGATGGAATGAAGATGAGGTTTGAGGACTATAAATGTGTTGACTTGTGGTAATGGAATGGGTGTGGGTTGATGGAGGTGTGGAGATGGAAACCACAAAATATTATGATACCCATGATGGATTTGCAGTAAAGAAAGTAGATTGGGTGGAAATGGGTTGGGGCTTAAGATCTGCCACCTGTATTTTCTATTGAGAGCAAGAATGAGAATGTTATCGAGCCATAAGCAATTTTATGAGGTGTTGCCATGCTTCTTGTATGGCAATCTCTGAGGTATATGGTGTATATGTGGTGGGAATGGATGAAGTGGATGGAGGATAAGTTGTAATAGGGATTGCAACTGAATGAGGGACATTGGATATAGTGGAAAATAACAGTTGTGAAGCAGCATTGAAATATGCTTCATATGGATTTCCATAGGTGGTGATATAGGAAGATGGAATGGAAGTGCTTTGGAAACATGACTGTTGTGGAAGATACCAATGATGGAAAGGTACAAATGATGCCTCAAAAAGATGGTTGTTATGTACTTGGGTGAAACTAGAAGGTTGTGAGTGGGTAAGTTCCTGTTGATAATAAAGATCATGCCTGAGCAAATTATTGATTTAATCTAGAACAAGGTTAATGGATCTTTAAAAAGCTTCCACTTTATCTATATCTATGTGGGTGGTGTTATGGTTGGTGGGATATGATGGCTCAGTTTTTGGAATGTGGGTGTTGGTGACTCTGTGTAACACATCAGTATTTGAGATATACATAGTGTGTGGTGGTCCCGCACATAAACCAAAATAGCTTATATGTATCACTATGGCAGGTTAAATATAGAAGTGGCAAGGAAATATGTGGAACACTCCATGGCAAGGTTATGCATAAGGGGTCAGACCCGAAATGTACGTGTAGAAAATTGGTGAATCCATTTTGAAACCATGGCGAATCCTGGCCAACCTCACATTGAAGGAAATGGTGAATTACCTTATATTTTAATAAAAACTTATAAAAATTTGGCGAGTTGAATGTTTTTGGTTTCGTAGGGCCGGGTGCAAAACACGATTTAGGCTCAAACTAGGTGCAAAACATGATTCGGGATCAAACCGGGTGTAAAACAAGATTCGGGATCAAACCGAGTGTAAAACAAGATTCAATCCTAGACTGAGTGCAAAAATACAATTTGGGCTCGAACTAAGTGCAACACATGATATGAGATTGGATCGATGCAACACACAAACCGAGCTCAGACCAAATGAAAAAACTGACTTGGCAAATGGACCATGTGTAAAGAAAATACGGAGTAACAATTCAGGTGGAAGAAGGGCTCGATAGACGAACTGGGTGGATAACAAACTCTAACCAATTAATGAAGATGAACCAAGTGAAACTGACAATGCATATAGGTCAGGTGCAAAAATGTAGATAGAGTGTTTGCAAAAATGCAGACGGACCAGGTGCAGTAATGCAAACAGATCGAGTGCAAAAATACAAACATACCGAATGAAGTATTTTAGACGGATCAGGTGCAACAATGCAGGAAGACCGGGTGAAGAAATGTAGATAGATCGAGTGAATATATATAGATGAGATGGATGCAAAAATGCAGATGGATCGATTGTAAAAATGCAGACGTATCGGGTGCAGAAATGTAGACGGACCGGGTGTCGTAATGCAAACGAACCGGATGCATTAATGCAGATGAACACCACCACACACATGTCCAATAACATGATGCCACGTGTCCACTCTACACAGACACCTTTAGAGAAGAACAATTTGGTTTCTTAAGTTAAATATAAATGGATGAAGTTATATGTGTTTCTCAAGAAACACTTCATATAGTCAAATCAAGGAAGCAATAAGCAATGATAATTAAGCTTGATCTAGCAAAGGTTTTTGATAGGGTAAGCTAGTTGTATATTAGGCTTATATTAATTCATATTGGTTGTAGTGTGCCCTTTGTAAATTGGGTAATGATATGTATTAATTCTACTTCCTTTGTTGTCTTAATTAATGGTTCAACTTCCATCTTCTTCAAGCCTTCTAGAGGGAGGATATAGGGATGCCCTTTATCACCCTTATTTTTCTTACTTGTGGTTGAACGATTGAGTAGAATAATTAAGAAACAAAAAATGCTTGGCATGATCAAAGGCATTAAAGTTAGAAACTCTTTGGTTGGGACTCACTTACTATTTGCAAATGATATACTCATATTTGTAAATGGTACCTTAAGAGAAGCACTAAAATATAAAGAGTTATTAAATTTTCATTGTGTTGCCACATGAATGGAAATAAACTTCTAGAAAATAGATATAGCTTTTAGCAGACTACAACCAAGAAGCAATGAAAAGAATTTTTGGATTTAATCTAATTACGTTTGGCAAAGGTCTAAAATATTTGGGGTTTATATTGAAGCCAAATAATTATGGATACCAAAATTGGATTTGGTTATACAATAAAGTGGAAAAAAGGTTAACTTCATGGTGCAATAGATGGTTATCATTGGGAGGTTTTTTAACATTTAGTTTTGTAAGCCATTCCAATATTTTGACACTCTAGGGCTTATATTCCTATTAAAATAATAGAAAAATAAGGAAAAAATGCTTCCATTTCCTTTGCATAGGAAGAAGGGATAAGGATTCAATGCCTTTGGTTAAATAGAGTAAGATAGCCAAACCTTAATCAGCAGGAGGATGGGGGCTTAAAAATATACATAACTTTGGGAAAGCACTATTTACCAAGAGTCTTTGGAGATTGATAACTGGTAAAGGATTATGATATGAGGTTATCAAAGAGAAATATTTAGGTTCCATATCATTTGAAGAGTGGATTAGACTTCCTATCAAGCCAGTGACCAATGCAACTATCATTTGGAAAGCATTATTGAAGGCTTTTCCATTAGTGGGTATTTTTTTGGTTTGGAAAATAGGAAATGGGAAGAAAGTGAGGCTAGGAAAAGACCCCTAGCTAGGGATGGAGGGAATTACTAATTACCTCAAAATTTAATAGAACATATAAATAGATAGGGGATCAAGATAGTGGGTATGTTTTTGTCATAAGTTTATATATAAGATTGCTCTTATTTTTGTCAGTGTCATCTATGAAAATTTTAGTCAATGGTTCTCTTTTTGGTCTTATAGTTTTGCAAAGGTCTATTAGATAGGATTGTCTTATTACTCAATTTTTTTATATGATTACTATTGATATGCTTGTGTACTTATTTAAGAGAGATGTTTATGTTAGACTTATCAAGTGGATTTCCTTACCTAATGATGGTCAAGCTATGAAGTTATATTTTGTTGATGATTTTACATTATTTTTACAATAATAAAAGGGATTAAGTTTTTAATGTGATTATTATTTTTGAGGCTTTCTACTAACTTTTTGGTGTAAAATTATCATTTTCTAAAAGAAATGTCTTATTGGATCTAGAAAGAGGTAGAGCCAACTGATTCCTAGAAAATGAAAATAGATTAAACATGGTATTTGGGCATTTTGTTTGGTTTTTAAGTTTCCTTTGTTAATACTTGAGAATGAATTATAAATATTTTTCACTATAAATTGGATAATTAGATCAATAAATAGGTAACTTTAGGTAGTATGCTTTTAATTCCTAACAAGATTAATTATGGCTATTTTTCTTGTCAATTTCCATGTAAAAGTCAGTATTAGTTGTTTACCAAGAATATTAGGGGGTTTTGTGTGTTAGGATGGTTCTTGAATGCAAGCCAATATTTCCTAGTCACAATATACTTATCATATAAGTAAGGGGTGGGTTAGGTATTATGTACTTATCTTATAGGATTTAAGAGGTGATGAGCCTTGGAAGAATTTAATTTATTTTCATATGTAGTTTATTCCTCATAACAATTCATGCAAAAAGGTTAGTTTCTTTATCAAGGTTCTAAGTGCTAGCATTTTTAGTATTAAGGTGTAACCTCCTTGGTGATTTTCCTCCTCTTTTATGTCATGGGATGTTTTTTCTTTAATACAAGGCTTAGCTTTGCCATATCATCTTTTTGGTTGAATATCATCTTTCTGGCTGAATTAATCACTACATGTTAATAAAATAGCTTAAGGGTAAGTTGTTTACTAAAAGCATATTTTTTACTATTTATAGATTTCTAGCATATTATTGTTAATAAATGGAAGTCTTGGCATCGAGTAGGACCCAATCTGAGTAATTAGATGCTTTTAGGCTTATCATCTCTACCATTTAAAATTTGGTTAAGGATGAGCATAAGGTTACCACTTTAGTTTGTCATTATCTGAAGGATTAGCACTAGCTAAATAATCAATAATCATGGTATTTATGATCCTTTAGTGAGGTCTATGGAAATTAAGTCCTCGTGGAGGATACTAAATGCTAAATTTTTGAGACCTTGTACATTTATGGCCAATAGGTTATTGGTTTGGGACTATTCTTCACCCTAAAATTTTTAGATTTTTTTTATTTAATTAATTATATATAAGAAATGTTATGCTTTGTAAAAGACCAAAAACTATTAAACATATTTTTTGGACTTCTAAATTAGGTAAATTTAGTCTTATATATATAAAAGCAAAAAACCCCTTGCGGGACCGCTTTGGTTTGAGAGACCATGACCAGAGGGTTCTACACCGTCAAAGTCACCCAAGACTCGCGTCCGGCCTTGCTCGCACCAACATTATTAATTGGATTTTGGATACCCAATTCAACTTTTTGGTAGGGTGGAGATTCAAATATGGGACCTCCCTTGGAGGATTACCCTCTCCTATCCAAACTCACCTACAACACGTGAGGTTCTATTAAAATATATTAACTAACATGTTTTGTAGAAAATTAAATTGGAAGATGCTTGATTCTTTCTGAAATTTAAATAATATTTTGAGATATTTAAATAGTTTATTCTTTCTCATATTTGATTTATAAAATATTAAAATAATTTTTATAATATTTTTTTTACTTTGACATTTGATACTCTTTAAATTTACCCTAAAACTTACTTTTAAAACTAAGACAGACAAAATAGATAGGAACGAAGAGAGCAATAAAAATAAAATGAAGATGCTCGTTATACTCATTACATATATGTGAGATTAGTCGTTATACTCATTACATATATGTAAGATTATTTGGTTGACTATAAGAAATAATTTGAGTTAACAATAACGTGTTAGAATTTATTTTATAAAGCAATAAAAGTAAAATGAAGATGCTCGTTATACTCATTACATATATATATATAAGATTATTTTCTTGATTATAAGAAATAATTTGAGTTAACAACAATTTGTTAGAATTTATTTAATGCTAAAGTTTAACCATTGTTCTTTGGAAATATAAGAAACTTAAAAAAATAAAGTGTTTGAAACTTCGAAGGTTTACCGAAAGCAAAAAAATAAGATCACTATTTGTGAGTGGACCAACAATCTTATAAGAATCTAACCAAAATTATCATAGAAAACACTATTAATTTTTTTTATTTATTATTATTATTATTATTGTAAGAAAAACCCTTTGCGGAGCTGTCTTGGTCCGAGAGACCAAGAACACGGGTTCTACACCGTCAAAGTCACCCGGGGGTGGCACCCGACCCTGCCGCTTAATGCTAAAGTTTAACCATTGTTCTTTGGAAATATAAGAAACTTAAAAAAATAAAGTGTTTGAAACTTCGAAGGTTTACCGAAAGCAAAAAAATAATAAATAAATAAATAAGATCACTATTTGTGAGTGGACCAACAATCTTATAAGAATTAAACCGAAATTAACATAGAAAACATTATTATTATTTTTATTTATTATTATTATTATTATTTTTAAAAGAAAAACCCTTTGCGGAGCTGTCTTGATCTGAGAGACCAAGAACACGGGTTCTACACCATCAAAGTCACCCGGGGGTCGCACCCGACCCCGCCGCACCAACATTATCAATTGGATTTTAGATATCCAATTCAGCTTTTTGATAGGGTGGAGATTTGAACCTGAAACCTCCCTTGGAGGATTGCCCTCTCCTCTCCAATTCTCCAACTCACCTACAACACCTGGATGTAGAAAACACTATTATAACATACCTTTAACTTCAATTAATCAATCTATCCTTAAGCACTGAGGTGAGGGCCAAGAGTTTGTTTCTTTATTATTATCAATTTTTTTTTAGTGACTAAAGTCTAAGGTTACAATATGTAAGGACTCGGCTAAAATGGCCAAGGCATGGTCACTATCACATTGAAATGTCCACAATCAATCAGGCCACACCAGCTAATAGATCACCAGCCCAAGATGTAAAAGCAGGGGAATTGATGATGTCTCCCCTGCAACTCCACTTAAAGCTCCACCTACATATTTAACTCAATCCCCCCATAGCCACTGACTGATCATGCATGATTTTGGCTGTGGAAGGACTCTTTGAAAGCACCACTTCATACCCATCTGCCATGTATTCCACCCCCTCTGGAAACAACTGCCAGATCAGACTCCCCCCTGCTGCTCCCCCCTTCTTGGCTGATAACAGGACGCTGTCATAAACAGTCTGTATGAAGGTGTCCCTGTAGGTTGTATTATATCCTGGATCTCTGCTTGATGTCCCAAACTCGGCAAACATCACTGGCATCTTCAGAGTGCTCTCACAATCCTGGATGTGGGATGTGATCCACGTTTTAACAAAGGTAAGGTGGGCTGGGGACACTGATCGAGAAATCCTGCATGCAAAGCATAGACAATAAATTTAAGGGAGAAAAACCAATTGTATATGATGTGTGAAAACTCTGTAATACAGGTGCTATATGCAGAAAATTCTTGGTTCTGTTTTCCATCTTACCAGCTGTCTGGATAGATATGTACAGAGGCAAAGTCAATGCCAAGAGCTTGGTGGTTTCTTATGAAATCTGTCCCTACTTTCTGAGCATAAGTGTTGGGGTTAAATCCCAGTCTATCAGGACTTGATGGTCCATAAAATCCTTCTAAACCAATTTCTAGCATATGCTTCCGGTCTATTGATTTCACATAAACAGACATCTCCTGTATCCATTCCTGCTTTTGGGCACATCAGAAAGACAGAAGTTATGATATTGTCCATGAATGACCACATGCCTGACTGGCATTGATAAAGTTTAAGAGTGTAATATATCAAAGGGAATGCATAAGGCATGGAAAATGATTTAACGCCACAATCAGAAACTGCAAACAGATTGCCTGCTTATCTTATCTTCGTAAATTATCTTCTCATTAAAGGATGTGGATGGACTACATGAATGCCTATATGACTTTTCATAATAAGAAAATATTAGATGCTCCCAATCCACTGCTCAGCCACTTTATTTGTGATCTAAACCTTTTAATTACAGTAAATAGACCAATACTAAGGACAATATATAGAACACTACAAGAGCCAAACCCAAATGTAGAGTGTGCAGAGATCATTGAGGCTGATATTTCCTCATTTGGGTGATAGCATTTTATGCAGTGATGCACACTGTACTTGGAATCTTTGGGCTTCAAACAAGTTTCAGAGAATTCAAATACCTGCAATATGTCCCCAGAAGGATCAGAGGTGCAGCGGGGTTCATTCATCAGCTCCCATGCAAATATGGTGGGATCGTCCTTATAAGTAACGTTAGTGATACTGTTCACTCTTGTCAAAACTTTCTGAAATATCAAATTACCACAAGGATTTTAATATAATTTATATTAAAAAAAAAATCTTATGGGACTACAAAGATTAATCAACATCAAAACGTTCTTTTAATTTTGTTATCTACATGATGGTATGCACCTTGATGTAGTTTTTGAAGTAAGTCTTGAGTGTGGCATCTGAAAAGAAGTCATCGTCAGATTTCAAATCCAATCCTGCACTACGTCCCCATTTCACGTACTGTAATTTTCCTCCATATGGTTCCCAGTTGTTGCATAAACTCAGGATAAGCCTTATTTTATACTTCTGGGCCTCGCTGATTACAAAATCTAAGGCCTACAAAACCAGAAATATATCAATAAATCAATTGTGTATCTATTATAACACATCTATCTATCTATATATCTGTTATGACTGATGAATTCACAAGTCACCTGGAAGACATCCTCGTCATAAACGCCAGGGGATTTTTGGAGAGCCCTCCATCCTCCATCATTGAATGCCCATGTACGTCCCACTGTAAGTCCAACAGAAGCTGCCTGCTGAAACACTTGAGTAATCTTGGGTTTAGTGGAAGGATCCACTGCAAGCAACATCAGCCAATATGTGTTGAACCCATTAATATAAAATGGTAAATCATTCACTACAAACTGTGTGCCCCTGGTTTGCACAAAATCCAAGCACTCTCCATGTCTGATGTATGTTTCTACATTCTGCCATTCTTCTTCTTCTTCTTCCCAGCTGACTCTTTTGTATGGTGTACTGTCCACTTGCAAGCAACCTGAGCACAACAACAACAACAAGCATTGGATCCTACACCATGTAAGCACCATTATTTTTCTTTCCATGGCTCTTCACCTGCTGTCTTCAGTAAGCCTGGCTTCACATACTCATGTTTTTCACAGAAACATTATATAGAGATTTGGGATAGAGATGGATACTCATGTTTTTCACAGAAACATTATATAGAGATTTGGGATAGAGATGGACAAAGAGTTTCCTTTGAAGCAAAGTTGGGAACACTCCAAATTGATGGAAGGAATATTAAAATAACTTACTGTCACAGTTACAGGAGAAGTAACCATGATGATATTATGCTGCTTTTCTAAGCATACTTCTTTTTCTTTTAGGTTTTTCAGATTTTTTAAATGTAAAACACACAAACCACCTAAACGATAATTTTATAATACCTAATGGTTCTTAGGGCTTTTCAAGTTATGTAGTCTTAGTTCTTAGGGTTTTGCAAGTTATGAGGTTTTGGTAGAGTGGTGAGTGGGATTTTTATTGTAAAGAGAATTGGATTACAAATGTTAAATTGAGGCTTGTAAAAGTTAAAGATTAAAGTCCATTAAATACTTGATAATACCTCTTATTTTTTTTAATATTTATTTAATCAAATTTCAATTTAATCATAGTAAAGGCTGCTACTATAAAGAAGTCTAGACTGACCACAAAGTCTTGACTTAGTGATAAGCGAAATCCCATTGTAAAGGTCTAGACAATGAAGTCTTCAAAATGGTGAGTGAGAATTTTTATATAAATAAGTCAAGGGATCTTCTTTATACTTAAAAGTGCATATATCATATTTAATAAAAATTAAATATATTTTGTTATTTATATTTATCGAACCATAACCCTATCTAAATGATTCAACATTTAAACTTTTATAATGATTCAACCTTTGCACCTTTTATTTACAGTGCCAAAATCTTCACTTTAGGCGCATCCATGTTATTAGTTGGCACAAACAAAAGAAACATATTTCCATATCGTTGGAAAACCTTTATTGGGCTTCATCAAGGACTTGAAGCCAAGTTATCCTACACCTAACAAAATTTCAGATACTAATTATTTTTTCTAATTTTGTAAACATCTCTGAAAGTTATTCACGAGGATTCACAATCTGCACTTGTTGAGTGACTTCAAGAAGCAATTATTCTACGTTTTATGCAGCTAAACTGGAGGAAAAAAACAGATGATAGGTGTGAACAAGTTTGTTATGCAAGAATTCTTACATGAATACCTTCGATTATGGACAAAATGTATCTTCACATTAAAGTTGCCATAATGATGGTTAGTTTGGTGATATCTTTTTAATGTAATTGAATAATTCGCCGTGCGCTATAAATGCTGCCTTTTTTTTGTGTTATTTTAATTGGTGCAAAGTGTTCTGTGACGATACTTGAGTTTGATTTTTTGTACTCATGAGAAGTGGTTTGGTGCGCCTTTAGTTATACTTTGCTTCAATAACTGATATAAATATTTGTATGATATTAGTTAGGTTTGTGTCGATCATTTGTTATTATTTATTTTAAAAAATAAATATAAAAAATTGTTAAAAAATGGTGATAAAAAATATTTTATTTTATAATTATTATAGATTTTTTTTTATTAAGAGCAAGTGTGATAAAAAAATGAGCCTTGCATTTTTTTATAATAAAAGATAAACAAGTATTTTAAGTGTAAGCAGTATGCAAATATGAACAAGAAGTAAGTCTCATTTTTTCTTATTTTATAACGTTTGGGAAAATTCAAAAAATAAAGGATTTTTATAAGAATAATATAGGTATATTGGCAGGAAAGTAATTTTTGAAAGTCCTAACTAGAAGTAAGGATGCCCTAGTTGGGGACAAAAAGAAGGTCGAATCTATAACAAACCCACTTTAGGTAGCCGATGCTACACCAAAAGTGATTATCAAGAATGAAATGATTGAGCATGACATAACGATTTATAAAGATAAAGTATTAATATATAAGTTTCATGGATACTGGCCAAGTTTTTTGAAGATTGAAAATTGGATTAAGTGGAAATGGGATCAAATTCATATTACTCCATGGCTTTTCTTTTTAAATGATTTTTCCTCATCATCTTCTCTAGTTTGGAAATCAAGAATAAATAATGGGTGGTGGCTCATGTTTTTGGTGGGGGAATGCATTATATTTAAGACCATTGAGTGATAAGTTTTCTATGGGGGACAAAAACTAATAAAAAGCTTCCAATGTGGGTTAGGTTTTTCAAACTTCTATATCAAGTTATAAATAAGGAGGTTTTGAAGAATATTGATAATACTTTAGGGGAGTTCATTTAGGAGGGACCAACTACTAAGGAGCGAAGGCATGTTGTATATACCTAGATATGTGTTGTCATGAATGTGTCAAAAGTTTTGTCATGTTCTATAAAGATCAAATCTAAATCAAGAGAATTGGATTAATAAGTGGATTATAAAAACATTCCATTATGATGTCATAAATGTTACAAAATTGGTACATGACAAGAGATTGCAAAATGAAAACAATGAAGAAAGAGATAAAATTATGGGCATGAGACAAGCTTCAATATGAAGCAAGAAGATCATACCATAGTAGAAGTTGGATTAGATTAAGGATTTACCACTCCCAATAAAGTGATAAAGAAAGCCCCTTTGCATCATTATATGGCAAAGGCCATTACAGTTTACTTGGATCAACCATTAGAGAAATAAAAGATATAAGGGATGAGGAAATACAATGTGCAAGTTCAAATTCAAAAGGAATTAAAGGTGGAAAGGTGGATGAGGAGGTAAATTTTAAAGAAAATGAGATAAAATGCATCAAGGTTAATCGTAAATCATATTCACTTTCATCTAGTACAGAACCCTCTCATTACAATAAAAATGAAAGTAGTGTAGAGCATATCCCTTGCACTTTGGGGTTAGAAGAGTAGCATAATGGGTGTTCATTACAACATTAGAAATTAAATAATATGGAGGGTCATCTTTAAAATTTAGGGTTTCTAGGGCAAAATTTAGGGTTTTAAAAGTAGCATATCAAAGAAAATCCTATGGGACCTTCCAACATACAACATTAGAAATTAAAATGGTAGCATATCATTACAACATTAGAAATTAAATAATATGGAGGGTCATATTTAAACTTTAGGGTTTGATAGTTTCTTCTATAGGACCTTCCAAAGGTATTGTAGTAATATGGGATAAAATAAAATGGGATGGACAATTGCTAAAAATAAAATGTAATTGGGTTGCAAGTCTTTTTTTAGGAAAGAGAAAAATACCAAAGTTGGGGTTATAAATGTATATGCTCCAACTATAGTTACTCCTCATGAAATATGGTGGAAGAACCTCAATATATTTTATCAAATACAATGATGATTCATAATTGTGATCTATGGATTCTTTGGGGACTTTAGCATAGTTTTATCTCCATCAAAATTAAAGGGTGGTACTCCTAGATAGTCTAAATCAATGCAAGATTATACTTCACTTGTCAATTCAAATGGCCTTTGGAATATTATCTCAAACTTTCAATATACATGGGATAAAATATGCATTAGATAAACTCATATAGCAAAAATATTAGATAGATTTTTGTTATGCAATATATGGTTGCAAATAGAGTATACAATATCTTAGGAATTTTATTGTTATTAGGATCAAATTACAAACCCATTCTCTTGAGATGTGATTTAATCAATAATAGGAATTTAAATCCATTTTAATTTTAGTCTATGTAGTTCGAACACTTTGATTTATTCTAAATGGTTATGTTATGGTGGGATGAAGCAAAGTTTGAAGGATCATATATGTAAAGGTTTGTTCAAAAGTTAAAATATTTAAAGGGGTAAATAAAGTTTTGAAATACCAAATATTTGGGTAACATATTCTAAGCAAAGGATGAAATTGAAGCCAAGCTCAAAAATTACAAGAGACAATAGAAATCAATGGAATGAATTAGATACTTGTGTGCAAAAAAAATTATTTACTTTTTAAATACCACAATGTATTGAAAAATGAGTCATATTCGTTTCAAAAATATAGGGAGAGATGGATTAAGGTGATAAAAATACCAAATTATTTCATGCTACAACTAAATCAAATTTATGTCAACTTTGAATGGAAAAAATATTTAGGAAGAAAATATCAAGAAGGAAGCAGTTAATTATTTCAAAGATATTATATCATATGTTGGTCAAGATAAGGAGGATCAAGGTGAGCTTTTGAGAATATTCTATCAAATTTATCACATAGAGACAAAATGAAAGCTTCACAAATAATATCTTTATGAAGAAGCTACATGAGAAAATTGTATTTCCACCCTAAAAAGGCACTTGGATCTAATGAATTTATTACAATTTTCTTTCAAAATTTTTAGAAATTATTGAATATTGAAAAAAAATTGTTGTTGAAGAGATTATGAAAAGTAAGTCTATAATAAGTGAGATCGATGCCACTTTTATTACTTTGGTTCTTGTAATGCCTTGACACTACCTTAGGAAATGTAATTTTGGAAGGACACAAAGAGTGAAATCAAGCATTCAATACCTTCCAAAACTTTCCAAATTTTGGTGAAGTTCAACTCGGGTGTTCATTGGTTCAAGACCAATTTGCTTGCAAAGGAGTTTTATTGGTTCTAGAGTGATTTGCTTGTAAAATGACTTGATTGGCTCCTCAAATTTCATATTGTATTTGTGTTCATCATGGATGAAGTGATTGGATCATAATTTAAGAAAAATTTTCCAAGTCTAGTCAATGGTAGTTATTTAATCCAATTTTGGAGTAATTCACTCCATTTTGAGCCATTCGTCTACAAATTACTTAAGTCTAGTTTTACAAGCGATTTGCTCCATTTTGTGGGTGATTTGATTCAATTCATAATCAATTTGATCCAAATTTTCTATATTTAAATAGATCAAATCTAGAATGATTTTTTGATACTAAGGACTTGATTTATTAAGCCCAATATCAAACTAACTTTAGAATTTTATCATTTTTTTATTTGTGCTTGATTTTTATAGGTACTTTGTGAATGATTACTCTAACATAAACTCTAAAATTTTGAAATCTTTGCAAATTCAATAATACAAATAATATTAGGTCCGAGGTGTAGACCAATTGGTTCATCCAAACCCCATAAGGGGGACGGAGGTCCAAGGTTCAAATCTCGGGCCTCATCGGATTGAATGCTTTTCCCTTTCCTGGTGCTTTCAACAGCGTAAAAGGTTTAAAATGATTGTGGAATGGTGGTTATAGGGGCGTACTGCGTTAAGATCTGTGTGGTGGCTTCTGGGGCAGACATCACAAAATACTGTGGTGGCCATAAAAAGTTGGACAACTTGCCCGGATTCGTGGCGACTATCGATTCCACCATGTAAATTCAAAATAATAATAATAATAATAATACAAATAATATTAGAATTGTGTCAAACCTTGGGTCTAATCCATTTTTGCATCTACCATAGGCAAAAAACATTTAAGATAAATTATGAGTCACTTTTGCTAAAGATCATAATAATAATCAATTTTTGTTTGGTTCAATAAGTGATTCACTCTAAAAATGGTGAAATGTCATAAAATCAAATTTGACAAGCAATTCACCAAGAATTTGCCAAGCAATTCACTAGGAAAGACAAGATTCTTTCTAACTCCTTTCCAAGAGAGAAATCCACTCTATTTTTGAAGTGATTTACTCTAAGTGATTCACTTGGACCCTCTAAAATTCAATTTTTTTGAAGTTCAAATATTTCTAGTGAATCACCCAAAATTGGAAGCAAATTGCCTGACATTGGAAGTGAATCACTCTCTTTCATAGACAAATTGCTTTGAAAGTAAAATTTTATCAAGTTTAATTCCTACTAGCGAATTTCTTGAAATTACAAGTGAATAACCTAATTTTATAAGTGAATAACTCCAATTTGCAAGAGAATTGCTTCATAGACCATTTTTTTTAAATTTATAAATTTAATCCTAAGACTTTTTCCATGTAGGTATCTATTTATAGGACTATGAATACACACACAAAGACACAAAGATCAGAAAAACAACATCAATATGCAAAGATAGTTGTGTATCATCAAAAGAATTTCAAAGGCAAAAGGAAGGAATAAATTGTCACACAAGTACACCAAGATGAAAAAATGAGGATATTCTAATATCTAATCCTATTTTCTCAAAAGACAAAATCCCAATGGCTAAACTTGTCATCCAAGAACCCAACATCTGAAAAAAATATTATCTTATAATGACAAATGAGTTATTTGTATGCCCTAGCCAACCAAACTTGGTCAAATATTGGACCTACATTAACTCACACAAACCTTCTTTACATGATACCCTTTGATGTAAATAACTCTATTAAATTTTATTTTTTGGAATCCATTATTATATCGATAGCATGAATCTGCATCCTACATCTAGTGCCCAAAACATGCTTCTTGCAAGTGCTACTTCAATACAAAGTCCACCTAGATCTAGTTTATCCAACACTTCTAACTTTCCTTTAGGTTAGAATGTAGGATCTTCAAGCTAAAGCTTTATGAATCAAAGCCAAGACCTTGCTCAAAATGTGTAAGTGTCGATTGGACAAGTGGGGATATAGGTGATCTAGGAAAAAATCCAAGGATAAACATTACCTCCAACCAATCAAGCACAACAAAATATGCAAGGCTTACCTCCTCCTAACCAACAAATTCACCAATAAAGCTTACAAAACCCTCATCCACTTCCAAATATGTAGCCTCCTTTGAATCAATAGTGGTATTATGAAAATGCATTGTCTTCTCCTTTTCATATGTCAAATATTCATCATCCTTTGCCTTACTATCCTCCATACCAATACCCTCAATAACCTTTATATCCACCTCAAGGTTATGTAGTATATCCTTATCCACCACTACAATAGAAGTATGGTCAACCTCCTCCACCAACAACTAATCTCACACCTTCACCTAGGTTACAATACTAACTTCCTAATGGGACTTGTCAAGGGCCATTGAACCAAGTGGCTTATTACCCTATTCCTCTACCACCAAGAAAACATTTACCTATGTTTAATGGAAGTAGGAATAAGATGACACTAGATGATCTTAGTGAGTTGTTTACACTCAAGTCAATTCATTGCATTCAAGAGGAGGAAATTATGATATGCTTACTGATTTACTATCTACATGATAATATTATATTGTGGTATAGAGGATTACCAGACAATTTTGCTACTAGTTAGGAATCAACTATAGAACCTTTTATGTAGAGTTTTGGTAGGATGGCAATGTTAAAATTCATAATATTTTCTAAAGAAAATCCATCCACTCAAATATTATATAAAAAGCATAAAAGGATTAAAAAGAAAGAAGAAATACAGAGATATGGGGGAGCATGTAGGTACCATAAGTATCACTATACAATATGTACATTATATAACATGACACTTCAATAATAAAATGAGTGGGAGGAGGTATTTATACCAATATAAAAACCCCAATTACATAATAAATTTTAACCTAATTCAACATAACAAGAGGAATTTAGGTTAATTATAAGTTATAAAGAGATATTAACCATAACAAGGTTAATTGTGACCCCTAGGGCTCACATAATATAATATTACAAATAATTAATACATTATACAATGAAATGATCTTAGGCTTGTCCAATACATTGGACAATATTGGCCTTAGTTAATAATCATATTATAGTTTCAACATCCCCATAATCTAAATTGAGAGGCCAAGGAGAGAAGACATTAGTAACAATAATCTCCCCCATAATGGATGCTCTAGTGAGCCTCTGCATTTTGAGGTAGACTCATCTAGATCCCCCCATAATATAAAATTTATTACTACAAAAATATTTCCTACATAAGAGTCTTTTTACAATGGACCATAGTCACCACTTCCATTGTTAGACATTCCCACACACATCCAAAAAACACTTCCACTATGACTTCAAATGAAAAAGATAAGTCAATATTAGCACCTCCTTTAAAGGTAAGCTCCTTCAATATTTTATTATCACATAAGATATGTATTTAAAGAATAAATTTTCCACTTATGGCATACATCATCCTATTTGAATACTTCCTCTTGCCTTTCGACCACATTATTTCAATCACTAAAAGAGGCTTTGCATGAACCTATTTAAAACAAAAGTTGTTACAAACTTCCAAGAGTACCTAGACAAGAAATAAAAGGAGATCATGAAATATTAGATCTTCATTAATAAGCTAAATTAATTTCCCAAAGAAGAAAGAAGGATTGACTAAAGCACATCCTAAATATTTTCCTACAAGCCTCTAAAAGACTCAAAATCTATTACAACTATTACAAATCCAACTATTTCTTCAAACAAATTAGGCCAAAGATTGTGAATTGACCAAACACTATAATTTTTCCCATTAAGGCAAGTAATTAGGGATTTGTGGTACATCTTACACAATCTAACCCCTAACATTATAGTAGGTCCATGAACTGATGCCACTGGTGTATAGAGCTAAAAAAACTATACGATATGAAAAATGGGCTCAAAATGGTTTTATATGCAAACATTATGGCAATGGACCACAAAAAATAAAACCTCTAACATTATAAACACGATATTCAATATCTTGGTACCATTTATTACACTATGGTTCAATGGCACTTCCCACTTATATTTTATCACTTTAGTTGTACTTCTCCAATCTGATTGCAATAGTTAAAAAATGATTTGTTGAAACCCTTTAAATAGAAAATGTGTGACTTTATGTGGCATAAAGAGGATCCATGTTGACCACAAACCCATTGGAAATTCTAATAGCACTAAAAGGAATCAAGCCTTAGTCTCTCCTATGCCAAACATTATGTGCTAGCCATTATGCCAAGGCAATTTATGGGAAGGATCAACCACCATTTGCCTCTCATTCTTCCTCTCCATCACAAAGAAAAAACAAAACAATTGGATAAGGATTCAAACATAAGACCTTGCTCTTATAGAACTATCCCATAAACTATTAGGTCATTATAGCATGATGCAAAAGCTAGACACCTCCATGGAGTAACATCTTGTCAACCTCTTGAGATAGTAAAAAATAGCATGGGTTCACATCAAACTAGTGACCACCAACCATCAAACATTAGTTGGAATCCCCATGCTACTACAAAATTCAAGGAAGGAGAGCTTTGGACTCATGGTGACCAGAAATACATAGACAGTGGATCCTTTTACCATGTAAAAATAATATATGATGGATTAAACTTTCTTCACTTTTCTTTTCACATGCTTACATGCTATGCCCTAGCCATAATGGAATTTTTCCCACATGGATGGAGGCACACCCCTTCATAGTGGACAAGGGCTTTACACACCTAGATTTGTTCTAAGTCAAAGCAGGGGACATGCACAGATAAAGGTCTACATTTAAATTTGAAAATTATTACCATTTTTATAGATTATTATTCAACCTTTTAATTCCTACATTCTATGATTAAATTCTAATGATCTAAAGTGATTATTCATAAAAGCAAAAAAAATTCTTTATTGCTTTCAAAAAATAGATATAGAAAAAACTTCTTTGTTTCTTATGTAAAAAATACTTATGAGATAGAAGAAAATGTGTCCAAGGATTTGGAAGAAATATAGGAGGCACCAAAATGCATTCTCGCACGACCAAGTGAGGTAACTCCATACCCACTCTGTTACCATGTTGGAATTCAAAATATTTTCTAGAAATAAATAGAAGCAATATATACACTCAAAACTTATATAGAAAGTATAGAAGGAAAAAAAATGAATGAGAGAAACAAATATATGGGGGTGCCCATATGCACCATGAATATCATTATACAATCAATATATTAGATTACATGACACTTTGATAATCAAGTGAGGCATGAGAGGGGGCTATTTATATCAAAACCAAAACCCCAATTACAAAATAAAGTTTAATCTAAGCCAATAGAACAAGAAAAATCTAGGGTTTACAGTTTGATTATACCTAGTGAAGAATAAACATTGATTTACCACATCAAGGGTTTACAGTTTGATTTAGCTTTGATGGTTTGTAATTATAATCACCATGCACTAGTTGTAGCTTTTGAGGAAGTAGCCAAGGCAAACAATGTTTTGATTAGAGTATAAAAACTACCACCTACCCCACCAATTACCTATAGTGCCCATATTACCTAAAATCCATAAGCTCCTAGTTCTATAGCCCCCATTTTTCCCATTCCAAATACTTAATCAAACATTGCTGCTAATCAATTATCCTCTCTATATATTATCATGCATCATGGTCATAACTCGTCATTAATTATCACTTTTTAGCTATAACTTCTAGCTCTTCCCACTCTGTCCAATAGGACCCCAATAACTTTTCAATGACCAAGATGTTGGAGGTGATTAAAAATTTGGTAAACTAGAACAATGCTAAAAGGAAACAATGACAACAAGCTTTATATTACCAACCTTAGAAAACCCCATACTTCACTAAATATCAAGTACCTTAGCAAGGCATAAACCAAGTATTGAATCAATCTCATAACCATACGATAAACACCAATTTAGAGACCAAAACTTTGTGGTGTTTTCCATGCAATATAATGCATGATCCTATAAAATGTGTTGAAGCCATCAGTTATTCTCAAATAATCTACTATGACCAATAATTCCAAACTCAATAGGTTGCTATCTTAGATCAGTTGGTACCTACAACAAGTCATCCATATACCATCAACCTTAAATATAGTAATTAATTCATGTCCTACCCAATCCTAACAATTCTATATTTTCTAATTTTAGTGCTATAGAAACAAATGAAGAGTTCACATTTGAAGATGATGTTATATGTATTAACAAGCAAGGGGTTGGGACCAGGGGCAAGAGGAAAGCTTCTATAGAATAACTGAATTAGGTACAATAGTACTTAGGAGAGGTAATCCACCCTTATGCTTGAAGGATAAATATCCATTAGCTACACAACAAGAAAAAGAAAAAGAAAAGTAGATTGTTGAGAAGAATGTTGTAAATAATTTCCAAGTAGAAATGCAAACCTATAAGGATAGACAAATATTTAAGGATAAAGGGCCCTAAACTAAAGGGATTAATTAAGGAGGAGTAGATAAACATATATACAATAGTGGTAATAAATAAAGTATCAACTCTAAAAGAAGGTCAAGCAATAATTGAAATATCCCTCCCTCACTAGCAAAGGTCATGCAATAGCCATAAGGCAAAACTAGAAGTCCATTGCACAAAGTGAAAGTAGCTCTATAGAATTTAAGTTCACAATTATAAAAAGGATAAAAATATTCCCACAAAAGTGAGTATGTTGGAAGCAATAACCCTATTTAGTTAACGAGGTTTACTCTAAGAGGTTTTGAAAGATTAGGAAAGGATTTATGCTAGGGAAGAACAACTATAGCTAGCTCAAACTAACATATCTAATCAATAAAACTTGATAGTGAAGAACACAAGCTTATACTACGAGGGTGGGTGAACAATATAAGATCACTTTAAAATTTTCTTTACTCAAGCTATATAATCTAATATATCAATGCAATGTCAATAACAGTAATGAAAGTAATGCATAAATCACCACACACAATAGAGACACCAATTTAACATGGTTCACCCAATGTGGGCTACTCCACGAAGAAAATATTTCACTAAAATTTTCTCAACAAATCTCTTCGAAATCCTTTCCCTATTACAATATTTATAGACTTCTATCCAAAGGAGACACCAATCCCCTAATCAAGCTTGTAGATATCTATACATAGGATACACCAATCCCCTTAGCTGGTTTGTGGATCTCTATCCATAGGAGAACTCCTTCTCCTCTGCTCTGGCTGATGAACCTCTAGAAGACTATTGCATCCACTGCACTAGCTTGTGGATCTCTCTCCACTGAAGACTTTTATCCTCACTCAGAAGACCTGTCCTCACTACCCTGGCTAATGGATATCTATCCACTGGAGACTATTATCCTCTGCTCTATCACCTCCAAAGCTTGCTCTTAGCTATGTCTCAAATCTGCACTAAACATAGTCCTTCGATCTAGCACAAATCTTCTCAATCTCTATCTCAAATCTATACTAAACATAGTCCTTCAATCTAGCACAAATTTTCTCAATCTCTGTCTCAAATTTGTACTAAACACAATCCTTTAGTCTAGCACAAATCTACTCAATATCTATCTCCAAATCTACACTAAACACAGTCCTTCGGTCTAGCACAAATATGCTCAATCTCTATCCTAAAATCTACACTAAACACAATCCTTCAGTCTAGCCTCAAGCCTTAACACAAGGCTTGATCCAATCATAAATCAACTCTGCTAGATCTATCCCAAATATTAACTCAAGGTTTGAACAAATCAATCAATCAACTTTGCTCTCAAGTCTTCTCAAAGACTTACCTCAATTATGTATTGTAAGCTTCCACAAAAGCTTACACTAATCTATCCACAAGTCTTCACCAAGACTTACCTCAAATCAATTTCCAAAACTTGCAAATAAAACTCAACTCAATATTTCATAGAAAACCTCTTTCAAATCAATTTAGAATATAGAACAATTTGTTTCACAAAACTTGAACTATCACTCCAACACTTCCAATCAACTAAGCCCAATCAACTCCACTCAATCAATCACTCAATGAAAGCTTAGTAAAAAATGCTTATCAAACAAACCTCACATAACAATGATACTCATGATCTTTCACAATCATTAGTTCAATATAGTTCTCAACTTCAAATAAAAATGATACTCATGATCTTTCACAAACCCTAGTTCAAGATAGTCTCAACTCCACATAAAAATGATACTCAATATTTCCAACAATGCTTATCAAACAAGGTTTTAGTATCAACTTTCATTCCAAAAAACCTACATCAATCAAAATTTTATTTCTCAAAACCAAACTCAACAATGCTTATCAAACAATCCTTTTCACTCCAACTTAGCATTCACAACATCCAACAATATTTCATTCACAAGGAATATATGCCCATACCTTTATTTTGAAGAAGATTTGATTCTCAAAACTTGTCTCAATCACACTCACTCTTTTGCCAATCTCAAGGGTTAGATAGCAAAAATTTGTCCTTAATATTTTCTTTCAAAAATATTTCACCAAGTCAAAATATCAAAAATCAACTATACCTTATTTCTCCTTTAAAATCAATTTTTATAATATAACTTTATTTCAACAAAAACATCTAACACCCTTGGCACACCTTATTACTCCTTTTATCCACTTAAAAATCAAACACCCAAATTAAAACTTTGCATACCCTTTTATCTCCCTTTATAACTTATAAACCCTTTTAACTATGCAAATTTTAATAACAAAAACCTTTAGGAAATTAAAAATTTAATTTCCACCTTTATGCATTTCACGTGCAATATCAAACCTTAGAAAATGAGCGCATACCTTATTCTTACAATAAAAATAAGCTCGATGGATTTAGACCTCATGATCCCATTCTCCCAAGCACCTTCACATAATGCGCACCCACCAAGTGGGCTGGGTGCCCACACGCAATAAACGAGGCTCACGCCTCCGTATTAAGCTTCCTCTAACGACATGAACTAAAAACAAAAACCAACTTTGACTTGCCCAAAACACTATCGCATAGATTCGAACCCGTGGCCTGTCATCGGTGAGCAACCTAGCACTACCCTCACTGCCAACTGTGCTACTCGTGATTCTATTTTTGAGAAGTGTGCCCCACTAAAACTTATGCCTTCGTCTTTCTCCTTAAAGCTTTTAACACATGCGATTTCCTTCAGACCTTTAGCGCACGAATTTGTCTCACATTCAAATCGATCGCATGGATGAATTTATAAGGTGGGTTCTTACCCCCTTTTATATGCATGGCAATATCTTCAAACAAATTGGTAGATGAAATAATTTGATTTCGAATTTAATTCGAATTATGACCCTTTAAATTAATTTAAATTTAAATTTTACCTTTAGGTAAAATATTTAAATTTAAATAATTTAAAACTTAGGGCATTATAAACTTTCACATGGGTATTTTGGAGAATAATAAATTTATCACTCCACAACCTTTGCTTCTCTTCATGCCAAACTATAACCAAAAAATATTATAATATTATATATTATAATATTATTATTTTTATCAACTTGCTTCTTGCATTGCTAGAAAAACCACTGGAGGATATTTATAACACCGAAATTTGGACATCAACCTTTTGACATAAATGCATGGATGACATAGAAACTTGGTCATTATCCTTTTGAAATAAATACATGGATGACATTGAAACTTGGTCATCATCCTTATGACATTAATGATTACAAATGTTGCTTTCTTCTTAACACCAATGACAACAAACCTTTCTCATATTTACAACAATATTCCCCTTTGTCATTGATGACAACTCATTTTTATTTTACCATTTTCTTTACATTTTTCTATTCTGCTCCCCTTGAGAAACTGCTCCCCCTGACTGAATTCTCTCCCCCTATTGGAATATTTTCAACATTGCCTCCTTAGTCCTAAGTATTAAGTCCTAGTATTTAGTTTTAGTTTAATGTTTTGATTTACATATTTCTAGTTAATTTGATTAGCATACATTGAGGTTTTTGCTTGGTTAATTAATGTTTGACCATAGTCCAAGATTATCATGTTGTTAGGATAAGAGCTATCTTTAAGTTAGTTTGTTGTAATAAGTTTAAGAGGATTTCTCTCAACCACCATGTCTATTTTTAGTTCTTTCAATAACTATAAAACTATGTAATGCATTGTTGATCAATAGAACAATTTCACCATTGTTTCTCATTTGGTATCAGAGTAGGTTTGCTCAAATGGATCAAAACCTGTGGAGAGTGGTGTGAAGTGATCTGAAACACACACTTTGTCAGAGAAACTCAAGTGGCCAGCACTCAGCAGATTTGAAAGGAAGAGCTTGAGTAAATCATTAATATCTCACGAATCCTGAGGTATTTGATTATGAAATTTTGAGGGTTGTTAGGTAATTGTATCAAGAGGATGTAGTAAAAATTTCAGGTGATTTGGAGCTAATTTGCTAATTTTATTAGCATTTTTAGTTTTTAAATAAAATGGTTGTATAAGGTGGAATACAGGGTATTTGCTTCTCAAATTTTGGGAGAAATATTATTTCGATAAAATCATAATTCAGAAAAAATTTCAGATCATTGGGATCTGTATTGATTGATTTATGTGAATATTTATTTTTCCTTCAACAATCCTAGATCCGAAATTGTGATAAAAAGGGAAAAAGTAAATGATCACATATTTTTCACCTTTGTGATTTTTCTTCTGAAATTTAGAGGGTTTTCAGATTATTGTCTCAAGAATACAGAGTGTAATTTTCAAAAAAATTTGGGTTGTATGGATTGATTTATGTGAAGAACAGTGAGGTTGTCTCAAAAACACTCTAAGATCTAGAAAGGGCAAAAGTAAATTGATCACATATTTCTCATTTGTGTGAATTTGGATCTAAAATTTAGTGGATTATCAGATAAGTATATCAGAAGTCTACAGGAAAGGAGTGGCTAAGATCTAGGTGGAATATTTATGAATGGTGGATTGCAGAATGGCCACCATGTATAAAGAATTGGAAGTACCCAAATTCAATGGAGATAATTATGCTATTTGGAGCATAATGATGAAGACCTTATTTAAGGCTCAAGACTTATGGGATATAGTTAAATAAGGCTATGAAGAACCCTCTTGGAATAAGCTACAAGGTGAGGAGAGAAAAGAGAAGAAGGAGCAGCAATATGCAAATTGCTTAGCTCTTATGGATTTGAGGAGAGGAATGGAAAAGAATGTTTTTCCTCTCATAGCCAATTGTAGATCAGCTACAATGGCATGGCAAGTGTTAAAATATGCTTATGGGTTTGATGAGGATACCCATAAAGCCATGAGTGACAATCATGAAGATTGTTTAAGCAATGAGGAGCCTTGCTTCCTTGAAGCAGTTTCTGAATTAGATCCTTTTGAAGGAGTTTTTGAAGAGTCTTGTAAAGACTCATATGAAGTTGTTGGTCCGGCTTTCATGCACACCCCGGCGAAGGATGGGCAAGGAAGCTCCGGAGACATCCACGGGACGAATCCCACTCACTTTAGGATCTAGCTGGTTATCCAAGGTGCGAGTTACAGAGTTGGGTCGAATGGCTATTCACTCTTTTCCACTTCGGAATAGATTTCAATATGGACTCGCTTTACCTTGGGGGTTCCTGAACTTGTTCAGTAGTTGCTCAGTTCTTGATCATCATATTTGAAAATTATCCTTGATCTAGCTCTCATGGGTCAGCAGATTTAAATAAAAGACAAATAAAGAAAATAAAAATGGATCATTCATCGAAAACAAAGAGAGGGTAGGGTAGGGCAGAAAGAGAAGTTTATCAGACATCAACTGCAAAACTTAAAACTACCAATCTTATCTATGCTATCAGCTTCACAATAGAACAAATCAAAGAAGAAAGTGTCTCTAGATCACTTTCAACTAAGAGCACAAGGCAAAGTGGAACAGATCTAGCAAAAAATATAAATCCAAGGGGGTTAAAGGTATCTTTCACGGGGCCTAGCTCACACTAAGAGAGCATTAGAACAACGACCTAAAATCGTATTTTCCCTAACACAAGATAGAACAACTGAAGCCTAACAGCATATTTAATCTTGATATCTCAAATTTACAGCATATATCTAATAAACTTTAATGGAACAGAAAACAAAAAAAGATACACTTATCACACTCCAAAAGATTAGGCTCCCGGCCATGCTATCGAAATCTAAAGCACATCAACTCCAAGTCCAAAAACAAAGGATTTCACAATATTTGCAAGAAATTGCTTATAAGCCTTTTATTTCTAAGTCTCCACCTCCCGTAATTACATTGAGAAGAAGTATTTATAGATTGGGATGCCGTCTTTTCAAAATATCTTCTTCTCATACGCTATATTATCACATCTAAACCCTAGGACCCGGGTTTTACAATAAAAATCCATTTAAAATCAAAGTCCGGATAGAACTTAACCCTTCGACAAATGCGTCCCCATAAATGGAGAAGATAAAATCTAGCCACTTGCATTCATTCGCTGCATAAATGCCTCCATTATTCTCGGTGGGGATGAGTCACCACTTCTCCATCAATTTGATCTCCGTAAAGGCATCCCGAGTTGAAATTATCTCATGCTATTAATTATGTCATAAATTTGCTATTGAATGCTTTTATCGGCTTCTTTTCCTCTAGCATGGCGGTCTCGATCAAATTGCACTTTAACTTTGACTTTATGGCCTTTCCCGATTGTCCCCAAGTGCGGATGGAATCTTGCATGAAAGACAAAAATATTTAATTAGTACTTTAATAAACATTAAATTAAAGCATTAAAGGTTAAAACAGATTAAAATCAGCTAAAAAGCTTGCATGTCGGCTTCGCTGTCTCATACATGCTTTGACACGTGTCGCTACCCCAGGATGCCTTCTATTTCCCGCTGGAATGCACTTTCAGGCCTTTAGAGGGCTTTCTCTCTCCTATCGTGAAAATGCGACATGTCGCGAAATCGTGACGTCCCCAGCGCTGCGCTGCTTCTCCCCCTGTCGACCGCGAATGCGACATGTCGCGAAATCGCGACCTTCCCTGGCCTCCGTACAACTTGATTTTCAGCCGCGAAAATGGAACATGTCAGCGCGTCACTGCGAGTTCGCCAAAGCTGCATGCGTTGACCGCGTTGACCGCGATTTTGGAACATGTCAGCGAATCGCTGCAGCTTTCTCCCTTCGACACTTTCTTCTGAAATCGTCGTGATATCGCGACACTTCCAAAAATGGAAACGTCGTGATTTCACGCAGATCCGTACCATTATCTTCTCTCTCCAAAAGCTGTCGCGATTTCGTGACCTTTCTGGCACTTAGCCGATTTTCATGCATTTTCTCTCTCCTACCGCGAAAATGCGACATGTCGCGAAATCGCGCTCTTCCGTACGATCTGCTTCTCTCTCCTCCGGTCGGTAGCGATTTCGCGACGGTTTCCATAAATGGAAACGTCGCGATATCGCGACACTTCAAAAAATGGAAAGTGTCACGATTTCGCTACGTTTTTCCGACTTAGCTACTTTTGCCAAAATTTGTCGCGATATCGCGACATTTCAATGGAAGTGTCGCGATATCGCGACACTACCAAAAATGGAAAGTTTGATTTTTCATGAATTTATGCAACTATTTTATGGATTTTCTCGGTACCGGTGCAAGATTTTCTTTGTGCATAAATGATCCTAGCATGTAAAAAATGAATTCTTGGATAACACAGCTAGAATGCAAGAAAAAGCACAACTTAAAAAAGGAGGCAAGCAAAATTGGATTTAAACCTGAAAATGATCAAGAGGGTCCCTGCTGCAAAAATGGAATTTCAGAGTTTTCTAAGGATGGAATCTCATTTTTCAGTGGGGGTGTGTTGCTTCTCAACAGAAGTCATGCTTTGTAATGGAGAATTATTTTTTGCAGAGGAAGGCCTGTATGTAGAAAACCAACAAGATGAAGAATGCTTCATGGAGGAAGCATATGTTGCTAAATTTTGTGATGAAAATATAAGAAGAGGTGTGTATTCCTCAAGAGGACGAGGAGGAAGAAGAGGATTTGTTGTTGATAGAAGAAAAAGTGATAAAAAATATCTCATGGAGGAGATAAATGAAGAGTGTATTATGGATAATGCACCTAAAATTCTCATGGGAGAGAATAAAGATGATAATAGGATCAACCAAAATTGTTGGCATGTTGATGGAGAAGCAATGTTTATGGAAGACCATTGTCTTGAAGACCATTCACTTGGAATGGATGTATGCTCTCTTGACAGAGAAAATGAAGATCTCCTACAAGGAGAAGATAAAATTGTTAGAGTTCCTCTAAAAGGGGAGAAAAATGTGAAAAATGAGATAGAAACAGAAAATGGAAATGAGATTGCTGATTTTCTTATCGTAATGGCAAAGGAAACTTCACTCATGGATGAAGATCACTCACTTGGAGTGACTACATTGCAGAAAGAGAGTTGTCTTGAAAAGGCAATTATGTATGATTGCTTGAATGAATGGTGTTTCAACACACCAACATGGATTGAACAAAGGAGGAGAACTATTAGTGAAGAGTTGATGGTTGATCTTGAAGCACCATACAATGAAGGAGAACTGCTACAAAATAGCTTTATGGGAAGCACCAAATCTACTCATACTAAAGGTAATGTTTTTATGATTAATGATTTGTTTTTTGTGAGCAGGAATGAAAAGAAAGGTGATTGTCTCATTGAGACAAATTTGATGAAGAATCTTTTTGGAGAGAATACAGTGATGGAGAACTTGGGTCACATGGATCAAAATGATGTGTTCAAAATTCCTTGGGAGAAGGATTCTTGTAAAGTCATTGTTGTGAGAGAATATTTGTGTGAGGAGAAAATTTATGTTGCATATGTAGTTGGTCATTATATGGCCATATTTGTTGTGATATTTTGTGTGAAAATATGTGAAAGAGTTGTATGGTATAATCATCTATGTGAGATGATTAATTGTAAATACTCATGTGGAGTATTTTTTAGTGTTGAAGATGTAAAAGAAGATCAAAATGTGAGAGCATGGTTTAAAGACCATAATGATAAATATGTAAGAGAGTGGTTGCTGAAAACCACAAGAGGAGATACTTTTGTTGAAGGGGGAGCTAATCAACAAAAGAAGGCACTCAAGCATTTGCAGGAAATCCCACATAAAGAGTGGAAGGAGTGCCACCATAAGTATTTTGTAAATTCTGATTTCTTGATTCAAGATTGGAGGAAACGTAAGAGAAAAATTTTCTTCCAACTCTGTGATGCTTAAAGAACTCTTGCATGAGTATCTTTAGCATCAAGGGGGAGAATGTTGGAATATTTTCAACATTTCCTCCTTAGTCCTAAGTATTAAGTCCTAGTATTTAGTTTTAGTTTAATGTTTTGATTTACATATTTCTAGTTAATTTGATTAGCATACATTGAGGTTTTGGCTTGGTTAATTAATGTTTGACCATAGTCCAAGATTAGCATGTTGTTAGGATAAGAGCTATATTTAAGTTAGTTTGTTGTAATAAGTTTAAGAGGATTTCTCTCAACCACCATGTCTATTTTTAGTTCTTTCAAGAACTATAAAACTATGTAATGCATTGTTGATCAATAGAACAATTTCACCATTGTTTCTCACCCCCTAACTCAAATCTCTCCCCCTTTGAAATCAATGGCAAAGGATCACCTTTGGGACTCGGTGATAAGAATGAGACTCTTAGCTTAGCCCCTCCTCCACCTCCTCTTGAGGTGGTTAATTATGGGGTGGGAGTATTTCTACTCCCAAAAAACACTGATATTTACCTTTGTCCACTTTCTTCCTCAACTGATCCTTCTGATTCCTCTGACTATTTCTGTTCTTGCTTGTCTCTGGAATTTATGCTCTACACCACTTTTTTGTATGCCCATTATCATTGCACTTATAACACTTAATGTTGTTATTTCTTGGAGGTGCAACTATCTTGAAGTTTCTTTTGGTGAAGCCATATCCATTTTTGTCATGAACCTTGTAATTTACTGCCTTGTGACCAAACTGATTACAAGAGTAGCAATACCCTTGAAAAAATATCTATTTCTAAAATTTCCATATTCCTGTCTTCCATGTGTCCTGCACTGTGAAGCCTTGTGCCCAAACCTGTGACATGAGAAGCATCATCCATTGAAACTACCTTGCCTTGATCCCATTGGTCTCTTAGTCTCTTCTACCCTATGTTGCTTCCTGTTCCATCTATTCCTCATTTGTGCATTGTTCCTTTTCCTATTGAAATATTTATTGTTCAAATCATCCTCAAAAATCTCACTTTCTCTTAAAATTTCTTCTTCTAAAGTTTCTTCTTATTCGAAACTTGAGATTGACACCTCTCCTTATTTTCTTTGTTCCTGTTCAAATCCAAGTCCTGTTTTTTTTGATGAATGCCTTTGTACCTTGATAATATTGTCTATGGTTTTTGAGCTCTTTTCAAACTTGTGTAGCTTATCTTTAGACTCTTTTACTTCCTTAGTGAAGCTACTTATTGCTCTAACCTTTCACATTCTAAAACCTTTGCTTCCAATTTTTATTTGAATCTCCTTGTCTTAGCTATTGAGTTAGTTATATCCTCTATAAGCTTTCCTTTCTCTTCATCACATTCTTGAAATTTAAGCTTGATTTTTGAGTTTTGATTTCTTACCTCCCTTAATGCATCAAGGGCATGAATAAGATCACCCTCAAGATCAACTTCTCCTTTCTCTGATTCTTCCTCTATTTGTTTTCCTTTGAAAATATCTTCATTCTTTTATGAATATTTTCTAATATAAGCACTTCCTTCTTCTTCTATTGCCATAAGAAGACTTGCTTTTGGTCCTTCAAGTGTATCTTCATATTCATCATCATTAAAAATGAATCCAGTCTTTGTACAACTATATTCAAGATGACCAAATCTTTTTGTTGTGGTGCAGTGGTGAATGGCCTGGGTGCTGGTAGAGGCCGACCCAGGTTCCATTCCCCTTGTCTCCATATTGCAGATATATGGTATAGTTAGGAATGTCCTATGTGCTGGTAGAGGCCGACAAGGCTCCATTCCTCCTATGCCCAACCTGTTGAAAGTGGCACCTCGAAAGGGGTGTTTTCCACTATAAATTAGTTTTATTTGCTTATTGTGGTGCAGTGGTAAATGCCCTGGGTGTTGGTAGAGGCTGATCCAGGTTCCATTCCCCTTGTCTCCATCCTGCAGATATATGGTATAGTTAGGAATTTCCTATGTTCTGATAGAGGCCGACAAGGCTCCATTTCTCCTATGCCCAAACTGTTGAAAGTGGCACCTCGAAAGGGGTATTTTCCACTATAAATTAGTTTTTACCCAGGTTTTGTAGGTGAGTTGGAGAGGAGAGGGCAATCCTCCAAGGGAGGTCCCAGGTTCGAATCTCCACCCTACCAAAAAGCTAAATTGGGTACCCAAAATCCAATTGATAATGTTGGTACAGGCAAGGCTGGGTGCAACCCCCGGGTGACTTTGACAATGTAGAACCCCCTGTTCATGGTCTTTTAGACCAAGGCGGCCCCGAAAGGGGTTTTTCGCTTAAAATAAAAAATAAAAATAAAAATAAAATATTCAAGATGACCAAAGATACCACATCTAAAACACTTGAGAATCATTGGTGACCTTTTTCTAATAACTTATTTTTCTTTTGCTAGAAATAGTAATTCATCTTTATCATTATATGAGGAACTTTCATCACTATCACTTGAGCTCTTACCTGCCTTGTCTGCATAGAAAATCATCTTATGCCTTTGGAAAAACTTCTTTCCTTGCTTACCTTGTCCATCCCTACTTTTATTTTGGTACCTATTTTTTTTTGTTTTCCTATTCTTATGATCCTATTTTTCTTCATCATTGCTATTTCCAGCCTCTGGATAATCAGTTGCATAGTGACCATATTTACCACAATTAAAACATCTAACTAAATTTGTACCTTTATAATTTCTTGATTCCTTGTTCCTTCTGCCATAATTTACTTTTTCATCACTGGATAACTCATTGCTTGAATCTGACTTCTTACCCTTTGTCTTATTAGTAACTTTGAAGGCTGCTTCCTTCTAGGGAATAGGTTCCTCTTTTATTCTCATCCCTTGTCAAAAGATCAATGTTCTTTGACTCTTCTATAGCTGAAATATTTTCACTAAACCTTTTTTAGAGTGACCTTAAAATCTTATCACAAACATTAGATTATTGAACTTCAAGCCCAAGTCCTTGCATGGAGTTAACAATCTCATCTACATGAAGTAGATATGCAGTAATGTTTTATTAATCCTTCATATTTAGGTCTTCAAATATTCCCTTGTAATTTCACAACTTTACCCTTTTGACCTTTTTATCTCCTTCATATATACCTTGCAACTTATCCCAAATTTCCTTTGCTGATTTGCAATGCATAACCTTTATAAACTTTTTTTCACGCAAACCTTTCAAAATTCCATTCATTGCTCTTAAATTGTAATGATGTAGAAGCTTACCATATTTATCTGTAGGTGGAGTAGTTGGCGATATGTATCCATTCTCAACTACTTCCCATACCTCATTTCCAAGTGCCATTAGGTGAATATTCATTCTCATACTCCAAAGTATATAATTATTCCCATTGAACAATGGTGTTGAATTCCCTAAAGATCCATCCTTAGAATTCATCTATGTTCTTGTAAGCTTTTCCTTCAAGTTGTTAAACTCTTTTGAAGGAACTCGCTCTGATACCAATTGAAGAACACAAGCTTATACTAAGAGGGGGATGAACAATATAAGACCACTTTTTAATTTTCTTTACTCAAGCTATATAATCCAATATATCAATGCAATGTTAATAAAAATAATGAAAGTAATGTATAAATCACCACACACAATAGAGACACCAATTTAACATGATTTACCTAATGTGGGCTACTCCACGAAGAAAATATTTTACTAAAATTTTCTCAAAAAATCTCTTGGGAATCATTTCCCTATTACAATGTTTATGATCTATCCAAAGGAGAAACCAATCCCCTAATCAAGTTTATGGATCTCTATCCATAGGAGACACCAATACCCTCAGCTTGTTCATGGATCTATCCACATGAGAACTTCTCCTCTGCTCTAGATGGTGAACCTCTAGAAGACTATTGCCTCCATTGCACTGGCTTATGGATCTCTCTCCACTGAATACTCCTATCCTCACTCAAAATACCTATCCTCACTACCCTGGCTAATGGATCTCTATCCACTGGAGACTACTATCCTCTGCTCTATCACCTCCAAAGCTTGCTCTCAGCTCTGTATCAAATTTACACTAAACACAATCCTTCGATCTAGCACAAATATGCTCAATCTCTGTCTCAAATCTAATCTAAACACAATCCTTCGATCTAGCACAAATCTGCTCAATATCTATCTTAAATATACACTAAACACAATCCTTCGATCTAGCACAAATATGCTCAATATCTATCTCAAATATGCACTAAACATAGTCCTTCGGTCTAGCACAAATTTGCTCAATATCTATCTCCAAATTTGCACTAAACTCAATCCTTTGGTCTAGCATAAATCTGCTCAATATCTATCCTCAAATTTGCACTAAAAATAGTCCTTCGGTCTAGCCTCAAGCCTTAACACAAGGCTTGATACAATCACAAATCAACTCTACTAGATATGTCCCAAACCTTAACTCAAGGTTTGAACAAATCAATCAATCAACTCTTCTCTCAAGTATTCTCAAATACTTACCTCAATTCTATATTGTAAGCTTCCACAAAAGCTTACACTAATCTATCCACAAGTCTTCACCAAGACTTACCTCAAATCAATTTCCAAAACTTACAAATAAAACTCAACTCAATATTTCACAAAAAACCTCTTTCAAATCAATTTAGAATATAGAACAATTTGTTTCACAAAACTTGAACTATCACTCCAATACTTCCAATCAACTAAGCCCAATCAACTCCACTCAATCAATCACTCAATGAAAGCTTAGTCAACAATTCTTATCAAACAAACCTCACATAACAATGATACACATTATATTTCACAATACTTAGTTCAATATAGTCCTCAACTTCACATAACAATGATACTCATGATCTTTCACAAACCCTAGTTCAAGATAGTTCTTAACTCCACATAACAATGATACTCAATATTTCAAACAAAGCTTATCAAACAAGGTTTTAGTATCAACTTTCATTCCATAAAACCTACATCAATCAAAATTTAATTTCTCAAAACCAAACTCAACATTGCTTATCAAACAATCCTTTTCACTCCAACTTAGCATTCAAAACATCCAACAATAATTCACTCACAAGGAAGATATGCCCTTACCTTTGTTTTGAAGAAGATTTGATTCTCAAAATATGTCTCAATCACACTCACTCTTTTGCCAATCTCAAGGGTTAGATAGCAATAATTTGTCCTTAATATATTCTTTCAAAAATATTTCACCAAGTCAAAATATCAAAAATCAACTATACCTTATTTCTCCTTTCAAATCAATTTTTATAATATAACTTTATTTCAACAAAAAAATCTAACACCCTTGGCACACATCCAACGATGCAAACTAAAAATGAAAACCAACTCTGTACTACCCAAAACACTGTCGCACGAATTCGAACCTGCAACCTGTTGCTTACGAGTGACTTAGCATTACCCTCTGTTAGGATCCCATCCTAACCCTAAATGTAATAACTTCTATGATGTAATAATTCCTAAATAATGTGGGTAGTACCCATGATTAATATTTTGTAATGTTCTAAGTTTTAGCTTATATAGTGCCTATGACAAATGGCACCCTTTTTATGTAACACATGGTAGATAGGTTATGTAAGGTGGCCTTGTGCATGTAATTTGAGTGACATTGTGCATGTAATTCGAGTGGCATTATGCATGTAATCCAGGTGGCATTTTGCATGTAAGCTAACCATGGAAGGGAACTCTTTAAATACCCGAGAAGGCACCAATGTATTCATATTTTTGCAAATTAATGAAGTGTTGAAGGAGGTTGCCCCCTCGAAGAGGCCTGCAATTCAATCTTATTGTGAGATTGTTCCTTTATGCAAATTTATGTTATAATGTGTAATTTGTTCTGAATATTAATATGATGTTTATGTGAGTTTATTTCCAAGCAATTGTGTGAGAGTGTGTTATTTGAGTTTATTTTATAGCAGGATCCTAACAAGTGGTATCAGAGTGCTTTCCAGGGCCAATTTCTGCTGCAACAGTAATGATTCTTTCCTGTTAGGTATAATCCTCTGTTATTTTCATGTAAATTTTTTTTATTATAAAAAAAAAGACAAATACCAATCAAAAAAAAAAAATAGTCCTTTTTAGTTGAGTAGGTAGAAACCCTATGTCGAGGGTTTTAAAATATCATGAAGGATATGTCATTATTGGCTAAGCTAGATAGCCCATACAACATCTAGTGAAGTGAGGGGCGATCAGGCTCCAATACCCAGGCCTCAGACAGAACTCGTGCACGAACTTGAGCTCCCACGCATCTTCGGGTGTATCGGGAGACCATTCTAGGGTTAACAAAATTTTATCCAGTAGGAATCTTCTCAGCCTTATATCATCCATAGTCTATGGGACACAACATCCTGGACGATTACCCTCTTGTACTATCAGATAGGTAGATAGTGTGCTCAAGGGTATGTGTGGAATCCTCCTTGGGTAGTGGCCTAAAATATTGGTCCGAGCACTATTGTTCGTCACTGTGGTATATCAGAGGGCCTATGGGTGTTACATACTTCTTTACTTAGCATACCCTGGTTCTGTTAAAACTTCAACCTACAACAAAATCACAAATCAAAATTCCTTGTTGTAATCCTGCATTCCAAATTCCCAAAAGTGAGCATATAAGAAAGGAATCCTCTACAAAAAAATAACATACATTGCATGGATTTGGGATAAAATATGAGGGTGATAGTTAAGTTGACATTATGGAGAATAACAATCAAATTTACAGTGGTAGTAATAGTAAGGTTAGTCAGGTCAGCACAGTCAGGTTAGAGACTATAGTTTTCAGAATAGAACTGTCATAATAGTAACCTATAGAATACAAAGAATATTTAGGCTAGTGAGGTAACCAGTGTCAGAGAGACTATCCAGGCTGAGCAAAATAGTGAGTGAGTGACCAGAGACCAATTATAGATAGTGCTCCAGTACCCAATTTTTGCACTGTAGCTCAAAATCAAAAACTGTAAACACCGTTAGACTCGGTAAATTAGGAGAAAAAAAAAATAGCTGGGGTGCCCAAAAGTAGTGTTGTGGGATATATCTCATTGTGACCACATCTTAGAACTGATCATTTTGATATATAGCACCCAAGAACTTTTTTGGACACCTACTAAAAATAGTAAGTCCTGAAACCCAATTCTAATTTTAGTAACTGGTCATAAAAGGTTCCAAAATGGCCCAGGGTACCCATGGACATCAAAAAGAGCTAGAACAGATGGACTCCTTAACCAAAGCCATTGAGAATTTGAACTTGGCAATTTTCTCCATAAGGGAAGAGGTCCAAGGTCTTCATCTAGATCATGAGGCCACTAGTGCTCGCTTAGAAGAAACACTGATAAATATGGGTAGCAAGTTCCATAAGGGACCACTCAAAACAGAACACCAGGCTAAAAAATCTGCAAGGAATGACTATGACCCATCCTTTAAAATGCCAAAATTGGACTTCCCTCAATTTAATGGGAAGGATGTTGATGGGTGGTTATGTAGGGTTGATCAATTATTTAGACTTCATAATGTTCCCATATATCATCGAGTTTAGATGGCCTCCTTCAATTTGGAATATGAGGCTCTACACTGGTTCCAATGGTTATGTAATTCCAACCCAAATCTCTCTTGGGAGGAATTTGAGTCCCAACTACTAACCCACTTTGGGCCTAGTGAGTATGAGGACTTCACAGGGGCCTTGACCAAACTACAACAAACATCCTCAGTCCGTGATTACCAAACTCAATTTGAAAAATTTGCCAATAAGACAAGAGGATTGATGGAGGGGTTCTTCATGAGTTATTTTATCAGTGGGTTAAAAGGGGATCTCCAAGCTGAAGTAAAGATGTTGAAACCACATTCCATGATGGAAGATATCAGTTTGGCCCGTTTGGCCGAATCTAAACTCTCAAACCAAAGGCACCCCCCACGGTTTTCTCCAAACCGACCTTCATTTCCTTTTCGTGCCCAAAATTTAGTGGATAGTAAACCTACTACACCCAAGCGACTGGCTACAGAGGAGATGGATGCACATCGTTCCCAAGGCTTATGTTATAATTATGATGAAATTTTTTTTAAAGGACATAAGTGTGCCAACAAAAGACTGTTCTTAATAGATGTTGAGGAACCTGCTAACACTGATCAGAGTGATGAGGATGAGGACCTCCATGAAACACCTGCCCCATAGGAAGAAGATACACAGGGGTCTGAGGCCAGATATTTCAGTCCATGCTCTTGCAGGCATTACCACTCCACAAACCATGAAAGTTGTGGGATTTTTCAAGGGCCAACGTCTTACCATCCTTATTGATTCAGGTAGCACACACAACTTCATTGATCCTAGAGTTGATAAGTAGGAAAATTGCTATATCCACAGTTGTAATTCATTCGAGGTCATGGTAGCCAATGGGGGAACATTACCTTGTAAAGGAAAATGTCGCAATGTCAAGATCAAGATAGGGGACTATGAACTCAAGCAGGACATGTTTGCCCTCCAATTGGGAGGATGTGATATGGTTTTGGGATCTCAATGGTTGAGTACGTTGGGCACTATCAGTTGGACCTTTGCAGATCTCTGGATGCAATTCTCCCAAAATGGACAAACACACTTACTCAAGGGCTCCCCTACAGGAAAACCTCACCTCATTAGTTCCAATCATATGGAGAAAGTGCTAAAGAAATAAAAACATGGGGTCATTGCACAACTCTTCTCCATCCAACCAACCACTTCACTAATGGCCGAAATTCCATCAGACCTGCAACTAGTTCTACACAAACATGATGTTGTCTTTGCAAAACTAACTACACTCCACTGCGTCACTCTCACGACCATGCTATCCCATTGCTCCTGGGTAGTGCACCACCAAATATCAAGCCATACAGGTACCCTCATGCCATGAAATCAGAACTGGAAAAATTGGTACAAGAATTACTCAAGGCTAGTGTCATCCGGCCTAGTACTAGCCCCTACTCCTTGCCTGTCCTACTTGTTCCCAAGAAATATGGCTCATGGCGCCTATGTATTGACTATCGAGAACTCAACAAGACTATAGTCAAGGATAAATTTCCTATTCCAGTGGTTGATGAACTACTCGATGAACTACATGGGACCATGTATTTCACCAAGCTTGATCTCCGCTTTGGCTACCATCAGATCCGACTCAAGGATGAGGACATCCCCAAAACTGCATTTCGCACTCATGAAGGTCATTATGAATTCTTGGTAATGCCATTTGGTCTCACAAATGCTCCTTCTACATTCCAAAGTCTTATGAACAACATCTTTCGACCCTTTCTACGGAAGTTCATCCTTGTGTTCTTCGATGACATCTTGATTTATAGTCGCACATGGGAAGAGCACCTCAATCATGTGGATCAAAATTTATAGTTGTTGGTCACCCATAACATTTTTTCCAAAAGGTCCAAGTGTTCCTTTGGCCTTATTGAAGTAGAGTATCTGGGACACATTGTCTCACAGGTTGGCGTCAAGGTTAACCCTAAGAAGATCCAAGCAATTCAAGAGTGGTCGAAACCTTGCACCCTCAAGGGACTTCGAGGATTTTTAGGGCTTACATGCTATTATCACAAATTTGTCTACAATTATGGGAAGATAGCTGCCCCCCTCACCTCCATGTTGAAAAAATATTCCTTCACTTGGACAGGGCCTGCTGAACAAGCCTTCATTGAACTCAAGCATGCTATGACAACCACCCCCATCTTAGCCATGCCAGATTTCTCTAAACCATTTTTCATTGAAAGTGATGCTTCTGGTCGTGGCATTGGGGCAATATTGATGCAAGAAGGATGACCTATGGATTTTACTAGCAAGGCACTCTCCGATCGTAATCTGGGAAATCCACATATGCTAAGGAAATGTTAGCCATATTGCATGCAGTCACACATTGGCGACCATACCTCATTGGGCGTCACTTCTCCATTAAAACTGACCATCAAAGTCTCAAATATTTCTTGGAACAAAGAGTTGCCACACCTGACCAACAAAAGTGGGTTTCTAAACTCATGGGCTATGATTATGATATCACCTACAAAAAGGGAAAGGAGAATATTGTGGCTGATGCTCTTTCTTGCCAAATGGAGACCGTAAGTATGTTGTGTGCCATATCAGCACCACTTCCCCAATGGATTGATTCCTTGCATCAAGAAGCACGTCAAGATGCAGATTTGCAAGCTTTGATAGCCTCACTAATGGATGATCTAGATTCTGCACCAGGATATAATTGGAATGGCCATGATATGCGCTACCATCAACGCCTAGTTCTACCTCATAAGTCCCCACTTCAAGAGCTCCTCATGAAGGAATTGCATGCCACTCCCTCTGCAGGCCATTTTGGGTTCCTTAAAACATTTGAGCAACTCAAGCGCACCTTCTTTTGGAAAAGTATGAAACGAGACATCCGCTCTTTTGTTGCTTCCTATGACACATGCCAAAGGATGAAATGTGAAATAGTGCACTCTTCGGGCACTCTTCAGCCATTGCCTATCCCGGATCAGGTTTGGACCGACATTTCCATGGACTTTATAGAAGGACTCCCTAAATCTGGAGGCAAGTCAGTTATTTTCATGGTAGTGGACTGCCTTTCAAAATATGCTCACTTTTGTGCCCTTGCCCATCCTTATACAGCATCCGTTGTTGCACAATTTTTGTTTGACTCCATATTTCACCTTCATGGCATGCCGACCTCCATTGTATATGATCATCACCTTCACTAGTCATTTCTGGCAAGAGTTGTTTAAGTTGTAGGGGACTCAACTCAAAATGATTTTAGCCTACCATCCGCAAACGGATGGTCAAACAAAAGTTGTTAATAAATGCTTGGAAACCTACCTTCACTGCTTTGTCTCAGATCATCCCACTCAATGGGACAAATGGCTATCCTTGGCCGAATGGTGGTACAACACTTCCTATCATACCGCAACCAAACTCACACCATTTGAAGCAGTCTATGGGCGCCTTCCACCTACGCCTTCCTCTTACATTCTTGGCAGCTCCAAGGTCTAGGCCATCGACAACACTCTGAGTCAACACACCAAGGTCCTTCGCCAACTTAAGAAGAATTTGAACATGGCCCAGAATCGGATGCACCAACAAGATGATCAACATCATTCTGAGTGTAGTTTTGATGTAGGTGATATGGTCTTCCTTCGCTTGCAGTCATAAAAATAATCATCCCTACAACTTCGTAGGTGTTAGAAGCTTGCTGCAAAATTCTATGGCCCTTACCAGGTTCTACAAAGGATTGGCCCCACAACTTACAAATTTGCGCTCCCACCTACTTCCAAGCTTCATCCAATTTTTCATGTTTTCGCTCTCAAGAAAGTTATGGGCACACAGGTACAGGTTCAATCCACACTTACTGAATTGGATGAAGAATGCTCCATATTACTTTAACCTGAGCAGTTGTTGGATCGTCGAACTCACACTCTTCACAACCGTACAATTACAGAGATCTTGGTTCAGTGGTGTGGGCTTCAACCTGAAGATGCTACATGGGAATCTCTCCACCAACTCTAGCAACAGTTTCCTCATTTCAGCTTTGAGGACAAAGCTTCTTCAATGGGAAGGACATGTTAGGATCCCATCCTAACCCTTAATGTAATAACTTCTATGATGTAATAATTCCTAAATAACGTGGGTAGTACCCATGATTAATATTTTGTAATGTTCTAAGTTTTAGCTTATATAGTGCCTATGACAAATGGCACCCTTTTTATGTAACACATGGTAGATAGGTTATGTAATGTGGCATTGTGCATGTAATTCGAGTGGCATTGTGCATGTAATTCGAGTGGCATTATGCATGTAATCCAGGTGGCATTTTGCATGTAAGCAAACCATGGAAGGGAACTCTTTAAATACCCGAGAAGGCACCAATGTATTCATATTTTTGCAAATTAATGAAGTGTTGAAGGAGGTTGCCCCCTCGAAGAGGCCTATGATTCTATCTTATTGTGAGATTGTTCCTTTATGCAAATTTCTGTTATAATGTGTAATTTTTTCTGAATATTAATATGATGTTTATGTGAGTTTATTTCCAAGCAATTGTGTGAGAGTATGTTATTTGAGTTTATTTTATAGCAGGATCCTAACACCCTCACTATCAGTTGTGCTACTAGTGCTTCTACATTTGAGAAGTGTACCCCACTAAAACTTATGCCTTCGTCTTTCTCCTTAAAGCTTTTAACACATGCAATTTCCTTCAGACCTTTAGCGCATGAATTCGTCTCACATTCAAATCGATCGCATGGATGAATTTCTAAGGTGGGTTCTTACCCCCTTTTATATGCATGGCAATATATTCAAACACGTCGGTGGATGAAATAATTTGATTTTAAATTTAATTCGAATTATGGTCCTTTAAATTAATTTAAATTTAAATTTTACCTTTAGGTAAAATATTTAAATTTAAATAATTTAAAACTTAGGGCATTATAAACTTTCACATGAGTTTTTTGGAGAATAATAAATTTATCACTCCAAAACCTTTGCTTCTCCTCATGCCAAACTAAAACTAGAAAATATTATAATATTATATATTATAATATTATTATTTTTATCAACCTGCTTCTTGCCTTGCTTGAAAAACCACTGGAGGACATTTATAACATCGAAATTTGGACATCAACATTTTGACATAAATGCATGGATGACATTGAAACTTGATCATCATCCTTTTGACATAAATACATGGATGACATTGAAACTTGGTCATCATCCTTATGACATTAATTATGACAAACCTTGCTTTCTTCTTGACATCAATGACAACAAACCTTACTCATATTTCCAATAGATAACAGAGCATCTAGTGGATATCCAAGTTAATTTTTCCCACATATTAAACATCCAAATCCTAAAACACTAAAACCACCTCCATTTTATATGACCCTAAACATTAAAAACTATTTGTTAAGGAGTTGTATAGTTGATTCAAGGATAATAGCAATAGTGATATTGAAGGCAATTTGGGAAAAGATGGATTGACCCTACACCAAAATGGCTAGATGTTCTAAGTATATAGATGACACTAGGATAAATGCAATATGTTGCCTTAAGAACCTAATTAGGACCATAATTATACATCCATAGTTGGTAATGGTTGAAATAAATGATAGTTATTGATCGTCCCCTATACTTTGGTATGCTACTATCTACAAAATAAATACACAAGTTATCAAGAGATGACTACTTGGCAATTGATTATACCCATGAATATGTCTAGAGATGGTAATGTGATCAAAATTGAGAATAATACTCATAGAAACTACCTGATACATAAGATAGATGAATATGAAATTGTAAATTATCAAAACTATGAAATTGACATGATAACCAGTGTGCTTCAAGATAAGGAAGATCTGAAGACAACTATGAGGAGACTAATTTTGGAAATTATCTTATCACACAACCATATGATATCCCAACTCTAACAATCCAAGAAGTAGATAGAATCTAGACATTGCACTTTGATGGTGCTAGAACTAGAAATGGAGTAAACATCAAAATTCAATTCATTGAAGTGCAAGTTGCATAGACCCACTTTGTATGCATATTGTTATTTAATTGTACCAATATTGTGGCTAAATATAAAGCATGGTGCATTGGCTTGAGGAAAGCTAAAAATATAGGGATTAGAAATTTGAGGATATATGGTGATTATGAATTGATTGTAAACCAAGTTAATTCCCAAGAAGCCATAATGAATAAGCATATAAAGTTATATAAGGACTAGTTTTGGGATTTACTAGAGAATTTTGACATGTATGAGATCAAGGCAATTCCTAAAGAATTAAAAACCAAAAAAAATGAATTAGCATGCATAGAAGCAAGATTTGAACCCACCACTAACATGTGGGAGAAACCAAAAGTATTAGAAGTGGTCTTCAAGCCAATCATACCCAATAAATCTGATAACTTGTAGGTCTTTAACAATGATGAATAGATCATTTAGTTTTTATCAAGAAGGCTCAATATATCAACCAAAAGAATGAATACAAAGATGACATCAAGGATAGTTTTATATAATTAATGACGTCACTACCAAAGGTATTAATTACTTTGGAGAGCCTATTTAAACTAGATGACAATATGAATAAACTAAGCCTCAAAAGTCAAAACCTCTTCATATCACCCTATTAAAGTTGCCAAAGGAAGAACTTGTTTCTTTTAAAAGAGTATAGTTAGGAAGATATTAGTTTATTTAAGGAACACTATGGTAAATATGGGATATCATTACATGGTTGTATAAGGATCTTAAGGTATATGACCAAAAAATCATAGAATATACTATTGAATTGGAACCTTGTGCTAGGCATTTTAAACAAAAGCAATGGTTAGTGAACCTCAAATTCAAGGAAATGATAAATAAGGAACCTTTAAATATGTAGTAGACCTAGATTTATTGAAATATGTGCAATTTGATCTTGTTTATTATCATGCAAAATGTGTGATAAGGTGCTTATGAGCACCATTTATGTATCCTATGAGCATGAGTATGTAATCCTACGAGCACTCATCATTCACGTAAACCTATAAAATATGTTCTTATAAACCTACGTACCCTTTTTATATTTCACCCTTGGTGGTATTGATTAAACCACCTTTTTTGGATAACCTTATTTAAAGGGTGATTTATTATTATATATTGTAAGGTTAACCTAAAGGTTAAGTCAATGTCAACCTGAGGTTAACCTCTCGTTAGGGATTTGGTATCACTATAAATACCCCTCAACAAAGATTCATTTGTAATATAAGAGTGAATAAAATATGATATTTTGGGGTTCCCATAGACACCACCTTTCCAATTATCGTCATCTCCCTTCATTTATCTTCTATCATTTATTATGTTATCTTTAATTGCTTTTTTTTCTTTTTAGTATTCAATTGTGGTGAATGAATGGTTTGGAATATTTTTGGATAATATTATAAATTTAGAAATGGTATCAAAGTGTATTTTGAAGTTGCTTCGCCCATTCAGTAGAAAATATTCCTATGGTGATTCCTCATAGGTGCTTTTTAATAAGGTGTAAAATTTTTAAATTAAAAAATATGTATTTTGGCACCACAATTCTAGTGTGTTTCTCTTATGCACTCCTCATGTGGATCACAATAGATATCACCACCCATTTATGAATATCAACACAAGTTGTGCATGCTATATTGGATTGTGTGGCAGTAAGACCGCATACCAAAAATAGGGAGGTTATGCATTTGATCTATCACCTCTTTGTTATCTCACCTTTTATCAAGAGCTCCTTACTTTCAACAATGCTAAAGGGAGTGGCACACTAGTTTAGACAGTTTATTGTGAACGAGAGCTCACTAGTTGAAAAACAACCATATATTTTGATGCAAAAGGTAAGAAAAACCATATAATTTGGAGGCTTCTTATATTTCATCTCATCCAAGAGTCATGGTGCAGTGGTTGGATGCCTCATTTTCTATAGAGAGGATAGTGGGTTGATTCTCACCAACATTAATTTTCTAGTCATCATCTTCCAAAAGAGTTTAAATGTGTACACACAAATGAATAGGGTGCCCTTCTTATACCTCAACCCACTATACAGTATAATGGTTGGGCACTTGGCCTATGGGAAGGGGGTTTTAGGTTCAAAGCCTACCATTGACAAGCCTTTTTGGTTAGTACCCCTACTTATACATAGGAGGTCTCAAGTTTGTGCCCTATCGGTCTCAAACCTACCTCATATATACACATTCATATGAGAGCCTAGTCCACCAATCATATTAAGTGTTAGAATATGATTTGCTAGAGGAAGAGCACATAATCCAAACAAGTGGCACCAAGTTGTAATTTTTTATTCAGCAATTTTTTTTAAATGTTTAGCATTTGATTTTTCTTTTGATTTGAATGCTAATTTAATCAAATATTCTAGAGGCCATAATTTTGCATATAAAAGAGTTTGAAGCCTTTTTTTTAGATTGCATGATTTTTATAGCTCTATGCAGTGGTAACATCAGTTTATGGACCTATTACAGATCTATTTAGGGTCTTTTGTGTAAAATAGACTCTCTAGGGTATGTGACTCGTCTCAATGGGAGAAATTATAGCACTTGGTTAGTTCAAATGGTAGGATTACTTAGAAGTAAAAATCTATGGTTCATATTCAATAATGAGTTAGAAGAAGGTCTCAATAATCATGAACTCAACAAGATAAAGGAGGAAGATCTTAGAATATTCTTCATGTTAGTGGAACCGGATGTACTTTTCCACATTAAAGAGAAGATTGATCTTGTTGATGTATGGACTACTTTGAAATATCTCTATGGAAAAGTAAGTTCTAGTGAAGTTAACATAATAGAAACAAAGTTGTCCAATCTCAAAAATTTATATTTTGGAATTATCAAAGACTATCTATGTCACTTCAAAGCTCCAAAAGTTGATCTAGCTGTAGCAAGAGGTAAGGTAAATAGTGATGAAGAGTATGTCAAATCTATTACTTCTAATATTTCTCCTCCTTTTCATATAGTTGGCTTGGTTCTTTATGTGAATGCTATGACTATCAAAGAACCATAACTCATCTCTCTTGAAGGTATTTTTAAGCTTCTAATCTATTATGAAGTGGCAATGAAGAATTTTGAAGTAATTTCTCATATACAAGATCATCTAAAAGACTTCAAGTCAATGGAATCTAAGGCTCAAGTGCCTAAGGGAAGTCTAAGGTTTCAAAGAAGTCAAACACTTGTGAGTATTGTAAAAGGAAAGGACATTCCATCAAGAATTGCATTACAAGGTTGAAGAAGATTGAGATAAAATTCTTGAGGGTTGGACAAAATCTTTCTAATGATGAATATGAGGATGAAGGAGGAACAATGAAGTCCCACTAGAGCATCCATTATGGGGGGGAGGTGTTACCTCTAATTAATTCTCTCCTTGGCCCTCTTAGCTTAGATTATGGGGGTGTTGAAATATATGTAATTTGATATTGTTTAGGTAAAGGATAAATATGTGATGAGGTGATTATGAGCATAATTTATGTAGCATATAGGTATGTATTTATGTAATCCTGTAGTCATTCTTGATTTATGTAATGCTACAATCATGTTCATGTAAGCCTATGAGCCCCTTTTATATTTCACCCTTAGTAGTATTGGTTAATCCAAATTTTTGGATAACCTTACTTAAAGGGTAATTTATTATTATTTTATTGTAAGGTTAACCTTAAGGTTAAGTTAATGTTGGCCTAAGGTTAACCTCTCATTGGGTATTTAGTATCAATATAAATACCTCTCAATGAGGATCCATTTGTAATATAAGTGTGAATAAAATATGATATATTGGGGTGCCCATGACATCCATTTTTCCAATTCTTGTTGGCTCCCTTTGTTTATCTTTTGTCATTTATTATTGCTATATTTTAATCGTCTTTTTCCTTTTTAACATGCAATTGTGGTGAATGCATGGTTTGGAATATTTCTAGATAATATTTCAAATTCAAACAAGATCATTTTACCAATAAATAATTCCACCTAGGTCACCAATTTGGTTCTTGTATACAAGAAGAATTATAGTATAAGATTATGTGTTAATTTTAGAAATTTGAATATAATTTCATTGAAAGACCACTATCCTTTTACTACTACTAATAATATTATACAAAATGTGGTAGGGTTGTAGATGTTGTCTCTCCTTGATGGTTTCTTAGGGTACAATTAGATTTAGGTCAAAGATGATGACCAACATAAGACAACCTTCATCACTAAATGGGGGATCTTTGCATATCAAAGAATATCATTTGTCCTATCAAACCATGGGCTACCTTCCATCAAGTGATAGACATAGTATTTGATGAAATTTTTGGTGAGATAATCCTAATATACCTCAATGAACTAACTATTTATTTCAAAGATAGGAGTAAGCATCTTGAACATCTTGAGCCAGTTTTCTAGAGGTGTAGAAAATGTGGCATATCACTTAATAAAAAATGTACAATTTGCATGGTCTAAGAAGGAAAATTGATAGGTTATGTAGTGCCAAAAGAAGGATTAACTATATATATTAATAGGATAAAATCCATCCAAGATATCCCACTACCCACTTTAGTCAAAAGGATACAATCTTTCCTAGGTCAAATTTAGTTTGTTGCCAATTTCATAACAAATTTTGCCCAAATGGTTAGGTCAATTACTAGAATTCTAAATAAATATCTTGCTTTAGTGTAGAAGAATGAAGTTAGGAAGGCCTTTAAATACATAAAGGATACCATTACCTAATCCCCATACCTAAATAACCCAAAATTTTCCAAGGATTTTATGTTGTATAAATACAATATAGATGAAATAATTGCTACCATTTTGTTCCAAAAAAATGACTAGAATGAGGAATGTCTCATGTCATTCTTGATCCAAGTCCTCCATAACTATGAAGAGAGATATACTTTTATTTAAAAAAAAATGTTCTATATCATGAGGGCTCTCAAGAAATTTAGATATTACTTGTCATGTAGCAAGACTATAGTATTTTTAGTACGTCTTGATACCCTATCAATTGTGCTTCATAATGAACTAGGAGAAAAAGGGTTGGGTGGATTAACAATATCCAAGAATTTAATATTGATATCAAACCCACCAAAATCATCAAGGATATGACCTTGTACAAAAATATGACAATGTTAATACACAAAAATCAAGTTGTCCTAGTAGATAAAATAAAGGTGGATGACAATACATGTTGGATGGGCGACACTTGTAGATATATGGCCATTAGATAGGTTATAGAAGGGTTAATGGCCAAGGAAAGGATTCAATTCAAAAATATAATACACTATACATGGGTCGATAGGATCTTGTTCAAGAAGGGATATGGTGGGTTTTTGTTGTACTGCGTTGAAGAAGAAAATATAGAAACTGTGATCCAATTTTTACATGATGAAGGAAATTATTATATGCTGACTACAACCCAAAATATCCTAGTGGTTGGATATTATTGGCCTACCATATTTTTTTATTATTTCTAGTGGGTCAAGAATTACAAATCTTATTGTATGCCTAGAGTAAAGAGGAGAAGATCAACGATACTTTTGAAACCCAACATCATGACTGATCCATTCTAATAATGGGGATTGGACTTCATTAGTAATATCAAACCTCTATCAAGTGTAGGAAATAGATGGATCCTCACTACCACACACTATTTCATGAAGTGGATTGAAGCAATCTCAACCAATATAGCTAATCAAGATTTAGTGATCTAGTTGTAGAATATATTATTATCAAATTTAGATCACATAATACCATAGTCACTAACAATACCACCTACTTGAAGGGGAAAAAAGGGATAAAGTTTACCATGGAATACAAGTTCTTCCTAAATAAATCTTCAAATAATTACCCATAAGGCAATGGATTTGGTGAATTGACCAATAAGAACAATATATGGATATTGAAAAGAACTATTGTTGAATCACAAAGAGAATGGCACACCAAGTTGAGGAAAGCATAATGGATAAATCAAGTAACATTGAAGGCATGAACTTAATTATTACCATATAAACTAGTTTATGAAAAGGAGGTTATGTTATCAATAAAGTTGGAACTCCCTTTCCTTAAAATATTGTAGCAGTTAGAGCTTGAGGATGCTGGCATCAAGCCCATGTAAGCAAAGCTTTATTGGCCCTAGATGTGTTAAGGAATATTACATTATTTGGTACATGTTAATGTACCCCTATGGTAACTTCATGGTAAAATTGTAAATATATAATAGATTAGGGTCGAGTCTATAGTTTAGAAGTGTGATTTATATTTCCCCTTTTAGGTAATGTCAATGTATAGGAAATGCATGTGTTATGTAAGATTGCAATGTGCAGGAAATACACAAGTGTCATGTAAGTTAGAGTACAAGTGTAGATTGAGAGAATGTGTACAAGTGTCATGTATGTAAGAGTGGAAATATGTAATGTGAGGATATGCACAAGTATCTTAGATTATGAGTGTATGTACAAGTGTAAGATTTATGTAGATGTGTGCAAGTGTCTTAGAGTCAAGTGTCCATGAAGAGTCTTGTATGTAAGTGGAAAGATGATAAGCCAAGAGTCATGAGACTTGTCATATGGAGAGCAATAGTCAAGTACTTGAAGATTCATATTACTATGGCTATAATATGGAGACAATTATCCATGAGAAAGCAATCTAAGAAGGAGAAAAAAGAGTGTTATCTAATTTTAAGAGATCTAGTTTGGAATAAAGCTTGTATACATATTTGAGCAATTAATACTATAAATTTTCTTAATGCATAGTTCATGAGTGACATAGGAAGTTTAATTATATAAATGAATGTTATTTTCAATATTATATAGGCCTTGATATACATATTTATTTGCTCATATATTATTCTACTCATTATATTATTATTTTAAACTTTAATATTGTGGTTATTTTATATTGGTACCTATGATATTTTGTGGTAGTAAGGCTTAAGAAAAGGTATCAAAGCTGCCACATGAATTTATCTATTTTGATAGAGTTCATTTTAGCCACCATTATTAATTAACTTTGTCTAATTTTGATAAAGTTAATTTAGAGTATGTCCTATTTAAAAGCAGTGCAAACCTAGAATCTAATTTTAGAGATCTTATTGAGTAGAATATTGAGGGGACAAAGATTCAGTCACCTTGATTTAGATGCTAGGGTTTTTCCACTTGGTTGAAATAAAACCATTGAAGAGTAGTACTAAACTATATTGAATAAAAGGGCCAACTTAGAAGAAAATTTGGACATATTGATAGAGGAATCCAACTCAGAAGAAAAGTTGGATATTGAATATTGAGGAAGAACCAACTCGAGAAAGTTGGTCATTTGAGGACATTCAAAGTCACTTTGATATTAATATCATATTATCTAGTGAAGAGGATAATCATATTGGGTTCTTAAGTGTGATCTAAGACATTATAAAAAGTAAAATATTTCAGAGTTACATTATAGAGGAGAAGCATTACTACAGAGGTTAATAAGCTTCCTACATAGATAGAGAAAAAAATTAGCTTCTAAATATTGAGAAGTATTTAAAGCTTCTTAAATACATGGATTTGAAGTAAAGTAGAAAGAATTAAGTACAAAGAAGAATAAGAAGAAAGCATTGTATGCTTTCTAAGATAAAGGAACATTGAAGGATCAAGTCAAGACTAAATTGACCTTGATATATTAGTAAGCATAGAGCAAAGAAGAGAGCATCTTCCTAGGATACATTGAAGAACTAGGCTAACTAAATATATCTTTATATCATTTTAGTCTTGGTCATGGATCACTTTTTGAACCAAGATCTATTGGAAATTTGAGTTAATTTGAGGTATTTTATGTTGTCATTGATGTCACATGGATCACATTTGGTTTTGGTGGCCAAAATATTTCATAAATAAGCATTTATGATATTTTGGAAAGCATGGCTATTTACAGGGTTTTTATGAAAACCAAGGCAGGCAAAATAAAAGGTTTTATTTAAAACCATGGTGGGCTTATGTGGAAAGGGCTTTTCTTAAAAGCCAAGGTGGAATTTTGTTTCATCGAAAAAGGACCTCCGGTGATGAAGATATTAAAGTTTAAAGTTTAAGTTTAAATTAATGGAGGGCCGACCTATGTGCAATTAATGGAGGTTGGCATATATATATATATGTAAAGGTTTCAATTTATTTCGGAAAGGGGGCATATTATATATCGTCGGAAAGCTTATTTCGAGGGCTATTTGACTAACTTATTTAGAAGGAGAAATAAGGTGTGTGTAAAGAGATATTTCTGATTTTGCAAAGGGGTTCCAAAAGTGAAGTTTGCCTTGTTCTTTTTCAAGAGGATTAATTCTTTCATGAGGTGACAAGGTATGCAATATTGTGATTTATTTTATTTTATGGTATAAGTGGTTTTGGGAGTGAAAAGGTTATGCAATGTTTTGATTTATTTTATTTTATGGTACAAGTGGTTTTAGGAGAGATAAGGAAGTTGTGCAATTAAAGGCCTTGGTGATGATTATTGAAAAGTGGAGTAATGTTGATTATTTTGTGATCTACTAACCCTTGTGAAGATTGGCAAAAGAATTTTGTGATTGTGGCAGATTTACAAAGAGGTTTTTTCATCTTCATAAAAGGTATGGGCACATTCTCCTATTGATTGTTTATGGTGGTTGATTTCTAAAATATCATTGGAGGGAAAAGGATTGTTTGTGGTTTCCTTTTCAAAAGTGGTTGGTTGAATGCTTCAAGGTTTTCTGAATTGAGAGTTGTGTCTAAACCTTGTTTGATAAGCATAGTTGTTGAAGCCCATTGGTTGTGAAAGAACTTGAGTTAGAAAAGAACATGAGTATCATTGTTATGTGAGATTTGTGGTTGAGCATTGTTGGAAACATTTGAGTTGGTTGATACATACTTGGACTAGGGTTGTGTGAGAAAGAGTTGTCCCTTGTGATGATTGGTTGAGTTGAGTTGATTGAGCCTAGTCAAGTGATGTGTGAAGTGATTGTTCAAGTTCTATGAAATAAACTATTCCATCATTCGATGTTGAGTTGAGATTAAGGTTAGAACATATTGAGTCTCTAACAATTCTCTTTATGCTTCTATAAGACTTGAATTGAGTTGAGGTTGATTTGAGTTGAGATTGAGATTAGAACATATTGAGTCTCTAACAATTCTCTTTATGCTTCTATGAGTTGATATAGTTGAGATTGATTTGGGTTGAGAGTGAGTTTAGAACATATTGAGTCTCTAACAATTCTCTTTATGCTTCTATGAGTTGAGTTGAGATTGATTTGGGTTGAGAGTGAGATTAGAACATATTGAGTCTCTAAAAATTCTCTTTATGCTTCTATGAAGTTAATTTGAGTTGAGATTGCCATTCATTGTTGAGTTCATTTTGAGTACTACTTGAGCATGATTGATTGAGCCTTTGAGAAGGCCTTTGGGATAGATTTGAGGATAGTGTTGGGATAGATTTGAGGATAGTGTTTGGACAAGTTCTTGGTGAGTTTGTAGAATTTGGGAAGTTCTTGGTGAGATTTCTAGAGTGAGATTTGGGTAAGTTCTTGGTGAGCTTGCTAGAGCATATTTGGGCAAGTTCTTGGTGAGCTTGCTAGAGCAGATTTGGGCAAGTTCTTGGTGAGCTTGCTAGAGCATATTTGGGCAAGTTCTTGGTGAGCTTGCTAGATATTTGACAAGTTCTGTGTGAGCTTGTTAAGTGAGGTTCTGTGAGCCTATTGAGTAGGTTCTTAGTGAGCCTATTGATAGAGCTTTGGAGGTGATAGAGTATAGAGGATAGAGTCTCAGTGGATAGAGATCCAACAACCAACATAGTTGAAGATAGATCTGAGTGAGGAGTCTTCAAGTGGAGAGAGGTCCACCAGTTAGTGCAGAGAGAGACAAAGTCTTCTAGAAGATCACATAGCCAGAGCAGAAGGGGAAAGAGTTCTCCTATGGAAGAGATCCATGAACTTGAGATTAGGGGATCAACATCTCCTTTGGATAGAGATCCATAAACATTGTAATTGGGAGTGATTCCCAAAGAGATTGATTGAGAAAGTTTTAGTAAAATATTTTCTCCATGGAGTACCTCACATTGGGGGAACCACGTTAAATCTTGTGTCTCAATTGTGTGTGGTGACTTGTGCTCTTGCTTACTATTGCTATCTGAGTTATTAATGCACACTGCTATATTTGGTTATTGCAATTAAGGACATTAATTGATATTGGTTTGGAAAGAAAGTAAAAAGTGGTCTTATATTGTTCACCCCCTTCTCAGTATAAGCTTGTGTTCTTCAATTGGTATCAGAGTGGGTTCCTTCGAAAAGGCTAATAGCTTGAGGGCAGATTCTACAAAGAACATAGATGGCTTCATAGAAAGGATTATCTTCAAATAAGGCTCCATTGTTTGATGGTAACAATTATGCTTTCTAGAGCATGAGGATGAAGAACTACTTGATATCACAAGGATATGAGGTATGGCAGATGGTTGAAAAAGAGTATAAGGTTGAAGGTGATCCCGAGGAAGATAAGACTACCAGGAAATTGGTTGAGATCAATGCAAGAGCAATGAATTATATTTTGAGTGGGCTACGTGAGATAGATTTTGCAAAGGTCATGGTATGTACTTCAGCTAATGAGATGTGGACCAAGTTGAGGAATACTTATGAAGGAGATTCCAAGGTAAAGTTGGCAAAACTACAAACTCATAGAAAAATATTTGAGGAATTGAAAATGGAAGATTCTGAAGATATTGCAAAGTTCTTACTTCGAGTTGATGAGATTACTAACACTATGAGAGGCCTAGGTTTTGAGATGAAAGAATCAGAAGTTACTCAAAAGGTTTTGAGATCACTTCCCATGAAATATGATTCAAAGGTTTCAACAATAGAAGAAACAATGGATATCAACAAGTTAACAATGGAAGAATTGCAAGGTACTCTCACAGCTTATGAGATGAGGGTAAGTAAGCATCAAGCTCCAATAAAAGAGATTGCTTTCAAGGCTTCAAAAAAAGAGAAAGAGAAAGTTTCAGAAATAGATAGAGTTTTAGAAAATGATGAGGAAGCTAACTTCATCAAAAGGAATAAGGACTCAAGGAATTTCAGAGATATAAGGAAAGTCAGGTGCTACAAGTGTGGTGATCTTGGTCACTATGCATACAAGTGTCCACATGAAGAAATCAGTGATGATGAAAAATAGGGTCACAGAAGAAAAGAAGATGGAAAGCATAAGCATGACAAAGATGACAGATTCAAGCAAAACAGGTATGAGAAGAAGAAAATTTTTCGTAAGGCAAAGAAATCTTACTACATTGTAGAAGCAAGTGATAGTTCAGATTATAGTGATAAATATCAGTCAGATGAAGAAGAATGTACATTCTTTGGAATAAGTGAAGAAAAGCAAGAACACCTATTCCTAGGTATTGAAGTTAAAGAAGAGGATGTGCCTATTGAAGAAAGACATGAAGAGCTTGCCATAGCCATTGAGCAAGTAGATAGGTACAAGAAAGGTCTAAGGATACTAAAATGCTTCATATGTGGAGATTTTGGGCATATAGATGATGATTGCACATACTACAACAATTACAACAAGGAAAGTGTATTTGAAAAAGAAAGCAATGAGTTCTAGTGACAATTCCAGTAGCAGTGAAAACAAAGAAGTCTCATTTTTGGTAATAGAAAAGGAAGAGGATGATCCAAGTAAACAAAAATCAGAAATCAAAAGGCTAAAATAAGAATACAGGAATCTTGAAAACAAGATTCGAACAGATGTCAAAATCAGAGAAGAACTACTTCAAACAATCAGTAATCTCAGAGAAGAGCTTCAAAATGCAAAAAGGATAGAAGAGAGGATGAATGAAGAACTAAGGGTAACAATGACAAGACATGATACATTAGATGAAAAGATTCAAAAAGGAGTGGAAACTTATTTTAAGGTTGTATCTTACTTCCAAGAAAAGTCACACTCAAAAGGAAAGGAAGTTCTAAAATATGAAAGCAAGGAAGCACCTAAGATTTGTGAGGAAAGTTCCAAAGTTCCTATGGCTCCAAATATTCAGTTTGGTTCTTGTTTTGAGATAGGTGAATCAAGCTCAAAGGGAAAAGAAATTCTTGAAGAGAAAGGTAGGAAGAAACAGGAAGAGGTTTTAGATGCTACAAAGAAGGTTCAAGAATGCAATGCACAAGTTGAAGATGATCATAAGGATAATGGTCAAGAAAGGTATGAGGAACCAAGGCATGAACAAAGGGCTTTTCAAGGATATTGTTTTTCTTGTAATGGATTTGGACACAGGGCTATACATTGCAGGATCCATGGATCAAAGAAGTTTGATTTTTCTAGAAGAAACTTCAAAGGAAGAAGGTATGGTTTTTAGGGACATTGCTTCTCATGCAACAGGATTGGTCATAAAGCTTTTCAATGCAAAGGAAATGAGCAACATGGTTTTGGTTTTAGAGCTACACAATTCAGAAGTCATGGTTATAATGGTCATGAAAATAGAGCTTCACAATACAGGGTTTAGGAAAGGAATGGATATGGAAATTATTTCAAGAAAGATTTCAGGACATGGGCACCATCCAAAGGCTACAATATCAAGTGTTTTAATTGCAATAACTTTGGGCATATTGCAAGATGGTGTAGGACTCAATTCCAAACAGGTTCAAGGCAAGAAGGTCAAAAAGGTTCTAGACAAGAAGATCAAGTAATTCATCAAGAGAAGGATATCAGAAAAACATGGAAGGAAGTTGATAGAGGAAAGAATCAATGTAATATGGGAGTAAAGGTACTCCCACCCCAAAATTAATCACCTCAAGAGAGAAGGTGGTGAGGGGGCTAAGCTTAAGAGTCATATATTTTAGCCCCATAGGTGTCCCTTTTGCCATTGATGTCAAAGGGGGAGAGATTTGAGTAAGGGGAGAGATTTGAGTTAGGGGGAGCAGCCTCAAAAGAGAGCATTGAGTTAGGGGAGCAGCCTCCAAAGAGAGTATTGAGTTAGGGGGAGCAGCCTCCATAGAGAGTATTGAGTCAGGGGAGCAACTTTGATTCTCAGAGATGGTTTTTGTAGTGATTGTGGTGTTTGCATTAGAGGTGTTGCCATCAATGACAAAGGGGGAGATTGTTGGAAATTTGAGTTAATTTGAGGTATTTTATGTTGTCATTGATGTCACATGGATCACATTTGGTTTTGGTGGCCAAAATATTTCATAAATAAGCATTTATGATATTTTGGAAAGCATGGCTATTTACAGGGTTTTTATGAAAACCAAGGTAGGCAAAATAAAAGGTTTTATTTAAAACCATGGTGGGCTTATGTGGAAAGGGCTTTTCTTAAAAGCCAAGGTGGAATTTTGTTTCATCGAAAAAGGACCTCCGGTGATGAAGATATTAAAGTTTAAAGTTTAAGTTTAAATTAATGGAGGGCCGACCTATGTGCAATTAATGGAGGTTGGCATATATATATATATATATATATATGTAAAGGTTTCAATTTATTTTGGAAAGGGGGCATATTATATATCGTCGGAAAGCTTATTTCGAGGGCTATTTGACTAACTTATTTAGAAGGAGAAATAAGGTGTGTGTAAAGAGATATTTCTGATTTTGCAAAGGGGTTCCAAAAGTGAAGTTTGCCTTGTTCTTTTTCAAGAGGATTAATTCTTTCATGAGGTGACAAGGTATGCAATATTGTGATTTATTTTATTTTATGGTATAAGTGGTTTTGGGAGTGAAAAGGTTATGCAATGTTTTGATTTATTTTATTTTATGGTACAAGTGGTTTTAGGAGAGATAAGGAAGTTGTGCAATTAAAGGCCTTGGTGATGATTATTGAAAAGTGGAGTAATGTTGATTATTTTGTGATCTACTAACCCTTGTGAAGATTGGCAAAAGAATTTTGTGATTGTGGCAGATTTACAAAGAGGTTTTTTCATCTTCATAAAAGGTATGGGCACATTCTCCTATTGATTGTTTATGGTGGTTGATTTCTGAAATATCATTGGAGGGAAAAGGATTGTTTGTGGTTTCCTTTTCGAAAGTGGTTGGTTGAATGCTTCAAGGTTTTCTGAATTGAGAGTTGTGTCTAAACCTTGTTTGATAAGCATAGTTGTTGAAGCCCATTGGTTGTGAAAGAACTTGAGTTAGAAAAGAACATGAGTATCATTGTTATGTGAGATTTGTGGTTGAGCATTGTTGGAAACATTTGAGTTGGTTGATACATACTTGGACTAGGGTTGTGTGAGAAAGAGTTGTCCCTTGTGATGATTGGTTGAGTTGAGTTGATTGAGCCTAGTCAAGTGATGTGTGAAGTGATTGTTCAAGTTCTATGAAATAAACTATTCCATCATTCTATGTTGAGTTGAGATTAATGTTAGAACATATTGAGTCTCTAACAATTCTCTTTATGGTTCTATAAGACTTGAATTGAGTTGAGGTTGATTTGAGTTGAGATTGAGATTAGAACATATTGAGTCTCTAACAATTCTCTTTATGCTTCTATGAGTTGATTTGAGTTGAGATTGATTTGGGTTGAGAGTGAGTTTAGAACATATTGAGTCTCTAACAATTCTCTTTATGCTTCTATGAGTTGAGTTGAGATTGATTTGGGTTGAGAGTGAGATTAGAACATATTGAGTCTCTAAAAATTCTCTTTATGCTTCTATGAAGTTAATTTGAGTTGAGATTGCCATTCATTGTTGAGTTCATTTTGAGTACTACTTGAGCATGATTGATTGAGCCTTTGAGAAGGCCTTTGGGATAGATTTGAGGATAGATTTGTGGACATAGTTTGGACAAGTTCTTGGTGAGCTTGTTAGAGTAGATTTGGGCAAGTTCTTGGTGAGCTTGCTAGAGCATATTTGGGCAAGTTCTTGGTGAGCTTGCTAGAGCATATTTGGGCAAGTTCTTGGTGAGCTTGCTAGAGCAGATTTGGGCAAGTTCTTGGTGAGCTTGCTAGCATAGATTTGACAAGTTCTGTGTGAGCTTGTTAAGTAGGTTCTATGTGAGCCTATTGTGTAGGTTCTGTGTGAGCCTATTGATCAGGTTCTTAGTGAGCCTATTGATAGAGCTTTGGAGGTGACAGAGTATAGAGGATAGAGTCTCAGTGGATAGAGATCCAACAGCCAACATAGTTGAAGATAGATCTGAGTGAGGAGTCTTCAAGTGGAGAGAGGTCCACCAGTTAGTGCAGTAGAGAGACATAGTCTTCTAGAAGATCACATAGCCAGAGCAGAAGGGGAAAGAGTTCTCCTGTGGAAGAGATCCACGAACTTGAGATTAGGGGATCAACATCTCCTTTGGATAGAGATCCATAAACATTGTAATTGGGAGTGATTCCCAAAGAGATTGATTGAGAAAGTTTTAGTAAAATATTTTCTCCGTGGAGTACCTCACATTGGGGGAACCACGTTAAATCTTGTGTCTCAATTGTGTGTGGTGACTTGTGCTCTTGCTTACTACTGCTATCTGAGTTATTAATGCACACTCCTATATTTGGTTATTGCAATTAAGGACATTAATTGATATTGGTTTGGAAAGAAAGTAAAAAGTGGTCTTATACTGTTCACCCCCCTCTCAGTATAAGCTTGTGTTCTTCAATTGTTTTCAAGGTAGACAATTATTACATCAGTAAAGGAAAGAAGTTTTTAAACTATATAAGAGGCCATAATATCAAGGCCAATATAAAATCTATCTAAGATTATAGCTATTTAGGTGCTAGTATTCAAGATTCAAGTGCTATTATACAATGAATCATTGTTAAGTTGACAAGTTATCAAGCATTGATTAGGTGCTAGTATTGAGGGAATAGAATATATTTTTAGCTCAATAAAGGTACCTATTCTTAAAGTAAGAATAGAAGATATATGAGCTATAGTTCAAACGTTGCAAAAATACAAAGAGCAGAGAACGAAAGTAAAGATCAAAGATCTAAAGGTAAAATAGAGAGAAACTTGAGCAAGTAACATTTGATTTTTAAAAGTGAAAGACGTATGGTCATATCCAGAGAATAGACATCTAGTTGTCGTTGAGAAAAAAATGATACTTAGCCATAAAAAGGTGCAATATTGATTGGCCATTCAACCACCATCAAAAGGAGTAAGTTGCCTACCCATTTAGCCACCATTACAAGAAGCAAGTTTCCTGGATGTTTAGTCACCATCAGAAGGTTATGTTAAAACTCCTCCAATAAAGAGAAGATTATGAGACATTCGATATCCAACTAAGATAATATTAGAAGGACACATTCAACATACTCTAGCAAATAGAAGGTTAGGATATGTTCAACCTACAACAAAGAGAAGATCGAGAGATGTTCGATCTCTAGAAAATATAAGACCAAGAGAAATTTAGCCTCTAATAAAGTCAACAAAGAGAAATTTAGGAGAATCTTAAACTCTAGTGAAGAGAAGTTTGAGAAATGCATTTGAGGATCTCACTGTGAGTAACAATCGGCCTTCATCAAGAGAAAGGCATTCAATATGAGTAGTGGAAATGCATTCAAGGAAAGACAAGCATTAGAGATAAGCACTAGAAAGGCATTCAAGGAAATACAAGCATTCAACAAGCAGTGGAAAGGTGTTCAAGGAAAGAGCAGTATTCGAGGTGAGATAATAGAAAGGCACCATTGAGAATAATCATTCAGTGTTAATGCACCTTTCACAGTAGCAAAATCAACACTGATAGGCCTAGGTAACATTATTTAATGTTACATTCTATTTCCATCGCATAGTGAAGATTTGGAGGGAAATAGATGCAAAATTATTTTTTTGAAAACCTAGGTGGAGTAATAAGGATTAGGAATTATTAATTAAGGTTTTTCAAAAATCAATCTTAATTTGATTTTTTATGGAGTGATAAGGTTTGAAGAGTTTAATATTTTCAAAGGTTGAAGATTAGAAAAATTAAAATATTGATTGGAGTTAAAAGGGTTTTTAAGGTTTTTGAGAATTTTAAGAGTGGAGTTATTTTTTAAAGTTTAAGTTTTGAGTGGAATTTTTTGGTTTGAAGTGATTTAAGAATTTTTAAGTTTTTTTTTTAATTGAAATTTGAAATTTAGCAAATTTAATATATTTGGGAGTTAAAAGGTTTTCAACATCAAAGGATTAGAAAATTTAAAATTTGCAAATTTCATATTTGAGTTATTTTTTAATTTGGGAGTTATAAGGTTTACTACTTCAAAGGAAATTAAAATTATCAAGTTGAATAATTGATTATCATGGAAGAAATTATTAGAAATGCATTCAATGAAGATAATGAAGATAATGAAGAAATGGTGAACAAGCTTAAGTTTTATTCTCAAAACTTAATAGATGATTTTGATGGAAAGAAGCAAATGATAAATGGTTTAAAAGAAAAATTATCATTATTTCTCAAAGATGCAAAAGATGAAAAGTTCACAACGCTTATAAGCTATCTTCATGAAAAAATGTTTAGAACATGGTGGAATTCACAAACACCATTATACTTTCCTCAGAATAATGCTTAATGATGTATTTGTCATTACTTAACTTTGAGATCTTTCAAGAAAAAGGCCAAAAGAAGAAAGATGATAATGATGACTCATATAACTTGAATAAAGCATATGTCAACTTCAATGAGGAATCATTGAAATCAAGATTGTATTATTGTGATGATTTACTAACTCAATGTTTAGAAGGCATATCATCAGGTACATCACAATTAAAGATGAAGAAGAGAAGAGGAAAGAAGAATAAGAGAGGAAAGCACACAAGGAAGGCTAATAGAAGACATGGATCCAAAGCCAAAGAAGAATCAAATAATGAATATGAAAAAGAACTCAAAGTTGAACTCAAAGAAGCTAAAGATAAATCTCAGAGGTTCATGAAAAATGCAAGGTCACTTGATTGAAGATAAATATGAAGACCAAGATTGAAGACTAAAGTCTTCAATAACCAAATAATGTAATACAAGGGGGTGTTGAGGAATATTACATTATTTGGTACATGCTAATATACCCCCATGGTACCTTCATGGTAAAATTGTAAATATGTAATAGATTAGGGTTGAGTCTATAGTTTAGAAGTGTGATTTATATTTCCCCTTTTATGTAAGTGTCAATGTGCAGGAAATGCACAAGTGTCATGTAAGAGTGCAATGTGCAAGAAATGCACAAGTGTCATGTAAGTTAGAGTGCAAGTGTAGATTGAGAGAATGTGCACAAGTGTCATGTATGTAAGAGTGCAAATATGTAATGTGAGGATGTGCACAAGTGTCTTAGATTAGGAGTGCATGTAGAAGTGTAAGAGTCATGTAGATGTGTGCAAGTGTCTTAGAGTCAAGTGTCCATGAAGAGTCTTGTATGCAAGTGGTAAGATGATAAGCCAAGAGTCATGAGACTTGTCATATGGAGAGCAATAGTCAAGTACTTGAAGAGTCACATTACTATGGCTATATTATGGAGACAATACTCCATGAGAAAGTAATCCAAGAAGGAGAAACAAGAGTGTAATCTGTTTAAGAGATCCAGTTTGGAATAAAGCTTGTATACAAATTTGAGCAATTAATATTGTAAGTTTTCTTCATGCATAGTTCATGAATGATTTAGGCCATTTACATTCATATTTGATTATATAAATGAATGTTTTTTTTAGTATTATATAGGCCTTGATATACATATTAATTTGCTCATATATTATTCTACTCATTATATTATTATTTTGACCTTTAATATTGTGGCTATTTTATATTGGGACCTGTGAAATTTTGTGGTAGTAAGGCTTAAAAAACCAAAAATATGGAGAGAGAAAAGAGCCATTTGAATTGTCTCTTGTCTTGCAACAGGGGAAAATGTTTCTTCATAATCCACACCATATCTTTGAGTGAATCCTTTTGCAACCAACCTTGCTTTGTATCTTTCTATGCTTCCATCACTATTAAACTTTTTTTTGTAGACCCACTTGGATCCAACAATATTCTTGTCCTTGGGCAATTCCACAAGTTCCCAAGTGTCATTTTTTCAATGGACTCAATTTCTTCTTTCATTGCTTGCACCCAAACATCATTAGTACAAGCATATTCATAATATGAAGGTTCCAAATCAACTTCAAAAAATAGAGCATAATTCACCAACTCACCTTTTGGTTCTTCTTCATCATCACCATACATTTGGAGCTTTTCCAATCTTGAAACAACTTGGTCCAACTCTTGCAATTGGCTTCTTGTTAACCTCCTTTGAAAGTTCTTGTCCATCATTTGGTTGGTTGGATGTGCTTTGAGTATTCTCTTTCCTTTATTTGTATTCTTGGTGGGACTTGTAGATGAGTTGCTTGTGCTTGAACTTGGTGTAGTCTCCTTTGAACTTGTTGATGGGTTGCTAGGTGGGCTTGGAGGAGTAGAGGGAACATTTGAAGGTTGTCCCCCAATTGTATTATCTTCTTCAACATCATATATTTTTCTTGTAGATTTTTTATGACTGTACACTCCCCCTTCATCAAAAATTACATCTCTAGAGACTACAAACTTGTGAGTTTTTGGATTATATAGTCTATATGCCTTACTTGTTTTAGAATATCCCACAAGAATGCATGGCTCACTCTTGGGGTCCAACTTCTTTCTCACTTCATCATTCACATGTGCATATGCAAGACAACCAAAAACTCTCAAATGACTTACAATGGGTTTTGTGCCATACCATGCTTCATGTGGAGTCTTCTTGTGTAGTGCTCTTGTGGAGCATCTATTGAGAATGTACACTATTGTATCAACTACATAAGACCAATAAGAATTGCTCAAACCTTTTGTCTTCAACATGCTTCTTGCCATTTCTACAATGGTTCTATTTTTTCTCTCAGCTACCCCATTTTGTTGTGGTGTATAGGTGGTAGTGAGCTGCCTCTTGATGCCATATTGTTTGCAAAAATCATTGAACTCATTTGAACAAAATTCTCCTCCATGGTCAGTTCTCAAACACTTTATTTTATATCCACTTTCATTCTCAACCAATGCTTTGAAAATCTTGAACATGCCAAAATATTCATCCTTATGTTTCAAAAAATACACCCAACACTTCCTTGAAAAGTCATCAATGAATGTGAGAAAATATGAAGACTTACCCAAACTTTGTGTTTGCATAGGTCCACAAATATCAGAATGTACAAGTTGGAGTGGGTATGAGGCCCACCATGCTTTTCCTTTTGGAAACTCCTTCCTTGCATGCTTTCCAATCACACATGCTTCACACACACCCTTGTGCTCTCCAACCTTAGGTAGTCCATTTACCATGTCTTTTGAAGATAAAAATTCTAGACTTTTAAAATTCAAGTGTCCAAATCTGAGATGCCAAAGCCAATTCTTATCTTCAAGTTCCATGTGTGCCATGTTCATAGTCCCTTTTCCTCCAAAATTCAAAGGAAACATCTGGTTATTTGTCATAGGAACAATGGTGACCATACGGTTCCTATTATTCTTATCATAAATGATACATTCATTGTTATCAAACACAACTTTATAGTTTTTTTCTACAAGTTGTCCAACACTCAACAAATTATTCTTCAAATTGGGAGCATAGTAGATATCATGAATTTTCTTTGTACCTTCTTTAGTGCCAACCTCCATGGTGCCTTTTGTAGCCACATCCAAAGCATTATTGTTCCCAAGAATGATCTTGGTCTTGAAATTCTCATTCACATCAACAAACAACTCTTTCTTTCTAGTCATGTGGTTAGAACAACCAGAATCTAGATACCAAACTTCTTGACTAGTTTTTTTAGCCATGTCACTAGTCAAAAACAAATTACCTTGTGCAACTTCATCCTCACATACATAGTGAGCTCTTCTATATCCATTTGTGGTCTTCACTCTACAATATCATGCAATGTGGCCCATTTTATGATAATTGTAGCATTCAACTCTTTTTTATCAACCCTTCCATGTCCTCTTCCAGCAACAACATCTCCTCTTCCTCTTCCTCCTCTACCTCTTGAGTAATTATGATTTCTTCCTCTTCCATGTGCTTGTTTACTTGTGCTTGGACCAGCTTCATCATTCTAAAAAATTCAATTTAGAATTAAAAGCATTCTCCTCATTTTCTTTACTAGTTTCTCTTAGTCTTTCCTCATGTGACATAAGAGAACCAACTAGACAATCAAATTCAAGTGTAGACAAATATTTACTCTCCTAAAAAATTATTGCAACATGATTCCATTTAGGGGTAAGAGATATCAATACCTTCTTCACAACTACCTCTTTCTTCAAGGTCTCTCCAAGGGTGGCCATCTTGTTCACCACATCCTTCACTCTAACACAATAATCACCCACACTTTTAGCCTCTTTCATCTGCAGATTCTCAAACTCTTTCTTCATGGTCTACAACTTTACCATTCTCACTTGGTCACTTCCTTGGTAAGCCTCTTGAAGAGACTTCCAAGCCTCCTTGGCTGATGTAGTAGCAACAATACATGGAAATAAACTCTTGTCAAGAGCAGACTGAATATGGTAGAGGGCTAATGAATTCTTCTTCTTTGTTTCCCTTTTTGTTGTCCTATCATTTCCTTGTAATGTGTTCCAATCAGGTGGTTCTTCATAACCACTCTCCACTACCTCCCAAAGATATTTTCCAATTAACAATGTTCTCATATTTATGCTCCAATAATCATAATCTTACCCATTAAATTCTGGAATGGGTAATGAGTTGTTGAAGTTGGCCATTAGACTCAAGCAACAACAAATGAAGTTTTTCTTCAATGAACTTGTCCAAGAACTTGATCAAATGTTAGACTAACCACGAACCCAAGTTCACTCAAACCCAAAAACCAACCAAGCTCTGATACCAAATGAAGTATTTGACCCAAAAACGAAGAGCAAAAAAGTGCAACAAAAACATAGCAAGAAAAAATTACAGCAACAAAAAATGCAACAATTTTTGCAGCAATGCATGACAGTCTAAATTTGAGGGACCAAAACTACTCAAAATTTGATGAAATTTTGGGAGTGAATTCTACACAAAAATACCTTTCCAATGGTGTATCACACATGCAAAATAGAGCTGTAAAACAAAAGTTATGAGCTTTGAAAGTTGACTACAGGTTTTAAAAAATAGGGACAACAAGCATGTATTTCACAAAATGAATGGAATAGAATGTTGTTTTGCATTCCAAATGAACTCAAAAGTATTACAAAGATTTTTCCATAATCTTCTCCAACTATTTTACACTATTGTACATTTACAAGAGAGAAAATGATGTTACAACACTTCATTTCACATTCTAGGAAGTCCAACAATCATAGTGACTCTTCAAGGCCTATAGAAACTTTTGGGCTTCTTCAAATTCATGGGAGAACTTTTGGTTTTGTCTTTTTCTTAGTCAACATCAATATCCAACACATGTTTTGATCTAATGGAGGTACATTCTTGTACTACACTTGATTAATAATACTTTTTCCACATTTAGGTAGGGGGTCTTGGAATATCCCCAAATATTGGTTGGAAGATGTTTCTTGTTTAGGACCATTGACCACTAGATGACCTTGATCAACAAGGTCTTGTACCACATTCTTAAGAGTGATACACTTGTTCATGTTGTGACCACTAGTGAGATGAAAATCACATTATTGGTCATCCTTGAACCAATAAAGCTCCTTCCTTTTAGGGTCATGTTGTCCTATAGGGGGTAGCTCTATCATCGTAGCACCTAGAAGTTGTGTTAGCATAGAATACAAAGACTAGTTTAATTTAGAAAACTTTTTAGGAGATTTTTCCTAAGTCTTAGCTAAGATTAACTTGCTTAATACTATAGCAATATTGAAATTACCTATTTTAGGGTTGGTTTTAGGTCAAGAATTAGTCATGCCATCATCCACAACATATTTGTTCTTATACTATCCTTTGGTGTTGGAAGGATATGGTTTCTCCTCTTCCTTCTTGATTTTTAGTTGTCCTCTTTATTGAAGGACAAATTCCATTTGTTTTGCAAGATAAATCATATCATAGAATAACACAACATGAGTCATATCTAAAGGATATGACAAATGTTCTTGCAAATTACAAATAAAAATATACAATAACTCTCTAGGTGGTGGAGTAAAATGTATTTTTATGACTAGCTTTTGCCACTAAGGTAAGAATTCATTAAAAAAATTATTTTTGTCTTGCTTAAGTTGATATAGATCATCAACCATATACTTTTCTACAATGTAAGCAATGAAATATTGAATGAACATTTGGCTAGATTGAATTTTGTTTTGATCGAGTGGTGTGGTAGCTAATAGAACCATTCCAAGGCCTCACCACCAAGACTCATGGAAAAAATATTTAACAATAATATTTTGTCATACTTGATGTCATGGCTTGCTGCTCTAAAAATTTGAAGGTGCTCTATAGGGTCACCTTATCCCTTATATAACCAAAACTTTGGTAACACAAAGGTCAAAGGATAAGGCCTATTTTTTAAACTAGGATCTATAGGTTTATTACAACAATATTTATAAGAATACTTCTTAGGTGTACCTCCTTGAATAGAGGTTAATTATTGTTTCAACTTTAAGTTTTCTTTAGCTAATTGTTCTAACGAAGCATTTACATCATTGAATCCAAGATAATGCATTGACAATATTATAGACTGGGACTAAGGGTTAACTAAAGGATAATATTGAGCACTTGGATAGGATGATTCATAAGGTATTGTTGTGTTACTAACTTTAGGATTACCTTGAAAAGATATGTTAGTAGGAGAAATATTAGTAAAGGGAATATTAGTTGGTATGAGCATGCTATAGAACAGGTTAGCAACAACCACATTTTAAGCATGAGGTATACTAGGAAGAACATCCACATGTTGGACTTGTGGATAGCTTAGGTGTGGAGAGACTAAAGGGTTTAGCCTAAGTGGATCCATGTTGGGAGGTATAGATCCTAAATTCCTTTAAGAAGACAAGATACTTGGTGATATCCTTTCTAAGGTTGTGGTGACAATCGAGTCTCATTGTTGAGCACTCATGAGGTTTGATCTAGGTTGGTGTGAAAGTTCTACAAAATGTTCTTCCATGATAGAGTGAAGCCTTTCTTCTACTTTAAAGGTAGCTTCCATGGTTTCTTTGTTTCCTTGTAGAAAAGTAGAAATATAATCCATGGATTTTAAGTCTACCTCTTCTTGGTCATTATGAATAGGAGAAAGAGTCTTGAAAGGAGGAGCTTCTTCCTCATAGGTAGGTTTTTAAATCAAAGGTTGCTTTTATGGAATTTTAGATGAAGCACTTGTATTTAGTACCATTTTTTGTGCAACATTATGAATGATATAGGGAGTGTAATGACTTTCCTTGGTATGACCTAGTATTTATACTTGATTTATGTATTGATGTGTGGATATCTAATGCATAATATCATTTGATGTTATCAAGATGTGTTGATAGTTGCACTTTATATTTTGATTATACATTTTTGGGAATATGGTACTTTTGTGCTCTCATGGGTGGATTGGTATTGGACAACCATTAGAGTTGAGAGAAAAAGGTAAATCATGGATGACATTCTCATCAATAACTCAAGGGTAAAAAGAAACCCTTCATGTAGGTGCATTGCATATATGTATGTTTGATTGAATGCACCATTGGTCAAGGAGGTTGCTATTAAGCAAAAGAGACATCCTTAGTAGGAGGGTGATAGTGTCATAGTTATAGTAAAAAAACCTCCTACTTGAGGAAGAAACCTTGATTGTGTTTATTATTGATTGCATCCTAGTTGGGCAAGGATGACTTAGCAAGAGCCTTTGTGTGTTGTTTGATATCGATGCTAATGGTTAATATTAGAATTCAATAGTAATTAAATTAATTAAATGAGTAATTAATTTAATTATTATAAGGTTGGTAGCTTTAATATTATATATATATATATATATATATATTAATATTAAATCTATTAAATTAAAAACCTTATAATAGGTTTGATTAATAATTAATAAATTAATAGTCAAGATGATTTGATAAAATGCTCAAGAACCAAGTGTTTATATTTTGAGTTGGTTGGAGTGTGGGAAAGGAGGCCAAGAGGGGGAGGGTTGTCTGCTTAGGCAGATGTGGGAAGCATACATCACCATCATGATGGTATTCCTTATTTGGAAACTAATATTTGTGAGGGAGTCGAGGGGGCATGATATAGTCGAAGAAGGCTATTAAGAAAGGGAACAATCAATAGAGGAGTCTAGACTAGAAGCGAAAAGAGCAAATGATTAGATATTTGAAGCTTTTGGAGTAGAGTTAAGTTGGAAGTGCTATTAGATAATGTGAATACCTCTATTCATCTGAGAAAAATATGTATGTTGGTTGCTACTTGGTTAAGTTTTAGATTATTTTTTAGTAGTTTTTTCCTCTATACGTTGGGTTTGTTATAGTTTTGTGGGTTTAGAGCCTTGTTTGGAATAAAACCCAGTGTAGTGGAATTCGTTAGGTGCGATAGAATGAGTTTTAGATTATTTTATGACCAAAATGCTTGGGTTGTTGGCATCCTTTGTTGGTGTGTTTGTGTCTTGGTTCTTCGATGATCTGAGGTATAGTTGTGCTTTATGTTTGAGGATAGTTGAGAGCTAGATTTTGAAAGATTACCTTTAGATATATGGTGGATAATAGCATCATGGGATGTTGATCTATGTGTTACCCTAGTGCATGTTTGTCCTTGTAGAGTTGCAAGGTCTCTTGTTAGCCTTTGGTTTGGAGTTCTCTTGTGTTGCTTGTTTTTATCATTGGATTTCTGTATGAGGTAGTATAGTCCTCATATCTATAGCAGGGTCCTCTAGTTAGTGAGTTGCATGGTTGCAATACCTACAACTATAGATCTTAGATCATCGTGCCCTTTGGTGGTCCTTTGTGAGATCATTTTAGAACATTCTTCATGTATATCGATGTAATATTTTTTTGCATTACATTTTCCACTGATGCTTCTAGAGCACAGGTTGTGGTTGTAGTAGAGAATGGTGTTGGCCCATCTTATTAAGTTTTTTTTAGATTGTGTTAGCTAGATTTTCTTTATGATTGGTTTACTTTAAGAATTTGTGGGTACTTTTTTGCATCTACCCATGATAAGCTATTAGCAATTATTTATTTTTCTTTGTTTTCCTTTATTAAATAAAACCAAAAACCACCAAAGGTTTCATCGATTCTGATCAAATGAAGATGCAAAGATTGTAAGTCCAAGCCTAGAAGCCTAACCAAAATTAACAAAAAATGAAGAAGGAACTAGCCTTCGAGCTTGCTGAAGCATCCACGCCTAATCGAAATCTGAAGAAGAGATCAAGGCCTAGCTTACCGCTTGAAGAAAGAAGTAGTTATAACCTAGAAGCTCACTGATAGTCATCGAGAAGCTGAAATATGAGTAAGGAGAAATTTGACTAAGGTGTCAGACCTCCGAAATGATTGTACTCAAATGGAGTACTTAGAAGTGCATGCTTGGCCCTACTGATGGAAGTCAAGTTCCAATAGATTGGCTATCTATTGAATACATCAAAATATTTACATTTGTCTGGTACCCAGTAAAGTTCCTAGGGTCCAACACATTCAAGATAAGGGAAATGGTTAATCCAAGAATGCCTAAAAATATTTGTACCAAGCTAGAACCCGATAGAATGCTAAAGTTCTAGAAAATGTAGAAGAGAAAGGGAGAAAATAACTAAGTATGCAGGATGGTGAAATATTGGTACCTGATCGGAGCCCAACAAGATACAAAATCTCTAGTCCACTATCAAAGGTCACCAGATTGCAAAATGACAAACTACTAGAAATACCAAAATATTTATACTTAGGTGAGACTCGATAGATGCCCAAGTGTCCAACATAATCAAGCACGGAAAATACCCAAGTGTCCAACGCACTAGAACATCTGTACTTGACTGGTACAAGGAAAAGTCCATAAAATATAGCACAAGCAAAAATGGTAAAAAGTGAATGAGTTTGGAGAGCATTAGAATATTTGTACCAGGTTGGAACCTGATGGGGTACCAAATCTTCATCCCAATATTGGAGATCGCTAGATTGCAAAAATGGCCAAGTGTCAAGAGCATCGAAAGGTTGGTACTTGGTTGGAGCCTGACGTGACACCAATTCCCCACCCAGATATCAAAATATCAGAAGGATAAAATTGAATAAAATCACTAAGTATTGAGGGTGTCAAAACATTTGCACCTGATTAGTGTCTGCTAGGGTTCTAAAAATAAAGTGAAGAGATAAGTGTTTGACCAAATGGTAGAATTGATGAAAGGCCTGTACATGGCCAAAATCCAATAGAATACTAAGAAGGTATTCTATCTCATAGGATATAAGCGTGTAGAAGATCTGGTAGTCACCTTTCAATGTCAAAAGCACCTTCATCCCATGATACTTACTGGGCATGATTTCTTATCATACGATCTTGACAACATAGGTCATCATGCAAATTATAGGACGGTTGAACCAAAGGCATCAGTAGAGATCAATGGACCAGGTGCAACCAACAAGGTGGTTGTAACTCAATAAAATATAGATCCTAGCCACATCAGCAAACTGTGATTTGGTGGTTGGAGCAACCATACCTCTAAGCAATTTAACAATTTGACAGAACTTTCTGATATATTAGTAAGCCATTTCTAAGGCAATGATGCTTTGTCAAATTTAACATTGTAGATACTAATATATAGAAGGAAAAAGGTTCAACTCTTAGGCTTTTACAATTCATATGTAATACGAATATTTTTTAGCATATCAATACAAAGGGATTGATGTTTGGCTTCTGGTTCATTTCATTTGCAGAATATGTATGTATAAAGAACTACCTATTTCTAATTTAGGCCTATCGAATGCTCATGGTACTTACTCTGAATTCTGAATTTGTGCTCATGTTCATTTATTGGTTCTAGAATTCATAGTTTGATTAGATACAAAATATTATGACTAACTATTTTGTAGTTGATAATCAAATTGGCTAGTTTGTTAGGTAGTTTTTTGGTTTGATCATATAATATCTTAATATGCATGTCTTGATGTTGCTTAATCTGCACCACTATAAGTTCTAGCTTTAGCTCTTTTTGCTTCTCTTAGCACCCTTTCCCCCTATATTTTAGGAATAGTTAGCTGGAACACCAAGGAACTGGCCTCCTTTGGAGATTGGCCATGAAAGCCTCCATAGCTTCTTGATCATTCAATGGTGGTCAAGGTCTATGGGTGAACAACCTTCAATTATATAGATTTAAAATCAACAATTTTTGGCAATCTCCGTGGGACTTGCAACTCCCACATTTTTTATTAATCAGATACCAATGATGCTTTGGTTTATCTAGCTTTTATTTTATCACCTAGTGACTCTGCTACTCCATGACCCAGATTCTATGATTGGTTGCCTCTACACTTCTTCATTAATTATTATTTCTTGGGTATTTGTGATTTTTTAGGTAGTCTTAACCTCATAAACAGAGTAGGTATGATCGTCTAGTGACTCCCCCTTAAAAAGAGAATCTAAAATTTTTAAAATATTAGTGTCCTAACCTAGTTGCATCAATGGTTCAACAAAATTATCCTCACTGGAATGATGTGGGATCCCTAAATATTCCATTCCTTCATGAATAGAGAAAACCATATATGAACACTATTAGGATGTGGTCTCCTTGGGTACTATTTACAACATTGCATAAGAAGATTTGATGGTCAGGTTGCTTGCTATTTATCTCAAAGGGAAGGTATTATTGTGGGATAAATCTTTAGAGCAAGAAAGTATACATACATGGGATGATCTAGCAGAAGCACTCATCAATACCTTTGATGATATAGGAGATCCCTTTCTTTTGCTTACTCGGTTCTCATTCATCAAACGAGCCCCTTAGGAGAGCATAGTTGATTTCAATATCTAGTTCAAAAGAACATGGAGGAGGATCCCACAAGAATTTCAGCCATCTCCTGCATAGGCCTATATTTATTATGTCCAAGCTTTTCATCCTGATCTAAGCATCCTCATTCAGCAATCTAAAGAAATAAGGTTCCCTTACCTTTTTTAGGAAGCTACACAAGCTAAAAATCTATTGATTATGGCTGGAAAACTCCCACCTAGACATATTGCATGCACTGAAGTTTCATCCATAGGCTTCTTATCACTCCCACAAGTAACCAAACCATGCCCATGGTACCATTCTCAAAATAATTGGTCTTTTTCTCCTTCAAATAATCAACAATAGAAAATTGTGTAATTTTGAGTTTTGTAGGCCATCCCCAGTTTTTGCCTTAACAATTTCTTTCCCTCTTCTTATTTTTCCTCCCCTCTCAGTATTTTTTGTTTGAATCCACAAAAAAATGAACAAAATATAGAACAGTACATAATTTCAAGAGATACACCTCGAATTTTACAATAGTTTAAAACAAGACTGTCACCACTTGTGTGAGCTCAATGATGCACCATGTCATATGAAGGGGTGATGTCAGCCAAAAATGGAAGTTAAAAAAATAAGGCACTTAGATTGACATAAAAGGAATGTCTAAGGATGATTCACATCAAGCTAAATATTTTTGAAAAAACATGAAGTTCGAAGACATAATTTCCACATGCCAACTAGCAGAATTATCCCTTAGAATTATATATAAGACTGCATGCATCACACAAATGAAGCATTGCTAAAATGATGATGAATTCAAGAGCATAGTTGAAAGCTCTCATGGGTAAATATGATTTTCAGAATAAGTTATTTCTCAACTATGCCAAAAATAGGAAAATCTTCGAGGATGGCAATTATGCATGGCAATCTATTTGTTTTGGAAGTAGTTGCTAGCAACTGCGGAGTATGTTTATGGGAGTATGGTGCTTGGGTATATCTAATGAAATAGAAGATTCAATATGCTACTCTATGGGGGTATCCCATGGATCCAGTAGTTTTGTTTCTCTTTGTTATTAGGTTACCCTAGCATCATCTTCCCTTTTGTGTTTTTGTTTTGTTTTATTTTCCCATTTGGCTGATGTTGGTAGACTAATTGTATTACTAACTCCTTCAGTTGATGGCACTTTTAGCCCTCCTACTATAGCCTTCCTTGCTCCTCCCCCCTCCTCTTAGTTCTTTTTCATGTTTTCTTTCTTTATCTTTCATGTTCCTGGTCTTTCTTCTTCGCTTCAATGTCACGTCCCACTTTGCTGTGTAACTTCCATCCTGTAGCCTACCACCCTCCTTTATTTTATAGCCTCTCAAATGTTTTTTTTTCTCCTTCCTCTTTGTTCTTTATTCCCTTTCCCCATAATTATAAAGTGTTAGGTTCAAAACTCGACCACCTGGATTCCTTGTTTTCACAAAATGAAAATCCCCTATGAGTAGCCAAGATTGTGGGTACTTTTTTACATCTACCCACAATAAGCTATTAGCAATTATTTATTTTTATTTGTTTTCCTTTTTTAAATAAAACCAAAAACCACAAAAATTTTCATCAATCTTGATCAAATGAAGATGCAAAGACTAAAATTCCAAGCCCAAAATCCTAATTGGAAGCAAATAAAAATGAAGAAGGAACTAGCCTTTGAGCTTGTTGAAGCATCCATGCCTAACCAAAATTTGAAGAAGAGACAAATACCAGACTTACCACCTGAAGAAAGAAGCAATTGTAACCTAGAAGCTCATTGATAGTCATCGAGATGTTGAAATATGAGTAAGGATAAAATTGACTAAGGCACAAGACCTCCAAAATGGTTGTACTCAAATAGAGTTCTTAGAAGTGCATGTTTATTCCTATTGATGGAAGTCAAATTCTATAATATTGGTTATCTCATAAATATGCTAGAATATTTGCATCTGTTTGGTACCCAATGGAGTTCTTAAGTTTTGACACATTCGAGATAAGGGAAATGGCTAAGTCAGGAATGCCCTAGAACATTTGTATTGAGTCTAGACATGGAAAAATGCTAAAGTTCCAACACATGTAGAAGAGAAAGCGAGAAAATAACTAAGTATGTAGGAAACTAAAATATTGGTACCCAATCAAAGCTTGAAAAGGTACAAAATATTTGGTACACTATCGAAGGTTACCAGCTTGTAAAATGATAGAGTGTTAGAAACATCAAAATAATTTTAACTGATCGAAGCCCAATAGATGTCCAAGAGTTCAACACAATCAGGCTTGGAAAATGCCCAAGTGTCCAAGGTGCTAGAACATTTGTATCTGGTTGGTACCTGGAAAAGCCTATAAAATTTGGCACATGCAAAGATGGTGAAAAGTAGACGAGTCTGGAGATCATCAAAATATTTATATTGGGTTGGAACTCAATGGGGTACCAAATATCTGTCCCAATGTTGGATACCGCTAGATTGCAAAAATGGTCAAGTGTTGAGAGCATCGAAAGGTTGGTACCTAGTCGGAGCTCGATATAATGCCAATTATCTACCCAGATATTGAAAGCTCAAAAGGAGAAAATTGAAGAAAATCACTAAGTATTGAGTGCACCAAAATATTTGCACCCGATCAGTGTCCACTAGGGTTCTAAAAATCTAGTGCAGAGAGAAGTGTTCAGCCAAATGGTAGAGTTTATGGAAGGCCTAAACGTGGTCAAAACCCAATAGAATATTGAGGAGGTATTCCATCTCAAAGGATATAATCTTGTAGAATATCTGATAGTCACTTCCAACATCAAAAGCACCTTCATCCCATGATGCTTACTGGGCATGATTTCTTTTCAGATGATCTCAACAAAATAGGTCATCATGTAGACAATAGGGTGACTGAATCAAAGGCATCTGTAGAGATCGATGGACCAAGCACAACTAGTAAGGTGATCACGACTCAAGAAGACACAAATCTTAACCATATCAGCAAACCATGATCTTGTGGTTGGAGCAGCCATACCTCTGAGCAGTTTAACAAATTGATAGAATTTTCTAATATAACAGTAAGTCATTTCTAAGGCAATGATGCTTTAACAACTATAACATTAGTGCAAAATTGTAGCACCCCAAAATTGGCACAGTTAAACCTTAGTAAAAAGATAAAAATTTGAATTTTAACCCCAAACCGCCCGTTAACCGCTCGTTACCCGCTTTCCTTGTTTTTCGTGCCATTTTTAGGATTTGTTTTGACCGTTGGACAATATCATCGCAGATTAGATGAAATCATCCCAGATCTGACGAATTCGTCTGGAACAGAACGTCCAGACGATTTCATCCCAAAACCAAATTTTCATAATTAGCTTCTGTTTCAACAGCTTCTCTAACCTAGGCAGAAAGCGTGTCTATGCAGTTAGAGTCTCCCCCATTGGAGATCTCCCAAATTGGGATGATCTCCAACCTCCTAACCTCTCCCTAATCCTATATAAACTAGGACTTTCTCAGTTTATCCCCCTGAACCCCCTAGCTGACGGATTTCCCTACAAATTCAGTTCCTTGTGCCTTAGAACACCTTCATACTTTTGTTTGCATTGCATATTTCAAGTTTTCTTGCAGGAATCTTACTGTTCTTCAGCCGAAACAAGCTTGGATCATCGCAGGCGATTACAGATGATTTCGGACGATCCTGTCGTAGATCGACGATGATCTCGTACGATTGGAGGCGATCTCGACTGTAGTCCAGATTGGGGGCAATCAGAGCCCAGAGTTTGCATTTCCTTATTGTTTTTTGCATTTCTTTATGCATTGTCTTAGTTATTGTATTTATGCATCTTGGAGTTCACCTCATTTAATATAAATGCATGATAAAGCCAAAATAAATTGTTAAGTTGATGCATTTCCTTTTAATTGCTATTTTGATTTATTATTTAGACAAATTCATTGTTATTTCTATCATTTCCCCTTGCTTTTGCAGTTGCATTTTTGGTATTTTGTATCTATTTCTGTGATTGCAGGTTTCTGACGAATTTTGACGAATTCATCAGATCGACGATGATCTCGTCTGATCTCAGATGACCTACTGAGATCTGAGATGATTCTGTGCAATTCCAGATGATTACGTATGATTTGAGATGATTTGGACTGCTACAAGACTCAGAATCTTCATCAGACATCCAAAAATCAGGTATGTTCTATCCTATTTAGCATATTCTCTATGTTTAGCATTTATTCATGTTTTTTGTATTCATAAAATCAGCATTGGCATATAGAATAGTTTAGATTCATCTTGGCCAAACCTAGGAATTGAATGATTAAAGCGCAAAATGAACACATCAAACCTACTATCAACCTAGGCATGGAAACTGCCACTCAAAAGTTTCCTGGTGAACCCACCATCCATCAAAAATTCACCCTTATACCCCTCCCCCGAGAGGCGGGACCTTCAAAGGGCCTCTCAGTCCGAGGTATTGTCCCATCCTTCTCGCATCCCCCTTCCGGGCGCGGATCCTATAGCCTGAAGGTAAGGATGCAAAAAATTTGGAGCGATACATTTTGGTGAACCCGACGTGAATAACATAGGCATATTTCTGATTCAAAAATATAAATAAATAAATATATATATATATATATATATATATGTATACAAGAAAAATAAAAACAAAACAAAATCATCATTTCAAGTTTGTATGTTTTAGATTCAATTCTAAATAGTAGATACTAAATATTACTTTTAGAAGTACTAAAGAAACCATGAGTTTTTACTCAAATCAATATGAGCCCATCAGTAATGTTGGAAGAATTCAGCCAAATACATTTGTTGATTATGACCAACCTCATCCCTATTCAACATCACCTCCATCACACTTTTCTCATTTTTCATCCATTACCCCAACAGGACAATCCCTTTTCCAATCCTCTTCATAACGATATTATCTATTCTCCCATATATCCATATTATGTCTATCAATCCACATACAATCCTCCTCCACCCTTTCAATATTCTTCTTTCAATACAACACATCCATTTCAACAAGAAAATACTTATTCTTCCAATCCTACCATGCACTCACATCATACTTCACAATCTTCCTATCATCATTCTACCCATAACAAAGAAAAGAGAGGTAAAAAACCATTAGGTCCTTTTATGACTGAACTCCTAAGGCACTTATCAAAAACCTCTCGAAAACCTTCATCACGTAAATTTACTAAGCTCAATCAACCAATGGATATAATTCTCAAGCATTTACTTGATACAAATAAGATTGAACTCCCTTCCATAAGACAACTTGATACCACAACAGATTGGTTTAAACCTGAGCTACATTGTGAATATCATAGAGTAGATGGACATATGACACAAAATTGTAAAGATTTAAGATGTGCAATTCAAGATTTGATTGATGAGGGTCTTTTTAATATAAAGGAATTACAATCTACAACTGATTATAAATCTCCAAGTAAACTATCAAACTCCTACACAACAAATACCAATAATCAATCAAGACATGGGGATCTCCCAAGAACCCCTATTCAATTATCAACAACAGGAAACCAATCAAATATTGCATGTTAATGTGTCCCATCATGATGATATTACTAATATTGTAACAGAAACTACAAATGAGCAACCTCAAGTTCAATCAACTCAATCTGATATTCAAGATATGGATTCCTCATTTGACCAACCTTCAAAACTATCTTTGGCTCTAGAGAATGATCCAAAATGGAATGTAAGCATAGAAAGCTCATCTTTAGAATCAAAATCTCAATCTGAAATCCACTTTGATAGCCAACAACAAGTGATTAATCCTCAAGCAAAGATATCCCTTTTAGAAGTATTACAAAGTTCTCATAAGGAAACTTTGTTCAAGATACCTAGCCAACAATTTGTTCCTCATGATATTTTCCCTAAGAACATAATTAATGGTGTAAGCCCTCTTGAGGTTAACCATATTTCATTCTATGATGAGGAGATTCCTTCCTCTACTCCACAAGAAGACTCCTCTCTTTACATTACAGGATCTAGTAAAGAAACACCTGTTAAAACTATCATGGTAGATAATGGCTCCTCTCTTAATTTATGCACTTATCAATTATTCCAAAAACTCAAATTAAAGGAAGAAGATCTTAATGAATCAAATGTTATTATAAAATATTTTAACAATGAAATTCAAGAAGCTCAAGGTACTATAATTCTTCCCCTTAATATTGGATCCAAGATCCTGGATACTTTGTTTTATGTAGCATATTGCCCTTCACCTTACAACCTACTTCTCGAAGTCCTTGGATTCATACGATGAGGGTTGTCCCTTCTACTCTTCACCAATGTTTAAAGTTTGAACTTGCAAGTAAAATTGTTACCATACATAATGACCCAACACCATTTGAAGAATATTTAACGGTTGAAACATCAAGTTCTATACATTCTCCATTGTCACAATTAACTTCTATCCATCACTTTTCTTCATCCATATATGATCATCCTTGTTTACCAAATAACACCCATGCATATCTTTCACATATGCTCCCTCCATATTATCAAGACTTGGAAGATAGTGATAAGAATGAAGAACCTTCTTATCCTTCTGACATTTTATTTTGTAACATGATCAATTTTACACATATAAAAGTAAAATCTTTTGCTACATTATTCTACATTATAACAAAGCTTTTGTTATCGCTACCTTTTATTCATCACCTTTTGTTCTTACCTTCACCACAACCAAATTATCCTTCAAAACCTCCTTTGATTTTGAAGCAACCTTAGACATGCTATACTCAAATAACCTTGTATAGTGTATATAGATCATCTTGTATATACCACCAATTCCATCATAAATTAAAATCAAAAAAAAATATAAAAACATCAAAATCATCAAAATCTTCAAAAACATCTTTTATTTTTGTACCTATCAATTCTTGAAGTATTGCAGTTATATTTTCAATTATTTTGGATAAATTAGCATTTATTTGGAATCCCGCACTTTCACACTCACATGCATAAATATCTTGATTTTATTTGGTATGATTATTAATCTCTCTTATATCAAAGTCCACATTTGAATTAAATAAAGTTTTGAGCATAGAGAATTGATCTTGTTATTTACTTGAACCAAGCATATCTTTTCACATTAAAATGATTTCATTGCAAATTCAATATGATGCTACATAGTAGAAGTGGTTTCTTGAGCGAAAAGTTTCCCCTGCTATCCTATCATGCACATGGTCTAGAATCTTTGAGAATTGACAAAAGGACAAGCTCACCCCTACCCAGAATAAAAATCCCTTGCTCTACAACCAATCCGAGCAAGTATCCCTAGTATAGGAAGAAAAAGAAAATTCAAAGAAAATGAGAAAAAGAAAAATATCATTTTGTACCATCGCAACAATATTTCAGCATTATCTCAGTTCCAAGCAAAAATACAAAAAAAAAAAAAAAGAAGAAGAGAAAGAAAGAGAAAAAAAAGCAAAAAGCAATAAAATCCCTTTCCCTACCCCTTGAAAAGAAAAGAAGGGTGAATGAGCTTGAATCCCTGGAATTCTCAATTATTCGAAAACTGTGAGGTAAGCCCCATAACAGGTGGTTTGTGCCCAACCCGCTTGGCCTTGGGTAATTCCTAGCGTGGTGATATGTCTAGTCACATTAGCGACCTTCTTTTGTACAGACCTATGTCGGCTTATGGATTAGCTAGCTCTTGATAACCCGACTTACATAGTAGTCTGGTACGGTTACATGCATATAAATCATGGTCAAGGAACACTTATTTGGTTAATTCAAATTACTTGTATCAAATTTTCTTGCTCAAAATTGGTGAATGAATAATACAATTGCACACACATTTATATTTGAGAGATTCTGTATCATTATGATAAAGCAAGATCGGTAATGAACTCACATTTGCACATGAGGGTTCCTTATAAATCTATATTTGTCTTTGAGATAATGTAAAATATTTCTGCAACTCTTTTTGGAATAATTTTATCTTCTTATTTCAGCACATCTGTTTAGTATAAAAACAACTATATACATTGTTTTCAAAAATCACAAAATGCTTTCAAACAACATATGACACAAATATAATCAATAAAGTCATGTTCATATTATTATTTTCTGTTTATCAAAAGTCAAAAATCAATCATGCAATAAAACTAAAATATCAATTTCTTCTTTGGATTTCGCGATGATGGTATAAGTCTATACCTATAATTCTATGCCTAGCGCAAACCATTGTTCTAATTTTATTTTCCCATTCATTTTAAAAATTCATAAAAACATATGACTTACATCATTATGTTACACAATTGAGCTTTAAAACGAACGAACACTTATTCTATTTCATGTCATTATGTCAACATTCAATTTTGCAATGATGGTATAGTTCCTAGGGACTTATTCCAAAATTTTATCACACTTAGGAATTTATGCCTAGCAAAAATCATATTTCTTTAATATGTCATGCATAATATTTTTTATGAAAATCTGAAAACAAATCATCACCATCATCACTTCCATCATCACAACACAAAGTCTTAAGACAGTCTCTTAAGCACTCTTTTACTTTTAACAATATTTCTATCCTGGGATTAGCTTGACGACCTAGTGAGCGGCGACTCCATGAAATGGTCTATAACAACGACAATGTCCTTTGAAATTATTGTTAGAAGTCCCTTTTATTTTTCATCAAATCACACCACAAAACAACCAATTTATTTACATCAGATTATTTCATTTACAATTTTATGCCATGACATAAAAATTATAATTTATTTCCAAACGACATAATTACATGAATCATCAATCACCCAAATTCAAACATTAAAGCATCATACAACATATACACAAGTCATATCATCAAAAAGACCATATATATATATCAATAAATTATGTACATTATCTGGATTGGTATGCCACAATCCAAACCCTGGCATACTCAATCCCCTCAAAAAGTAATAATAAAATTGAATAGTAAAAATGAATTAGGGTTTTACCCTATTTTTCTTAATTTTATTTAAAAACAACATTTTTTAATTTTTGCTTTTTCGTGCTTTTACCTCAAATGTTCGATTTGGGTAAAAACACGGAGGGGGCACCATAGTAAGCAGTCGTACGATTCGACCTAGAATCGTCATCTAAAAAATTGAGTACATTTTTGCTTTCTCGTAAAACGGGAAGAACTCGTCTTTAACGCATTTTCTTCAGAAAATTCGCTAAAGAGGGGGCAAAATGTAGCACCCCAAAATTGGCACAGTTAAACCTTAGTAAAAAGATAAAAATTTGAATTTTAACCCCAAACCGCCCGTTAACCGCTCGTTACCCGCTTTCCTTGTTTTTCGTGCCATTTTTAGGATTTGTTTTGACCGTTGGACAATATCATCGTAGATTAGACGAAATCATCCTAGATCTGACGAATTCGTCTGGAACAGAACGTCCAGACGATTTCGTCCCAAAACCAAATTTTCATAATTAGCTTCTGTTTCAACAACTTCTCTAACCTAGGCAGAAAGCGTGTCTGCGCAGTTAGAGTCTCCCCCATTGGAGATCTCCCAAATTGGGATGATCTCCAACCTCCTAACCTCTCCCTAATCCTATATAAACTAGGACTTTCTCAGTTTATCCCCCTGAACCCCCTAGCTGATGGATTTCCCTGCAAATTTAGTTCCTTGTGCCTTAGAACACCTTCATACTTTTGTTTGCATTGCATATTTCAAGTTTTCTTGCAGGAATCTTATTGTTCTTCAATCGAAACAAGCTTGGATCGTCGCAAGCGATTACAGACGATTTCGGACGATCCTGTCGTAGATCGACGATGATCTCGTACGATTGGAGGCGATCTCGACTGTAGTCCAGATTGGGGGCAATCAGAGCCCAGAGTTTGCATTTCCTTATTGTTTTCTGCATTTCTTTATGCATTGTCTTAGTTATTGTATTTATGCATCTTGGAGTTCACCTCATTTAATATAAATGCATGATAAAGCCAAAATAAATTGTTAAGTTGATGCATTTCCTTTTAATTGCTATTTTGATTTATTATTTAGACAAATTCATTGTTATTTCTATCATTTCCCCTTGCTTTTGCAATTGCATTTTTGGTATTTTGTATCTATTTCTGTGATTGCAGGTCTCTGACGAATTCATCTGATGAATTCATCAGATCGACGATGATCTCGTCTGATCTCAGATGACCGACCGAGATCTGAGACGATTCTGTGCAATTCCAGATGATTACGTATGATTTGAGATGATTTGGACTGCTACAAGACTCAGAATCTTCATCAGACATCCGGAAATCAGGTATGTTCTATCCTATTTAGCATATTCTCTGTGTTTAGCATTTATTCATGTTTTTTGTATTCATAAAATCAGCATTGGCATATAGAATAGTTTAGATTCATCTTGGCCAAACCTAGGAATTGAATGATTAAAGCGCAAAATGAACACATCAAACCTACTATCAACCTAGGCGTGGAAACTGCCACTCAAAAGTTTCCTGGTGAACCCACCATCCATCAAAAATTCACCCTTATACCCCTCCCCGAGAGGCGGGACCTTCAAAGGGCCTCTCAGTCCGAGGTATTGTCCCATCCTTCTCGCATCCCCCTTCCGGGCGCGGATCCTATAGCCTGAAGGTAAGGATGCAAAAAATTTGGAGCGATACAAAAATATCTATAAATACTAAGATGTATAAGGAAAAAATGGTCAGCTCTTAGGCTTTTACAATTGATATGTAATACAAATATTTTTTGCATATCAATACAAAGGGATTTTTGTTTGGATTTTGGTTCATTTCATTTGCAAAATATGTATGTATAAAGAACTACCTATTTCTAATTTAGGCCTATCAAATGCTCATGGTACTTACTCTAAATTCTGAATTTGTGCTCATGTTCATTTATTGGTTCTAGAATTCGTAGTTTGATTAGATACAGAACATTATGACTAATTATTTTGTAGTTGATAATCAAATTGGCTAGTCTATTAGGCAATTTCCTGGTTTGATCATATAATCTCTTAATATGCATATGTCTTTATGTTGCTTAATTTGCACCACTATAAGTTCTATATTTAGATCCTTTTGCTTTTCTTAGTCCCCTTTCCTTCCATATTTTAGGGATAGTTAGCTGGAACACCAAGGAACCACCCTTCTCTAAATATTAACCATGGAAGCCTCGCACAAATTTTTCATTAGACAAATTCAAAGACCAACAAAAGTTAAAGCTTGTTTCCTATATTATAAAAGGAATAAATGAATGCTAAGTTTTGATTATGCAACATGATGGATAGTTGTGATTGTTAAAATGTAATAGGATGTATTAATAGTTCATAGAAGATCTATAATTATGATGATGTTATTTTCTATATGGGGATTGTTTATTTAGGAATATATTGGGACTTCTTTGTGAGTTTTTCCTTGTGAAATTGAAAAAATAATCTCTCTCCCTTGGGTTGGTTTTGGTGCATTGTTACAGGGAGGTTCAAACATGGAAAAGAATGTGTTCAATTTATTAATTTTTATTTTTAGCATACTGTAATAAATAAAAATAAGTTATTTTAACCAATCGACATAGTTCTATCATGAGATATGCTACGATTTGCACATAGTGCTATCAAAATATCTGATAGGGTTTACGCATAGTGTCATTAAGAGACCTATGAGGTTTTGTACATAATATTGTTGGGAGATGTACTAGGTTTTGTGCATAGTATCTTCGAGATATTTTCTAGGGTTTACACACAATGCTACTAGGAGATCTTTTAGAGTTACATATTATACCATAAAGATATCTATGAGGGTTTGTGCATAGTGCCATTGAGATATCTACTAGGGTTTGTACATACTATTTCAAGGAGATCTACTAGGGTTGGTGCATAGGACCATTGAGATATCTATGAGGGTTTGTGCATAGTATCATCGAGAGTTCTGTTAGAGTTTTTGTATAGTGTTTTTGAGAGACCTTCTAGGGTTTATGCATAGTTCCACTACCATTGCATGCAAAATCCTCAGTAAGGATGGAAATGGTGAGTGGCTCAATGGGGTGTGGTGTTGGTTTTAAGTCTCAATAAAACCCTAGCATAGAGGATATTGTTCATAGGTCAAGAGAACATTTGTAGGAAAGCAATGAGGATGACAAACATAGGACCTTTGACCCTAGGGTCCAATCTTGGGTAAACATGCTAAAGGGAAAGTAGAAGGTGAATAATTTTTTTTTTAACTTATAACTTCTTGTAAAAAGACTTTCGATACTAGAATCTTTGGTAGACATGGTTTCCAAGGAAGAGGAGCTTGTGTTGGTTGGCAAATGTTTGAGTGTCCAGCCTAACTTAGATGCTATTAGAAAGTGGGCAAGGTCTAAATAAAAATTTCTAGGATTCATGGAGATTATGGCCATGCCTAAGAGCTTCTTTCTTGTGAAGTTGAATTATGCGGATGATCAAGATAGGGTTCTTCAAGGGGGACTTCAATTTTATGGTCATAAAGGGATCTTCTTGAGAAAATGGACATCGAATTTTGATCCAAACACTTATAGTAATATTGAAGTCTCATTCTAGGTTAGGCTCTCAGAATTTCCCCTCCCATTTATGGCATGAAGAGATTCTTGATGGCATTGCTTGAGAAATTAGGTATTTGATTGTGATAGATTTGATAACCCTAGCTTGATCTAGGTTGATGTTTTCTAGAATGTGTGTGAATGCAAATATGGAAAGGGAGTTCCCAAAGTTGATTGAGATTGAATCAAAGCATGGCATATGGACACAACCTTTAGAATATGAGAATGTTGTAGTCAAATTATCTCTATGTAAGAAGGTTGGACACTCTAGCTTCAATTGTGCCATGAAAAAGAAAGGAAACTAGGGGAAAATATGTGGTAACATAAACAAAACCCAAACCCTCATCCTTCTAAGAAGGAGGGAGAAACAAATATCAATTTGGAAAATAATGGAGATGCTCCAAAAAAGACTCAATCTAAGGCTCCAACGAAAGGAGGGGTTGCTCTCAAAGAAGGCAAGTTTGAAGGAGAAAATATTAAGGTAAGACTCATAGTCTATGAACCTTCTGTGAAGGATAATGTGATTGTTGAAACAAAATATTTTAGTTGTTTACAATATTTAGAAAATAAAACAACCCGAGTGGATGATTTTGGTGAACATAATGAGGTAAATCCTAAGCCCTCCTTTGAAGAACCAATTCAAATGGAAGGAAACAAAGAAAATATGAGTATCACTCCTAATATCCAAAGAAAGAAATGGAAACTTTAGCAAAATCACAAGGAAACAATAGTAATCCAAATAAGATTATAAGAAACCAAAATAAATAAAAAGTAAATGTTGGATCAGATTATTATAGGGGAAGACCACTTAAGGTAAAATTTAAATAAAAGGAAATGGCTATTGAGGTGGTGAATGGCACTCAAGTGATCCTTAACTTTGGGGGAAGAAACACCCCTTGAAATATAAGTAATGAAAATAATATCTTGGAATATTAAGGGGTTGAATGCCCCCTCAAAAACTTTCTTGGGCCAAAACCAGACTTGCTCTAGCCAACTCAATAATTTTCTCATCAACATTTTACAAGGGTCGAATCCACTAATTTGATCAGACATTAATTTGGAGACGACTTCAAATCGATTGGTGGTAAGAAGACCCAAAGTTGCGACTAAGGTAGTGGACATTTTAGCTCATATTCATAGGGAGAATCATTTCCCCTATTAGTGATGCATGTTGTTGTTGAATTATCAATGTTTTAGGTTTTAAGTGCAGGTGGCCTTTCTGTGTTTGTCGTTCCTCAGCTGATCTAGCTACTAGTATTTTTCTTAGAAGTATATCTTGTTGTTTTTGTCTATATCTATTATTTTGTTCCAATTATTATCTTGGATGGTGAGACTAAAATATAAAATCTTTGGACATGATTTGTAAAAGGGATGACTCTATTTCAATCCCCTTCTTCATCATTAATTAAAAAAAAGTTTGATATCCTTATATCACCTTGAAAAAAACCCTCCTTATGACTCTCACTAGTCCACCATAATATACTAGCAAAGAAGGATTTTTCCCCAAGGTTTTTATGTCAATTTTGTTAAGGGGTCATTAAACTTCCTTAAATAGGACTAACAATTGCTTATGTTCTTATTATCTTAATTTAATTTGATTTATCTAAGAAAACAATATTAAGTTATCTTAATTAAAATGTAATAACTATTATCTTCTATTTCATGTTAGACAAAAACTAGGATATTTTCAAGATTTTCCATTTCATGTTCCTGAACCATCTATGTCACAAGATGCTCATGAATATCCCTTCATTCTTTTTTCAGTTGATGGATAAGTCTATGATTCGGGTTAAGAAATGGATTGTGTTAGACCCAATCCATCAAGGATTGGCGAATTTAATTTTTTGCCACATTGTTAAAGCTAGAGGATTGTTTTTTTTTTTACATGGTGGAATCAGTAGCCGCCATGAATCCAGGCAGGTTGTCTAACTTTTATGGCTGCCACAATATTCGCACTATCCACCCCGAAATCCACCACATAGATCTTCGTGTAGTTCGCCCCTATAACCGCCATGCCACAATAATTTTAAACCTTTTACGCCACTAAAAGCACCAAGAAAGGGACAAGCGTTCAGTCCGGCGAGGCCTAAGATTTGAACCTTGGACCTCCATCCCCCTTATGGGGTTTGGATGAACCAATTGGTCTACACCTTAGACCTAAGCTAGAGGATTGTTAGGGGTGGAGATTCTAAATTTGCTTGCCAAGGTGGCACCTTCAATTGTTGAGTATCCATATTCCTATGATTCTAAGTAGAGCTATTTCCTGAGCTAGGAGGCCATCCACACAACAGTTGCTTTAGATTCTAGGGCCAAGGTGGAATATTACCCTTGAAAAGTATGGGAGGAAGCGAGGAAAAAACTAGGCGAGGGTTATGCATAAGGGTTTGGACTTGAAATGTACTTGTAAAAAATGGTGAATCCTAATTGAAATCAATGCAAATCCTAATCAAATAAAATCAATCATCTTCACACCAAAATTTGGGGCATTTGAATCCCTAAAAAGTAATGTCATATTTGAGACAAATTTTGACCTATTAAATCACCTTATAACTTCATAAAAACACCACCATTATATTAGGCTCAAAACAAGCTTTCCAACAAGTACACATATGCCTATGTTTGAATATATATTGTGGTGAATTGACCCTAAGAAAACATTGGTCTCAAAAATTTTAGGAAAATGGACCGACGTCGAGGGTCCTTATATTCACCAATTTTCAATTTTGGAAATCCTAATATTTGACCAATTTGCAAATATTCACCACTATGCATAACCCTCGAACCAGGAATTCTAAGCACCTGGTGGTAAAGTTAGCTAATGTAGATAAGGCTCCTCTCTATGTGGATGAATTTGAATTCAATGATTTTGCCCCTCCTAGGAAGAAAGCTAAGCTTCTATTTGGGTCGGCCAGTAGAAAAAAATATATTATTATTCAACCCTAGGATACTCTTAGCATACCCAAATCCTTCAAAAGGATGCTTTTAAAGCTGCAAAAGTCCCTTATTGACTCCATGCAAGCGACCATCTCTTGTGTCAAATAAATCATGGTTTTAATGGATTAGGATCAATGGGACATGAATGAGTAGGATGTGAATAAGAAAGAAGTTGGACCTATCAGCCTGGAGAATTAAGGCGCAGGAGCCTTGGATACATTCTACCTTCTTGGTGTTTGGCAGTCTCATCAATCGAATCCTCCCTTGCATGGGGGGTTGGTCTTTTTTATTTTAGTTGCTAATGTTCTTTTTTGATTTGTTGTTTGTGGGCCATCCGTAGGATTTTTATGGTTTCTTTATGGCAAAGCTACTAATTTTTGTTGTTTTTTTCCTACCTTCTCTGGGTCTCCTAGGAGAGTAGTTTGGTTCTTTTTGTAAAATATGTGAGGATCCTTTCAAAACCCCTTATTTTAAAAAATTAAAAAAAAATAAGGTTTCTGGATAGGGGACCCAAGTGATGTGTTCACGTTAGGTTCACCAAACATGTGGGGCACCAAAATTGGCTCACCTATTCAGGACACTAGCCCCTAGGTGTGATGCCTTTGGCTTCGTCCACACTCGAGTGAGAGATCATTGCTGCTAACCCATCATTTTGGAGGACTATGCTTTTGCATGCAGTGCTATATTTGGTGGGAAAGATTCAAGTTCACCAAGGGATTTATAGATTTCCTAATCTATTTTGATGTATTCAATTTTAACAAGCACCTAGGTTTGGTAATCTATCCTAGGATCTAATGTGCAAGATGAGAATGCAATGCAATGCAATATGAAAAACAATGATGCAAAAGACAAAGTATTATCCTATATGTGATTTTACTTTTTGGATGGTTTGTTATCTATGTTACGAAATAAAATATTTCTTTTTCTTTTTCTTTTTCTTATGAAGACAAGGGTGCAAAAAGGATCAAATCACACAAGTTAACCTAATTCCAGGCTACATGCAATATACATTTTAGAATTCCTAAGAAAGTAAGATAAAAATATTAGCTAGACTAAAGATTCTTTTTTTATGATGCTAAAAGAAGAAACAACAAAACAAAGCAGATAAAAAAACTTATGCTATGAACTAGAAAACTGGAGGATCATAAAAACTTACTTGTTCTATTATTTAAAGTGAACACACCATCATGAGTCATATACTCTCTCTATGCAAGTATGCCAATTGGAATATTTTCAGCTAGTGGATTCGTGAATACCTACAAAATAGATAGAAAAATATGGATGTTATAATTTGGGGGCCTACCAAACGACAAGAAGATCATATCTTCCTAGTTTGCATAGTAAAGCCCTTTATTTATGAATAAATTAAGGTGAATTTACCTTGGATATGGATGCAAAGATATTTGTAGTGAATACACCAACTAGAAATGTTGTAGTCAACAGATTCATTAGTATGACTAAACTAAATATGATAGAATATATTGAAAAACAGTGATCTACTATATCATCAAAATATACATAGGGAAACGTTTGGTTGAACTGGATGTTGATATGATTTAACATTTGAGACTTATTAGATATATGGAGAATACACCACCTATAATATTTGTGTTCAATGGATTCTCTTTAGGGAGTGAAACAAACAACGATTGTTAATCTGACAAAATGAGGGCACAGTCGCACTATGCAAATATACCCCTTTAAATGGATTTAGTTGATAGATTCACTCAATCCATAAATGGAATATAAAATCCCACTATGGGATAGCTAATAATGTTCTCTACTAGTGTTATAAGTATTTTTATGGCTATTCTTGTTCTACAAGAGCTTCCTAAGATGCCTACTAACTAAAATAGGAGAAATGTTTAACAAAATGATGGTTAGGCCTAAATATATAGAATATATGAGTATGCGTTATGAATTTGAATTATATAAACAAAAATATTAATGATAGATGACAAGAAAAATTGTAGTGCATGATAGAAGAATATCATAACACTTTCAAGTGCAAGGTGCCTTCTTTTCTTCATTTGGAGCAAAATCGTTGGTGACTCCATGAGGGAATTTTGGCAGCACTTCATTACTTGCTTGGTTTCTTATGATTTTGGCAAAACTTCATTACAAGAGAGATTCATTATGGAATGGTCCCCCAAGGTTCCAATTTATAGAAATTAGCCCTCCTAGAGTTTCTCAAATGAGAGGAGCAAGGTGGCTAGAATGTTGGTTAGTTTGGTTATCTAGGTTGACTAGTTTGTTGGTTGGTTGACTTGATTAGAAGTGACTACCTTATGATTGAGGTTGATTAGGGCAAGTTGGGAAGTGGAAAGAGATCCATCCCCTTCCTTCCCTTCTCAGGAATCCTCTACACTTGTAGGTGATTAGTCAAGTGAGATTTATACCCTAGCAAGCCTCTATAAGTGCTATTTAAATTTTCAATTTTCAAGTGTGAGTATGATGCCTAAATGAATACACTAGCAGGAATATTAATGATTGGGTGTATTAGGAGTCAAGTTTATTAGGGCAAGGGAAATTTGAATTTTTCATGAATATGCCATGCTAAAACCAAATTTTCTTTAGGGCATATTCGCTTTGAGTTGGTGGATTCACCACTGCTAGATTTTGTTTACATTTCTTGGGGTTGGGTTAATTGTTATGATTAACTTGATTGCTTTGTTAGTTTGCTTCGAATATCGGTGTAAAATGGGTGATCTTATTTTAGTTATCTACACCCTCATTGTGATATTATTTGATTAAGTATTTTTATCCCCTTATTTGGCACATATTAGTAGGACACCATCATATTATTTTCTAAATAGTATACCATCTAACCATGCATGGTGTATTGTTTTCTATCTAAATTGGACCTTATCCTTAGGTATTAATTCATATGGGACTTGTATAATTGCCATGTAACTACAAATATATCCCATTCATCATGTTTGATCATCATGTTTTTCTTCTTTCACTAGGGTAACCTAATCCTTTGGGACAAATATTGCAAGTTTCTCACATAAATACCTTCCCTTGATGAGCTAGTGGCTTTAATTTCTATATTAAACTCTTGAATTTTATTTATCCACTTAACTCTTTTCCCCTAATTCACCATGAAGTACCATGACTTGGACATGAGGGTGGACAATGAAGATGGTAGTCTTACCTTGGGATACATAGTGCTAAATTTTCTCAAGGTTTTCATTATAGTAAACATCTATTTTTCAATGAATGTCTACCTATCCTCATGGTTGTGAGGGACCTGGCTTATAAATAAGATGAGGTGTTCCTCATATTTATCATTTTTTTGGGTCAATACTACAACAATGATCCTATCTCTATAAATACATAGAGCCTATTTTTTTTTGGAGAAATTAGGGTTGAGTAGGACTACGTCCCTAGTGATGGTCTCCTTTATATCTTTGAATATCCTTTTATATTCATCTATCAAGACTAGGATTTAATTTATTTTTTAATATTTTGGTGATTGTCTTGAATATCTAGATCAAATTAGAACTTGGCAATGAACTAGATTGACCTAGGTAAGAGTAGATTCCATTTATGAATGTGGAAAGAGAAAGGTATTACATTACTTTTATCTTAATAGGATCTATAGCTAAATTATCTTTTAACACCACATGATCTAACAATTTTCCTTGTTGGACCATAAATAAAACTCTAAGGAATGCTAATTTCCTCCAAAATCATTAGCATCCACCTAAGATTCCTAGTTGCATCATTAGAAACATAATATTTAGCCTTTGTAGAAGACTAAGAAATGGTGGATTAGCATTTGGAACACCATGAAATCATGCCAAATACTAAGTGGAACACAAATCCTGTGGACCTCTACTCATCCAAATCACCTACCCAATCAACATTTGAAAATCCTATCAAAATTAGAGATGAGCCAATGAAAAAGTGAATGCCCTTTTGATAGGTCCTTCTAATGTATCTAAGAATCCTCGTATATATTTTCCAATGACTCTCCCACGGTGCCTACATGTACCTAGAGTGGTAGTTGATAGCAAAGGCTATATTTATTCTAGTGAAAGTGAGATAAAGAAGTTATCCCACAAGAAATTGATATAGGAGGATCCAATAAAGGTATGGTGTTATCTACTCAAATTTTTAGACCTAAGGCAAAATGAGTCTAAGTAGGCTTACACATCTTCATCTCGAACCACTGAAGAAGGTCTAAAGTATAACTGGAGAGAGATATAGTAATGTCAGAGTCTTATTGATCAATCTGAATTCTTGGAAAATAATACAAAAGCCCCAAATTTATCATCTCAAATATGAAATTAATTCATGATTTCATATCCTAAATCAAGGTAGAGGAGTTTCCAGTGATGATAATATCATAAGCATACAATACATCACCAAATTTTCCTCATTATCATATTTAATGTAAACATCATGTTTAGCCTCACATCATTGAAACCCTCAACTAAGGAAAAAATAATGGATATTCTCATACCATGCATAAGGAGCATATATAAGTCTATACAAGAACCTAGTCAAATGACACACCAATGAAGTAGGTACCTTGATCTCAAATCATGTGGCTACTACATGTAGATTTCCTCTTGAAGCTTCCCATGTAGAAAGGCACTCTTCATATCCATATGATGAACCTTCCATCTATAGGAGGTAAAAATGGAGAGAAACCATCCTGACAAAGTCCATCTTAATCACAGGTGCAAAATTATTGGAATTTTCCACTCCCTCCTATTGAGAGAAACCCTTAGTGACAAGGGGTACCTTGTGCTTCTCTACCTAAACATTCAATGCCTATTTGGTCCTATAGATCCATTGACACCCAACAATATTTTTTCTTTTTGGAAGAGGGACCAACTTCCAAGTTATGTTATTTATTAGTGTCTTATACTCTGCTACCATAATATCTTCCCCATTTTGGCTTACCCTTAGCATGATAATATGTGAGAGGGTCCTAAGCATAGGCTACGTTCAAAAGCAATGCTTGAGAATGAGACTAACTTTGAATGAACCACTCTAGATTCAAGTTATGAAAATATTCTAGATTTGGAGAGAATCACTAGCTTAATGGAGTGAATCATTCCTAAAATTAGACTTAGGATATTTCATTTAATTTTTATGAAATTGGATCCAAATTGAGTGAAATGTTTAAAATTTGAAGCAAATTGCTACCTAAATGGGGACTTGGATGAAATTAATTGAATTCATACCAAATGCTTCCCACCTTTGCCAAATAATTAATTTGATACCAATTTCCAAAAATTCAACTAGGTTATGAATTAGAATAGGGTCCCATTAGGCATGCACAAAACCTATGTTGATTTGTGGAAATGTTTGAATTCTTACGTGCCCATAAATTTGATTTTAAAAAATTGTGATTGAAGGGTTTAAAGGCTCTTCCAACCTCTAGATTCAAGCTAGCTCCCCACTATCCTTGCTAAATTCTAAAAAAAATTAATCTAGTTGTATAAAATTAAATATGAGAAATTAAAATATGGAAAGTAAATACAAAAATTAAAATGCATGAAAGTAAATTATGAAGTTTTAGGGTGCAAGGGATTGAAAGTAAATATAACCAAAATCATAGCAAGGAAAGTATCCAACCAATCAATGCATGAGAAATAAAAATAACAACAATGTTACCAAAACCTTGTCTTTCAAGTGTAATGGTGGCTTTCCCCTTCTTTATATTATAGTGCCTTTGTTTGCTTTAGCCTTTTTTTTATTGATGCTTGCTCTTCTAATGCTTTTATCTTTCTCTTGCTTTGACCTCTTGTTGATTTGTGTGTATAATATTATCCTCAAGAAAAAAAATATTTGTCCTCTTCAACTACATAGAAGTTGGCAAATATTACATTGTTAGGGTTTGGCAAGGTAGGGACTTCCTACTATGTTTGAACCTGACATGTTGGTTGATTCATGATCGGTTCCATTTGACACAAGAATATGACCTATTGAGCCTAATATTTCTAATAATATTACTTTGTTTATGAATATATAATGGCTAATCTATAATATGTAGGGCCATCTCTAATATTATATGGGAAACACCATAGTGTGTTGATCTCTAAATTAGCATTTATCATATTATTATAAACTTGATATATGCCTTGATTAGCACCTTGTCAAGGCACTTGGTCTTTAGTATGATAAGGGATTTTTAAGGCTACCAATTTTGTTGTTATTATCACTCATTATTCTACTATCACTACCTTTCTTCAGTATTATTTTAATTTCTAAAGGAGTTTACCACATCTAATATGTCATGACCCTCTCTTTGGAAAACTTTTCATTTGATGGACTCATGATTGGCTATGATAACCTATTGATGGAATTACTAATGATCTCATGCTTATTTTCTACAAATGTATATCTTATAGAGGAATATGATGGATTTTTTTGTTGAAACGATTGATTATTTTATGTTTTAGTTTCCATAAAATACTTATAGTATGAAATAATATGATGTTGCTAATAGGATGTTGCTTTTGCAGGAGATAGGTCTACTTGTAGGTGTAAGAAAGACTTAACCATAAAAAATGAGATGCTTTATGAAGAAACTAACTTTTGGAATTGACATTATGGTTTTGTCATATAGTAGAAGGAATATTATGCTTATGCTCTATTAAGTTGATAAAGGCTTTCTTTTCATTAATGTTTAAGTGAAGGTTCTTGCTTTCATCCTCCATGGAAAAAAAGGAAAATTCTACTTGTATGAGGGAATATTTAAGTAGGAACTTAAGATTTTATTTGGTTAATTGGATTTTCACCTACTCTAAGAGGGATCTTATTTCTTTAGACTAATGAAAAATAAAAAATAAAAGATATTAATTGTATTTATGGTCTTGACTTTAGAGGAAGTTTTCAGAATACATGCAAGTATATATAGATATTGATATATGTATAAGTATGTATGGGAAATGAAATGATGATGGTGGTAGGTTGTTTTGGTTGCTCCTTCATGTTGCAAATGTGGAGGTGAACATGGATAATGGAGGATTAAAGGATAATGTATCTTCCCATTTATGCTCCAGGAGTTTCGATCGAGTTGGTAGAGGGAATCCGTCCTTAGGTGAGGAGGAAAAAAAAAAGTACGGAGGAAGGAAAAAAGGAGCTCACTGAGTGGAAGAGGGATAGAAAAGACTGTGTACTCTTGCTAGAAATAGTGTATGATTTTGAGGTAAGCTTTTAGAACTTGAATATGTACTGGTAGATTTGTGTTGCTTCTAAAGACTCAGAACTTTAATTAATATTTTTCCTATGATAAGGAATTTGTTGGGCAAAGGCTTTTCTTTTGTAAAACAAATGGGTAATTTCTAGAATGGGTAAATACCTAAGTTGTGGAGTGTTTAATCCTATAAACATGATTAATAAGTGCTAAAGAAGCTTGAAACTAGTAGTGTGTTGGTTGAAATCATTAACTTTTCTCTATTGAGTTTAATTCCTTTTAGTAGATATGGGTATGGGTAATGCATGTTGTGGACTTATTTTATCTGTGAATGAGATTACAGATGAAAAATATTTCTCATTTCGAGGAAAGAGCTTAAAACTCGTTTGTTTTATCTCAAAGGAATACGTTAAATTTGAGTGAAACAAAGCCACTCTAGAAATAATTCTATGGGTTTATGAAAATAATACTCGATGGACATACTTGTCTTTAAGAAAAAGTGTATATGATATTGAAGCTCATCTCTTGGAATATGTCGAGGATGTGTTCATTACTTGAGAAAGAATCATGACCACGGTATTATCCTCCATAGTGTGCACCTTGGATATATCAAGACTATATTGTCTTCCATTACTGGATGAGCCATTAGACAATTTTGCTATTCGGTGATGGAATGATAAAATAAAATCTTCATATTTATCTGTAGAAGAATTCCTCAAAATAATAATATAAGTTAATGATATTTTTAGTTTGGACTTGAATAATGTTTTTCTCGATATATCTTAGAAGCCGCTCCATGTCGACTAGAGTGAGTTATTTAGTTCTTCTAATATGCGGTACTCTGGAAAATGTAATTTTACCTTTCCAAAATGAAAAATGTTCCTATAGAGATGCATTTCTAAAAATATCTTCTATAGGGTAAAGTGCAGTTTTCAAACTTAAAATATATATGGCTCATAGAAAATTTGGCTTATTATGAGAGTTAAATATTTTATGGCTGCAAAATTTTTCAATAGATATCTTGGAGAATTTGTTGAGAGGTGTAGAGCCTTCAATTTGAAAGAGTAGATTTTAGTTCCTTGGTTTCATAGCTCTTAATGGAAGAAAAGAGTTTGTTGTTTATTATTTTAAAATAAAATATTGTTTACCTGAAACATAACTTGTGATTTTTTTAACTCTAAAATGATATGACTGAGGCCATGTGAACAAAACATGACAGATCATGTTTGACTTAAGAGGAAGAGTATAGTATGAAGTAGTCACATACAATGGTAATAAAAATAAATGGGTATGCATATTGAGAATGTTTTTTTTAGAATATTGTTTGGACCCTCACAGTATTTATGTGAGAAAGTGCATAATATAAATAGCAAAACCATAAGAATAATGATTTTATAGGGGTAGGACAGGTTCCAAGATTGTACCTTGGGAAGAATTTTTGAAGCTAAAGTGTAGTTATGAGTTGAAAGATAGATAGATACTGTAAATCCAATTGATGTATGGTTATTCTATGTGATGAAAAGAGTCATGATATTTTTGTACCCTATCACGGAGCCAAATCATAATTATAAACTGAGGGAATAGTTCATGATGCAATGTCATAGAGATAATGAGAGTTTCATAGGAGGAGATGAGCCCTATGGGCTGATTTCAACTCAATGTAAGGATACCATTCATTTCAATAAATAAAGAAACAAAGGAACTATTTAAGGTTGGGTTTTCCCATGAGGTTTCCTAGGGTAAATAAGTTATTGTGTGACTTTTATAGAGACTTTTCTTTATGATGGTACTTTGCACATGCCAATAGAAATTTATATGTTTCTTTTAAAAAATGTTATGGAGTCATTGTTTAATTGATTATGCTCTAACTTTGGTATGGAATCCATGGGACAAATATAATATTGTATGTTAAATCTTGCTATCACATGGGGAGTAGTTATAACATGATTATAAATGATAATGGTTTATTTTTATATACTTTTTTCAAAATAATAATGGTTTGTTTTTATTTCATTATGGATTTCTACTTGCTTGGGGTAACCAATGCTTGCTCGTATTTCACTTCATGGGATAGTTAAAACCCTTTTTTATTGGCTTAAATAATGATATTGGAATGATTTTATACTTTGGAAAAGAAAGGAACTTGGATTAGTCTTATGCTTCATTATGCTAAAAATAAAACTTGTTTACATTTCTTTGAGAAGTGCATAATGTTACCTTGAGATGATGCTCTACTTAAAGGACATTTATGCTTAGTTGAATATCTACCTTATGGGTATTTTGTGGAAAGAGTGGGAAGTGTTTATAACATTAGAAATAAATATTTCTCATGAAAAATCCTAGTGAAATAAGAAGTGAGTTGACGGTTTGAGATAGTAGATCCAAACATGGAGCAAGTTTAAATATAGAAAGGATTAGCTCATATTGGATATGATAACAATAGACTTATCCTAGTATTCTTAGTACACTTACATCAAATAACTTATGTATAGTATATAGATGAGATTATTCCTTTCAAAGGGTCAAAAGGATTAAGCTAGCTCATCGAAAGATGGATGATAAGGGTAGCTTGAACTTGCATGTTGTCTAGTATGCTCACATAGGTGGATATTTGAAAGTTGGAGGGATAGATATTTCTTGTGACATACCCAATATAAAAGTAATGGATGCATAAGGTATCTAAATGTTCAAACTAGGAATACTAAGATCACAAGTTGAATTCTGCAAAAAAAATAAAAACTCATTGTTGGGTTAGGAAAAACTGGGTTGTGAAATTTGGTATCAGAGCGTAGTTTGTAGGGATATAAGCTTCCTTACGTAATAATATATGGTGGTGTGTAATAGGATACATAACCATATAAGGGCTATACTTTGCATGGATAGACAATCTACTAAAAATTTAACCCCGTTTATCTAGTTAAGATAACTAGGTACATGGTTAGTAGTAGAAAAAGCAATTCAAAGATGTAATTGTGAATTGATCCTACTATCTCTTATGTGTGTGGCCAGGGATAATGCCACCAAATAGAAGGAGAGGGAGTGCTACCCCATCAACAAGGTAGACATGACAAAATAATGTAAAGGTTAGGACCCCAAATGTAGGATCAATTAATCCTAATAATGAGAGGGAGGATCTCCCTACTATAGTTGCTTTACTTCATGAACAAGTGGAAACACAAAAGCAATTGTTGGAAGCCATGGTGAATCGGGAAACACAGGATGAAAACTCAAAAATGGGACAAGTTAATGAACCCTTACAGAGGCACAACATGCCAAAATTTATTTAGAGGTAGAAATGGGTAAGGATATGAAGCATATTAAATCTTCTAAGTTCAAAGGATAGGAAGGTGGTGATATGGTCGAAGCTTGACTGAAGGGGATAACGACTTATTGCACTATAAATAATTATTCCACTAGGACCCAAACATCATATGTCACCTTACATCTACAGGGTGTTGGCTTGGATTGGTGGAAAACATTTAGTCAAGAATGAGGAATTGTGATAGCAGTTGATCTAAAATGGGAAGATTTTGTGATAGACTTTAAAGAGAGATTCCTCATAGAGCACTTTTATGCCAAGAAATTTGAAGAATTCACAAATATTTAGTAGGGAAATAATATGGTGGAGGTTTATTACCAAAATTTTGTTAAACTATTAAAATATGTGTTTGTGTATAATGAGAAGATGAATATTCATACGTTCATATTAGGAGATGATCCCAGAATAGGGCATGAAGTGAACATGAGAGAGCCTAACACTCTTTAGAAGGCCTATGACTTGGCTAGGAAATTTGATACTTATCTTAAGCCCTATTTTTATTATTAAGGAACTTTTGAGTAGGAAAAATAGGCTCTCCAAAAAAGAAACATCACATATTTTATAAAATGGGAAGTAGAACAGACATATAAAACTCCTCAAGGCAAGATAAAAGAAATGATAGAAAATAGGGAATATTTAGGAGGAAGTTCCAAAGAAGAAACAACAAGTTTAACAATCGTAACAATAGTAGAAATAAACCACCATCACAGGAACAACCCAACCCTCCATTAGCAATGAAAGCAGAAGAAGGATAGAAGTAGAAAATACATCCAAGGCCCAAGATTGGATGTTTTGATTGTGGTGGACCTCATTACGCCAGTAATTGACCACTCAGAGTATGATTGAGTTTTAAAGGAAAATAACCTGCACATAGGATCTATGCAGCAATGGGGAGTCAAAATATGGAAGGGTAAGCCACTTCTTTGCTTATAAAGGGTAAGGTCTTTGGTAGAAATTGTAATCCAGAAACAAGCAACACCAATGCAATAGATAAAAGTAACAAAAACACAATAATAACACAAGATTGCACAAGATGAATAAGCTTTTTATTAATGTTGGTAGATATCAAAATTATACAATCAATGTGCCCCAATATGGGGTTTTACAATGCTTTTGTGATACAAATTTTACAAATACTAGGGTTCTCCAAAACCCTAGGTCAATACATAGTTGGTGTCTTCGCGCTCGTCTTCGATCCAAACAAGAGTTGTGGGTGGGCTTGTGTATCCTAAGAGGGCCACCCTAGCTTCAACAACTTCCAGAAAGATGATCCCTACACCTGCAAATAGAAAAACAACAAAAGATATTAGAAGCACCTATGAGGGCTCCATAGTGTGAGGCCCTTAAAAAGATAAAACAACTAAAACCCTAGATGTTGCAAAATATAACTAAAAATAGAAATAGAGAACATAAAATAAATGCACAAAATATTCTTACCTTGTCAAAATGCTAATTTTTATCTCTGCTTCTATCGATGATGGTCACGAGGATGCCCGAACGATGCCCGAGGGTTGTAGGACTGCAGATCTACTATGGGAAATACCTAGAGGAATTTTATGATGGTTGTGGATGCACCATAAGGGTTCCAAAAATACCCAAGGGTACTCTATGGATGCCCACGAGTGCTCTGCAGGCTCTAGAGGGTGTTTTAGGGCTGAGGGAAGTGTCACAATACTAGATCTGGTCTACACGGGTTTGGCAACGATAAAAAAGGAGGATGTGATGGCAGTGATGAACGATGAAAGTGATGGCAAAGTGGCTAGGGTAGAAGGGCTTAAGGATATCTCAAGATTCTAAGAGATATTAAGGGATTAGGTTTGTCAAGATTTTTGAGGTGCTTAAGGATTCTTAGAGATTAAGGGTTTCTAAGGGTTTGATTCATCAAAATGACTCCTCTTTTATAATCTTCCCTTGAACATGTTAGGGTTTTGATGACACAAAATGAGCGGCCAAGATTAAAACATGAGGAAGGGTGGAGATTAAGTTTGGGTAAGTGGCATGGATTGAGATGGATGGATGGTTGAGATTAAAACATGTGGTGGATGGCTAGGATTAATTCATATAAATATATATTTATTAAATATATATATAATAAATATATATATATATATATATATATATATATATATATAATGGGTGGCTATGATTGGAGGACATGGATGGATGACAAGTGGCTAGATTTTGGTGTCTATAGATGCCCCTTTTTGTATCACGTTGCGTGAAACACAATGCGGTGCAAAAATACGAGACACCTGGTTTGGCCTGATGAAGAAGCAACTTTCTTTCCTTGGAATGCAAAGATGATTTTGAAGATAAAATAATTTGTATGTGTAGCTTACCCCCTCAATTGGTGAATGAGTGAAGAATGAATCTCACAAGCCAATTGACAGAATTGTGCGATGAAAAATGCAGTTGAATGGTGTAAGTGCAAGTGTATGATGTAAATGCGGATGATATGAATGATGTAAATGGAGATGATATGAATGATGTAAAATGATTATATTTTTGCCCCAATGGAGAAAGGGTTTTTGCCAAGTGTAGATGCCATGATCATGTAAGATGTATCCCATTGTGGGAAATCAAAATCAAATTTGGTTACCCCAAGTTTGGGGTGATTCCATGTTGTTGAAGAAAGTGCCTTTTGGCGTCATTGAAATGCAAAGTGATGAAAATGCAAAATATCAAAAACCAATCATCCTAGGATCGGGTGATTTCTAGGAGATCCCTCCTAGTGACTATGTGCAATTATTTAATGTTAAATATAATTATGTAATATGAATTATCCATGTTTCAAGCCCCACGGACAAGGCCATCAATGATAGCTTTTGAGCAAATTAATCTGAGCATAGTTGCACTAAAAAATGAGGATGGAAAATGTAATTTGATTTCAAATGAAGAGATATTGAATGATGATAATGGCCAAGTGTCCTTATGGTGATTTACCCATCTTACCAAATTGCATGGACAACCAATCACTGCAATCGCCAAGGAGATAGAATAGACCACTAGATACGAGGTTCACTTGAAATTGTATGTGAACTTGGTAAATGTGCAAATGTAATGATTGATGGATGAAAATGATGTTGAAATGAATATTTGATGATGAGAAATGCATTGATGATTGGATTGCATGATTTTGTGAAATTTTGCATTGGTTTGGAGCATTTTTGAAGCAATTTTGGACAATTTTACGACTTTTTGGTCGCAAACAAAAGTTAACCACCCAAATCAATCCATGTTATCACAAAGATGAATGAAATGATGGAGTGGATGATTGGAATGATGAATATGGTCATTTTGTGAAAATTTGGACCATTTTGGTGCATTTTGAAGCTTGTAAAGTGATTTTGCGACTTTTGGTCGCAAGCAAAAATTAAGTGCCCAAATCAATTTTTGTTTTCACAAAACATGATATGATGATGAAATGAATGTATGGATGCAATTTGGAGTGATTTTGTGGAGGTAAGCTACCTTTTTGGATCATTTTGGTCTTTCTACAAATTTTGACACCAAATGCCAACTTGCATCTTCAGCATCCTCAGATGTTGATGGGCATCTAGCAATCTACAAACTTTGGTCAACATTTCAATGCGCTTGTGAATGCCCATGGGCATTCTAGTGCACCAAAAATAGCTATAAATAGTCTATAGAAGTGAAATTAGATTCATTCTTTGCGTTCATGAATTCTAGAAGCTACGTCTGAAGGAGTGAGTGAGGAAGTGAGGTGGAGTGAAGGAGTTTGGTGGTGTGAAAGCTATGGTGATGGATGGTGTGGATGCGGAGGTAGGAGCAGAGGTGCATGTTGCTGAGGTAAGTGCCCTTGGCACTCTTTGTTTGGACTTGTGCAAAAATTTATTTTTTTTTGAATTATGCAATTGAATATGACATTAATGTATGTGCATTGTACATGTGTTGTGTTGCAGTTGAAGATCTTGGAGGCTCGACATCGGTTCTCACCTCTCATCCCAGGGGTGAGAAAGGTATTGCGGGATGAGAAGTGGAAGTGGTTGGAGGATGTTGGGCTAGTTGGGGTAGCCTTGGATTGATGTGGTGAGGGTTGATGAGGGGTATCTCTCTACCTTGGTGGAGAGATGGGATCCAGATAGGGGGACCTTTTAGCTCCCTATTGGAGAGGTGACAGTGACACTTGAGGATGTATATCACATCCTCAAAGTACTAGTGGAGGGGTTATGTGTCGAGGTTGGACACGATAAGGGGTATGAGATGGGTCAAATATTTGGAGATTGATGGTGGGGTGAGAGTGTGAAGGGTGGAGGGATAAGGTACTTGGCTATGTACTTGGATAAGAAGTTGGATGCATTGCCTACCTTAGTCATGTTCGTGTTGGCCAACATAGTGGCCCTGAACAACACTGGTTGTTGGTTCCCATGGAACATGATTAGTCTGGTGTATGACATGATTGATGAGCCTCGAGTGTATGCATGGGCACCTGCTTTTCTAGTGTAGCTATACTAGGAGTTGTATGAGGTGAGGAGGTGGGGTTAAAGGGGTTGGGATGCAGTTTACTACTATAGTGTTGGGGTTGGGAGCACTTCAGTGTGGCTCAACCTATGGGCTTGCCTACTAAGGCATGGGATAGGGAGTAGCCCTATGCTATGAGATGGCTAGTGGTAGAGGAGGTGCAACCGAGTCATCCTATTCAGATTGGCTAAGAGTACAGGGATCTATGGGTAGGTCTGACACCTGCTCAGGTGCTTTGGAGGCCATGGTGAGGTGCTACTTGGACTGGTGATGGGGAGCAACTACGAAGGATATGATAGGCGAGATGGGTGGTTGGGAGGCATAGGAGTGAGGTGGAGTTGATCCAGTTCTCATGGGTGCTACGATAGTTTGGGCTATGATAGGGGGTTCTTGAGGCACTAGTGTTGTATAAGCATCATCGGGATGAGACGGGTCTACCTTGTGCTGAGGCATGGAGGGTGACCTATGAGGATGATGAGGAGATAGATCTCCTCGATGTGGATGATGTGGGGACTACTACTGAGTATGATGTATGGTTCACTGCACAGCCACCATGGGTACCGAGTCTAATAGTGGATGAGGGTAATGGGGATGAGGATGAGGTAGAGGTTAAGGTGGAGGAGGTAGATGAGGCTCCTAGACGTTGGAGACGCCTTCGATCTAGCAGTCGAGTGAGGCAAGGTGAGGGATGCAGTAGAGTAGGCTCTAGAGCTTGGAGGTGATGGAGGTGATGATGATGATGATATGGAGGAGGTTCTAGAGAGACCTCCAGGACAGAGTGAGGAGGATTGGGTGAGGCTCGAGCAGCTGGTGGCAGAGCGAGATGCAGGATAGTGGCTTAGGATGTAGAGATAGCTCAGCTATGGGTGGAGCTAGAGGTACAAGCAACTACAAGTGGAGGTGAGGATAGGATCATGAGGCTCCAGGTAGAGCTACTTGAGAGGGACCATCATCAGAGACATGATGTACGATGCCTTCGGGCTTGAGATGGATATATCCAAGTTTTGGAGGATCGATTGATGGAGCACCACATTGGGCTACTAGATCCACCCTCCTCATCCATATCTGGGTTTGTTAGGCATAGTGAGTCTAGGCATAGTGGCTCTAGGTCTAGGGCTCCTTCAGGATCATAGGGGTCCTCTTATAGGTGTTAGCTAGTGCTTAGATGCACTTTTTGCATATGAGCCTTGGTGCTCCATTGTATATAGCCTTCGAGCATTCATTGTACATGTGATATATATATACATGGCTTTTACTTTTGTGTTATGCTTTTGTGTGGATGCTTTTGTGTGAATGCATGTGTATATGTGTGATGGATGATAATGCAATGATAATGTGTATGAATGCAAATGAATTAATGCACTAATGATCATTCATAGTTTAGATTTTACTTGACCATGTATAGCATTGTTGTTTAATCAGGGGCACCAAAATGGTGGCATGTGAAATGGAAGACTCATGTAATGATATGGATGTTGATATGGAAGAAGATATGGATGTTGATATGGAAAATTGATTATTTTGCAGAGACTCAGACATACTAGTGATATCAAACAAACTCACTAAATGCTATCTAATTTCTCTAAGACCAAATGTGTGTGCAGTGAATTCATTTACCGAATCATGAGTATGGTAATGACTCGAGGCAATCAAGAACCAATGTGTGTGCAAGTGAGTTCATTAACCCATCTTGAGTAAATTGAGATGAAACCTGTTATGGAGGAGACCAAGAAGCTAGCTTGTCCTTATGTGCGGTTAGAGGTCTCTTCAAGAGAGATGTGTCACCATGCATGAGCGTACTCCACTGCCAGTCAAGCATCTATAGCCTCGGTGGAGATTAGCTCCATAGTCCAAGAATCTGATCTCTAAGATTTGGGGATTCGGACTACCTAACCGTATGACTAGAAATGTAGTTCTATCCTTACAACTTGAGGATCTGTGGTGTGTGATGTGTAAAATATTTAGAGCTTTGGGGAATCAGATTCTCAATCAAAGTGTGATGAGAATTTTACCCTATCCTTACTACTCTATATTTTGTTTGGAAATTATTGTGATAGTGGTGAAAACCACTATTTTTTATTTTTGGACTATGTGCATGATGGGACAAGCAAGGAATACCCTTTTCACTTCGAGGTTCAACCCAATTATGGTGTTATCCCTCTTTGACACAAGATGTTTTTAAAATGTGTGATTGTGTTTGGTTCAAGAGTGTTAGAGTCAATTCCCAGAACTCAAGATTTTCTTAGTGAAAATGTGTCTTGGTCCTAAAGAAAACTCGACATGTATTGGAGGTTGCTAGAAACACTAGGAGTGGTTGAGTGATCGAAAACACCTAGGGATTATGGAAATGTGGTTTGCAAATGATAATTTGACTTTATGGAATGGTGCAATGAAATGGATGATGATTTGAAGGTGCCCCTGATTAAGGCAACATGACTTTATTGGACCAATTATTATCTAAATTGAATAAATGATCCCTAATATGGTGAATGAAATGTGTGAAGATGGTTGTGAATGCAATGTATGAAATGTAATTTGTGAAATGTGTGAAATGCAATGTGTGAAATGCAATGTGTGAAATGCAATGTGTGAAATGCAATGTGTGAAATAAAATGTATGCAATGCAATGTGTAAAATGCAATGTGTGAAATGCAATGTTGTTTTTGTGTATTAGCCATGTATATATACATATATATAATCACATTAAGCATAGAATGCTCTCAAGTGGATGATGTTAAGTGGTTCGGGCTCTTCAACTCCCTCTAGACTGGCAAGCCTATAAGTTCCTTTACCCACTTTTTGAGTGACAATGTATGGACCTAACCAATTAGCCACAAATTTATCACGAAGATGCGATAATGCATTGGTGTTTTGTTGATTCTCTTTAAGAACAAGATCTCCTACTTGGAATTCACGTAGATGAACTTTGGTATTGTAAGCATGCTTTAGGTGGTCTTGATAAACTCATAAATTCTCTAAAGCATTGACCCACCTTTCATCAAGAAGTGTGAGTTGGTCAAAACGTGCTTGTCTAGTAGTATCATCATCTATGAATTCCTGCAATAAAATTTGCAATGAGGGGATCTCAAGCTCAAGAGGTATGATTGCTTTGGCTCCATAGACCAATGAAAATGGTGTTGCCCCAGTAGGTGTGCGGATGCTTGTTCGATAAGCCCATAATGCCAAGGGAATTTGAGTATGCTAATCTCTATGATTTTCTTTGACTAGTTTCTTGAGAATAGCAATTAAGGTCTTATTGGTAGCCTCAACTTGTCCATTTGCTTGTGGGTAATAAGGAGTCAAGAAACTATGTTGGATATTATATTTCTTGTAAAGTGCTCGAACATCCTTGTTCTTGAAAGACTTGTCATTATCAGAGATGATTTTCGAGGGATACCAAAATGATAGATGATATGATGAAGTATAAACTCCACAATTCGAGGTCTTGTCGTACTGGTTAGAGGAATTACCTCAACCCACTTTGTGAAGTATTCAGTGGTTGTGATGATGAATGTATGTTGTCCCAAGGAAGGAGGCGAGATTTTGCCAATAAAATCAATACCCCATTGTGAAAAGGGCCAAAGGCTTTGAATAGGTTGTAATGCTTGTGATGGCACATGAGTTAAATTAGCATGTTGTTGACATTACTGATAATGCTTAACATAAGTGCAACAGTCATGTTCCATGGTGGGCCAATAGTAACCCATGCGTAGAATATGCTTTACGATGGCCATTACACTAAAATGACCACCACAAGTACCATCATGAACTTTAGCTATGGCTCTTTGTGCCTCTGCAAGTTCAAGACAATGAAGGAGGATTCCATCATAACCATGTATATACAACACATCTCCCAAAAGAGTAAAATGAGCTACTTTTTGCTTGAAAGTACGTTTAGAATTCCATGACATGTCTGATGGGAGTGTTCCAAACTTTAGGAAAGCTAATATTTGGTTTGACCAAGGCTCATATGGCTCTGAATGGATAAAGCAAACATCCTTTTTGTAGACACCAAAATCTAGCCACTTGTCTTACATCCATGCTTTCCCACCATTTCCACCACCAAAACATAGCCACTTATCCTTCATCCTAGCCTTCCTACCATTTTTGCCTATTATTTATATATTTAAATAATAATATTTTAATATTATATTTGATATATATTTAATTAATATATATTTATATAAATAAATAAATCCCAGCCATTAGATTTCATCTAATCTCATCCGTTCATCCACCTTAATCCATGCCACACCCTAAACTTATTATCCACCCTTGGATGTGCTTTAATCTTAGCCACATGATTAGTGTCGTTGAAACCCTAAGTGTGCCCTAAGTTGGATTATAAGTAAAGGCCATTTTTATGGCTCAACCCCTAAGAAGTCTTTTCCTGAGTTTTCGAACAATCCCTAAGTTTGCTATTCCAAAAACGTCATGTTGTTATTCCCACATACCCTCAGACTATTTTGGCCATATCTCACTCATATGGAGTCATATTGAGCTAAAATTTTGAGGGTAGGTTCTTGATGAGCTCTAGAACATCTCCACAAAATTTTAGATTGATTGGAGCAACAAATATCTCAAAAAAACCTTATATTTGGATGTGAGCTAGGGCACAATCGCATTACCAAGCTACAATAGATCAAGCCATCCACAAAAGATTAACAAGTAAGGTAAATCATACACTTTTGTTATCATTTCATATCTTCATATTTGTATGCATTTTTAGTTAATAATAGCTAGGGTTTTTATTAATGTTTGAGGGTCTCACATAGTGGAGCCCTCACTATTACTACTAACTCTTTGATATTGTTGTTATGTGTGCAGGTTTGAAGATCTGTTAGCATTGAGCAACTATTTAAGCTGGAGTGGTCTAGTATTGGATAGCACAAAGCCCACTCACCACTATTGGGATCAAGAACATGCTTGAAGACACTACAACTTTGCTATTAGGGTTTCAAAGAACCCTAACTACTGTAATATTGTATCAAAAGGATCACACATTATCTTGATTGTAACAATGGAGTTTCTAAACTCCCCCCCATTAATATAATATTGATTCAATTGTTGTGCAATTTTGATTTTTGTGTGTCCATTATTTAAGCATTGTTGTAGTGTTGCATTTTTGCATTCACACTTTTCATCCTTAGATTTAGCATGAAAAATTACAGATTTAGAGATCATTGTAATAACAAGTGGTTGTACCTCTCCTACGGAGTTCTTTGGAATCAATGATCCTATAGAGGCCATCACATCTATGAAACTATTAGTCAAATAAGATAAACTATTTATTTCAAACCAATCAAATTTGATGAGCAATTTCATTGCTACTTCAAGGTAAAGCTTTATGGTAGGTTATTTACATTGGTATTCTCCGTTTATTTATCTAACAACAAGTTGAGAATCACCAAATATCCGGATACACTTTATGCATATAGCTATAGTTGCTTGAAGACCTAATATTAAGACTTCATACTCTGCATTGTTGTTTGTGCATTGGAATTCTAGTTTGAAAGATAACAAAATATATACCCCCTGTGGTGTATGAAACATGACTCTAGCACCTTGAACTTTTTGCACTTAGAACCATCAAATAATAGTGTGATATCGACATCTTCCTCTAGAATGACATCTTCTTTTTCAGTAATAATGAATACCAAATAATTTGGGAGTTCAATAATCAAGGGTTGATTACTAGGAAGTGGAGCTTCTGCAAGCTGATTAGCTATGGCCTGACCTTTAATGGATTTTTTGCTAATGAACTCAAGATCAAATTCAGTAAGAAGCATTATCCATTTTGCATTATGGGTGTTATTCTAAGTGTGAGGCATCATATAATGTAGAGGATTTTTGTGAGCTATGACATATATGGTGTGACTAAGCATGTAATGTCTAAGTTTATTAGTGGAAAAAACCACTTCTAAGCACAATTTTTCCATGTAAGCATATCATATTTCATAGCTTACCAATGTTCAACTAATGTAATAGATAGCTTGCTCTCAATTGTTTTCATTCTTTTTTGAAAGCATTGCCCCTAATGCAAAGTTCATTTCTAAAACATAAATATGGAAGGGGACCCCAAAATGAGGAGGAGTTAAGATTGGTGGAGAAGCCAGGTATTTCTTGATGTCATCAAAAGCCTTTTGGTATTCATTTGTTGATGAAAATGTCACCCATTTTATAGCAGGTGATTAAATGGCCTACATTTGTCAGAAATTTATGCAATGAAACGACGAATTGATTGGATATTTCCTTGTAAGCTACGTAATTCTTTCAATTTTGTTGGTGAGGCATCTTCATGATGGCTTTGAATTTATTTGGGTCCACATCAATGCTTCTTTTGGAGATAACAAATCCTAACAATTTACCTGAGGTAACACCGAAGACACACTTTTTGGGGTTTAACCTTACATTATGCTCTAGAAGTTGATCAAAGACATTTTACAAGACACCAATGTGCTCTTATAGAGTTTTGTATTTTGCCAAGAGATCATCCACATAATATTTGATGATCTTATGCATGTAATCATGGAAGATGTATGTCATGGCATGTTGATAAGTAGCACCTACATTTTTTAGGCCAAAGGGCATCACCTTGTAGCAAAAAGTCCTCCAAGGTGTAGTGAATGTTGTTTTGTGTTGCTCATTAAGTTTGATTCAAATCTTGTTGTATCTTGAAAAATCATCCATGAGAGAAAGCATTTCATGGCCAACACAAGTGTTGACAAGAGTATCAATGTTTGGTAGAGGAAAGTCATCCTTAGGACACACTTTGTTAAGGTCTCAAAAGTCAGTTCAAATGCTTATCACCTTTTTAGGCTTACGAACAAGTGCCATATTTGATAGCCACTCAGGATAGTCAATGGGGACAATGAAACCTACATCTAATAGCTTTTGAAGCTCTTATTTGACCATGAGGGCAATGATAGGATGCATCCTTCTAAGTTTTTGTTTGACCAGCTTAGCATCAAAATGCAAGGTGAGATTATGGACAACCAAATTAGGGTTAAGACCAGGCATGTCTTTGTAGGACCATGCAAAAATACCCTTATTCTTCTTGAGAAGAGCAATTAATTGCTCTTGTTCATCTATGGATAAACTTTTACCAAGTTTAACAATTTGGGGATTGTCTACATCTGAACTAAGGTTCACATTGATGGTATCTTCAATAGACATATGAGAACCTTCATCAAGCTAATGGGGTGTTGGGACCATATGAATGTCGTTTATGACATTATCAAACTCTTATGACTCAACCTCTTCTATGTCTACTTAGAAAACCTCTAGATCTGAAGGTGAAGGTGAAGGGGGAGGCAATTGAGGAATGTAGTTGGTTGAAGCCCTTAACAATTCCTTATAAAGGATAAATTTAGAAAAGCATGGAGGTGAGGAAATCCGATCCATATCAATAAGGCTTATGTCAATTGGAATTGGATTTGCCAAATCGTATAGATTATGAAGTGGGGTGAATAAGTCAATAGGATTCATGTTAAATTAAATGGGTAAAATGGTGATTGGCAAGGTGGAGGATGGATGGATCTTGTTTGCTAGAACCGATGCTAGAAATTTTGGAACCTAAACAACAACGAGCAACACAAATAAATGCAACAGGAAAAAAGCCATGTATATGCAATGCAAATGATTATTTTGTTTAATTGTTTTTTGTGTTTTTGAATTTTTTATTTATGTATGTACATATATTACAATAAAAATGTCTATTAAGGTGGATTAATAAAATGGAGGTGGTTCACTAGTTGGTTCGGCTCGCTCTTTTGGAATAAGCAAGCAAAATATGGATGAATGGATGGGGAACATTTTGAGATAAAACTCATCTTGTTTAGTGAATGGAATTATGGGTGTTGATTCCTCATTAGATTCATCAGAAGCTATCAACATAACATTGTATTCTTCATAGACTTCATCTTTAGAGTCATCGGGATGATGGATTTCTTCTTCTAAATTCAAATTAATACTTTGAAAAGCTTGTTCAAAATAAGAGGTGAAAGAATAAGGGTGATAACCTAAACCTGAATGGTCATGCGCTTCTCAATACGGAGTATCAATGAGCTCATGCATTCCCTGTTCATGTCATCCTAGGCCATAACCTTACCAATTATTAGAATGGAAAACCCAACATGTGTTGTATGTTGGTAGGTGTTGGTTGCTTGGGTTCATATTGGGAATATGGATTAGATGATGAATCAATCCCCTCATAAATAAAAATTATGTTATTGGGCATTGAAACCATGTTACACACTGCTCCTATGCATAAGGATGAGTCACATGGGTGACTGTAATCCCTAGCAGTTTGGATGTTGAGCGGTGTAATGGTGATATATTGGACCACATATTATCCAATAATAGGATTAGTGAGGTGGACCATGACTTGGGATGATGTGGAGGTGGATGTAGAAGTGGATGTGGAAGATTCAGGATTGGCTTGGGGCTCTGAAAATGGGAGAGGTATGGAATGGAATGGCATATCACAATCCATTAATTCAACTTGTGAGACATTAGCTGATGTGGATGGAGGTGGATTTGGTTGGGATGTTTGATGAATGGGCAATGATGTGGAGGTAATTTTTATGGAGTATTTTTATGATGATGATGATGGGGTTTATGTGTATTGGGCTTGAGCATATGTACATATATTCAATGATGATGAATATGGGGGCATGGAAGTAAAATCTTGAGGTGGAGTGGTGATGGGGATTTCCTTAGGAATAGAATATTTGGGTGAAGAATTTGATGGTGTGATGTATTATGTGGTTGATGATGTGGTTAATATCAAGTAAATGTGGGCGGATGGAAGCATGGATTCATAAGGATTTGAAATGAAATTACAATACTTAAACGGTTTGGTGTCCACTCATATGTAATGAATTTGTCCCTCATATACATATTTTAAGCATTGATGAAGTATGGAAGGGACACATCTCATTTCCCTAATCCAAGGGCATCCAAGCAGTACATTGTACGCCATGGACCCTTCCAAGATGTGAAACATTATGTGCAACATTTTTACCCCCACTTTTATGGGTAAAACTATAGTGTCAACTATGGAACAAAGAGCATTGTTAAATGCTTTCAGGGTAAAAGTGGATTTTGTGATGTGAGATGGTAGGAGATTGAGGTGTTGAAGAGCAGATGTGGTGATGATATTGATGGAGGATTCAGTATCAATCAAAAATCATTTGAATGGCTTCTTATCAATTTGAGTCATGATATGCAATGGAAGGTCCACCGATCTTGATGATATTGGTTTAATTTCAAAATCATAGAATGTAATGGTGGGATCCACACATGTTTGAATGCTCCCCATAAAATTGCTAAAGATATTAGTATCCTGAGAGTGGATTTTAGTGTATTTTAAAATATACATTAATGCCTTGCGATGTGGGGGATATTATTGAATTAGCTCATATATGGATAGTTTAGCTAAAGCCATTTTAAGGCTAGTGGTTAGCTGGATGCTCAGAGAGATAATTGGCCTTGATGGACGATTGGGAGGATTAATGGGTGGATATGAATAACTTGGAATATGAATGGGTTGGGAATAATTGGTGGAGAACTAGATGGGATATGATGAATTAGTAGGTTGTGGATACACACTTGCATGTGGTGCTTTGGGAGATTGTAGAGTCTACTTGTTGTGCATTTTGTTGATTTGTGCACTATTGACCTCGGGTGACTACATGAATAGCACCCACAAAACCTTGGTACTATTGAACATGGTTAACTTGATTAGGATGAGTCTTGGTATTTGACCCTCCTATTTTTGGTTGCACTTCCTCATGATGAGGAAGTGGTGTTTGATAGATGCCAAGGTTTTGGTTTTTTGAGCTAAGAGACTATCAAGCTTGATGGTCCCTAAGTCAATTAGGTTTTGCACCATATCTTTAAATGTATATAAATCATTAATATCATGCCCATTATATTAGTGATAAAGACAAAATAGATGCTCCTAATAGTTTATGCTACATTTAGTGGGATCATTTGGTTTGACCTTAGGAAATCCAAGTTGGTTGATGTCATACAACCTACGAAATATGGAGGCATATAATTCAGCTAAAGGGGTGTATTGGTGAGTTTTTCGAATAGATTATCGACATTGGTGATTTTCCATAGTTGGCACTGTATTTTGAACTTGTGATGGTGAAGGAACCGTATGATATGTAATTTGTTACAATGGTTGTTGTACAAGTTGTTGTTGTTGAGCCATTACCGGTTGGCTCATGACCACTTTATTTACTTGATTTGCTTGATTAGCCTGATTTGGATTGGATTGGCTAGAATAGGTTTCTTTGGATTGGTCCTTGTTATGCCATTATTTCTTTTTAGGCTTGAGCACACCTTCTTGGATTTCAATTTCTTTGATTATGCTAGCCTAGGAAAGAGCTTCTTCAAATGATCTATATTGTTGTAATTGTAATAACCAAGAGATGGGTTTTAAGAAACTCTTGGTAAATAGTCAAGTTAGCTCTTCCATTGATAGGGAGAATGGTAGTTTTGTGATAATAGCCCTCCAACGGTTACCAAAGTCATAAATTGACTCATCATAAAAAAATTTCAGATTATATAAGTCAGTCAATAAAAATTTCTTTCGAACATTGAGGGAAAATCTCTTGAGGAATTGGTTCACTAACTGCTCAAAAGTATAAATACTATGATGAGGCAAGTGGTTATACCACTCTATAGCATCTCCTCCCAATGTCTAAGGAAAGGTTCTAAGCATTAGGGAATCTTGATTTTTAATTTTGAAACATGAATGGATGAATATGCTCACATGCTCTCTAGGGTCCTCGGTCCCTTTGAATTTGTTAAATTTTGGTACTGGAAAATCTGCCCAATATGGTGATGATGGCACCAAAAAATGAATTGGTTGATCGATAAGCTTCTTAGAGTTGGCTTCTGGTTCATCATACCAAGAGTATGTTGCATCATACTATCAATATGTTGTTGCATTGCTTAAATTATAGGGTCTTCCCTAGGTATGTGGAAGCCTTGAATCACTTGATGATTGTGTGGGGTGAAGTGGTAAAATGCTGAGGCATGATGAGATTTGGATGATTTGATGGACTAGATTGAATTTGGTGATTTTATGATTTAATGATTGCAAATGATGGAATGGGGATGAATTTTGAGGACTATGAATGGGTTGACTTGTTGGAATGAAAGGGGTGTGGATTGATGGAGGTGTGGGAATGGTAATCGCACAAGGTTACGATATCCATGATGGATTTAATGAAAGGAATGTAGGCTGAGTGGAAGTGGGTTGAGGCTTGATTTTCCACCTATACTTTTTTTGGGGGATAGGACTGAGTGTTTTATCACTCCTTAAGCAATTTATTAAGGTGTTTCCATGCATCTTGTATGGCTAAATCTGAAGCAGATGATGTGGATGTGGTTGGAATGGATGAAGTATAAGGAGGATAAGTTGCAATAGGGATTGCCACTAAATGTGGGGTAGTTGATACAATGTGTAGGTCTATGGGTTTGTTTTTTTATGGATTATCTCTCTTCTATGTTGATACATAGGAGTGGTGTATAACATGGGTTCAATACCTAATAGCATAAATTTTGTGTATGGGGAGATTGTTTTATTGTCCAATCCATTTTTCCAATATGAACCCAAGAAACCAACACCTGCCAACATACAATACATGTCAGGTTTTCCATCCAAATATTTTCATAGATTCAATTGGTAAGGTTATGGCCTAGGGTAACATGAATAGGGAATACATTAGCTCATTGATACTTTATATCGAGAAGCGTATGATCATTCAGGTCTAGGTTATCACCCTTATTCTTTCAACCTCTTCTTTTGAACAAGATTTTTGAAGTCTTAATTTGAATTCAGAAGAAGAAATCCATCATTTCGATGACTCAAAAGTTGAAGTCTATGAATAATTCAATGTTATGTCAATATATTCTAATGAATCTAATGATGAATAGACACCCATCATTCCATTCACCAAATAGGATGAGTTTTACCTCAGAATGTTCCTCATCCATCATCCAATATTTCACTTACTTCTTCCACAAGTGCAAGTCAAACCAACCGGTGAACCACCTCCATTCCATTAATCTACCTCACCAAAAAAATTTCTTATAATATATGTACATACATAAATAAATAAATAAACACACAAAAATTCAAAAATAAAAAAAAACAAAAACAAATTTCAAACAGAAAAAATCTTTTGCATTGCATATACATGGATTTTTTCCTGTTGCATTTATTTGTGTTACTCGTCGTTGTTCAGGTTCATAGAGTTATAGAATTGGTTCTAGCAGATAGGATCCATAAATTCTCCACATTTCCAACCATCATTTTCCCCCTTTAATTCAACATGAATCTTGTTGACTTATTCACCCCACTTTGTAATCCATACGATTTGGAAAAGCCAATTCCAATTGACATAATCCTTATTGATATGGACTGGATTTCCTCACCTCCATCCTTTTTTGAATTTTTCCTTTCTAAGGAATTATTAAGGGCTTCAGTAAACTACATTACTTCGTCACATCCACATTCACCTTCACCTTCATATCTAGAGGTTTTCCATGCAGACGTAGAAGAGGTTGAATCAAATAGTTTGATAATGTCATAGATGATATTCATCTGATCCCAATGCCCCATCAGTTTGAGGAAGGTTCTCATATATCTATTGAATATACCATCGATGTGAACCTTAGTTTAGATGTATACAATCCCCAATTTTTCAAACTTGGTAAAAGTCTATCCATAGATGAACAAGAGCAATTAATTTCTCTCCTTAAGAATAAGAAAGGTATTTTTGCATGGTCCTACAAAGACATGCCTAGTATTAACCCTAATTTGGTTGTCCACAATTGCACCTTGCATTTTGATGCTGATAGGGATTAGGTGTGTTAAGTGTGTTAGGTGTGGTATATTTTATGTAATAAACTGTTATCTTTTAACGGTCATGTTTTTTTAATTGTAGTTGTTACAATGGATAAGGTGCACCGTAAACATTGAATGCAACCTTATCCGAAATATGTGATGTATTGCCTATTTATAGGACTGTGTTGTCAATGAAAACTTAGTTTTTGGTTTGTCATACTTTTCCTTGTGCTTGCTATTATTGTTCCAAATCATTTGGTATCAGATCTAGGTTACAAAAACAAGACTAGTATCCTCTTCCTCTAGGTTGAGATCAGTTCATACGGGGAATGATAACACCTCCATAGTCATGGAGTAGCTCTCTCTATTTTAGGCACCTTGTTTTTTAGGAATTATTTGTGACCACCGGGTGTGCCAAAAATTGTTGGTCACAAATCTGCCTAAGTACAAGATTTCATCACTTGTGCACCCCAGACTCGACCAACATTGAAATGTTGAGAGAAAGAGAAGTCTCCCGGGCCAATCTCCAGAGAGGGTTGGCTCCCAAAATAATATAAACTGGTTTCAAGATAAGGATGCAGGAAAGAAATGGGAAAATGCGAAAAGAAAGGGAAATAACAGAAAGAGATGGAAATATGGCTGAAGTCGATAGTTGACGGGGAGAACAACCTCAAAAAGCAAATAATCTCAAACTAGATCTCTAAGATAAGCGACAACAGATTCTTAGGATGCATATACAGAAATTGGATCAAGCATTAGTTGTAAGTTCGCTTTCAATTATACTTCAAACATTCAAATGAAAATACAATCAAATTCAGAACAACAAAATTCAACTTATATTTTAACACTGGACTAAACAAAAATAAATCAGACAGAAAGCAAAACATAAACAGTTTGGATCACCAACTCCAAAAGACACTAAGAATAGAGCAAAATGCATCTAGGATTTCTGCTTCAATTTCTGCAAAAAGGTCCTCCTCCTCTTGCTTGAGATTTTACATTGGTATTTATAGAGGTCTTTCCTCTTTCTTTCGTATTACAGCATTTAATACATGAAATAGATTTTGAAGAAACAATCCCCCTTAATCTACCTCGAAGAAATGACAGTCCCTGTTTTAATGGATCAAAACCAAAAATTAAACAGAAACAAGGGACCATATTTTTTCATTAAATGACCATTATCAAGGCAAGCCAGAAGTTGCTAAGAGATCACGAACAGGAGCTTTTAATACTAGAGGCGTATTTAATTTTAGTGGCGTCAAAAACTGCCTCATGTTCTTCCATCTTGTGCACATAGGTAATCAGCAACATTTAATCTTGGAGCCCCTTTGCCCACGACCTCTAAATCAGTTGGAGAGCTTTTATTTGATCTTTATCTTCTCCTCACGTTCTATGCAATTTTGAAGGAAAAATGCAAACTGAACTGTATCGGGCCTTTGTTGTTGCTTCTATCGCGAAAATGAGACAAGTCACGAAAATGCGACATGTCACAAAATTGTGACACTTTTACCTTACTGCTTTCTCTTTTTGCCACCAGTCGCGAAAATGCGACATGTCGCGATATCGCGACATCTTCTCTTCGTTTAGCTTTGTCTCCATGACATGTCATGAAATTGCAACATTCTCCTCTTTCTTGGATTCTTCGCTACTCCTTATCATGAAAATGAAACATGTCACGAAATTGCGACATCTTTCACTCGGCGCTGGTTTGTCTGCTTTATCATCGCAAAAACGTGACAGGTCACGAAAATGCGACATGTCGCGAAATCGTGACGTTTTTCCCATTTGGCTTTATCTCCACAATATGTCATGAAATCGTGACATTTTTTGTCTCCTTGTACTTTGCTACTTTTTGGCCGCAAAAATTTGACATGTCACGAAATCACGACATTCCTTACTATCTGGCTGTGTCTGTACTTGCTCTTCTCGTGATAATGCGACATGTCGTGATATCACGCCATTTTGTACCATTTGCTCCTTTTCTATTTTCTATTTTTCTGTCACGATATCATGACAAGTTTCTCTAGCACTCTTCTTTGCTGTTGTATGTCGCGATATCGTGACATTTTCCCATCACTCTGCTCTGTTGTCATTGCAAGTTGCGAAAACGTGACATGTCACGATATCATGACAACTTTGTCGTTTCTGCTTCCTTTTGTTGCTCCTAGCGCGAAAATCCAACATGTCATGATATCATGACAGTTTTCCTTCCTTACTTCCTTTGGTCACTTTTAGCCACGAAAACGCGACAAGTCGTGATAATGCAACATGTCGCGATATTGCGACATTTTCTATACTTAGCTGATTTTTGCATTTGGATGCCGTGAAACTACAACAGGTCACGATATCGTGACATCTTTCATTTACTTTGCTCTAACACAAAACTTGTAGATATTTTTACATTTTCCCTTTCAAAGTGCTTAGAGGGACAAACAGAGGAGTTAGTATCTCTACAACTTGTTCATTCTCTTGCATGAACAGTAACAACAAAAACAATGTGGCAAAAATGCCAACATTCTTGGCAGCTCGCGGGGTATACAGTTCTGCTATATGCACGAACCTCAGGACTTTATCCATTGGGCAACAGAGTCAAGAAGCTGGAGGATCAGAAGAAGTGAGTGTTGGTCGATGCTGGACATCGCTGCAGGCTACTGCAACAAGTTCTTGATGGCACTCGGCACTCAAAATAGGACCTTCAGTAGAAATTTATGGAATAGCAAAACTTCCCTTATTTCTAGAATGACTGCATTTTTCCTAGCTCGGTTGAGCTGGGTAATCACCAGGTGCTGTGCAAGGATCTCCATGGCAGTAGTGAAAAGCACCTGAGTTGCAAAAATGTAAATGAATGGAATGATGATCGACAGATGTGCAGGTCGTGGAACGGGAATGGTGAATGATGGAATGGTGGAAAATGGAGGGGTAGAAGTGGTAGATACAGTAACTGAAGAGGGTGCTACTATGCTACCAACTACTGGGATTCTATGAGAATAGAAAATGAAATGGAAGTGGATGGAATGGAGAAAGTGGTAGGAACTACGGAGAAGTGCTTAAAATACAAAGGATTAGAAGAAAGGGGAAGTGAAGAAAAGGGAACATCAGAGAGGGGAATAGAAACAATAGTAGTGGCTTGATTATTTGCAAAATAAGGAGTAGGAGAGGAAGGGAATGAAGTAAGGAAGTGGAAGAAAGAAGTAGATGGAAGCCACTATCTGTTGGGAAGGAAAAGAAAAAGAAAGAGAAATAAACATACCTACGGGCTCGCGTGCAAAAGGAGTCGAAGTTAACAATTTTTTTTTTTTTTTTTCTTTTTTTTTTTTTCTTTTTTTGTATGTACAAGGTAACCCTCGAGTTTAGCTGTGAACTCTCAAGAGAGACACATACCAAAACATGGCTCTATGATCTCCTAGATCCCAAACCTTGAACACACACTTATGGGTCTCCTGATTAATAATCAGCTCAGAGTCACCAAATATTTGCAACTGTCATGCTCCAAGTTTCTCAGCCTTCGTCAGACCTAGGCATAAAGCCTCATCTTCTATTGTATTATTTGTGCAGCTCCAAGTCAACTGGTATGAAGAAGATCGTTGAATTCCAGAAGGTAACACTAGAACAGTCCTAGCTCCAACACTATTTCTGTATTGTGCTCCATCAGAATAGAGCTGATCTAGACTTCCATCATTCTGTTCTTGAGCCTTTTCAGGCTTGAGAATGGAATAACACCCCAAGTCGGTTTCTATCATGGCGTTAAAATTGAGCATTGAAAACTCATCCTCTAAGCAAAGCTCATCCAAGACTTCATCCATCAAATCAGGATTGTATAATTCCTCAGTTATCATGTTGACAAAATGTGTGGACTTTTCTTCTTCTCCCGTATTCTCTATATGAAAAGTAGAAGGCTTGCTATTGTAAATACGGACTCTTCTTCCTTTGAAAAGAATCTCCAATTGAAAATAATCTAGAGAAAGGTAGCCTCCCAGATTGGCAGTGAATTCTCTCGACAAACACATACTGAAAAATGGTTCCAAATCAACCACAACTACCTCCTGAATTATTGTAATTTGAGGCATACTATGTAGAGCAATAGGAACATCCTTGATTACACCCACTATTTTCATGGGAGTCTCGTCCAACTGCAAGACACCAGGGCTACTTCTTGTATACTCCATACCCATGGCTTCACAAACTGCCTTTGGCATGACAGTTGTTGCAGCACCAAAATCAATCATGCAGTTGTGCACTATCCAACTCTCCATCCTAAGTGACAAATAAAATGGGGGTGGAGGGTTGGATATGGAAAAGCCAATTCCAATTGACATAATCCATATTGATATGGACTGGATTTCCTCACCTCCATCCTTTTTTGAATTTTTCCTTTCTAAGGAATTATTAAGGGCTTCAATAAACTACATTCCTTCGTCACCTCCACCTTCACCTTCACCTTCAGATCTAGAGGTTTTCCATGCAGATGTAGAAGAGGTTGAATCAAAGATTTTGATAATGTCATAGATGATATTCATCTGATCCCAATGCCCCATCAGTTTGAGGAAGGTTCTCATATATCTATTGAAGATACCATCGATGTGAACCTTAGTTTAGATGTAGACAATCCCCAATTTTTCAAACTTGGTAAAAGTCTATCCATAGATGAACAAGAGCAATTAATTGCTTTCCTTAAGAATAAGAAAGGTATTTTTGCATGGTCCTACAAATACATGCCTAGTATTGACCCTAATTTGGTTGTCCACAATCTCACCTTGCATTTTGATGCTAATAGGGATTAGGTGTGTTAGGTGTGTTAGGTGTGGTATATTTTATGTAATAAATCGTTATCTTTTAACAGTCATGTGTTTTTAATTGTAGTTGTTGCAATGGATAAGGTGCACCGTAAACATTGAATGCAACCTTATCCGAAATATGTGATGTATTGCCTATTTATAGGCCTATGTTGTCAATGAAAACTTAGTTTTTTGGTTTGTCATACTTTTCCTTGTGCTTGTTATTATTGTTCCAAATCATTTGGTATCAGAGCTAGGTTGCAAAAACAAGACTAGTATCCTCTTCCCCTAGGTTGAGATTAGTTCAGACGGGGAATGATAACGCCTCCATAGTTGTGGAGTAGCTCTCTCTATTTTAGGCACCTTGTTTTTTAGGAATGATTTGTGACCACCGGGCGTGCCAAAAACTTGTTGGTCACAAATTTGCCTAAGTACAAGATTTCATCACTTGTGCACCCTAGACTCAGCCAACATTGAAAGGCTAAGAGAAAGAGAAGTCTCCCGGGCCAATCTCCAGAGAGGGTTGGCTCCCAAACTAATCTAAACTGGTTTCAAGATAAGGATGCAGGAAAGAAATGGGAAAATGCGGAAAGAAAGGAAAATAATAGAAAGAGATGGAAATATGGCCGAAGCTGATAGTTGACAGGGAGAACAACCTCAGAAAGCAAATAATATCAAACCAGATCTCTAATATAAGCGACAACAGATTCTTAGGATGCATATACAGAAATGGCACTGGAGCTGGGACTGTTCTAATATTACCTTCTGGAATTCAACTATCTTCTTCATACCAGTTGACCTGGAGCTACACAAATAATACAGCAGAAGATGAGGCTTTATGCCTAGGTCTCACGAAGGCTGAGAAACTTGGAGCACGACAGTTGCAAGTCTTTGGTGACTCCAAGCTGATTATTAATTAGGAGACCCATAAGTGTGTGTTCAAGGTCTGGGATCCAAGAGATCATAGAGCCATGTTTTGGTATGTGTCTCTCCCGATAATTCATAGCTAAATTCGGGGGTTACCTTGTACATAGAAAAAAAAAAGAAAAAATATATATATATAAGAAAAAGAAGCAAAGAAAAAAACAATGTTTTTTAACTTCTCTAGTTAAAAAATGTGCACGCGAGCCCGCAGGTATGTTTATTTCTCTTTCTCTTTCTTTTCCTTCCCAGAAGATAGTGGCTTCCATCTACTTCTTTCTTCCACTTCCTTACTTCATTCCCTTCCTCTCCTACTCCTTCTTCTGTAAATAATCAAGCCACTACTATTGTTTCTATTCCCCTCTCTGATATTCCCTTTTCTTCACTTCCCCTTTCTTCTAATCCTTTGTCTTTTAAGCACTTCTTCGCAATTCCTACCACTTTCTCCATTCCATTCACTTCCATTTCATTTTCTATTCTCATATAATCCCAGCAGTTGGTAACATAGTAGCACCCTCTTCAGTTGTTGTATCTATTGCTTCTACCCCTCCATCTTCCACCATTCCATCATTCACCATTCCCGTTCCATGGCCTACACATCTATCGGTCATCATTCCATTCATTTCCATTTTTGCAACTCAGGTGCTTTTCACTACTACCATGGAGATCCTTGCACAGCACCTGGTGATTACCCAGCTCAATCGAGCTAGGAAAAATGCAGTCATTCTAGAAATAAGGGAAGTTTTGCTATTCCATAAATTTCTACTAAAGGTCCTATTTTGAGTGTCGCGTGCCAGCAAGAACTTGTTGCAGCAGCCCACAGTAACGTCCAACATCAACCAACACCCACTTCTTCTGATCCTCCAGCTTCTTGACTCTGTTGCCCAATGGATAAAGGCTTGAGGTTCATGCATACAGCAGAATTGTATACCCCGTGAGCCGCCAAGAATGTTTGCATTTTTGCCACATTGTTTTTGTTATTACTGTTCATGCAAGAGAATGCACAAGTTGTAGAGATACTAACTCCTTTGTGTGTCCCTTTAAGCACTTTGAAAGGAAACATGTAAAAATCTCTACAAGTTTTGTGTTAGAGCAAAGTAAATGAAAGATGTCGTGATATCGTGACATGTCATGATATCATGACCTATTGCAGTTTTGTGGCGTTCAAATGTAGAAATCAGCTAAGTATAGAAAATGTCATGATATCGCGACATGTCGCATTATCGTGACCTATCGTGTTTTTGCAGCTAAAAGTGGCCAAAGGAAGCAAGGAAGGAAAATTGTCGCGATATCGTGACATGTTGGATTTTCATGCTAGGAGCAACAAAAGGAAGCAGTAATGGCAAAGTTGTTGCGATATCGCGACATGTCGTGTTTTCACGACTTGCAATGACAATAGAGCAGAGTGATGGGAAAATGTCACGATATCGCGACATACAGTAGCAAAGAAGAGCGCCAGAGAAACTTGTCACGATATCACGATAGAAAAATAGAAAAGAAGCAAATGGTACGGAATGGCACGATATCACGACATGTCACGTTATCACAAAAGAGCAAGTACGGACGCAACCAGATAGTAAGGAATGTCATGATTTCGCGATATGTCAAATTTTTGCGACTAAAAAGTAGCAAAGTACAAGGAGACAAAAAATGTCATGATTTCATGACATATTGTGGAGATAAAGCCAAATGGAGAAACACGTCGCGATTTTGTGACTTGTTGAAGACAGAAGAGCCAAATGGAAAAAACGTCATGATTTCATGACATGTCGCATTTTTGTGACCTGTCGCGTTTTCATGGTGATAAAGTAGACAAACTAGTGCTAAGTGAAAGATGTCACGATTTCGCGACATGTTTCATTTTCGCGATAAGGAGTAGCGAAGAAGCCAAGAAAGAGGAGAATGTCGCGATTTCACGACATGTCATGGAGACAAAGCTGAACGAAGAGGAAATTGTCATGATTTTGCGACATGTCACATTTTTGCGACTGGTGGCAAGAAAAGAGGGCAGTAAGGTAAAAGTGTCATGATTTTGCAACATGTTGCATTTTCACGACCTGTCTCATTTTCATGACAGAAGCAACAACAAAGGCCTGATACAGTTTAGTCTGTATTTTTCCTTCAAAATTGCATAGGAGAACATGAGGAGAAGATAAGGATCAAATAAAAGCTCTCCAAATGATTTTGAGATCGTGGGCAAAGGGGCTCCAAGATTAAATGTTGTTGATTACCTATGTGCGCAATATGGAAGAACATGAGGCAGTTTTCGACGCCACCAAAATTAAAGATGCCTCGATAATCTCCTAACAACTTCTAGCTTGCCTCGATAATGGTCATTTAATGAAGAAATATGGTCCCTTATTTTTGTTTAATTTTTAGTTTTGATCCATAAAAACAGGGACTGTCATTTCTCCAAGGCAGATTAAGGGGGATTGTTTCTTCAAAATCTATTTCATGTATTAAATGTTGTAATGCGAAAGGAAGAGGGAAGGCCTCTATAAATACCAATGTAAAATCTCAAGAAAAAGGAGGAGGGCCTTCTTGCAAAAATTGAAGCAGAAATCCTAGATGCATTTTGCTCCATTCTTAGTATCTCTTGAGTTGGTGATCCAGACTGTTGTTCAGTTTTGCTTTCTATCTGATTTATTTCTGTTTAGTCCAGTGTTAAAATATAAGTTGAATTCTGCTGTTCTGAATTTGACTGTATTTTCATTTGAACGTTTGAAGTATAATTGAAAGCAAACTTACGAAGAATCTATTGCCGCTTATCTTAGAGATCTGGTCTGAGATTATTTTCTTTTTGAGGTTGTTCTCCCCGTCAACTATTGGCTTCGGCCATATTTCCATCTCTTTCTATTATTTCCCTTTCTTTTCACATTTTCCCATTTCTTTCCTGCATCCTTATATTGAAACCAGTTTAGATTAGTTTGGGAGCCAACCCTCTCTGGAGATTGGCCCGGGAGACTTCTCTTTCTCTCAACCTTTCAATGTTGGCAGAATCTAGGGTGCACAAGTGATGAAATCTCGTACTTAGGCAGATTTGTGACCAACAGTTATCTTAATTATGTACGTAGTTTCATCCCACCTAGGCCGTGCACCATTGAAAAATCCAAAATCTTTGATCATATTCATTTTTGTTTTCACACAAGTTAGTGATTTGGACTAATTCATTTGATATTTTTTTGTGTTGATCTGTATTTTTTGGTGTTGTTTGACTAAATCTATAATTATTGGCCCATTTTTGGTGTTTCTATCACTTGACTTCTAGCATTATCTATTATTTTAGGTGGCCAATACAATTTTTAGATTTTCTGCTACAATGCTACGATTTCCGTTCATGGTGCAATTCTTCTTCGGCTTAACATTCTCTAAGGTGGCCTGCAGTTTCATCACACCAATTTTATCGGTGTGCATGGTTTCTTGCATCTTCATATTGCCTCCAAATACATTTTTGGTAAGCTTACTGGTAACATTTTCGCTACAGTTTTGCCAAACATAGCCCAATCTTCCTGTCGTGACGACTATAAATGCCTTTTTACTGTGTTGTATGGAAATTTTTTGGATGGGCAAAACCATCCTACATAGTATTTATGGTCTTCTCCTACCTTTATGACTACACACTGAGCATTTCATGATGCTCTAACACCCATCACATTGTAGGTGGATTTCTAGAGACAATATATTCAACAATTTCCAACATCTAATTCGGTATCTTTGTGCCTCTTCACTAGTGTTGTGCGTGTTTTTGGAGGCTTTTGCAACTTCTTGGTGATTGTCCTACAATTTTTGGTGCTCTGTGCTACTTCATCCACCACAGATGATTTCACTATTGCTAACACCTCCACCATCATCACCCTTCACAATATCAAATTTCTATCATTTGTCATTGTTGCTTGTGCTCCGTGTTTTGACTGCTTTGATGATTTCAACATCCAGGATGTTGCTACCATTTTTCCAAGACACAAGGTATTTTTGAGGATATTTATGACCTTGATCTGCACTTTTCTATAATTTCTAGTGGTCACCACCATGTTTTCGAGCAACCATGATTTTTCAGGTGATCCACATCAAATTTTGGCACCACTTTTTTGTCTCACACACGAATTCCTGGTGCTCAAACTACGTTTCCCGATGGGCGTGTATTTCTTAGTGATAAATAATTACCATTTCCTAGAGTTTTTTATACATCTGACAAGTTTTATATGATTTGGTGATCTATTTTCTGGTAGGGTGGAATATTTTATGTTTTCAATCATGGTTATTATCCCACATAGGTCATGGGTTGGCCTTTTTGCACCTTAAAACTCACACTGCACATACTTTAACATAGCCAGTACCTAGGCACTGGTTATCCCACCTTCCTTAGCTATGATCCTACCATATACCCTTTACATTATCCTCATGCAATTATTTTATCCCATGCCTGGTTGCCTTCTCTGTTGATCGATTCATCCTTCTACCCTCATGTCATCATTCAGGAGCACAAAAAGTCTTGCATCCCTTTCATAGTGTCAATTTCCACATGTTAGACCATACCTAGTTGACCCTCACTTCGTGTTGTGTATCCCTCATTGATGGGAAATACTTTCCATATTACCTCATGTCACGTGTACCTCTCTATCAAGTTCCCCCATGCCTGACATCCTTGTTCTCCTTGGTATCAACTTCCCATGTCTCTGCATCAGTTCTACTATCGTATCTACCTCGATCGTGTACATTTGTATTAGGTTTTTTATGTTATTCCATGTCATTGTTGACATCATCCCTACGTCAGTGCCATTCATTAGCCCCCTACTACTAGCTCCTCCTCTTCGCCAATAATCATTTGCACACTGACCTCTACCACCTTTGCCCATGTGAGCCCTTGGTAGTCACCACGTGGCCTTCTAGTTTGCCAAACCCACATCCATATGTTGCACCATGTGGAATCTGTGTCACCAACCATAATAATTAACATAGTCATTTGATCAATTTCATTATCCCTTTGTCGTGTGGTATGCCATTGCCATTAAATGCTATACCCACATTAATGGCACTAACAATTAATACTGGTTATTCACTATTTGATAGTCATTGGAATGTTATTGTCAAAGCCCATAAATACATTTTAAATCTACACAAATTATCATTGGAGAAATAATTAATGATGTTGGAGGTACCACTTATCAAGCCATTTGACCATTGGAGTAACCTGCTGTAAACAAATTTTTGCTATTTTATCATTCAGGGAGACCTATGCTATTTTTGCTCCTACAATGACATTATTTATCCGAGTATACCCTTGCATATACTTGTTGGAAAGCTTATTTCGATCTCTACAAATTTGTCATGGTCATTTTTCCATTTATCCCTATTTGTCTCCCAAATTGTGTCCCAAAGAATTCCTTATTTACTGGACCTACAACTTTGTATTCTGACTGTCATTTTGTCAATTTTTTTTTTTCTTCTTGGCTCGCACTAAACGTATGGTCAACACCATGGCCTTAGCCAAAAAATTGGTTAACATTTCATAAGTTTCTACCCAATCGTCCACCACATTAGCTGCAGTCCAAGCCCAAGTCACCTATTTGGCAGATAAACTTACGGATCTCACCATCAAGTCATCAGCCCCTTCTACTTACCATGCTAAATGTGAGATCCACATCTATGAAGGTTCTCAAGATCCTAATTTTTTGAATACTTGGATACTCGACATGGAAACCTGGTTTGACTATAATCAAATAGTGGAGGATGACAAGGTTCCATTTTCCAAGCTAAAACTTTCTAGCATGGCTAAAGTACTGGTAACTAAATGCCACATTATCACATGGGATGACTTGATCACAATTTTGAAGGCTACATTTTATCTATTCCATTATGATGTTAATTTATAGATTTATTGGCTTCACCTTCGACAAGGACACAATCAGTCAGTTTAGGATTTGTGTATCAGTTCATTAGATTGTGTGTTTTGTTGCGTATTATTGATCCTATAGATTCTATGATTCTGAAGTTTAAAACTGGGCTTCACACACATTTGTTTCATGAGTTGAAATATACTCTATGTAGCATCCTTGATGATGTGTTCAACCATGCTCAACTTGCGGAGGAGAAGTTCATTGTATAGCATCAAGGTCCTCGATAATCGTCTGGTGGATCCACAAACGAGTCTCATCAATAGCAAAAAGCACCAAGGCACTCTTCTTCTTTCTCCCCTTCTTCTAAAAATCCCACTTCTCATAACTACCATGCTTCTAAGAAAATATTTCATTCTTCTTCTACTTCTCAACAATTCTATCGATATTGTAAAAGACTAGGGCATGACAAATCTGCATGTCCCAAGTTATAGAATTCTAACAAGAAGAATCTCATTGTAAATTCTGATGAGGGAACATTTGATAACCCCATCAAGGCTACTAGTGAGGTAAAGATATATGAGGATTTGAGGGGAAAATTGAATGTTATATTGATGCATCATCATTCCACATCCCATGACTATGATCATTTGTTTGTAACACGTGCACATTTGCTACATAATTTTGTTGTAGACTGTATCATTGATAATGGCTCATAGAAAAATTAGATTGTGTAGTCCATTATTGATAGTCTTAAACTTCCCACCAAACCTCATCTATTTCCATGCACTCTTGGGTAGAAGGATGATAACAACACCTCACATATCACACACACGTGCTCAATTACCTTTGCTTTTGGCCCTAACTTCCAATATAGGGTCATTTATGATGTGACACCAATGGATTATTATGGGTTATTGTTGTGCAAGCCATATTAGTATGACAAGTGTACCACTTATGATGCATATCACAACACCTATACTTTGTAGCATAATAATAAATTATTTTTTCTTTGTAGTGTTCCACCCACTACACATTGGGCTTGCACTACTTTGCAGACAACTCATCCTGTTGCGTTGATTTTGAGCACACCACAGCAATGGGATGTTCAGCCACACATCCTTTTATCCACTGCATAGCACATACATCGGACTCATGTTACTATTGCACCTACAGTTCCTATTGTACCAATTGTTATTCTTGTTGTACCTCCAGTTGTTATTCAAGTTCTTCTATAAGTTGTCATTGTGGCTTCTACACCTGCTCCTATTGTTGCACCAACATCTCTTCATGTTGCTCTTGCTCCTACTCCTACTCCTACTCCAATTGTAGTTCCTCCTCTAGTTCTTCATTTGGTTCCCACCACTTTGCATCCTACCTTCATCACATTGTAAGACTTTCAGCGTTTGGTGGTATATTCAAAACTACCATTCATACACACTCATCATGTTCATCTTGGTAGTCCACATTGCATCTACATGGAGCCTCATTGTGGAACATCTCCATATCCTCCAGGAGTCACACCATATTCCTTCTCTTTTTAAATCATTGGAGGCTAATGCTTCTACAGTAGGGAGTAATGATAGGGATTAGGTGTGTTACGTGTGGTATATTTTATGTAATTGTTGGCATTTTTGCCACATTGATTCTCATTGATGAATGCATTGATGTATTGTTGGGGATATGACCTTTGATTGATGCAGCTTGGGCGAAAAAAGGAGAAAAATTGAGCAAAAAATGGTTAAGTCGAGGACATGTTTCGAATCGCGGTCAACTCGTCAACGCAGGTGGGAACGTCGCGATATCGCGACGTGTTCGGAATCGTGGGCGGGGAAAAAGCATTAAGTTGAAAACATGAGGACATGTCGGAATCGCGACTCGGCTTCAAAAGCATTAAGTCAAAACTTGCGCATTCGCGGCGACCAGTGGGGAGGCACAAAGTTAATCCGGGACATGTCGGGAATCACAACCAAAAAGGCGATTGGTACGGGAAATGTAGCGAATCGCTACATGTTCCGTTTCGCGGGGAGGGGAGGAGAACGAGATGTGGCGAAATCGCTACATGTTCCATTTTCGGGCAAGTTGGATGGCGAAGAGGGGAGCGGTGAAGTCGCTACATGTGCCATTTCGCGGGTCAACGGTGGTCAAAGCATACGGCATTATAATAGTCACGATTTCGCGACCAGTCGCGATTTCGTGACCCGTCGCATTTTCGCGACCTTCCGCCAGTGCGTATGAACGGCCGAGAGGGTTTTTTCGATTTCGATGATTTAATTCGACCCGAATTAAATATTTTGTGGATTTTCGATGGGTTAAGGTCAAAGAGTGCCTAGGCCACCAAAATTAAAGGATTTATTGGTTCAAAGCTACGGTTCGTGGATTAATTCAACGGTTTTCATGCACATGTTCGAAGAATCGTATTTAATAAAGGACCGCAAACATTTCATGGTATTTAATTTTTATTTCCTCGAGGCTGCGATTAAGGGGATCGTGTTCCTGATTTTCAAGATATTATTGTAGATCACGAGGAAGTTGATTTTAATTTTTAATCTTCGCAAAGAGGACGAACCTTATAAAACCAATGTAATTTTCATTTACGAAGGTTGGAAAACTTTTCGAAACTGAATTGTATTTGGGGAATACAAGGATCGACTTCTAATTTTTCAAGCGTCGCATGGATGAATTTCTTCGTTTTCTCGCATTTCTAATAGCATTCGTACTCTGCATTGCTATTACATTTAAATTCTCATCCTGGATTTAAATACGCGTCGGGTACAATTCCCGGAATGTGGGTCGGAGGGATTTGCGGCATGTGATTGTGCGAGGATGAGCTCGATTTCTTATGTTACTTGTTGTTGTTGCTTTGTAGTTTCCTGCTATTGTTTTTCCGATCCCATCACTTCGCCTGTGCCATATTTCCCATTTCTTTCGCAACCTTTTAAATCTCTATCCAGTACCCTATCTTAAACCCACTTTTAGAATAGTAGAGGGACCACCCACTCGGATTGTCGGGAGCCATTTCTTGCTTCCCCTTTCAATTTGGCCGGGTCTAGGCGCAATTGTAAATCCTTTCCTGTCGTTCTGACCACGTTTTTCACCGTGGGATAGTTTTCTGTCTCCAAGAATTCATAATCGATGGATACGCATATTTTCCAAAGTGATATCCCCCGTGCCAACAATTTTCACGTTTTACACTCGGAGGTCTCAAGATTTGATGGTTCTTGCCTCACGTGAGATTTTTAAGTTCATCCGCGACTTTGCCGAGTTGAAGATCCGTTCTCCTGTTTCTAATTAAAAAAAAAAAAAAAAAATTTCAAAGAATGTTCATCTGGCGACTCTGACTTAATGGCGATGGTCGTGATTCCGCAGACCACTGCCACAAAGGCGAGGGTTTTTTCTATATGGGATGATCCTAGCCCTCTGAATCTGCAAGTTCGACATGAAATTCCCGAAGGTGCCCTAAAAAATCTGGCAAAATATGATGGTACCGAAGGCATGGCTCTGACACATGTTGAAGATATTGCTATTTTGTCCATGATCCATGTCATAGAACACGAGGATGTCATGATCCGACTTCTGGTTCAGTCTTTGGAAGGAAGAGCATTACAGTGGTACAGATTGCTCAAACGTCAAAGCATCGCTCATGGGATGATCTCGCTGGGGCACCGATCAAAAGATTTGACGAAGATCCTTTCTGCGTTCTTTGGATCTCTACCAATTTTTCATGTACATCAAGAGAGCACCTCAAGAAAGCATCACGGACTTCAATGTCCGATTCTTGATAAGTTGGAAGATAATTCCAGAGAAGATCCGTCCATCACTCACCCAAGCCCACCTCTTTTATGTTCGAGCTTTTAACTCTGACATAGGTCTCTTTTTTCTGCAGTCAGGTGAACAACGGTTCCCACAAATATTTGAGGAAGCAGGCGACGCAGATGTCCCGTTGCTCTTATCAAGAAAGTTACCGTGGGGAGAAACTCCATTACCTTCTCCGTGGTTTCTCTGTTTCCTCCACATTCATGCCGATCCCTAAGATGCGATCATGTGGAGTTCAAGGGACGATCTCGTCCAAAGTCAAGGATTGGAACATGCAAGCACTTTTCCAACAATGAACAATATGGTTGCTTGCGCTTTCATCAAGAGATGGGCCAAGTAGAAGAACAAGTGCAAATTCGAACCCGAGGAGATCCCGAATCGATTTCTCACTTGAAGAGCCCCGTGATCACATTAAGGAGTTAGAGGAGCTTCTCCCCACGCTAAGTCTGCAAAGTGGTGGTGTTGGTTCCCACCACTACATCCAAGACTAAGAAGTCTTCCATATGGGTACTAGTAAGAAGGATATTCTCCCGAATTGCATCCTATCGCACCATGGAGAACTTCGGGAAGGAGCCACCTAATTTCAAGGACCAACTTAAGTATGATCGATCCGGTCGGACATTGCGATTTCCGCCGATAACATTCTGAGATTGGGTGTCTGGTGGCGACATGCCAATCATGTCGTGCATTATTGTATATAGTATTTTGAAAAAAAAAAAAATAGAAAAAGAAGAAGAAAAAAAAAAAAGGGGTATTGTTTTTATTTGTTCATCTCGGTTCTTGTTGCCCTGCGACCGTAGATGCTTGTTTTTCCCTTTGTTTTTCTCCTCCCAACAGCTTTGGTGGCTTTCTAGCACTTTCTTCTTTTCCCTTACCCGTTTCCTCTCTTTCCTTTTCTTCATCTTCTTCCTTCTTTTTCTTCCGCATTAAACAAAATAAGCCCACTTCTTGTTTCTTTTTCCTTTTCTATTTTTTCCCGTCCCTTCTTATCCCTTTCCTCTAAGTTCAGTCTTTTACGCATTTGCTAACAGTCTAGTTCATTTCATTTCACAACTTTCCTAGTTCCATTCCCACTCCATAACTTCGTTCATTTTCATTTCATCATTCCATTGTCACCGCTTGCCAACCGCAAGAGCTCACTCCATCATCGCGTTCCATTAGTCGTTTCATAATCGCTTATATGCGGTTTTTCCGCTTCAATTTTTCGGCGAACATGTATTGCAGACCGCCCTTCCGTTCGGATATGACTCTGCCCAATGGACTAAGGCCCGGATTCTTGCATACGTAGTCGTATACCTCCAGTTGCCAAGAATGTTGGCATTTTTGCCACATTGATTCTCATTGATGAATGCATTGATGTATTGTTGGGGATCCGACCTTTGATTGATGCACTTTGGCGAAAAAGGAGAAAATTTGAGCAAAAAATGGTTAAGTCCCGAAACTCAGCGACCGACATGTTTCCGAATCGCGGTCAACTCTCCAACGCAGAGTTGGCGGAACCGTCGCGATATCGCGATGTGTTCCGGAATCGTGGGTCGACGGGCAAAAAGCATTAAGTTGAAAACATGCGCGATTCGCCGACATGTCGCCGAATCGCGACTCGGCAGCTTCAAAAGCATTAAGTCAAAACTTCGCCGATTCCCGACATGTCGCCGCAATCGCGACACTAGTGGCTTCCGCAGGCACAAAGTTAAAATCTGTCCGACATGTCGCCGCAATCACAACCAAAAAAGGTGATTGGTACGGCGACGGAAACATGTAGCGAAATCGCTACATGTTTCGTTGGGGGAGCGCAGGGAGGAGCCAACGACGGAAACATGTAGCGAAATCGCTACATGTTCCATTTTCGCGGAGCAAGCTTGCGATGGCGAAGAGGAAGCCGGAGACGTAGCGAAATCGCTACATGTGCCATTTTCGCGGGTCAACGGTGGTCAAAGCATACGGCATTATAATACGTCGCGATTTCGTGACCCGTCGTGATTTCGTGACCCGTCGCATTTTCGCGACCTGCGCAGTTTTCCCGCCAAGTGCAGTATGAACGGCCGAGAGGGTTTTTTCGATTTCCAATGATTTAATGCTGACTCGAATTAAATATTTTGTGGATTTTCGATGCGGTTAAGGTCAAAGAGTGCCCAGGCCACCAAAATTAAAGGATTTATTGGTTCAAAGCTACGGTTCGTGGATTAATTCAACGATTTTCATGCACATGTTCGAAGAATCGTATTTAATAAAGGACCGCAAACGTTTCATGGTATTTAATTTTTATTTCCTCGAGGCTGCGATTAAGGGGATCGTGTTCCTGATTTTCAAGATATTATTGTAGATCACGAGGAAGTTGATTTTAATTTTTATTTCGCCAAGAGGACGGACCTCTATAAAAACCAATGTAATTTTCATTTACGAAGGTTGGAAAACTCTTCGCTAGAAACCCGGAATTGTATTTGCGGGAATACAAGGATCGACTTCTAATTTTTCAAGCGTCGCATGGATGAATTTGCCTTCTCGCTTTCCCGCATTTCTAATAGCATTCGTACTCCCGCATTGCTATTACATTTAAATTCCTCATTGGATTTAAATACTCGATCGGTACAATTCCTCGGAATGTGGGTCCTCGGAGGGATTTGCGGCATGTGATTGTGCGAGGATGAAGCCCGATTTCTTATGTTACTTCTTTCGTTGTTGCGTTTGTAGTTTCCTCCTATTGTTTTTCCCGATCCCATCACTTCGACTCGTGGCCATATTTCCCATTTCTTCTCCAACCTTTTAAATCTCTTTCCAACCCTATCTTAAACCCACTTTTAGAATAGTAGAGGGAACCAGCCCACTCCGGAGATTGGTCCGGGAGCCATTTCTTGCTTCCACCTTTCAATGTTGGTCGGGTCTAGGCGCCAATTGTAAAAATCCTTTCCGTGGATTCGTGACCAATGTAATAAACCGTTATCTTTTAATGATCATGTGTTTTTAATTGTATTTGTTACAATGGATAAGTTGCACCATAAACATTAAATGCAACATTATATGAGATATGTGATGTATTTCCTATTTATAAACCTGTATTATCAATGAAAACTTAGTTTTTTAGTTTGTCATACTTTTCCTTGTGCTTGCGATTGTTGTTCCACATCATATGCTAAGCCGATCAAACAAAAACTTAGAAGGATGCATCCTACCATTTCCCTCATGGTCAAATAAGAGCTTAAAAAGCTATTAGATATGGGTTTCATTGTCCCCATTGACTATCCTAAGTGGTTTTCAAACATGATACTTGTTCAAAAGCCTAACAAGGCGATATGCACTTGCACTAACTTTCGAGACCTTAACAAAGCGTGTCCTAAGGATGACTTTTCTCTACCAAACATTGATACTCTTGTTGACACCTTTTGTTGACCATGAAATGATGGATGCTTTCCATCATTTAATTGCATAACTTTCTGACAAATGCAAGCCATTCAATCACCTGCTACAAAATGGGGTGATATTTTCATGGATAGAAGAATGCCAAAAGGCTTTTTATGACATCAAGCAATACCTAGCTTCTCCACCAATCTTAACTCCTCCTCGTCCGGGGGTCCCCTTCCATATTTATGTTTCAACAATGGACTTTGCATTAGGGACAATGCTTGCATAAAATAATAAGAACAATCAAGAGCAAGTTGTCTATTACATTAGTCGAACATTGGTAAGCTATGAAACCATATATTCTTACGTGTAAAAATTGTGCTTAGCACTTTTTTTTGCCACTAATAAACTCATATATTACATGCTTATTCACACCACATATGTCATAGCTCACAAACATCCTCTGCATTATATGATGTCTTGCAGTTACAATAACACCCACACTTCAAAATGGATAATGCTTCTCACTAAATTCAATCTTGATCTCATTAGCCAAAAATCCAATAAATATCAAGTCATAGTCGATCATCTTGCAAAAGCTCCACTTCCTAGTGATCAACCCTTGATTGTTGAGCTCCTAAATGATTCGGTATTCATTGTCACTAAACAATAAGAAGATGTCATTCCGGAGGAAGATGTCAATATCACACTATTCTTTGATGGTTCTAAGTGCAAAAAAGGTCAAGGTGCTAGAGTCATGTTTCATACACCATAGGGGGTACATATTCCCTTATCTTTCAAACTAGACTTCCAATGCACAAGCAACAATGCAGAGTATGAAGCCTTAATCTTAGGTATTCAAGTAGCTATAGCTATGGGTATAAAGCATATCAAGATATTTCATGATTATCAACTTGTTTTTAGACAAATAAACGAAGAATACCAATGTAAAGAACCTACCATAAAGCTTTACCTTGAAGTAGAAATAAAATTGCTCACCAAATTTGATTGGTTTGAAATAGATAATTTACCTCATTCGAATAATAGATTTATATATGTGATGGCCTCTCTAGGATAATTGATTTCAAATAACTTCGTAGGAGAGGTACAACCACTCCTTATTACAATGATCTCTAAATTTGTAATTATTTGTGTTTAATCTAAGCATGAAAAGGATGTTTTCTTTATCCATTCAAAGCCATATGAGCCTTGGTAAAACCAAATAATAGCCTTCCTCAAGTTTGTAACACTCCCATCAGACATGTCATGAACTGCTAAACACACTTTCAAGAAAAATGTAGCTCATTTTACTTTCTTGGGGGATGTGTTGTATATATGTGGTTATGATGGAATCCTCCTTCATTGTCTCAAGCCTACAAAGGCACAAAGAGCTATAACTGAAGCTCATTATGGTACTTGTGTTGGTCATTTTAATGGAATGGTCATCGCAAAGCATATTCTATGCATGTATTACTATTGGCCCACCATGGAACATGACTATTGCACTTATGTTAAGCATTATCAACAATGTCAACATCATGCTAATTTAACTCATGTGCCATCACAAGAATTACAGCCTTTTCAAATTCTTTGGCCCTTTCTACAATGGGGACTTGATTTGATTGGCAAAATCTCACCTCCTTCCTTGGGATAGCATACATTCATCATCACATCCAGGAATACTTCACAAAGTGGGTTGAGGCAATTCCTCTAACCAAAACAATAGGACATCAAATTATGGATTTTATACTTCATCATATCATTTGTCATTTTGGTATTCTCTCAAAATAATCTCTAACAATGGCAATTCTTTCAAGAACAAGGATTTTTGAGCACTTTGTAAGAAATATAATATCCAACATAGTTTATTGACTCCTTACTACCCACAATAAAATAGATAAGTTGAGGCTACCAACAAGACCTTAATTTTTATTCTGAAGAAACTAGTCAAATAAAATTATAGAGATTGGCATACTCAAATTCCCTTGGCATTATGGGCTTATCAAACAAACATTCACACACCTACTGCATAAATACCATTTTCATTGGTCTATGGAGCCAAAGCAATCATGCCTCTTGAGATTGAGATTCCTTCATTGTGAATTTCATTGGAGGAATTCATAGATGATGATATTTCTAGACAAGCATGTTTTGACCAACTCATGCTTCTTGATGAAAGGTGGGTCAATGCTTTAGAGCATTTACGAGTTTATCAAGATCGCCTAAAGTGTGCTTAAAATGCCAAAGTTCATCTACATGAATTCCAAGTAGGAGATCTTGTTCTTAAGGAGAATCAATAAAACATCAATGCATTGCCACATCTTCATGATAAATTCATGGCTAATTGGTTAGGTTCATATATTTTCACTCAAAAAGTGGGTAAAGGAACTTATAGGCTTGCCATTCTCGAGGGAGTTGAAAAACCCGAACCACTTGATATCATTCTATGCTTAATGTGATTTAATATATATGTATATATATGGATAATACACAAAAACAACATTGCATTTCACATATCACATTTTACCACATTGTATTTCACACATTGCATTTCACACATTGAATTACAACATTGCATTTCACATTACATTTTACACTTGGCATTTCACACATTATATTTTACACTTTGCATTTTACACATTGGATTGAAAACATTTCATTTCACAAATTGCATTTCATACATTGCATTCACAACCACTTTCATAAATTGTATTTCATATTAGAGGATCATTTATTTAGTTCTGATAATAATTGGTCCAATACAGTCATGTTGCCTTAATCAGGGGCACCTTAAAATCATTATCCATTTCATTGCACCATTCCATAAATTCTAATTATCATTTTCAAACCACATTTCCATAATTTCTAGGTGTTTTCGATAACTCAGCCACTCCTAATATTTCTAGTAGACTCCAATACATGTCAAGTTTTATTTAGGACTAAAACACACATTTTCACTAAGAAAATCTTGAGTTTTGAGAATTGACTCTAACACTATTGAACCAAACACAATCACACATTTTTAAAAATATATATCTTGTGTCAAAGAGGGATAATACCATAAATGGGTTGAACCTTGAAGTGAAAAGGGTATTCCTTGCTTGTCCCATTATGCACATAGTCCAAAAATAAAAACAATGGTTTTCACCACTATCATAAATACTTTCCAAACAAAATATAAAGTAGTAAGGATAGGTTAAAATTCTCATCACACTTCGGTTGAGAATTTTATTCCCCAAAGATCTAAATCTTTTACACATCACACACCACAGATTCTGAAGTTGTAAGTATATAACTACATTTCTAATCAGATGGTTAGGTAGTTTGAATCCCTAAATCTTAGAGATCAGATTCTTGGACTATGGAGATAATATCCACTGGGGATATAGATGCTTGACTGGTAGTGGATTACACTCATTCATGGTGATACGTCTCTTAAAGAGACCTCTGACCACACATATGGACAAGCTAGGTTCTTGGTCTCCTCCATAACAAGTTTTATGGATTAATAAACTCACTTGCATACACACTGGTTCTTTATTGCCTTGAGTCATTACCATACTCATGATTCGGTAAATGAATTCACTGCACACACATTTGGTCCTAGAGATATTAGACACCCTTTAGTGAGTTTGTTTGATATCACTAGTATGTCTAAGTCTCTACAAAACAATCAGTCTTCTATATCAATATTCATATCTTCTTCCATATCAACATCCATATCATTACATGAGTCATCCATTTCACATGCCACCATTTTGGTACCCATGATTAAATAACAATGATATACATGGTCAAGTACAATATAAACTATGAATGATTATTAGCACATTAATTTATTTACATTCATATACATCATCATTGAATTATCATCCATCACACATACACAAAAGCACACACACAAAAGCATAACACAAAAGTAAAAGTCATATATATATATATATATATATATATATATATATATATATATATATATATATATATATATATATATATATCACATGCACAATGAATTCTCAAAGGCTATATACAATGGAGCACCAAGTCTCATATGTAAAAAGTGCATCTCAGCACTAGCTAACACCTATAGGAGGACCCTTGTGACCTCGAAGGAGCCCTAGACCTAGAGCCACTATGCCTAGACTCACTATGTCTGACAGACCTAGATATGGATGATGATGGTGGATCTGGCAACCCAATGTGGTGCTCCATCAACTGATCCTCCAAAACTTGGATATATCCATCTAAGGACCAAAGGCATCATACATCATGTCTCTGACGATTGTCCCTCTCAAGTAGCTCTACTTGGAACCTCATGATTATATCCTTGCCTCCATTTGTAGCCATGTATACCTCTAACTTTGCTCATAATTGAGCTATCTCTACATCCCGAGCCACTTTCTCTACATCCCAAGTTGCTATCACTACATCTCATTCCACCACCATATTCTCAAGCCTCACCCAATCCTCCTCACTTCATCCTATAGGTCTCTCTGGAACTTCCTCTATATCATCATCACCTCTATCGCCTCTAATATTTGGAGCCTGCTCTGCTACATCTCTCACCCACCTCACTTGACTGCTAGATTGAATGTGTCTTCAATATTTGGAAGCCTCATATACCTCATCCATCTCAGCCTCTACCTCATTCTCATCCCCATTCCCCTCATCTACTTCTAGAATTGGTACCCATGGTGGTTGTGCAACAAACTATACATCATACTCTATAGTAGTCCCCGCATCATCCACATTGGAGAGATCTATCTCCTCATCATCCTCATAAGTCACCCTCCATGCCTTAGCATAAGGTAGACCCATCTCATCTTGATGATACCTATACAACACTGGTTCCTTATGAACCCCCTATCTCAGCCCAAACTACCGTAGCACCCATGAGAACTGGATCAGCTCCATCTCACTCTTATGCCTCCCAAACACCCATCTTGCCTATCGTATCCTCCATAGCTGCTCCTCGTAACCACTCCAAGTGGCACCTCACCATGGTCACCAAAGCACTTGATTAGGTGTCAACCCTACCCATAAATCCTTGTACTCTAGGCTAGTCCTAATAGGATGACTCAGTTGCACCTCCTCTACCATAGGCCATCTCATAGCATAGGGCTTCTCCCTATCCCATGCCTCAATAGGCAAGCCTACAGGTTGAACCACACTAAAGTACTCCCAACCCCAACACTGAGTAGCAATCTACAATCCAGCCCCTTCCATCCCTACCTCCTCAAATCATATAGCTCCTGGTGTAACTACACCAACAAAGAAGGTGCCCATGCATACACCCAAGGCTCATCAATCATGTCATACACCATATTAATCATGTTCCATTGGAACTGATAGCCTATTTTGTTTGAAGCCACTATTTTGGCTAGCACGAACATGAATAAGATAGGTAAGGCATCCAACTTCTTATCTAGGTACATAGCCAAATATCTTATCCCTCCACACTTCACACTCTCACCCAACCATCGATCTTCAAATATCTGACTCATATCATACCCCTTATCATGTCCAATATTTACATGTAAACACTCCATCGGTACTTTGAGGATGCGATAGACATCCTCAAATGTCACTATCACCTCTCTAGTGGGAATCTGAAAGGTCCCCCTATCTGGATCCCATCTCTCTACCAAGGCAAAGAGATACCCCTCATCCACACCAACAAACCCAACATCCTCCAACCACTTCCACTACACATCTTGCAACACCTTTATTACCCCTGGTATGAGAGGTGAGAACCGATGTCGAGCCTCCAAAATATTCAACTGTAGCACAACACATACACAAGGTAAAACATTAAATTCACATTCATTACATAATTAAAAAAATAACAAACAAAAATTTTGCACAAGTCCAAACAAAGAGTGCCAAGGGCACTTACCTCAGCCAAATGCACCTCTACTCCTACCTCCACATTTGCACCCTCCATCACCATAGATTTTATCCCACCAAACTCCACTCCACCTCACTTCCTCAATTACTCCTTTAGACATAGCTTCTAAAATTTTTGAATGCAAAGAATGAATTTGACTTCATTTTTGAAAAATATTTATAGTTTCTTTTGGTGCATTGGAACACCCATGGGCATTCATAGGTGCATTGAAACATAGACCAGAGTCTGCAGATTGCCAGATGCCCATCGACATCTGAGGTTGCTGAAGATGCACACTAGTGTTTGGTGTCAAAATTTACAAAAATACCAAAATGATCCAAAAAGTTATATTACCTCCATAAAATCACTCCAAATTGCATCCATACATTCATTTCATCATCATATCATATTTTGTGAAAACAAAAATTGATTTGGATGCTTAATTTTTACTTGCGACCAAAAGTTGCAAAATCACTTTACAAATTTCAAAATGCACCAAAACTATCCAAATATTCACAAAACGACCATATTCATCATTCCAATCATCCAATACATCATTCCATTCATCTTTATGATAACATGGATTGATTTTGATGGTTAAATTTTGTTTACGACCAAAAGTTAAAAAATTGTCTAAAATTGCTTTTCAAAATGCTCCAAACCAATGCAAAATTTCACAAAATAATGCAATACAATCATAAATGCATTTATCATCATCATATATTCATTCTAACACCATTTTCATCCATCAATCATTGCATTTGCATATTTACCAAGTTAACATACAATTTCAAGTGAACCTCGTATCTAGTGGTTTATTCTATCACCTTAGTGATTGCAACGATTGGTTTTCCATACAATTTGATAAGATGGGTAAATCACCATAAGGATGCTTGTCCATTATCATCATCCAATATATCTTCATTTGAAACAAATTACATTTTCCATCCTCATTTTTGAGTGCAACTATGCTCAGATTAATTTGCTCAAAAGTTGTCATTGATGGCCTTGTCCGTGGGGCTTGAAACATGGATAATTCATACTACATAATTATCTTTAACATTCAATAATTATGCATAATAACTAGGAGGGGCCTCCTAGAAATTACTTGATCTTATTATTGGTTCTTGATATTTTACATTTTCATCACTTTGAATTTCAATGACACCAAAAGGCACTATCTTCAATAACATGGAATCACCTCAAAATTGGGGTAAACAAATTTGATTTTTATTTCCCATAATGGGATACATATTACATGATCCTGGCATCTACACTTGTCAAAAACCCTTTCTTTATTGGGGCATAAAAATAAACAACTAATTGCATTTTACAAAAAACCCCTTTCTCCATTAGGGCAAAAATGACACCAATTTACATCATTCATATCATCTTAATTTACATCATACACTTTCACTTACACCATTCACCTAAATTTTCCATCACATAATTCTATCAATTGGCTTATGAGAATCATTCTTCACTCATTCACCAATTGAGGGGGTAAGCTACACATACAAATATTTTGTCTTCAAAATTATCTTTGCATTCCAAGGAAAGAAAATTGCTTCTTCATTAGGCCAAACCAGGTGTCTCATATTTTTGCACCACATTGTTTTTTATACAATGCAATACAAAAAGGTACATCTATAGACACCAAAATCTAGCCACTTATCATCCATCTGTGTCTTCCAATCATAGCCACCCATTATTTATATATATGTGTGTGTGTGTATTTACTTAATATATATAAATATTAATATTTTATATATTATATTTATATATATTTAATAAATATATATAATTATATGAATTAATCATAGCCCTCCACTATGTTTTAATCTCAACCATCCATCTATCTCAATCCATGCCACTTGCCCAAACTTAATCTCCATCCTTCCTCATTTTTAATCTCATCCACTCATTCAGATTCATTGAAACCCTAACATGTTCAAGGGAAGATTATAAAAGTTGAGTCATTTTGATGAATTAAACCCTTAAGATCTCTCTTAATGCCTTAATCCTTTTAGAATCTGAAGCACCTGAGAAATCCTCAATCCCTTCTGCCCTAGCCACTTTGCCATCACTTTCATCGTGCACTGCCACCTTCACATCATCCTTTTTTTGCCATTGTCAATCCCATGCAGAACCATATTTGGTTTTGTGACATTCTCCTCAGGCCCCAAACATCCCCTAGAGCCATTCGAGCATCTCTAGGAATTTTTGGAACTCTTTGGTGCATCTATAGCCTTCACATAATACCTTTGGGTATTTTTTGTAGCATATATGCATTCCTCCAACCCTCAGGTGCCCTTCAGATGCTTAGTCATTATCAATATTCAATATCTCTTCATTTGAAATCAAATTACATTTTCCATCCTTATTTTTGAGTGCAACTATGCTCAAATTAATTTGCTCAAAATTTGTCATTGATGGCCTTATCTGTGGGACTTGAAACATGGATAATTCATACTACATCATTCTCTTTAATATTTAAGAATTGTGCATAATCACTAGGAGGGGCTTCCTATAAATAACCTAATATTAGGATGATTAGTTCTTGATATTTTGCATTTTCATCACTTTCGTTTTAAAGCCTTTTTCAAGGGCCCCCCAAACTTGGGGCAACCAAATTTGATAATGATTTCCCATAATGGGATACATATTACATGATCATGGCATCTAAACTTGATAAAAACATCCTTTCCTCATTGGGGCAAAAACTACATCATTTTACATCATTCATATCATCCGCATTTGCATCATACACTAGCACTTACACCATTCACCTGCATTTTTCATAGCACAATTTTATCAATTGGCTTGTGAGATTCATTCTTCACTCATTTGCCAATTGAGAGGGTAAGCTACACATTCAAATTCTTTTGTCTTCAAAATCATCTTTGCATTTAAAGGAAATAAAGTTACTTCTTCATCATGCCAAACCAGGTGTCTCATATTTTTGCACTGCATTGTGTTTCATGCAACACGATACAAAAAGGGGTATTTGTAGACACCAAAATATAGCCACTTGTCATCCATCCATGTCCTCAAATCACAACCATCCATTATATATATATATATATATATATATATATATATATATATATATATATATATATATATATATTTATTATATATATACATGTATGTATGTATGTATTTGTTTAATATATATTTAGGTATTAATATTTTATATATTATATTTATATATATTTAATAAATATATATTTATTTATATGAATTAATCCTAGCCATCCACCATATTTTAATATTAGCCATTCATCTATCTCAATCCATGCCACTTACCCAAACTTAATCTCCACCCTTCCTCATGTTTTAATCTCAGCTACTCATTCAATGTCATTGAAACCCTAACATGTTCAAGGGAAGATTATAAAAGATGAGTAATTTTGATGAATCAAACCCTTAAGCTCTCCCTTAATCCCTTAATCCTTTAGAATCTAAAGCACTTGATAAATCCTCAAGCCCTTCTGCCCTAGACACTTTTCTATCACTTTCGTCGCTTGCTACCACCTTTGCATCATCCCTTTTTCATCGCCACCAATCCCATGTAGAACTATATTTGGTTCTGAGACATTCTCCTCAGACCCCAAACACCCCCTAGAGCTAGTTGAGTGCCTCTAGACATTTCTAGAACTCTCTAGTGCATATGTAGCCTTCACATAACACCTCTAGGCATTTCTTGTAGCAGATATATAGTCCTCCAATCCTTGAGCAACGTTCAGGTATCCTCGTGACCATCATCGATAGGAGCAAAGATAGAAATTAGCATTTTGACAAGGTAATAATATTTTGTACATTTATTTTATATTTCTACACTTTCTATTTTTAGTTATACATTGCAAAATCTAGGGTTTTAGTTTTATCTTTCTGAGGGCCTCACATAATGGAGCCCTCGTAGGTGCTTCTAATATTTTTTTGTTGTTGTCTCTATTTGTAGGTATAGGAATCATCTATCTAGAAGCTATTGAAGCTAGGGTGGCCCACCAAGGATACACAAGCCCACCCATAACTCTTGTTTGGATAAAAAATGAGCAAGAAGATACCAGTAGTGTATTGATCTAGGATTTTGGAGAACCCTAGTATTTGTAAATTTATGCTCTAAAATATTAGGTGAATATACTATTGGTGTCTTCTCACTCATCTTCAATCCAAAAAAGAGTTGCGGGTGGGCTTATGTATCCTTGGTGGGCCACCCTAGCTTCAACAACTTCCAGATAGATGATTCTTGTACCTACAAACAAATACAACAAAAAGAGATTAGAAGTACCTACAAGGGCTCCACTATGAGAGATACTCAGAAAGATAAAATAATTAAAACCCTAGATGTTGCAATGTATAACTAAAAATAGAAAGTGTAGGAATGTAAAATAATTGCACAAAATATTATTACCTTGTCAAAATGCTAATTTCTATCTCTGCTCCTGTTGATGATGGTCATGCGGATGCCCAAATGACGCATGAGGGTTGGAGAACTATATTTCTATTGCAATAAATACCTAGAGGTATCTACGGATGCACCAGAGAGTTCCAAAAATGCCTAGAGGTGCTCAGATGGCTCTAGGGGGTGTTTGGGGGCTAAGGAGTATGTTACAGAACCAAATCTGTTTCTATGCGGGATTGGCGGTAGCATAAAAGGGATGATGCAAAGGCAACAATGAGCGACAAAAGTGATGGTGAAGTGGATAGGGTATAAGGGCTTAAGTATTTCTCAGGTGCTTCAAATTCTAAAGGATTAATATATTAAGGGAGAGCTTAAGGGTTTGATTTGTCAAAATGACTCATATTTTATAATCTTTCCTTGAACATGTTAGGGTTTTGATGACACAAAATGAGTGGCCGATATTAAAACATGAGGAAGGGTGGATATTAAGTTTGGGCAAGTGGCATGGATTGAGATGGATGGATGGCTAATATTAAAACATGGCGGATGGCTAGGATTAATTTATATAAATATATATATATATATATATATATATATATATAATATATATATAAATATAAAAATATATAAAATATTAATATTTAAATATATATTAAACAAATATATATATAATGGATGGTTGTGATTGGAGGACACGGATGGATGAAAAGTGGCTAGATTTTGGTGTCTACATAAATGTTAAAATTATGATAGATAGTGGAGCTACAAATAGTTTTTTTCTACTAATTTGATCAACGATATACCAGAAAGGCTAGGAATATTGGCTCATGGGTGGAAGGTTGAGTATGATTCAATATAAACCTACTTTATGAGTCAATGTTATCCTATGGCTGAAATTACCTTACCTAGTGGTATGACTATTGGATTATTTATGTAGCACCGCTACATGCTTTTGATGTAGTCTTAGGAATGGATTGGTTACAAGCACATAAGATTGTGATGGATTGAGTATACAAAATATGGCAAGAAAATACAGAGGGTGTATAGCCTACAAGGGACTTTTCGACCCCAAATCCTCTCGATAATGCAACTTAAGAAAGCCATCAAGAGGGGAGGAACATTTTATGTAGTCAAGATAAATAAAATGGAAAATGAAAAGAAGGAAGAGGTGTTTGAAAACACCCAGTTTTTCAAGAGTTTAGGGATGTATTTCCAAAATATTTACCTGGATTACCTCCAAAACATGAGTTTGATTTCACTATTCAGCTCAAACTAGGGACAAAGCTTATTCATAGGGATCCTTATAGAATGAACCCCATTGAGATGCAAGAATTGAAAGTACAATTACAAGGACTTATGGAGAAATGTTTTATTAGACCAAGTGTATCACCATGGGGTGCACCTGTGTTGTTTGTAAAGAAAAATGATGGTTCCTTGAGATTATGCATAGATTATAGAATGCTAAACAAGGAAACTATTAAAAATAGATATCCTCTACCCATAATTGAGGATATTTTTTATCAGCTAAGGGATGCTTCTATCTTCACAAAGATCGATCTAAAATTTGGATACCATCAACTGAGGATCCATGAAGAGGATACCCATAATTCAGTCTTTAAAAATCGTTATGGACATTATGAGTTTACTATATTGCCTTTTGTTCTAACAAATACTCCAATAGAATTCATGAATTTAATGAATAGCATTTTTAAGAAGCATCTAAATCGATTCATTCTTGTATTATTGGATGATATTTTGGTATATTATTGGAATAGGATGAAGCATGATTGACATCTTAGAATTGTGCTAGAGCTGCTAAGAAAGAATCAATTATATAGGAATCTATCTAAGTGTGACTTCTATGTGTCAAAAGTGTAGTACTTGGGACATATCATATCAAATGAAGGAATAGTTGTAGATCCCAAGAAGATAGAGGTCATACTGAATTGGTCGGTACCTACAAATGTGATTGAAGTACAGAGCTTCATGGGTTTGACTAGATACTATAGGAACTATGTGAAAGACTACTCCAAGATAGCAGTTGCAATAACTAACATTCAGAGGAAGGAAAAAGAGTTTATATGGATAGATAAATATGATGTAGTTTTTAATTTGCTCAAGCAAAAACTCACTATGACTCCCATATTAAAGATACCTGATCCATAGATAGTTTTTTTGTATGTACAGATGCATCATTGGAAGGATTAGGAGGAGTTCTCTCATAGGATGGAGCAGTGGTAGCTTATGGCTCAAGAAATTTCAAGAGGCATGAGGTCAACTATGCTATCCATGACTTGGAATTAGTAGCAATAGTGTACACTCTCAAAGTATGGCAACACTATCTAGTAGGAAGACCCTTTGAGTTGAGGATAGACCATAAGAGTTTAAAATATATATTTACTCAACCTTTGCTAAATTCCAAGCAAATATGGTGGATGGAGTTTTATGTTGAGTATGATTTTGGCCTCGAATACATCAAAGGGAAGTAAAACAAGGTTTTCGATGCTCTTAGTAGAAGAAAACACATTGTTGTTTTGACCTGCATCCATGTAGACTTGATAGAACTATTCAAGGAAATTCAACATCAAGATATGTATTACCACCAAATTCGGGTAAATATGGAAATACAACCTAAAAAAACAACAATTTTAGCATCAAGGATTGTTTCCTATGCTTCAAGGACAGGGTAATAATTCTTGAGGCTTGTGATTTGAGGAAACTGATCATGAATGAAGCACATAGATCTATGTATTCTACTCACCCAGGAGGGGTAAAAATGAGAGAATATGAATAAATATTTCTATTGTCCAGGAATGAAGAGGTACATAACTAAATTTATCACCCAATGTCTCGAATGTCAAAAAGTTAAAGTTGAACGTAGAAACCTTGTAATATTTTTGTATCCTCATGAAGTACCTACACAAAAATGGTAGGTGATTTCAATGGATTTCATTATGGGTTTACCAAATACCAAGTTCCAGCATGATGCAATCCTAGTTGTGGTTGATAGATTGACCAAGGTTATGTATTTTATACCTGAGAATACTAAGGGTGATGTTGTGATTGTGGTTAACAGATTTTCCAAGGAAATATTCAGGCTTCATGGTTTCTTAGAAGTGGTTATTTTTTATAGGAACTTGAGGTTTGCATATGATCTTTGGTAAGCTTTACATTGTGTTATTGGTGCTAGGCTAAACATTAGCTCTACATATCACCTAGAAACTGATGGGAATACTAAAAGGGTGAATCAAGTGTTGGAGGACATGCTTTGCATGTATTGTATGGATCAGAAGACTAGATGGGAAGACTATCTTCACCTAGTAGAATTCACATATAATAATGGTCATCATTCGACTTTAGGCATGGCTCCATTCGAAGCTCTATATGGTAGAAGGTGTAGAACATTATTGTCATGGGATAATCCAAAGGATAAGATTATGCTTGATCCATACATGGTAAGGTATATGGATAACTAGTTAAGGATAGTTAGGAAAAGGATTAAGGAAGTCACCAATCGCCATAAAAGTTATATCGATCTTAAATGGTCTTCAAGAGATTTTTTAGTAGGCGACAAGGTGTTTTTAAGGGTAAGGCCAAGGATGAGCACCATAAAATACATAAAGCTAGATCCTCATTTTATTGTATCCTTCAAAATTATATAGAAGATTAGTCTAGTGGTATATCGACATGCCTTACCACCCAATCTATCAACTATTCATGACACCTTTCTTATATCCTTACATAAAAAATACATTGTTAGTCTTGATCATCTGTGGAACTTTTCTAAATTGTAGACAGTAAACCTAGAGGCTAGAGAGGTTCACCCAAGTAAATATCCTTGAGTTTCATTCCAAATCAATGAGGAAAGGGACTTTGGAGCAATGCAAGGTGTAGTGGGGCAACTACTCCAAGAGAAATGCTATCTAGAAGAAGTAGTAGACATGCAGAGCCATTTTCCATTCCTATTTAAACATGTTATGTAATTTTTGTTTTATACTTAGACTGTGATGAAACACAGAGGACTGTGTTGAGTCTAAGGGGGTAGGATTTCATGACTCTCCCTTTGGTAGACCTTTTATTTTATGGACTCATGATTGGCTATGATAACCTGTTGATGAAATGACTTAAAATGTCATGCATATTTTCTACAAATGTATATGTTATAGGAGAATATGATGGATTATGTTGTTGAAATGATTGATTGTTTTATGTTTTAGTTTCCTAAAAATATTTATAGTATGAAATAATATGATGTTGTTGATAGGATGTTATTTTTGCAGGAGATAGGTTTTCTTGTAGGTGGAAGAAAGACTTAACCACCAAAAATGGGATGCTTTATGAAGAAACTAACTTTTGGCTTAAAATTAGGGTTTTTTTCATATAGTAGAAGGAATATTATGCTTATGTTCTATTAATTTGATAAAGGATTTCTTTTCATTAATGTTAAAGTGGAGGTTCCTGCTTCCATCCTCCATGGATAAAGGAAAATTTTACTTTTATGAGGGAATATTCAAGTAGGAACTTAAGATTTTATTTGGTTAATTGGGTTTTCACCTACTCTAAGAGATGTCATATTTATTTAGACTAATGAAAAATAAAAATAAAATACATTAAATGTGTTTCCAATCTTGACTTTAGAGGAAGTTTTCGAAATACATGCAACTATATATAGATATTGATATATGTATAAGAATGTATGGGAAATGAAATGATGATGGTGGTAGGTTGTTTTGGTTGCTCCTTTGTGTTGTAAAAGTGGAGGTGAACATGGATAATCGAGGATTAAAGGATAATGTATCTTCCCATTTACACTCCAAGGGTTTTTTTTGAGTTGATGGAGGGCATCCATCCGCAGGCGAGGAGGAAAAAAAAAGAAGTGTGGAGAAAGAAAAAAAAGAATGAGCTCACAGAGTGGAAGAGAGATAGAAAATATTGTGTACTCTTGCTAGAAATAGTTTACGATTTTGAGGTAAGCTTTTAGAACTTGACTCTATGCTGGTATATTTGTGTTTCTTCTAAAGACCCAGAACATTAAATGACATTTTTCCTATGATAAGGAATCTATTGGGAAAAAACTTTTCTTTTGTAAAACAAATGGGTAATTTCTAGAATGGATCAATAGCTACATTGTGGACTATTTAACCTTGAAAATGCAGTTAATAGGTGTTGCTCGATTGAGAAGATTAAAACTAGTAGTGCATTGGTTGAAATCATCAACTTTTCTCCTTTGATTTTAATTTATTTCAGTAGATATGGGTATGGGCAATGCATGTTGTAGACTTAGTTTATCTATGAATGAGATTAAAAACAAAAAATATTTCTCATTTCCAGAAAAGAGCTTAAAACTTGTTTGTTTTATCTCGAAGGAATACGCTCATTTTTAGTGAAACAGATCCACTCTAGGAATAAGTCTATAGGTTTATGAAAATAATGCTCGAAGGACATACTTGTCTTTAATAAAAAGTGTATTCGATATTGAATCTCGGATCTTGGAATATGTCGAGGATGTTTTCGTTACTTAAGAAATAATTTTGGCCACTATAGTGGTATTATCCTCCATAGCGTGCACCTTGGATATATCAAGACTATATTGTCTTCCATTACTGGGTGAGCCGTTAGACAATTTTGTTGTTCGGTGATGGAATTATAAAACAAAATCTTCATATTTACCTGTAGAAGAATCCCTAAAAAGAATAATATAAGTTAATAACATTTTTAGTTTGGACTTGAATAATGTTGTTCTCTATATATCTTAGAAGCCACTCCACATCGGCTAGAGAGAGTGATTTAATTCTTCTAATATGTAATACTCTGGAAAACGTAATTTTACCTTTCCAAAATGAAAAATGTTCCTGTAGGGATGCATTTTTGCAAATATCTTCTATAGGGTAAAACGTAGTTTTCAAACTTGAAATATATATGGCTTGTGTTGAGCAAGGTGCAGCAACAGTATTGTCATTGTTGTCAACACAGTTAGATAGATCTGTTGATGCAATGGATAGGAAGTTCAAAAGCTAGTCAGATGTAGAAGACAGGAGTTCAAAGGTTACTCAGAGTATGTACAGTGATTCTCCAAGAAGACCAAAGTAGACCACTTGCAAAAGATCAAAGAAAAATACAAGTAAGAAAAGTGTCGCGATATCGTGACATATACAACAGGCAAGAAAAACTGTCGCGATTTCGCGACATGTTTGAAGAGAGAGAAAAAGAAGGAAAAACTATCATGATTTCATGACATGTTGGAAGAGAGAGAATCAACAAAAAAAATTGTCACGATTTCGTGACATGTTGGAAAGAAAAAACACAAGTGGAAAAACTATCGCGATTTCGCGACATGTTGGAAGAGAGAGAATCAACAGGAAAAACTATCGCGATTTCATGACATGTTGGAAAGAAAAAACACAAGTGGAAAAACTATCATGATTTCACGACATGTTGGAAGAGAGAGAAACAACAGGAAATACTGTCGTGATTTCGTGACATGTTGGAAGAGAGAGAAACAGTAGGAAAAACTGTCACGATTTCGTGACATGTTGGAAAGAAAAAAACACAAGTGAAAAAACTGTCGCGATTTTGTGACATGTTGAAAGAGAGAGAAACAGTAGGAAAAATTGTCACGATTTCGCGACATGTTGGAAGAGAGAGAAACAGTAGGAAAAATTGTCACGATTTTGCGACATGTTGGAAGAGAGAGAAATAGCAGGAAAAACTGTCACGATTTCGTGACATGTTAGAAAGAAAAAACACAAGTTGAAAAACTGTCACGATTTCGCGACATGTTGGAAGGGAAAAAGACAAGTAGAAAAAGTGTCACGATTTCATGACATATTGCAAGAGAGTTTGTATGAAAGAAAAGTGTCACGATTTTTGTGACATATTGCAGGAGAGAGAGTTCGAAATAAAAAGTGTCGCGATATCGCGACATGTCGAGTTTTTATGACCCGAAGGCAAGAAAAAGTGCTAAGGAGAAAAAGTGTCGCGATATCGCGACATGTCGGGTTTTCACGACCCGAAGGCAAGAAAAAGCGCTAAGGAGAAAAGTGTCGCGATATCACGACATGTCGGGTTTTCATGACCCGAAGGCAAGAAAAAGCGTTAAGGAGAAAAAGTGTCGCGATATCATGACATGTCGGGTTTTCGCGACCCGAAGGCAAGAAAAAGTGCTAAGGAGAAAAAGTGTCGCGATATCGCGACATGTCGCATTTTTGTGACTAAAGAAGGAGAGAGAAAAAGATGTCACGATTTCGTGACATGTTTCTTTTTTGCGGTCCAAAGCGAAGAGAAAAAGGAGAGAGAAAAAGGTGTCACGATTTTGCGACATGTTTCATTTTCGCGATCCAAAGTGAAGAGAAAGAGGAGAGAGAAAAATGTGTCGCGATTTTGTGACATGTTTCATTTTTGCGGTCCAAAGCGAAGAGAAATAGGAGAGAGAAAAAGGTGTTATGATTTCACGACATGTATTTTCGTGGGCCAAAGCTAAGAGAAAGCGTACAAAAGGAAAAAGTGTAGCAATATCGCTACATGTTGTATTCTCGCAGGCCAAAGATAAGAGAAAGCATACGGAGGAAAAAGTGTAGCGATATCGCTACATGTTGTATTCTCACAGGCCAAAGCTAAGAGAAAGCGTATGAAGGTGAAAGTGTCATGATATCACGACATGTTATGTTTTCACAGAAATAGCAACAGAAGAGTTACAGGGGCAGTTGAAGCCGACGGAGACCGATGTAAGCCGACGAAGAGTAGGGTTTGCAACCGACGAAGACTAGGGTTTGCAGTCAACTAGGATTAGGGTTACAGCCGACTAAGATTAGAGTTTTTCATCATGAAAAAGTTGTTATAAAAGCAGGGCTATTTTAGAGAAATTGAAGCATATCAAAGTGTGTGAAATACGATCGTTGAGCGCAGAAGAGCAAGTCGTGTCGAATCTTTCGAAGTGTGGAATTTTTCTAAGAAAGCAGAGTGCACAATAAGGAGAAGATGACTGTGAGGTGCAATAGAGTGAAAGCAGAGTGTGCAACAAGGAGAAGACGACTGCGAGGTGTAGTAGAGTGTGCGAAGTGCTTGCACAGAAAAAGTAGAGAACGCAAAGGTGAAGTAGACCAGTCAAGGTCTTGTAAAAGCAAAGGTATCTTATTGTTAAACCCAAAGATTCATTTGAAGTCCAAGTTGATGCTTGGCATCATGGGTTGGTGCTCCTTCCAGTTGGTGCTGGTAAATCAGGGGTTGGTGCTCCTTTCTGTTGGTGCAGATAAATCAGGGGTTGGTGCTCCTTCCAGTTGGTGTTGGTAAATTAATTATAAAGTTGGTGCTTTACAAAGGCTAGATTTGGACGGTAGTCCAAGAAATAATTTTTTGAGGAGTAGCCACATTGGTGAACCTCGTTAAATCTTGTGTTGTGTGTTGTTCTCTTGTTGTTCTTACTGTATCTATTTATAAGTTTTAACTGCTACTATTTTTAGAGTTGTTAATTCATAATTAAAGAGCTACACTGATTCACCCCCCCTCTCAGTGCCATTGTAAGTCTAACAATTGGTATCAGAGCTAAGTCCTTGTACAAGCTTAACTAGCTAGGGTGATCTTGGAAATAATGAAATGGCAGGTGGTGATGACTTCTCATCAAACAAAGCACCATTATTTGACGGATCTAATTATGCATTCTAGAGAGTCAGGATGTAGACATATCTTTGTGCTTTGGGTTACGAAATCTAGGATTCAGTAGTCAGTGGATACACAATTCCCACCACTACTCCAAAAGAAGTGGATGAAAATAAATTGTTTGAGAATAATTTGAAAGCAACGAATGCCATATTGTGTGGATTAGCATATAGTGAACTAGTAAAGGTCATGAACTATAAATCGGCAAAAGAAATATGGGACAAATTGAAGAGTGCTCATGAAGGAGATGATAAGATCAAAGAAGCCAAGTTACAAACACATCGAGCTCAGTTCAAAGCATTGAAGATGAATGACGATGAAAACATTGAGGCATTAATGTTGAGAGTTAATGGAATCATCAATGCGATCAGAGGACTCGATGAGGATATCGATGACTCTGTTGTCGTGAAAAAGGTATTAAGATCTCTTCCTCAAAGGTTTGATTCCAAAGTCTCAACGATAGAAGAATCTAACAATCTAAATTATTTTAGTATAGATGAAATGTATGGTTCTTTAACTGCATACGAGATGAGGATAGGAAGATCTAAACCCTTTGATAGAGAAGCAACTTTCAAAGCTCTTAAAAATAAAAACACAAAACACGAGTCCGAGGAAGAAGAGACATCAGATAAAATGGAAGCAAACTTTGTTAGAAAACTAAAAAAAGGGGAAAGGAAAATACGAAGGGAAGCTTCCATTTAAATGTTTCAACTGTAGGGGCATTGGGCATTTTGCGACTAAATGTCCACTTAAAGAGAAGAACAAAAATGATGAAGGATCCCACAAAGAAAGAAGTGACTGGAAGATGAAAATGAATTTTAGAAAAGGCAACTTCAAAAAGAAAAGTTTCATCAACAAGAATGTCAGTTCATCAGAAAATAGCTCCGGAGAAGAGTCTAAAGAAGAAAGAGATGAAGCTCTTTTTATGGCATTTGAAGAAGTTAAATCAGAAAAGGAAGGAGTGACGTCTGAAGGTTGTGGTGAGATTCTTGAGGCTGAAGTAGATCTAGAAGGTGAGTTGATATCTGCAATTGAAGAGTGGGAGATAGAAAAGAAAAAGAACAAGAAACTATCAAGAAAGCTTGAGGATGCAAATGGAATCATAACCAGCTTAAAAGTACAGATAGAAGAATCTAAGAAAATCTCTAAAGAACAAGTAAAGAACAAGTAATTAGTTATGAAACAAACTACGCAATCTATGAAGAGGTCATTGAAGGAGATGAGGAAAACGAAATTGAAAAGATACAAAAATTTGACTCAGATGATGACGCGGAAATGGAAGAAATTAAGAAATTCAAAACAGGTAGCTGGTAGAAAAATCATCCTAGAGAGCAAATCATCGGAGATCCCAAAGTTGGAGTTTAGACAAGAAGAAGAGCAATAAGCAACTACTCTCTACTATCCAGCATTGAGCCTAAAAATATTGATGATGCAAGCAAAGATGAAAGCTCGATGAAGTCAATAAATGAAGAATTAGATCAGATAGAGAAAAACGACACTTGGGAGTTAGTTCCTAGACCTACAAACAAAAATATAATCGGGACTAAATGGATTTTTCAAAACAAATTGAATGAAGATGGACAGGTAGTCAGAAACAAAGCAAGATTGGTATGCAAGGGTTATGCTCAAGTTGAAGGCATTGACTTTGAGGAAACGTTTGCTCTAGTAGCTAGACTAGAGGCAATCAGAATGTTTCTGGCTTTAGCAATCTACAAAAATTTCAAAGTTTATCAAATGGATGTGAAATCAGCATTTTTGAATGGGAAACTTGAAGAAGAGTTTATATTGAGCAACCGGATGGGTTCCAACTTGGTGATAATCCCAAATTTGTTTGTAAGTTGAAGAAAGCATTATATGGCTTAAAACAGGCACCCCGAGCATGGTATGCAAGGCTAGAAAATTATCTCACTCAACAAAGGTTTAAGAAAGGTATGGTGGATAGTAATTTGTATGTCAAAATAGAAAATGGGCATCTTATCGTTCTTGTTGTATACGTAGATGATATTATATTTGGCAGCAGCAAAGATGAGTCATGCAAGGATTTAGCAAATAAGATGCAGAAAGAATTTGAAATGTCAATGATTGGAGAACTGTCGTATTTTCTCGGATTACAAGTTAATCAAAGTGAGAAGGGAATATTTATTTCTCAAGTTAAATATGTAAAAGAGATATTTAAAAAGTTCACAATGGAGAATTGTAAGCCAGTTAGCACTCCCATGACAACAGGTTGCAAGTTGAGCAAGGATGACAAATCTCCAACTGTTGATCAAACCATGTACAGATCTATGATTGGAAGCTTATCAGTATCGATGGCTACCGGACCAAATATTTTGCGGGTAGTATGCATGGTAGCCCGTTTTCGGGCCAATCCCAAGGAGACTCATGTGACAGCAATGAAAGAGGATTCTTCGATATCTCAAGGGTACTATGGAGTATGGGTTATGGTATCCAAAAGGTAAAGACTTCACCCTTATATCATATTCAGATGTATATTGGGCAAGATGTGTAGATGACATAAAAAGTATCAGTGGAGGTGCATTCTATCTCGAAGATAGATTGGTTGCATGGCACAGTAAGAAGCAAGAGTCAGTTTCTTTATCAACAATAGAGGCAGAATATATTGCAGCGACAACATGTTGTACATAGGTACTGTGGATGAAACAAACCCTAAAATATCTTGGTATCTACTTCAGTGAACCAATATCAGTTAAGTGTGATAACACCAATGCCATTAACATCTCCAAGAATCTAGTTATGCATTCACGCACAAAACACATTGCTATCAGGTATCACTTCTTGAAGGAGAAAGTTGCAGAAGGTGAGGTTAAATTGGATTTTGTTCCAACTACAGAGCAAGTAGCGAGATATCTTCACAAAACCATTGCCCAAGGAAGTTTTTGAGTACCTTCACAATAAATTGGGAGTGGTCACACTTCCCAAAGATTGACTAGCTACAGGGATCACATTCTCAGGGGGAGCATCTAAGCATTTGATTATCTTGTTGCTCATGTTCATGATTCTTGCTAAGTATAATATATTTTGCCTGAGAATGTTGTGCATGGACTCAGGGGGAGTCTGCAGTAGCCCTTTGGTATTATTGTCAAACGGGGAGAAGAGTTATAGGAAATTGCACGTGTTGCCAATAATTCCAAAGGGGGAGATTGTTGAGCAAGGTGCAACAATAGTATTATCATTGTTGTCAACACAGTCAGATAGATTTGTTGATGCAGTGGATAGGAAGTTCAAAAGCTAGTCAGATGTAGAAGACAGGAGTTCAAAGGTTACTCAAAGTATGTACAATGATTCTCCAAGAAGACCGAAGTAGACCACTTGCAAAAGATCAAAGAAAAAGACAAGTAAGAAAAGTGTCGCGATATCGCAACATATACAGTAGGCAAGAAAAACTGTCACGATTTCGTGACATATTTGCAGAGAGAAAAAGGAGGAAAAATTGTCGCAATTTCGCGACATGTTGGAAGAGAGAGAATCAGTAGAAAAAACTGTCGCGATTTCACGACATGTTGGAAAGAAAAAACACAAGTGGAAAAATTGTTGCAATTTCGTGACATGTTGGAAGAGAGAGAATCAGCAGGAAAAACTGTCACGATTTCGTGACATGTTGGAAAGAAAAAACACAAGTGAAAAAACTCTCACGATTTTGCGACATGTTGGAAGAGAGAGAAACAGCAGGAAAAACTGTCACGATTTCACGAAATGTTGGAAGAGAGAGAAACAACAGGAAAAACTGTCACGATTTTACGACATGTTGGAAAGAAAAAAACACAAGTGGAAAAACTATCGTGATTTTGCAACATGTTGGAAGAGAAAGAAATAGCAGGAAAAACTGTCGCGATTTCGTGACATGTTGGAAAGAAAAAACACAAGTTGAAAAACTGTCGCGATTTCGTGACATGTTAGAAGGGAAAAAGACAAGTAGAAAAAGTGTCACGATTTTGCGACATATTGCAAGAGAGTTTGTACGGAAGAAAAAGTGTCACGATTTCGTGACATATTGCAGGAGAGAGAGTCCGAAAGAAAAAGTGTCGTGATATCGCGACATGTCGGGTTTTTGCGACCCGAAGGCAAGAAAAAGTGCTAAGGAGAAAAAGTGTCATGATATCGCGACATGTCGGGTTTTTGCGACCCGAAGGCAAGAAAAAGCGCTAAGGAGAAAAAGTGTCATGATATCGCGACATGTCGGGTTTTCACAACCCGAAGGCAAGAAAAAATGCTAAGGAGAAAAAGTGTCGTGATATCGCGACATGTCACATTTTCGTGACTAAAGAAGGAGAGAGAAAAAGATGTCGTGATTTTGCGACATGTTTCTTTTTTGCGGTCCAAAGCGAAGAGAAAAAGGAGAGAGAAAAAGGTGTCGCGATTTCGTGACATGTTTCATTTTTGCAGTCCAAAGCAAAGAGAAAGAGGAGAGAGAAAAAGGTGTCGTGATTTCATGACATGTTTCATTTTCGTGGTCCAAAGCGAAGAGAAAGAGGAGAGAGAAAAAGGTGTCATGATTTCGCGACATGTATTTTTGCGGGCCAAAGCTAAGAGAAAGCGTACGGAAGAAAAAGTGTAGCAATATCGCTACATGTATTCTCGTGGGCCAAATATAAGAGAAAGCATACAGAGGAAAAAGTGTAGCAATATCGCTACATGTATTCTCGCGGGCCAAAGCTAAGAGAAAGCATACAGAGGTGAAAGTGTCGCAATATCGTGACATGTTATGTTTTTGCGACAACAACAATAGAAGAGTTACAGGGGCAGTTGAAGCCGACGAAGACCGATGTAAGTCGACGAAGAGTATGGTTTGCAGCCAACGAAGACTAGGGTTTGTAGCCGACTAAGATTAGGGTTATAGCCAACTAAGATTAGAGTTTTTCATGAAAAAGTTGTTATAAAAGCAGGGCTATTTTGGAGAAATTGAAGCGTATCGAAGTGTGCAAAATATGATCACTAAGCGCAAAAGAGCAAGTCATGTCAAATCTTTCAAAGTGTGGAATTTTGCTAAGAAAGCAGAGTGCGCAACAAGGAGAAGACGACTCTGAGGTGCAGTAGAGTGAAAGTAGAGTGCGCAACAAGGAGAAGACGACTGCGAGGTGCAGCAGAGTGTGCAAAGTGCTTGCACAAAAAAAGTAGAGAATGCAAAGGTGAAGTAGACCAGTCAGGGTCTTGTAAAAGTGAAGGTATCTTACTATTAAACCCAAAGATTCATTTGAAGTCCAAGTTGATGCTTGGCATCAGGGCTTGGTGCTCCTTCCAGTTGGTGCTGGTAAATCAGGGGTTGGTGCTCCTTTCTGTTGGTGTAGATAAATCAGGGGTTGGTACTCCTTCTAGTTGGTGCTTTGGTAAATTAATTGTAAAGTTGGTGCTTTGCAAAGGCTGGATTTGGATGGTAGTCCAAGCAGTCATTTTTGAGGAGTAGCCACATTGGTGAACCTCATTAAATCTTGTGTTGTGTGTTGTTCTCTTGTTGTTCTTATTGTATCTATTTATAAGTTTTAACTACTGCTATTTTAAGAGCTGTTAATTCATAATTAAAGAGCTACACTGATTCACCCCCCCTCTCAGTGCCATTGTAAGTCTAATAGCTCGTAGAAAATTTGGCTTGCTATGAGAGTTAAATGTTTTATGGCTAAGGAATTTGTCAATAGAAATCTTGGAGAATTTTTTGAGAGACGCAAAGCCTTCAATTTGAAAGAGTAGATTTTAGTTCCTTGTTTTCATAGCTCTTAATGGAAGAAAAGAGTTTATTGTTTATTTTTTAAATAAAATATTGTTTACGTGAAACATAACCACTTCTAGGTTGTTCAACTCTAAAGTGATATGACTAAGGCCATGTGAATAGAACATGACAGATCATGTTTGACTTAAAAGGAAGAGTATAGTATGAAGCAACCACGTACAATGGTAAGAAAAAGTAATGGGTATGCATTTTGAGAATGTTTCTTATAGAATATTGTTTGGACCCTGACAGTATTTATGTGAGAAAGGGTAGAATCTGAATAGCAAAACCATAAGAATAATGAGTTTCTTATGGGGATAGGAAAGGTCCATATTTGTACCTTTGGTAGAATTGTTGAAGCTAAAGTGTAGTTATGAGTTGAAATATATATACATACTTTAAATCCAATTGATGTGTGGTTATTCTATGTTATGAAAAGAGTCATGTGATGTTTTAATACCCTTTCACAAAGCAAAATTGTACTTATGAATTGAGGAAATAGTTCATGATGCAATGCCATAGAGATAATGGGAGTTCCATAGGAGGAGATAATCCCTATGGGCTGATTTCAACTCAATGTATGGATACCATTCATTTCAATAAAGAAAGAAACAAAGGAACTATTTAAGGTTAGGTTTTCCCATGAGGTTTCCTAGGGTAAATAAGTTGTGTGGCTTTTATGGAGACTTTTATTTAAGATGGTACTTTGCTCACATGCCAATGGAAATTGTTATGTTTCTTTTTAAAAAATTGAGTCTTTTTTTAATTGATTATACTCTAACTTTGATATGGAGTTCATGGGGAAAATATAAAATTGTATGTTAAATTTTGTTATCACATGGGAAGTAGTTATAACATGATTATAAATTATAATATTTTATTTTTATATACTTTTCAAAATAATTAAGCATTTCATTATGGAGTTCTACTTGCTTGGGGTAACCAATGCTTGCTCGTCTTTAACTTCATGGGATAGTTAAAACCCTTGTTGATATGCTTTTGTTATGCTAAAGATAAAACTTGTTTACATTTATTTGAGAAGCTTATAATGTTACCTTGAGATGATGCTCTACTTAAAGGACATTTATGCTTAGTCAAATATCTACATTAAGGGTATTTAGTGGAAAGAGTAGGAAGTGTTTATAACATTAGAAACAAATATTTCTCATGACAAATGCTAGTTAAATGAGAAGTGAGTTGATGGTTTGAGATCATAGATCCAAACATGGAGCAAGTTTAAACACATAAAGGTTTAGCTCATCTTAGAGATGAGAACAATAGACTAATCCCAGCATGCTTAGTACACTTATATCAAAGGACCGATGTATAGTATAGAGATGAGTGTGTTTTTTCAAAGGACCAAAAGGATTAAGCTAGCTCATCAAAATATGGATGAGAATGATAGCTTGAATTTGCATTTTACCTAGTACACTTATATAGTTGGATATATGTAAGTTTTAGGGATAGGTATTTCTTGTGACATGCCCAATAGAAAAAGGAATGAATGCATAAGGGATATAAATGTTCAAACTAGGAATACCAAGATCACAAGTTGACTTCTGCAAAAAAAAATAACTCACCGTTGGGTTAGGCAAAATTGTATTGTGACACAATATTTCTCTCATGTTAATCCTTCATTGTTCCCTAAAGGCTTTATCTTCATTGTCATCTTGTGATAGAGTAGGTAGGGTTGGAAATTGTGGTTGTAACACAATTTTTGATGATGAACTTTGGCTAGATGTATTACAGTGTATGGAGAAGATATTTAATTGGAAAATTATTGGGAATTCAAAATGGATGATATGGAGGGTGTAGATCTAAGTTTTTTTTTAATTTTGGTGACATTGGAGACATAGACGATAGGTGGGGAAGGCAATAACTTACCTGCCTTGATTAAAATATCTTCTATATGGGTTGCTTATTCAAATGCTATAGCTAGAGTGATGTGGTTAGTATTATAAATTATCAAAGCTAAGCCAAATTGTAAGGCCTTCATGTAATATAACAATGCCTATTATTCATTTGACCTAATATTTTATAAAATTAAATTCAAATTCCTCAAGAATCTAAGTATTACAATCATGAATATTTTCTTATGGATGCCTTTTCATAATATTTAATTGAAACAAAATAGAATACCCATTCCCCATACTACCAAATATATGAATGAAAGATTCTATAATTGACACTCAAGTAGTAACACAATTATGAAGTACACCTCTATACCAAAAAGTAGCTTTATCACACAAATAATATATCAATAAGCATATGGATTAGTAAGTGTACCATGATATCTTCCTCTAGGATGCAAATAATTAACATCACTATAGATAGATTATTGAGGTAATTCAAAGTAGTCTTATTCCTACTTTTATCAAATATGGATAACACTTTTAGAGCATCAAGTAGGATAGGGAATAGGACCCTAGATTTAATGGACCTTGATAGGTCCAATGGGAAGTTGGTTTTGGGGCCTAGGATGCTAAGGCAATAGATTGTTTTGTGGATGTTAACCATATTGTACTGGATATGGCTATATTACATAACCTTAAGGTATGTATGAAGGTATTTACTGGTATTGATACACATCTTAATAATATGGTAGAAAAGGAGGGTTTAGCATTTGAAAAGGAGGGGATGGTGGATTTGGACAAGTCCATTACCAATTCAGAGGAGCTTGCATGTTCTATAATAGAGGATATTGAAATCCTTGTGGGGAGACTTATTAATTTTGGAAAGGTAAACATTGCTACAGGTTTTATAGTATTTAACTACTTGAGGTAATGTTTGATTTAGGGGGTTTTCTTATGTACTTTGTGCCCCATTTGACTGGTTAATACTTGCAAATTATTATCAAAACATTGGATTTAATTAGAAATAAGTATTTGTTTTGAATAACTCACATTTGATGGTAAAAACTATCTGGATAAAATATTTGTTGTATTGGACACACGAGATCTAGGTGGACTTTAAGATGAAGTTATACTAGTAGGATAATTATTTTGAGCATTAGATATTGGAGGTAGATTCACATTACTTGAAATATGAGAGGATGCAAATGGTGGATTATTTGTAGGATTGTTCACATTAAACATAATTCCATTTAGGGGTTTAGTGTTTGTCAAGATAGGACCCATACTTATCCAAGTTTGGTTTGCAATAGGAGACAAACAACTACACAAGCTAGGGAAGCCAATTTTGTGGGATGTAGGATTTTGATTTACTTGATCAGCCATGGGGCTTTTCCTTTTGATATAGTGGGATTATACTCATAAATTGCCTTGGTATCATCATCTTGATGCAACCATATGGTGGTTTGTTCTTTCATTTTTACCTTTATGTTTGTCCATTAATATGCAATCAAATTTGCCAACTAAAGTTCTTTACCTTATTGTTATATTTTTATTGTATATTTATAAGCTTGTTCTCACACATGTATATACCTAAAAAGATTGATTTTTGGGTCAAAATATAAAATTTTACAAAAAAATGGTCTATGGAGAAAATTGCAAGTAAAACTAAACTTGGAAAATATTGACAAGTAAATGGCTAGCTGAATCATTTCAATTCTAAGGTGAATTTCTTTTCTTGGATTGCATAGGCATAGGCTAGGTGGATTGCTAAACCTATTATAGGCTAGACTATGTCTATGGCTACTCTATTATGATGCTATGCTACACTATGCTAGGCTATGTTAATGCTAGACTATGTGTATGATACGCCTACACTTCTAGAAAAGGACCACATAGATTCACATTCTCCCAACTAGGTGGAGAGGATTTTATCAATAAAATGCAAACCCCATGGAGAAAAGGACCACATAGATTGAACCAACTAGAGTGCTTGAGATGATGAAAAGTGTAATATTAGCATGGTGTTGCCATGTAATATGTGGTGAAATGCATTCACAACAACCATGCTCTAGTGCAGGCCAATACTAACCCATGTGTAAGATAATTCTTAATGAAGTGTTGGGTTTGTGTGTAGTTTGAGATAATACCAAAGGATGCCATCATGGTTGCATTTGAGAAAGAATATATCCCAACAATGAATAATGGATTTCCCTTTGTTTGGATGCTAATTGAGAAGCATGGGACAAATCCAAAATAAAATTCCTTATTTTATAAAATCTTTGACATGGGAAAAAGCAAAGATTGGTGAGGCTCAACCATATATGTGATTGGAAAAAGCAAAGATTGGTGGTATGGAAGAAGGATGAACTCTCTAGTCAAGAATATTATGAGATAGAAAGAGAACTTCCTCAGTAGTTGAAGTGGATTGAAGTGGAAACGTAACTCCCTAAGGATGAAAGTGAGCAAATGAGGGGAGGAAAACTACCCTATGATAAATAATTGGTGGAAATGGATGAGCCATGATGATGGTATTGAAGAAGTAAACGCAAAATGATCTTGCGATGATTATCATTGTAAGATGCCCTAACTTTGAAAGGGACAAATATCTTTGGAACTTTGCCTTGGATAAGCTTTATAGTTTGGGTTTATTTGGTCAGCTAGTCAACCATAGATGGGTCATACTCATGATAGTGCAAATACCTAAGCCCCCAAGATCTAATGACATGTAACTTACCACATTGTGATTATATTGGAATTTTGTGGAGAAGAGACCTTTTGTTGCATGTCTAACCAAACAAATAAGGGCTGAAGATAGTCTTAGGCAAAGTTCTTGGACATTTATCAGTTCTAATATTGAGTGTGTGATGAGTGATCATGTGCAAGATAGCATTTGTGTGTGAAATATCTATCCCTTCAAGCAAGGAATAGGGTGGTGGAGAATATAAGAAATGATGATAAGGTGATTTGAAAAGAGGAAAAATACCCCTAATTATAGGAGATGGATTATGAGGAGGAAATATCCCCTAATTGAAATAAATAAGGGGAAAGTAGGAGGAACTCCCCCGAATGCTATGGTAGGCTATGTCTGTGCTAGCCTGGACTATGTGGATTTTTATACCTGTGTTAGAATATTTGGGGGCTTGCCTTGGTCAAGCCCCATATTTACAAAGACAAAGACTCAAAAATCTAAGCTAGAATGCGTCCTCATGAAATCAAATATATTCTAATGCTTTTGAAATGGAAATCTAGATTAAATGCTTGGAATTCAAATCTAGACTAGGGTGCTTTTGGAATTCAAATCTAGATTAAATATTGTGAATTCAAATCTAGGTTAAATGCAGGATATTCAAATCTAGTTTAAATGCAGGGTATTCAAATCTAGGTTAAATGCAGGGTATTCAAATCTAGATTAAATGCAGGGTATTCAAATATAGCTTAAATGTAGGGTATTCAAATCTAGATTAAATGCTGGGAATTCAAATCTATATTAAAATTTTGGGTATTCAAATGATAAGAATTGAAATGACAAGAATTGAAACTAGTCTAAGAAACTTCCTCACAAAACCAAATCTATTCTAATTTTTTAAAAGCGGGACTGAATAGAAGTATTTTTTTAAATAAATCTAACTAGATGTCACATAAAAATACAAGGAATGATCTCACCTTACATACACCATGGCGAGATATATTTTGGGTTCTAGGTATGGGGGCACACAATCCCCAAGAACATGAGGCTCTTAACCTCCCCCGAATTACCTTACCAGTTGTTGGGGTGTTTGAAATTGATACCTATGCTTCAAGGATCAATTTTGAGGTAGATTTTAAAGTTCACATGCCCAAGTGTGTACTCTCAAACCTCTGAAGCTCATTGGTGCACCAATAAAGTTTTGCGATATGGACTGAAATGTGTCTCAGGGTATTTAATGTGGGATTTTTCAAAGTTGGAAAATACCTGCCATACAAAAATAGTCCACAAGATGTGTTAGACAGCGATTATGCTAAGGCTTGGTGGGAGTCTCACCTAGCATGTGTTGTTGTAGCATGAGTGGTTGTTGGGGAACCAACATTAGATTTTTATGGCCATGGTACCCACTTATTTTGGAATGATTTGGTGGACCAGTACTTGTTCTTGTTGTGCTGGTGCTTTGATGAATGGAATGAGTTGCAGGTTGTGTAACTAGTACTTGTGGTAGTTGTACTAGAACCTATAGATGTTGAATGAGTGAGGGTTGGAGAACTAGCATTGGATTTTTATGGCCCTCTTGGAGCCAAATATGACTCAACTTCAAATACCCCTAATTTTAAATTTTTGGCTTCAATAAATTTACCAAATGTTGTTGGTCTCTGTTGCTTTCCCCTCTAAGAAATTGATTGTCAATGGTTTGATCCCTAAGAACAACTATAAAAATATTAATCTTAATCAAGTCTAAAGTTGTGGCCTTAACCATTAATAAAATTACCTTTGTGACCGTTAATTTTATTCGATAATCAAAGAGCCTATTGAGTTCAAATTAATCGAACATTCACTAAATTGTCTTTAACCGTTGATTGAATTAGCCATTAAGCTTCTTTGATTTATTAAAGAGATTACAAATTCATGAATCAAATAAAATTCCCCATAAAAATACCTCGGTCCTTATAAATAAATTGATTAAATAATTTGGACCTAAGTTCATAAGCCTAAGGTTTAAAAAAATTATCACATGGGCAAATGAGGGTATGCGTCCCCTTCATGATTAAAGGTCGTGCAAGTCCAAAGATCAAGACGATAGCAAGTCACCCACCAAAATCTAAATGGATGTGCTTGCGTAATCAACCCAAAAGATAAGTCAAATAAAACCACATTCCAAAGTGTATAACCTAGGGTCTTAGACTAGTTAAGTTATTAAAATCAAATAAAGGTCATGCACCCCCTTTTGGATAAATAACAAGCAAGTTGATAAATCGACGGCTGCACTTGATCTAAGACCAATCCAACGAATGCATGCTCTCCAAAAAGTCAAAATATTAAAGAGTCAACAAGGGTCAAATTACAAAGTTAAATTAATTAAAGCCTAAGTCTTGCACCCATTTAATTAAACTTTGGGTAAATTTGATAAATCCAAAGGTAGCGCTCACTCCATCTTGATCCAATGGAGACACTTTCACCAAAGCTAAACAAGGATAAAAACAAGTGTTATTAAGAGTTAATCAAAGCTTAAAATTAAATAATCAAAAAATTAAGCACAAGTTCAAAGTTAACCACTAGCTGGATTAAAATCTAAATCGGAGGATAAGTTAAAATTAAAGAACTTTTTAAAATTCGATAAATAAAGGTCGAGCACCTCCTAAGATCTGGATGATAGTGCTCAGTGATGATGAAATCTGATGACCATACATCATGCATACTATCAAAATCTTTAACATCAGATGGATAAGGCACCCCAAAGTTAATCAAACTGCTAATCAAGTTTATGAGGGTCTTAACACATTAGTAATTTTCCCTCTTTTACCTAATCAAAAGCAATTTAAGGTTTAAGCTATGTGCCTCATTAATTATTAAGCTTGTAGGTTTAAGAAGATCTGATGGTAGCGCATGCCCCAAATCGGATCCAACGGTAGCACTTCCACAAAGTCATCAAACATTGACAAGTCAAAGATAGGGGATATAAAAGTGCACATCACAAGTTGATCCAACGATAGCGTTTGATCCTGCCTAGATATAACGATAGCGCTCTTCCATAACAATCAAAAGCTAAATAAAATTGATGTCAGCGTTTGATCCTATTAAATTCGATGGTTGTGCTTTATCAAAAGAATCAAACGTATATAAAGCACACATCATTAGTTAATCTAATGATAGCACTTAATCCCGCTTAGATTTGATGGTAGTGCTTCCTCGAAAGTGATTGAAATTAATAAAGTGGTCAACAACGGAGTAATAGTTAAATAAAGATTCGATGGTAGCGCATATTTTTGCCTAGATCCGATGATAACGCTTCATCTGAGTGACTGAAAAAAAAAATGATGCAAGTTTATCAGTGTGCAATTTTTGTTTGATCTAGCGGCAGTGCTCAAACTCACCTAAATCCAATGATGGCATTTTAATCAAGATGATCAAAGGTAAGTCACATGAGGTTTTAGCCAAGTGATTAATTAAATATATTATTAAGGCTAAGAAAGATCACTTAATCAATATTTATAAAGGTTTAATACATGGTTAATTTTCCCCCTTTCATTTTGCTAATCCTTGCACATGTCTGGAGAACACGTACGTTTGATTTTTAATCTAATGGTGAGCGCACAGGGATGTGATCTGTTCATAAATAGTTATGTTTTAATGAAAGGTTATTAACATTTCTAATCACCATGTTAACCTTAATAAATCAAGATTATATGAAGGTTAATACATTGGTAATATCAAGTCGACAATTATATTTTTGAGCCTAAGTATTTGTGATAGATTGGATGCTACCATATTTTTTGACTTAATACACATGATTACTTTAGCATACGTGGATTAAGTTGTATGGATAACAGTTATGCAGGTTATGAGATATCAACATCGGTTCTCAAAGCATATCAGATCTAACGATGAGTGTTACGATTAGAGAATAAACTTTTAAAGGGATGGTAGACCTCGATGGACATGCACATCAATGATAAATATCTAACGACCAACACTTGGTAAGATGACTGATGATTAATGATGTACTTATCCTTAAACTAACCCCTTTTGTAGATCCAAGGTGGTGGAACATTTATGAATTTGTTTTGTGAAGGTTACTACCACCATGTTCTTAATTCCACATCGAAAGAAAGCATAGACCAATAACCAATAGAAACATTGTGAATGATTGCAAGTACATGAACCAAAGTCCTCATGGGCATGGAGGCTGAGAAAAATCGCCTACCATAACTATCTGATTTTAGAAGTGACACTATGGCTAACAGTCATTGGCCAATTTCAAAAGGGAGTTGGTAAAGCTAAATTAATAACACTTCATATGAGATCAATGAAGCCACTCCACCATAAAGTACTTAAACCCCCACTCTTGAGCATCACAGTCACCCTGGTTGTTACGAGTGAAGGACTTACAGAGCATAAAACTATCATCGATGAGCAAAGAATTGGAGGGAATTTGGAAAGTGATTTCTGTGAGTTGAAGTAGCTTTTGAAGAGAAAAATGGCTACTTGGGGGAACACCTTCATACCCAAGGATACTGAAGAAGTCATGAAATTTATCACAGACCAAATCCCTTATGCCAAAATGTTTGGAGATGATGTACCTAGAAGTGCAATGTATAATTTTACCAAGAAGTTTGGGCTAGACAAAAATCTCACACTGATGCAAAAATATGAAATTGAGAACACTTGTATTCAAAGCTTTGCACCCACAACAGAGAATCAACAAAGGGCTCCTTGGCTATTATCCGACTTGTTCCACAAAAAAAAGAGGTTACAATACAAATTTTTTTCTAGAAATAATAGCTAGACCAAAAACTTAGGGAAATTGATATTCCCCAGAGTATACTACTCTTCAGATCTACTAGCATGGTTGGCAATAGCTTACGATAAAAAAACTAAAACATTCCAAGATAACAAGGATAGACCAGTGTTTAGTGTTGCGGCCAAACATATCCAGCAAGTCTTCAAGCTAACACCTTTAAACACGTAGCTAATTCACCAGGTAATCGAAAGGTAATACCAAATATTAACAGATTTAGTGGTTTTTAAATCATTGTTTGAATCACATGAACCTATACTATTTGATTTCCCAATTAGAAAAATTGCTTTCAAACCCTGGGTCAGGGATTTTTGTGATATGGCTAATATCATTTTAGGAGTGCAAGAGCTCAGTGTGGTAGGTAGGAATGTGTTGTACTTAGTAGCACAGAGTAATAGAAGAATAAACACCCTCATTTACGCCTGGGAAGAAGAGTTGAGTGAACAATTGCACACATAGTTGACAGATTTAAAAAAGGTAATTTTGGAACAAAGGCAAGTAATGCTCTAGTTCCACCACTACTCAATTCTCATGCACCTGTTAGCTGGACAATTGGGGAACGATAGTAAAATAAGGATAGGAGCCTCTAAGAGTCCTTACATATAGACCAAATTTTGGAGAATACATGAAGGGCACACTCATTTTGGTTGGTTTTATGACAATTTCATGCTAGAGATTCACTGGATCCTCACAGGCGACCTCCTAAGATACTGGGACCTGGAGTCATAGATTTCATTAAAGAAAATGATATAGGGGATTATTTATTTTTAGAGGGCTTCACATACATTAGGATTTACAAGGCCAAAATTCTCCCTAAAATGTTACCAATGTATTACCCTATGTCTCTGGTTGCCCTGGAGTTAGTAAGACAGGTGGTCAAGGAAGCCAAAATGAGGCTAGTAAAGAAATATGGTAGGATCCTGTGGATCAGTGTCCCTTGTAGGTTTGGGTATTACATATTTGTAGGGTATCCAACTTTTTTCAAAGGAATGTACAATTTGGACCTCATGGATTTTGAATAAATAACCTGGAATCCCTACGATTCAGATAGAAAGTATGAGAAATTGATGAAAAATCATGCCTGGGTCGAGCATAGAAAAGACCAATATGAAGAAGCATTATTAGATGCCATAGATAAAGGATAAGATTTGCATAATGTATGGAAATATTTTTCTTATGAGAAGAGGAGGAATTCGTAAGTTCAAAATGCATATGATTACCCCATAGAGTTGGTCACAATCAGGAGAATATTTGTAGAATCGGTAGCTCCTCTCTTACCCAAAGCCACTCAAGTGGTTCGTGAAGACCCCATACTAGAAATCATAGAAGAACAGGGAATAGAACAAATGGAAGTTACAGTGAGAATGGCAGATATAGTGGAGCACCAAATCCAAGTCCCCGAGAGCCATCACCTCAGAATAGAGGTAGCTCCTAGCACTTCATTAGAAAATCCTACTAGACCAAATATAGAAAAGGAAAATGGAATTGCTACAAAATCCTCTCAGCCACTGTCAATTCTAGAAAAGAAAGTTGTAGCCCCTGTTCCAGATCAGCTACTAGCTCTGACTAGTGTAAAAAAATTAGCCCCATAGGCCATTCCCAGTTCAATGAAAATCAACAACATAGAAGTATATATTCTAGTAGTGGTACAAATGAATATGAGGAAAGCAGGTGGTTTTGGGAACATCTTTAGAGATCACACAGTTAGACGACAAGAAACTGAACCTTCCCCTAAGGCAAAGAAACCCAAACTAGCTTTAACTTCAACAAGAGTCATGCTAGAAAGGACAAAAGAACAAATTATATTCAGTGTTTCTAGTGAGCAAGAGCTACAGATGGTAGCAGGGATAAGCAACATAGGAGAAATTTATGTTGTAGGAGTGAAGGAAAATAGGCCCAAGTCAACTATAGTAGATATATCCATACCTGCTCCACAGGAACCACTGGTTCTCATAGTTAATGATCAAACGGGGAAAATTTCAATGCGTGGAAAAGAGGATGACATGGTCAATATGAATAAAGCTATGAATGAATAAACTATAGACCTTTTGCACTAGATGAATAAAGAATTGAGGGCTAAATTGGAAACAAGTGATAAGGAAAAGGCTAAAATGTAAGCCTTAATTGATAATCTAAAGGAATAATTAGCTAAGGCAACCGCCACACCAGTACAACCCCCTCTAGTTGTGAAAGTAATAGACTATGTAGACTATTTGTCTAAAATTAGAAAAGAAATATCATTTAAAATCAAGGAAAGAATTGATGGAATCATAGAGATATTTAGATAGATCAAAGTGATCCAATTTACTGCCAAATAATTGAAGAACCTACTATACCAGAAGGAACAAGAATTGGAAGTCATCCATCCCACTCTCCGCCTAATGGTAGAATAAATACAGGGTAAAGAAGTGATCTTAAAAGATGGCTCTGAAGTCAAAAACAATATTGAATTGATGAAAGCAAAAATGTTTGAGGTAAATAGAGAAAGGTGGTACAATGATGTTGCATAAATGTTTGCTTTGATAAATGATATAAGAGAAAAGTTGGAAGATATTAGGTTATCATTGGAGGAATTCTTGGAAACTGCTAGCATAGAAGACCTCCTCATGAATAAAATTGAAGAATTTGATTGTGAACTTGATGATGACAAAGGAATGGCCAGACAGAGACTACTATCTTGGTCAATACTATAGATTCTCTTGTTACCCAATATGAGAAGAACAAATTTTTTATTAACATACAAAAAAACAAAATCTTGCAAGAGATGAATGTATTGAAGTTTGTTGTAACTTTTTAAACTGATGCTTGGGAGATTATTGCAAAAAAAAATTAGAAGGCTTCAAAAGATCAAGAAAAAGAAAGAGACCATAATATGCGGTCTACAGCTGAAGCTAAATACACCTGCAGGGGATGAAATAAAAATTACTCAAGCAAGAAATCAACCAGAAGATGAAGTAGAAATAGAGGAAGAGTATTCTTCAAGTACTTATATAATAGGTTAAATATTTGTAAAAGGTCAGGCCCATACAGAATGTACAATAATAGCAAAAGAAAATAATGGGAGACAATTGTAAAAAGTTTTGGAAAACAAAAGAGATCATGATAAGTGTAATGATTCTTAGAAGTCTTCAATAGATTAATCATGACTTGGGAGTCAGATTCAACTAGCACCTTTTTCCATCCAACCTTAACAGCCTCTCAAAGGCCTTTGAGGATACCATACCCCTCAGCAAGGTTATTGGAAAGGATACCCAAATTCTCAGCAAAAGTGAAAACTAAGAAACCATCTGAAAGTCTACAAATCCACCTACACTGGATTTTCTAGAGTTCCTCCTAGAGGCTCCATCCGTATTGACTTTTCCAAAATCCTTAGGAGGAGGCAACCAATTCCTTCATTTCTCCATCTTTTGATTACACACATTTCCTTTAAGTTGGTTGCCAATAGTAGAGTGAATCTTCAATGTTTGCATTACTTGATTCCATCGTTGGTGGGAGTCCAAGGGGTTATTAAGGAGTTGTTGGACTAATTTAGCTAAGTTTGCAATGGTATTTTGTCAAATATAGTGAATATCCTTCCTTTCCTATTTGAAAATCCAATTGTTTCTTTCCTTCCAGATATTCCAAGGTAGGATGGTTGTTCCCATCCAAACTAACTACTTAACAAAATGATCAACAACCTCCTATTTAGGCCAATCCCTCCATAGTTGTTCAAGAGTAAAAAAATTAAACCACTATAAATTGAGTAAGATAGTCATTCTCCTCCATAGCTCAAAGGATAAGGGACACTCAATAAAAAGAAGGCTAAGAGTTCCCACATTCTTCCTACACATTTCACATCTAAACAGGTAATGAAATCCATGTTTCATAAGTTGCTCACCAATGAGCACCCTTCGATGCAATAAAATCCAAATAAAAAACCTTACCTTAGGCCAGAGCTTCTAAGCCCACAATTATGTAAATATGTCATAGGAGTGGTTGGGATTATTGTGGCATAAGTCCAAATAACCTTGAGCAACATTATACTCACCCTTAGTAGTGTTGTACCATCCAAAACAATCCTTTTCATGGGACCAAGAGAGAGATCTCATATGAAGTGTGCATTGGATATCTTTCCTTTGCCTTTCTAGAATTTGAATAGGTCAGTCCTCAATAGAAATACAATATCTACCAACCTCTAAATTACTAGTATAATATAAACATGAATTAGTTACCTTAATCCAATTAGCTTGGTGTAGCTTCTCCATCCAAGGCCTCAAATCGGGAACTGAGTTATCAAAGGTTGGTGACCATCCCAAGAATCTATCCAAAAAATTACTTGTTGACCATTATAAATGATCCAAAATAACTTCTTTATAAAATCCTGACCAGTACTACGAACCACCAAAATGGGAGAACCTTTGGTAGGCAGTTGATAGCAAACAAGGTCTTTAAGACTTTTGTTTTTAGCATATTTAGCATGAAGAATATTGGCCCATAGGGCATTAGGGTTATTCAAAATCCTCCAATACAACTTTGTAGCTAAAGCCTTATTGCTTTCTATAGAAGATCAGAATCCTAATCCACCTTCATGCTTGTAAAGGCATAAAGTATCCCATTTCACTAAGGCCCATTTTCTTTTCTCCTTAGTGTCACTCCAGAGGAACCAATGATTGATTTGATCAAGTTCTCAAAGAACTACCTTTGGGATGTTCAACATAGCATAAACATAAATAGGTATAGCTTGAAGGACTAATTTTACCAAGGTAACTCTACCCCCAAATGAAATCCACTATTGGTCCACTTTTTAATTTTCTCCTTTACTCTGTCCAATAACCAATTTTAATTTTTTTCTATCTTTGGATGTTTATAGGAATGCCTAAATAAGTGATCGAAAAGGAGGCCTTCTTATATATTAATTTATTTAGATCCATGGTTTCCTATCTAGGAGAGCAATGAAATAAAATGACTTTTAATTTGTCTTCATTGATCAATTGCCCGATAGCATTAAAGAAACAAGGAATGATTTGATAAATTATAGAGGCTTCCTTGATCGTAGCTTTACCTAATAGAGTAGATTCATTAACAAACTAAATATGATAGATAGACCTGGATCCATGAGCAATGGTAACTCCCTTAAGGATTTATTTTCTCTATTTTTGGCCATAGTCTTGCCTAGGCATTCAACAAGAATGATGAATAAATAAGTAGTGAGGAGGTCACCCTGCCTAATACCTTTGGAAACTAGGAATAACTATGAAGGGCATCCATTGATAAGAATTGAGTAGGACATCGAAGAGATACATCTCATAATCCAATCTATCCAATCTTGAGAGAAGCCAAATTGCTTTATTACTTTGATTAGGAAGTGCCAATCCACTCTATCATAAGCTTTGGATAAGTCTAAATGGATGAACATAGAAGGAGATTTTTGTGCTTCCATGGAATGGATGGCTTCCTAAGCAAGAACTATCTCATCCATAATCTATCGCCCTTCCACATAACCTCCTTGTTTAGGAAAAAAAGTGGTTTCAGCCTCTCTACCATGATCTTGGTAATGATTTTAAGAACATTACATAAAGCTATTAGTCTAAAAGTTGAGATATGTTTTGCATCTTGAGCCTTTGGGATCATAGCTATATAAGTTTTATTTATTACCTTCAAAATTTCTTTGGCCTTCCTGGCTTCTTCCACCACCTCTAATAAATCAACATGAAGAATATCCCAAAATTCTTGGTAAAATTCGATGGGAAATCCATCAAGCCTCAGGGTCTTCTCTTTTGTATTTTAGAAACCACTTGTTGAATCTCATTAATAGTAATTGGAGCATTCAAAATAGAGATCTTCTCAAAAGTGATAAGAGTAAGGATCGCTTGAAGGACATTTTGTTGATAAGTTGAGTCAAGAGAAGCAACAATGAATAGTTTAGAAAAGTAGTTGACTATGATAGACTTCATACCATCCCAAGTGTGGATAAAGTATCTAGAATATGATTTCAGGGAAGAAATAAAGTTGTGCGATTTGCGGGCTAGAAGAGATTTATGGAATAATTATGTGTTGCCTTCTTTGAGTCATTGGATCCTAGATTTTTTCTTCCACAAGAGCTCTTCTCTTTTTTCTATTTCTCCAACTATGTTGTGAGTCTAATTTCATCTATAATTCTACTCTCAATGAGGTCATCTAAATAGATTTACTCATTCAACTCTTCAATTTGAGCAATCACTTCTTGTTTCTTCTGCCTAATGTCTCCAAACTCCTTCCAATTCCAAATCTTTATTTTGGATTTGATGTATTGCAACCTTTGGAAAAATAAAATATCTTAGTTCCATACCTTGGTTTACCTTCCTACCACCATTGTTGCACTTGGAATCTAAAGGAACTATCTATGAGCCACACTAACTAAAATCATAAGGGTTAGAAACTGACCTTGATTTTCCACATTTCAACCATGAGTGGCCAATGATCCAAACTAGAATTGTTAAGAGTTTTTACCTTAGGAATGTGTCTATGGATTAAGAAATTGTCAAAGAATAAGAACCTATCCAATATTTCTGTGATACAAGTTGAGTTTTTCCTTTCGTTAGACCAAGTCATGAGGTCATTATCTGGCTAGATATCCACAAGGTTGAGGTTTACAATATATTCACTCATGAGGTTTGAGCTCCCTTCTAGATTCATATTTCCCCTCCTCTTCTCATCCAAAGAGAGGATGACATTGAAGTCTCCTTCGGTCAAGACCAAAAATTTAGAAAAATGGGAGATAATATAAATTATATCCTTCCATTATCTTTGCTTTTCCTCCAAAGTAATTGGAGCGTAAACAATCAAGTAGAGATCATTTGGTTAGATTATCTACTTTGTACAACCACAACCAAGAGACCTCAGCTACCAACCATATGGTGAATAATGATCTCTTTTGGGTCCTAGAGGAAAGTAATGCTTCCAAAAGCCTTATAGGAGTTGAGGGAAGCCACTTTTCTAGCCAAAAAAATTTACTTGCAATTGACTCCACTCCCTCTATAGACGTCTTCATTTCCTAAAGGAAAACTAGATGTGGTTGGTTTATCTTAATTATTCTTCTAATTTTGTTTTGTTTTAAAAGACTTCCTTTGAGTCCTCTAATATTCCAAGTGATGATCTTCATTAATAATGAGGTTAAGTATGTTGGTAAGGGCATTAATCTTACCTTCCTTTACAAGCTTTTCACCTTCTTTTATCGTATGATGATGATTAGTCTTGTGGCCTACCTTTTTGTTAGTGTCCATTTTCATTTTTTCCTATTTCTTGGCTTACCCCAATTGAATTTGGGATAGCTTCTAACCCTGAAGTATGCATATATGAAACCAAAGTGTTATTGTAAGATTCAACAAAGTATGTCTTGGGGTTTCAATTATTTGAAGTTTTAGCATTTAAAATATTTTCTTCTTGTCTATGTTTTCTCCCTTATTTTTCTGTTGAAAACCTTTGATTTTCTAGTTTGTCTTTGAGTCCTTCCTTGCATCTTTAAACTATATTTCTAATATTTTTGTCTCCATTATGTCCTCTTCCTCACCTATGAGGTTATTTGTGGAAAGAATTCCAAACATATTAGTTGACAACATCGCTTGATCCTTCATAACTATTTTTTTAGTGTTCTTCTTCTTAGGCATTTGGAAATCTATTAAGTTTGTGTTCTCTTTCTTTTGATTTGGAATCTTATTTGGATAGACGCTAGCCAAATGACCATATTCATAGTATATTCTACAATGTAAAGGAATGTTCTCATAGTCCACCACCTTCTCCTAAATATCCTCCCCAAAGTGTAATAAGATATTTTGTGGAAGGGGTTTGTCAAAATCCATTAAGGCACAAATTTGAGCATAAAGTGTGTTCAAATTTGAGTGTACAGTTAGTAGTCATCATGAAAGTTCCAAGGGAGTTTTTTATTGTAGAAAATACAGTCAGATTCTAGAATTCAACTAGGAGACCAAAAAGTCTAACCCACACAGGTCTTGTAGAAGGCATCTCTTCTTTAGCATTAAATTTAGTGTGCCAAGGCTTCATGAAAATCCTTGCCCTTCCAAAGAACCAAGGATCCCTTTGAAATATTTTCTCTCTATTTTCACCATTAGCAAAAATAACAAGAAAATAATCATTGGGATAAACAAAGATTTTTGTCTCACCTTGTGTTTTCCAGTATTCTATAGCCCACACTTTGAAAGTAGATAGGCTCAGACAAAAACCCAAGAAATGACAAATTAGTCCTCTTATCTCCATAGCCATCCTGCATGTCACCCATTTTTAGCTTAACTATTGGGGTTCCATTAGCTTCTCTTAAAAATCCTGACTTAGTTTTTTTGGGACGAATATTAGGCATTCTTAGAGGTCTATGAGAAGCCTTAAGATTAATTTTAACATTAGTCTAGGACTATCCACGATGGAGGGCATCTTTAAAAAAAAAGTTGGGTTCAAATCCCTAAAATCCTTATCCTTGAAATGGGTTTCCATAGTGGATCTATTTTGGGGATGTTCCTTAGCATCGGGATTGCTTGAGATTTAAACTATTTTTTATTTTCCTAAGAAAGCTTCTCTTATTTGGTATGTAGCTTGAAACTTTTTTCTAGGTCTCTTTAATCCATGCCTTAGACATCGAGGAAAGGTGTGATTTTTGCTTTTTCCTTGGGCAACAAATTGGAAGTAATTTTTAATCACGTTTATAGCATGGAGATTTGTTGAATGATAGATTCCTAACCCATCGTGGGTCTCTTGCAACATATCTCACATTTATCTTGGGCAAAAACAAAAAAAAAAAAATTGGCCACTAAGACCTGCAAGCCCTAAAATACAGCCTCTACCACCACTTACGCTCGACCCACATACGAAATCCTCACATAGTCATATTTAAAACCCTAACTCACCATAATATGTAAGGCTTTAACTTTGAAATAATTTATCCAATATTTTATCAAGACTTTAAATGTTGATGGAACTACCTAACATATTTTTATATATTAAAACAAGTATCCCAAATGGTGTGAGTAAAGGGAGAATGGAAAAGTAAATGGTTTGATGTTTCTAAATCCTTCTCAAACAAGGTGCATTTGAAAGTTCAATGATATCATCTTCTTTTGTAGACTCTCATAAAAATATTACTTTGAACTGCTAACCAAAGGAATATTGAGGTCTTAGGGAGAGCCTCTAGTGACCAAACAATTTTCCCAAGGAAAATATTTGAGAGTAGGAAATTTTTATTGCTCTAAATTATAATATCCCAACTTGATTGAGTACCCATAATATTTTTATATATTCCAAATCAACTCATTTTTCATATAAAATTTGACAAACAAAACTCTTAAAGTATCTTTTGAAGTTCATCTACAAGTTGCTTGAGTTCCTCTTCTTCAATTAGGGTACTAATAGAAATCTATGATCTTGAGTTGTTGCTCATATTAATATAGTGTTTGATATTTGGACCTTTACAAGTTAGGCATGCCCAAGCTAATGGTTTTCATTTTGAGTCAGAGATAAGAGGATAAGGCTTCAACCAAGAATCAAATCAAAAATTTGCATAATTTCCCTCATTGACTAACCATCTAATATGTTTCTTGATAAATTGTCAAGTATCTTATATGAAATTCCATTTTCATGATCCTTTGGATAGGGTTATTTTCCTAAAAAAAATTATTGCATCAAGAAAACCTATATATTTTTGAAGTAATTTTTTTTCCCAATTCTTTTCTTAATATTTGAGTAATATTTGAATAAGTCTAAACTCATAAGTATGTAATTCTACAAGCCTACTCAAGTATTCTTTCCTTTACAAACCTTATCTCACTTACAAAGAGAAAACCTAAATTTTCCTCACATATTTTTCAAAGAAAGCCTCTTTGAATTTATGATTTTTTTATACTATACCTATTGGCAATATTGAAAGTGACATCATTTAAACAAGGGTGGATTACAACATAGTCTTAATAAGTTGTAGCCTAACTATCATGGCTAACAACTTACCTTTCCAACCTACAAAACAAGCTTTCATTCAGTCCAAGCAAGAGACCCAAATCTCCTTTTCATTTCCTTTATGATATAAAGGAATACCCAAGTAGGTTGATGGAAGTTTTTCAATTTTAAACCCTAAAATATCCACAGTAATTTATTGTAAATCTAGGGTAGTGTTAATGAAAAATATTGGATTTTGTAGTATCAAGCAACTATCCAATAGTCTTGTCATAGCATGATAACATTGATTTAGACTCCATGATCTCATTTATTGAAAAATAGCCCAAACGAAAAGTTTTATCAACAAATTGGGGATGAGATTTGGAGGGACCAATTTTTGCAACCTAAATACCTTTTATTTTTCCTTCCATTTTTACCTTTGAGAAATATCTTCTTAATGCCTCCACAAGAATAATGAATAATTAAGGAGACATTGGATCACCTTGGCAGATTCCACAAGATGACTTAAAATAACCAACAGGAGAACCATTGATCAAAATAGAATATTTTGCAATTCTATAACAACATTTAATTCATTCACACCAATTGTAATCAAAATCAAACTTTTTAAGAATATCATATAGAAAACTCTAGGAAAACTATTATATTCTTTGTTCATATCTAATTTTATAAGCATGCCTACCTTTTTCATGGAATGAATAAAATGTATGACCTCCTATGTAATGATCATACCATCAAAGAATTTGTTTACCATGAACAAAATCATGTTCAACCATGTTCCTCTTAAGTAACACAATCTAGAATACCTTTACACATATTTACCATAATTTTTGAAAGGATTTTATAAATCATATTATAAAGGCTTACTAGATGAAAATTATCAAAAAAAATTATCTCGACTTTATTAGGAACAAATGTAATAAAAGTGGAATTGATCTCACTTACTATAGCATTTATTTTCTAGGACTCTTCAACCAAAACTAACATATCACTCTTTAATAAATCCCAAAAATTTTGAAAAAAATTGTAAGAAATCCATTAGAGCTAGGTGCCTTGTTAGGATGGAAAGATAAAGCTACATATAACTCCTCCATAGTTTTTTTTTTGTTTGTTTGTGGAAAACACCCCGATTGGGATGCCACTTTTGGGTAAGTCCCAAGGAGGCAAGGGTATCTATTCCATCAAAAATTCCCAAGGCTCGCATTTGGCCTACCCCCTTTGATACACTCAAAGAGCATGCCTAAAATAACAAAAACACAACAACAACAAACAAAAAATAACAACAACAAAACACAAAAACAACAAAAAACATAAAAACAACAAGACAACACACAAACACAACAAAAAACAAACGTACAAAAAATAAAATTATTAAACACAAAAAAAACATTAAAAAAACAACATAAAAATAAAATAGAACGAAAACAATACAAAAAAACATTAAAAAAACAACACAAAAATAAAATAGAACGAAAACAATACAAAATAATACACACATTGAAAAACTAAAAATAAGGAAAAAAAACATAATACAACTTTGGCCTTTCCAAGCCAAAAGGCTATTCAGGTAGGATTCAACGAAGGAAACATAATAATAATCAGCTTGAGCAAGGAAATTAAAATGTTAGAGTATATTACATCATTGGGTCATGTAAATGTACCACCTTTGGTACATAACTAGAGTAGGAGTTTACTTTAGAGTAAAGTTAGTTAGTTACTTCAAATATTGTAATAAATGCACAAGTGTCAATGTGCAAGTTATAAATGTACAAGGAGTCCACTTGTACATTAGGTAGATAGGTAGAGTAAGGGCCAAGGAATCTATATTCCTATATAAAGGCCTCATAGTGAGTTTTTTCTATGTTGTAGTAGAAAATATAGATTGTGTGTGGTATAGTTTAGTAGTATGGTACAATGTAGTCCTTTCATATCTATTCATGGAGTGTTCATGTCCTCCATTATATAGCATTGTACTATTTTCATCACTTTCATTAATGGCATATTTATGATTTATTTGCAAATGTTCATCTCATTATTTTCTTGAATATTATTGTTTCATTAGTTTATAGTTATCTCAAATTAGTTATATTTCAACTTGTGGTTGTATTTCCTAAACTATCATCCCATAAAAAGCTAACAGTAGTATCAAAACCATGATAGATTTGTTAGAAGACAGGGAGAGCCACAAGAGATATTAAGAGAAATCCAAAAATCTCATTTACAAAATTTTTGAGATTGCATTTGGCTAGAGTCTTTCCACGGGGTTGTAGAAAAACTCATGAAGACTAGGACTCAACAAGGATCCACTAGTTTGATAAATGAACTAGTGATGATTGATCATATCTAGATTTGAAATTTCTTCCATTACAATTTCTAATACTTTGTAGGGAAAGATTATTCAAATTGAGTTGGGAAGCTTCCTACATAGAGCTAGGAATAATATCTTCTTTAGAATCAATCTAGAACTAGAAGCAACAAGCAGAAGAGCAAAGATTTGAAGGCTTGAATAAAATGTCCCATTACTAGAAATTGCAGACCTACATAGTGTAGAAGAAGAAAAGACCATAGTAGCCTTACTATTTATTCAAGAGACTCTAGAGAACAGTCAAGAAGAAGATTGGAGGTTGGTGATCTCCATAAAAGACTGTAGATAGCAAATTGAAGAATCATACTAAAGAAGTTGAAAAGACCCACAAAAGGTCTCACTGAAGAACTTCCAATTTTGGAAGTGATAAAGAATGACCAGCAAAATTCTCATTCCTAAAGCAGAAGACTCCAGAGATTCGAGAGGAAAATCTCATTACCAACACTTCCATATTAGAAGATTGAAAGACAGGTCTCATTTGGAATACCATAAGAGCTGTGAGATTGAAGACCTAGGAGAGGTATTAAGGAGAAACAAAGAGAAGGCTTTGAGAGCCTTATTTCAAAATTCAAAGAAGGCCATTGGAGGAATTCCTAGGAGAACTCATTGGAGAAATTTACCACCAAGAAGTTCCTAATAAAATAAAACTTGGAACAATTATCGCCATCCAACAACAAGCCCAAGAGAGAAGGATTTGGCAAGGAATTAGCCAAATTTTAGAATACCTCAAGAATTTAAAAATTCTTGAGAAGAAGGTCTAGATTGAAGTCAGAATTTAACAAGGAGGTTGAAGGAGAAAGGAGCCAAACATTACTACCAAACCTAAAAGATTTGAAGATTTCCTTTGAGGCTAGAAGCCTCATTCATAGAGAGGATATTTGTTGGTTTATATAGCAAAAAATTGAAGGGTTATTGAAGAAAAACTTAGCTACAGTTTGGAGGAGTTTCCTACCAAATTTTTAAGTTTCAAGGACAGTGTTTCAATGGAGAAAATTGACTGTGAAAGAGCAACAATTAGGACAACATCAAGTTTCAGATTTCCAGGATACATCATGAAGGAGAATCGAAGTCACCTACTACAGTTAAAGGGTAGCAAGTTAGAGGGTTTTCAGAGCTGAAAAAATATGACTTAGAGAGTTGTTTTAGACAGCCAAGAAGAGTTGCAAGTTCATCTAGTTAAGGGAAGCAATTTGGTGAATTGAATCACCAATACATCCACCATCTTCAAAGATCTTAAAGGTAAGCAACTTGGGTAAATAGGTTCACTAGTTGAACTTTAATTATTTGGTTAGTTATCAAGTTCCATTAAGCACCTTATTAAAGTTTCAAGAAGTTGCAAAGAGAAGGTTGCATATTATAGTCTTCAAGAGAGTGCAAAAGAAAGTTTCTTTTAAGGTTTATATACTTGCACATTAAATAGGAGTTAGATATATTTCAACAGAAAGAAAAATATCATATTCCTATTAATCAAAGAAGACATTATTGTTAAGTGAAAGTTGCAGAGGTTATTAGTGCATTTGAGAGTTCTTTAAGAGTTAATATTAGTGCATCTTACAAGTTACTTTGAAGGAGAAATAAGGTGAGATTATTATTATCCTTAAGTGTATTGAGTTAGAGATACTATTGGTACATTAAGGATTGTTCAAAGGTGAAAATTATTGCACTATTCTAGTTATTCGTAACTACATTAAACCTATTACTCTTAAATGATTATTATGTGCATTGGTTGTTAAGCTAGAGTGAAAAACCAAATTACACAAATCAACATATATCAAAGTGTCTAGAGACACTATTTGGTGCTCAAAACTAGCAACCTATTGTGACCTAGAAAAGACACCAAACATGTTAATATTCCACTAAGGTGTGGAGAAGAAATCCGCCATCAAAACCAGTGAAGAGAGCTACAAAATGAGACTAGGAGAGTCTCAGGTTTCAAGTGCAAATAAGGAGGTATTGCAGGCACCAAACTTTTCTTCTATTACATCAAAGGAAGACAAAAGATAAGTTTCTTAAGGACACTCTACGTAGCCTATCATTCTATCTCCAAGTAGCCACATCATTGAAGTTTTAGGAACAAACTTCGAGTAGGGTAGAGAGCCCACTACACCAAAAAAGGACTTTAATGGTTGTTATTAACCACCCTTAAAGGTCTTTAAAGGCAGTTATTCAAATTTCGTCTATAAGAGCATCATAAAAAGTTTGTGATATATGACAGTGGCTAAAAACCACATTAAAAAGCTACCCTCTTAGGCATATGAGGGTTGATAGAACCACCCTCTTAGGTCTAAGAGGGCAGATAAAAATTGCCCTCTTAGGGTTAATACCTCAGGCCTAAGAGGGCGATTTATAACCTCCCTCTTAGACCTAAGATGATGGTTTTAAATCGCCCTCTTAGGTCACCCTAAGACAGCAATTTAAAACCACCATCTTAGGTCTAAGAGGTGGTTTATAACCACCCTCTTAGGGTCTCAACCTAAATATATATATATATATATTATATATATATATATATATATATATATTTGATGCCTCAATTGAAACAACATAACACTCAGTAGTGGTTTACTATTTTTGCAAAGGCGTCCTTTATTTCTGATGGTCATTTCATGGATAAGGTAATTTTCCATTAAAACAAAGAGGGACAAAATTTTAAACTGCCTCCAAGGGATAAAATTTTCCATGGAAGCATCAAAGAAGTCACAATGCATCATTTTGCTCTTGTTGGAGTGCATACAACCAATGTGGTCCTAGGCATACCATGTTACAAATAATTTTACACTTGATAGATGACCACATGCATACTATCCTATGGGACATGACAATAAAAAATGTATGCATGTATAAAAGACCATGATAAGTAGTCATACTATGACCATTTAAGACATCACATTTTCTACATGTATAGTGCATGTCCATTGAGGATTTAAAAATGATGACTGAGTAAAAAATACTAAGATGAGGACCCAATATCAATATCAGAGGACCAATGATACAAGAGAGGACCCAATATCAATATCAAAAGACCAATGATAAAAGAGAAGACCCAATATCAATATCAGAATACCAATGATACATATATCTCTTGTATATTGAATGGATCATTGATGGTTTTATTCGAATACCAGTAAAAAGATAATTACATTATAATATCCAAGGAAAGTGTGAATAATCCAACTTGGACAAGTATTAAAGTGGAACAAAATATCATATATAAACTAGTGGTTGTTACTAATGCAAAAGAAACACTTAAAATCTCACAACCCCTCATAAAACTGCTTCATCCACATTAAAAAAGAAAAATTCTAAACCTTAAAATAAGAATCCATTACAAAGTTAGTATACATTGTGACCACATTATCATGGATTTGGATGCAATCATTAGCTCTTGTTCCAATATATATAATCTGAAGGATGTGTTTAAATGCATTCAATATTTCACCGATAAAAGAGGAAGATGGGAGAATATGCAATGCTCCTAACACAAACGTAAAAGAGGACAAAGACTTACTTTACTTACAATCAATGACTGACTGGATATTACTCTTTTTATATAGAAGAATATTTGAGCTTACTCCAAAAACTCTAATCGAATTATAGTATTTCAGAACGAACATGTACAAGTGATGAACAAGTTCTAAAAAGACATGAAACCTTGTTAATTTTTATGTATTTTTAAATTTCCCCTTTTCAATGGAATCCATCTTCTTCATAGCATATTTGTAAGTTCTCATGAATCTGGCTATGAAGTCTGATATGAATGTAGTAATCAGATGTAATCCAACTTTAACATGAGAAAAGAAAGAGAAATAATAATGAAACTTGTGTCATTCAGCTCTTTTTCTTAGACCCATGCTTACCTTCCATTGTGACATAAAGACTAGCAATTATTTTGCAACAAAATACATGACCCTCCACTGGATTTTCTATTAAGGATTCTCCAGCCATGTTTGTCCTACACTTTTTATCATCAACACTAACTTATATCTGTCAGGACTTATATTAAAATGAACACAATGAGATGATTTTACAAATGAAACACGGCTACAATATATAGGCATAAGCCTATTCAACACATGACACTTGTCAAGAGAAACTAACAAGTGTCAAGGTGAGGGCATAGTGCACTTTAACTCTAACATTCCCCCTTAAAGTGCACTATCCTAACTAAAGAAGAAACAAAACAAGTCAACATTAGGTAGCATTCCCCCTTAATGTTGACTTCTCTAAAACAACCTATCATCCTCGCTTATTGCTTATTTGGTCTAGGCTCGTGCTCTTTGTGCTTGGCTCTCCAACTATGAATAATGCTAGATTCACTATGTATACATCTTGGTCTGTTGCCTCAGGGTTAGCCACTTCCATGGGTCTGTTGCCACTGGGTCAGCCATCTAAGTGCCTCGGGGTCATCATGGGTGCCTCAAGGTCAGCCACTTCTGGGTCTGTTGCCTCTGCAGGTCATCCTCGAGAGGATGTTGCCTCTCGTAGGTCACTGACTAGATCCACCATGAGTATGAAATCCCTCCTCATGGTGAACTCAATCTAGAAGGTGTCGGTCTCTGTCGAAAATGCACCTAATACAAAGGAAAAACGAGCCATATAAGAGTGTCGGTCTCTGCCGAAAATGCACTCAATACAATAAAATGAGCCATAGATCCAAATAGGAGGAGAGAAGAAGAAAAGAAGATAATCTTCTGAAGTTTCTTCGTCTGTAGTCTTCAGAAGTAGATCCCGAAAAACCTTGGATAGAGTCTAGGGTGTCTATGTTTGGAGTCCCTAGAATAAGTGTCCTTATGGTAGTCACCTCATCTTACCGAAATGCATGGGTAACCAGCCACTGCATCCACAAAGTAGATAGAGGGTACTACTAGATACTAGGTTCACTTATAAGTGCCTTGGGAGTGTCGGGTACAACTGAAAGTGCACTCCAAGGTAGAAAAACCGTTAGGAGGGGAAAAACTAATGGGATATATTATTCATAAAAATGTGTTACATATATAGGCAGAAGGCCTATATGATAAACTGACAAGTGTCAGTATAAACTGACAAGTGTCAAAATAGAGGCATAGTGCACTTTAACTCTAACATTCCCCCTTAAAGTGCATTATCCTAACTAAAGAAGAAACAAAACAAGTCAACATTAGGTAACAGGTTTGGAAAATCATACGGCTCTCCAACTATGAATAATGTTAGATTCACTGTGTATACATCTCGGTCTATTGCCTCAGGGTCAGCCACTTCCACGGGTCTGTTGCCACTGGGTCAGCCGTCTAAGTGCCTCAGGGTCATCATGGGTGCCTCGAGGTTAGCCACTTATGGGTACTGTTGCCTCTGCAGGTCATCCTCAGAGGATGTTGCCTCTTGTAGGTCACTGACTAGATTCACCATGAGTATGAAATCCCTCCTCATGGTGAACTCAATCTAGAAGGTGTCGGTCTTTGTCGAAAATGCACCTAATACAAAGGAAAAACGAGCCATATAAGAGTGTCGGTCTCTGCCGAAAATGCACTCAATACAATAAAATGAGCCATAGATCAAAATAGGAGGAGAGAAGAAGAAAAAAAGAGAATCTTCTAAAGTGTCTTCGTCTGTAGTCTTCAGAAGTAGATCCAGAAAAAATCGCGGATAGAGTCTAGGGTGTCTTTGTCTGTAGTCCCTAGTATAAGTGTCCTTATGGTGACCATATCATCCCACCGAAATGCATGGGTAACCAGCCGCTGCATTGGCCAAGGAAGCCACTATGGGTTTTTATATTTGTGTTAATAAAACTAAAAATCAAAATAAGACCAAACGAAGCTCTAAAATTAAAATAGAAGGAAGCCACAGTGGGTTTTCATATTGGTTATGGCATATGGGTTACATAGCTCATATCAAGGTTCAAATCCCGATGATGCAAAATAGGCAATATAAATTGATATGACTAAGTTGATATAAAAGGAAAAAGGAAACCCTTTCAAAAAACTTAGCTTAAAATAAATAAATAATGTATTAAGAGATTGCCATATAGCTCACCATTTTGAGTACCATGTATCTTAAGATAAGAAATAAACCATGGAGATTCATATATATTTACAATGTCAACCTACAATATAAACTTGAAATGTACTTCCTACTCCAATTTTTGTATCAGAGTTATTTGTAACAGATCCAAATTTGAGCAAATGATCATGTTCCTTTGTTACACGGTGGGGTGGGCTTTTGTACACTAAATTGTATTTCAAACAATGTTGAGGCTTACTTTGGCCACTACCTTGGGTGTTGCTTTTAGAATCCCTATATATTTACCTTATATTTAATTGTCTTAAAGAAGTTTAATTTGTCAATTATTGTTCTTGACTTGTTAATCTACTAATCTTCAAAACTTTAGTTATTTTAAGGGAGGTATTTAATTTTCCACTTATTGTATCTACTATGTGATCTAATAATCCTCAATATTATGACACTACAAAGTAAGAAAATTATCTTGCTGTAGTTAATCCTCAATTTGAGCATCAAATTTTGCAGACTCTTCAAAGTAGCCTACTGGATAAATCCATGTATTCTACCAATTATTGTATTTTGGATAAAATAGCTTACTTTATGTACTATGTTATCTAATAATCCTCAATACTATGACACCTGCAACGTAAGAAAATTATCTTATCACTTCAATTTGAACATCAAATTTTACAGACTCTTCAAAATAGCCTATTGGACAAATCTATGTATTCTACCAATTATTGTATTTTGGATAAAAAATCTTATTGTATCTACTGGATAAATCTATGTATTCTGGATAAAATAGTTTACTGTATCTACTATGTGATCTAATAATCCTCAATACTATGACACCTACAAAGTAAGCAAATTATCTTATTACTTCAATTTGAACATCAAATTCTACAAACTCTTCAAAATCATTGTATAAATCACTGTATCACTTCACTGATTTAATATAAAAATCATTGTATAAATCTATGTCAATATATATGACATCTGACTCACAATAACATGCTAGAGATAAAGATAACACTTTATTTAATTTGAAGATTCACTTTTGTATTAATGTTCAAAATCCCTATATATTTGCCTTATATTTAATTATCTTAAAAAAGTTTAATTTACCAATTATTGTTCTTGACTTGTTAATCTACTAATATTCAAAACTATTTAGTTATTTTAAGGGAGATCTTTAATTTTCCACTTACTGTATCTACTATGTGATCTAATAATCCTCAATACTATGACACCTACAAAGTAAGCAAATTATCTTATCACTTCAATTTGAACATCAAATTATGCAAACTCTTCAAAATAGCCTACTAGATAAATCTATGTATTCTACCAATTATTATATTCTGGATAAAATATCTTATTGTATCTACTATGTGATCTAATAATCCTCAATACTATAACACCTACAAAGTAAGAAAATTATCTTATCACTTCAGTTTGAACAAAAAAAAATTGTAGACTCTTCAAAATAGCCTACTAGATAAATCTATGTATTCTATCAATTATTGTATTCTAGATAAAATAGCTTATTGTATCTACTGGATAAATCTATGTATTTTGGATAAAATAACTTACTATATCTACTATGTGATCTAATAATCCTCAATACTATGACACTTTCAAAGTAATAAAATTATCTTATCACTTCAATTTGAACATCAAATTTTGCATACTCTTCAAAATCATTGTTTAAATCATTGTATCACTCCAATGATTTAATAAACAAATCATTGTATAAATCAATTTCAATATATATGACATCTGACTCACAATAACATGCTAGAGATAACACTTTATTTAAGTTGAAGATTCACTATTGTGTTAATGTTCAGAATCCCTATATATTTACCTTATATTTAATTGTCTTAAAGAAGTTTAATTTGCCAATTATTGTTCTTGACTTGTTAATCTACTAATCTTCAAAACTATTTAGTTATTTTAATGGAGATCTTTAATTTTCCACTTATTGTACCTACTATTGTTAAAAATATATCATATTACATTATTTGGGTCATGTAAATGTATCTACCAAGATACATACTTAGGACATTAGATTACTTTAGGGGGAAGTTACTTAGTTTCTTCATGTATTGTAATAAATGCACAAGTGTTAATGTGCAAGTTGTACATATGCAAGTTATCCCTTGCACATCTAGATAGAGTGTTGGCCAAGGAACATATCTTCTTATATAATGGCCTTATTGTCATATTCATAGATATAGAGTGTAGACATAGATAACACATACAATATAGTGTCATAGGGCTTAGATAAAGTCGCCCATAGAGATATGGGTGCAATGTAGTCCAGTAAGCATTATTCATGGAGTGTTCATTTCCTCCACAGCTACATTGTATTCATTTTTGTAATTTCTATTTATAGTATATTTTCAATCATCTCACAGATTTACTTTCTTTCATATTATTATTTATGCATCTTGTGATTGCTATCCCATTGCATATAGCATAAAAATCTAATAGTGGTATTAGAGCTATGGTAGATATAGCCATAGGAAAGCCACCATTATCAATGAGCCTAAGTTTATTTGTTAACTTGATGCACCTTTGGACCAGTCACTATCAAAAATTCTCAAAAGAGTCTAGGTGGTAGAAACAGAGAGAGCCACAAGTGAGAACTAAAAGAAATATTAGTTTTAGAAGTACTAAGATTATTTTTGGCTAGAGTCTTTCCATAGATTTGCAAAAAAACTCGTGAAGACTAGGACTCAACATTCAATCCACTAGATTGACAAATCAACTAGTGAAGTCAGGATATTTGGAATCTCTTAACTATTGATCCATAGTTTCTTTTTGTTGCAGAAATCTAATTCTCAGAATATTGAGATTCCTCCTACAAATAGAAAGCTAGGAGACTTCAACTTCATTGCTCAAATATTGACATATCTTCATAGTGTAGAGGTTAGTTTCTTGTCCAAGAAAAGATACTATGGAAGAAGACATGAAAAAGAGTTGTGGTGAAGTTAGGATATAGGAGATCTCAATTACTGAATTGAAAACTTCATACAAGAAGAAAAGGCTATAGGAGCCTTGATCTAGAATAAAATGTCATAGAAGACTAAATACAAAAGAAAAATACCATAGGAGCCTTGATACTGAAATTAGGCCATAGTAGTCTTGATCTTGAAGAAGACTCCAAAATAGAGTATCTGATTTAGGACATTAATATTTTAGTACTAATACTTTGTTGCACGAAAGGAGATTCAGTGAGTCTAAAAAAATTCCTACAAGAAATCTAGGAAGAGTTTCTTCTTCAGAATCAATCCAGCATCTATAGGCAAATAAATCAATAGAAGAACTTCCAGTCTTGTAATAAGAAGGACTAAGAGAGTCCTGATCGAATCTAGAAGCAGTAGAAGCGAATATCCAAAGGAAGATATCACCACCAACATTTCCATGAGCATAAGGTTGAAGAAAAGTTCTCAAGGAAGACTAGAAGGAGCTATGAGATCAAATACCTTGGAGAGATCTCAATGAGCATCTAGTAAAAGGATAATCCTCAAAGAAGAACTCATTGGAGAAATTCACTATCAAGGAGAAGGCCCTGATAGTGAAGGACTTGGGACAATTATCACCATCTGACAATAATCCCAAGTGAAAAAGAATTTGGCAAGGAGTGCCAAATCCAAGAAGCAAAATCTAGTGAAGACCTCAAGACACTCAGAATCTTGAGAAGAAGATCTTGTTTAGGTAAGAAGCTTGAAGGAATATTTAGACATAATAAGCTTACCAAATCCAATATATTTGGATATTTCCTCTCACAGTAAAAGGCACCTCTTTTGGAAAGAAGATCTCTTTAAATATACAGTGAAAGGAGGAGATTACAAAAGGATAACAAACCACCAAAAATCCTAGGCTCATGAAAGAAAGTTCAAGACCATATTTTGGTGAAGATGAAGTTGTTCAAGGTAGCCTACAAAGAGCTACAACATCCTACACAAGGTAGCAACTTGGTGATCCTAGACACCAAGATCTACATCCTCTAAAGAAGTGGCAAAATATCTTTCAAAAAATGGTATGCAACTGTTTGTGCAAGTAGATTCATTAATTGGATTACTTATCAGATTTATTTAAGCACCTTAATTTGAATTGAATATGAAAATAAAATAATAGAATTAAATTCTTCAAAAGTGCAAAAACAAAAAGGTTCCTTTTAGGTTCATTTGCGCTTTAGAAGTTAATTAGATTTAGAATTTCAACTATCTATCAACTACCTATCATCTACTTTGGAAATCAAAAAGAAGACTAGCTCCTACTACCTTTGCTTTTAACAAAATTGCAGAATATTATTCTTGATTAGTTGTAGTAAATTTATTAAGTGCATTCTTGAGAGTGAATTGGAGTGATAAGGTTTAATCTATTAGTGTTTTGAAAAGTGAAATTTGTTAAAATTCATTTGCACTATTATTACTCTCAAAAGAAATTAGTTTTTGTACTTTGAAAAAGGTTACAAAATCTAGTTTATATCGTGTCTAAATACACTCTTGAAAGCACAAAACTTGCAACTCAAAGTGGCCAATAGAAGCCACCAAAATTGATTAGTACATGCAAAAAGAAAACTAACCAAAAAAAAGCTTCAAAGGTTGAGATTTGGTGAATCTCAAATCCAGAGCACTCAGGGGTTAGTGCAATTAAAAGAAAGCTTCATTCTATAGTATTTATAATCATCAATCATCCAAGCAAAAAGGGTAAGGAGTCTAGCCAAAGAGATATCCTTAAAACCCTCATTTTACACTCACTAATCTGCTACAAAAATCAGAAACTCAGACCTACAAAAGAGTGCAAGAAAAGGTGCAATAAAAGGATTCTATATACATGTAAAGGTTACATGGTATTACACTTCTACAATACATTAAACATAGAGAAATGAGTAGATTTAAAGATGCAATAATAGGCATAATAAGTACAGGAAAAAGGTAGCCAAAATAAGGGCCAAATATCGAGCGTTCTCCAACAACGAAAGGGCATTCTCTCCAAGAACAAATCTGTAAGATAAAGTAAGCTTTTACGTAAATTACATCAAGCATACCAAGGTTATTTATGTAAAGCAAAGGAAGTCTATCGAAATCATTTACGTAAATTATAGCAAGTTCATCATCGACATTTGCAAAGACAAGGAAGAAGCTATTTAGATAAAAAAAGGATAGAGCACATCCAGCTAATAGGTGACTCAAAGATTCACTTCTATCAACGTGAACAGAGAGCACATTGAAGGCATAAGCACCAAGAGAAGGATTTATGTTACATTGGTAATAACATCAATAGAGGAAAGCAAAATAGCTATCCCATCCTTGTTCGAAGCTCCAAGACGGATCACAAATTGCTTGTGGAAAAAAATATATTGCTTGTTACCCAAGAAAGCATAGCAAGCTAAGGAGAAGAATAGCGAAGGAGTTACAATCTCCTTCTTGAAGGTGTTACATCAAAATATGCATGCATGAAGTCCATATGCCACTTGGCATAATATTCCCTAACTCCTATCATATTTTATAATGCTCAAGAGATCAACATTGAGGAGTTAAAAAGTGCCAGCTTACATATGTTACAAAGGAGTAACATTCGGTGTAGCAGAATTACAAGAAATAAGTGGTAGCACTCTCAAGAAACATAGGTGCCACTTGTCCATCATTAACCATCATTAAATGCAGCAAATATAGAGTGAAAGACAGAGAGAAAAATTTATGTCTAAAGTCTATAATCACAGGGTGCAACGGTATCGTGGAAGTAAGATGTGGAATATCCTTCAATGCTCTAAATATTGAAGGTCAAGAGAAGATGTAAGCAACGACACATTTGGAACATCCAAAGTTCCAAGCAAATCATTGACGGAAGGGCCACATTTGGAACATATATTTGCCACCAAAATTCTAAGCAAATCGTTGACGAAAGGGCCACATTTGGAACGTATATTTCCAACCAAGGTTGCAATCATATCATTGCAAGGAAAGCCACAGAATCAAACATCCATAGTGCATGCACAACAAATACAACATCGAATATTGAATGATATAAGGTAAGCTTCATTCCACCATAATATGCTTTCTTTTATTTGGGAGTTATAAGGTTGAAATTAAAAGAATTCAACTACATTGAAAGCAAGTGGAATAATATATCATATCAATAAAATATTTGCAATATTAACATAGGAGCAATAAGGACTTCTACTAGAATTTATTTAAAATATTTGCAAATATTATTGTGATCTAATTTTCCAACATTAGGGAGTTATAAGGGTTACTACTTCAAATTAAATTATTGGAAATTAGATACACTTCAATCAAAACATAAGGGATATTTAAAGAGGATGTTATCAAAAGCCTTAGGCTAAGGTTAAAAAACTATATATATATATATATATATATATATATATATATATATATATATATATATATATATATATATATATATATATACTTGTCTCAAACACATCAAAAAGGGACAAATGAAATCCAATATTAAAACCTCTACATATTGATAAAAAGTGCTTAATAGGAGCAATAAGGAATAGATAAAAGTTGATTTTTGATATTTTCAAAGCCTTACAAAATCAATCAAAAATTTAACTATCTTTTCAAAAGCACTATATTATATCCCTAGGGAGTCATAAGTAATTCCATAAAATTTGGTAATATCAGCATTGATCATATATTATCAAGTTGCAAATTCATTGTGAAAATATAAGCTTTTACAAAACCTAAAATTCCATTAGGTGTATAAACTCTCATAACTAGGGAGACATAAGGAAGCCTACAAACCTAAGGAATAATAAAGGTTTCATCAAAATCAAGCTTATATATTTAGGAAGCCACAAGTTAATAGCTTTCTAAAACTAGGGAGCCACAAGGATGTCTACTTCCCAAAATATTGAAATTACCAATAAGAATAATTGCTTCAGAAAGGAGAAAGCAAGTGCCATAAAACTTGGAATCATGAAATTTGAAGAAATGTTAAACATAACTTCAAAAGTAATCCATAGTGAAGCCTTAGAAGATAATTTTGATACTATGGAATACTATCTTCAATCCCATCTCAATGAAGCAATTGACAATGGAAAAAGTTATATTCCACTTCCCTTAGACTTTGTGAGCATATTATACATGGTATTGCTCACATATAAACACTACAAGGATGAAAATGTAGAAAAAAAAAGATTTATAGAACTACTCAAAAAGAAGGTAGAACTTAACGAATCATATTTGGAAAGGTTTTTCAATCCTCATGTAGCATTGGCACTTTAGGTTCTACTAACTCAAAATCTTATCATGATGCCTTAAGTGGTTGTTCAGAAGCTTTTGTGCAGATTGAATACAAGAAAGGATAATCTCCCTTACAAGAACCAAGTAGCAACACAATCATCTATGAGAGCACAGAAACTAGATCCAAAGGCAAAGCTAAAGAATAAGAAGAAGAAAAAGAAGAATCCAAAGGAGGAATACAGTGCAAGGTCAATTGAAAGAAGAACCTGCAGCTTTAGCCTATTTTTTGCATCATCTGAATACTGAAGAAACCATAAAAGAACCAAATACCATTCACTGAAGGAAGATCCACATTGAAGACTAAAAGTCTTCAATACCCAAATATTGTAATATAGGGGGGTGTTAGAAATAGATCATATTACATTATTTGGGTCATGTAAATGTATCTACCAAGATACATTCTTAGGACATTATATTACTTTAAGGGGAAGTTACTTAGTTTCTTCATACAATGTAATAAATGCACAAGTGTACATGTGCAAGTTGTACATGTTCAAGTTATCCCTTGCACATCTAGATAGAGTGTTGGCCAAGGAACCTATCTTCCTATATAATGGCCTTATTGTCATAGTCATAGATATAGAGTGTAGACATAGAGAACGCATACAGTATAGTGTCATAGGGCTTAGATAAAGTCACCCATAGAGATATGGGTGCAATGTAGTCCGATAAGCATTATTTATGGAGTGTTTATTTCCTCCACAACTACATTGTATTCATTTCCTTCATTTCTATTTATAGTATATTTTTAGTCATCTCATAGATTTACTTTCTTTCATATTATTATTTTTGCATCTTGTGATTGCTATCTCCCATTGCATATAGCATCAAAAGCTAAAAACTATGTGATCTAATAATACTCAATACTATGACACTTGCAAAGTAAGCAAAATATCTTATGACTTCAATTTGAACATCAAATTTTGTAGACTCTTCAAAATAGCCTACTCGATAATATATGTATTCTACCAATTATTGTATTCTGGATAAAATAGATTATTGTATCTACTATGTTATCTAATAATCATCAATATTATAACACCTATAAAGTAAGCAAATTATCTTATCACTTCAATTTGAACATCAAATTTTGTAGACTCTTCAAAATAGCCTACTTGATAAATCTATGTATTCTACCAATTATTGTATTCTATATAAAATAGCTTATTGTATCTACTGGATAAATCTATGTATTTTGGATAAAATAGCTTAATGTATATAGTATGTGATGTAATAATCCTCAATACTTTGACACTTGCAAAGTAAGAAAATTATCTTATCACTTCAATTTGAACATCAAATTCTACAGACTCTTCAAAATCATTGTATAAATCATTGTCACTTCAATTATTTAATATACAAATCATTGTACAAATCTATGTCAATATATATGACATCTAACTCACAATAACATGCTAGAGATAACACTTTATTTAAGTTGAAGATTCACTTTTGTATTTATGTTCAGAATCCCTATATATTTACCTTATATTTAATTATCTTAAAGAAGTTTAATTTGCCAACTATTATTCTTGACTTGTTAATCTACTAATCTTCAAAACTATTTAGTTATTTTAAGGGAGATCTTTAATTTTCCAATTATTGTATCCACTATGTGATCTAATAATCCTCAATACTATGACACCTATAAAGTAAGAAAATTATCTTATCACTTCAATTTGAACATCAAATTATGTGGACTCTTCAAAATAGCCTACTGGATCAGTAGATTAATTAAAAGTTGATTTAAGAAATCACTAACTTTTAGCTTGTAAAATATTTTATGAAAGTGAAATGAACTTTCAAGGGATATACCCCTAAATTATGTCCTTGTCTTATGTTGGTCATGTGGACATATCAACTAGCATAGACCTGTATAAGTCCGACTATGAGAAGATAGCAATAAACAATTCAAAGGGACCTAAGACATAACACCAAATAAATATTTTCAACATAGTTGAGATGAGGAAATAGGAAGGGAAAAGAGGTGAAAGGCAAGCCATATTTCTCATCCAAAATAGGATTAGATAGAGTGGCATATTTATAATCCCAGGTGAAATTTTCGATGATTAAAGTTCAAGCAACATGACAGTTGTCAATTCCATGTTCGCCCAATAGATAAACAACATGGCATCCTGTATTACCCATCTCTTCATCTGGAAGACTACCATAAAAATAGCATGTAAATGAACACTAAAAATAAAAATGCATGTCATGCAATATCATAGCCTTCTATATTGAAGCAAATAAAACTAAAAATCAAAGGAAGACCAAACAAAGCTCTAAAATGAAAACAGAAGGAAGCCACTGTGGGTTTTCATATTGGTATTAATAAAACTAAAAATTGAAGGAAGACCAAATGAATCTCTAAAATGAAAATAGAAGGAAGCCACTATGGGTTTTCATATTGGTATTAATAAAACTAAAAATTGAAGGAAGACCAAATGAAACTCTAAAATGAAAACAGAAGGAAGTCACTATGGGTTTTCATATTGGTATTAATAAAACTAAAAATAGAAGGAATACCAAACGAAGCTCTAAAATACAATTTCTATACAACATACGCAATGCAAACAATTACCAGACACTATATATATATATATATATATAGATAGATAGATAGATAGATAAATGTGACATTAGTACACAGTCGAACAGGGTAGTTCGGATTTCAACATTCTAGAAGAGAATAATTTTCAAATCACCATGTCAATCGAAAATACAAATACAACATTTCCACAGTCATAATTTTTAGTAGATAGACACAAAAAAACTCATAACCATATTCATTCAAGGTGCCAAATACATAATAATTCTCCTTTTCAATAATAACAGGAAACGGGAAGTTGTTGTGGGTTTTCATATTGGTATTAATAAAATTGAAAATTGAAGGAAGACCAAACGAAGCTCTAAAATAAAAATAGAAGGAAGCACTACCAAAATGCTCAAATCCCTAGCTCTACCTTTGTCGTGTGCTACAAAATGTTGCTCAAAGCCCTAGCTCTACCTATGTCGTGTGCTGCAAAAATGTTGCTCAAAGCCCTAGCTTTGCCTCCATCATGCACTACAAAATGTTGCTCAAAGCCCTAGCTCTACCTCCATCACACACTGCAAAATGCTCAACAAAAATGCTTCTCAAAGCCCTAGATCTACCTTTGTTGTGCACTACAAAATGCTACTCAAAGCCCTAGCTCTACCTCCATCGTGTGTTACAAAATGCTCAATTGAAATGTTGCTCAAAGCCCTAGCTAGCTCTACCTCTATCATGCATTGCAAAATGCTCAATCAAAATGTTGCTCAAAGCCCTAGCTAGCTCTACCTCCGTCGCACGTTGTGAAAATATGCTCAACCAAAATGTGACCTAGGCTTTTCCCGTGGTCTTTATAATTTTTTTTCATTGAGACCCTAAGAAGGTGTTTTTAAACCACCCTCTTGGGTTTACCTAAGCTACCCTATTAGACCTAAGAGGGTGGTTAATAACCACCCTATAAACCACCCTCTTATACCTAAGAGGGTGGTTTAAAACCGCCCTCTTAGGGTGACCGTAATATGACGGTTATCCTAAGAGGGTGGTTTCTAATTGCTCTCTTAGGATCTATTAAGGTGGTTTTTTACCGTCGTAAAAAACTACCTTACTTTAGCCACCATTAAAGCCCTTTTTTGGTGTAGTGGCCATTTCAAAGGGGCTCAATGTCCATTGCTAGCAAGGTGAAAGCACACTCAAGATGCTTAAGAATAGAGCCAGTCCTAGAGAGCTCGATATCCACATCACCAAGGTGTATTAAGACACAAACTCAGTGTCTACACAACAAGCAACGACAACAACCCTATGTAAGAAACTAGCACTCATTGCAATGTGGACAATACAAAGGACAATGCAGCACATCCTACGTATAACAATGAGTGTCTTACCAAAGCTCCAACATGGAAGAACCGCTAGCCAAGAGAGAGCACTATTGCAACGCTTGAGAATCTTCATAGTTGAAGCCATCCTTATTGGAATATATCATCATATTTACTAAAGAAAAGTAGGAGCCATCTCATAATTTGTTATCATAGAGGAGGCAAAAGAAAGCTTGCAATAGTCGGCAATAATACATTGAGAATCCTTAAGACATTGGTATATTGAAGGTAAGAGTGCATGCAAAGAAGGCTCAAACACTTGTCTTGACAAGGAGGGAATATTGTACCACTTGGTACAAATATGTAAGAGAATATTTAAACTCTAACACTTGTGCTCAAGGAGGAAGAGCGCTCAACCAAGTAACACTCTCATCTTATCTCCAATTCTCAAGAGAAAAGCGCCCATATAAGTAACACCTTCCATATTTGCCCTAACGTCCAAGAATTTTCAACACTCAACAAGAAGGAATTCATCTTGCGCCACGTGGTCTAACACTCATCAAATACAAGCACTACTTAAGGAGGAGATAATATAATCTTGGTAACACCTCATGCCACTTGGCACACCCATCAAGAAGGTGGTAGCACGTTTGTAGCCACCATAAAAGGAGCACTCTTGGAGAGAGTTGAAGGGTATTTGAAGCCTACATTAAGTGAGAGTCTACTCAAAGCTTGAAGTCAATGAGTCAAAGGTGTATTTAAGACTATCATAAGAGGACATCCACTAGCCTTCTATAAACCAACAAGAGGATACAGTGCATTTCAAGGATTTTTAGTGCTCATCAACCTTACTAACGTATTATTTTATATAGGTTGATTAATTTGCTTTCATAAGGAGTAATAAGGGATAATATAAAGTTGAAAGTATCATTATCTTTATTTGCAAAATCAACCTTAAAATATTTGAGAGCAAATCAATGAGTTAATTTTCTTATCCTTAAATAGTATTATCACTCTAGCTTAAATACAATATTTACAATTAATATCATAGGAGGTATAAGCTTTTCTACTTGGAAACAAATTGTTATTATTGCAAATATCATTATTTTTTAAAATTCCAAGATTAGGGAGATATAAAGTATACTACATCAAACATAGATTATTGGAATTGAGAAATATTAAACTATTGGATATTAAGGGCTATAAAAGAAAAATCATTATTTACTTAAAGGAGTTGGAATTATTTACTTACACTTTTCTCATACTCATATTAAAGGGATAAAATAAATCCAACCATAGAGAACTTCAAATTGATAAGTGCATAGTTCATAGGAGAAATAAGGTGAAATAGAAGTTGATTATTGTCATTCTCAAAACATTACAAAATCAACCAAAAGGTGAACTATTACTTACTAAGCACTTTATCAAGCTTATAGATTACTCTTGTCACTAGGGAGACATAAGGATTCTACAAAACCTTAGTCTTGGAAAGGTTTTGTCAACTTGATTCATATACTTTAAACTAGAGAGTCATAAGGTAGTCTACTTTAAAGTCCTTTGAAATAGCCATCAAGGATACTCTAATTTTCTGAGAAGAGTAAAATCATTAACTAAACTTTAAAATCCTCAAGGCATTCTCAAATCAAGTAGGAGATATAAGGAATTTTACTCCAAAGGTTAATATAAGGAAACGTGAATGAAATAGTAATGAATACATTCAATAGTGAGGAACTATTTCATGTGGTGGAATTTTACTCCCAAAACCTAATAGATACCTTTGAAGGATACAAGATTTTATCTTCTAGTGAAAAGGAAATATTTTCATTATTCCTTAAAGAGGCAAAAGAAGGAAATTTTACAGCATTAATTGGTTATCTTCATGAAGTACTCTTCAGAGCATGGTGGAATACACAAAAAATAGTTATATTCATAGCAGAAGAATGTTTAATGGTATATCTATCATTAATTGTTTTTGAACTCATTCAAAACATAAAGCAAACTAGAAATTCTAGTCAATACTATTGTGATGATGTACTAATTCATCATGAAGCAGATATTCCTCTAACAACAGTGTAGAAATGAAGAAGAAGAAGAAGGAAGAGAAAACTTGACAAAAGAAAGCAAAACAAAAATACTCATCTGAATACAAACAGAAAGTATAATGAAGAAAGCACAAAGACTAAATTGAATGAGTATGTACCACCTTTTGTAGATAAATAGAGTAGGGTTTTACTTTAAAGTTAGTTACTTCAAGTATTGTAATAAATGCACAAGTTTTAATATGCAAGTTGTAAATGTACAAGGAGTCCACTTGTACATCAGGTAGATAGGTAGAGTAAGGACCAAGGAATCTATCTTCCTATATAAATTCCTCATAGTGAGTGTTTTCTATGTTGTAGTAGAACATATAGTAGTAGTATGGTACAATATAGTCCTTTCATATATGTTCATGGAGTGTTCATGTCCTCCATTATATAGCATTGTACTATTTTCATCACTTTCATTAATGGCATATTTCTGAGTTAATTGCAAATGTTCATCTTATTATTTTCCTACATATTATTGTGTCATTAGTTTATAGTTATCTCAGATTAGTTATCTTTCGTCTTATGGTTGTATTTTTTGAACTACCATCCCATCAAAAGCTAACATAAAATAACCTGACCAAACCAAATAGAAGCAAAAACAAAGAAAAATAAACTAAGTACCTCTAGTACTGGAAACATCCAGAGAAAGGATAGAAATAAGAGCTTCCCTTATTTGCAAATCCCACCATCTAGGAGGGTGGTCATAGTAAGTAAGATCACCTTTGTCCAAAGCCCTATTAGCTAAAGCATCAACACTCGTGATTTGTTCTCTAACCCCATGATTGTATTCAACTTTCAAAATTCCCATATGGATTAATTGTATCTTCTCAACTATTCTTTTTATTCTCCAATCAACCTTATGATTCCTAGGAGTCTTCAACAAACTAATCATGACTTGATATTCAAATTCAACTAACACATTTTTCCATATGACCTTAGCAACCTCTTGAATGCCTCTGAGGATACCATACCCCTCAACAAGGTTATTGGAAAGGATACACAAATTCTCAGTAAAAGTGAAAACCAGAAAACCATTTAAATTCTACCAAGACCTCCTACACTAGCTTTTACAGGGTTCTCCCTGAAGGCTCCATCAGTATTGACTTTTCCAAAATCCTTAGGAGGAGGCTATCAATTCCTTGTTCTATCCATCCTAAAATCCTTAGGAGGATATCAATTCCTTGTTCTATCCATCTTTTGATTACTCATATTCCCTTTAAGTTGGTTCCCTTAAAAGAGTTAATCTTCTATCTTTGCATCACTTGATCCCATCTTTGGTGGGAGTTCTAGGGGTGTTTAAGGAGTTTTTATATTGATTCAACTAAGTTGGAAATGATCTTTTACTAGATTAGTGAATTTCCTTCCTTTCTTGATTGAAAATCTAGTTGTTTATTTTCTTCCAGATATTGCAAGGTAGAATGGTAGAACCCATCCAAACTAGTTGCCTAATAAAATGATCAACACCCTCCTAATTAGGCCAATACCTCCAAAGTTGTTCAAAGGTAAAAAAATTGAACCATTGTAAGCCAAGTAAGATGGCCATTCTCCTCCATAACTCAGAGTCTATGGTATACTTAATAAAAATATGGTTGAGAGTTTCCACATTCTCTCCATACATTTCACATCTAAATGGGCCATGAAAACCATGTTTCATAAGTTGCTCACCAGTAAGCATCCTGTGATGCAATGAAAGCCATGTAAATAATCTCACTTTAGGCTAGATATTTTGAGTCCACAAATGAATATAAATGTCATATAATTTGTTGGGATTATTGTGGCATAAGGTCAAATAACCTTGAGCAACCGAATACTCACCCTTAGTAGTGTTGTTCCATACAAAATAGTCTTTATCATGGGACCAAGAGAGATATCTTATATGAAGTATTCTTTGGATATCTTTTCTTTGCCTCTTTGGCATTTGAATAGGCCAGTCCAATATCTACCAACCTATGAATTACCAATATGGTATCGATAGAAATTAGCAACCTTTATCTAATTAGCTCGATAAAGCTCCTCCATCCAATACCTCCAATCAGGAAACTAAGTTATCAAAGGCTGGTGACCATCCCAAGAATTTGTCTTGACCATTATGAATGATCCAAAATAACTTTTTCTTAATCAAATCCTCACCAGTCTTAAGAACCACTAAAATGGGAGAACCTTTAGTAGGCAATTGATAGCGAACAAGGTCTTCAAGACTTTTTTTCTCAACATATTTAGCACAAATATTCTTGGCCCAAAGAGCATTGGGGTTCTGCAAAATACTCCAATACAATTTAGCAGCTAAAGCCTTATTGTTATTAATAGTAGATCGAAAATGTAACCCCCCTTCATTCTTGGTAAGGCATAAAGTATCCTATTTTACCAAGTCTCATTTTCTTTTCTCCTTAGTACCACTCCAAAGGAACCGATGATTAATTTGATCCAGTTCTCGAAGAACTACCTTTGGTATATTCAACATAACATAAACATAAATAAGTGTAGCTTGAAGGATTGATTTTACCAAGGTAATTCTACCCCCAAATGAAAGCCAACTATTGGTCCACTTTCCAATTTTCTTCTTAACTCTATCCAATAACCAATTCCACTCTCTTTTTTTTGTCTTTCAATATTGATAGGAATGCCTAAATAAGTGATTGGAAGGGAGGTCTTCTTATATCTTAATTTATCCAAGGCCATGGATTCCTATCTCGAAGAGTAGTGAAAGAAAATAACTTTAGATTTGTCTTCATTGATCAATTGCTTAGTAGCATTAGAAAAATAGCTAATGATTTGCTTAATTTTAGAAGCTTCCTTGGTTGTAGTTTTACCTAACAGAGTAGAGTCATCAACAAATTGAAGATGAGAAATAGGCCTAGCTCCATGATTAATGGTAACTCCCTCAAGGGTTTTGTTTTCTTTATTTTTTGTTATAGTTCTACCCAAGCATTCAACAAGAATGGTGAATAAATAAAGGGAGAGGAGGTCACCTTGCCTAATACCTCTGGAAGCAGGGATTAGCTGAGAAGTCCTACCATTGATAAGAATAGATTAGGACACCGAAGAGATACATCCCATAATCCAATCCATCCAATCCTAAGAGAAGCCAAATTGCCTTAAAAATTTGACAAGGAAATGCCAATCCACTCTATCATAAGCTTTAGATAAGTCTAATCGAATGAACATAGATGGAGATTTTTGCATTTCCATGGAAAGGATGGATTCTTGAGCAAGAACGATCTCATCCACTATTTGACACCCTTCCACATAACCCCCTTGTTCAAGGGAAATAATCTTAAGCTAAAAAGGCTTCAACCTTTCTACCATGATCTTTGTAATGATATTGAGAAGAACATTGCATAAAGTTATAGGTCTAAAATTTGATATATGATCTACCTCTTGAGATTTTGGGATAAGAGTTATATAATTTTTATTGATAACCTTCAAAATTTCTTTGGCTTTCCTAGATTCTTCCACCACTTCTAATAAATAAACATGAAGGATATCCCAAAATGCTTGATAGAACTCAATGGGAAAACCATCAAGACTTGTTGGAAATAAAGCTAGTAAAAGGAGCAAAAAGGAGTAAAAAAGGTAAAAAATTTGTTTCAACGGTAAGCTTTGGATCTTACCCCTTTTACCTCCTTAGACGGTAGTTGACTGGGCAGGTAAGTTTGACTTGGATGACAGCTGACTGGGCAGGATTGGACGGCAAGGATGGCAAGGCGAACCAACTCATTTTCCCTTTCTCTTTTCCTCCCTATTTCTTCTATTTCCCTAACTTCCCTATATTCCCTAAGTTCGTTTATTTTTATGAGTATAAATACCAATGTAACCTATTATTCCTAAGGTTGAATACAATATTAATTTCCTATTTTTTGCTCCTAATTTCTCTCAAACCACATCTGGTATCAGAGTCGAAGCCAAGAGGGCACGAGGATTGAGGCAAGGGAAGCCCAAGGATTGAGGAGAGGGAAGCCCACAGCACACAGCCCGTAGTGAGGTCGATATGGGGCCCGAAACATGTAGCTCAAGGTGAGAGAAGCTCGAAGCATGTGGATCGAGGTGAAGTCTGGAGCAGGACAGCACAGCAAGCACGTAGAGACAGAAGCGATGCAAGAGAACCAATCAAAGAGCGACACATGGCGAGAGGAGAACAAGACCCACGCTGACTGGATGACTTAGAAGCTGATGTGGATAGACAATGTGGTAGTGAAGGGAGCAATGTTGCAAGGAACGGTTGGCTAATCAGAGTCAAAATGGGCGATCCCTGATTACCCAAAGGCAATCATTTCAAAAGGTGCAAACCCAGGGTTATAAACCCTTGCATTGCCTCCATCCTACTGAATGTGGGATTATTTTTTTTTCTTTGCAATCGATGACAAGAGCTTGTTAAATACAAAATCCTCCTCCTCCATACTCAGTTGTGGGTGTAGCTCGAGTGGCTAAGGTGCAACACTTGTGATCTGGGTGTCATGGGTTCGAATCCCACTGGGCACTATTTTGCTTTATTTTTTGAAATCGCTTGGAAAGCATAGTTGAAAAGGATCGCGGATCCTTTAAGTTTTAAATTAAAATCTGTGGCGCATTGGTCTAAGGTTTTGTGACTATAAAGAGGTCACGGGTTCGAATGGGCTAGAGATAAATTTTGTTTAAAATTTTTTATTATTTAAATTTTAGAAATTTAAAATTATTAAATATTAATTTAATAAAAATTAATTTATAATTATTTTAAAACTTAGGTTTTAATGATTATAAAATTATTTTTTTATTAAATATGAATATTTAATGTTTTTTAATAAGTTTAAATTTTAAAATTTTGTTGTAAAAGCCTTGAAGGCTTAATATTGTCATCCACAAAGAGATTGTATATTTCACTTTTTTGTGAAATACTCAGAGATTGAAAGAGAAATTGATAACTTTACTAAGAGGAAAGAGTGTGTAATAAGCCTAAGAGGCTTAGTATTTTATAAAAGGCATTTGATGATCAGACCTAATGGGTGTTATCATGCCTTATGTGCAATTCTAGCAAGGGAAGGTGCATAAAGGTTTGATGAAAAGGTAAGAGGTTATGGACTCAACATTGTGTTCAGTCAACTTCAAAATGCAGTAATCGCACATCAAAGGCATCCTGACTCAAGGTACGAAGCGGATTTTGAAGATAATTCATTTAGAAGTCAATTTGAACAATCAGAATCCATCCAAGCTGCACCACAAGAATCAGAGTACACACACTATAGCATTTCAATGGAAATCCTAGAACCACTATCACCAAAAATCATACCAATAAGTGACAACAAAGAAGAAGTGGCAGATAACTTTGCAAATCAGGAGATCGCATCCCCACATCAAGAGGAGCAAGCAGTCAATGATAGAGTAGAACAAGTCATATTTAACTTAAATTTGTAATTTCTTCCTTCTTCCTTCTTCTTCTTTCTTTCATTCAACAAAGTACTTTTGTAACCATGAAACAAAGAGAGTTTTTGGTAACTATGGCCTCACACAATATCTTACCTATCCCAGAATTTAATGGTTATGACTATGAGTACTGGTCTATAAATATGAAGACCCTGCTCATAGGAAGAGGTTTGTGGGACATCGTAGAGGAAGGCTATACAGAACCCACAGACTGGACCACACTTAATGCAGCAGACAAGATGTTAGAATTAAAGTGCACTATGCCTTCACCTTGACACTTGTCAGTTTCTCTTGACAAGTGTCATGTGTTTCATATAGGCTTAGTCTCAACATTTGGTATCAGAGCAGGCTTTCCCTACCCTGTGAAATCCTTGAGGGGGGATTTCCCTCATGGAAATCCTTCCTCCCCCCTCATCCTTCTCCCCCATTTTTTTTCCAAAGCCTAGGGAGTATGCTCTCCATTTTTTAAAAATGGATCAGAAACCAGATAGCTTGAAAATTAATGGCTGCCCCCAAAAAAAAAATTTAGATCCATTTTTCCCATATGTATCCATCTACACAATTCCATTAGTTCAGTCTCTGCCATAGCTTAGTCTTACACAATATTGTGTGTTCAAGAAATCTGCTCGTTGTAATGGACAGATTGCTGTGTAATAGACATGATGCTGTGGGAAGCATATTTTATTACAAATTTGAGGAGATCTTTGTTGCTGGCGAATGATGAAATCGTAGAGCAAGAATGGAGAGCGCGTTGATCGTGTTTGATTTTCTTTTTTAGATGCTCATTGCTGAGCTGGTCGGCCAAGGTGGGCATGGCATTGTTAATGGTGGAGGAGGGCCATAGGTCGGCGGAGCCTCGGATGCGCCCATTTTTTTATTCATATTGTGTACCTTTTCCATCGGTGGGCATCGAATCTAAGCATAAAAGTGCAGCAGGAGGATCTGAGAAACCTTCCCAAGGTGAAGGCCGCCCTGACGGCGACGAGAACGGCAATGAACGACCATTTATGTCCTACCGATGCAGCAGGGGACTATTGATCTCCAGAGCGGTATTCTGAATGCCGAGGAGATGGATTATAAAACTATTTTTTAGTTACTTTTTTTCAGGCCTTCAACGCCCTGGAGAAACCCCAGGCAGTTTTCAGCCTGAAGTACATGCTTCTCTGCAAGATCATGGTGAATCAGGCGAACGACATGGTGGGACTGATTTCTTCGAATGTAGGGTTGAACTACATGGGTGTCGAGCTGGATGCCATGAAGGCAGTGGCAGACACGCACTCGAAGAGGTCGCTGAAGGACTTTGAAGTGGCACTGAGAACTTATCAGCCACAGCTGGAGGAAGATCCAATTATTCACAGACACTAACGTAACATACCGATGGAATGTTGATGTTGACGCCAGCAAAAAGCCATCTATTTTTTTTGGGAGGACCGATGATAGGTGTGATAAATAATGGAGACTGTTGCGCTGGCGATTTTGCAGTACAAGTACTGTGCTACCATGGATCAATGATGTTCCCCATCGACCTCGACTCTCGATACTGTTCCACTACTCGTCAGGGATGCAGGCCGTCATATTCACGTTAGCTTCGATCCAAGGAATATTTTTTTCTGGTTCTCCTGCTCAGATTTAGCAGTCCCCTTGGTGGTGTTGAATCGAAAGGACCGCATTGGAGAAAAAGTAGGAAGTTCCCTGATGCGACGGCGCTGGTGACCACCAACGACGGTCGCTACTTCTCCAACGGCCTTGACCTGTGCTGGATCGATGAAGACCCAGCGAGTATCACAGACAAATCCAAATCTATGGAGAATCCTCGAGTGATCCTCACCCAGAGTTTTGGGACTATGGTATTCATCGTAGTGAGGGTAGCAGTTTGTTGAATGATGACAAAGAGCCTTCAGATGGAGTGCAGAGGTCTGTTACTGAATGGTGCAATCAAAATAATATTGAATATATTGAGGCTTGTGTAATCAATGATGCCTTTGATATATGTATGTGAATCAATGGGGATTCACAAGGAGTTACGTGCATCCGGGAAGCCCTTTCTGCTCACACGTGGCCTGGTATTTCTCCAACTAGCCGCAGCCATGCTTCCCAGGTGCGCGCCATCACCAAGACCGCCACGCTGACCCTTTTTTTGATGTGGTATTCCATGCAAATTTTGTCAGATTGTGCACTACTTTAACCGTTATTCACTCCTAAAAAATAGTTGAATCTGCATGAGAACGTCTAATGGCATGCATCGTAGTGATGAAGCATCGCGTTTGAAAGTAGCCAGTTGTTTTAGTTTACGCACCCCCCTATGCCCGACACCTTAGCTTCGACGACCTTTGTGAGGAGTCGCCAGTGACAAAATCCATCGCAGAATATGGAGATTGGTGTTTTTCCGTTCACCGGCTTCCAAGTTCATATGAGAATGGGTCCAAATGCTTTTTTTATTATTGAGTGGAAATGCTTTCTTATTAAAAATAATGGGTTGATTTTTTTTATTAAAATGCATAGGCCATAATAATAGGGTTGGCCCATTATTCTTTTATTAAAGTGGAGGGTCCCACCAAAATTCCCTCCTGGAAAGGGAAAGTTTTTCTAAATGGGTGAAGGGGGAAATTGTGATTAACAGTTGTTGGACCACTATTATGCATTTTTAAATGTAAGAGGACTGTTTTATCGGTCAATTTTTTATTGTATTTTCACATTGAAAGTGGAAGTAAAAGGCTTAAACATAGGGGTATTTATAGTCATTGAAAACAGTTTTCCACGACGGACACAATGGTGGTGTCAGTTTTCTACCTTGGAGTGCATTCTTGATTGTACCCGACACTCCCAAGGTACTTGTAAGTGAACCTAGTATCTAGTATTCTCCTATTTCTACTTGGCAGATGCAAAGGCTAGTTACCCATGCATTCCGGTAAGATGAGGTACCTACCATAAGGACACTTATTCCAGGGACTACAGACATAGACACCCTAGACTCTATCTGATGTTTTTTTTTTGGATCTACTTCTGAAGACTACAGACGAAGACACTTCAGAAGATTCTCTTCTTTTCTTCTTCTCCTCCATATTTGGATCTTAGCTCATTTTATTGTATTGAGTGCATTTTCGATAGAGACCGACACCTTCTAGATTGAGTTCACCATGAGGAGGGACTTGATATTCATGGTGGATCTAGTCAGTGACCTACAAGAGGCAACATCCTCTGAGGATGACCTGTAGAGGCAACAGACCCAGAAGTGGCTAACCCTAAGGCACCCATGATGACCCTGAGGCACTTAGACAGCTGACCCAGTGGCAACAGACCCATGGAAGTGGCTGACCATGAGGCAACATGATCGAGATGTATACACAGTGAATCTAGCATTATTCACAGTTGGAGAGCCAAGCGCAAAACGCACGAGCCTAGACCAAATCAGCAATAAAAGAGGATGATAGGTTGTTTTAGAGAAGTCAACATTAAGGGGGAATGTTGACTTTCCCAACACAAGAAAACTCAAAAAGAAGAGAAAAAGAGTAACTCATCTGCTCTTTCTCATCTCCAAGCCGCATTGGAGAAAAGCATATTTCCTAGAATTGTTGCTTGTACGACTGCTCAAGACACATGGAAAGCATTGAGTGATGGATTCCAAGGTAGTAATCAAGTGAAGCAAGTAAGGCTTCAAACACTGAAGAGATATTTTTAAAATCTTCAAATGAAAGATGATGAAAAATTCGATGATTATTGTGTTAGAGTAAAAGCAATAGTAGATAAAATGGTTACACTAGGCGAAGCAATCAAGCCTGAGATAATTGTAATAAAAGTGTTGCGAAAACTTACACAAAAATGGAACCATATTGCCATAATTATAGAAGAATCCAAATATCTTTCCATTTTAACATTCGATGCATTAATCGGATCGTTAATGTCACATGAAGAGAGGTTTCCTAAAACTCCTTCAACCAACTATGGAGGCAATGATAAGGCCTTCACTTCCAATGAAAACAATGGAAGAGGACGGGGAAGAGGTCAAGGCAGAGGCAAGCAAAGAGGTAGAGGTAGAAGCAACTACAGAGGAGTCAATCAGAATAGAGGAGGAAATTCCAATAAAGGAGGTAACTCATATAGAGGAGGCAATCAGCAAAGAGATGGAAATCAAAATCGAGGAGGAAATCTAGGACAAAGTGGAAATCAAGGGCGAGGAAGTGACAAGTCTAAATCAGCTTGTTTCAACTGTGGCAAGCTAGGTCACTTCGCTCACAACTGTTGGTAAAAATCTTCACAAGGCAGCAGTATCCAATATAGTAATTATGGAGAAGAAGATGATACCTCTAATATTTTTCTGTCATATGGACAATCAGAACAGAATCTAAATGACACATGGATTCTGGATACTGGTTGTTCAAACCATATGAGTGGCAAAGAACATTTATTTTCTACTCTAGATTCCACTTATAAATCCTAAATAAAATTAGGGGATGATAAGACATTGCAAGTAGAGGGTATTGGAGCCATGGAGGTTCCAACCAAAGAAGGACTAAAGAAAGTGCATGACATCTATTACACTCCAAACCTCCAACACAATCTGCTAAGTGTTGGGCAAATGATGGAGAACAATTACAAGCTTGTATTTGATGAAGGACGATGTATCATTTTTTATTAAAATAATTGTAATTGTGTCATCACATAGGTCCCCATGACCAAGAACAGGTTATTCCCTCTTAAATTTGATGAGCCAGGAGGAGCTCAAATTGCAAATGTAGCTATAACAAATCCAAGTGTGCTTTGGCACTTGTGATATGGTCACCTTAATTTTGCTAGCTTTAAACTTCTAAATTCTCAAGCTATGGTGATCGGACTTCCCAAAATCAATGAACAAAAGGAGGTTTGTGAAGGATGTGCTTTGGGAAAGCATTCAAGGTCAAAGTTTCTGAAAGGACAAGCGTGGAGAGCCAGCTATCTACTTCAGTTAGTACATTCAGACATCCGTGGACCAATGCAAACACAGAGTCTCGAAAACTATTCTTATTTTCTCACTTTCATAGATGAATTCTCTAGAATGTGTTGGATTTATTTTTTGAAACATAAAGATGAAGCTTTTGATTGCTTCATAGATTTTAGAAACAATGTAGAGAATCAAAGTGGGAATTATGTAAAATGTCTTAGGACTCAGATCGAGGAGGTGAATACTCCTCAAAAGCATTCTTGAAATATTGTAAAGCAAGTGGGATCAAAAGGAAATTTACCACTGCCTATACCCCACAACAGAACGGTGTGGTAGAGCGAAAAAATTACACCATAGTTGAGATGGCAAGATCGATGATACAGACTAAGCATCTAACTCATATGTACTGGGCAGATGTTGTAAGAACCAGTGTATATATTCTAAATAGAAGTTCTACTTCTATTTTATATGGTGTCACTCCTTATGATGTGTGGTACGAAAAGAAACCTAATGTAAAGCACTTCAAAGTGTTTGGTTCTTTAGCATATGCACACATTCCTGATGAGAAAAGGAAGAAGCTTGATCCAAAAATTCAAGCTTGTATATTTGTAGGGTATTGTGAGTCTACAAATGCATATAGACTCTACAATCCCAAGACTCATAAAGTTATACTCTCTAGGGATGTAATTTTTGATGAAGGGGGAGAATGGGGTCATCAAATAATTTTTGTTGATGATGAGTCCCAATATGTAAATTCTTCACAAATATAGCAGGTACAGCAGGTGTCTCCCAAGAAAGGCACACCACCCCCTCCAAGGCCAAGCAGGAGTACTACATCAAGTACATCAACCACCAGTCCAAGTCCTTCTCCACAGAGATCAGTAAATTCTTCACCAATGGACATTGACTCTCCATCAAGAGGCAGAAGAACTTTACAACATCATCCTTCCTTTCAGATGCTAGATCAAAATTTCCAAAGAAGATTCACTAGAAGCCAAGCTAGTGAAATGAATTCAGTTCTGCAGCAACTTGAGAATTTGCCATTGTATGGGGATGATAACTCCCAAGAACCTAGAGATGTAGTCAATTATGCTTTATTGGCTAGTGCACAGCTAGAACCAGCTAGCTATGATAAGGCATGTACTCAAAATGTATGGCAAGAAGCCATGAAAGAGGAAATAACCTCTATAAAAAATAATTATAAATGGGAGCTAGTAAAGCTACCTAAAGGTAAAAAATGTGTTGGATGTAAATGGGTCTACAAGACCAAGTACAATGTTGATGGAAGAATTGAGAGGCATAAGGCGAGACTAGTAGCAAAAGGTTTTAATCAAAAATATGGCATTGACTATGAGGAAACTTTTGCTCCTGTTGCAAGACAAGAGACAATCAAATCAGTTCTTTCCTTAGTAGCCCATAAAGGATGGAATGTTCAACACATGGATGTAAAGAGTGCTTTTCTGAACGGATACTTAACAAAAGAGGTTTATGTTCAACAACCTCAACATTTCCAAGAACAGGGAAAAGAGAACCTTGTTTATAAATTGAAGAAAGCACTTTTTGGCCTCAAGCAAGCACCAAGAGCTTGGTACTCACGCATTGATGGATATTTCAGTGAGTATGGATTCACAAGAAGCAAAAGTGAACCAACTCTGTACTACCTAAAGCATGGAACAAACATTCTCATAGTTTTTTTGTATGTGGATGATCTAATATTTATGGGTGGTAACAATAAAATGAATATGGAGTTCAAAAACTCCATGATGAAACAGTTCGAGATGAAAGATCTTGGTTTAATGTGATACTTCCTAGGGATGGAAGTGCATAAATCAAATAAAGGGATATTCATATGTCAACACAAGTATGCTCGAGACATGATCAAGAAATTTGCCATGGAGTAGTGCAAATCAGTTGCAACTCCTACTGGACATGGGATCCAATTGAGCAATGACGATGGAGCATCAAAGGTTGACATGACCACTTACAGAAGAATGGTTGGGAGTCTGATGTTTCTCACCAACACCAAACTCGATATTCAATATGTTATTTCTCTAGTTTCAAGGTTTATGGCTAGTCCATATGAGTTGCATTTACAAGCAACTAAAAGAATTTTAAGATATGTAAAAGGTACATTGGATTTTGTAATCCATTACCAAAAATGTAATTCTGTGAAATTAGTTGGCTTCAATGACAGTGATTGGGCTAGCAACATAGATGATAGGAAATCTACATTAGGAAATTATTTTAGTCTAGGATCAGGACTAATTACATGGAGTTCCAAGAAACAAATTGTTGTAGCATTGTCATCAATTGAGGTTGAGTATATAGCCATCACTCATGCTAGTACTCAGGCCCTATGGTTAATAAAAGTTCTTGAAGAGATTGGAGAAAGTCAGAGTGGTCCAACTCGACTATATTGTGATAACATAAGTGTCATTCAGTTGGCATACAATCTAGTCCACCATAGCAGATCAAAGCATTTCAATATGAAGTATCACTTCATTCGAGATATGGTGGAACAACAAATAGTTGAGCTTCAAAATTGTAACACTTTGGATAATATTGTTGACATCTTCACCAAAGGTATAGCTAAATCTCAATATATAAATCTGAGAGGCTGTATAGTCAGTCCTCTCAACTTTAATGGGGAGAATGTTGGAAATAAAGCTAGTAAAAGGAGCAAAAAGGAGTAAAAAAGGTAAAAATTTGTTTCAATGGTAAGCTTTGGATCTTACCCCTTTTACCTCCTTGGACGGTAGCTGACTGGGCAGGTAAGTTTGACTTGGATGGCAGCTGACTGGGCAGGATTGGACGGCAAGGGTGGCAAGGCGAACCAACTCATTTTCCCTTTCTCTTTTCCTCCCTATTTCTTCTATTTCCCTAACTTCCCTATATTCCCTAAGTTTGTTTATTTTTACGAGTATAAATACCAATGTAACCTATTATTCCTAAGGTTGAATACAATATTAATTTCCTATTTTTTGCTCCTAATTTCTCTCAAACCACAAGACTTGGGGATTTTCCTTTTTGTAATTTAAAAACCACTTGCTAAAGCTTATTGATAGTAACTAGAGCAGTCAAAATTGAGTTCTCATCAAAAGTGATAAGAGTAGGGATAGCTTAAAGAATATTTTGTTGAGAAGCCAAGTCAAGATGTGCAACAACAAAAATATTAGAAAAGTAATTGACAACAATAGATTTCATGCCATCCCAAGTGTAGAAAACATATCCATAATCAGATTTCAAGGAAGAAATAAAGTTGTGAGATCTTTGAGCTAGAAGAGATTTAGGAAGAAATTTGTGTTTCAATATCCTTCTTTGAGCCATTGGATCCTAGATTTTTGCTTCCATAAGAGTTCTTCTCTTTTTTCCATTCCTCTAATTGAGCTATGAGTCTAATTTCATTTGTACTTCTACTCTTTGTGAGGCCATCTAAATGAATTTTCTTATTTAAATTTTCAAGTTGAGCAATAACTTCATGTTTTTTGTCGAACATCTCCAAACTCCTAGTTCCAAATATTGATTTTGGATTTAATGTATTGCAACATTTTGGTAAAACAAAACATCTTAGTCCTATACCTTGGTTTACCTTCCTTCCACCATTTTTGCACTTGGGTTCTAAAGGAACTATCTCTAAGCCACATTAACTAAAATAAAAAAGGTAAGAAACTCACATTGGTTTTCCAAATTTCCACCATGACTGGCTAGTGATCCGAACCAACATTGTTAAGAGTCTTCACCTTAGGAATGTGACCATGGATTAAGAAATTGTCAGAGAACAAGAACCTATCCAATCTCTCCATGATACAAGCTAAGCCTTGCCTTCTATTAGACTAAGTCATAAGGTCATTATCTGGTTGGATGTCCATAAGACAATGGTTTACAATATATTCATTCATGAGGTCAGTGATTTTGTCTAAATTTTTATTTCCTCCCATTTTCTCATCCAGAGAGAGGATGGTATCGAAATCTCCTTTGATCAAGATCCAATCTTTAATAAAATGAGAGATAATATAAGTTATATCCTTCCATTGTCTTCTCTTTTCCTCTAAATTAGTCGAAGTATAAATAGTTATGCAAAGCATAATTTGTTTGGAATGTCTACTTTGAATAGCTATAGCCAAAAGACCTCATTTGCCAACCTATTTTTGAATAACTACCTCTTTTAGGTCCCAAAGGTAAGCAATGCCACCAGAAGTCCCTTGGGAACTAATGGAAGAAAATTTTCCAACTGACCAAATTTTACTAGCAATTGAATCCATTTCCTCTATTGAAATATTTGTTTCCTGGAGGAAAACAAGATGTGGATGGTTTGTTTGAATCATTCTTCTAATTTCATTTCATTTTAAAAGACTCCCTTTGAGTCTTCTAATATTCCAAGTGATGATCTTCACTAATACCAAGGCTAAAAAAATTGGTAAGGCCATTAATCTTACCTTCCTCTACAAGCTTTTCACCTTCTTTTACCATATGATGTTGATTGGTATTATGATCTGCCTTTTGGTTGGAATCCATATTTAGTTTTTTTTCCTGTTTCTTGACTTACCCTAATTGAATCTAGGATGGCTTCTAACCTTGAAGAATGTGTGTACAAAGCCAAAGTGTTACTGGAAGATTCAACAAAGTCTATCTTGGGACCTGTATTATTTTAAGTCTCAACATTTAAAAGATTGTTTTTCTTGTGTATATTTCCTCCTTTTTTGCCTGTTGAAAACCTTTAATTTATTGGTTTTTCTTTGAGTCCTTCCCTGCATCTTTAAATTGTGTTTCTAAGATTTTTCTCTCTATTATTTCCTCTTCCTCTCCTAATACATCATTTGTGGAAAGAATTTCAAACATATTAGTTGATAACTTTGATTGATCCTTCATAACTAGTTTTTTTTAGTGTTCTTCTTCTTAGGTATTTGGAAATCTGCTAAGTTTGTATCCTCTTTATTTTGATCTAGAATTTTATTTGGGAAAGCACTAGCCAAATGACCATATTCATGATAAATTCTACAACTAAAATGAATGTTCTCATAGTCCACCACTTACTCCCAAGTGTCCTCCCCAAATTGTAATGAGATCTCTTCAAGTAGGGGTTTGTCAAAATCCATTAAAATATAAATCTAGGCATAAATAATATGTTCATTTTTTAGTACAATCATTAGTCATCATAAAATTTCCCAAAGAGTTTCCAATTGAATAAAAAATAGTCAAATTCTAGAATTCAACTAGAAGGCCAAAGAGTCTAACCCACACAGGACCTATAGAAGGCATCTCTTCTTCGACTTTAAATTTAGTATGCCAAGGCTTCATGAAAAGCCCCGTCCTTCCAAAGAACCAAGGACCCCCTTGAAATGTTCTCTCTATCTTAATTATTAGCAAATAAAATAATAAAATAACCATTTGGATAAATAGAGATTTGTAATTCACCTTTTTTTTTCCAATTTTTTGCAACCCAAACTTTGAAAGCATATAGACTTTGATGAAAATCCAAGAAACAACAAATTAGTCCTCTTTTTTTCCAGATCTTCTATGCTAGTATGAATGATGCCCATATCTAGCTTAACAATCAAAGTTCCATCAGTTGACCTAAGAAATCCCAACCTAGTTTTCCTAGGATCAATCTTAGGTATTCTCAGAGGTTTATGGGAAACCCTAATATTAATGTTAGCATTAGGCTAAGGTCTTCCACTATGGAGGGCATCCCTAAATTTCATTTTTTGGGCTGAGTCTTTGAAATCCTTGCCCTTGAAATGGGTTTCCATAGTGGATTTGTTTTGGGGGGTGCTCCTTAGCACCGAATTCGCTTGAGATCTGAACCATTTTTTATTAGTTGCTTGAAACTTATTTCAAGATTTCTTTAATTCATGCCTTGGACACCAAGAAAAGGTATGGTTTTCACTTTTAATTTGTGCAACAAATTTGAAGTCATTTCTAATAAAGTTCATAGCATGAATATTTGTTGAAAGACATATTGCTAACCCATATGGGGTATTCTGTAGCATATCCAGCTAAAATATTGAGTAGAAACCACAAAAATGTTGGCCATTAGGGCCCGAATGCCCCAAAAAACAATCTTTGGAGTCACTTGCACTCAACACAAATGAAATCCTCGCATAGTCACTCGCTTTCAAAAAACTCAATCATCCGCCTAAAAATATGCACTCCTTTATAAAACTTGAGTATAAGCAATGTCGTATACATTATGCTACCAATACCTAAAAGTATCATAATACAATATTTCCTGCATTATCAATTGCTTCTATAATTCTTGCATGTAATTCTCCTCCATAGTTATCTTCCTAATCAAGCTTTCATTTTTCCTTGTATGATAATTGATTGAATATTTTGTAAAAGCTTATCTTGTACCTCCTTAACTTACCCAGTATTCTATAAAATATTTTTGAAATAATTGATTGCTTCCTTCCTTATATATTCTTCATCAATGTTTCTTCCATTTGTAGTTAAAATATTTTTGATGTGATTAAAAAAAAATTGTTGTAGCATGAAAGTATTTTGTGTTTCTATTTCCTTTGTTGAGATTTTATTCCCTAGATTTTTGGAACCAATATGACTCATCCTTTTTCAATGCATTATGATAATGAAGAGTAATATTGTATCTTTCATGTAAGAATCTTGATTATTTCGATTAGTTTGTAGTATGTATTATAATTTTTTGGGCTTGGATTCAATTTCTTTTTTTTCTCAAAAAAATCATGTGGGAGGGTGGCAAACAGGATAGTAAAAGGAAGTATCACTTAGTCAAGTGGGACTGTATTATCAAAAGTAAGAAGGAAGGGGGACTTGGTCTTAGATGCATTTTTTATCATCAAAAGGCTCTAGCAACAAAACTTGTTTGGAATATGGTTACTACCAAATATTGTTGGTGGTCCAACCTTTTGATTCATAAGTATAACTGTAAAATCCAAAATGGTAAAATTCTCAACATTTACATTGGGAAGAAATCTCTAATTTGGATAAATATTGAAAGATCCATGGAAACTATATGTAAGCATTTGTCTTGGATGCCTGGAAATGGGGAAAAGATAAAAATTCTTGAAGACAAAATCATGGGAAATTTTAGACCTACCATTTTGGACAAATTACAAGATTGGCTAAATTCTTCTAACTTGCAATTTCTTTCTCAAGTGGTGAATTTTGTTGCCCCTCCAAGAATCAAGTCTTACCATGATCTTAGAATACCTCAAAATTTAATTGAGGACTGGAATTGTTTTATTACTTCAATGGAGGGTAGAACTCCTCTCGATCCTTTGGCTAAAGATAAGTTAATTTGGGGGAGTATGAAAGGTTCAAGTATTTATTTTGTCAACAAAGGTTATAAACTGATTCGAGGTTCTTCCCCTTCTATGCCCAAATGGAGACACATTTGGCACAAAGGTGCTATTCCTAAAATCATTTTTTCTTTGGCTCTTATCTTTGAATAAGTAGTTAACCTGGGACAACATTCAAAAAAGAAATTTGGAGAGTCCAAGTCAATGTTCTTTATGCCATGTAGATGAAGAAAGCAGAGACCATCTTCTTGTGCATTGTTCCTATGTCAAGGAAGTTTGGAGATTAATTCTCTCTAATATTGCTTTGACTATTCCTACACCTAATTCCTTTGAAGAAGCTATGAACATGTACTCTCTTATTTTGGGTTTGACTAATTTTGCTCTTTGGCCCATACAGGTGAAGCAAATGATGCCTAGATATCTTTTTTGGAGTGTTTGGAAAGCAAGAAATGATGTCATATTCAAGAACCAATTCTCTCCTCCATGGGCTATGGCCTCAAATATTGTTGCCCTTTTAAATGAGACTGCCCCAAGAATTCATGTCAAGAAGAAAATAATAAATTATGATCCTGCCCCCTTGATATTTGTTGGTTACTCCCTCTTCTTTGATGGGGCCTCAAAAGGAAACCCAAGAGCTATTGGAGGTGGAGGTATCTTATTTCTCAATGGTAAAATTAGTGTGAAGTTTGTTGTTGGATTGGGCCTCTCTTCAAACAATAGTGTTGAGGCTAATGCTCTAAAATTGGGATTGATTTTAGCAAAATAAAAGGGATGTGACTCGATTCAGATCTTTGGTGATTCAAAACTCATTATAAATGCCATCAAATTTGGTCATTGTAAGTCCATCAACATCTTGTATGTGACAAAGATTATCAAGATTCTATTGAAGCAATTCTCCAAGATAGAATTACATCATGTGTGCAAAAAATATAATAGGGAAGCAAATAAGATGGCTAATGTTGGAGTGAACTTGACTCTTGGAACATGGCATATTTGGAAAAACTATATTGAAATTGAATGACAATGGAGAAGACCTACAATTTTAATAGGGTGACAAGAACTCAATCAAATATTATGGCAATAAAATTATATTTGTTGGCTCAAATTTGATTTGCTTTGTAACTGTTCACTTTGTGTAATAATTTTTTTATTATTTTTTTTTTTTTTGTTTTAGAAATGTTACTAAAATATTTGGCATTTCAAATCTTGATTTGCTCCTTTTAATATTTCATCTTTTGAAAAAAGTTGCACATATATGATCCTTAAAATTTTGCTTCATCCCTCTATAACATAACCATATGGAATAAATTGAGGTCTTGTAGCTAAATAAGTTAAAAGTAAAATGGCTTTGGATGACCATTATTGGGTAAATCATAATTCAAAATAATGGGTTTGTGATCTGATCCTACTTGCATTAAAATATATAAAGAGATTAGGATAACAAGAATCTATCCAATATTTCTGCTATATGAGTTTTCTTAATCTATCTATTTGGTATGAAACTAAATAGTGCGGAAGGAGGAATCGTTTTTATATTGAATCGCTTTTTGATTGTAAGGTAGAAAAACCACAATAGACTTAATTAATATATTTTTTCAATGATGCCTTATTATCATATTTGGATTGCATTTAAATACCTAGTCTAATAGTTGTAAGAGTGAAGGGTTGTGACCCTAGAATATAATTAATAAATAATATAAGTATTAGGACATGTTAGGAGGGTCCTAACATGCCACCCCCCTTAAAGGAGCTTTGTCCTCAAAGCTGGAAATTTGGAAATTGTTGTTGGATATCTTGAAAATTTTCCCACATTGCATCTTCTAAAGGTAGACCTTTCCAATGGATTAAAACTTTCGTGATATCGTGAGTATGAAGGTGACGCGAGCGGTGATCCAAGATAGCTTCTGGCTCGACTAGAAGTACTCCAGTATCAGAGAATTCAAGGAGAACGGTTTGTGTCATGATAGGGGCTCCAACTGCGAGCTTAAGGCAAGATACATGAAATACGGGGTGAAATTTGGAAGAGGGAGGAAGCTCTAGTTTGTAAGCAACGGTCCCAATACGTTGGAGAACTTTATACGGCCCGTAAAATTTGGGTGCTAACTTCTAAGAACCTTTTTTTTTAAGAGAGGATTGATGGTAAGGTTGGAGACGTAAGAAAACCATATCACCCTCATGGAAACTACGTTCGCTTCTATGTTGATCGGCCTGCTGCTTCATGCGATGCTGGGCGGTGTGTAGGTTCTCTTTTAGGATCTATAGTATGTCATCTCTATTAGCAAGTTTCGTTTCCACCACATGGACTTTTGTAGTCCCCTGGAATATAGGAAGTGAGGGATGGTGGTGTTTGACCATATAGTGCTTCATAAGGAGTCATTTTGATGGACGTATGGTATGAAGTGTTATACCACCATTCCGCTAGTGAAAGCCACTTTACCCAATGGAGTGGTTGAGTAGAAACAAAACATCGAAGGTATGTTTCCAAGCATTTATTTACAACTTTTGTTTGGCCATCGGTTTAAGGATGGTAAGCGGATCTCATACGAAGTTGAGTACCTTGTAATTTGAACAATTCCTTCCAAAATGTGCTAGTGAAAGTTGGGTCGCGGTCACTAACAATTGTGGAGGGCATACCATGTAATTTAAAGATGTTATCTAGGAAGAGGTGGGCTATAGTGCTAGTGGTATAAGGATGAGCCACAGAGCAAAAATGGGCATATTTAGATAAACGATCAACGACTACAAAAATGGTTGTTTTTCCTCCTGATTTTGGTAATCCTTCAATAAAGTCCATAGAAATATCTGCCCATGTTTTTGTGGGTTTAGGAAGAGGTTGAAGTAATCTTGGAATAGTGAGGGTCTCCCCCTTTTTTCATTGGCAAACTTCACATTCTTTTACAAAGTTTTTGATGTAAATTTTCATTCCTACCCAATAGAAGGAGGTAGTGGCTCTTTTATAGGTTTTTAAGAACCCTGAGTGGCCTGTAGTGGGTGAGGTATGTAACTCATGAAGAAGTTTTTCACAATAATTTGAATTGGGGGTGAGGACCATCCTCCCTTTGTATCTTAATATATTGTCCTTCCAAGTGTATGGAGGTTTGCTACTAGGATTATGTTGAAGTTGTTGAATTAAGGCGTGGATAGTAGAATCATTTATCCATTCTTCATGCACCTCATCTACCCATTTAGGAATAAGGGAGGAAAGAGCATGGACTTGAGGCATATCTTCAAATTTTCTAGAAAGTGCATCGGCTGCCATGTTGTCCTTTCCCTTTTTATATGTAATTTCATAATCATAGCCAAGAAGTTTAGTAACCCATTTTTGTTGTTCCGGGGTATTAGTCCTTTATTCCAAAAAATACTTCAAGCTATGATGGTCAATGCGTATAATGAAATGTTGGCCAATAAGGTAAGGCCTCCAATGTTGAATAGCATGGAAAATCGCCAACATCTATTTTTCATACATAGAGCAAGCTAAATTCTTAGGAGAAAATGCTTTTCTTATAAAAGCTAGAGGCCTTTCATCCTGCATGAGTACGGCTCCCATTCCTATTCCTGAAGCGTCACTTTCAATAACGAACGGTTTAGAAAAGTTGGGCATGGCTAGAAAAGGGGTGGTACACATTGCATTTTTCAAGGTGATAAAGGCCTCATCCACTTTATATGACCATTTGAAAGCGTTTTTCTTAAGTAATGTTGTTAGAGGAGCAACAATTTTACCATAAGTTTGAACAAATTTTCTATAATATCCCGTTAGTCCAAGAAACCCACGTAGAGCTTTTAAGGTTTTTGGAATAGGCCAATTTTTCACCTCCTCGATTTTGGAAGGATCTATCATAACTCCTTCCTTTGAGACAATATGCCCTAAGTATTCAATTTCTTGTTTTCCAAAGGAACACTTTGATCTTTTTGCATAAAGTTGATTTTCCTTCAAGATTTGGAACACTTGTCTAACATGGTCCAAATGTTCTTCCCATGTTTTGCTATAAATCAAAATATCATCAAAGAAAACTAATATAAATTTACGAAGAAAAGGATGAAATACCTTATTCATTAGACTTTGAAAGGTAGAAGGAGCGTTGGTCAGGCCAAATGGCATCACCAAGAATTCGTAGTGCCCTTCTTGAGTGCGAAAGGTCGTCTTAGGAATATCCTTTTCATTGAATCGTGTTTGGTGGTAGCCTGACCGTAAGTCTAACTTGGAAAAATAAGCTGCCCCGTGGAGTTCATCTAATAGCTCGTCTATGACCGGAATAGGAAATTTATCTTTGATGGTCATTTTATTAAGTGCTCGAAAATTGACACATAAACGCCATGAGCCATCCTTTTTTCTAACTAAAATAATTGGAGAGGAGTAAGGGCTTTTGCTAGGTCTAATGACTCCTGCCTTAAGAAGCTCTTGTACTAATTTCTCTATTTCGGTCTTTTGGAGGTATGGATAATGATAAGGTCTAATATTAGGAGGTTGATGCCCTGGAAATAGTGGAATAGTGTGATCGTGACTTCATTGTGGAGGTAGTCCTTTTGGGTCATTGAATATTGCCTTATGGTGGTCTAAAATATTTTGTAACTCTGGTGTCTCGTCTTCTTTGTGACTAGGTTGAATTGAAAATAATTGGGCGACCATTCCTTTGTTTCCTTTTCGAATAATTTTCTCCATTCTATGCGAGCTGACGATTTGGGAAGGTCTTGATTTCAGGCCTTGGATAATATAGGTTTGGTTCTTTGCTATGAATTTTATCCATAGTTCATCAAATTCCCATTGGACTACGCCCAAGGTTCGTAACCATTGTACGCCTAGTACAATGTCGCACCCACCTAGGGGTAGGACGTACATGTTGCCTTTCATGTTATAAACCCCCATAGTTTTATATTTTTGCATTTTCCTTTGCATGCAATTTTTTCGTCGTTTCCAATCATCACTTCGAATTTATTGCAAGGGTATATAAAACAATTTGCTTGTTTAGCTACCTTTGGATCGATAAAATTGTGCGTGCTACTAGAATATAGGAGCACGGTAAGGTTTTGTTTCTTAAAATACCCTTTTACTCGCATTGTTTGAGGGGCAAAAAATTTGACAAGGGTATTGAAGGAACCTTTGGTGCATTTTCTTCGTCACTTTCAAGTGTGTTGGATAATACCTCTTCTTCGAGTTTAGGTTCCTCTTTAGTAGAATTCCCTTCCTCTGTGGCATCTAGAATATATAATTTCCATGAGGCACATTTATGATTTTTGTCAAATTTCTCATCGCAATGGTAGCAAAGACCCTTAGCTTATCTTTCCTTCATTTCCTCGAAACTCAGACGCTTAATTGGTAGAGCGAGGTTAATTTTGGGGGTTGTGTAGGAGTTTTGGGTTCGTCCATTTTGCATTGGTTTGGGGTTGGTATAAGTGTTTGATGGTTTCCCCCAAGTTGGTTTTGTGAACCGATTTTGTGCCTTGATTTTGTCCTCCGCTAATTTCGCCAAGTCGATGGTCTCTAACATGTTTGTAGGGTTATACATTTGCACCTCTATTCGAATTTCTTCTTTTAATCTGCTGATAAAACATTCTTGAAATAAGGCAGCGTCTAATCCGGATGTTCAATTAGCTAGCCTTTCAAATTTTGCTTGGTATTCGCTTACCGAAGTGGTTTGGCATAATTTAGTGAGGGCCCCTATAAAGCTTTGAAACTTGCTAGGGCCAAATCACACTAATAGATTTTGTGTAAAGGTTGACCACGTCGGAGTGCCGTTAGTTTTCTCAAACCATTGGTACCATTGGATGGCATCGTTTTCCAAGTGGAAGGAGATGATATGCACTTTTTGCATTTTCGAAATTTGATTTAGTGAGAAATATTGCTCTGCTCGGTAGATCCAGTTTGTAGGGTCTCCTCCTTCAAATTTTGGGAAGTCTAATTTGGTTGTCCATGGTAGAATGGAAGTTTGTGGACCTCCTAACATTGCTCGATTTGATGACCCGTTGTTGGTTGAATTTGCATGTGTTGTTGCCTGATTTTGACTGATGGCATCAAGTTTAACATCCATTGCAAATATTTTCTAGAAGAGTTCTCTTGTGTTACGAGTATTCTCCTCTCTTTCCTGTTGAACTTCTTCAGCGAGCCTTTCGTGTTTCTCATGAATGGAATCCAATCATCGTCATCCTTCAGCCATTGCGGTTGGTGTAGGTAACGATCAATATGACTTGGTACAGGTGAGCAAAATTTTTTTGTTTAACAACTTTATAAGTTGTTTTAGCAATTTTTTTTTTTTTTTTCAAAATTTGTCAAAAATTTGGTGGGCAATGCCCTATCAACTTTTTGAATTTGTTGCTCTCTATTATTTAATAGGTAGCTTGTAGAGGCGTCAGGGTCGAGAGCGCATGGCGGTCGGCAGGGCGGCAAGCGGAAGGCAGACTGACAGGGCGGCAGGCGGGAAGGCAGACTGGCAAGGCGACAGGCGAAAAAAAAAAATTAATGGTGAATTTGCTCCTTGATGTAGCTCTGATCCAGATGGTATGAAACTAAATAGTGTGGAAGGAGGAATCATTTTTATATTGAATCGCTTTTTGATTGTAAGGTAGAAAAACCCACAATAGACTTAATTAATATATTTGTTCGATGATGCCTTATTATCATATTTGGATTCCATTTAAATACCTAGTCTAATAGTTGTAAGAGTGAAAGGTTGTGACCCTAGAATATAATTAATAAATAATATAAGTATTAGGACATGTTAGGAGGGTCCTAACACTATTATCCTATGTATATTGAAAACTTGAAGGACTAACATTCAAAAGTCCATTTGAATTATCAAATGAAACAAAACCTTACATTGATTTAGATTATCATGTTTCCAAAGTAGTAGAACAATGTTGAAATCACCCCTAAGTATCGATAGATCAGAATTATGAATCATTATTGTGTTTAAAAAAAATATGCTAAGGGAGTTCCAACATATTTCATGAGGAGTAATTATAGTTAGAGCATATACATTTATAATCCCAACTTTGATATTTTCCACTTTCCTACAAAATAGTACAGCCCAATTATTTTTTACTTCTAATAATTGACAATCCCATTTGTATTTGATCCCATATTGTTGCAATACTGCTTGAATCTCTTGTAGAAGAAATTGCTAGACAATCATCCATCTTCCAAATATTTTTAAAAGCATCCTTACATTCCTCACTACTTAATTTTGTTTATTATATTAAAAAGAACTTGTGACTATAACAACCTATTAATTTCTTAATAACTCCTTTTTTAGGGGTCAATTTATACCCCTAATATTCCATGATATTGTTTTCATCAACATCACTTTTTATTTTTATTAATGGGAACAACCCCACTTCTTGTTAACACCTATGATATTTTTATTTGGCTTTCCAAATCAATATCCCTTTGAGTTTCTTTTTCTCTTTGTTCATGTTTTGATGGCCTTCCTCTCCTTTTTTCCATTCCCACCAACACTCTCATCTTCATTGATCATTTCTATTTTTCCATATTATTCATAATGAGACTTATTTTCTAAAGATTTATGTTGCCCCTAGGAATCTAAAATGCAAGGAATAGCCTCATAAACAATTTCTTCTTTATGTTTCCACCCTAAAGTGCATGAATAATCCTCCATAGTAATTTCTTTCTTATGCTACCCTAAATATTCTAAATTTCCTTGGATATCCTCCATATGCTTTTATTTATTGTGGTACTCTTAAAACCCTAAAGTGCAATGAATACATTATGCACTACTTTTATTTTTATTTCAAGGAGAATTTTTATGCTATTTGAGAAAAATGAAGATGATTTACCTAGATTAATATTTACCTCCTTCATCTCATTTCCTTTAAATTTACCTCCCCATATTCCTTTTCTTTAAATTTGCCTCCCCATCTTTCTTTGCACCTTTAACTCCTTTTGTCTTTGAACTTGTGCTTTGTACTTCCTCATCCCTTGTATCATTCTTTCTTCTAATGGTTGACTTGAGTGAACTATAATGAGATTTGTCATTTGATGATGTACACAAGGTTTTTTTGCCACTTTCTTAGGAGTAGAAAATCCTTGATTTGACCTAGTTTCTCCTATGATATGATCTCCTTGTTTCATATTGAAGTTTGCCTCATGCCCAAAATTTTCATTTTCACTTTGTAATCTATTGTTATGTGGTGTGTTTCATGACGTTTACAATATCAAAATGCAATATTTGTATATTCCACTTGTTGATCCTATTCTCTTGATTCAAATTTAATCATAATGGACTATGGTAAAGATTTTGAAATATCCATGGCAACACATATTCAAGTGTATACAACATATATTTTCTCCTTAGTATTTAGTCCCTCTTGGATGAACTTGCCTAGATTGTTGTCAATATTCTTCAAAACCTCCTATTTGATAATTTTTTAATGAAGTCCAAAAAGCCTAATCCACATTGGAAGACTTTTAATAGTCTTATCTTCCTCTTATAGCTAACTAGGGCATCCATACTTCTAACTAGGGCATCCATACTTCCAACTAGGGCATCCTTACTTCTAATAAGGAATTTAAAAAATGACTTCCTTGCCATGTTACTTAGATTTCCTTCACATTAATCCTTTAGGTTTTGATTTTCTCCTAAGATCTGGAACAAGTAATATTTACTCCTTGATTGCACTTTCCTTCCTACTTCTTGCTCATGCTTCCTACTTGCTCCTAGCTCACACTCACTGTCGATGCACACTCAATTAAAATGAATCAAAAATTCCCTTAAATAGTTTCTTTTTTATTTTGCTTTAGTTTTTTATGTGTATAATTTATGCTTTATTTCTATATATGCTTTGATTTTTTAATTTCTATAGTTTGTTTTTAAATTTTTGAGGTTTTTTATTTGTGTATATTTAATACTTTGGTTAGGATTTTTTATCTATATATTTTTATAATAAGCTATGTATGGCTTCTATTGGGGCCACTCCCATTAAAATACCAAAATATTACATTGTTTTCATTATAGTTTTATCATATTAATTAAACTATATCTAACTTTATATTTTATAAAAGATATTCTTCATCTACCTTTCTAGCAAAGATATTTGTCATCTTCCTTGAAATGATAAGTTTTCGCAATCAACTACTTGATATCATTTTTATTAAGAGATAAAATCTCACTTGTCTAATTGCCTTCTAAAATTTAATTTTTTCAATATGAAAATCAACATTGTGAATGGCTAAAATATTTGCTACCTATTTTCCATATATATAAATATGTGGGCTATAACAACCTGACAACTCCTTAAATACCTTTTTCTAGGGGTCTTATTCATGCACCTAATAATCCAAGATAGTATTTTCATCCCCATATTTTATTTTTATTGTAGTTTTTGCCCAACTTGTGGTATTTACTTTTATTTTCCCATATCAACATCCCTCTAGGTTTCCTTTTCTCTTTGTTTTTTCTTCCTGCCTCTTCGTATATTTTTTTCATCCCCACTAACACTTTCATCTTCATCAATATTTTCAATTTTTCTTAGTGACACTTATCATCTATATATTTGTATTACTTTAAAATATCTAAAGTGCAAGGAATAACCTCAAAAGCATGCTCTTCTTTATGTTGCCCTAGAAACCCTAAAGTGCAAGGATGCTCCTTTATAACGGTTACCTCTTTATGTTAACTTAAAAATCCTAAATTGCTATGGATATTTTTTATCCTCATTTATGAACACCTTCTCTCATTTTCATCATGGGCTAGCAAGGTGTTTAATAATGCTTGCATATGTTTGACATTAGTGTCCTCTAACTCTAATTGCTATGACATTTGGAGGGAAAGGAGTTTCAAATGAACTAACAACATAGCCTCCTTATTGAATACTAGATTGTAATGGTATGAACCTATAGAAGCTTTTTGTGTCACCCAATTTACCCCTAGCACTTTTACACTTAGTGTGCCAATCCCTTTATGATTTAGCTATGATCTTCTTCAAAATTTTCACGATGTTCTTATTTATAAATTCTACTAAGTCATTGCCTTAGGGATAATAATTAGAGGATATTTTGAGGATAAAATAATATTCTAGTGCAAACTTCATCACCTTGAATCCTATGAATTAAGTGGCAAAAATAGTAAATATTATGGATGGAGTCTTGCATCTGATGATGATATCCTACAAGAGTTGAACAACTACTTCTTGATTCATTGATTTGATTGGAACTACAACCCATTTTGTAAAGTAGTCGATTGTGATCAAAATCCACTAATTGATCTTGCTCATGAAGTTATGGCCCACTATTGGAAATTCTTAGTGACAATGATGGGATCCAAGGGCATTGTCACTTTTCTTCTTCTTCCCATGAATGTGTAATAGGCTTTATAACTACAATCCACTAGAAGTAATAAGAGAAAATGGTGAGCCAATAATATCTTTCCCTCAAGACTTTATATGATGTGGTTGGCATGGAATAACGCCCTACTTCATCATGTTAATGCTTTATTACTTTTTATTAACACATATTAGTAGGGAACCATCATATCCTTTTTTAAAAGGCATGTCATCTAGTCATGCATAGTACATTACCTAGTCATACAAGTTATTTTGGCTTGGTCCTCAAGAATGATTTTGATTTGATTATAGCCTAAGAATATATCCATTAAGGACAACATTCCACATCATGTAGTGAAATTGACAATCATGTTGATGTTGGGTAAAGGGAAGTCATCCTTGGGATATGCCTTATTAATGTCCCAAAAGTCAGTGTGGACTTTAATGTTGAATATTTTCTTAGTAATAGGAACAACATTAGATATCCAATTAGAATGGTCAATGGCTTTGATAAATTTAACATTGAGGAGCTTCTAAGATCTATTTTGACTAGCAAAGTGACTTTTGAATGCATTTTTCATAATTTTTGCTTTATAGATTTTGCATCGAGTGATGACTAGGTGGTGGACAACTAGGGAAGGATCAAGACCTAGCATATCAATGTAGGACCAACTGAAGATGTCACTGAGCTCTATCAAAATCTTGGTATATCCCTCATTCTTAGTTAAAATAATACTTTGCCTAGCTTAAGGAACTTAGGATCTTCAAGAGTCTCAATATCAATAACTTTCTCAATTAGAATACATGACTCGTCTTCCAATTGATAGGAAGCCAGCAACATTCCTAGTCTCTCCTCCAGAATATGAACCCTCATAAATGCAAACCAAATATCTCAGATTTGAATGAATAAAATGTGTAGAATCAAATAACAACAAATAAAATACATACAAATACTTACTTTGCTATTATGTTGCTCTATTGCAGATTCGATGGCAGGGGGCCCTGATGACACTTGGTGATTTTATGCAGCATATTCTAGTGTACGGCTAAGGGAACAACAGGTGCTAGGCTGCCCCTATGGAATTCATAAGGCATGCGATTGCACCTGTGGGCTACGACAGACATTAGGCTACGTCTACGGGTTAGGGTACAATCTGCAGAAGCAGATCAGGGAGATGCAAAGGGCTCAGTGGATGGGCAACAATGGCAATTTCAAAAATGGGATGCGAAGGCAACTAAAATCTAAAAATCCTAGGGCAAGCTAGGATTTTTAGGGAAACATAAGTTAGGGCACAACCTACTCACAAGAACTATCTCTCAACAAGGTTAGATCTTATCAGCAAATTAGAGCTCCAACGTTCAAGTCTTCTAGGTTTTTTTAGGGGTTGAGCATTGAGAATGCTCCTATTTATTACTAGACCTAGGGTTTACTTTAGGGTTTTACCAAATCGTGTGGCTAGGATAAAAGCAAATCCAAGGGTTGATATTAAACTTTAAGTGTGACACAGATTAAGGGAGATGGATGGTTGTGATTAGACTAGATTGGACGACTGAGGTTGATTGGGCTTATAAATACATATTTTATAATAAATATATTAAAATATAATATAAAATATTATATTTAAATATAAATAATATAAAATAAATATAAATGGGTCAAATGGGGGTCGAAGAATGGCGGGAAAGGGTTAAAGTGGGCCATTGGATGGCAGGAAAGGGTAATGGTGGACAAGTGGCTAGGATTTGGTGTCTACAGTAGGATCTGAGGATGGTTGATTATAGTTAATTGGTTGTGATATAATGATGTTCATAATTTGGGAATAAGATTCACCAAAGTAGAAGTTGTTTTATATTATATAGTCTGATGGGCCATCTTGAGGAGGATCATTTGGGATGTCCTCTACCTCATAGTTATTTTTATCAGTAATCAATTTAGGATAGACTAGGGTTAATACGTTTATCCTAGAAAATTGTGTAAATTGATAGAGTCTAAGAAATATGAGTGATGGTCCTTGGTCATCCTCCGCATCCCAATCCAGTATGTTTAAGGAAACAATGTTATCAAGAGATGCCATATTAGGAAGGTTGGCTTCATATTTTCTATTAGAATAAGGAAATACAAGAGGTTGACTATGATTGGGGATATAACCTATCACATAGTATCTTGGATAGGCTTCAATCTATAGAGGTTTTTCATACCTTGCCCATACAAGCCTATCTCTTTACCTTGATATCCCATGTTAGAGAGTATATGCTTTGGAATGAAATATGATTTTGATAAGATTCATGAAGCATAACATCATTTATCTAAGAAAGGGTTATAACCATGGAATTTTTCATCGTTATAAGTATTGATGCAAATAATAGAGCAACTTCTTATTTGCACTATTTTACCCTTACTACTAGAAGATAAGCTAAAGGTGTGAGGAGATATAGGAAGCTTGGCTAGCTGGTATCAAAAAAATTGATTATTATCTTGATTATTAATGTTAATGTTGGTTAAATTAGGGGTTTGACCTTTAAATTTGTTGTTAGGTAGATTATTTGAGATGAGAGACCTTAATTTATTGAATATTTAAATCTAATAAGAAGGTTATGACTCAAGAGATGAATTAAAATAAGGACAAATATGAGCTTGAGGGTTCTCATCCTCGATCACCTAGCAATAGGTGAAGAGTTTGGGGTTAGTTGGAATATGATAATTATTACCCTTATGTTTATATTTAAGGAACTAATGAAGAGTTGAAGGAATGGATTGCATCTCATGGATCCATGGCCTCCCAAGAAGAATGGTGTAGGTTAAGTCACAAGGCATGATATAGAAGAGTGTTGAGAATGTGAGGATTGACTCTAAGGTGTAAGAATATAGTTCCACTAGCCTCACACTCCTATTGTCAATATCCCTAATAACAAGGTCAAATTTATCCAAATCTTGTTTAGTTATCCCAAAATGATTGATGAATTTTAGGCCACAAACATTAAGACCAGGCCCATCATCTACTAGGATTAGTTTGATGAACCTATCATTGAAGTGGTCTATGATGTATAATGGGAATCTCCAACCATAGAGAATTAAAGGATATGATCCTCATGGAATGATATTATTGCATGGTTAAGCCCAATGGATCCAACTATATAAGTAAGATCATTTAAGTTGAGGTCTTGAGGAACAAAGAGGTCTTGAGAAACTCAAAAAGGAATATTTTGACTACGTTAGTTTCATGTTGATGAAGCAAATCAAAAGTGACCTTAGCCTTACCTCCAAACTAAATGATTAAAGGAGGTCCTTTAAGGGAAATTATTTTTGTGTGAAGGTCCAAAGGAGGCCTAGAAGGTTGATTAGCTAAAGAATCATTGTGTTCTTACCTAGTTACAACACAAATAAGAGAAATAATATCAAATGAATGGATCATCTCCACCATCCTTTGGTTTGGAGGTGGGACGTTCCTATAGTGAATTTTATTCATTTTATTTTGATTTTAATTATGATTAGGCAATGGATTTTAGAAAATTCCAAGGTCTTGATTGGAAGAGGATTGATATTCAAAGCTATTAAGAACAACTTAACCTTTTTATTTAGGTCTTGGACCATGTTTCTCAGGCTAATTCATTTATCACTTGCATGATCATTAACGTAGTGGAAGTCACATTGTAGTGGAAGTCACATTGCTCATTGGGAAAAAACTAATAAGTTTTTTCCCTCCCACAATCTAAAGGCTTGGTAGGTGGATTTTTTGTCATTTTGGATTTCAATAGCTGATCTAGGATAATTGAAGGATGTTTTTCTAGTCACAGGTACTTCTTGGTTGTTGTGGCCTCCCTATGATAATATTTTGAAGGTTTGTCATAGCAATAGCATTGTTGATTTGGCATGATTATATAACTCCATCACCTTTAATATGTGTGTTCTTGTATTGCCTCCTTGGTTGAGAGAAAGACTTATATTCCTTATGGAATTTAGATTTTAATTGCCCTCTTTTGATAAGGCTAGTCTCTATTCTCTTGGCCATGTCAATGACATCTTCGAAATAAGATACATTGGTCATCTCCAAATAGAAGACCAATTGCTCATTAAGGTTACCTATAAAGATGTCTAGAAGGTCTCTAGGTGGAGGGACATATTGGATTCTCCCCATGAGGTCTCACTATCCTACCAAAAATTTAGTAAAATTCTCATATTTATATTGATTGAGTTGGTGTAGGTCACTCATCATGACCTTTTCCTCAATGTAGATGGAGAATTGTTTGACAAACATCTCAACAAGATCTCTAAAGCTCTTAAGAGAATATCTTGGTATTTGGTAGTACCATTCCAAGGTAGGGCCACTAAGGATCTTGGAAAATATCTTGAGTAGCAATGTTTCATTTTAATAAATATCACTACAAGCGATTCTAAATAATCTAAGATGGTTGATAGGATCTTCCTTCCCTTTGTACATTTGAAACTTAGGAATTTCAAAGTTGAGAGGAAAAGGGAAACTATCTACAAAAGGATATAAGGGTTGATTTCACAAGTCATCATAAGAATACTTGTGACTAGAAGAAGACCCTTGGTATGTGGCCATTTGTTATTTAAATAGCACTAGTTGAGATGTTAGAGTTTGAATTTCAAAGGAAACTAAATTTGATGGCACAAAAGGAATGTGCTTAGAGATAGAAGGAATTTGATAATTGATATAAGAAGGAGGTTGATACACTTGGGTGTATGATGTTGAGTTTGGCATCATATGACTTACCCTTAAGGTATTTGTGATGAAAGGATTATAACATGAAGGATGAGAGATTGTGGGATTATGCTTTTGAGTTAAACCCATACTCATAGTTACGATATTATAATGAAGGTTATTGATATGAGGATTATAAATTGGGACACTTGATGGCACATTTGAATTAGGTGTATAGCTTCCACCCGTTTGTTGAGACATAGGACAACTCACATTGCCCCGTAATAGTTTTGTAAGAGAATGCAAAGATGAATGATATCCCAAAGAAATACTAGAGGTTTTGCATCCTAGTATTCATGAAATTTATGATAATAGAAATTTAATCAATGAAACTAGAAGTTGATGCACTAAGGTTTGCATTTTAATACCCAAATAATGGATCGATTTGATTTAAAGGTAAATAGTTTGAGCTATATTGTTAGGGATAGTCCAAAAGTGAACCTTCTTCTATAGGAATGCCTAGGTTATCATGGGATTCTTTAATAAAGGATTCCATATCCTCCCTATGCTTCTATAAGAAGAAAGCTATGCGAGTAGCAAATTGGAAAACCACTCTTCCTTGCTTATCATGGATAGGAGTTATAGAACTCAAAGGTGTAGGAACCTCCTCTTCCTCAAAGTTAGGATTCTTAATGTAAGGTGATCATCATGACCCTCCACCAAAGGGTTAGGATTAATGGCCAATTGATGAGTAGCACTATGAGTTAGGTAGCATCTCTCGACCATGGGTTTGGAAGGAAATGATTCAATTGATTAAGTTAAGTTTATAGAGTTGATTAAAGAAGAAAGAGAAGATGTTTTAGCAACCTTATATCCCCTTCCATTGATATACCAAATATGACCTATATACCTCAAGGGCCTCCCTATATACCTAACTCCTCTCTATATACCCATCAGTACATGAGAGAAAATCGATACGTGGGTTTCCAATAATACATGGAAGCAAGTACTTGGACACATGGCCAAGATCATACATAAGGGATAATAGTATGACTCCTTATGTCTCCCACTAGACCACTACAATATACTCCTTACTAGGCATAAATACGTGCAAGACCCTATGTGGGCAGTTGGGGGCCTAGGCTTATTATATACCCAATATATCCTAATAGCTCATATGACAGTTACTCAAAGGATCATGAAGACTCTTAGTAGGACTAGTAATTGGTTATGTTATTGTCATCTAGATTTAATGTGGTCTAATCTAAACAGACAAGATCAAGTGATCTCAATTAAATTTTGATAAATTTTATCTTGAATAAGGTTTAGCTTGGACAAGGAAGATCTTAGGAACCATGGTTTTCACATCAGGTTTACTAATATATGGCAAGGGAAAAGGGGAAATGTGTCATAAAGAACCTCTTCACAACATTTTTTCTCTTTCCTCTATGTCACTTAGAGACTAGGGGTAGTTTATGTGCACTTTGTGTTTAATATTTTAGTTGAATAACATCTATGTTTCTCATAAGATACTTCTTTGTCTAAGTTGAGCCCTAATATATCCCTAGTGCAACATACAAGGCCTAAAGCTAAAATGACTTTTGCTTTTGATGAGGAAGTAAATGATTATTTCTCATTTCAAGGAAAGGATACAAGAAATATAGCAAACAAGTCCTAAGATGTGCTTATATGCTATTTTTATTAAATGCTTAAGATAAAAGATTAAGTTGGTACCCCATGTGATTAAGATTAAGGTAGTTATTTCTTTCCCCTTTGCTTATTTTGTTGATAAAAAGAAAACAAAACCTAGTTTAGATAGACAACAAATAAGATTTTAACCTTGAATGCTTAAATAACAAAGTTATAGGGCAAAAAACCTATTTCTACCAAAGAGGTAGAACTGTCATCGATGCTTTTGTCTATTGATGGTGCTTTTGCTTAACCTACAAAATAGATAGAAATAAATAGGATTAGTGATCAGATGTATGTCTAACCTAGCAATGAATGGTTGACTGCCTTGAATAGCAATCAGGTCCCATTTAGATAGATAAAAATAATGAATATGAGAAATGCATAAAATGAATGCTTAGTGGCAAAAGTGCCACTAGGCCATGATAGCACTACTAGAGCTTTCACTAGATGCTTAGTGGCAAAATAGAGAGCAATAGCACCACTAACCTACATTTTGATAATACTTTTGCTTTTGAGAATAGGATATCAAGATTAAATTCAAATTAAATGAAGGTTGTGATGAAGGGATATAACATGGGAGTATAAAGACCATATTAAACAACATGGAAACAAATATTTACTTGCTTGACATGAAGATTAAATGATAAAATAAGATGCTAACTAAACGTAATCTCAAGATGCAATATTAGTTACAAATGCAACAAGATAAAATCTTGAGGCTATAAAGTTAAGAGTGTCAAAATAAAATAAAGGGAAAGATTACAACCCAAGACACAAGGTTGTTTCCCCTTGTTTGTGGAATCTTATTGAAAGTTTTCTAGTTGCTTGTTGACACTTGAATGCTTGAGTTAGGGGCTTGGATTCTTAATACTTGGAGACTTAAGTGCTTGATATTACTTTATTGAATACTTACTTGGATGCTTAGAGGCTTTCATGAACAAGAGTTTGCATATTTACAAGGATGGCCTTCACAAGATTATGGCATAATCTTGCCATGCAAAATTTTAAGTTCCTATGATTTTAGAGAGATTTTGTTAGATTTTGTTGTTTTCAAAAGACCATAGATTAGGGTGAGATTGGGGTCTCCCAACTGTTGGCTTTATAGGAATCCATGGCTCCTTGGGGTCAAAATTGCATTTAATATGACAAGATTGGAGATGGTAAGAATTTCAAAAGAGATCAAGAAGCCATTAGTAGAAGAGGATGAAAATGACAATTCTTGGATTTGGAAATTTTATAAGATTTGTATATTTAATTTTTGAGGATCTAGTTCATTAATGGTAGGAGGTTTGAGAGGGATAAAAACTAAAATTTATTTTTTTTGGCGTATAACAGTCAAAAGTACCAAGTGGTGAAAGCTTTGTTAGTGCTTTCTCTATAACACCATTGCTATCATGACTATTGGAGGTTAAAATTGGGTAAGAAAGATAAAAATTGAATGATTTGGTAGAAGTGTCCCTAGGTCATGAACGAATTGTTGATGCTATCACTAATGCCCTCATGCTTTTACTCTTGCAACAATAAATGCTCCAAATTTGGGCTCAAAGAAAGTTGATTCAATTTGGCTAATTGAAAGGTTGATTGATGAACTTATTGACAAGCTTGAAGATTAGCCTTGTATAAAAAATTGGGTGCCAACACCTTCCTCCATAGTGAGATTTAGGAGGATATATACATGCAACAACCACTTGGTTTGAGCTTGAGTGTTTCACTCCCTTGGCATGTTCTATGACTAGGTTCTTCTATGGACTTAAGTAGGCATTGTGTGTTTGGTATGAGAATATCCACTATTTCTTCCCTAATTGTGGTTTTTGACAATGTGAGGCCAAACACAATGTTTACAACAAACATTAGGATGGGAAGAGGTTGGTGATTGCACACTATGTAGATGATCTTCTCATTATGGGTAACTTTGTTGCCCCGATTTAGGATATGAAGTCATAACTTCATGTTTCCTCTAAGATGATAGATTTAGGGATCTTGCACCATTTTTTGGGTATTCAATTTGATCAAATTGCTTCTAGGATAATTATTTCACAATCCAAATATATTTTATGTCTTCTTCAATCCTTTAGGATGGAGGATTGTAAGTTTGCTCTAACTTATTTTACTTTAGGATTAAAAATTTAAGATTATTTTATGACTCCTTTGGAGTATGCCACTTTATATCAATCCCTTATGGGAGTTCTCCCCTACCTTACCCATACGTGACCTGATATTACCTTTGTTGTCAACTATTGGTCCAGGTACATGGAGGCACCTCAATAGAGTCATTGAACAACAAGCAAGAGAACCTAAAATACATTAGAGGTACATATTAGTTGGGTATTCATTATTCAGATGGTTCATCTCTAATTTTGATAAAATTTTCATATGGAAATTGGATCGATATAAGTTTTCTCTTCTATCTAGGTTTCTCATCTCATGGTACTCTAGACGATAATCTACTATCTCTTAGTATTCCATAGAAGCTACATATTGTGCTTCCAATGAGACAATTAAGCACCTTCTATGGATGCTTATGATTCTAGAGTAGGTGGCCATTCCTTAGTCCTACTTATTCACTCTTTGATGTGAAAATTATAACACCAAAAAACGTATCTATAATCTAGTGTTTCATCAATGAACTAAGCACATTGATATTTAGACACATCATATGATATGGATTTATGTTTGTGGGATGCTTGATCCAATATTTGTGTCATTGGTAGAGTAGGAAATGATTATTCTAACCAAGGTCATGCTCGAGGTTCCTTTTGTGCGTAGGAGCTACGTGGTGTGGAAGTGTCCCTTAAGGGGTATGACTAGTAACGATCTCTCTCCATGTCCCTCGTTCAACTTAAGGGAGTTGTTAAAAATATGGTGATTAAGCTTCACTTGAGACCAAAATTAAATTTGTATTATATATTGTATGAATAAGCCTTTGGGCCCTTGTAAACCTTGTAAAACGTATTTTTTTATAATATTTTATTATTTAACCTAAAGGTCAATTCCTTAACCTTGATCTAAAGGTAACTTGTAATTGGGTATAAATACCCTTTCATACAAATAATTTCTTTGTCAATTGGAGTATATTATTTTTTTCCTTTAGTAAGATTATTTGGTGTCCATGGACACCCCTTTATATCGTGTGCATTACTTTCTATGTATTTCTTTTTCATCAATATTGGGTAGACTGTTGATTTCATTCATTTACAGAAAATACTGTGAAATACAATACATTTGATAGAATATTTTCAAAATAATTAATTACTTATTTCTTGATTTCTTCTTCTCCCTCAATATTTATTCTATCTAAAATTGAAATATTTTATATGCACTAAAAATACAATTTTGTTTTTGTTGTAGCATGAAAGTGTTTGGTATTTCTATTCCCTTCCTTAATCCATATTTCCCTATATTTTTGGGATCAACATGACTTATTATTCTTTTTTGGAGAACAAGGGTTTGTACTTGGGTCCCTCACCCTTGATAAATCACAACTCTCTTCTTTAGAGCTTGATATTTTACAAACATATTCAATTCTCATCTCAATTGAGTTACTATAGCTAGAAACCTACATCATTTTACATAAAATGTCTGAATTTTTTGTTTTCAATGAGTTTACACGAGTTTTTATGAGGGGTATTGATCCCCTTATATTGGGTGAGGTTTGAACCTTGGACCTCCCAAAGAGAGGCCAAAACCCTTACCACTACAATAAGCTTACAACTTAAAATGTATGAATTCTTGATTTTCATTTTCTGGATCTTTTTCAATTTTGTGTGTGAATACAAATATTCCAGAATTCGACATCCTTCTTGACATTTTTTGACAACAACCTTCACAATACCAAAAATTCACCTCTACAATTTATGCATTACATCTTAGTAGAGTAATATTTCCAAAACATCGCACTATCACAATCCCTCATTTTTTTAAAATTATGATAATCATAAAGTAATTATTTTTCTTGCACATAACTATCTTGATCCATTCCATTGATTTATTTTGTCTCTTATAAAATTTTGAGATTGAATTCAATTTTCTCCTTTGATTTAAATATATTATCTTTAGACACCAAATTACAACCACTAATCCTCCATCCTAACCATTCCACCATCCACTTGTCCACCATACACCTTTCCTGCCAATTATTTGACCCAATTCCATCTTTCCCGCCTTCAAAAGGCCCACTTTAGCCCTTTCCCGCCATTTCCTAACCCAATTGAGATTATTTTAATATTATTTTATAATTAATATAATATTTTATATTATATTATAATATATTTATTATAAAATATATATTTATAAACTCAATTAACCACAGTCGTCCGATCCAATTTAATCCCCACCGTCCATCTTCATTAATCCATGTCACATCTAAAAAGTAATCTCAACCTCAGGATCTAATTTAATCTTAGCCACACAATCAAAAGTGTAAGGCTAAAACCCTAAGAAAACCCTAGGTTGGATTATAAATAAGGGCATTTGCAAATGCTCAAACCCTAGAACCTTGAGATTAGAAATTGTACCCTGGAGGAGTCATTGTTGAAACCCTAGCGAAGCAGAGAGAGATAGAGTTTGAATATCTAAAGCCCTAGGTAGTCAATAAGACTTATGTTGTTCCAGTCGTCTCCTATTCATCCTCCATTGTCGTCACAACCCCCATCCATCCACAGCATTCATTGCCACCCCCTCGATCTGCTTCTGTAGATTTACCCTTACCCGCAGGCACCCTCTTGAGCTTGCAAGGCTCGCTCCAAAGCCTGTGAAGCTAGTTGCAGAGCTTGCCAGGTGATCACCAGAGCCTGTTGTATCACAGGCTCGCTCCATAGCCTATGAAGCTCACACTAGAGTCTGCCAAGTGCGCGTCTAAGCCTGCTACATCCATAGAAACGTGAATCAGAGCCTGCTGCATCACGCCATCTATTGTCAAGACTACAACAACGAAAAGAGGCATCATTACAAGCAAGGTATATATTTATTGTTTTAACTCTGTTACATGATTTGGAGATTTCGCATGCCATTTGATCTATTTTTAGTTAGGGTTTACTAATGTCTGAGGGTCTCACACTGTGGAGCCCTCACAGGTGTTATTAATCCCTTTCTCTATTTTTGTGCATGCAGATATGCAGATTCTACATATTTTTGAACGACTATTGAAGCTGGAGTGGTTCGACATCGGATACCTGAAGCCCACTCATTCTGTTGGAAGCAAGGACACACTATCTGAAGACACTTCATTGTTGCAACTAGGGTTTCGAAAAACCCTAGCATTTTGTAAATCTTTGTATCAAATACTCACTGAGTACAGATTGTATCAAAAGGAGTTTATTGGCTCCCCCCTCTTATTGAATAAATCTATCTATTTTGTGCAATTTTGTGTTTATTTGGGTCATTTGATTTCTTTATTGTATTTAATTTTTGTGTTTTCATCTTCACATTATCAAAATATTTGCCATTCTAAATCTTCATTTTCCCCTTTAGATATTTCAATTTTTGAAAACACCTCTACATATATGATCCTATAAACTTTACTTCACCCCACCATAACATAACCATTTAGAAGAAAGTAGGGGTTTGGAATCACATAGACTAAAATTGAAATGGCTTTGGATGACCATTATTGAGTAAATAATGTATCAAGAGAATGGTTTTGTGATCTGATCTTGCTTATAGTAAAATGTGTGAAGAGATAGTATACTCTATTGTAACCATATATCAAGTAACATAAATCTATACAATATTTTTGCTATATAAGTTTGCCCAATGTATCCATTATTTCATATATATTGAAAAATTGAAGAAATAACATTCCAACAATCATCTGAATTAACAAATGAAGCAAAAGCATGCATTGATTTAGACCATCTAGGAGTTTCACTATTTTTTTGTGAAGGAGAGAAATATTTGAAGTCCCCCTCAAGAATCCATAGATCAAAATTATGAATCATCATTGTATTTGAAAAAACTCATTGAGGTCCTTCGAACACCTTCCACGAGGAGTAAATATAGTTGGAGCATATACATTTACAACCCCAACTTTGATATTTTTCTCTTTTCTACAAAATAGACCCACAAACCAATGATCGTTTGCTTCTAGCAATTGTTTGTCCTATTTACATTTGTCCTATATTGTTACAACACCGTTAGAATATCCTATAGAAGAAATCACTAGACAATCCCCCATCTTCTAATTTATATTTTTTATTAAAATAAAATCATGAATATAACAACCTATTAATTCTTTAATCTCTCTTTTTTTGGGTCGTATTCATGTCCCTAGTATTCCACAATATTATTTTCATCATCACTTTTTATTTTTATTTGTGGGCTTAGCCCCACTTCTTGTTAACACTTGTAATATTTGTTTTTGGTTTCCCAAATTGATATCCCTTTGAGTTTCCTTTTCTCTTTGTTCTTGCTTTAATAGTATTCTTCTTATTTTCCATTCCCACCAACACTTTCATCTTCGTCAATCTCTTTTATTTTTCCATGTTGTTCATAAGAGGACTTATCTTCTAAAGGTTGATATTATCTTGGGGAATCTTGAATGAAGGGAATATCCTCACCAACACAATATTCTTTATGTTGCCTCTAAAACCCTAAAGTGCAAGGATGATCCTCCATAGTAGTTATTTTCTTATGCTACTTTGAAAACCCTATAGTCAAAGGAAGATCCTCCATAGAATACTTTCTTATATTGTCCTAGAAAACCTAAATTTCTATGGATATCATTCATTCTCTTTTCTTTATTATGTTGCTTTTGAAACCCTAAAGTGTATGGAATACTCTCTACAATACTTTCATTTATATTGCAAGGAAAGGTTTTTATATTACTTGAGGAAAATAAAGATGAATTACTTAGATTAACCTTAATATATTTCACCTCCTTTGCTTTAAATTTTACCTCCCCATCTTCCTTTGCACCTTTAATTTATTCTAAATTTAAACTTGTGCAATGTACTTTCTTATCCATTATGTCATTAATCAGAGTAAACTGTAATGATCATTGTCATTTGATGATGTTAATGGGCTTTATTTACCACTTTCTTTTGAGTGGAAAATTCTTGATCATATGATCTATCTTCTATTGTGGTATGATTTCCTTACTTCATAACGTTAGCAATATAGTGCTATTTCAAAATCTCACTAAATCACAAGATATGAAAACATCCATACACTCAAACAATTAAACAATAATTCATTAAAATATTTAATTGAAAAATCTACTTTTAGCAATGCATAAATGCAATGCTTATTCGATTATGTAATAAAAGGCTTTGTCTTCAGTATATACATACATGAGACTCTTCATATGCACATGAATCTTGAAGTTTACACTTACATTAACTCTTCATTTCCTCATACCCATGCAAGATCTAACTCTTCACATTTATCAGTAAATAATAAACCTCACATATTGACATAAATACAAAGTCTCTTATGATTGCTCATAACTCCTCACTTGTAAACATGATATTCACTCACATAACTCACACTTACTAACATGACACCTCACACACATAACTCCAGACCTATTTACATGACACATAACTTACACTTGACACCTACTATAGACTCAAATGTTAAACACACTCTAATATAAATTATTTACAAGGTACCATATAATATAATACCTCTAACACAAGAAATTTTGTCTCATGCCCAAAAAACTTTGTCTCTTCTCCATTGTTTTCAATTTGTAATCCCTTGTCATGTGTCTAGTTTTATAACATTTACAACATAAGAATACAATGTTTCATAATCCACTTATTGATTCCATTCTTTTGATTTAAATTTAATCTTAATGAAATGTGAAAAATATTTTGAAATATCCATGGCAACACGTATCCAGGTATATACAACATGTCTTCATTCCTTAGTATTTGGTCCCTCCTAGATGAATTCCCATAGAGCATTGCTAGTATCCTTCAAAACCTCTTAATTGATAAATTGATAGGGAAGCTCAAAAGCCTAACCCACACTATAAGCCTTTTAATGGACTTAGTCTCCATAGAAAAAAATCTCACTCCATGCTCTTAAATATAATACATCTCTCCATTTAAACCATGGGCCACCGCCCATTATTTTATCCTTGTTTTCCAAACTAGAGAAGATAATGAAGAAAAATCATTTCAAGAGAAAAATCATGGAGTAATTTGATTTTAATGCTCACTTCCACTTGATCCAATTTTGAATCTCCAAGAAGCTTGGCCAATATACATAGAATTTTCATATTAACCCTCCACTTTTAAGAACTATTGTATCAAGATTGATCATCCCATCATCATGTACTACCTACATAAGGTTTTCCATAGATTCAACCTTCCTCTTATCATCAACTAGGGCATCGATACTTCTAAATAGGACATCCTTATTTCTACTTAGGAATTTTAAAAATAACTTTTTTGCCATGTTGCCTAGCTTTTCCTCATAAGAATCTTTTTTTTTAAGAATTTTTTAAAAAATAAAAAATACGGCTCGCTCCTTGCTCATGATTGCTTCCTACTGACACTTGCTTCTTGCTTAAACTTGCTTTCTAAAACAATAAAATATGAGGCTTATTCTAGGCTCACACTCATGCTATACTATTTTCTTGATTATATTATCTCTTATTGTTATTTTCAGTAGAAAAATATCTTAATTAATCATCATTTGGGAATGGGGTGAGTGATAACCTAGGCATATGAAGCATGTTGGGAAGTTGTATGTTGAAGGACCTTCTCACTATTTGATTTAATTATTCATAATTTATGTCCATTTATGCTTAAGCTTACTAGAACTTTTCATGATTGTTGCATGAAAAAGAGTTGTCATATACTCATAAAGTCTCTTTCCCATTTTATAAAAGAGGTTTTAATGGGAGTGTATAATTTGTTTATCTTACAACCCTATTGGCATTCAAAATAGTTATCTAATATTTTGATTAACAAAATTACATGTTCAAGTTGATCTATAAGATTGTTCTTATATAATAAGGATATAATTCATTTATTATTATTATTTTTTAATTCTACAAGTTGGTGACTTTTACTTCAATTGTAATAATAACTCACACACTCCTAAGATGCTTGTTAAACTGGAACCTTAGCATTGTAATTTCAAGTACCTTGAGCTAACCAATTTATTTATTTTTCCTTGTCTTTAATTGAAAGTGTCTTTGTGCTTTCTTTATCTATATAGTTATCAAACTACCTCAAAAGAAAAATGTTAATAGGTCTAGAAAACATAGTCTGACATCATTAAACTAAAATGGAGCATGTTATATAATACATCTATTTTAGATAAGGATTTTAAAAAACTAGGCCACTCAACAATACAAATACAAACTTGAAATAATAATTGCTAGGCTTAAGATTTTTTAAATTATAATTTTGGTTTAAAAAGTTGCTAAGACATGCCTAATGTTAAGGGTAAAATGTTTACTATAACTTATTTTAAAAAAGGATTCAATTTATATTTAAAATATAGAATCTAGGAAATCCATTACTAAAATTTGGTTATAGAGAACTTATATTTTTTATGGTTAAATGATAGAATGTTAATAGCTTAATGAAATTTTTGTGAACAAAAAATACATGTATTGATGCAAATATGATAAAATTTAAATGTGTGTCATTTTCTTGATATGTGGTGTAAGCAAAGGAATTAAAGGTTGAAAGAGTGAAGACATATCTTGAGCTCCTTTAATTAACTTATAACTTAAAATAGTTTTATAGATTCTATGAAATGAAGGCACATGTTTATTGATAGTAATATGAACACCATGGTTTAAGAGAGCTATATTTCTTAGGGATAGCAGGATATATTAAAAAGTTAGGAACAAGTAAGGATTTTGACATGGATGGACTACATGCAGAATACTCAAAATGGGGAGTAGATGGCTTAGCACCGTAAATTAAGAGGATATTAAATAACATCATCCAATAAAGGGATCAAATAACAAGTTAGCAATACCTCTCATTAATAATGGAGATGTAGATAATCCCTCAAGTTATTGAACCATTATAATCAATCCCCTCTTTGCAAAGTTATGGGAAGCATGATTGAGAGTAGAACTAGTATGTAGGTAGAAGGAAAAAAGAGGGCAAAAGGACAAGCAGATTTTTGACCAAAATGCTCGATGATAAACCACATCATCACTTTAAGACATATCATTGAATGTTAAGGTATTTCTTGTTAAGGTATTTCTACCTTAAACTCTAATGCACATTTAAATACAATCCTTGGAAGAAGATAATTGTGATAACCAGAAAAACAACGAAATGAATCAAATAAAATTAATTCGCCACTTAAGGAGGGCCAAGTCCTCTCCACCATGAGGGCCAAGTCCTCACCACCAGGAGGGCCAAGTCCTCGCCACCAGGAGGGCACAGTCCGTGCGGATATCGCAAATGAAATAATCAAGATGATAGATGATTCAAATATAAATCAATCTAACCTAATTAATAGTAAATCAATGAGTGAATAATTGGAAGAATCAATATAGCCGACTAGCTATATATTGGGGTTGTAACATGGCTCCCCTCCTCGAAAAGCTTTGTCCTCAAAGCTGGAAATGACTGGAAAATACTTTATGGTTCCCATGTAGCATCTTCTTCAGGTAGGTCCTGCCATTTGATGAGGAATTCTTTGATGTGACGGGATCTTAGCATACGTGTTCTGCTTTGTAAAATTGCTTCAGGTTGGAGATATATACGTCCTTCTTCATCGAGTACTGGTAATTCTGATTGAGAATGTACTTTTTGGCCAATCACCTTTTTGAGACAGGAAACATGAAATACTGGATGTATACGAGATGAGGGAGGAAGCTCTAGTTGATATGCCACTTCTCCAATGCGACACACTATTTTGTAAGGACCATAAAATCGTGGAGCCAACTTCTGATTGGTCTTGATATTTAATGACAACTATTTGTAGGGTTGCAAATGCAGGAACACCATATCACCTGTATTAAATTGTCTTTCATAATGGTGTGTGTCTTGTTGCTGCTTCATGTGATTCTATGCTTGGACCAGGTTGTCTTTGAGAATGTTGAGCATTGACTATCGGTGTTGGAACCAATCGTCTACTTGGGCCACTTTGGAAGAACCTGGAACATAATCTGCTATTGTTGGTGGTTTGACTCCATACAATGCTTCAAATGGAGACATCTTAATGGAATAATGGTATGAAGTTTTGTACCACCATTCTACCAAGGAAAGCCAATGACTCCATTGATACTGTTTATCTTGAGAAAAACATCTTAGATAGGTACCCAGACATTTGTTAACTATCTCAGTTTGGCCATATGTTTGTGGATGGTATGCATAAGACATATTCAACTTGGTACCACTAAGACAAAATAATTCTTTCCAAAAATTGCTAGTAAATATGGGATCACGATCACTTACAATATTTTTAGGTATTCCATGCAATTTGAAAATTGAATCCATAAATACCTTAGCCACTTTGCTTGCTGAAAATGGATGTTGTAAAGCATGGAAGTGAGCATATTTGGAGAGGCAATCCACTACCACAAAAATTACTATTTTACCTTCTGATTTAGGAAGACCTTCAATAAAATCCATTGAAATATGTTCCCATTGGCGATCTGGAATAGGTAATGGTTGAAGCAATCTTGGTGATTTGATTGTTTCACCCTTATTGTGTTGGCATACTTCGCATTCGACCACCCATTTTTTAACCTCTGATTTTAATCCTTTCCAATAAAAGGATTGTTTTACCCGCATATATGTTTTCAAAAAACTTGAATGTCCTGTTGATGGAGAAGCATGTGATTCATCCAGAATCTGGGATTTGATTGTAGAATTGTGTGGAATGTAAATGTGATTCTTTCTTCTTAATACCTTGTCATCATAGGAAAAAAGAGGATGCTTGGATGATCCCAACAACAATTCCTGAATTATTTGAGCAGTTTATGTATTTGACAACCATTCTTCTTGAAGTTGAGAAACCCATTGGGAACATGGACCTGAAATAGCATTGATAACCACTTCATCTTCATATTTCCGTGATAATGCATCTGCTGCCATGTTTTCTTTCCCTTTCTTATACTCGATAACAAAATCATATCCCAAAAATTTTGTTAACCACTTGTTTTGCTCTGGATAAGAAAATCTTTGTTCTAGAAAATGCTTGAGACTACTATGATTCGTTTTAATAATAAAGCGACTACTGATTAAGTAATGTCTCCATTTCTCAACCGCGTGTAGAATAGCCAACATTTCTTTCTCATATGTGGACCTTCCCAAAAATTTTCTCAAAATTTGTTTACTTTTGAATGCCAAAGGATGTCCCTCCTGCATTAGTACTACCCCAATACCTGTTCTTGAAGCATCACATTCAATCATAAATGGTTTGTGAAAATCTGGAGTTGCCAAAATTGGAGTAGTACACATTGCTTCTTTGAGGGCCTCGAATGCTTGAGTGGTTGCTTTCGACCAATGAAAAGCATCCTTTTTTGTAAGAGCCGTGAGAGGAGCTGCAATTTTTCCATAGTTACACACAAACTTGCGATAGTAGCCGGTAAGACCCAAAAAACCATGAAGTTTCTTGATGGTTTTAGGTAAAGGCCAATCCTGAATTACCTTTATCTTATTAGGATCCACTTTAACACCTTCATGAGAAATGATATGACCCAAGTACTCAACTTCTTGAACACCAAAAGAGCATTTAGAGCGTTTGACAAAAAAATTTTCTTTGTGTAATATATGAAGAACCTTCCCCACATGCATCAAATGATCCTTCCAAGTTTTACTATATATGAGTATGTCATCAAAAAATACTAGGACAAATTTGCGAAGGAATGGATGAAACACATGGTTCATGAGACTTTGGAATGTGGATGGGGCATTAGTGAGACCAAAAGGCATGACCAAGAATTCATAGTGACCTTCATGAGTACGAAAAGTTGTTTTAGGAATGTCCTCATCCCTAACTCTAATTTGGTGAAAACCAGAGCGTAAATCTAGTTTTGTAAAAAAAATTGCACCATGTAATTCATCTAATAAATCATCAATGACAGGAATAGGGAATTTATCCTTGATGGTGATTTTGTTGAGAGGACGAAAATTAGGACACATACGCCAGGAATTGTCTTTGCAACGGGCCAACACTACCGGGGAAGAATAAGGACTAGTGTTGTGACGGATGACTCCATGTTCTAAAAGTTCTTGGACAATTTTCTCAATTTTTGTTTTTTGAGGTTGGGGGTAACGATAAGGACAAACATTAGGAGGAAGACTTCCTGGAACCAAGTGTATGGCATGGTCATGAGATCATTTGGGAGGTAGTCCTTTTGGTTCTTGGAAAACATCATCATAGTTAGCCACAATATCCTCAAGATCCTTTGATTGAATTTCAGGGTTATCTTGTGCTTGCTTTTCCACACAATTGATTTGAGCTATGAATCCATAACTTCCTTTTCTTAATATTTTCTCCATGCTATGAGAACTTACTACCTTTTATGGAGGAGTTGTAATTCCTTGGAGGTGAATAGTCCTTCCATTTTCTTTCCATTCTACAAATAGTTTTTTGAAGTTAAAACTGATCGTGTCCAATTTTTCTAACCATTCAACTCCCAAAATAACCTCTGAATTTCCTAAACTCATAACAAAAAGGGTTCCTTGCCAAGTGTAACTACCCATTTGTATCGAGATCGAAGATGTTCTACCAATACATTGGGTGTTTCCTCCATTTGCCACCAAAACTTGAAACTTATCTTGATTAGAGGAGTGAATGAATAAGTTCAATGCCTTTGCAGTTTTTATGTCAATAAAGTTATGAGTACTACCTGAATCTATTAACACATTTATCCTTTTCTGTCGAATGAATCTTGATACCTTGATTGTATGGTGAGTTGTTAAACCCATAAGAGCATGTACCAAGATATCCATAGTGTCTTCGTCACTTGTTGCTTCATTTTGTTCATTATGTTCTTTGGTCATGAGAGGGTCCTGTGGAATGATATCCTCATCTACCTCTTTGTCTTCTCTGTTATCATATTCTATTTGAAATTTTTGTCTAGGTATACATGCTTGATATTTTGGATGGTGATTGCGATATTTATAGCAATAATATCTTGATGGTTGATCATTTCTATGGAAGAAATTGTTGCGATTTTGAGGACGATTGTAGGAGTCACGTCGAAAAAGTGTCTGATTCTGCACCTTTTTCTCAACCAACTTAGCAATATTTATATTGTCATCTAAAGAGTATGGATTATGTAGGTCCACTTCAATCTGAATACTCTCTTTCAAACCATGCCTAAAAGCTGATACCACCACATTGGATTGTAAGTTTCTTGTATAAGCAAGTAGACTGGTGAATTCTAAAATATAATCCCTTATTGAACCAGTTTGTTTCAATGACAACAAACGAACCATGTATGAGGATGAAGACCCTTCATCAAATATGTTGAGAAATAGTGTTTTGAATTCATGCCATGGGATGGGTTGACTATGGTCCCGTTTTTGCCAATCATACCATTGGTAAGCTTCCGTGCCTAATTTGGAAGAGGCATACGAAAAATTTTCAGATTGGGGAACCCTATGTAATTCTAAAATGCCTTCCATTTTAGCTATCCAACCACGTGGATCATTACCCTCAAAGGTAGGCATATCAGCTCATGGGATATTAACACTTGTAGGCCATCTTGCTTGGTGATAATCTTCCTCTGTATCCCTATCCTCACTATTATGTCTTCTATGGTAGTTATGTGGGGAATGAGGGGTTTCTTGGTTTTGTCTGTCCAAAACTTGTTGTAGCATTACATTCATGGCATTCATACTAGTCACTAGGTTAGCTATACTGGAATTGACATCTTGGTTAGTAGCATTGGTGTTTTCCCTTTCCTCATTTGTGATATTTTCATGGGATGAGTTGGAGTGAGCCATAAGTTTAATAGTGGGATGGTTGAAGTTAAAACTATTAATGCGTAAAGGAGAGTTATATTGTGTACCTTTGGTTCTTGGAGGTCGTCTGGGTGACTTCAAGAATTTTTTGCTAATATTATCTTTGCTGGATAATCGATCGTTTGGTCCTTTAGTCCACCTTCCACTCATGCACTTATCAAAAAAAATTATCTTCAAGTTTTGCAAAAAAATTGGCTAATTTGGCAAAAAATGGTTTGGTTTTTCGCTTCAACTGTCACTCCAACTGTGATGTGGAATTTGAACTTGCTTTATCAACGGCTAGTTTCTTCCAACGGCTAGTTTGGATCAATAATCACTGTTTGATTGTGAGTGAGACTTCTTTCCAATAGCTAATCTGCTACCAATTTACACTTACTCTTTTCACCCTACTGATATGACTAGACAATGATTTACACTTCACCCCCTAATACTTTGACTAGACAACGATCAAATTCTACACATGATAGCGCAATGACAATAATGACCCGACTCAACACACAATAGGACTGACAAGACCCGACACACGATGGTACAATGACTCAACACAACCGACATGTGATGAATTCGACTAGACACTACACGTGACCAAGATGACGAAGCGAAGATACAAAAAATACCAGGAGATGCTATAGCTAACAATGACCTTGGGATACGCTATAACGGATAGGAAATAGACACGAAGGACACCAACACGACAAGTGAGACATGAGGGATGGAACACTCGATAGTGATGATACAAGCGGGAGGGAGGACCACTCGATAACGAGGACATAAGATGACACAGTGAACACGCAATGTGAGGGATAGGAGACCGACACTACAGTGACCCGAAAGCCTAACACGATAAATGCAAAATAGACCGACGAAACCATGAGGAGAAGGAACTTGACAATATGATAAACCTAACACATTTGAGGAGACTTACACGCGAGGGAAGAAGGCTATGTGATTGAAGTCACATTCAACTAGGGGTGCCTAGTTGCTCTTAAAACTTTTCCTACCCACCACACCCTGTGTGTGGGATAAATACCCCGAGTATTATAATAATAAAAAATTACCTTAGCTTATAATTTTAATACATCAATTTCCTACAATATGATTGGTCCGTGGAGCTCTCTTCTGTGCACGTTTGGAAGTGTGATTTTTCTACGATGATTGTGCTTGGAATCTGATCGATCGACATCATTGGTACTTTGGATGTTGTAGATTGTGAATAATATTGATCTTGCAGGTGTTTAAGATGTTGTGTTGCCTCCCGCCTTCTTCACTATTTTAAATAATTATTTATTTATTCTGCACACCTGCTATATCTGCGGTTAATGCTCGTTTTATAATTTGATCAATTTTTTGGGATGTTGCCTTTTGACACCGTTGTTGATAACGATCTGAATGCCTTCTCCCGAAACTATCGTTAGACCTACAGCTATTTTAGGTTTAGGGTATGTGTGAGAATCACGTTCCCTTCTATGTTTTCAACCATAACTTTTTTATTTGTCTTTGATCGGTTAGCGCTGTAATAATTCACGGGTAGGGAATTTGTTTGGAGAGCCTAAGTCACTATACTCATGCCAGTATTGTAAGCCAGCTTCCATGCCTATCTCAAGACTGCTACTTGTGCTTTTGAATCTGGCATTTCTCGAATGCGATAACCTGCCAAGAAGAAGAAAAAAATTGGGTTATACAATTGCTTTTGACTCTAATATTTACCACTTTGCCTAGGAGATGTATCTTATACCACTTGTTAAGGTATTTCTACCTTAAACTCTAATGCACATTTAAACACAATATTTGGAAGATAATTACGATAACTAGAAAAACAACAAAATGAATCAAATCAAATTAAGTTGCCACTTAAGGGGAGCCAAGTCCTCGCCACCAAGAGGGCACAGTCCGTGTGGATATCGAAAATGAAATAATCAAGATGATAGATGATTAAAATATATCAACCTATGCTAATTAATAGTGAATCAATGAAATCAATAATTGGAGATATCAACATAGCCGACTCCTATGTTAGGGTCATAACATTGAAAATATATGAAATGGAAAAGGAAAATCTATTTTTGTTTTATGTATTTGAAGAGAGCTATTGACATAGTATCTATAAGTAAACCATAGAGTAGAATGGAAGACTTAGGCATACCAAAAAGGTATAGAGCAGTAGTTCATATACTCTATGAGGAGGCTTAAGTTATGATCAAAATGCATGCAGACCTCTTACAATGCTTTGGAGGTGACATGGGAGTTAAATAAAGATGCTATTATCCCAAACCTTCTTTGGTTTCTATATTGAAAAATTATAAGAGTGGTTAATTATGCATGGAGAGGAGGGTGTTCGTTTGAGAAGATATTTGGTGAGACTTGTTTTGTGTGTAAATGATTTCATTTTGATTATTAGGTCAACACAACATTTGAGACAACATTTAAAAGTCTTCGAGCACTTTTGCAAAGAGGTAGGCATGTAGGTAAATACTAACAAAACCAAGATCGTGATATTCTCCAATCAAAAGAAAAATCCTCAATTAATTTTTTTATTTTAATAAGGTTTTCTTAATGAAGAAACACAATATAAATATCTCAAGATAGACTTCAATAATAAGCTCAATTGGAAAATATGTAGACTAAAAAGAACAATAGAAGGATGGAAAGCATTTTTTGCATTAAAAAATAGAAGCAGAGAGGCTAAATAATGGAACTAAAAGATTGTGGATGCTTTATTTGGGCTACTAGAGGTATTGGTGATGTTGTATGGGTGTAAAGTATGAGCTAGCAACACATAAGACTCAAAATAGAGGTAAGTAAAGAGGATTAAGAAAAGTGTGATTATAAACAAATGTAAAATAAAAGAATTATTTCCATAAGATGTTTTTTTATAAAAACATATACCTTCTCTATGAAAGAAGTTGCTATGGTTTGTCTTCTAGGATATTTTAAAAAATGTCAAATAGATGACCTAAAGTTGTAATCAAAGAATTTTTTAACAATTAAAATAGAACATGGATGAAGCAAAACAACCAGTGGATGAAAAATGAAATATCAACTTAGATGAATGCCCAAATTAAAATAGACATAAAGGCATTTGTCGAGGAAAAATTTAGAGTAACTATATGGGAAAAGAAGTTATAAAGAAAGAAAGAATATTATCTTGTTGAAATTAATGCTACATACGAGCGTCACTAAGAAGCGTAGATAGAGGTAAACATTAATTAGAAAGTAAAGACACTCATAGCCCAACTAAGGACCAACTCTCATCAACTTAGATATGAAATAAGTAGATGGAAAGACCAAAATAGAAATGGGAAGATAGGATATGTACCTTTTGTATATAGGGGTAGTTGAGATAAAGAAACATTTTATTTTGGAATGTGAGGTATATAATGATATTTAAGCTATATACGCTAATACTTTAATAGTGGAATCATTGCAATAATTGTTTGAAGAGAAGAAAGTAGAGATAATAGGAGAATTCATCATCAAAATCAATAGTAAAGATCAAAATTATAGAAAGAAAACTGATCTGATCAAATTTTAGGGTTGATGACAATAATTCTTTATAAATTTTTGGTCCTATAAGTTGCTTTTGACCTCATGGAATTTAGAAACTTTCTATTCTATCTAGATGACACAAACTTCTAAGCTAATTTTGTTCACATGCTTAAAATACTTAACATAGTAGGAGATATTCTTTAAAAATATATTTCTTTGATTTTATCACCCTTATAGTTTATGATTTGGATATTACCATCCTCTAGTGAGGGAAGTTCATTGTGATGAGGTTAAGTGTTCAAATTTCATATTCTCATAGCCCCTCGTGCATGTATAACATCTCCAACACTAATAACAAAAATATGTTTATAGTTTTTAAATTATGTGGGGGTAGTTGGCCCTCTTACTTTCTAATGGGTTCATTGCAATACTCTTCTTATGCAAATTGTTCATTTCCAATGACATATTCCTCTAATAAAATTTATTTCCACATTAATACATATTATTTTTTTTCTAGAGAAAAAGACGTACTTGCGGTCCCCCACCCTTGACAAATCACAACTCTCTTCTTTAGAGCTTGAGAGTTTACAAACATATTCAATTATCATCTCAATTAAGTTGCTATAGCTAGATACCTACATATTTTTCATAAAAAGTCTAAATTCTTGATTTTCATCTTCTAGATCTTCTTCAATTTTATTTGTAAATACAAATATTTAGAATCCAACATCCTTCTTCTTGATATTTTCCTATAGTAGCCTTACCAATACAAAAACTCCATCTTTATTGTTTGCACACTACATCTTAGTAGAGTAATATTTTCAAAACTTTGCATTATCATAGTCTGCTTTACTAGCTTTGGACTGTTAGTTTCCTTCTTGATGCATAAGTGCAACCACAAGAACTATAATAAATAGTTTAGTAGTCTCAAAAAGTTGAAAGTTCATGTTTAAATATTATCAAGAGATATATGCATAATAACTAAATTATGGGTCATTATATAATACAAGCAAAAATTATTTTAATCCCAAATAACCAATTAGAAAAATGTTTTTTTCATTTTAATGAGTTATGAAATAAATCTCATTCATATTATAATGATATTTTAACAAATCATAATGGTATTATTTTAATAAATAGTTTAGTAGTATCAAAAAGTTAAAAGTTTCAATTTATACTTTGTCCCATAAATCCAACCAACAACTCAAATAATCCATTCAGCCATGAAGTTTATATGATATCATCTTCTTTTGCTCAACATACAAAACTTCTACTTCCTTCACAAAATCATAGTCTTCTTTACAAAATCTAAATTGTTAGTTTCCTCTAATGCATTAATCTATAAATGGATCCCCTGAAACATTTCTTAGTCCTTTGGAAAATTTATTTTTAATTTGCTCCTTTTAGATTTTTCTTGTCAGCTTTAGTTGAACTTACTACTTCCTCTAACCATGGAAAAGAAAAATATAGGATCCTCTATTAAAACCCCTCTATTGGCTAGCCTATCTCTATAATTGTTCCCTCCCTTAACATATGTGTGACCTCATTTCTTCAAACATTGTAGAAATATCTTGTATTTCGACAATGATGTCTTGTATGTTCCATGGAGCCTTTGCTTTTTTCAAAATTGCATTTATTACTATTAGTGAATCACCTTCCATCCATACTCTATTTCATTTTATTTGTCTATATATTTTTAATCCTTCCAAATTTTCCCAAGCTTCAACTTCATTATTTGTCTTAAATCCACTATTGAAAGTGTAATGTGACAAAATCTCATCCCTATTACTTATGATTATTCCTCCTCCTCCTAATGGTCTTGGATTTCCTTTAGATGATCCATCAAAGTTCAATTGGACCAACTCTGCTTTCGATGGTGTCCACTTTATATTTTTTGTCTTTCTTTTGTTTCTCTTGTACCCACCATCATAATTCCATTTGATGACTTGACTCCATCTATCAAGGCTCTTTGCCTCAATATTATGGACTAGATGAGTTAATAGGGCTAGTTTAGACTCCTCTATGACTAAACAAATCTTCTTTTTCATTGCATCTAAAATGCTTTCCTTTCCTTTAAATAATATTTTATTTTTTTCCAGCCATACAATCCAAAGTATTATATTTGTTGATGTATCCTAGATTGTCTTTAATGCCTACTTTTAAAAGTGTTATACCATTGCTTTAACCATTCTTTAATTTTACCATTAATCACCATGCATTTACCAAACACATTAAGAATTCATTGCTATAGTTCTCATACAATTGAGCAGTGTCCTAATAGATGGTCTATACTCTTCTCCTATTTACATAGAACACATTGTGAGGGGCCATGAAAACCCACTTTCATTAGGTTATCCTAGGATAAGATTTTCTTGTGACCTACTGGCTATACAAACATTTTTATGCTAGGGCTATCCCAAATATCTCTCCATATTCTTGTGGTATTCCTATTTTATTGGTTCTTTACATTATATTTGCTTCTTGTTGTGTATTCTCCTAAGATATTCAACTCCCAAATCAACTTATCCTTAGCTCCCCTTAAAATAATTACTATTGTTATCTTTTTGCTCAATTGCCTCCTAGCAACAATGTTTGGTATACTTGTAAAAAAATATTTTGCTAAGATCTCCTTGCCTAAGATCCTTCTTGGCTTCAAATTATTTTATTACTAGCCCATTGACCAACATTGAATATGATATTGTAGAGACACAATCTTTAATCCACCTGACCCATTTCTTCCCAAATCCAAAATTTTGTAATACTGCAAAAAGAAAATCCCATTTAACCTTATCATAGTCTTTATTTATATAAAGTTTTAAGATCATTGCTCTCTCTTTCCTATAAATTATTGAATGTATTACTTCATGAGCTACTATGATCCCATCCAAAATTTGTATCCCTTTCACAAATCCTCCTTGCTCTTCTAAAATAATTGTGTCTGATAGTGGTCTTAACCGATATGCCATCACTTTAGAGATTATATTATATGTCATATTACATAGGATCATGGGCCTAGATGAGTCAAACAATTCTACATCCTTTTTTGGAATCAAGGTAAGATATGTTGTATTTATTTTATAAGGTATTTACTATTTTACCCTATATTTCTCCACTACCACCAATAATGAATCCTTCACTATTTCCCAATTATACTGATATAATGTTGTAGAGAGTCCATATGAACCTAGGGTTATCCTTATTAAAAGAGAAAAGAGTTGAATGAGCTTCTTCCAAATTCATGGACTCCATTTTGCTATTGCCTTCATCTATTACAACTAAAGCTACTTCTTGCAATATCTTATCATTAAGAATTTCAATCTCCTTCGATCCTATAATTAAAAAAACCTTGTCTCCTTTCTAATTTTGCTTTGGTCTCCAATCCAAACCCCTTGTTTTGATTCAAATCTACTATTTCTAGATGTTGAGCTCTATATTATTGCTATCCTATGACAAACTTTATGTTTTATCTCCTTCTTTTAACCAAGTCTATCTCCATTTTAATTTCTAAAATTTCTCTTCCTTACTCAAAATATTATGATATTCATTAAGCAAATCCCTTTCCTTTGATATTGGATTATTGTGTTCACATTTTTGGAAATTTGAAAGTTTCTCTTATAGTTCTTCTTTCTTCTAAAAAATATTTCCAAAAGTGTTATTATTACATTCTTTTAATTTAGATGTTATTGATTTGATTTGTTTTGGAAGTGTATACAACCTAACATTTCTTGAAGAATTCCATGTTTGCACTATCATATCAATAAATTGAGGATATTTTTCCACATTTTCTCATATTTAAAATGTGATATTTTTAAAAATTCACTTACGATCATTTAAACTCTTTCTGGCTAGTGATATGAACCAATCCTTGTCAAGGTATTAGTTTTAGCACAAGTCCCGTCATCTAGCCAATGATGTGAGAGTATACATTTATCCATTTTTTTCACTATCTGGTTCTAGCCTATCTTGTTGTTGGTCTATGTATAACTATCCTCTTTAAACTCAACCTCCCATAGATTATTTTTTTGAATGAAAGCTGAGAAATCTCTCATGCTTTGGGTTATTTTCATAATTCCCCCAATTTTTTCATTTAGCTTGGTTATGGCATTAAAATATCCTATGATCATGAATCAAGTTTCTTGGTATTTACTTCTCATAAAGGCTTCAATTTTACCCTATACTTCTGATCTGCCTAACTGAGTTGTAGGTCCATAAACATTGACAAGGATGAAACACATATCTACAAAGTAGCATGTAACTAAAAATGCTATCTAGTGCTTAGTTTTATAAATGGTTTCATAGGAGGTGCTAACTATATTCAAAAAAGTTAGAATTCCCCCTAACACTCCTTTTGAATCCATAACATCTCATTCACATCTTGCCTATACTGCTTTTATAGTTTTGAAAACTTATTTCTTTGATATATATATATATATATATATATATATATATATATATATATATTTATTTATTTATTTATTTATTTATTTATTTATTTATTTGTGGAAAACATCCCAAAAGGGATGCCACTTTCGGGTAAGACCAAAGGAGGCAGGGGTATCCATTCCGCAAAAAACGCCCAGGACTCGGACCTGGCCTACCACCTTTGACATACTCAAGGAGCAAACAAACACACAAAACCAATTTAAAAATAAGTAAATAACAACAAAAATAATAAAATAAAATAAAAAACATGCTCCTTGAGTGTGTCAAAACAAAAGCACAACCAAACACGCACAATAATATAAAAGAAACCACAACACAAACCACATAGAAAAACACAAGAACCATATAACAAAACACAAACAAGACAAAAACAATAGAACACTACAAAGACATAACCCAAAAAAAACATGAAAAATAAACACAACCAAAACCTAAAAAATTAAAAAAATAAAATAAAAATAAAAATAAAAAACAACCGAAATAATCGTAGATAGTTGACTCTAGACGTTTTTCGCAGGACTGCCCAAACTGTCGAACTCGTTTCGGCCATATCTCACTCATCCGAACTCGGATTGAGCTGAAATTTTGAGGGTAGATGCCTAAAAAACCCTAGAACGTCTCCACCAATTTTCATATCATTTGGAGCAACACAGATCCTAGCGCATCCCTATGTGTGAACGATATATTTGGCAAGCGACTATGCGAGGGTTTCATCTGGGTTGAGTGCAAGCAACTCCGGAGGTTGGTTTTTAGGGCCTTCGGGCCCTAGCGGCCAATATTTTTGTGGTTTATGCTCAATATTTTAGCAGGAAATGTTGCGGGGGATACAAGATGGGTTAGAAATTTGTCTTTCAACAGATCATACTGTGAACTTGAGTGACAACGGCTTCCAATTTGCTGCACAAAAGAAAAGTGAAAACCATACCTTTCCACGGCGTCTAGGGCAAGGATTAAAGAGACCACGAAATAAGTTTCAAGCAATTGATCAAAAAATGGCTCATATCTCAAGTGAATCTGGTGCTAAGGTGCACCCACAAAATAATTCTACTGTGAAAACCCCTGTCAAGGGTAAGAATTTTGAAGACTCGGTCCCAAAAATGAATTTTAGGGATGCCCTTCGTGGTGGACAACCTCAGCCCAATGCTAATATCAATATTAGGGCTTCTCATAAACCTCTAAGAATGCCTAAGATTGATCCCAGGAAAACGGAGTCGGGATGTCTTAAAGCAGCTGATGGAACTCCTATTGTTAAGCTTGATATGGGTAACATATTACGGCATTGAAGGATTTGGAAAAAAGAGGACTAATTGTCGGTTCATGGGTTTTCGTCCGAGTCTATCCGCTTTCAAAGTCCGGGCTGCAAAAAGCTGGAAAACTAAAGGTGAGTTACAAATCTCTATTTATCCAAATGGTTATTTTCTTGTTTTATTTGCTAATAATGAAGATAGAGAGAAAACTTTTCAAGGGGGTCCTTGGTTTTTTGGAAGGGCGGGGCTTTTCATGAAGCCCTGGCATACTAAATTTAAAGCCGAAGAAGAGATGCCTTCTATAGCTCCCGTGTGGGTTAGACTCTTTGGCCTCCCTATTGAATTTTGGAATCCTACTGTTTTTTCTTCAATTGGAAACTCTTTAGGAACTTTTATGATGATTGTTGATTGTACTCAAAATTTTGAACATATTATTTATGCTCGAATTTGTGTTTTAATGGATTTTGACAAACCCCTACCTAAAAAGATCACATTACAATTTGGGGAAGACACTTGGGAGCAAGTAGTGGACTATGAGAACATTCCTTTTCGTTGTAGAATTTGCCATGAATATGGTCATTTGGCTAGTGCTTGCCCAAATAAAATTCCTGATCAAAAGAAAGAAGATATAAACTCAGTAGGTTTCCAAATACCTAAGAAGAAGAACACTCGAAAAAAACCAGTAATGAAGGATCAATCAAAGTCATTTGCTAATATGTTTGAAATCCTTTCCACAAATGATGTCCCAAGTGAGGAAGAGGAAATAATGGAAACTGAAATCTTAGAAACACAATTTAAATATGAAGGAAAGAACTCAGAGACAAACCAACAAATCAAAGGTTTTCAAAAGAAAAAAAAAAGGAGAAAATTTACACAAGAAAAACAATATTTCAAATGTCAAAACTTCAAATAATGCAGGTCCCAATATAGACTCCATTGAACCATCTAGTAAAATTTTGGCTGTGTATGAGCATTCTTCAAGGTTAGAAGCCATCTCGATTCAATTGGAATAAGTCAAGAAACAGGGAAAAAAAAATTGAAGATGGATTCTAATCAAAAAGTAGGTCGCAAGACCAATCAATATCATATGGTAAAAGAAGGTGAAAAGCTTGTAGAGGAAGGTAAGATTAATGCCCTTCCCAACATTTTTAGCCCTGGTATTAATGAAGATCATCACTTGGAATATTAGAGGACTCAAAGGGAGTCTTTCAAAACAAAATGAAATTAGAAGAATGATTCGGATAAATCATCCACATCTTGTTTTCCTTCAAGAAACAAAGATGTCAATGGAGGATATGGACTTAATTGCCGATAAAATTTGGCCGACTGGAAAAGTGGTTTCCCTCGGTTCCCAAGGGACTTCGGGTGGCATTGCTTGTCTTTGGGACCCAAAAGAGGTAGTTATTCACCATATGGTTGGGATTTGGGGTTTGTTGGCTATAGCTATTCAAAGTAGACATTCCAACCAGATTATGCTCTGCATTCATTGTTTATGCCCCGACTTCTTTGGAGGAAAAAAGAAGACAGTGGAAGGATATTACTCATATTATCTCTCATTTTCCTAAAGCTTGGATCTTGATCGGAGGAGATTTCAATACCATCCTCTCTCTGGATGAGAAAAGGGGGGAAATAGAAATTTGGACAAAAGTACTGACCTCATGAGCGAATATATTGCAAACCTCCATCTTGTGGATATCCAACTGAGATAATGGCCTTATGACTTGGTCTAACGAAGGCAAGGCTTAGCTTGTATAATGGAGAGATTGGATAGGTTTTTGCTCTCTAAAAATTTCTTAATCCATGGTCACATTCCTAAAGTGAAGACTCTTAATAATGTTGGTTCGGATCATTGGCCGATCATGGTGGAAATGTGGAAAACCAATGTGAGTTTCTCTCCTTTTCGTTTTCAATTAATGTGGCTTAGAGACATTTCCTTCAGACCTCGTGTGCAACAATGGTGGAAGGAAGGTAAACCTAGGCATGGGACTAAGATGTTCTGTTTTGCCAAAAGACTGCAATACATTAAATCCAAAATCAAGACTTGGAAACTGGAAAGATTTTGGGGATGTTCATAAAAAAAAACATGAAGTTATTGCTCATCTTGAAAATTTGAATAAGAAAATCCGTTTAGATGGCCTCACAGAGAAGAGAAGTGCAGGATGAAATTAAACTCACAACTCGGTTAGAGGAATGGGAAAAAAGAGAAGAAATCTTATGGAAGCAAAAATCTAGAATTCAATGGCTCAAAGAAGGAGATCGAAACACAAATTTCTTCCACAAATCTCTTCTAGCTCGAAGATCTCACAACTTTATTTCTTCCTTAAAATCAGATTCTGGAGATGTTGTTTATACTTGGGATGGCATGAACTCTATTGTTGTTGATTACTTTTCCAATATTTTTGTTGCTACTCCTCTTGACTCGGCTTCACAACAAAATGTTCTTCAAGCAATCCCTTCTCTTATCACTTCGAGGAGAACTCTATTTTGATCTGCTCCTGTTACTATCAATGAGCTTCAACAAGTAGTTTTTAAAATGCAAAAAGGGAAAACCCCAAGTCCTGATGGTTTTCCTATTGAGTTCTACCAAGAGTTCCGGGATATCCTTCATGTTGATTTATTAGAGGTGGTGGAAGAAGCCAGGAAATCCAAAGAAATTTTGAAGGTTATCAATAAAACTTATATTACTCTTGTTCCAAAAGCTCAAGAGGTTGATCATATCTCAGCTTTTAGACCTATTGCTTTATGTAATGTTCTTCTCAAAATTATTACTAAAATCATGGCGAGAAAGGTTGAAGCCTCTTTTGCATAAGATTATTTCCCAGAGCAAGGGGGATATGTGGAAGGACGTCAAATAGTAGATGAGATAGTTCTTGCTCGGGAAGCCATCCATTCCATGGATATGCAAAATTCTCCTTCTATGTTCATCTGGTTAGACTTATCCAAAGCTTATGACAGAGTGGATTGGCACTTCCTTATCAAAGTTTTGAGGCAATTTGGTTTCTCTAAGGATTGGATGGATTGGATTATGGGATGTATCTCTTCGGTTTCCTACTTAGTTCTTATCAATGGCAGGGCCTTCTCGGTCTTTCCCGGCTTCCAGAGGTATTAGGCAAGGTGACCCGCTATCCCCTTATTTATTCATCATTCTTGTTGAATGCTTGGGTAGGACTATAACCAAAAAGAGGGAAAACAAAACCCTTGAGGGAGTTACCATTGCTCATGGAGCTAGACCTATCTCTCATCTTCAATTTGTGGATGACTCTACCCTTTTAGGTAAAGCTACAATTAAGGAAGCTTCTAATATTAAGCAAATCATTAGCTGTTTTTCTAAGGCTACTTGGGCGGTTGATCAATGAAGACAAATCTAAAGTTATTTTCTTTCACTGCTCTGCTAGAGAGGAATCCATGGTCTTGGATAAATTAAGATATAAGAAGACCTCTCTTCCAATCACTTATTTAGGTATTCCCATAAATATTCAAAGGCAGAAAAATAAATATTGGAATTGGTTGTTGGACAAAGTCAAGAAGAAAATTGGAAAGTGGACCAACAAGTGGCTTTCTTCTAGGGGTAGAATCACCTTGGTAAAATCAGTCCTTCAAGCTATTCCTATTTATGTTTCTTCCGTTTTGAATATCCCAAAGGTTGTTCTTCGAGAATTGGATCAAATCGGTCATCGTTTCCTTTGGAGTGGTACTAAGGAGAAAAGAAAATGGGCCTTGGTGAAATGGGATACTTTATGTCTTCCTAAGAGTGAAGGGGGGTTAGGATTCCGGTCTTCAATTAATAACAACAAAGCTTTAGCTGCTAAATTATATTGGAGGATGTTGCATAACCCCAATGCTCTTTGGGCCAATAATCTCCATGCTAAATATGCTGAGAACAAAAGTCCTGAAGACCTTGTTCGCTATCAACTTCCTACCAAAGGTTCTCCCATTTTAGCGAGTTCTTAAGACTGGTGAGGATTTGATAAAGAAAAAATTATTTTGGATCATTCATAATGGTCAACATGCAAATTTTTGGATAGATTCTTGGGATGGTCACAAGCCTTTGATAACTCGGTTTCCGATTGGAGGCCTTGGATGGAGGAGCTTCACCGAGCTAATTGGATAAAGGTGGCTAATTACTATCGGTACCATACTTGGTAATTCAAAGTTTGGTAGATATTGGATCCCTATTGAGGATCGGCCTATTCAAATGCCATAAAGGCAAAGAAAAAATATCCAAGGCATCCTTCATATGAGATCCCTCTCTTGGTCCCATGAAAAAGATTGTTTTGGATGGAACAACACTACTAAGGGTGAGTATTCGAGTTGCTCAAGGTTATTTGACCTTATGCCATAATAATCCCAACCATTCTTCTGACATATTTTCTCAATTGTGGGCTCAAAAGCTCTAGCCTAAGGTGAGGTTCTTTAATTGGCTTTTATTGCATCGTAGGGTGCTTACTTGGTGAGCAACTTATGAAGCGTGGTTTTCATGGCCCTTTTAGATGTGAAATGTGTGAAGAGAATGTAGAAAATATCAACCATATTTTTATTGAGTGTACTTTAGCCTCCAAGCTATGGAGGAGAATGGCAACTTTACTTGGCTTACAGTGGTCCAATTTTTTCACTTTTGAACAACTTTGGAGGGATTGGCCTAATCAAGAGGGTGTTGATCATTTTATTAGGCAATTAGTTTGGATGGGTTCTACCATTCTTCTTTGGAATATTTGGAATGAAAGGAACAACCGAATTTTTAATCAAGATAGGAAGGATATTCACTATATTTGGCAAAAGACCATAGCCAACTTAGTTGAATCAGTCCATCAACTCCTTAATCACCCCCAAAACTCCCACCAAAGATGGGATCAAGTGATGCAAATATTGAAGATTAAACCTTCTAAGGGCAACCAACTTAAAGGGAATGTGAGTATTAGTAAGATGGATAGGACTAGAAATTGGCAACCTCCTCCTAAGGATTTTGGAAAAGTCAATACTGATGGAGCCTCTAGAGGGAACCCTGGAAAAGCCGAGTGTGGGAGGAATTGGTAGACTTTCAGATGGCTCCCTGGTTTTTACTTTTGCTGAGAATTTGGGTATTCTTTCCAATAACCTTGTTGAGGGGTATGGTATCCTTAGAGGCCTTCAGGAGGCTACTAAGGTTGGATGGGAAAAGGTGTTAGTTGAGTCCGACTCTCAACTTATGATTAATCTCTTGAAGACTCCTAAGAATCATAAGGTGGATTGGAGAATAAAAAGAATTATTGAGAAGATTCGGTTAATCCGGATGGGATTTTTGAAAGTTGATTACAATCATGTGGTCGGAGATCAAAACAAGAGTGTTGATGCTTTAGCTAATTGGGCTTTGGACAAAGGTGATCTTACTTGTTATGGCCACCCTCCTATATGGTGGGCTTCTCAAATTAGGGAAGCTCTTCTTTCTATCATTTCTTTGGATGGCTCCAGTTCCGAAGGTACCTAGTTTCTTCTTGTTTTTTTTTTTGTTTCTCTTTGGTTCATTCAGTTTTTTTAGTTCCCTAGCTCATTCTATTCTTTATTTTGTTTCCTCTGTTGATTCTTGCATTAATAGTCTTCTGGTCTAGATAGGTCATTGTTTTGTTCTTTTTTTTTTTCTTTTGTCTTCTTTGTTTTTTTGTTTAGTTTTTTAAGGTGGGTGGGTTCTTTTGTTTTGTTTTTGTGTTCTTTGTGTTGTTTTTTGTTGTTCTTGTGTTTTTGTTGTTTTGTTTTTTTTTATGTTTTTTGTTATTGTTCTTGTGTTTTTTTCGTTCTTGTTCTTGGGTTTCTCTTTGTTTGTGTTATTTCATTTTTTTATGTGTGAGTGTTTTCTATGTTTTTTGTTTTTGTTTATTGTCTGTTGTTGGTTGTTTTTATTTTTATTTTTATTTTATTTTATTTTTTAGGTTTTGGTTGTGTTTATTTTTCATGTTTTTTTGGGTTATGTCTTTGTAGTGTTCTGTTGTTTTTGTCTTGTTTGTGTTTTGTTATGTGGTTCTTGTGTTTTTCTATGTGGTTTGTGTTGTGGTTTCTTTTATCTTATTGTGCGTGTTTGGTTGTGCTTTTGGTTTTGACACACTCAAGGAGCATGTTTTTTATTTTATTTTATTATTTTTGTTGTTATTTACTTTTTTTAATTTGGTTTTGTGTGTTTGTTTGCTCCTTGAGTATGTCAAAGGTGGTAGGCCAGGTCCGAGTCCTGGGCGTTTTTGGCGGAATGGATACCCCTGCCTCCTTGGGTCTTACCCGAAAGTGGCATCCCTTTTGGGATGTTTTCCACAAATAAAAATAAATAAATAAAATAAAAAACAACCAACAATAGACAATAAACAAAAACAAAAACATAGAAAACACTCACACATAAAAACATGAAATAACACAAACAAAGAGAAACCCAAGAACAAGAATGAAAAAAACACAAGAACAATAACAAAAAACATAAAAAAAAATAAAACAACAAAAACACAAGAACAACAAAAAACAACACAAAGAACACAAAAACAAAACAAAACAAAAGAACCCACCCACCTTAAAAAACTAAACAAAAAAAAAAAAGAAAAAAAAATGAACAAAACAATGACCTATCTAGACCAGAAGACTATTAAGGCAAGAATCAACAGAGGAAACAAAATAAAGAATAGAATGAGCTAGGGAACTAAAAAAACTGAATGAACCAAAGAGAAAAAAAAAACAAGAAGAAACTAGGTACCTTCAAAACTGGAGCCATCCAAAGAAATGATAGAAAGAAGAGCTTCCCTAATTTGAGAAGCCCACCATATAGGAGGGTGGCCATAACAAGTAAGATCACCTTTGTCCAAAGCCCAATTAGCTAAAGCATCAGCACTCTTGTTTTGATCTCTCACCACATGATTGTAATCAACTTTCAAAAATCCCATCTGGATTAACTGAATCTTCTCAATAATTCTTTTTATTCTCCAATCCACCTTATGATTCTTAGAAGGAGTCTTCAAGAGATTAATCATAAGTTGAGAGTCGGACTCAACTAACACCTTTTCCCATCCAACCTTAGTAGCCTCCCGAAGGCCTCTCGAGGATACCATACCCCTCAGCAAGGTTATTGGAAAGAATACCCAAATTCTCAGCAAAAGTAAAAACCAGGGAGCCATCCGAAAGTCTACCAATTCCTCCCACCTTGGCTTTTCCAGGGTTCCCTCTAGAGGCTCCATCGGTATTGACTTTTCCAAAATCCTTAGGAGGAGGTTGCCAATTTCTAGTCCTATCCATCTTACTAATACTCACATTCCCTTTAAGTTGGTTGCCCTTAGAAGGTTTAATCTTCAATATTTGCATCACTTGATCCCATCTTTGGTGGGAGTTTTGGGGGTGATTAAGGAGTTGATGGATTGATTCAACTAAGTTGGCTATGGTCTTTTGCCAAATATAGTGAATATCCTTCCTATCTTGATTAAAAATTTGGTTGTTCCTTTCATTCCAAATATTCCAAAGAAGAATGGTAGAACCCATCCAAACTAATCGCCTAATAAAATGATCAACACCCTCTTGATTAGGCCAATCCCTCCAAAGTTGTTCAAAAGTAAAAAAATTGGACCACTGTAAGCCAAGTAAAGTGGCCATTCTCCTCCATAGCTCAGAGGCTAAAGTACACTCAATAAAAATATGGTTGATATTTTCTACATTCTCTTCACACATTTCACATCTAAAAGGGCCATGAAAACCACACTTCATAAGTTGCTCACCAGTAAGCACCCTACGATGCAATAAAAGCCAATTAAAGAACCTCACCTTAGGCCAGAGATTTTGAGCCCACAATCGAGAAAATATGTCAGAAGAATGGTTGGGATTATTATGGCATAAGGTCAAATAACCTTGAGCAACTGAATACTCACCCTTAGTAGTGTTGTTCCATCCAAAACAATATTTTTCATGGGACCAAGAGAGGGATCTCATATGAAGGATGCCTTGGATATCTTGTCTTTGCCTTTCTAGGATTTGAATAGGCCAATCCTCAATAGGGATCCAATATCTACCAACATTTGAATTACCAGTATGGTACCGACAGTAATTAGCCACCTTTATCCAATTAGCTCGGTGAAGCTCCTCCATCCAAGGCCTCCAATCGGGAACCGAGTTATCAAAGGCTTGTGACCATCCCAAGAATCTGTCCAAAAATTTGCATGTTGACCATTATGAATGATCCAAAATAATTTTTTCTTTATCAAATCCTCACCGGTCTTAAGAACTGCTAAAATGGGAGAACCTTTGGTAGGAAGTTGATAGCGAACAAGGTCTTCAGGACTTTTGTTCTCAGCATATTTAGCACGAATATTATTGGCCCAAAGAGCATTGGGGTTATGCAACATCCTCCAATATAATTTAGCAGCTAAAGCTTTGTTGTTATTAATTGAAGACCGGAATCCTAACCCCCTTCACTCTTAGGAAGACATAAAGTATCCCATTTCACCAAGGCCCATTTTCTTTTCTCCTTAGTACCACTCCAAAGGAAACGATGACTGATTTGATCCAATTCTCGAAGAACAACCTTTGGGATATTCAAAATGGAAGAAACATAAATAGGAATAGCTTGAAGGACTAATTTTACCAAGGTGATTCTACCCCTAGAAGAAAGCCACTTGTTGGTCCACTTTCCAATTTTCTTCTTGACTTTGTCCAACAACCAATTCCAATCTTTATTTTTTTGCCTTTGAATATTTATGGGAATACCTAAATAAGTGATTGGAAGAGAGGTCTTCTTATATCTTAATTTATCCAAGACCATGGATTCTTGTCTAGCAGAGCAGTGAAAGAAAATAACTTTAGATTTGTCTTCATTGATCAACTGCCTAGTAGCCTTAGAAAAACAGCTAATGATTTGCTTAATATTAGAAGCTTCCTTAACTATAGCTTTACCTAAAAGAGTAGAGTCATCCACAAATTGAAGATGAGAGATAGGTCTAGCTCCATGAGCAATGGTAACTCCCTCAAGGGTTTTGTTTTCCCTCTTTTTGGTTATAGTCCTACCCAAGCATTCAGCAAGAATGATGAATAAATAAGGGGATAGCGGGTCACCTTGCCTAATACCTCTGGAAGCTAGGAAAGACTGAGAAGGCCTACCATTGATAAGAACTAAGTAGGAAACTCAAGAGATACATCCCATAATCCAATCCATCCAATCCTTAGAGAAACCAAATTGCCTCAAAACTTTGATAAGGAAGTGCCAATCCACTCTGTCATAAGCTTTGGATAAGTCTAACCGAATGAACATGGAAGGAGAATTTTGCATATCCATGGAATGGATGGCTTCTTGAGCAAGAACTATCTCATCTACTATTTGACGTCCTTCCACATAACCCCCTTGCTCTTGGGAAATAATCTTATGCAAAAGAGGCTTCAACCTTTTTGCCATGATTTTAGTAATGATTTTGAGAAGAACATTACATAAAGCAATAGGTCTAAAATCTGAGATATGATCAACCTCTTGAGCTTTTGGAACAAGAGTAATATAAGTTTTATTGATAACCTTCAAAATTTCTTTGGCTTTCCTGGCTTCTTCCACCACCTCTAATAAATCAACATGAAGGATATCCCAGAACTCTTGGTAGAACTCAATAGGAAAACCATCGGGACTCGGGGTTTTCCCTTTTTGCATTTTAAAAACTACTTGTTGAAGCTCATTGATAGTAACATGAGCAAGTCAAAATAGAGTTCTCCTCAGAAGTGATAAGAGAAGGGATTGCTTGAAGAACATTTTGTTGAGAAGATGTGTCAAGAGGAGTAGCAACAAAAATATTGGAAAAGTAATCAACAACAATAGAGTTCATGCCATCCCAAGTATAAACAACATCTCCAGAATCTGATTTTAAGGAAGAAATAAAGTTGTGAGATCTTCGAGCTAGAAGAGATTTGTGGAAGAAATTTGTGTTTCGATCTCCTTCTTTGAGCCATTGAATTCTAGATTTTTGCTTCCATAAGATTTCTTCTCTTTTTTCCCATTCCTCTAACTGAGTTGTGAGTTTAATTTCATCTGCACTTCTCTTCTCCGTGAGGCCATCTAAACGGATTTTCTTATTCAAATTTTCAAGATGAGCAATAACTTCATGTTTTTTTTATGAACATCCCCAAACTCTTTCCAGTTCCAAGTCTTGATTTTGGATTTAATGTATTGCAGTCTTTTGGCAAAATAGAACATCTTAGTCCCATGCCTAGGTTTACCTTCCTTCCACCATTGTTGCACACGAGGTCTGAAGGAAATGTCTCTAAGCCACATTAATTGAAAACAAAAAGGAGAGAAACTCACATTGGTTTTCCACATTTCCACCATGATTGGCCAATGATCCGAACCAACATTATTAAGAGTCTTCACTTTAGGAATGTGACCATGGATTAAGAAATTTTCAGAGAGCAAAAACCTATCCAATCTCTCCATTATACAAGCTAAGCCTTGCCTTATGTTAGACCAAGTCATAAGGCCATTATCTGGTTGGATATCCACAAGATGGAGGTTTGCAATATATTCGCTCATGAGGTCGAGTGCTTTTGTCCAAATTTCTATTTCCCCCCCTTTTCTCATCTAGAGAGAGGATGGTATTGAAATCTCCTCCGATCAAGATCCAAGCTTTAGGAAAATGAGAGATAATATGAGTAATATCCTTCCACTGTCTTCTTTTTTCCTCCAAAGAAGTCGGAGCATAAACAATAATGCGAGATAATAATTTGGTTGGAATGTCTACTTTGAATAGCTATAGCCAACAAACCCCAACTGCCAACCATATGGTGAATAACTACCTCTTTTGGGTCCCAAAGACAAGCAATGCCACTCGAAGTCCCTTGGGAACTGAGGGAAACCACTTTTCCAGCTGGCCAAATTTTACTGGCAATTAAGTCCATATCCTCCATTGACATCTTTGTTTCTTGAAGGAAAACAAGATGTGGATGATTTATCTGAATCATTCTTCTAATTTCATTTTGTTTTGAAAGACTCCCTTTGAGTCCTCTAATATTCCAAGTGATGATCTTCATTAATACCAGGGCTAAAAAAGTTGGGAAGGGCATTAATCTTACCTTCCTCTACAAGCTTTTCACCTTCTTTTACCATATGATATTGATTGGTCTTGCGACCTACTTTTTGATTAGAATCCATCTTCAATTTTTTTTCCCTGTTTCTTGACTTATTCCAATTGAATCTGAGATGGCTTCTAACCTTGAAGAATGCTCGTACACAACCAAAATTTTACTAGATGGTTCAACGGAGTCTATATTGGGACTTGCATTATTTGAAGTTTTGACATTTGAAATATTGTTTTTCTTGTGTAAATTTTCTCCTTTTTTTTTTGTTGAAAACCTTTGATTTGTTGGTTTGTCTCTGAGTTCTTCCCTTCATATTTAAATTGTGTTTCTAAGATTTCAGTTTCCATTATTTCCTCTTCCTCACTTGGGACATCATTTGTGGAAAGGATTTCAAACATATTAGCGGATGACTTTGATTGATCCTTCATAATTGGTTTTTTCCGAGTGTTCTTCTTCTTAGGTATTTGGAAACTCGTTGAGTTTATATCTTCTTTCTTTTGATCAGGAATTTTATTTGGGCAAGCATCGGCCAAATGACCATATTCATGGCAAATTCTACAATGAAAAGGAATGTTCTCATAGTCCACTACTTGCTCCCAAGTGTCTTCCCCAAATTGTAATGTGATCTTTTTAGGTAGGGGTTTGTCAAAATCCATTAAAACACAAATTCGAGCATAAATAATATGTTCAAAATTTTGAGTACAATCAGCGAGTCATCATAAAAGTTCCTAAAGAGTTTCCAATTGAAGAAAAAATAGTAGGATTCCAAAATTCAATAGGGAGGCCAAAGAGTCTAACCCACACGGGAGCTATAGAAGGCATCTCTTCTTCGGCTTTAAATTTAGTATGCCAGGGCTTCATGAAAAGCCCTGCCCTTCCAAAAAACCAAGGACCCCCTTGAAAAGTTTTCTCTCTATCTTCATTATTAGCAAATAAAACAAGAAAATAACCATTTGGATAAATAGAGATTTGTAACTCACCTTTAGTTTTCCAGCTTTTTGCAGCCCAAACTTTGAAAGTAGATAGACTCGGACAAAAACCCACGAACCAACAAATTAGTCCTCTTTTTTCCAAATCTTCAATGCCAGTCTGAATGTTACCCATATCAAGCTTAACAATAGGAGTTCCATCAGCTGCTTTAAGACATCCTGACTCCATTTTCCTGGGATCAATCTTAGGCATTCTTAGAGGTTTATGGGAAGCCCTAATATTGATATTAGCATTGGGCTGAGGCTGTCCACCATGAAGGGCATCCCTAAAATTCATTTTTGGGACTGAGTCTTCGAAATTCTTACCCTTGACAGGGGTTTTCACAGTAGAATTATTTTGTGGGTGCACCTTAGCACCAGATTCACTTGAGATATGAGCCATTTTTTGATCAACTGCTTGAAACTTGTTTCGTGATCTCTTTAATCCTTGCCCTAGACGTCGTGGAAAGGTATGGTTTTCACTTTTCTTTTGTGCAACAAATTGGAAGTCGTTGTCACTCAAGTTCACAGTATGATCTGTTGAAAGATAAATTTCTAACCCATATTGTATCCCCTGCAACATTTCTTGCTAAAATATTGAGCATAAACCACAAAAATATTGGCCGCTAGGGCCCGAAGGCCCTAAAAACCAACCTCTGGAGCTACTTGCACTCAACCCAGATGAAACCCTCGCATAGCCGCTTGCCAAATATATCGTTCACACATAGGGATGCGCTAGGATCTGTGTTGCTCCAAATGATATGAAAATTGGTGGAGACGTTCTAGGGTTTTTCAGGCATCTACCCTCAAAATTTTAGCTCAATCCGAGTTCGGATGAGTGAGATATGGCCGAAACGAGTTCGGAAATTTGGGCAGTCCTGCGAAAAATATCTAATCCAATGTATATGCTTTTTTTTATGCTTTAAATATTTAAAAATAAAATTTTCATTTTCTTTGATATTTTAGTTTCCTAGATATAAATAATATTAGGCTTATTACTTAAATAGAGGTCCTTGATACACCTCTACTTTGAGGGGGCATTAACACCCCTTATATTCCATGAGATGGTAATCATGTCTCATTAGGGGTTGTTGGTCCCTCTTGCGAATTACCAATGTCATATTGTTGTTTGGTAAAGAGAAGTTCAACCAACTTGAGAGTAATATTCAAACACAGTGCAATGAAATCTTTATTTCAATTAAATCAAATCTTAGTACAACCATAGGGTATATATAATGTAATTTAAAACTAAAGCACACAACTACTGGAAGAATAATAGGAGATAAGGAAATAGGCGAGAAGGAGGGATAAGGGGATAGGTAGGAGGAATAAGGGGAGGGAATATAGGAGAAGGAATTGGGAGAAGAGAAAAATAAAATGATGCGCTTGCCAACATTCCAAACCCTCTTTGTGTTCACACTTGATCAGGTAATTTCTTGCCAGCTTTGCATTAGTATATGTTCACATTGTAACACTCTCCCCCTTAAAGTTGAGAGGAATGACTAGACAGTCTCTCAGCTTTATAAATTGAGCTTTAGCCATGCCTTTGGTGAAGATGTCTGCAATGTTCTCCAAAGTGTTGTAATATTTAAGCTCAACAATCTCTTGCTCCACCATGTCTTGGATGAAGTGATACTTCATATCAAAATGTTTTGTTCTGCTATGGTGGATTGGATTATATGCCAATTGAATGGTACTTATGTTATCATAGTAGATTCTTGTAGGACCACTTTGTTGTTCTCCAATCTCTTCTAGGACTTTTCTCAACCATAGGGCTTGAGTACTAGCATATGTGACGGCTATATACTCAGCCTCAGTAGATGACAATGCTACAACAAACTACTTTTTGGAACTCCATGTAATTAGTCCTAACCCTAGACTAAAACAGTTCCTTGATGTAGATTTCCTATCATCTATATTGCTGCCCCAATCACTATCACTGAAGCCAACTAACTTGACAACATTACATTTGTGGTAATGGATTCCAAAATCCCATGTACCCTTTACATATATGAGAATTCTTTTAGCTGCTTGCAAATGCAGCTTGGATGGATTAGCCATAAATCTTGAGACAAGAGAAACAACATACTGAATTTCAGGTCTTGTTTTGGTGAGAAACATCAAACTCCCAACCATGCTCCTATAAGTGCTCCATCATTCTTGCTCAATTGGATCTCATGTCCAATTGGAGTTGCAACTGCTTTGCAATGCTCCATAGTAAATTTCTTGATGTTCCTTTCTCTATGTTTGCTCTTTCTTCCTTGGCTCTCTTGATAATTTGAATGTTTCCTATTTTTGCCTTACTAGTATCGGGGTTAGGTCTTATTATTCCATTCCTCAATATTATTTCACAACTTTCCTTTTCATTAGATTTATACTCTCTTGGCTCTGCTAAGGAAGCTTTTGACTTGTCATACTCATTTTTTGGCATTCCCTTATTAATGATAGGGGTATTAACATCTAACATAATTTTTTCTCTACCCTCTTCCTTCTCTTGAATGGTGCATGGTACTTCAAGAGAGTCTTCAAAATATGATGAAGCACATTCCTTAGATTCAACAAGAATGTTCATCCCTAAATCAGGTTCAGACTGAGTAAATGATTCCTTGTTAATATTTTGATCCTGTTGTACCATGTCCTCCAAGATTTTATCTGCTATTTCTTCGTAGGCTAAATCCTCAAAAGAATTGGTGTTACTTCCAATATCTTTACTTACTAGTCTCCACTGTTTATTTACTTTCATCTATTTGGATCTTTATTTTAGAAGTTAAAAACCATCCCCATCCATATCCATTTATAAGTTTGTCTTAAAATTTTCTACATATGTTTTTGCTAGACTATTTTTAGGGCATAATCTCTTAATATGCCTGACCTCATGACATCTTCTACATCTGGAAGATATATTTTTATAATCCACGATTTAGGTCCACAACTTACCCCCATACTTAAGAATGATTATGGTAAAATTTTACTGATATCAATCATAACCAATATTTTCGCATAAATAGCCAAGACTTTGTCTATGTAATTTTTAAAATCTCAAAGAGTTCTCTTAGAGTGTTGCCTATTGCCTTGAAGATATTTATTTCCCAAAATTCAATGGGTAATCCATACATCCTAACCTACACTGGTACTAGGGATAGATTTATGTTTTCAGGTGCAAAGCCTTTGTACCAGTGGGTAAGGAAGAGTCTTGCTCTTCCCATAAACCAAGAACCCCATTTTAGGATTCTTTCTCTTTCCTCCTTGGAATAGGCTAGGAAGAAGCCTATGGAAAAAAGGATAGACTCACTCCTGGAAAATTTTATTTTCTTAGAGTCAAAGCCCTTGGCCAAGACCCATTAAATTTACCAATAACTACATTATCTTTGAGCAACGAGGATCGTTGTTTTGCAAGGTCTTTTTTTTCTATATGGGGATTGAAATAGGACCCACCCATATTAAATCATCACCATATAGTGATATTATAACAAAGCTTGAATATTATCCATGCATTGCTTGGCAAGATTTGAACCTTGGTCTCCTCCTTAAATGTTGAGGGATTTAATCGGTTGAGCTAATGCCACTTGATAGCTACGAGGTCTTTCTTAACCTCTATTACTAGATATGATTATAAATATTTAACTATACATCGATCCATGAGAAGGACACTATAACTCAATATCTATTAAAATTTACTAGTATATCCTATAGCAATTATATTATTAAAAATAAACCTACAATAATTTGCATGTAGAACTTTGAAAGTAATGAAGGGATAAATGGAACTTCACTAAAAATTTCTATGCCCAAACAAAATGTCCTACCTCATTGATGCCCTGACCCTTCATTGCTCCTTCCATCATTTGAACCCTAAGTAACTTATATCTGCAATTTCATTTTCTCATGACTTGAAATATCATCACAACCCTTATTTCATATGGCTAACTTTACGAGATCGTATCTCTCTCAATACTGCTCGAATTCTTTTATATGACCACTCATTCTAAATCTCTTCGAATCCCACACAGGTTGGAAGTTTTGGAGGGTTTTTTAATCCACAACCGAGTCAAGCGGTGATGGTTGTAGAGGGTTTGAATCAAAGCAACGATGACTCTAGAGGTTTTTTAATCTACATATGAGTCAAGCAATAGTGGCTGTAGAGGGTTTGAAGATAGGCAACAATATTTTTGAAGGGTTTTTAATCCATAACTGAGTTAGGCAACAATGATTGTAGATGGTTTGAAGACAAGCAACGATAATGAGGTAAGTTTCGGTATGTCTAATTTAGTGCTTAAAATTATTTAGGTTTTAGAAAAGTTTGATAGGGAATAGGAAAGAACATATCAGTAGTATAGGGGTGGTTCAATAATGGAAGAAGGGAAACATCAATTACAAGAACAAGTAGAAACCATAGGACAGTTGGTCTTTGTGAATTCACATACTATTCCAATCAATGAAGCTAATGAAACATGGGGATTGACATATCCACAAGTAATAGGGCATACAACAATACTACCATCTGAGACACTCAAAGAAGGAATGGAAAAACCTATATATGTTAATGCAAAATTGTACTGGAGAATAATAAGGCACCGACAAGCTCAAACAAGGGAAACAATAGTGAAGAGGAGTAATTTAAAAATAACAGTAAAGAATATTCTTCCACATAAACATGTGGGAAATAAGAAACAATCAAAGGCACTAACCATCGTCAAACGAGGAGATCAGTCAAACCAACATAAAGGACAAAAGAAGGAAGATAAAAGAGATGGAGGCAAATGGCAACACACAAGAACACAGAAGGAAAAATAAGCAAGGATAAAAAAATAAAAAATGGAAGCAAAAAAACATTTAGCGTAGAAAGTGTAGGTCACCAAAATGAGTTTTAATATAGGGAAGAAATTTACAGTCCCACAACCATGCCTCTCATGTGGGAACCAAGACTTTATGTGCAAGAGCTAATGAAGATGAAAGATAAACTTGAGAGTATAGAGAGGAGGGAGAACATAAGAGATACTAAATTAGATGAGGTCATAAACATCAATCAAAGGCTTGAAAAGGAAAACAACCAACTCAATCAATTATATAATAAAGGTGGAAATAATGAATGCAAGACAAATAAAAGAGGTATGGTAAACACTCCAAAACATAGAAACAAGAGAAAATGAGCTATGAAATGAATTAACAAAGGCAAAGTCATGGTCTCAAGTAGTAAAAGAACCAGTCAATCAGTAGAAAGAGTTGATAGAGAAGAAAGTAAAAATTTAAATAACAAAAGAGAAATAAAGACATGAGAAGTTATCAAACATAATCATCAAAGGGTTAAAATATTATGGGGATAGGGAAGACACAAACCATTTAACCATGGACTTCTTGTCATATCGGTTATAATGGAAAGGTCAGATCGAACAAGCATGTAAAATTGGTAAGCTGAGAGGAGGAGGCACAAAATGACATATTTGGGTCACATTGATGAGCTATGAGGATAAAACAAGGTTACTAAGAAACAAAGGCATGTTGAGAGGGTCACAATTCTATTTCTATTATGACCTAACATTTCTACAACAAGAAGAAAGGAACAAGGAACGAGAAAAGGTGAGGGCAACAAGGAATGAAGGAAGATGGGCATATTTAAGAAATGGAAAGGCGTACATCACATCTAAACAAACCCAAAACAAATAGGGAGTATGGCCCGTCCGAGAACATCTTACGATGGTAAGTTGGAATTGTAGAGGTTACCCTTGGAGAAGAGGACCTAGGTTAGGACCTATTGCTAGAGATAGATATAATCATCCTGATGGAAGCACATGAGCATGATGGATATAGGACTCTAGACTTTGTGGGATACAATAAAATAAAAATATGGAATAAAGCAATAGAAAATGGCAAGGGGCAAGGGGATATTATGATTTTAATAAAAGAGGAGTGGGATAGGGTCATTAAAATTGAAAAACAAGATGAAAACAAACATTACATTTGTATAAAGATCCTAGAAAAAAAGTAGTTATTAGCATAACAACATGTTCTTTTACTCCCAAGAATTCTAAATTCAATAAGAAACGTTACCTTAACAGAGAAAACCCATACTCCTCCCTAAAAAGAGATATTTTGACATACAGTAAGTTGGGGGAGATTATATTAATTGGAGACTTCTATTCAAGGACAACAAATAAACAAGCTAACATTCTAGTAGGTAACAAAGATATTGAGATTAATCCTCTTTGGATGCCAAAGAGGAAAATCAATAGTGGACCAAGAATTCAGAAGATGAGCATGGTGCTATCGCGCAATATGGAGAAGAGTTGCCAGACCTTTGCAACATACACAACTTGGTTATTTACAATGGGATGAAAAGTTGGAAAAATTATACGAAAGTAGACATGCAAAACTTATAAGGGATAAAGTGTAATAGACTATGTAATATGCTCACAAAATTGCATACCAAAAATAGTGGAGCTAGAAGTGGAATATTCCCCAATGGAACTTAAGTCAGATCATAACTCAATTGTTATGAAACTTCAAATGCAAGGATACAAACCAAAGGAAAAACACATGTAAGGCAATCAAAACAAACTTCCTCGCAAGGAAAATATTCTCTTAATAGAATAAAATCGACAGAGTTTCAAGGCAACATTGAATAACAAGTTACAAGAAAGGGAAAGAAAGGGACCACCTCACAATAATAGAGATTACAATAAAATTGAATGGTTAATGCACGTTATCCAAGAATCTCTAAACAAATGCAAGAGAGCTAAACCTAGAAAGAAAGAAATAAATAGCTTTCCAACCAACTTGTGGTTTGATAAAGATTGTAAGGAAGCATGGAGATTACTGAAGGAACCAATGGGGAAAACAAGAGCAAACAAAAAAGCATATGAGAAACTAGTAAGGGCAAAAAAAGAAGAATACACTAGAACAAGGAGGAAAGAACTAATTTACTTAGGGAAGCATGAACCAAATAAAATTTGAAAGGAATTAAGCATGAAAAAGATGCAAACTGAAAACAACATAACAACTAGTCAATGGTTGGAGTATTCAAAACAATTGTATGAGCATAGTAACCAACAAGAGACACCCCCTACTATTATTTTCAAGAAAGAACTTTTCACAAATGAAGATATTATTCAAGGGATAAAAAGGTTAGCAACTAGTAAAGCCCATGACATAGACAATATTTATGCAAAGCATATAAAATGGGGATAGATATTCTTGCATCGCAGATCAAAGAGATTTTCAATGAGATCATACAAAATGACTTACCTGTAGAATGTACAACTAGCTTGATCATTCCTTTGTTTAAAAGTGGAGATGTAAATAATCCTTCAAAATATTGAACTATCATGATCAACCCTCTTTGCAAAGTTGTTTGGGAGTATGATAGAGCGTAGGATCAACAGATGAGTGGAAGAAAAGGGAAATAGAACAAAGGGAAAAACGAGTTTTAGGCCCAAGCACTCAACTATTGATCACTGTATCACACTTAGACACATAGTGGAAAAAATATAGGACAAAAAAGAGGAGGCTTTTTGTTGTTTTGTAGACTTCAAAAAGGCATTTGACACAGTGCCAAGAAAAAAATTGAGCAGAATGGAAGAGCTAGAGGTTCCAATTCACTATAGGGTAACAGTTCATATATTATATGAGCATGTAAAGGCTAGAATCAGAACACAAGAAGGGTTATCTGAATGTTTTAGGAGTGACATAGGCGCCAAACAAGGTTGCCCTCTATCTCCGATATTATTTGGGTTGTACATTGACAAGTTAGAAGAATGGATAAACAAATTTGGGGGAGAGGGTGTGCACTTAGCCAAATATGTGGTAAAACTCCTCATGTATGCATATGATGTAATTCTTATGGCCAAAACAACTAAAGATCTGGAAGATCACCTTCGGGCCCTAGACCTCTTTTGTAAGGAAGTTGGGATGCAAGTGAACACGAGCAAAACAAAAATCATGATTTTTCAACAAAAAAGAAGAAGCAACATCTTGAATTTCAATTTGTAGAACCTCTTGAGGTAGTGGTAGAATACAAATACCTAGGCATAGACTTTCATGACAAGCTCAATTGGAATATATGTTTGATGAAAAGAACTCTAAGTGGTTGGAGAGTGCTATATGTACTTTAAAATCGGTGTAAGAATATCAAGTTATGGGATTGGAAGACCACCAAGGTCTTATTTGGTCTACTTGTCATACCGATTGTGTTGTATGGTTGAAAGGTGTGGGCCAATGGTACTACAAATACAAAATGGAGGCAAATAGAAAGGATTCAAAAATATCTGATTACAAAGTTTCTTAGAATTAAGGCCACAATCCCTTATGAAATTATTCCAGATAAAACTGGAATGTTCCCTTTAGAGGCAATTGCTATGACCAAGTTGTTATGTTAAAAAAAACAGAAAACATGAAAAACAATAGATGGCTTAGGGCAGTTAGGGACGAAGAGCTGCATAGGCGGAAGAACACATGGATGAAACAAAATCAGAAAGGGATGAAACATTGGGAAATCAACATAAATGAATGCCCAATTTTCAATAAGGACATAAAAACTATGTGAATGAAAAGTTTATAAGTAGAACATGGAAAAATGCAAGCAAGAAAAGACAATACTATATTGCAAAGTTTAACCCAACGTATGACCACAAGGAAAAAACATATATAGGCGCTGAAATCAAGTGGAGGAAAAAAATCCTTATTGCTCAGATAAGGACTAGCTCTCATAGGCTTAGATGTGAGATAGGGATATGGACAACGCCGAAGGAACAATGGGAAAAAAGGATATGTACTCTATGCAGTACAAGGGCAATAGAGAGAGACAAAGAAACATTTCATTTATGAATGGTCGAGTTTTTTGAACATCCATGGCAAATACAAAGAAACGCTTGGAAAAGAGTCTATGATAGAGTTATTTGAAGGCAATAAAATAAAAAAGTTGGAGAGTTGCTAATCCAAATCAGGAGAAGGAACAACCTTCTCAAGGATATTAATGATCATATGATTTGAATAAACGTGTTTCCATATTTAGAGCTCCCATAGGCCATGTTTGGGTCTTGCAGATGTAATTAAAATCTTTCATTTCAAGAATAATCTGTAACAGATAACCCTTCGCAAAGATATGACTCCTAAAAGATGATATGTTTTTTCTTAAAAAATTGTCCCAATGCTAACTTACTAACTTGTTATGGATATCTGTCTTTAGATAAATGTATCTCTTGCTTGGCTTCTTTCATATACCTACTTATTTCAAAACTCTTCAAATTTAATAAAAAATAACACAAAAATCATCTAAATTAAACAAATCTTATAAAAATATAACTATATAAAGATTTTTATTTATTTTAAATTTACCTGGAAAATTATTTTTTAAGGGTCAAACTATTTATATATTTTTTTATTGAGTCATGTCGCAGAATTCTAAGTTTACCCACATGAAATTACAAACTATGATGTCATAACCTCCTTTAAATTAGTTATAGAACTCCTTTGAGTTGGACAAGGCTCTTTTAAGAACACACAATTTGCATTTAATAATATATTCCACACGTACAGCCCAAGGCAAGACCACCCAGACACAACCTTGTCAAGAGAATATCACCGCTGTGGCTCCATATCATGAAACAGACACGCAAGAGACACGTAATTGTACCGACGATACAATTTAAGCTTTAGCTTGTTGGGCGTTAGTTATCCTGCCATTAGAGACGACGATAACTAAAGCGAAAGCGTGCCGTAAATCTATGCCGGAGGGAGCATCACGACCAACGGCATCCGGGCTGTTCTTTGCTCACTGCTTTACTCGCGGGGGAGCCGCCCCAGACGTCATATGGGAGAAGAATATCGGCCCTAGGGCACAATAAAGAAGACGAAGAATCTCAGTTCGGAGGGAGAAGGTTCTTAAAATTGGACGGATACAGAACAGAAATATGGAGTGTGAGGGAGTAGTTTTTTATTAAATTGGATGGATTGCAAGCTCGATTCTCAGAGGAGACAGCAGGAACAGCGGCAGCGGCAACAGAAGAAAAAGAATCGTATTTGTCTAGATTTGATTGAATTTGAGGGACGGTCACATGAAGGATCCGGGGGATCGCACGAAGGTGGTGCTGCGTCACCTGCCGGTGGCGCTTTCACAGTCGGCGTTGAAGGCGCAGATTGATGTGCGCTTCGCCGGTCGCTACAACTGGTTCTCGTTTCGCCCCGGCAAGACCAGGTTTTTAGATGAATTTTCCCTATTCTTTGTTTTAAATTTTGCTTATTTACTATTTTCTGTGTGTGCTTGGATGTGATTTTAGTTTGTTTTTTCGAAGAATCTTATGTTGAGGATTCACAGTAAGGCATAGTGAAAATTGAAACCGTGATCGCCAGGGACCTGCTTTTTGGGTTAGGGTTTGAATATATTGTAATTGATCACGCGAGGTGCAGCCCTATTTTGCGGACGGATTTAGGTTTTTTAGTTGCGCAATTATGTTGGAATTGGGTTACGAGGAAGGTGGAGCGCCATGGAGTTTCGAATATGATTGTGTTGTGTGGTGCAATTGGCGCCCGCTTACGGGATTAGGCTTTTAGGTGTGCAGATTTAGTGGCGAGTTGATACTGGCTTAGGATTGACTCGTGCGAAACAACGATATAAGAACTAAGGAGCACAATTGTGAGTAAGAAAAACATGAAAAGGAACTCAGGAGCACGACTTAAACATAAGAAAGACATTAAATTGCGCTTTGGATGTCATTTTAGTTTGTTTTTTCGAAGAATCTTATGTTGAGGATTTACAGTAGGCATAGTGAAATTTGAAACCGTGATCGCCAGGGACCTACTTTTTCGGTTAGGGTTTGAATATATTGTAATTGAACACGCCAGGTGCAGCCTTTTTTTGCGGACGGATTTAGGTTTTCTAGTTGCGCAAATATGTTGGAATTGGGTTACGAGGAAGGTGGAGCGACAGGGAATTTCGAATATGGTTGTGTTGTGTGGTGCAATTGGCGTCCGCTTACGGGATTAGGCTTTCAGTTGTGCAGATAAGTGGCGAGTTGAGACTGGCTTAGGATTGATTCGTGCGAAATAACGATATAAGAACTAAGGAGCACAATTGTGAGTAAGAAAGACATGAAAAGGAACTCAGGAGCACGACTTAAACATAAGAAAGACAAGAAATTGCAGCAATTGTGCTGGCTGTGCACTAATTTTAATTTCTCTCTCTATATAAATATGTGACACGCCCACACTAGTTCCATATAAAGTATGCCCGCACAGAGGAAGAGAAAAAAACAACGAGAAGTTAGATATAAAAAGAGAATATATGTTTGAGACTTCTTCAAAGGATATACAATTGTGAAATGCGCACGTACAATTTACATATAATGGAATCAATTTAGGAAAGGAATTTTTAATCTTATTTATTTATTTGGTTAAGAAAGCCATTTCCCTTGGGATTCCTTAATAGATCGTTCTATAAATTGAATCCATTTAAGAAAGGAGCAATTTATTTATTTATTTTGGTTGTTTAAGAAAGCTATTTCCCTTAGGATTCCTTCTTAGACAGTTCTAGAAAATTCCATAAGTCATGGAATATAAAATACGAATTCTTAACTTCTTTTTTTTTATAAAATAAATTTGTTCCGCCTTTTTCTTAACAAGGCGACAATTTTCTAGATAATGTATATTCTAAAGCCATTGTTCGCCCCGTTTATAGAAATATGTCATGCTTTTAACGAAATATGTAATCTCAATTCTGTCCGTTTTAATATTTTATATGCTATATTTGCTTATAGTATTATAATGCACCTGCATTATATTCTTCTCCTAATTTGAAAATTTTGAACCTCCTGGTTAAGAGTAAATTTGTCATTTATGTGGCCAAACACCTTATTAGAGTCACGTGAAGTGACAAAATTGATTAGGGCATTTTCTGGTGGCTGTTGTAAATAATGTTCAAGATGTAATTTATTTTTTTTCAATGAGTTTACACGTGTTTTTATGAGGAGTCATGATCCCCTCATACTGAGTGGGGTTTGAACCTTGGGGCCAAAGCCCTTACCACTACAGTTCAAGATGTAATCCATTTATTCATTAAGATGTGATTGTTTTCTTTGAGATTTGACAAGTAAATCACCCTTCCCATGGTTCTCATTACTTGTAGAATTAGTTTCAGTGCGACAACGTACGTTCCTTTTACTTCTCTTTTAGTTTTCTTCCAAGTTCCTCCATCTTCATGAATTAATACTTATTTTTTCTTTCATCAGCTGTTCTAAGTTCATAGTTCGTGGTTGTTTAATCATTTTGGCAAACCTCTTTGATTATTTGTTCTTTTTGCACTTCACACATGCATGTTTGTTAAGAACTTTTTTTATAGCAAAATTGGTATGTAGATATATATTTTGAGGATTATCATATTCATTTATTTATTTTTGTTTGCTGATAATTACCCCCTTCATTTTCTTTAGCTTCTTTTAATTGTCAATCTGCAGGTTGTTTTATCAATGCTTAATATTTGTAGCATCTCTTACAAGATTTGTCCTTTTTTTTTCTCTTTCAAACATCTTTCCTCTCTAGAACTTTTTTTCCCCTCTTCTAATAATATTCCCCCCTCTGCAAGGGGTGCCTTCTAGCCCGATATCAAGGGTGCCAAGGTGACCACAATTTTTACAATGATTTAAAGGCTTCATGCTATGCGTTTGGCCATTCCTACAGATCTCATGATACCGATTCTTCCATTCATATAAATTTCGTAATAAGCCTTCTGCCATTTTTTTAATGTTAATTCAAAGGGGCTTCTAGTGGCCCAAAAGATGTACATTGCTGATGTCCATTGGTGGAAGTACAAATAAATAGTACTTAGATCCCACTATGCTAGCTGTCTAACCATAACAAAACAATGCAAGACAAAGGACCAATACATAAAAACACAATGCGGACAGGGGAAACATGCCCTAATCATGCCACTTTAAAGCTTTAGGAGTGTGAATTAGTGGCATCGTGAGACAATAGATCTGCCACTGCACCCCATAATTCCATATTATTACGATGAATGGATTTATACAACATATTCAAGTCAATTGACATGTTAGAAATCTTATTGGGTATCTTATTGACTATGCGAAGCGTATGAGAGAATTCTTAAATTATCAGTATATTATTGAGGCTCAGATACTCTTCCAAGAGAGAATTCTTTTCAGAAAGCCTCAATCACAATCTTTGATCACGATCTTTGAGTCCCCCTTAACAATTAACTATTTAAAACCTTGCTCAATGGGCCACTCTTAGGCATTGAATTAGACTATATGTCTCCGCCAAATTTGAGGTGGATGACCAGACCTTGAAATTCTCAGATTTAACTGCCATATTCGCCATTTTAGCAGCAGCTTTGTTTCCCTCTCTATAAATATGTTTAACTTGTCTTTCTTCTAGGTTTCCCAAGATAGTCCTCGCATCTGTAATTATTTGGAAAATGCTAGAATTATTCAACCCCCTTTTTGAAGGGAAGTTATAATATTCTTGGAATCCCCCTCAAGAACAATTCTCCTAAAACCTAAATTCACTGCAATTCGGAGGCCTGTAAGCATTGCCCTTGCTTCAGCTTGGTGATTTGTGGTAATTCCTAGATCCTCAGCATATGTAGCCACTACCTGACCTCTGTCATTCCTAATGAGGCCCCCACCACCAGCATGACCCAGGTTACCTTTTGCAGCTCCATCAAAGTTAATTTTTACCCAGTCTTTGTGGGGACGTTCCCATCTAGTATCTAGTCTCACCTTATTGATTTTTTCCATATTTAAGATGTCTTTTTCTCTAGAGAGGATCATTGCAAGATTTTCCTGGCCAACAATGTTTTTAATACAATCCTCCAATAGGGCTGTTTTTATCCTGGCATAAACCCCAATTATTCCTCTGTTTTTATTTTTGAACACCTGTTTCTTTCCAACCAAATCCCCCAGCAAATATGTGGAATGCATTTTTGCCAAAAAATACTGCTTCCTAAGTGCCACTGTTCCCAAATCCTGATTAGAGAATCTGGAATGACCCAAGCAACATTAACTTCTCTCAATAACATATTTAGGATATCACGAAAAAAATCACAAGTTCCAAACAGGTGGTCCACACACTCATCCGCTTTGTTACATAAGACACAAATAGTTGGAACCACAATCCCTCTTTTGAACATATTGTCTTTTGTAAGGATCTTATTGAGAATGGCAGTCCAAAAATAGGGATGATGTTTAGCTTCCAAATTCTTTTAAGCTCCGGTTTCTCTGAAGTTACTTTGCCCAAGACTCTATATCCATCCTTCACCAAGTACTGGCCTTGCTGGTTTCTTCCCCAAATTATTTGATCCTCCTCTAAACCTCTACCTAAATAATAACTCCTTAGGAGGTTTTGCATATCTTTACCCCCGGGCCTTGCATATCTTCTTGCACGATTTTCCACTCCTGAAAATCACCCACCCTATGAATGTAACCATTAATTTTCTTACCATAGGTTTTGGTTAAATGTTCTTTAACATGTTAGGGTTTATCCATTTTGAGTAACCCTTTTATGCCATATAATTGCTCCAGTTTAGAGCCGCTTACACTAGATTCTTTACTCTACTTTAGCTTATTTTCGTAGTACTTTGTGGTTACTTCAATGCATCGTAATTTGTAACAGCTCTTTTCAGTGAGTCCTATTGGCCTACTTTGGCCATCTGTGGACATTAATAGAATTATCATATCTTATCTATGAATGAGTTGCCTTCATATATTTTGCGTTGTTACCATCTTTTTACCCTTTTCCTTGGTTTTTTGGTTTCAACTTTTGGCTTTGGAAGATGTTAAAGGGAGTGAAGTAGATGTGGGAATGATTTGCGAAAATGATAAGTTTTAGGTTTATGTATCTATTCAAAATCGTATTTGCCATGAATCGTGGTTTGTTCAATTGTGTCAATTGTGTTCACAGAATTTGTGTAAGAAGAAAATCACCAAAAATCAAACTCTTTTTTGTAAAAGATTGTCTAACTTGGTAATATTGGCTGGCTGTCCTCTGCCTGACTGAAAGCTTTTATTTTTAGAAAATTATGCCTCTTATCCATGCCTGCCTTAAGTTCTTCAATATCTATAGGCTTGGTAAAACTTTTCCTTCCATGCAAAGTAGTATTTATGTCACTTTTGCTTACCAATTTTCCCTTTCTTCTGCTTAGTATTTCCTCTTCCCTTGACACATATTGGCATGCTTCATTTATGATATGAACCTTGACTAAATCTAACTTTTCATATTATTGAAACTTTAGCTGATTTAGATATCAAGCTGCTGCCTGCTCTTCATTTTCCTGCATGTTAATTTTATTTTGCAGCCTCATAAACTGCTTTGCTTTGAATACATTTGCACAGGCAGTTCCTTTGTCTCAAGACTTGAAAATTCTTTGAACATTTTTTGATAATAATTGGAGGTTGCACTTACATGCTAACATCTTTGTATTTTCTTTTTCTCTGGATTTCTAAATTCCTTTGAACACTTTTTGATAATGATCAGAGGGTAAAGTTTTTGCTTTTACATGCTTTGACATCTTTGGCCATAAACCTCATCTTATACCTTTGTTTCTGGAGGACTGAACAAAAGAATGATTTGACTATTCATTACTTCAATAGCATATTCAATACAGCAGATCAGTTATCAAGATTGTAATGGATCAAGATAACCAGATGTAACCTCCCGTGAGGTGTAATGTAATATTTGCCTAAAATAATGTAATAATTTTTCAACATCCCCCCTTATTAAATTATTTGGTATACAAAGAGAGCTGTGAAACAATTCAAATTTGACATGTCCAAGTGCCTTCCTGAAAATATCAGGAGCTGAATCTGGTGATTCTGAACTTGTTCTCGAATGAAGTGACACTGAACTTCAATGTGTTTGTCAACTGATCCCTCAACTTGTTGGTTGCTTCTTCCTATTGAAGCATATTCACCAACTCATCAAAGGACACCTTCCTATTTGAGACTTGCAAGGAAGTGATCAACACTTGAAAGGACTCTGGGAGAGCTCAAAGTATGACGGGTACTAAGATTTTATCTTCCACTGTTTCACCCATGGCATTTAATCTGGCTTTCAACTCTGCAACTCGGCGAAGAAAAACCTCAATGCTTTCTCCATCTTGAACTCTCAATGTGTGGAGTTGAGATTGAAGGTGAAGTATTGTGGATTCATTCTTCCCTTTATAAATGGTAGAAAGTGTGTCTCATGTCTCCTTGGATGTTTGTGCTACATAAATGTGTGGTTGAATAACATTTGTTGTGGCAAGCGTGAGGATCATCAATGCTTTGACATTTGCATCATCAAATGTCTATTGGTCTTCTTCATCCTCTTCAGGTGGAGTGACTTTGCCGGTGACAATGTCCTAGAGTTTCTCAGCTACCAAGAGTTTCTCAACTACCAAGATGGTTTTCATCTTTGTCTTCCAAGGTCCAGAGTTTGAACCTTTGAGTAGTTGGGATTCTGTAAGAAGATATATCGATGCTTGCATGGTGAGGGTTCCTTATGACTCACAAATGGTCCTTTCAATATATCGCCAATCTAATATATCTAACCTTTCTATATACTTGCCCTTCCTATATACTCGTTGGTATGTGGAAGAAGCTACTCCTCTCGATATATGCAGCGTGTGTGAGAGAGACTTTAAGGTACATGAAAGAGAACAATATGAGGTATCAAGGCAGTACGGAAAGGGATTTGCCCTATCAACGACACATGCTTAAAGAGAAACCCTTGTAAGCGGGCATATCTTCCCTATATACTTAGAATTTCTCAATTTCAGGGTTTATGCCTAGGGATAGTGACAAATAGGGTAGAATGATGGAGTGAAAGTATTACAAAAACTGACGCCCTTATATCTCCCCAACGATTTAAAGGGTTGATGCCCAAATGTCGTTATGGCAGATTTGTTAGGCTATAGACATAGTTGCTCAACACGACAACTTTACTTGTAAATGCAAGCTAGAGGTGCTGTTGATACTAAACGCTGCTTGTGTGCTTAAGCATGTGTTTAATTGGTATTCAAAGTATGCAAATTTTAAAGCAAATATATGAAAATTTTAAGGTGTCGATCATCGCTGAAAATGTGCCTTCTATAATTTTTTTTTACTCCTGACATTTAATTTTGCATAATATTGTTATTTTTGTATTTACTTGCCCACAAAGAAACTATAGGAATTTGCAAAAATAAAAAAAATGTCCTTCCAAGGGTAGTAATTCTTTTTTTTTTTTTGGGGTCTTGGTGGGTTTTGACTATTGATCGATACTTTTAAAATTTCAAACTTGCTTTTATAGCCAAGTCTCCTACCTAATCCCATATGCATGAAAAAGGGAAAATGTTGTTTTTAACCTTTTAAAGAATATGCAATATTTAAAAAATTTAGAAGTAGAGAATTGAACCTGAGACCTCCACCCTTGAGAGTCTTCGCATTGGCCTTGATGCCAATTCAGCTATGCACCCACTTGTGTATTTCTCCTACCACAGGTCTTCCACGTACAACGTTTCTTGCCGAGGCCCTCTATGTGACGCTGCTTTTATCACCGCCTTATAGAAACTTATCGACCAAAATTTCCACTGAAAATAATCTCGTTGGTCAGAATTTGCCATGCGTGCCAGATATGCTTCTCTTGAAACTGCTCAAACCTTCCCTTGATTTTTCACACTTTTTTCTTTTTCTTACGGCCTCTAATTTTTTTTTTTTTCCTAGCCGGCCTGGATTAAAATCAGTTTGCTTCGATATGGCATTAAGGGGAGGACGTGGTTTCTCTTTTGTCGTCACCATTTTCATTCTTCCCATTGTGTACAAGCCTTTTTTTCTTATTGCATTATGGAGCTTCTCTTCTTTCCTTCACTTTGGGTCCCCTTCTTAAATGGGTCTCTAAAATGTCTAACATTCTATTCCAATGGCTTTTCATGGCTCTGGTATTTCTGTCTCTTGTTGCTCATGTTCTCAGCCTAGCTCTCTCCTTCTTTCATTTGCCTCTTGCCATCTCTCCCTTCTTTCGTCCGCCCTCATTCACAAAAGTGAATGGTATTTTATAACCCTTTTGAAAAGGTTAGGGTTAGGGTTTGAATGCGGCGTCGTTAAATCTGGTCGTTGAAACAAACTTTTCATTGATTAAATCTGACCGTTGGATGTTTGATCTATGGCATTGTACTTTGGATTAAATCTAACTGTTGAAACAAACTTTTCGTTGGTTAAATCTGGTCGTTGGATGCTTGATATATGTATATATCAAATGGCTAAGATTTGGTGTGTACAGAACCAATAGAAGAGGACAAGAAACTAGTAAGTTGCACCACTTTATAACTTAGTATGTGAGGGATGGTTGAAACACGACACCAAAGAACTACAATCTTGTCTTGTCATAAACAAGAAGAAAGAATTGAAGCCCTAGTAGCCACTCTTGTATGCAATCAAGGGTGCATAAATCTGTTATTGATATTTTGGATAGTTGTAGCTTTGAATGAGGACTTATTACTCTCGACTGTAGATATGGGGTGAAAGAATGAGGTGATTAGTTGAGTAGTAGTCTATCTTCTTTTTAATAACCTATGTTGAAGAGTCATAGCTGCCTTGAGGCAAAGAGCGAAGCATCTTTAGTCAGGATAATTGAAAAAATGGGCAAGTGATCCACTTAGCAATAGTACCTCCCTTGCATCTCATAATAAAGAGGATACTTGAAGATGAAATGTTCTTCAGTCTCCATCTCTCGAATAGAGCAAAGGTGACATACCCTATCCTCTCGAGGAGTATGGTGGTCCGTCTCCACTTGCAACCTATATGAGCAGAATCTGAGTTGACCAAGAGGAATCCTAAGGGTGTTGGTCCAACGTTGCTCGACATGATTAGGATGAGTAATAATGTCATTCTTAATCCTCATGAAATGCTTATTGTAGAAGGCCAACTTAGGACTAAGAGGTTGAGATGGAGTGACCCAAGTGATTTGAATATATTGTCTAAAACCATCAACTTTAATTGCTTGATTAATTACCCTCTCATGAGGAAGAAGGTGGGGTGGAGCATTTAATGAGTATTTGAAAGGACGTAACTGATATATGGAGATGCCAATTGACTGAAGAAGATAAATAACTTTTGAGTACCATCCATGATGAGGACCAAAAGAGCCCCTAGAGGAAATGCATTCTGAAGCAAAGCGCTAAATATGGGTACCTCTTTTAGCTTAAGGTGCAATCACCCATGGATCTAAGGCGATGAAGTTGAAAAAAATTCTAAAGATGCTCTCAAGACGAAGAGGATGAACGCCAAACTCAGCTTGAACAATACATTGGGGATTACAGTGGATAAGTTGTTGAAGCAAAATAGTTTGAACCCTCTCAATATGAGCCCAATCAAGGCACTATAGACTTGGACCCCAAATCATAGATCTATAAAGGATTGTGGGTTTGATGATGCAATCAAAGAGGTGCATCTATGTAGGCATGTTTTGAAAGTGATGTTGGAAGCATTGACATTCGAAGACTAAGAGAGATGCATATCCCTTGCAAATACGTGATTGTGAAGCTGGCCAAAGATTAGGGAAGGACCTGTAAAATGGACCTTCAAGTAGGTGTGAGCAATGGTGATTTCAATGGACTTGCTCTTATAGAAGAACTAAAACTTAGATAGGGTACTCTTTGATGCTTTGATGCGTTAAAGATCATCACCTTAGTCTTGCTAAGATTGACCGCCAACTGTTTTAAGACACAAAAGCGAGCAAGACCATCCATTTGTCTTTGTAGGTCCTCAAAAGTATGAGCATGAAGAACATCATTTGCAAAAAGTAGTCTAGCTATCAAGACATGATGTGGAAGGCAACCATCGTCAACATGCGTGTATTGACGAATAAATTCTTCAAGCTTATCAATGTAGATCTCAAAGAGTGAACTAGAAAGAGGACAACCTTATTTGATGCCAATGGTGCTTTGGACATCCTTTGAGAAACCAAAAGCACTTTGAAAATGACCAACAACCACCTCATATAGTCTTTTGATGGTAGTGATAAGGAGCTCGGAGATGTCGATGTCATGTAGTCTTTGAAATAAAAGATGCTTGGGAATGGTGTCAAAGGCCTTTCTAAAGTCTACAGAACAACATAACACTTTAGAGGACCGTTGGCGAGCCTCCTCAATAATGGCTCTGAGAATGAGAACATGATCAATAGTTTGATGATCCGTTCTAAAACCAACATGCCCACTTGCTCTAAGTTTGCCTTGATCCAACAATTCTGAGAATTTGATAAGCAAAATTATTGCATAAAGCTTAGCTAATGTGTGCCCAATCATGATAGTTCTATGGTTTTTCGGATCTGAATATTCCCTAGACTTGTGGATGGGGTGGATAATATGCTGTGACCAGGAGGCAAGGAACCCAAAATAAATGACCTCATTGAATAATTTTGCAATTGGATAGCCAAGAGCTTCAACACCATACTTCAAGAACTCAACTTGAAATCCCTCCAAATCAACACCCTTGCTAGTTACGCCGATAGGCGTCCTACAATGGCAGCCAGGAAGGTCAGCCACGCCGTAAACAATATTAATATTTTATTAAAAAAGCCAACATTAAGAAAATTATCCGAGAGTTATCAAGAGTTACGGTGGATTTAAAATATTTAAAAAATATTTAAACTATTTAAACTAAAATGGTGCCCAAACTTTCTAATACTAGCTTAGATATATAAAATATATATATCTATAAACCTCGAGAGTTATCAATCTCGAGGTGCCTATCTCATTTCTTGGGGTTGTGATAGATAGGCGCCTCGAGATTGATAACTCTCGGCGTTTATATATATATATATTTTATATATCTAAGCTAGTGCTTAAATTATGTATAGCTCTTTTTATGCCCCTTGAAGAGAAGAGGTGACATGACGTTGGGGGGAAGAGATATGAATGGTGGGCTGCCGTGGGATATCATATAAAGAATTAGCATGGGAGACCCTGGACTTGTTATTGATGCATATGGGATGGGGCTTCCCAGGAAGAAGAGTGTGCCAAAAAGCTTTGGGAGAGTGATGAAGAGTATTTAGAAGTTTACAATGCGTAGCGACAAGAAAATTTCTCTTCTTATGTCGAATGAGGCATTTATATTACCTTCAAGTGGAAGATATAGTTGTAGGCTCATGGTTAAGAGCAAAATTGAGCTTTTGATGGATGCACTTACGTTCCTCATCATACCAATGATTCATGGGGCAAACACCAATGCGACAAATAGGCTTTGGTTGACGAAAAGTGTGAGGAAAGGAGTCAAGGGCTGCATCTCTAATGTAGGAGACAAAAATTCATATTTGGTAGTTGCAATGATGGATTTAAGAGAGTAGTATTTAGACATCAATTGGAAGAGACAAGCAAGATAATCATTGGCCAATACAAATCAAAATGAATCATGAGATGGTTGGTAGGATTGGGCAATGGAGGAGGAAAAGATGGAGAGGTGAAAGAGGAGGAACTCGGGGAGAAAGTCAACATTGCATGATCAGCCAAGGGAAGCTGACTAGATACCTGAAAGCCATGAATATGAGAGCAAAGTCTTGTTGGTGATGACATTGTCAACCACATTCGCACCTCCGACATGTGGAAAACAAGTGAACTTGGAGAAGTTACGAAATTGAGGAATCCCATTGAGAACCAAGAAGCCATGTGCCTCAGTACAACTGAGTCAAGTATTTCCCATAAGCTGTAACATGATGCTTCTCATCTACAAAGGTTCTAGTGAATGCAAGATCCTTGGGGTTGACTTTGAAGAGATAGAACTCGTCCTGTGTAAGATCTTGAATCGGTGCTTGGTGGGTCCCAGTGCGAGCATTGAAGTTACCTAAAAGAATGACATCACCCACTGATGAATATGTAGAAATCTCTGGATAGAGTTCAAATTATGGGTCACCATAGAGAGAGCTTTCCAGTAGGAAGAGCATGGAGAGCATCATATTCATTGCAACTGATTCATTTTGATATTTGTGGTCCAATGTAGACACCAAGTGTTTGTAGATCTTTCTACTTTATCACCTTCATTGATGATCATACTCGTAAAACTCAAATATATTTTTTGAAAAATGAGAGTGATGCTTTTGAAGCATTCAAGAGAGCTTCAAAGGAATAGTAGAGAATGAAAGCGAATATAGAATCAAACATTAAGGACTGCTGATCATGGCATTGAGTGTTTTTTTTTTAAATGAAACGGGCCCCACCCTTATTACATCATCATCACATAGTGGTATTGCAGCAAAGCTTGGATGTTGTCCCTGTATTGCTTGGGAAGATTTGAACGTGGGTCTCCTCCTTGAATGTTGAGGAATCTGACCGGTTGAGCTAATGTCATTTGATAGCCCACCTTGAATGTTGAGGAATCTGACCGGTTGAGCTAAAGTCGTTTGATAGTTCATGGTGGTGAGTATTGTTCCAAGAATTTCAATTAATTTGGTGATGAGCATGGGATAAGAAGAAAATTGACAACAGCCTATACACCTCAGCAAAATGGAGTGACAAAAAGGAAGAATAGGACAATCTTGAAGATGGAAAGAAGCATGCTAGTAGAAAAAGGTTCAGACAATCATTTATGGGCTGAAGTGAAGGGTAATCTTTGATTTAGGGTACCACTACATCCCACGTGTAAGAAAATGTCGTGCTTTTGCTCAAAGATAATTTGATAACTTCTAGTTGGCCATATATGCCTAGTTAGTATCGAGGAGATTTCTCTGATCATATATCTACGGAAGTGTAAAGTCGATTGTGATATTTGCTGGAAAGAGTTGATTGTTGTCATATTCAGCAAGTTTGTCCATTTTGGGAAAAAAATGCTTTTTGTACACAATTTTTGGCAATTTTAATGGTGCGTGTAGGTGATGCTTGTCAAATGATGCATCTAAAATTATTTTGCAATGAGTAGAGCTAAAGCGATTTTTTCTTTTTTGTTTGTGGGTGGTGTTATATATCATGGAACTTGCATTCTCTTACCATCCATCATCTAACAATAGGGAACATAAGGAGAAAACTTAGAACTATAGAAAAATAAAATTTTAACATTTTTCCTTTTATTCTCCAAGTTATGTCTTATTATGAGAATAATAATTGTTTCTAAATTTATCTCTGATCTTTGCTATCATATTTATGGTTGTGGAGTCATCAAGATCATGATATTTATTATTAAAGCTGTTTCAACTTTGAATGTTCTTTGTGCATTTTTTTTGGTTTCTTATGGAACTGCATTGGTTCGACTAGGAATGCTACCAAATCAATAGAGTTGTATTGTATCTACCACCTCTACAGACTAGGATTCTATAACATATTCTCTCTATTTAGCTGTGTTAGCTTTCTATTTGTCATATGCAAGTGGAGTTATGGGATTGTGTCAAGATTTTATTTATAGTCATAAAGTTAACCCTGTTAAATTAAAGTAACAATCAATTGTTCTTAGGAGTTTTCGTTCCCTATTCGAGTGTCAAAAATTCAGTTCTATCTAGGTTTTTAGAGAATAACGTTTGTGGCTTAGGAGTTAAGTTGTTCATTTTTTATTGGTGGAAATAGATGAGCATACAGTGGAATGATGAGTTTGGATTCATATTCTTTGAATGGAGTGGGCAAATAGGGCTTTGAAAGGTATGTTACTCATTAATCAGCTTACTATTCCATATATGCAAAGATGAAGAAATTTTGGCTAAGGCGATTTGACTATAAAAGCATCAATGAGGAAATAAATAAAAGAAGTCAAGACATCTTGCTAAATCTCTACAATGACAAAGTGAAATCAAGAGCTGAAGATTTTGAAGCAAGTTGAATAAATAAAATACAAAATAGGCTTAAAGATTCACCTTCTTGATGCAAATGATGAACACTAATACGGAGTTACAAAATTTGAAGCTATCCTAGAGGGTGGTTGTAAAAAATCTAAGGGGATTGGCCCTTAGGGCCAAACTTACCAACTGAAATACATGTTTTTCATGAATTGGTGTTAGACATGTGAGATGGGAAAATGAAATTAAACATGATTCAAACAAAATCCCGAGCAATGGCTGGGTAGAAGAATGAGTTAGGGATATCAAAAGATGCCAAAGTTATTTGATTATCAACTGTCTTTCAGTTGCCTAGTTTGTTGAAAATTCTAGGTCCTTGCATAAGTCATTTGGGGGTTGGGAAATTGGGGTTAGGATAAAGAATGTAATTTCTTAGACTATTGATAAATCAAAACTCTGCTCGATTCAACTAAATATGGAAAAACTAAGAGCATTCGACAAGTTGGGATTTTGGAGTACTGGTGTTAGAGGAGATTGAAAACATGTAAGATAAACTGCGATCCGCGAACTCATCAAATAATAAAGGATATTTGACTTGGATGACTAGTATATCCAATGAATATATCATTAGTTATTTAAGGTCGCCTTTGTAGAGTTGTCACCTGTTGTTCATACCCGTTGTCATACACATACATGTAATTGCTTGTCTTATCCAACCAACCATCCATCATATAATTTTCTCTATATTTTCTGTATATATTCCTTTGGTATATAACAAGCAGTATCAAAGCCTTCAAAGGCTGTAGGTTATGAATTTGATTCTGTGCCTTCAAACAGAACTGTTGGTTCAAGATTTGAAGTCTTAATCAGTTAGTGCATTGTCACTAGGCTCTCAGCCCACTTCTTTTGGCTTGTGGTCAAATTTCAAATTTAAAAACATGTAAAATATAAATATCTATGCATTTCTAGAAAACAAATAAAAAAATTGAACCAAACACACTCCTTTTCTGTCAACCAAACAGTTTAAAAATATGAAAAAATATCTTACAAAATATTGAATTTATATATAAAAAAAAGCCATGTCACTCCACTTGATTTTTTCCCTCTCCAGTGTCACTTATGATCTTCCTCCCCTCACTCTAATACCAACCCACGACACAGATTTTCTTTCCACCCAAATAAATTTCCACTCAAAACAAAAGTTTTGGCTTGGTCATGACAGCAAAGCACACCGGTAGATTCAGGGTGAACAGAGTTCTTGAAGCTTCTCTGTTGTGCTTGTGTGATAAGGAGTTTTGGCATACATACTGTTTTTGGAAGGCATGATTGCGAACCACTTTCCTGACCAGCTCAACCTCAGGATCAAAGGATCATGTTGGCTGCCAAGAATATTTTGTCTACATTTGTGCTTCCAAATGGTGTGTAGGAAGGACTGAGAGCATTACTTTAAACATCAAAACTATTTCAAGTGATATGTTTGATCATCAAAGGACACATTTTCTATTTTGCAGTGTCTATTCGGTTACTTCATTATTTTAAACCAGTGGCCATTCACATTGTAGTGGGAGCAAAATCTAATGCATGAAGGACAAAATTGCTTGTAATCTTTTTGCAGGCCAGTAGTGCTATGAAACATCAGGCTTTTGGTCATGTATCGTGCAGGTTTTGGCCATGTAGTCTTTTGTCCATTGGCCTCAGAGTCAAGGGGATATCTACTATTTAATGGTTGTGGTAAGGTACATATGTATAATTAAAATTATGGTTTTATAAAAAAAATGGATGAAAGAAAAATTTTGCCCTCAAAAAATTAAAATTCTAGCATAACTGGTCTTCCTTTCAGATGTGGTGATCTTCCCCCCCCCCCCCCCCCCCCCCCCCCCCCCCCCCCCCCCCCCGGCCCCCCCCCCCCCCCCCCCCCCCCCCCCCCCCCCCCCGCCCCCCCCCCCCCCGCGAAGGCCCCGCCCCCCCCCCCCCCCGGCCCCCCCCCCCCCCCCCCGGGGCGCCCCCGCCGCCCCCAGGAGGCCGGGGGACCCCCCGGCCGGGGGGGGGGGGGCCCGGCAGAGGGCCCCCCCCCCCCCCCGCCCCGCCGGCCCCCCCCCCCCCCCCCCCCCCCCCCCCCCCCCCCCCGGGACCCCCCCCCCCCCCGGGGGGGGGGGGCGGGGGGGGGGGGGGGGGGGGGGGGGGGGGGGGGGGGGGGGGGGGGGGGGGGGGGGGGGGGGCGAAAGGGGGGGGGGGCCCCCCCCGGGGCCCCAGCCCCCCCCCCCCCCCGCCCGCCCCCCCCCCCCCCCCCCCCCCCTTTTTTTGGATTTTTTGGGGCGACTCTTTATTGTTCTTAGTAATTCAACAATTACTGCAGTAAATATAGCAGTAATTCTTGAAATTTTCCAAATGATGGCAAATATTTACCTCTTAGGTACAATAATTAAAACCGAGAAAGCTAATTCAAAAAGTTTCTCACTGTAGCAGCTTCTGTTATCATGTTTGCAACAAAGTCCAAAAATTGACATTTCATGTAAGATTTCCTGAAATTGAGCCTGGACTACCTGAAGGAATGGACAAAGTGTACAACATTGGGGATACAGCTATGGGACATGTGGATTTCAAGAAAATGTGTAGTTATTTCAATGTCAACACCACAAAGAACAAAAGAAGGAGAAATTATAGATCTTCAGCTTAATGCTAGCTGCCGCATTTCCTAATATCATCGTGTGTTCAAGGAGTGTCATTGTGTGTAGTTTTTACTGTCATCTAGAAACAAAGATCATCCTTCATTTAGGAGCTATTTGGTTTGCTGCTAACATCTGAAGCAATTACCAAGCAAAGGACTCTAGATGACTTCAGTATTCATGAGCACAATCATTGCAAATAGGTAAATGGTTACCTTAGTATTCCCAACATTCAATATGACTCATGAGCTAGAAGACATGAACTCCAAAACAAGAATCAATTAGCAATTGTATATTTCCTCAAATTAATGAGTGATCCAAATGCTACATTCATGAAGCCCCATTTTATGTTTTGATTTTTCATACTTGTCAAATATGATAATAAGATTTAAAGGGTTCTCATTTTCTAAAATGAAAATATCTAGGTAAATTCTGGCCCTTGTAAAATATTTGACTTTTGCTATAGTGAAGCATTTCTTTTTACTTGAAAATGGTGTACTATGGTTATCTAATAAATTTTATTGTGCTATACTGATATTGTGCTTCATGTGTGTATCTTTAGCCACAGGAATCAACGTTACTCACGGGCCTATATTGACTTTAGAAGTTCAAAAGATGTTACTGAATTTGCACAAGCTTTTGATGGTCATGTTTTTGTAAATGAAAAAGGTTTTCCCAACTTTCTCTATTGACCTTGATTGAATGGCTTATTTTTAATTCTGGAGCTTGCCATAATTAACTTACAGTGTCTTCATATGTGTGCTTGCAGGTTCACATTTTAAGGCCATTGTGGAGTATGCACCTTCACAACGAGTACCAAGGACTTGGTCTAAAAGCGATGTTCGTGAAGGAACAATTTTCAAAGGTGGTATTTTCATGATTTCCTATTAATATTTACCTTGTTGCCTGCTTGATGAGACATAATATTAGTAAGCAGATACATTTTAATGTCTGTCTTTAAGCTGCTTTATATGAAAAACAAATTAATATATTGTCATGGTCACTCATCGCATGATATTTAGGAGGACGAATAATGAAATAAGATAAGATTAAGAGGATGAGTGAAAGATGATTGTCTTTCCGGATCTTGTCTTGTGTTTTGTCTGCACATCTTGTGAATTTTGTGATTATTCAGTTGTCATGTTAGTCCATGTATTAAATCCTGCACGTGTTGGCTTTAGATCACTGTACGATATCCCCCCAAAAGAAAGTGAGAAGCTGGGGTTCAACCTTTAAACCATATGAAATCTTGGACGGTATTGGCTAGATCCTCTTAAGAATTGAACAATTTGTGGGAACCTCAATGCTTTTTACCAATATGTTTTCTTAAATGCTTTTATCACAATACCTTTTGAACTGCCGTTACAAGCATATGCTTTTTGGGTGCTACTTGCATGCAATAAATTGGGATTGGTCTGGAGGTCTTGGCAAATTTGTGAGTAATCAATAATATTTACACTGGAAAATCTTGTGAGTAAACTCAATGTGTATTCAGAGCTAATGCCCTTCATAAAAATTGCATCTACTTTACCTTGGTCATGCATGTGAGGACAACTTTTACTGCATTCTATGCTACAAAAGGATGAAATAAAAAACTTATATCGTTGCTTTGTCTTAGGCAGATACTCTCTTTCGATCTTTAAATTCCATGTAACTTTATGATTGCCAGGATGCAAGATTCTTTCATTTTTTTTAAAACTCCTCTACTTGTTCTAGGGTTTAAATCTATTGGGTCCATGCTCCAATTTCTTTGTTTCCAGTTCACTTTTCCATTGTTATTGTCTTTTCTACTTTGGAGGGTCTTGTTTATCTTCACATTTTTTATTCCATGTGCTGTAATTTCAAGTTCCTTTAACCCACGTTGTGCTGTAATTTCAAGTTCCTTTAACCCAATTTGGTCATTTATGGATGTCCATTTCATTTTGTTTCATTTCTTTGGATTCTCTATGCATATTAATAGTTGCTTATTCGGAAGCTGGAAATGAATTCCCAGTAAATCATTCAAGAGATTTTTTTCTCCATGATACACCTTTTGTCATTTAAAGCCTGATCTTTTTAAATTGCTTTTTGTTTAATATAAGGATGTTGTACTAGGCATCATTGTACAATCCCGCTCTCCATAGACATCATAATTTTATTAGTATCAAACATAGCCGAAATCCATTAATCCATTATATGCTATTTATATCCATTTGTTATCATTTCAAATAGAGTAGATTGAGACACAATTGCTTTAGTTTTATCATTTTTTACACCTAGATGAATGTGCCACCGATGTAGATATATATAACTTCAATTCTATTATACTCGATGGAACGTCGGTGACAATGCACAAATGCATTATATAATGGATTATATAAGATTGAAACAGGCCATACCTGAATTACATCAAAGATTGCATTATAATGGTATTTCAACAAATCGCAGTGGTATTACAACTGTATTATCAATTAGGCCATATAACCACATAGTGGTATTGAAAATTATACATAAATTGCCTGGCAAGACTTGAACCAGGGTCTCCACTTTAGGAGCCTTGTTTTCTAACCACTTTATATCATTCCATTTGATTTAAAATGTTAAAGTTCACCCCTGGGATTTAACCTTAGCTTTTGGTCCGTCTCATCACTTCCAACTACTTGCTCTAAAGCCTATGGGCATATTATGATTATATCATTCTTTTATTTATTTTTTAATAAGCTATGTGTGGCTTCTATTGGAGTTCACTTCCATCAAAATAATAGAACACTACATTTGTTGTCAAGTTAATTCAACTATATTCAGCTTGCCTTCTTATCAAAGATATTCTTCATTTTCTTTTCCACCTTCTTATCAAAGATATTCTTCATTTTCTTTTCCATCGAATATATTCCTCATCTTCCTCAAACTGCTATGTTTCCACAAACAACTTGTTGACATCATTTTCATTAAGAGATAAAATCTTACTTGGCAACGAAAAGTTTAATTTTACGAAGATGAGATCAACACCATGATTGGCTAAATTATTTTCTACCTAGTTTCTTTCTCTATAGATATGCTCACATTTCCAAGAGATTGCCTCCAACAATAGTTGATGAACATCAACAATAATGTTATTTTTATCCCCACATCCATTTTTGTTGATAGCATCAATGATAATTTGTGGATCTCCCTCAATTGAAATATATTTCCATCATTTTTCAAATGCACTTTTGATCCTTTTAAGAAGTGCCTATCCTTTGCAGAGTTGTTAGTTTAAGTGCCATATGATCCTAAGTAAGTGAGGAGAACTTTGCCTTCATTATTTTGAAAAACACCACCTCCACCACCTTTCCTGGATGTCCTTTGTAAGCGCTATCAAAATTAATGTCGATAAATCCAATTTGTGGACATTTTCATTGTACAATAAGGTGAAACATGTCCTTTGTGTTAACTTCAATTTTGGAGACGACCCTTCCATGTATATTCAAACTCTGTAATCAAGAGGCTAGCACCTCTTTTTCTGCATTTGAGACTTCCCATGACAAGCACCATGCTTCTAAAAATGTATATTCAAACTCTGTAATCAAGAGGCTAGCACCTCTTTTTCTGCATTTGAGACTTCCCATGACAAGCACCATGCTTCTAAAAATTTTGCAAGAGAGGCTATAATATGCTTCCAAACCTGAGCATGATTTTGAGATTTATTTTAGAAAATTCTATTGATCCTTTCAAGCCATAAATTCCAATAAATAATGGCAGGACCAATTCTTCACAAAATGCATAATGCTTTAGCTTTGAAACAATTAATCCAACATTTTATTAACTTTTTGGATGTTGATGGAGCTGCCTTATATATTCTCATATTTTTGAAAAAGCGGCCCCAAATTTTGTAAGCAAAGGGATAATAAAGAAGTAGATTATCTGATGTTTCTAGATCCTCTTCACACAAGGTACACAAGTGTTAGGAAGTGAAGTCACTATGCAGTACAGGCAGCCAGGAAACAGGATTGCAGCAGGTTCAAGCAGGCCAGACGTCTAGACTGCTAGACGTCTGGGCCTGACGTCTGGGCTGCCAGACGTCTAGGCTGGCAGACGTTTGGGCCTGACGTCTGGGCTGCCAGACGTCTAGGCTGGCAGATGTCTGGGCTGCCTGACGTCTAGGCTGCCTGACGTTTGGGCCTAGACGTCTGGGCAGCCAGATGTCTAGGCTGGTAGACGTCCAGCCTGACGTCAAGCCAAGTAGATGTCATAGGAGCGGACGTCTAGGTAGACGATAGGAATGCGGAAGACAAACAGTCTTGGGAGCGGAAACGAACAATCTTTTGGAGGCTTCCGTTGGAAGAGGAAACAAACAGTTTGGAGTCTTCCTTCTACTCTATAAAAGGGACTTGACCCCTTGCATATGTAATAGAGGTTGTTGAAAACGTTGAAAGACATGGATGTAAATTTTTCTGAAAATAAGTAAGAGGAGTTGCTATTGCCCTGTGGTTTTTCCTGCACATTGCAGGTTTCCACGTAAATCTCTGTGTCACTTGTGTTACTGTTTCCGTGTTCTATATTTTTGTTATTGTGCTTCCTCTTGCAGGTGATAAATCTGGAGTTTTTCCTAACAACAAGGGAATAATTTTGAGTAGGAAATTCTGATTGCTCTATATCATCATATCCCAACTCGATTGAATATTTCCCATCTTTTGATAAGCTAACTGATCCTTAAATGTAAAAATAGGCAAAATAAAACTCTTATCATCTTTTGAAGCTCATTTGCTATTTGTTTAAATTCCTCTCCTTCAACCAAGTTACTAATAGAAATCCATGATCTGGAGTTATTGTGTGCATTAATAGAATCTTTGACCTTTGGTCCTTTAAAAGGTAGATGGGCTTGAGCCAATAGTTGTCTTTTTGAATAAGAATTAAGAGGATAATGCTTCAACTAAGTAGTGGACCAAAAATTTGCAGAATTTCCCTCATTGACTAACCATCTAATGTGTTTCTTGATCAATTGCAAAGTATCTGATCTGAAGTTCCATGTTGGCAATTCTCTAGGTAGGGTTCATTTCTTTAATCATTTTATTGCATCAAGAGAACCAATATATCTTTAAAGTAACAATTTTATTAAAACTCTTTCTTTGATTTTTGAATAATCTCCAACCAAGATTTTCCCCTTATGCCAAACTCATAAGTCTGTAACTTTGCAAGTCAAACCCTCCAACATTCTTTCCTTTGCAAACTCTATCCCACTTACAAAGAGGAAACCTAAGTTTTTCCTCACATTCTTTCCAAAGAAAGTCTTCTGAATTTTATCAAATTCAGATGATATACCTGTTAGGAATCTTGAAAGTAACATCATAGATATAAGGATGGATTGAAATGTAGTCTCTATGAGTTTCAGCCTTGCAGCCATGTTTAAGAACTTACCTTTCCAACTTGTCAAACAAGATTCATTCTATCCAAAATTGAGCCCCAAAGCTCCTTCGTCTTTTCCTTTATTAAAACAAAGGAATACCCAAATATGTTGATGGAAATATTTCAACTTTAAAACCTGAAATGACCACAATAATCCATTGTAAGTTAAGGCAGTATTAAAGAAAAAGATCCTGGATTTTGTAGTATCTGTCGAGCAGCCTTCTCATAGCATGATAATATCGATTTAAACTCCATGGCCTCACTGTCTAAGGGACGATTGGGGAATTGCACGGGGATACTGAAGCAGAGCCGATAGAACGAAGAATATTTGAACTGTACACTCCAGACAAGAAATATCAGCACAAAAAAAAATTAAAGGGTTTGCGGCAAAGGGTTTTTGCAGAGCAAGGAGGGTTTGCGGCGGAGTATTGTATTAAACATCTATTTCATCGGGTAAGCATATTTTTTTTGTCCTCTTTCGATTTATAAAACAATTTAAGTAGGTAGGAGAAATACATTCGTTATAGGGGTTTGCGGCAGAAGGTTTTATTATCAGCAAGGGTTTGCGACGAGAGGGTTTGCGAGCAAGAGGGTTTTATTACACATTTATTTCAACGGATCAATAGTACGAGAGGGTTCGGCTATAAAGGGTTTGAAAATGGAAGAAGGGAAGCAACAATTGCAAGAACCAATATATGTCAATGAGAAACAGTATTGGAGGATATTAAGGCGTCGACAAGCTCGAGCAAGGGCAACAACAATGAAAAGGGCATATCAAAAAATAAAAATAAAAAATATTCTACCACATAAACAGGTGGAGAATAAGGAACAATCAAAGGCAAATCACCAAAATGAGTTTTGAGATGAGGAAGAAACTTACAGTCCGACAACTACACCACTCATGTGGGCACCAAGACTTTATGTGCAAGAGCTAATGAAGATGAAAGAGAAACTTGAAAGCATGGAAAGGAGGGAGAAATTAAGAGAAACTAAATCGGATGAGGTTATAAACACCATTCGGAGGCTGGAAAAAGAAAACAACCGGCTCAAGGAGCAAGTGTCAAAGCTACAAAACCTTGCAAACATGGGTCAACGTGAATGGCATGTCCTCAAACAAGCCATCCATCCCCCAATCAATGATGCAATAGAGGTGGAAAAAACAAATGCAAATCAAATAAAAGAGGTACGAGAAACACTCCAAAACATGGAAACAAGAGAAAATGAGCTACGAAATGAATTAGCAAAGACAAAGACATGGTCTCAAGTAGTAAAAGAACCAGTCAATCAACAAAAAGAGTTGATAGAGAAGCAAGTAAAAATTCAAATAACGAGAGAGAAAGAAAGACATGAGAAGTTAACAAATATAATCATCAAAGGGTTGAAAGATTATGGGGACGGGGAAGACACAAATCGTTTAACCGGGAACTTCTTGTCGGATCGATTACAATGGAAGGGTCGAGATAAAAAAAGTAAAGCGAGAATTGGCGAGTTGAGAGAAGGAGGCGAGGAGATAGACATATTCGGGTCACATTGATGAGCTACGAGGATAAAATAAGGTTACTTAAAAACGAGAGGCATCTTTGAGAGGGTCACAATTTTATTTAGATGATGACCTAACATTTTTACGACGAGGAAGAAAGAAATAAGGAATGGGAAAAGGTGAGGGCAGCAAGGAATGAAGGGAAACGAGGCATATTTAAGAAATGGAAAGGCATACATCACATCTAAACAAATCCAAAATAAATAGGGAGTATGGCTCATCCGGGATCATATTACAATGGTAAGTTGGAACTGTAGAGGTTTCCCTTGGAGAAGAGGACCCGGGTTAGGGCCCATTGCTAGAGACAAAGATATAATCATATTGACGAAACACATGAACACGATGGATGTAGGACTCCAGAATTTGTGGGATACAAAAAAATAGCAATATGGAATAAAGCGACGAGAAAATGGCAAAGGGCATGGGGGTATTATGGTTTTAATAAAAGAGGAATGGGATAGGGTCATTAAAATTGAAAAACAAGATGAAAACAAACAGTACATTTGGATAAAGATCCTAGAAAATAAGTCGGTTATTAGCATAGCGGCATGTTATTTTGCTCCCAAGAATTCTAAATTCTATAAGAAACATGACCTTAAGAGAGAAGACCCATACTCCTCCCTAAAAAGAGACATTTCAATATACAGTAAGTTGGGGGATATTATATTAATTGGAGATTTCAATGCAAGGACAGCAAATAAGCAAGCTAACATTCTAGAAGGTAACGAATATATTGAGATTAATCCTCTTTGGATGCCAGAAGAGGAAAATCAACGGTGGACCGGGACTTCAGAAGATGAGCATGGGGCTATCACGCAATATGGAGAAGAGTTGTTAGGTCTTTGCAGCATATACAATTTGATTATTTGCAATGGGATGAACAAATGGAAAAATTCAGGAAAGTATACATGCAAAACATATAAGGGACAAAGTGTAATAGACTATGTAATATGCTCACAGAATTACATACCAAAAATAGAGGAGCTAGAAGTGGAAGATTCTCCGGTGGAACTTAAGTCGAGATCACAACCCAATTGTTATGAAACTTCGAATGCATGGAGACAAACCAAGGGAAAAACACTTGCAAGGCAATCAAAATAAATATCCTCACAAGGGAAACATTCTCTTAACGAGATGAAAATCGGCAAAATTTTAGAGCGGTATTAAATAATAAGTTACGAGAAAGGGAAGAACTACATCACGGTAGTAGAGATTACGGTAAGAGTGAATGGTTAATGCAAGTTATTCAAGAAGCTCTAAACAAATGCAAGAGAGCTAAACCTAAAAAGAAAGAAAGGAATAGCTTCCCAACCAACCCATGGTTCGATGAAGATTGCAAAAAAATGCGAAGATTACTAAAGGAACCAACGGGTAAAACAAGAGCAAACAAAAAAGCATATGAGAAGCTGGTAAGGGCAAAAAAAGAAGAATACACTAAAACAAGGAGGGAAGAATTGATTTATTTAGGGAAGCATGAACCAAAGAAATTTTGGAAGGAACTAAGCGTGAAAAGGATGCAAACTGAAAATAACATAACGAGTTAATCGGTGGTTGGAGTATTCAAAACAAGCTGTATCGAGCGTAGTAACCAGCGAGGAGACACCCCCTACTATCATTGTCAAGAAAGAACTTTTCACAATTGAAGACATTATTCAAGGGATAAAAAAGTTAGCAGCTGGAAAAGCCCGTGACATAGACAATATTCAAGCGAGCATATAAAATGGGGGGTAGATATCTTGGCACCGCAAATCAAAGAAATTTTCAATGAGGTCATACAAAATGGCTTCCCTACTGAGTGGACAACTAGCTTGACCATTCCTTTGTTTAAAAGTGGAGATGTAAATAATCCCTCAAACTATCGAACTATCATGATCAACCCTCTCTTTGCAAAGTTGTTTGGGAGTATGATAGAGCGTAGGATCAGCATATGGGCGAGAAGAAAAGGGAAAGAGAGCAAAGGGGCAAGCGGGTTTTAGGCCCAAACACTCAACTATTGATCATTGTATCACGCTCGGACACATAGTGGAAAAAATATGGGACAAAAAAGAGGAGGCTTTTTGCTGTTTTGTAGACTTCAAAAAGGCATTTGACACAGTGCCTAGGAAAAAATTATGGAGCGAGAATGGAAGAGCTAGAGGTTCCAATTCACTACGGGGCAGCGGTTCACCAGACTATATGAGCATGTAAAAGCTAGAATCAGAACACGGGAAGGGTTATCTGAATGTTTTGGTAGTGACATAGGTGTCAAACAAGGTTGCCCTCTATCTCCGACCTTATTTGGGCTGTACATTGACAAGTTAGAAGAATGGATAAACAAATTTGGGGGAGAGGGTGTGCATTTAGCCAAATATGTGGTAAAACTCCTCATGTATGGAGATGATGTAATTCTTGTGGCCAAAACAGCCAAAGATCTAGAAGATCACCTTCAAGCTCTAGAACTCTTTTGTAAAGAAGTTGGGATGCGGGGTGAACACGAGCAAAACAAAAATTATGATTTTTTCGGCAAAAAGAAGAAGCAACAACTCAAATTTCGGTTTGCGGGAGAACCGCTTGATGTAGTAGTAGAATACAAATACCCAGGCATAGACTTTCATGACAAACTTAATTGGAATACATGTAGGATGAAAAGAACTCAAAGTGGGTGGAGAGCACTATATGCACTTCAAAACAGGTGTAGGAATGCCGAGTTGTGGGACTGGAAGACCACCAAGGTCTTATTTGGCCTACTTGTTACACCGGTTCTGTTGTATGGTTGCGAGGTGTGGGCTAGTGGCACAACAAATGCAAAATGGAGGCAAATAGAAAGGATTCAAAAATATCTAATCACAAACTTTCTCAAAATTAAGGCCACAACCCCTTATGAAATTATTCTAGTTGAAGCTGGAATGTTCCCTTTAGAAGCAATTGCTATGACCAAGCTGTTATGTTACTTGAAAAAAACAGAAAACATGACAAATGATAGATGGCCTAGAGCAATTAGGGACGAAGAGTTGCATAGGCGAAAGAATACGTGGATGAAACAAAATCGAGAAATGGATGAAACGTTGGGAAATCAACATAAATGAATGCCCAAATGTCAACAAAGACATTAAAAATTATGTGAATGAAAAGTTCGGAAGTGGAATGTGGAAAAATGCAAGCGAGGAAAAGACAATATTATATTGCAAATTTTAACCCAACGTATGACCACAAGGAAAAAAGCGTATATAGGCGCTGAAATCAAGTGGAAGGAAAAAATACTCATTGCTCGAGATAAGGACTAGCTCTCATAGGCTTAGATGTGAAACAGGGGAGATGGACAACGCCCAAAGAACAATGGGAAGAAAGGATATGTACTCTATGCGGCACGGGGGCGGTAGAGGCAGGAGGAACACTTCATCTATAAATGCCCGAGTTTTTCGGATATCCGTGACAAATACAAAGAAACACTTGGGAACGAGTTTATTACAGATTTATTTGAAGACAGGAAAATAAAAAAAGTTGGAGAATTGCTAACACAAATCAGCGGGAGAAGGAACAACCTTCTCAAAGATATTAAAGATCATATGATATGATTTGAGTAATTGTACTTCCATATTTGAGGTCCCATAGACCATATTTGGGTCTCGCGGACGTAATTAAAATCTTTCATTCAAAAGAAAAGTATCATCAACAAATTGGAGATGAGATCCAGAGGGATTATTTGTTGCAACTTGAATATCTTTGATTTTTCCTTCCATTTTTGCCTTTGAGAAATCTCTTCCCAATGACCTCTGCACTAAAGATAAATAGATAAGGAGATAGGAGTCCAACTTTGTGGACTACATGGGATGATTCTGCACTAAAGATAAATAGATAAGGAGATAGGAGTCCAACTTTGTGGACTACATGGGATGATTCAGAGTACCCAACAAGGGATGCATTGATCAAAATAGAATATTTTGGATTGCTAGAACATCTAATCCATTCACACCAACCTTGACTAAAACCAAATTTTCTGAGAATATCATGTAGAAAACTCCAATAAACACTATCATATTCTTTGTTTATGGTAAAGCATACTTTGCTTTCTTATGGAATGAACTAACACACCATGAACAAACCACCTTGTTCTTCTGAGATAACACAATCTAAAATGCTTTTTAATCTGTTTTCCATAATTTTTGAAATGATCTTATAAATCATATTGTAAAGGTGGTTTGTTCATTGGATAGGCAACCAAAATATTTTGTCTTGCCGTTCTTGGGAATCAATGCGATAAAGTTTTCATTGAACACAATTATTGTAGCCTTCTTTTTCCTTGCCTCTTGAATTTCAGCCAACACATCACTCCAACAAATCCCAAAATTAAAAAAGAAATTGTGGGAAATTCATGTGGGCTAGGTTCCTTGTTAGGGTGGAAAGAGAAATCTGCCTCCTGTAGCTCCTCTATAGAGATCTTCGTCATCAAGTTTTCGTTTTGTCCTTGTAGGATAATTGATGAAATGTTTTGCAAAAGCTTACCGTGAGCGTTCCTATCTTGCCCAACGTCTGACAGAATATCTTTGAAATAATTAATTGTTTCCTTCCTAACATCGTTGTCTTTGATATTTCTTCCATCTACAGTTGAAATTTTTTTGTTTTGGCTGTAGCATCCCCGCTCTCCATAGTTATCAACTGGGGATGTTTGTTTTTGAATGAAATGCAGAAAAGGTTTGAATTTTAAAAGGTTTAGGTTGGTTTTATTTTTATTTTTTAGGCTTTTATGTTAATGCCATGCGGAGATGTGTTCCTCCCCCCACCGCCCTGTACTGTCATCTCCAACATTTTTGGAACTTTGAGACAGGGATGAGATGTCCACTTGCTGTTTTCCTCTTATGGTGGCCATCCTCGCTGGCATACCTCAAATGTCTCGTCGATGTCTCCGAGATGTGACACACTTAGGAGTCTGAGGATGTAGGGTCCAATACAATGTTGGCATCCATAGTCCACATCAGGAGACTACCCAAGAATATGAATTCTACGGTGCCAAAATATATAACGCAAATTCTGGTTGCAGCATTCCTCATGTATCTCTTTGAATAATTGGGACACACCAAGTTGCAGCTTTTGCTGCAGTCCATATCATATCATATTTGTAATGGTTTGCTGATCCTTTGAGCATTCATATACATACGAGATAATGAACCATTAAAAGGAGATATTACATTAGCAGTAGAGTGAGAATAACGTGTTTTTACTGCAGTTGAATATCATATTCATATATCATTGAATTTTAGTATATAACCACTAAATAGTTGTTAGGGATATGGCCCCTTGTTGGTTATAATATGTAATTAGACTAGCTAACCGTTATATATATGCCTAATGGCATCTTATTTGTTTCTTTACTATAACTGCCAAAAACTATAAGTTTAAATATGAGGTAGATATAGTCTCACAGATCTCTATGGGCATTTCTCCAATTGATGTGGCAACCTTTTGAAGCTTATGTTAAGAATAAAGCTATTGAAGTAATTTGTAAATGGGCGTTGAGGCTGTTTTTGATTCGTTAAGCAACAACATCCATATTTTTCATTTTATATCTGTCAGGTTATTACATCAATTCAATCAATGAATCATTCGACATTCCTATCAGTGGTCTCAGAGTGCAGGTACATGAGATTAAAAAGCTTCCCAGGCAGTTTTGAGAAAGCTTGAAGTTCGAATTTGGAGGACGAGTCCAAGAAGACTGAGAACACAACCATTTATAAATGATACAAACACACAATCAGCCTTCGAGACAAGAAGGAGATGTGTTGAGGACGTTGGAGGTTTATTTCCAGGCAGCCAACATTTTCAACATCTGTAGAGCATTGTTGAGATAGAATAGACGAGGGTGTTGTTGATGTCTTGAAGGGAGGTGTTCGAGATAAAGACTGAATTTCAAATTTATGTACTTCTATTTGAGGAAAATGAGATGTGTTGTATCTAAGATCATTGACCCGGTTGGCTGTAAAGATTAAGTGTTGCATGCCATATGTGTTTATCCTTGATGCTTTGAAATGTGTAATGTATGTCTTAAATGCCTATTTCACAATATTGGAGAAAGTTGGAGTGCAGATGTTTGATGCCATAGCACTTGCAGTGTTTGTTCTTGTAGGGCAAAGCCACGGTAAATGCTGCACGTAGTCAGACCTATGCAGAGCATAACCTGCATTTTGAGAAACCTGCATTTGGAGATTGGCATGAGAAGAATGCTTCCATTTGCTATCACAGAATGTTTCTGTTGGATGAACATTTATTTTGCATTGCGAAATTGATCCTATTGGGTTAATTCGTGGAAGTTTGCAGCCTGAAGCTTGAGTTGATATCATGACGAGTTTGTTGGACGAATTTGAAACTGTGTTGGATGTTTTTACAGCCTTGTTGAACATGATGTATTGAGCAACATTTCTTTTGAGGACATATTGATGTTTGTTGAACATAGTTGATGAGAGGAGAGGAGGAAAGAACAATTGGATGGTGGACACGAAAGCTAAAGGAGAATGCAGCATTCCTTTTTGGAAGAGTGATATGACAACGTGTTTAAATGTTTTCATTCAATGTGAAGTGCTGCTCACATTCGAAGTAAAGTGCTCTTTTTGACACTCTGAGACAGTTTCAGACCACTTTTCGTGATAAGTATTGCGTTATTTTTGCAGATGTGGAGGGTTTTGCTGTTGTAGTGAGTGGCTAATTTGTGGACAAGAGGAAATTATACTGATCTGGAGTTATCCCTCGTGGATTGTGGAAGACGTTGATATGCGAACAAGAACCCCCTATTGACATTACACTCCTCTCAACATCATTTCCATGCTTATAATGAGGGACATCTCAGTGCAAAATACATTTGTCTTCAAACTTAAAACCAATATGTTGATTATTTAGTGAAATGTATTATGTATAAATTCAAGAACATTTGTAACATGTTAATGTTTTGAGAAGTTTCAAGTGATTGGATAAGACCTCTGAATGTTGGAGCCAAAGATTTGAAGTAAGAGGATGCACCTTCTTCATGACTGACACGTACTCTCTTCAAGAGATCTTGCCCGAGATAGGTTTGATCAGCTTCAATTATCTTTTTCCTCACAACTGCATCGAGTACATCCTTCTTGATGCATGTTGCCGGATACATAGTGACAAGAAAATTGGAAGATGGGTATGAAATCAACATTGAAGACATCTCATATGTACGTTGTTGGAGAAGTAGATGATAGGTGACACAAGTAAAGATAGGTGTACTTGTATTAAGACAAGTCTTAGGTTTATTTGTGCAAGTTTGTAAATTGCTTTTGTCACATTGTGTTTTTTTGAAAAGTACTTGTGTACTTGGACATTGTAAACAAACTAAACTAAGTTTCTTGTACATATTGTCAAATTTTGTCAATGGAAGATTTAGTACTTGCATCACTACATGTCATCATGTTTATTTCTTTAAGTTTATAAAGCTTTCATGGAGAAGTCTTTCGCCATATGCATGTCCTCTCCTCGGATTGGGGGGAAGTATGCAAGCATTTCATTTTTAGGAGTTATTCCATCATAGTTAGGAAACATCATGTTTAGGGTAGTAACCAACTACCCCTCACTAGGTGACAAGATAGTTAGGGGGAGCTATCAACTACCATTCACAAGGACCATGAGTCCAAGTAGTTACCGTCCTCACATGGATGGTGGTTAAGCCAAAATTGGCAAAGCAATGTATATAAATACCCATTATATCTAATGCAAATGCATGGAAGCATTGAGTTCTAACATTTGGTATCAGAGCAGGTAGAAGGAAGAAAAATTCTTCCCTTGATCCTCTTCTAGCTTCGACATAGAGAAGCCTCAAATAACACACTCTTTGAGAAAAGAAGTTTCAAGGGTAAAATTACCTTTTAAAAGATTATTTGAGAAAAACCTCAAAAGAGAGTTAATTTACTTAATTATCTCTGTGAAGGTAAATTCCATGGTATAGATTCAAAGGTCTCAAGGTGAAAAACCTTTGCCTGCCATAGATCAGAAGGCAAAAGCCTTCAAGCATTAAAAAGGGTTTCAATCCTTTTTAAGACCAATAAGGTCATAAGCCTGCAAGTAACAACAAGGTCAAAAAGAAAGGAAGCCATAGAAGCTCCTTAAAATTTCAAGAAGTTAAGGAAGTCATAGAAGCTCCTTAGAAAAAGATTACAAGAAAGGAAGCCATAGAAGCTTCTTAAAAATTACAAGAAGATCACCAAAATCAAGGGAATAACATTAGACTACAAGAAAGGAGAACTTGATTGTTGCATTTGCCCCTTTTGGATTATTTGGAAGCAAGTTATTGACTATTTGACAAAAAAATGATATATTTTATTACTTCCTCCCTGAAGAGGAAAATATTGCACAAATGCTCTATAAGAAGGAACGCAAGGAATCATAAAGCAAGAATTTCACAATTGAACGACCCACACAATACAAAGTCTTTTGCAGAAAATGCATGCAATTGCATAAGTTTCAGCTTCAAGTGGAGCTAACAGCCAGGAAACAAAATTTTGTCCCTAACAAAGCAAACAAAGACATTCCAATATTGGAACACCAGTTAAAGAGTGCAAAGCAACAAACTTTGCATGAAAAAGAATGCTCAAATTGAGCACCCAAATTTAGCAAGTTTGTCTTCGTTCTCATCAAACGACAAGAAGCAAGAAACGAGTTGAACTTGTGAACATTCAAAGTGCAGGCACCCTGCGTTTCAATGGAACGAACCACTTCAAAGCCAAAGATATAAATATAAAAGCAAAGAAAGCTCTATATTGCAAGAGCAAAAGGGAAGAGTGATACAAAGACTTGTAGTCCTGTGTCAAAGGCATAAGACGTTGCAGTGGAAGCAAGGAAGTATAGACGAAGTAGCAAGAAGTGTTTGAAGACACTCTCCAAACTCGGGCATAAACAAAAGATCCTGAATGCGTATGAAGGTGCTCAATATCAATTTCAAAGAACGAAGCAATTATTTGGCACTCAAAAAGGATTGTGAACGAAGCTGAATGCATCGGTATCTACTATGTGAGAAAGATTGGTCTATTGGTATCCTCTAGGTCGCCTTGTCAACATTGTCACTAGCTTAGGGACCTCTAAAGGTCAGGCGATATTGCTCTCCTATTTTCATTAAACCGCCAAGCCACAAGATTCTAGACGAAGGTCAAATATTGATAGTTTGAAACGTGCAAGGCGAAAAGTTGTTGGGCGAATAATATAAGAAACAAACCATGGTTGAAAAGCATTAAGATTGAACGTAAAATCGTAGACACAACCGATGTTGAGATGAGACTTCAAGCCAACTTGAATTCAACGTTGCTACATTCCTCGTAAGGAACCCATTTTTTCAAATAACGAGACAGTTGCATAAAATATTGTTGTAGACAATTTAAGGAAAACCAGCTTGAAAGGAACTCACGTATTTGAATACACAAGAGTCCAGCTTGCAAAAAAAATACGGATTTCACATTATATATAAAAAAAAAGGTCAAGCACGTGGAAATAGTGGAAACCACTCCGAAATTGCCGTAGCTAGCCACCATGATTTGGGAAGGGCTCACCACCTCTACCAACCCATGGAGCTAATGTTCTTCGGGGTCATTGTTGTCTGCAACAGTCTTGTGAAGGAGTGCAAACGGGAAAGCAAGATTCAAAGTGTGCCGCTATCAAGGCATGTGATTCAATTGAAAAAAACCCTTGCCAACGCATCTTGGCAAATGTTCACCAACGCACGTGATTTATCAGTGACTATGGTTGTGTGCGCAGAAAATGTGAAGACTACCAATCGAGCGACCAAGACATTACATGAAGGACAATTGAAGAAGCAGGAGAATATTAGAGTACCTGTCATAATGAATTGCCAAACTAGATGAAAGCAATGTCCAACGGGTTCAGCCTTGGGCTGTTCCAACCTGACAAAGATGCAAGCACTGTTTTTTATCGAATAGCTTGAGCATGTATTATTCTCGACAAATTATTATAAGGAATCAGCAATCAGGAGAACAATCCTAGGTAACGTAAGAAACTTGTGAGTAAATGGGAAGAAGAAAAAAGCAATTAAATCTTAAAGAATGATGTAAGGCACCAAACAAAAGAGACAGCGAGGCAAGAAGGACATCTCACATTGGTGAAATCTAGCAATTTCATTCAGAAAAGATTGTCTTAGTTGTGTTCAGAGTAGAAGGTGAAAGTTTGGTTCAAAAGGGTGAAATTTGCAAGCAAAACCTACAACATTGCATTCTCATGCTTCGGCTCACTGGTTCGTTAAAATAAGCAACACAAATTTATTTCCAAGAAGTGCTTCCTCAAGGCAAGTATAAAACAAAGGTCCGGATTCTTATTTCACTAGACGTTTTATTTGAAGGCATGACAATTGCCCGAACTCCATAATTTGGTGATAAGAGAAAATCCCATGATTCTTAATTGCATATTTTGACACGTGAATATCACAACATGGCATCAAGACCCTTGTTTAGGACAATTTGAGAAAATTTGACATGTGGATGTCAAGAAATTAAAGCCAACTTGGAAAAATTAAATCAAAAGGAAAGAAATATCCCACATTCACAGTGGGAAGTTAGTAAAGTTTAATAAATAACGATTTTGTCCTCCCTTTGGATGCAAGTAAAAGAAAAGAAGCCTATTTTATTTTGAAGAAATTAGAATATTCCTTGAAGAGAAAGAAACTCTATATATATTTTTGCCCGGTGAATCATTAATTTCGCAAATTTGTGGCATTAGTTAAAACACGAGCATAGGCTTATATAAACTCGTTGGAAAGCTCTTTTCGAGAACATTTCAGTGGAACTAAGAAAATTCACTTTTGTGAAGGTTTACAAGGGGCAGTGGTGGAGACAACTATTTTGTTTGGAAGACCAAACTCAAAACTCAATTGGAGTTTGAAGAAGTTTGGAATATTGTGAACGAGACTATTAATCGTTCGGAAGAAGGTGAAGATGAACAAGCAAAGTTAGATAAGGTATTCAAAAAAGTAAAGTTAATCATCATGTTCGGCATAGCAGATGAAGTCTAGTCATACATCAAAGATAAAACTTTAGCCAAGGAGGCATGGGAGAAATTACAAACAATTTTTGAAGCAAAGAACAAGAATCAGATCTTGTTCCTACAAAGCCAGCTCCATTGTTTGAAGATAAAAAATGAAGATAAAATTGAACCTTTTTTTAAGGCGAGTTGCTGAGCTGCAAGCATCACTTCAGGCCCTAGGAGAAACAGTGTCAGATCACATATTAGTCCCCATAATTTTGATATCTTTACCTTCACAGTACAATGTATTTGTGACCACATTGAATGTCACAGTGTAGACACTGACGTTTGAGAAGTTGGTGAATCTTCTTCAAAAGTAGAGATCTCCCATACAACTCAAAATGAAGAGCAAGTGCTTTTCTTAAATAGAAAAGAGAAGCAACCATTCACGAGAAACACAAGTCCTCGCTTCCAATATCAAAAGAACAATTCACGCATGTAAAGAACGTGTAGAGTTTGTGGTCAAATTGGCCATAGAGTGAAGGAATGCTGGCATAATTTATTCTTCTTCTCAAACTACACATTCTCCATAGAAGAAGCCTCAAATGGACAAAGATCCAAGTTGGAGACCAGTATATCAACACAACAATGTTGCAGAAGATAAAAGTCCAAGAGGTGAAGAAAAAGATTATCCAAAAGAAGAAGAGTACATGTTTACTGCTCACGCTCAAATAAGTGAGCACAATGATGTTTGGTATGCTGATTTTGGAGCAACCAATCATATGACCTGTCAAAAACATTGGTTTCAGACTCTAGACTATTCCGGTCATATAGGAAGGGTCTCTCTAGGTGACGACACATCCTATAATATCAAAGGCGAAGGAAATATCAGATTGCGACTTGGATCTCACACATGCAAGTCAATAGGAGTCCTGTATGTCCCAGGACTCACTAAGAAATAAGAATCTACTTTCCATCAATCAATTACTCGACTACAATTTGAAAGTTGAATTTGACAAACAATAGGGATCCAAGGTATGTCTCATCCATGACAAAACTAGAAAATCCAAGATTATTGCATATGGTAAAGAAATAAGGAAAAATATTTGAACTTCACACAATTCATCATGACAACATTTGCTATATAAAACGGATGCATGATAGGATTTGTCAAAGGCAAACAAAAGGAGGAGCAATAGTAATGGAGGAAGAACCCATCATTTTTTCCCACGAAGGCATATTAAACACTCAACAATGATTGCACAGGTAGTAAGCACAAATATTAGAGATGAGACTTGGCCAACTCTTGTAGGTGATTGTCAGAACAATACCATAATCAGATCTGCACTAGCACAGCCATGCACGAGAGGATTTGTCAAAGTCAAACAAAAGGAGGAGCAACAGTAATGGAGTGAGAACCCGTTACTTTTTGCCCACAAAGGCATATTAAATACTCAACGAAGGTTGTGCAAGTAGTAAGCATAGATATTAGAAATGAGACTTGGCCAACTCTTGTAGGTGACAGTCAAAACAATACCATTATCAAATCTGCACCAGCCAATCATCTCAAATCACTAGAGAACCAATAGAAGAACTAGTCAATCGAACAAGCCCAAATGGAGCATCTTCAAATTGAAGAGATACATTCAGAATGCGACTCTTCCTCATTTGTAATTTTCAATCAAAATGATCTAGAATTTAAGGCCCTTGCATAATGCACTCAAACTACATTCATTCGTAGCACATCATGCTGCCAATCAAAGGAAGCACAAATATATTGCCTATCCTAAGCAATGACTTAATCAAATTGATAAGGCCAAGAAAAGACGAGGTGATTGATCTCACCACAGTAGAAGACATTGCTCAAGACGAGATTTGGCAACAAACCTACATGGCAGGAGAGTATTTGGTCTCATCGACAATTGATATATGTAAATTAATTGATGAAGATCCTCCACATGAAGACTTTAAAGCAGGCACATATTTTATGCATTGAAAGTATTTGTAATAAGTGTGTTTTTGGAGTGCACGATTGGTAGTACTCGAAGATAGAACCAGAAGTTAGAGCAAGAAAACACGAAGATAGAACCAGAAGGTAGAGTAAGAAAACACGAAGATAGAACAAGATTTCCCCTTGTTCCAAAAATACGAAGATAGATATGGAAGTTAGAGCAAGAAAACAGAGCAGGAATCATAACTAGAAGTTGGAGCAAGAATCAAACATTTTCATCAAGCCACATGGACAAATCAAATTTGAAAGCATTCAAAAATTCCTCTCCAAGAAATTCTCAACTATGATGTAATAAGGGAGGGAATGTTAGGAGTTATTCCATCATAGTTTGGAAACATCATGTTTAGGGTAGTAACCAACTACCCCTCACTAGGTGACAAGATAGTTAGGGGGAGCTATCAACTACCCCTCACAAGGAAAATGAGAATGAAGGTAGTTACAAACTACCACTCACAAGGACCATGAGTCCAAGTAGTTGTCGTCCTCACATGGATGGTGGTTAAGCCAAAATTGGCAAAGCAATGTATATAAATACCCATCATATCTAATGCAAATGCATCGAAGCATTGAGTTCTAACATTCATTTTTTGCTTTCTTGAAGCAACATGACATTCAACTACAACTAACAACTGCCTATATGTTGCAATTGCATATTGTTGTAGAGAGGCGTAATCGTATCATTGGGAAATGGTGTGTATGTTGACCAATGTTCAATTGGAATCACCATTTTGGGCAAAAGTTGTACCAAATGTTAATTTGCAATCCACCATAGCTTTGTATGGTGTCATTCCAAAAGAAGCATGGAAAGGGTAAAATCATCAATTTCATATATCTGAATTTTCGAATGCACACGTTCACACATATTTCGAATCAAATACATCTCCACTAATACGTTCACGCATATTTCGGGTCTTGCTCTAAGAATGGTATCAAATTTGTGCCCATCGCTTCCATAATAGTGTTTGATGGCCTCTTTTGCCCTATCCATGGCCTCATACAAATATTGTATTGGAAATTGAGCTCTATCTGCAAGGCAAAGAAGTTTGACTAGATATTTCTTCACCAGAAGTTGAAAAGTTGAAAAATTAAGAGATTCCTTCACCTGAAGTTGAAAAGTTGAAAAATTAAGTCAAATAATTTTAATTAAAAATTACAATTTCAGATTTGTAATTTATAATTAAATTTAAAGAATAAACCGTAAAACTAAAAATTTAAATTCTTGACAGCCAAATAATTACCTTGAGTATTTCTTGCATGCTCTTTTAAAATTCATCGTCAAAGAATTGCTTGATGACTTGTGCCTCCTTTGCATGATATAGCAAGCCAAACCATTGCTTGCTCACAAACGTCCTCTTAAGAGGAGTGGATGCAGCTAGAAGGCTCTATAGAACGATAAAGTTGGAGGCAAATTGGGTGACACATGGTTGAATAATGTGCTTCCCATCAGTGTGCTCTCTCATCAAGTTGAGCATCCATGTGTGGTTGTAAATTTATCTAGTGATGTTATTTGCCTTCTCAACTATAATCTTCACCCATGAGAATTTGCTAATGTCTAATGTGGTCAATGTAATGGGTGGCACATGGGCTCCAAAAAATAGTGGGGCACTTCTCCTCAGAAGTTTGCTTGCAACTACATACACTATTGCATTGTTTGTCACTACTTGGACAATATTCTCTACTTCCACGTCAATTACCACCTCCTCCAACAAACAAACAATAAGTGGGATCTATTCACTTCTTGAGAGGTATCAATTGACTTCGAGAAGACCATGGATTCATTGAAGCCACTAAAAAATTGAGCAACTTGCGTTTCCTCGCATTTGTCAACCCATTGGATAAATTGCTGCAACCTCTTTTGGTCCACAATTTTCTTTGCTCTTCAGTAGGAGCATGTGTGCTTGTGATACACTTCTCCAATTAGGGGGCTGTTGAAATCTTTTGCAGTAGGGAGCTTCATCCCTCTACCAACTATGCCTAGTACCCTCACTAAAGCATCCCTATAAGGGTTGCTTGCAACATTAATAGGATTGTCATAGACTCATAGTAATACCAAAAAGTTGCCATCACCATTCGAGCTTCCTTTTTCTTTTCCTTTCCTCATGCGATACTCTCAAGGCTAGTCTGTTGTTGTGTATCTGCGTGAGGAAACTCTACTGCTTGTACTTTGACTATCCTCAGAAGTGTGCTGGATGCGTGGGCCAAGGGCCTATGATGCAATGGGTAGGTGTTGTGCACCTCTCATACATTGAGATTACTACAATCTTCTTTGCTGTTTTACAGGAGCATGTGTGTTTATGGTACACTCCAATTAGGGGGCCGCTGAAATCTTTTGTAGTAGGGAGCTTTCTTTTGGTCCACAATTTTCTTTGCTCTTCTACAGGAGCATCTATGTTTGTGATACACTCCTCCAATTAGGGGGCTGGTCAAATCTTTTGCAGTAGGGAGTTTCATTCCTCTATCAACTGTGCCTAGTGCCCTCACTAAAGCATCCCCATAAAGGTTGCTTGCAACATTAATAGGAATGTTGTAGTAATACCAAAAAATTGACATCACCATTCAAGCTTCATTTTTTCTTTTTCTTTCCTCATGCAGTATTCTCAAGGCTAGTCTGTTGCTGCATATATGTGGGAGGAAACAAAAATTCTCCTCTACTGCTTGTACTTTGACTCTCTCCAGAAGTGTGCCGGATGTGTGGGCCAAGGATGGACGATGATGCAGCGGTAGGTGTGGTGAACCGCTCATGCATTGAGAATCAACTAAAATATAATACAAAGACTAATAATTTTTTTTAACAATGTCATAAATAAATCATCATCCTCAACTAAAATATTTGGACACAGTATAGTTTTAGTAAGTCGGTTTAGTAATGTTAAGTTTAATAAGCCTGCAAATACCACAAGTTTAAATTTGTCAATTGCTGACAATAAATCATAGTCAAGATTCTAATACTATTTAAAACTGGATTTTGATTAAGATTTCTATCTGACTCAAAATCAAAAGTGTTTATTATGGTATATGAGGATATCCCATTCCTCCTGTTGGGTCCAACTTCGTTTAGTAGTACCATCAGTGGATTGATTCCTTAATCAATCATTAGTAACTACAGCAATCCAAGCACTAATAATTGACCCATCATAGATGTTTTTTTCTTTCTTTTTCTTTTCTAAATTGGTTATATAAGATTGAAATGGGCTCCACCCATATTACATCATGACCACATAGTGGTATTAAAACAGCTTGGCAATCATGCATATATTGCTTAGCAAGATTCAAACCTGGGTTAAGAATAAAGCTGTTGAGGAATTTTGTAAAAGAGCGTTAGGCTGTTTTTGATTCCTTAAGCAACAACACCCATCTTCATTGTATATATCTGTTGGGCTATTATATCAACTCAATCAATGGATACGTTTCTATCACCTTATTAATATGTTATTATATCTAGACAACTTTACTGAAGGCATTATTCATTCTGTTTGCATTTTGCAATGGCCAGGACTTTGAGATGGTTGATTTCTGTTTTGTTGCAAAGTGCTTCTGCTTGTGAGCATCATAAGAGTCCATTTTGTTTATTCACTATCTTGATAATTATCACAGTACTTGGGACATGGAGGTCGAGTCTTAGATTTGCTTTTTAGCCTTTTACTAGATTCGGTGGTTGTTCCTTATTGAACTGTTCTGCATTTAGGTGATGTTTTGCAATGTTGCAATATTTATTTCATTGACGTCTCTATTATCATGATGCATACAATCCATTTTAATGTCGCTGCTGATTAAATGTTTAGGATATTTATTTCTTCTACACCCTAATTATTGTTGAACCTCTTTTATGAAGGTTTCTATTTTTGCACCTTACATTGTTTATCGTGTATTAAATTTTTCGATTATACTTATTTCACTGTAAATGATTGTGATAGCATCGAGCTATGCCTGATTTTATTTAGAGGATAAGCAGTAATTATTTACCTAAATTAATTTCCATGAAATATTTGCCTAAGTTTTTATTTATTTTTCTTCGAATATGCATGCCACATATCATACCAATGAACTAAACCCTTTCTACTCAATTCTTGTTTGTTCAAATATTCTACGCGTTGTTTGGGAATGATCCAAATAGCTACTAGACGTTCCAAAGTCTATTTTAATATTTCTATTTTCTAGATTCCATCTTATGCGAAGCCATTGACATTCATTCTTTCCTTTGAAATGCTTGTTTAAGACAGGAACATCCTTGCAATTTTCAAAATCTGAAACATTGTAACATGAACTTGTATGAACGATCCTTTGTTCCTTCGATATGCTGTGTACTACAAAATTTGCATTTGATTGTATGACGCTATGCTAACTGAAGCTTCATTCTCTGTCACTTGGTGTTATGGACAACTTATTACTGAATGACAAAGCCCCCAGCTGCCTTGTCTTTTGTTTAAGGAGGATATGTCCTGGGATTACAAATGAAAACCTTTTTCACCTCTAGAGTTGTTTTTTGTAAACAAAGGTATGGGAAATCTTCTCCAGGGTGAGGTAGCTCGATCAGTAGGAAATTGCTAGTATTAGCAGTATTATCAGCTAGGATGTGACACACAACGTTAGGCTTGCTTGCAAATAAGACATCTTTATACCACTTGTTAATCTTGCCTTCAAGGTTGAACACAATTTAATAAGGAGAGAATTCATAACAAAAAGGTGTAAACATTAACATTAGTAGCTGGTGTTTGTAATTTTATAAGCTGTACTGAAAGTTGGGGTGCCTGAAAAAAATATTCTTATTCTTCAATGCTTTATTAAGAAAAATGGAAACAAAATTGAGTACCCTTTTTGTGTAAAATTTTGTTGTTCTCATCTCACGTACCTTGTATTTTGCTTTATGAGATTTATTTTCTTGGTCCATCATGCCACTGTGAAATCTTTTTTAGTGTGAGGTAGTTTGAGTCACTAGGAAATTGAGGGGATGAGTGGTGAACATTAACAGCTGGGATGCAATACACAATTGTCGGCTTGCTTACCAATGAGAAGGCAACTTAATTCCACATATCCTAAGGAGAGATGTCCATACCAAAAGGGTGTAAACATTGACAGTAGTAGTTGGTTATAACTTTCTAAAGTGGGATGGATGAAAATACCAGGCTTATTCATAGATGCTTAGGGAGGGAATTTCAAAATTTAGGAGTTTCAGCAAAATTGAGTACCCCTCTTGGTATAGGATTTTGTGGTTCTTATCTCCCCATGCAATGTGTTTTTCTTTATAAGATTTCTTTTCTTTGTGGATTGTTCAATGTTTGGTGAGCTACCATGCCAATAGAACAGCTTCATACCACGTTTTGTGTATCAAGTTTCAACAAAACTTAATCCCACTTATCCCAAGGATAGCTAGATTTGCAAGGATTTACTGATGTGGTTAATTACATTGACCCACATTATTGGTGCCTTCCAGGGATTTTTGTTTGTAGAAAATAGAGTACCTTGATAGGCTTATCTATTGGACACAGAGTGAAAAAGAGAAAAGGGAACTAGATGAGTATCTTCTACAATATTTTCCTAAATAAAAAGAAAAAATAAATGGTATAACAATCCTCCAACACTTTGAATCTAGGAGGACAAAACCCATGCTATATTACATGTTAATACATAGTTATATAATTTATAAAGCAATGATTAGGTTTAATACAAATATAGACATTGACAATAGAATTGCTGGTTATTGTAGCTTTTGTAATTTTTAGTAAAAGGTGCAGTGATTAAAAAAAAAAATCTAATTCCTGCACTGTTAGTAAAATATCTGTTTTTAGGAGTTTTACCACAATTATCCTCTTCTTGGCATATGAATTTTTTTTCTTATCTGTCTTTTGCTTTGTAGCCATACCATGATTAAGGAATTATGAATTACTAAAGAGGTATTATGTCTGAGTTCCAGCATAATTGCCTAGCCTGCTAGCATACATATCATAGAGCAAGAGGCCTCTCTTTTTATTGTTGGCAAATGGTTTTTTTCAATTGGTTATATGGGATTGAAACAGGCCCTACCCGTATTACATCATCACTACATAGTGGTATTACAACAAATCTTGGATATTATCCATGTATCGTTTGGCAAGATTCGAACCTGGGACTCCTCCTTTAACGTTGAGGAATCTAACTGGTTGAGCTAATGCCACTTGATTCTTAGAATTTAAGTTTACACGGGTTTTTATGAGGGATCCCAGTCCCCTCGTACTGAGTGGGGTTTGAACCTTGAACCTCTCCAAAGAAAGGCCAAAGCCCTTACCACTGCAGTAAGCTTGCAGCTCTATTGTTGGCAAATATTAATCCCACATGCATCCCATTTATTTTTTTAACTTCTCATTGCTATTCATTTTTATCCTCGAACCTCAATACCCTTGTATTAAGTTGTTGCATCTTTTATAACATTTTGAGCTTGTATCGTTCTAGCAGTTAGATTCAGATCAGTAGTATCATAAGAAACATTGCTGTACCTTATGTGCTTGGATTGCCCAGATATCGAATACCTGGAGTTTTTGGAATTGCTGGCAAAGCCTGTTGAAAACCTGCCAAGTGCAGAGGTACAATTAGAAAGGAAAGAGGCTGAAAGAGCAGGTCAGTATATGGTCTGTGAATAAGTTTTGTAAGTACATTCTTGCACTCAGTTGTGTATTCTATTTTCAAAACATTTTACTGACACTGTTGTTTTGGATAATCATAGGAGTTGGAGCAAAGGACAATCTCATAGTAACACCTTTAATGGATTTTGTCAGACAAAAACGGGCCACTAAGAGTGGATCCCAGGTAACTTGTCTCTGTATTTTATTGCACTATAAATATGATATTGGATTAGGAGCTCAATTTTATTGTGGACTAGTAAACTAATTGCGTTGATTTTTGTTTTTGTTGAGAATGCATTTTATATTTAGACCAAGTTTTGCTACCTCTTGTTACCAAAAGTGCTTGCTTATGGCTAGATAACACATTTCATTCTCTTACTGCATTTGTTTTTCCAACGGCGTATCTAGTGCCAGATAATTATTTAACATTTTGTAGACTAATAAACTAATTGCTTATTTTTGATTTTGTTGATAATGCAATTTTATATTTAGACCAAGTTCTGCTACATCTTGTTCCCAAAAGTGCGTGCTTATGGCTAGATAACACATTTCATTTTCTTATTGCATTTTTTCCTCAATGGTGTATCTAGTGCCAGATAATTATTTAACATTACTAGAGCTCATATGCTCTTTAACCCTGTTCTGTTCAGTTCAATAAAATGATGATGCAAGAAAATGATTTTTATTCATGCCCTAAATTTTTAGTTTTACTTTCAAATGTAGATTTCATCTCTCATAGGCTTGGTTGATTTTATTGTCTTAAATCCATGAAAATATATAATTTTCTCTTGTGCGTGTTTTTCAAGGAGAGGATGAATCTCATCTTACATAATGGATCAACATTAAAAATTACACGTGCTTTCAATTTTGGTGATTTTATTGGTCTTTGGCAACTTTGACAGCTCAAATGTGGCACTTCTTAGATCTTTATTTGACCATGCAAATATATTGAAAAGTGTAGAAATTGAAACATGTTTTTCAGTGGTAACATGTCTATGTCAGTAATCACCGAACCTCTAAATCCTTTTGCCAGAGCGTTTTACATAATTGGTAAATGCCTCATGAAGATTTTGCTTAGATTTCACTTTCCACTTCAGAAAATGGGAACGCACATACAAAAATATTTTGATATTTAATTTCAATGAAAATAACAATGGAGGAATGCATATTTTGTTTAATCTCATTCTAGAGTGTTGAAGATTAAATTTTTTTTGATCTTTAATTTCAATGAAAATAACAATGGAGGAATGCATATTTTGTTTAATCTCATTCTAGAGTGTTGAAGATTATAAAATAAATCCCAGTCTCAGCAATTGTATTCAAAACAAAAGTTCTATATTCCACGAAGTTCCAGGAGGGGGAGGGTGGGATGTGTTTCTGGGACGGTAGGATGTATTTCTGGGATGGTCCCCAAATCCCAAGAGGTGTCCTCATGGGACACATAAAAAATTTCATTGAAATCAATAAGTGTGTTGAATCAAACTTCATTCTTTTGGACCAGCTTATAAGGTTGTTAGTGGGCCTTATTTTTTCTATGAGGCAACTTCGTTAATTTTGTAAGCAAATACAGATTGTGAGCTGATGATTTCTTTTTTCCTATTTATCTAGGCTTTTATCATATTCAGAATGTTAGAAGTCTGAACTTGTCGGCTGTTTGTCTTCTAGCCATGTTTGTAGTATTTTTGTATCTTTATTTGCTGTTTGTGGTTCAGTTTACAGAGGTGTAGTCTTCTTTTGTGGTCTTTGTTGGATTGTCATGCTATAGAATGTTGGCTAAAGCAGAGTAGTGGCAATAGCTAGTTGATGCTCAAGTGTGTCTACTCTGTGGTGTCCTCATGGAACACGCCAAAAATTTCATTGAAATCAATATGTGTGTTGAATCAAACTTCATTCTTTTGGACCAACTTATAAGGTTGTTAGTGGGCCTTATTTTTTCTATGAAGCAACTTCGTTAATTTTGTAAGCAAATACAGATTGTCATCTGATGATTCCTTTTCTCCTATTTATCTAGGCTTTTATCATATTCAGAATGTCTAGAAGTCTGAACTTGTCGTATGCTTGTCTTCTAGCCATGTTTGTAGTATTTTTGGTATCTTTATTTGCTGTTTGTGGTTCAGTTTACAGAGGTGTAGTCTTCTTTTGTGGTATTTGTTGGATTGTCATGCTATTGGATTGTCATGCTATAGAATGTTGGCTAAAGCGGAGTAGTGGCAATAGCTAGTTGATGCTCAAGTGGTGTATCTTTTTGTAAGTTTGCACTGCTTCCTTCTTGAAAAGATTTTTCATTATTCCTTTTTAAAATTAAATTTTTGTACATTGACTAATATTTATTTCCGGCATTGATCTTTTGAGATGATATCCTAATTGCTGGATATCATATTCTTCTACTTCTGAGCCAAGGCTTAGGAATGAGATGATATCCTAATTGTTGGATTGAATGCTCAAAGGTTTGGTATCCAAGGATCATCTGATGTGCTAAAATTCTGAAGTCCAGTGAAATGTCATGTTGCCTTACATAACTTACATTGCAAGCATTTAACTTCCAGGATTTCTCATTGGAAATGACTCTCTCAAGTGAAATTGGAGATCCCTTGATTCTGTTTTTTTTTTTAATATATATTTAAATTTTTTTTAATTAGGTACAGGACGTTAAGGGCTATAGGTGGACTGGGAGCATACCAATTACAGAGTTATATATGTCGATTATAACATAAAAGAATCTGAAGTCCAGTGAAATGTCATGCTGCCTTACAGAACATAGATGTTAAACACTAAATGCCAGGACACACTAGCAATGATCTGGGATCCATTAGTTCTGCGGGACTTATTTTTCAAGTACAGGTCATTAAGGGCTATAGGTAGACTAGGGGCCTACCAATCATAGAAGAAGAAGAGGTATTAATGTGGAACAAAATTCCATTATAGAGTTATTTTTATTGACTATAATATTGAAAGCTTTATTAATCTTTACGAGTTAATGCTTTTTACCATTAACCTAGATATTGCTGTTCTTTTATTCAATCATAATCAGTGTTGAAAATATATTTAAAAAATCACTATGATCATGCATATTACGATTTTTTCCAGCCTCCCGATTTATTTAAAAAGCCTGACAATATTAAAAAAAAAGGAAAAAAAAGAAAAAATCATGAATTTTGCCCCTTTTCCCCTGATTAATTGCTGGTCCGTTTTTTGGGGCCGTTCCTTTTTGCCAATCATTATTTTTTTTTCAACTTTGATCATAATATGGCAGTGAAAAACATCATAAATTGTAATTATGGTTTTTTAACTTTTCTGACAGTAATTTCTTTGGCATATTTTTATTAAAATTATATGCTTGCCCTGTTCAAGAAGATGACATACAGTTGATGAAATTATTATTGTCTTTTTCTGTCATGTTTTCTTTATTGATTTAGGACATTTTCAATTACACTTTATTATATACCTTAAGAAGTTTTACTATACCAGTAGAAAACAAGCTTTTGAAATATTTAATTCCATTATATTAATTGGTGACGACAAGAGTCCTTGATGTAATGTTTTTGTGATTATTGGGGTGAGGGAAGAGAGAATTTACATGCGGCGTCACCAGCAACTCACTACACAATCACTTCACACTGGAAACCTCAAAAATTTTATAATGAGTCTTTTATTTAAATAGCATGCGGAACAATGAATCTAATGTTGAGTTCTTCTCGATAATGGGGTTATGCTGGCTTTTCTTTTCCGTGCAGCGATCAATAGCTTCAGGTGGAAAACTGGGGAGAAGAGGTGGAGGGGCTTCTGCAGGAACTAGTGGTGCTCTGGGTCGAAAAGGGCATGACAAGAGGCGAATGACTACTGCTACAGTAAGGCTTCTGTGGATGTTTCTTATTTATATTAATTTGTTAATGTGACCTAATTATCTGATATGGTTATGGTGAAACAGTTTATGTTTTTCTTAGTTTATTGTTTTCTAGGATCTAAGTTTATTGTCTCCAGGGATCTGGTAAAAACACACAATCATGAGTTCATGTACCCCCACAAAGCACACTATAATGATTGAAATGAATAGATGAACATTACACTCCCCCCCGGGGGTGGGGGGAGCAGGTTTGGACCAAAACTTCTCTCTCTCACACACACACACACAATTCTTGTAAGTCATAATCCCCAAGGGCTACCGGACTTCAGGAAAGTAGGTTCTGTGTGATGCCCAGGACTTCGGGAAAGTAGGGACTGTATGGTGTCCCTTAGGGCTATAGGACTTCAGGAAAGTAAGGACTGTATAGTGTTAATGATAGTACGTGGTACGTACTGTGCATCATAGTTGAGAAAATCTGCAAAAAATCCCGATTTTGCCGATTTTTCCCAATTCACAAGCTAGCCGATTTTTTGCCAATTTTGCCGATTTTTTCCTGAAAAATTCTGATACGCATGAAAAAAGCTTTTCTTCAATGAAAAATTACATTTTCTAAGGTTTTTTCAATAAAAAATGCCGATCTTTTGCCGATTTTTTGCCAATTTTGCCGATTTTTTCCTGAAAAATTCTGATACGCATGAAAAAAGCTTTTCTTCAATGAAAAATTACATTTTCTAAGGTTTTTTCAATAAAAAATGCCGATCTTTTGCCGATTTTTAAACCATCTGATTTACTATCCGATTCCGATTTTCTCAACTATGCTGTGCATCATCAAACATAAACCCAACAGTACAGAAATATATTCAAATATGTTGAATGTGGAAAAAGGGTGCTTCTAGTCTCAACATTTGTGACTGAGCCAAACCCTCACTGCATTGCCTATACCTTCACCCAGGTGGACCCTTCTCAGCAAGTAGTATGTAGTCCATACTTGAGATACTTGCCAAATACTTAGTTTTGGTCCATACTGAAGCTGGGAAGTATGGAACCTTTGTTAAAGACAATGTATAAATAGCATAGTTGAGAAAATCTGCAAAAAATCCTGATTCGATCCGATTTTTCCTGATTCATAGGCTAGCCGATTTTTACCGATTTTTCCCCGAAAAATTCTGTTATGCATAAAAAATCTTTTTTTCAATGAAAATTTAGCATTTTCTCTGGTTTTTTCAATAAAAGTGCCGATTTTCCTCCTGATTTTATGCTGATTCCAGATTTTTCCCGATTCTTTTCCATGCCAATTCCGATCCGATTCTGATTTTCTCAACTATGATAAATAGCGTAGTCACTAGGAGACGGGTACTGGTATGTATGGGGATAGGGACATGGATGTTAATTGTCAGACAATGGGCACATGAGTACTTGGAAACACCAAAATTAATAAATAAACATAAATATAACATTTGAATTTTAAAAACTAATATATACCAAATACACAACCATTAAATAATATTAACAAGTAATCAAGATACAATTTGTTTAAAAAGAAAAATAGTCTGCATGAGTAGCAAGTAAACTCATAATCTGAAGTTCTCAAAATGTTAGTAGAGAGTCATAAACCCTCCTATTGACCTCTTAATAAATAACCAAGAAATCCTCAAGTACATGTTAAGGTATAATGTTTATTTCATAAGTTTAGGGCCTCTCAGAGAGTCATAAAATAGGCTTTCTTGAGCAGCTATGTCCTCTTTAGGGCCTCAGTTTACTATAAATACTAATGTTTAGGGCCTCTTAAGAGAGCCATTTAATGTTTTGACATTTTTTGGGACCGCTTGTGAATACCCTCTCAATTTTTTTTTGGAGGAAAGGAAACGTCATATGCCGAATGCAATCAATTATATCTATGTTTATTTCTGAAGTGTGATCTGTTAGGTTGGCTCTTTAAAGTTTCAAATGGATAGGGTACATGGTTTTTTAAGTAGAAAAGGGTGGGAGACATCCAAAAATCCTGGGATGTGTCTCCAGGTGTCTGGAGAAGTCTCCGTGATGAGTACTGGCGTCCAAGACGAGTACTGATAGGAGGAGATGAGTATCCAGGTGACTGATAAATAGATATAATAGTTATTTTGTAAATCCTTTCTTCCATTTTTGGATATTCAGAATGTGGGCGCAATTCAATAACTGTTTGGAAGTTTTTGTATTTGAATTTTGCATTGTTAGAATTTTGGAATGTTCTAGAAATCCCATGTTACTTGAAAAAACTTTGTGGTCCAATTCATCCTTCATACAACATTCCTATATTTCTCATATTCAAATAACAATATCTATAGAACAGGCTACCATATCTGTAGAAACTTGAATGCATGAAATTATCTTGTTTGTCATTTTCTTTTGTCTCTAATAATGTTCTACGAGTGCAATCCAATCAAATGCTGCAGTGTAGTTTGAGTGCACCTCCTTGAGCAATGGATGGTTATGGTGGGGACTGCTTAAATATGTACTAATTAATCATATGGTCCTGTAGGACTGATAAGATGACCTCAGTGCATCTAATACAAAATTCTAATGTCACTGTTATGGTGACTGTGACTCCAACTTTACTCATATAGGTGATCTGGGAAATTTTCAAGATATTATATGAAACTATAAGAGGGATACTAGTATCGTGCTTTGCATATCTGGCAAACAATTATTAATTGTTTTGTCCCTTAGACGATTATACATATGTTAAGGTCAAGTACCATGTTCTTGTTCAACAAGTTAAAAATGTTGGGTGCGCACTCAAAAATGATGAAAATTAGTTAGCACTGTTGCCAAGTGGATATTATACTAGAACAAGGAGTTCATAAAGCATTTTATTCTAAATACATGGGTGGAATGACTGAATGTAAGCCATATGTAATCTTCTTGGATATTCTGGAAGACGAATGGCTTGTTCTCGCTAACTGTTTTACGTAGTGGTTATAATCAGGTCCCTACTAATGAGACGTTTTTTGTAAAATGTCTTGCATCATTGAGATGGTAACTATGGTTTATTCTCTATTGGTAAATGCCATTTTGTGATGAATATTCATATAGGTGGGCAATCTGTAGGTAGTTGGTTTGAATTTGGTGGTCTTTTTAAGAGCACAATGAGCTTTAGGAACTTGAAAAAACGAATCTGAAGGGTTCTCAAAATTTGTTAGTTTCTGGCTGAGTTCAATTTTCCAGTTGTGTCTAATAGGCAATTGTAAATATAAACAATTCAAAAAAGGGAATGTGGAAGATATTACTGCTATTAATATTTTAAATAACTAGGGTCACAGAACTCCATTTGGATTCATGATTGATAAAACATTAGGTGTCTTGGTCATTTTTGGAACAGTCATCTCTCTGGGTTCTGAATTAAAAGAATAAGAAAGCTCTGTTTGATGTTTTTTTGAAGTACTCATAGCTAGCCATATAATTAGCATTTGAAAATATTATGCCTTTCAATTGGAGATATGAGCATTGGCATAGTTTTGATATATTGGAAGAATTAATGGTTGCACCATTAAATAACCTATTCTGTCCTGTATTGACCTCTAGACATCTGAATTTAAGGAAAAAGAGTTTGGAATAGGTTTTCCATTCATTTTATGAAACCTTATCTGAAGAACTAGTTCACGGTTAAAATAAAGAAAAATCGAATTAGCATTGCAGAGACTTCCATAAATAAGGAGAAAAGGGTACATACTACATAGAATGCTTTTGTTAAATGGTTTAATAATTCCACCAATTATTCTGAAAATAATTAATATAAAAAATTGGAAATACTTGTCTCATGTTGGTCAAAAAGTGAGATTGAACAATTTATTGCAATCTACACCTATGATAACATTAAAGAAGCTAACAAAAATTCAAGGACATGACATTGTCAACTTCTGCCCTTACATTAAGTGATTTTGCTTGAGTATTTGTGGATGATTGGATTATACTCTATGTTCCATGGGGATGCATCCTGGACATTGGGGGCCATCCTGGAGATGTATCCTGACATCCTGAAAAGTCATCCTGGAACTGTCCTGTAAACTTCATGTTTTATAGTTTGTACTTTTTAATAGATCTGGTTTATCTGTGCACACTATGCAATGCATCACAATGCTGTTTACCAAAATGTCTTATTCTAGTCAAATACATTGCAAAGATTTATTATCTCAACCAGGTTGATGTATCATGTTAGTTCAACTCTTGTACTCAGAGACAATATATTATATCTTGTACTTGCAGCATGTGGTGCATTGATAATCACTCTACTGACACAAGGAGTAGGATTTAACCTTCAGCAGACCATAGTATGTTCTTCTTTACAGCTAATTATTTAAACTAGTTTCAACAGAATGACTTAGAAATGTTTTTTCTGAAAATTGATTCTTTGCATGCTATATATATTATGTACCATGGGCTTGAAGGATGAGCACCTTCTCTGAAATCAGTACTTGTTCATAGTTCACGTACATTAGTTAGGGAAGTACATGAGATTTCCTTTATTTTGGTATTCAAGACAGATGTTAGTTTCTAATTGCATTGTTGCTTGATGTGAATTACTGATTTGGAAGAGAATTAATTGTTCTGAATATTTACTTGCTAAGTGTTGCAATTTCAGCTTTGTTCACAATTGCATGACATTGCTGTGAAGGATGAGTAACTCAATTAAACTATTTTTCAAGTAGATTAAAAATAGGTTAACTGTTAGCAGATGGAATTAGCTCAACCAGTTAGAGTCTTCGACTTTCAAAGATGAGACCCAGGTTCAAATTTGGCCAAGAGATATTGTATAGTTGCCAAGCTGTTGTAATACTATTATGTGGTCAGGATATGAGTGTGACCCGTTTCAATCCCATGTAGCCAATTAAAAAAAAATGTTAATTACTTAATTATTTATGGCTTGCATTATTCAGGGAAGTATTCAAGAGTTCCTCGTAGTTCTTGAATTTTGATATTTAGGTTAAAGCTTAATTGCCCCAGCAGTTGTCCCTCTTGCTTAATGCTAATTTTTATCGAGTTGGGAAAGGGAGAGAGTTCCTGCTAAGTTTTGCATTTTCATTTTAGCTTAAAATTGCATTAATATAACTTTCTTTCGGAATAACTTTTTCATCTTGGTGGAGAAATACAAGTTTAGTTTGTGTATTTACTTTTAGACAGGTCTAAAACATATTCTGTGTATAAGTGCTTTTAATGTTACTGGTCTTGCTAAGCCTGTCTTCTGCCTGTTTAAAAAGTACAAAGATTAGAAACTGTATTGGCAAATTTTTGAGCTTTCTGTTCTTATATTATTGGTCATAAGTGTTTCTAAGGACTACCACCCCAACAAGAAAAACATAAAAGAAGTATGCAATTTATGAATGTCATCTTACTTATGAAGACGCTACTCTTTGCAATGCCAAGGGCTGCTCATATTTGTTAGTCCTAAATTTTAGAGGATATCTACGATGGTATCCGTGCTGACAGTTGTTATCTGCAGTATGTTGTAAGGGATAATGCAAGGACTGCTAGCAGCAAGGATAAAACAACTTATATTTTAGTTCCACGGCGAGGTGTTCAACAACATGAATCAGATCTGTCAGTACAAATTGCTTCGAAGATGGAGTTACCTGAAGATGATGCTTTAAGAAATATCGGTAATTAACTGTAATTCTATGCTCAATGTATTTGATAGCTGGCCCTATTTTTTGTGAGTTTCCTATTTGATTAAAATTGAGATGTAATGCATATTGTTGGAACACAATTTTTTTATAAACTTAATGAGGAAATTAGGATATATTGCATATTCTTGATGCACAAATCTTTTAAACTTAATGAGGATATTGAGATTTATTGCATATTCTTGATACAAAACTCTTTTTAACATAATGAGGATGTGCAGAGATATATTTTTTAGCTGCTGTGTTTCTGTTGGCTGGAATGAGAACAATTATTAATGAGGAAATTAAGATTCATTGTATTTCTTGATATACAACTCTTTTTGTACTTGACAATGGTGTGCTCTGATAGGGTGGCATTTATATGCAATTGCTTGTCGTCTGAGACATATCTTTAGTTGTGTTGTTTCTATTGCTTGCAATGAAAATAGTTATGGTTGGAGTGTTACATGCATGGTACAGATATTAAGTCTACCTTAAAAGATAAATCTGCTATTGACCAAACTTTCTTTGCAAGTTTGTAGGTAAGAAATCATGGTATGCATAATGCTGATTTTATCTGTCTGAGGCCCTTGAATTTCTGCTCATTACAGCTATTTGTAGATTTGGACTTTCACCTTTTTATGATTCTGAGGAAGTGGCATACAGTGATGGTGTCTGGTTTTTTAGAAAATTTGAGATTATGTTTTATTTTTGACTTCTCGAAACATTTTGCTTTGTAACTGATTTTAACCATTGAGGATTTATGACATGGTTTTGATCTAGACCAAAATTTCATGTCCAGTCCTTGACTGATTTTAGTCCTGGTGGATAAGATCCCTATGGCAAAGATATTTATAGACAGTCATAGTGAAAAGATCCTCATTAGGTTACAAGCAACTGATCAAGAAGAGTTAATCTATTGGCGTTACCAATTAGTGCTTGTGGAGTTGTTTACCTTGATATAAAGTGTTATTATCTGAATTTTTTTTTGTTAAACCGTATAATGAATAACTGCACATTGCATCTTTTGTACTTTAAGACTTGGCAATTAATTTTTCTGTTCATGTGTGCTTATTTTAAGCACTTTGGGTTATCTGGAAGCAGGTTTTGTTGAATTCTATGTTTTCCACAAATTTGCAAAGATCTCTAGCATTTGTTTGCTATTTTCCTGTCTTGATGAAAGCAATAAGGAACTCCTGACATTTGCTTATTTTCCTTATCATAACGTATACAATAATAAATCTTTAAGTTTTATTTACAATGATAGGATGTGAACTGAAATCTTCACATGATTGAGGGTTGGGGTTATACCAGCTTGCTTTTGTTATGCCTTGAATGTTTCTAAAGTTCTTGCTTTATGTTTTTCTTTTGCTTTTGTGGACTATGATTTTCAAATTCATTTAGCACTTTGATATTTGTATTACCAACATTGAGTTCTTGCTTTAGATTATTCTTCTACTAGTTTGTAGAGTATGATTTTCAATTTCATTTAGCACATGGACATTTCCTTTGCCAACATTGAAGGGCTTTTGCAGTTCCAACAACCGAAGGGACAGCAGTTGGTGGAGATGGACCAGGAGAAAGCGGAAAGAAGAAGTTGTTTCTCTTGAAAAAGAAAGAAAAAGAGGTTGTAAATGTAAGTACAATTGCGTAAGTACTATTGGAGTTGCTTGTTTTATTAATATTGGTGCTTGCAGTCATATTATAGAGTAAATAGAACTACAAAACCTTGGCAATGTTTTCTACGATTGGAGGTGCTTAAAGGTCTGCAATCTAGAGCATAGCTCAGCAATAGGCCATTAAATTAGTTTGACTAAGGGTGATAGATTATTTTTCTGAATGAGTTTTACTTAATATTTGTGAGTTGACCTATAGCTTTTATTTGATTCCCCTTTCTTTTGGTACAATGCATTGATCTAAGAGTTTCTAAATGTATTAAAGTTTCTTTTGTTTCCATTCACAACACTATTCATAGTGTCTGTTCAAAATGAGGCTTGATTTTTTCATTGAATCCTTTCAGTTAGTGTTGTTTATTGTTGACTATATAGTGGAATGTTTTAATTCTCATTCATGTGGGAGAGAGTAAAGTGTATTCTGGGCATGCCAAATTTCAATGTATATTAAAATAATAAAACATATAGCAAAATTCAAAATTAATTATTGGGAAAAAAAAAGAAATCAAATCTAATAAATAGTAGCATTTCAAGATTATGGATTTGTTATTCACATAACTTATAAAGATAAAAATTTAACAAGCATTGAAAAATCAGGATATTGAATTTCAAATTACAAATTATAGGTACAGGCAACCAATGCACCCAAAGACCGGGGTGGTTGCGGTACAGGTGTGTGCAGCAAGAACATTGGGTGCACAAAGCCAGTAACTATGATGAGTTCCTGCTGCAATGCATTTGGATGCGCACTCACAGTCATAAGTTGGTTATCTTTTGTTTTAATAAGGTTTTTGTGATTGACAGGGGCATATTGCTGAGGCATCCACACCAACTAGCATGGGTGTTGCGTCTTCACCTCAAAGGCGACAGATTTCAACCATCAATAGTTTTTCTTCTGCACAACAAACCGATGGAGCATTAAATCAACAGGGTGTGACCTCACTTCTTAAAAGTTCACCAGGAACATCAAACCCCAAACAGAATCAGCGTCGTGATGCTAATGGGAGAATAGTTAGAAGCATACTAATAAATAAAGATTTGCGACGGTCTCCACAGTTAACATCATCTTTGCAAGCTGATCAGCAAATTCATGCAGAGTATGCACACAAGGGTAAAGCTGCATCTCAGTCCTTGTTACTTCAAAAAATATTTTCTTGTGTATTTATTTACTTAGATTTCCATTCCTGATTCTGCTTGATCTATGCCTTTTGCTGATATAGATGCTTAAAAATTTGAACAGTAGTTTCATCTATTTAATGTCTGACATAGATGCATAACAAATTAGATGAGAAGGTGTCAGAAAACGAGTATGCTGTTGGGGCTATACCTGTAAAACAAGACAGACGGATGAGGAACAAGGATAGGCCTGACCGTCCTGTTTGGACTCCACGTCGACGGTCTGATGAAACTGTAGGTTCAGATGAATCTCATTTGTGTATTCATTCTCCTTCTGCACATCCATCATCAGACCTTGAAGGACCATCCCAGTCTCAACATGGAGTGATATTGGGTTTAACAAATAATACAACAGAGGCACCACGGGCTCAAACTCTGTGTCTAAACCATATAAATGCCGGTGTGATGTCTTCCTCAGAACAGTCTAAAATCCAGGAAGAAAAAAGTGAGATGATGACGACAAGCAGGATTGGAGATACTAAAACCCATGGAAGTGTACGCAATATTCTTGCAGGAGATAATGGTTAGTCTACTTTGTAATCTAATTATTTTTAAGGGGGAAAGAACAGCCTAGTCTGATTGATGGTATCGATAGATTTTAATCATTATTATTTATTTCTATTTGTTGCTTGTTTATGCTAGTTTCAGGTCCGTTTGAATGTTCAGATAACTGTTCTTTAGCAGGGAATCACAGACAAGTTATGAGACGCCCTTCGGCATCAGTGATGAAGGAATTGGATGGATCCCTGAATGTATCTGAGACAAACTCTCCCAGGCGAGGAGGTATTTTGGGCCATGGAAGCCAAGAGGTGAGTACTTCAAGCTGATAGTAATAGATGTCATTCTTGCTTTAATTTTGTTCAAATTTAATTGGTTGTGAATTTATGTCCTACGCCAAGGTTAGGCAATGTTCACCCTTATTTATTTTTGTTCAGAAGCAAGTTTGGGTTGCAGTTCAGAAATCAGGTTCTGGTTCATAAGTTTTGAGATGGTAAGATTTGAAAATTGATTTCTGTTACTACTCTTTTTAACATTTTGTACTTGCATTTTTTGCTTTTGCAACAAGTCAAAAGCTAACAACAAAACGAACGCTATGATTACAGAGAATCCAGTTGTTGCTATTCTGCTTATATTCTTCTTGCATCATCTGGATGATCTTTCTAGAGTTCCGAGTAACATTTATTTTTGTTTGGTAAATCCTTCCATAAGATAGGGAAACCTTTGGCTAAGCTCCCCTGACTGGGGGTGGTCTTTTTTCACCCAAATTGCCCAGGGATTTGCACCTGGACTTCCCTGTTCAACTCTGTAGGTTAAGCTCATTCCCAAATTTAGGCGGGGTAATCTACCTTACATTTCAACTACCAACATTTGACTATTCATCTGTAGCTGTCTATCTAACCTGGGTCTCTGCTTTGGGAGCTCTATCACTTATCCTCTTGAGCTCATACCCCTGGAAAGAGTTGTGAGCAGCATTATTTGCATGATACTGGAAATTTAAAATATAGGATGTGTGATTCTTGTTTTAATTTGGATCATGAGGCTAAGCCTATTTTTCATAAGAATCTTGCATCACACGTGATCTAGGGAAAACTTTGGTTTTCGCGTGAGGAATTCCATGGATAAGGCAATAAAAAACTAGGTTGAAGCATGCTATGTTTCTTAATTTCTAGCAATGTTATTAGCACAGTACTGATCTTTACAAGCATTGGGTGCCTAAATTTCTATCTGCACACTGCTTCCTGTTATGTACTTGATTTGGTTAAGTGTGATGGTTCAGGAATTGACCCATCAGGTGTGCTAATTTCTGTTGATGTTTCATGTTAAGAGAATACTAATGATTTCTAATTTAAATATTTCTAAGAGTAAATTTTGCCTGTCCTTAAATTTATAAAAATCTGTAGCTCCATGCAGTTTTTGATATTTTTAGAGTGAGCTTCCTTGTTATGGAAGGATTTAAATTGCATTGGGGCTGGTATGTCAAAAGGGAAAAGCTGATGCAAAATTAGCGCCTTTCTCTTTCATTAATTATTTGGCTTTGGTGTCTTTTAAGCTACTTGTGTCTTTAAGAGACTCCAGAATGATGGATTCATTCCGTGCAGAAGTAGTTTTGTGCATTTATCAGAAAAAGCATATGCAATCAAAAGATATCTTAGGCTTTCAAGAGCTTGTGCTTTCCTTGGAATTGCATTACTAAAGGTTCAAATTGACAGGAGTAGAATGGATGTATCTGCTGGCATAGTTTACCAAAAGTTTCCTTTTATCATGACGTTCTTTTGTATTGTCTGCACATCAAACAAATGTGATTAGAATTGGCAAGATTACTTTACAGTATATTTTTAATATTTAAAATTGCATTCTGGATTTTTAATTTTTTTAAAGTGCATTTGTTTGTAAATCCGTCTAAAATTGATAGTCATAATTTTATGCAGATTGTGGAAACCATGCAACTGGATATAATGTGGGTTGTTGGCTGTAGTCACTGCCTTCAATTTCGAGAATATTGTGACTTGTACAAGCTATTGATTTATAATGTATTGAAGTATGCCATTGGCATGTTTTCAGTCAGCAAAGCATAACAGGTCTTGCAGATAAAACATGGAAATACAGCTGGTGAGTCCAGGGAGCTTTGTGGCTGCTACACAAGTATGATTTGCAGTCTACTTCCGGTCCACTGGCTTGGACAGTCGAAGTGATAAAGTTACAAGCTAGCAAATTTCAAGGGTTACGACCATTTACTTGGGGAGAATAATCTTCTGTTGTTTGTTCTGGAAAGTTATATGCCTTGAATAGGAGAAAGCTGGTTTGCTGGATTGGTCTATTAGTGGATACATTTTGTCAAGGCATCTCTAGTGGCTCGAAATTAGTATTCATCGACATTCCAGTCACAATGGTATGTATTTGATGATGTATGGAAATTAATACAATCAGTATACAGGCTTTTCCAGTTTGAGATGCAAGCAGTACCGATTATATCTTTCCAAGTTTGGCAGAACCAGATTGTTGCAAATGAAGTTTGATGTGAAACAGGATATCTGCCTTGGGGTCGAGATTCCTAGTTGAGTATTTTTTCACTTCCATGTGAAGGATCTGGTTTTGTCTGGAAAGAGTTGCACATGTGTATACTTATGTGCACAAATTGCATGCATATCAAACTTCACTTTTTCAGCCCTATCCTAGATCAAGTTACATCAACCAAGGAATCCCAATTATACTAGTTTCTTTATCACTTCTGACCTGTAGAGCTGAACTGGATATATGCAAGTGAGTTGAAGTGTTTATGGATTAAGTGAAAATTGCAAGCATGCAGTAGAAAACAAACTTGTAGAACTTCATATAAATAAAGCTTTTCTTTGAGTTTGTTTAATATACAAAATCGTCTTGCTGCTATTGAGGTTGTAAACATTTTATCATATATATGGTGAAGGCATGTCTGAATTGATATTTTGAAAATTCTCTTGGAAGAAAAATTATCATGTCTCTAATGATTTGGATTGAAATAATTGTTCGATGCATTCTTTATCTATGATCAAGGTCCAGAATTCTCGGAATTTTTTTGATTATTCTAATTACTCTTCATGATGATGTGTTATTATGTTTTTGTGCATGTTAAATGGTTTCTTGGCCATAAATGGTTGAACCAAGCTGTATCTACAGCAGGACCTTGTATCAAAATTCTTTAAAATGCATTTGCAGTGATGGTGTAGAGTTACAGTGAAATGGATGTTACCCCCATTACATCATGACTGTTATTGTGGTGTTTTAACAAACCACATAATGATATTACAACTGGGAATAATGCATATATCCCCTGCCAATATTTGGACCTGGGACTCTACTTTGAGAGCCCCCATTTTTAACCACTTGAGCTCATATTGTTTGAGAGTTATAATGAATTGTTGTATGAACAGCATGTCAATTTGCAATCATGCCCAAAATAATAGTGACCTTTTTATGCCTAGTGTTAGAAAGAGTGGTTTTGTTGGGCAATGAATGGAAGTAAAATTTTTGCTGAACACTGGCATTTGGAAAGAACACTTTGATCACAAGTTGATATCTGTTTTGGACCACCTTCTATTCTATTAACTGAACAGAAATCATATATATATAATTTTCTCGAAACAACTGTGCATCGGTAGAGATGGTGGGGCATCGATTTCTGATGACTTATTATATGAATGGCATATACTCAATTTGTGATCATGCCAAACAAAATAGTGACCTTTTGTTGAAAGAGTGTGGGGTTTTGTTTGGAGATTAAATCATAACATTTTAGCTCATTGTTGGAATTTGAAAAGAACAGTTTGTTTACAAGGTGATTTCCTTTTTAGACCCTTTTCTATTATATTACGTAATGGAAAATAAATCATGTACTAATTGTGTGCTCATGTACTTGCAACCTATATATTTCCAGAATCAAATTGTTCCCTGGAAATCTGTTTTTTCAATAATGAAACTTTTTCCTCTTTGCACTTTGTAAAAGTTTTGGAATGTGCCTTGAAATATCCAGCAGATTCTGAAATGTTTCTTGCATTTCTTGGCTACTATTTTTATCAATTTTCCTAGTAACTTCAGGAACCATTTTAATCTTGAAAGTCATCAACCCTGAGGTTTCCACCGTTTCCTAGCAGATATTGAAATGCTACATGCATTTTGAACACATGGAAAAATGTGCACACAGCCATGAATCAGGGGTAATATATTCACAAAATTTATGTTCCGAAACGCATATTTCTGGAAGCGCCTTTCTTAGCAGCATGCTAAGAAAGAGAACGCAGACACTTTTAGTATTAATAGAATCTAACATCTCTTGTAAATTTTTTGTTCTACCTGATTAATGTTTGAATTGCAAAATCTGTAAATGAAATTGATTGAGACTGTAACGTGCTTTGTGATAATAAGCCATACAGTTATATTCACCGAAATGGTAACTAGCAGGTGTTTTATTACTAGGATGTATACTAGATGTATCAAGAATTGTGTTCAAAGAAACCATATTCCAAGTGAGACTTTGGTCCATGTTAATATTTAAAATTGAAGCACATTTAACAGAAATTATAGTTTTGAGGCACAAAAAGATAGGTAGACAACTTCGGAGTTAATGAATTTTTGAAGAGATTCATATCTTTTTAAAAAAATATAACTATTTCTAATTATATTTAGACCAAACGATAATAAAAATAATTATATTTTAAAATAAATTATATTTTTTGGTTTCTATTTCTGGTAGGTGGATGTAACCTTTGGCATAGTTATGTGCGTCTCTATTTGCAAGGACTTGTTCTTGGCCGTGTTCACTGGGATATTTGGGATATTACTTGCATGCGGTAGTTAAAACTAATTTGTTATGAGGTTGCAGAAAGATTCTTAAAGAACAAGAGAACCACTACAAAGAAGAGTGATAAAAGAAGGTAGCAGCAATTTGTAACATCAGATCAGGGTATTTCTTGAGCTTACTGCAGAGGAGAATGATAGACGAAGGGAGTTATGATTTCAAAGACTTAAAAGAGGGGTTATTCTTGAGCCTGAGAGAACAACCACAAAGGGGAATGATAGAAGAATAAGGATGCAATTTCAAAGATCAGAGTAGAGAATAATAGATTAAGGGAGATACAATTTTAAACATTTGAACATGGGAGCCTATCACAAATGAGAATAATAGGTGACTAGAACTACAAATTCACAACCTTAGGTCATAACAAAAAATTGAGAAGCCACTATTTTGGAAGATGTTTTTCTATGTACATTGCAACAAAAAAGTAGTTTCTTTTTTGGGTTTGTTTTCCAAGAAACTCGAGTGAAGAAATGAGATTAACTGAAAATAAGATTATAGTCACTTGTATAAAGGGTTTGATCTGGAGCTGACACTGGTTACAATAAACAAATTAGAGTTTTTTTTTAACTTAGGTTCCAACATTGAAAATAAATAACTATCATTATTTCATAAAAGAAAGCATATGCAATATAATTTACTAAAGATTGAGAAATAAATAATATATGTTATTACAATGATTTTGTGAGTTGAGGTATTTAAATTTTGAATCGAGTACTGCCACATGTTATGTTATTGATACCTTAATGAATAAAGTGTTAGGAAGTGAAGTCACTATACAGTTTCACTGTCAGCAGAAGCTAGGTTGCAGCAGATGGCTATACGGCTGCTAGATGTCAAGGTCAGATGTCTAGGCAGCAGACGTCAGATGTCTGGGCTGCTGCTAGACATCTAGGCCAGACGTCTAAGCAGCAGACATCTAGACCACTAGACCAGACATTTGGGCTGCTAGACATCTAGGTCAAATGTCTAGGCAGCAGACATCTAGACCAGATGTCAAGGTTGTTAGACGTCTAGGCTAGACGTCAGGATGCAGAAGACGAACCGTTTCAGTTGCGCGTGGAAACGAACAGTTTTGCAGAGGCTTCCTTTGGGAGAGGAAATGAACAGTTCGAGGTCTTCCTTCATCTGCTCTATAAAAGGGAATTGATCCCTTGCAAATAAGTAATGTTGTAATGTGAATGTAAAGTTCTGCTGAAAATAATAAAGAAAGAGAAGTTGCCATTACCCCGTGGTTTTCCTGCACATTGCAGGTTTCAATCTCTATGTTACTTATGTTGTTGTTTTTTGTTCTCTGTCATTGTGTTTCTACTTGCAGGTATAAAATTTGAAGTTTTTTTTCCTAACATAAAGATAGGCTTGTAAGCTTTTTATAAAATATAATAGAAATTAAAAATGTCAACCATGACCAAAGTAAAAATCACACACATTTCAACACCATTTATTGTTGAAACTTAATCAATTTTTTTGACATCGTTTCCCTTTGTCTTTTTAAGTTCTTGATGGTTCTTATATACTTGCTTCTATACAAAGGCATCAAACTTGTTTAGCTTTCTTGTAAACGAATACTCTTGTTGTTAGGGCACTTGATTGTGCTTTTTAACTGTCTATTGTGTTTAGCTTGTCTTTGAACACATTCTGGTAATAGTTTGTAGATGATATTTTAATCATTTTTTTGATAAACACATGGCTAGGTGAATCTTGACTTGATGGTTGGAAGCATTACTTAGAGTTTCAACATCCTACCTACTATGCATAATAAAGTATAACAACATGACAATCTTATTTTGGCCCTAGCTATCTTGCCCATGACAACATGGGCTTCTTATAACAATAATCTTAGTGACAATCTTATTTTGGCCCTAGCTATCTTGTTCATGACAACATGGGCTTCTCAATAAAAACGAAGATCTAGACCTGCACTTATTCATAATTTTACATGCAAGAGGTTTATAGTACCAAAGCAATTGTGTGAATGTTGATAATAGTACTAAGTTGATTATGATTGTACTAGTTTATGACATAGAAGGTGGTTGTGTAATGCTCATTATAGAATTGAGTTGTCAATAGTTAATTTAACACTATTTATGGCATTGGTAGTTCCAGTTCATTATTATAGTATTGAGTTGTTAACAATTAATTACTATTAAAAATAACAATAGTTATAAGATAACATTTTCCTCGGTAAACTAAATTTAATGGCATAGGAAGAGCTTTAGGATATTTTATTTATGAAACTTTTTTATTTCAAAACTACATTGAAATTTTGATGGGAAAAATAAATTTTGTTTGTTTTATTATGCTGTTAGTGATTTTTCATATTATCATGAACATTCTATATAACTTCTTGTCGACAAATTAGCTATTTTCGACTGATCATATTTCTATTTTGCTTGAGACTGCATAAAGCTTATTGTGACCTCTATTTAAAAAACAACTAAAACTGCTAATTCAACCATCTCGATAAAAAAAAAAAAAATATGAATATAAAAACCTGGAAGAGCAGAGTGAAATTATCAACTGTTCACTGCTTCTTTCTCTTCATTTTTTTCTTTGAATTTTACGTTGTTTTTTTCTGTGCTGTTAGATTATGGAGAAGAACAATGAGAGAAGATTCTTATGTCTAAAATGATTAATTTTCTAAACATTTTCACATGATCAAACCATGGACGATTACATGCTTCGAGTTAAAAGTTTTCCATAAGCCATGTGCTTGAAGGTTTTATAATAGGCTATGTACATTAATACGCTTGACATGTACATTTATTTTGTGTGGGAAATATTATTTGCAAATTAATTTCTTATTGGTTTACAATCTGTAAGCATTGTTTTCGATAGTTACATGTTATAATCTTCTAATTTGAATTTAAGTCCTTTATTTTATAATCAAAACAACCCCTTTCTCGATAATGTTTAGATGCCTACCAGAATTGAGTTTGAGTTGAAAGAGGACTGATGTTGCATGGTATTTTCATGGTTATTAATAATGTCTTTTGTTAAGAACGTGACACCTCATGATTTTCGGTGGTGACAAATGTTTGTTCACTGCCATGTAAGGTATATAACCTTCAATTTCTTTCAATTTTGACATATCAAATACCATACTAAAGACCATGGAATGGAATTGAACTTACTAGTTGACTGATAGAGGGGTGGTTATTATTATGAGGTTTATTAGATATGTTTTTTTTTTTAAATAACTTGTAATTTTTTTAAAATATGTTTTTTTTTAAATAACTTTAATTTTTTTAAAATATGTTTTTTTTTATCAATTACAAATTATTTAATATAAAGTTTTATGTTAAAGATTTTTTGGGCAGAGTTCTTTTCCTAAATAACTTTAATGCATCAATAAAACCTGTATATTTTTGAAGTAATATAATTTTTCCAATTCTTTCCTTGATCTTTAAATAATCTCCATCAAAGTTTTGTTCCTAAGGCCAAATTCATAAGTCTACAATTCCGCAAGCATGCTCATCCAATATTCTATTTTTTGTAAACCCTATTTTAGAGAAAACCAAATTTTTTTCTCAAATATTTTCCAAAGAAAGACTCTTTGAATTTTATCAATTTCTGATGTTATACCTAGTGAAAATTTTGAAAGTGACATCATATAAATAGAGATGGACTGCAATGTAGTCTTTATGAGTTGTAGCCTTCTTGCAATGGTTAAGGACTTAGCTTTACAACCTACAAAACAAGTTTTCATTCTATCCAAACATGAGGCCTAGGCTCCTTTTTATTTCATTTATGAGACAAAGGAATATCCAAGTAGGTTGATAATTTTTTTTTAATTTTATGTCCATAATAATTTGTTGTAAATATAGGGTAGTGCTAATGAAAAAAATCTTGTATTTTGTAGTATTAAGCAACTGTCCTGTAGCCTTCTCATAGTATGATAATTTTGATTTGAACTCCATAGGATGGCCCAAAAAAAGTATCATCAACAATCAACAAATTGGAGATGAGATTCAAAGGGACCATTTTTGGAACTTGAATACCTTCAAAATTTCCTTCCTTTTTTGCCTTTGAGAAAACTCTCCCTAATGCCTCTGCAAGAATAATGAATAGAAAAGGAGATAGTGGATCACCTTTGTAGACTCCACAAGACGACTTAAAGTAACCAAGATGAAAAACAATAATCAAATTAGAACATTTCACAATGTTACAACAACATTTAAGCCAAAGCTATTCATATCAATTGTGATCAAAACCAAACATTTTGAGAATATCATGTTGAGAACTCTAGGAAACCCTATCATATGCTTTGGTCAAATCCAATTTCATAAGCATTCTTGATTTTTTTATGGAACAGATAGAATGTATGGCCTCTTGTGCAATGATTACACAATCGAGATTTTTTTTACCATGAACTAGACCACCTTGTTCCTCTTAGATAATACAATCTAGAATGCCTTTCAACCTATTTTTCATAATTTTTAAAATGATCTTATAAATCATATTACAAAGGCTTATTAGATGAAAATTATCAAAATATTTTGTCTCGCCTTTCTTGGGAACCAATGCAATAAAAATGTCATTGATCTCACTTATTGTAGCCTTCCTTCTTTGAGCCTCTTCAACCGCGACCAACATATCAATCTTTAATAAATCCCAAAAATTTGAAAGAAAATTATAAGAAATCCATTAGATCCAGTGTCTTGTTAGGATGGAAAGAGAAAACCACTTCATGTAACTCCATAGATATTTTCTTTATCAACCTTTCATTTTGTCCTTATGTGATTAATGATGGAGCATTTTACAAAATTTTATCTTGTGCCTCCTTATCTTGGGCCTAGTATTTGAAAAAATATTTTTGAAAATTTAATTGCTTCCTTCCTAACATCTTTTTCTTTCTCAATATTTCTTCCATTTAGAGTTAGAACACTTTTGATGCGATGAAAAGAAATAAATGTCAGGATATTTTTTGTATTTCTATCTCCTTGAGCCATTTCTCCCTAGATTTTTGAAATAGTAGAAGTCTTTTTTCAAAGCATTATGATAATTAGAAAGTAATTGTTTTTCTTTCACATATGAATCCTATTCCATTCTATTGATTTCTACCATCTCTTGTAAATTTTAAAGCTTGGATTCAATTTCCTTATTTTCTTTAAATATGTTACCAAAAGATTTGGCATTTCAAATCTTCATTTGCTTCTTTAGATATTAATCCTACATTGATTTAGACCATCTTAGAGTACCATCCTTATTTTTGAAAGGGGCTAGAACGGTGTTGAAGTCACCCCCAAAAATCTATAGATCACAATTACAAATCATCATTGTGTTTGACAAAACTATGCGAAGGTCCTCCCAATATCTTTCACAAGAGTAACTATAATCGGAGCATATATATTTATAACCCCAACTTTGATGTTTTACTCTTTCCTACAAATTGTCTAGCAACCCAATTACTTTTTGATTCTAACAATTGTCCATCCCATTTGTAATTGTCCTATATTGCTACAATATTGCCTGAAGTGCCTATAGAAGAAACTACTAGATAATCACCCATCTTCCAAATATTTTTAAAAGCAACCTTACATTCTCCACTACTTAATTTTCTTTCTTGTGTTAAAATAAACTCTAAGATTTTAACAACCTATTATTTCCTTAATAACTCTTTTTTTAGGGGTTTTATTCATACCCCTAATATTCCTTGATATCATTTTTATCGTCACTTTTTATTTTTATTAGTGGGCTTAACCCCACTTCTTGTTAACACCTGTGATATTTTTATTTGGCTTCTCAAATCAATATCCCTTTGAGTTCTTTTTCTCTTTGTTCATGCTTTGACAACCTTCATCTCCTTTTTCCATTCTCATCAACACTTTCATCTTCATCAATCTCTTCTATTTTTCTATATTGTTCATAATGAGACTTATCTTCTAAAGATTTATGTTACCCTAAATAATCTGAAATGCAAGGAATAGCCTCATAAACACTTTCTTCTTTATGTTATCTTGGAAACCCTAAAGTACAAGGATGATCCTCCATAGTAATTACTTTCTTATGCTACCCTAGAAATCCTAAATTTCCATAGATATCCTCCATATGCATTTATTTATTATGCTACTTTTGAAACCCTAAAGTGTAATGGATACACTCTATACTACTTTCATTTTTATTATAAGGAGAAGATTTTATGCTACTTTAGGAAAATGAAGATGATTTATTTGGATTAACCTTGACCTCCTTCACTTTAAATTTACCTCTCCATCTTCCTTTGCACCTTCAACTCCTTTTGTATTTGAACTTGTGCCTTGTACTTCCTCATCCTTGTGTTATTGTTTGCTTCTAATGGCCTTTGCCATTTGATGATTCAAAATATTTTTTCTTGCTACTTTCTTAGGAGTGGAAAATCCTTGATTTGACCTTAGCTTCTACTATGATATAATTTTCTTGTTTCAAATTAAAGTTTTTCTCATGCCAAATTTTTTGTCTTTCTCCATCATTTTTACTTTGTAGTCTCTTGCCATGTGTTTCTCTCTTTCTCCATCATTTTTACTTTGTAGTCTCTTGCCATGTGTTTGATCTCATAACATTTGAGACATTGGAATACAATGTTTTCATAGTCTGGCTATTGATCCCATTCTCTTGATTTAAATTTATTTTAAATGGACTATGACAAAGGTCTTAGAATGTCCAAAGCAATATATATTTGAGTGTATATAACATGCCTTCTCTCCTTAATAGTCAATCCCTTCTAGATAAATTTCTCTAGCATATTACCAATATTATTCAAAAACTCCTTATTCATGTGTTGATAAGGAAGTCCAAAAAGGCTAATACACACTAGAAGCCTTTTATAGTCTCTATCTCCACAAAAAATTCTCACTCCATGGTCTTCAATATAATGTATCTTTGCTTCTAAACCAAAGGACACCATCTATTATTTCATCCATTATTTTTGAATTGGAGAATATAATAAGGAGAAGTTATTTCGAAAGAAAAGTCATGGAGTAATTTGAGTTCAATCTACATTTCTACTTGTAACTATTTTGAATCTAAAAAAAACTTGGTTAGTATCCATGCAATTTATATATTGACCCTCTGGTTTTGTTAAGAACCTCTTTTCTTATTACCAAATATTGCTCTCATTTACTAAAATAACAACATTCATCTGCAATTATTGTGCACAATAACAATTTGATAATGAAACACAAATATAAATCCAATTTATTCAAAACATAAGCAAACCCTTGAGGTAGGGCAACACCATACAATGCTCCTTTTGGAAGGAAGCCACTCCACAAGATCTTCAACTCCACGAGCCAAGACTTCTACAATATAATTCTCTTCATATCCTCTCCATGATTCTTTGCCTCTATTTATAATGCCTAACTACCCACCACTCCCACTTATCAATGCATGTGGGATAATTACATATAATATAATATTATAATATTTATACAATATTATAATATTAAATACTTATCTTGGTACCTAACATTCCATCCCCCTTACAAATGTTTCATCCTCAAAACATTAGAAGCTAAATAATATGATCTTCGGAGCCATGTTGAGTATTGGTACCAATATCAATCATCCATCCATCCGAGTGGAACTATGATTGGTGGTGGTCTTCCTTGATGTTGATATGCCATGTGTCCATTTGAGTAGCCAAAATTGTTGGATTTGCTCCATGCTTTTGGTGATCTCCTTTGATGATGAGTCCATTTGTTTTGTGATGCGGCTACACCACCTTGAAAACCAGACTCACTATGCTTTCTTTGCCAAACCTTGCCATAGTTGGTGCCTTGTTGAATCCATGTAGAACCATAAGATTGTTGCCTTAAGCCATACCTCCAAAATTGTTGTCTCTCATGGTGGTGTGGGTGGCAATATGGTGCAACCTTAACTTGATGTTCTAATTTTTTTGACTCTTCCTTCTTGCTTTCTTCATTTGTTTTATCCCTTTCTTTTACTTCTTCTTGGATCTCTTGCTGACATTCAGTTTCATATTCTTTTGCTTGCTCTTCACTTTGTTCCCCTGCAATAGCTACCTGTTTTTCCTTACATTGAGAAATCTCCTGTAATGTTATCTTCTTCTTTTGGTACCATAACTTCATAAATTTATTTTGCACATTAATGTTAATAGTACCCAAATAATGCAACCAACATTACAAAAGAACCTCTTTTCTTATTACCACTTGTTAAGAACCTCTTTTCTTATTACCAAATATTGCTCTTATTTACTGAAATAACAACATTCATCTGCAATTATTGTGCACAATAACAATTTGATAATGAAACACAAATATAAATCCAATTTATTCAAAACATAAGCAAACCCTTGAGGTAGGGCAACACCATACAATGCTCCTTTTGGAAGGAAGCCACTCCACAAGATCTTCAACTCCACAAGCCAAGACTTCTACAATATAATTCTCTTCATATCCTCTCCATGATTCTTTGTCTCTATTTATAATGCCTAACTACCCACCACTCCCACTTATCAATGTATGTGGGATAATTACATATAATATAATATTATAATATTTATACAATAATATAACATTAAATACTTATCTTGATACCTAAAAGGTTTTAAGAGCTATTATATCATGCTTGATCATCTCATCCTTGATAATCACTATAATATTAAATATTTATCTTGGTACCTAAGAGGTTTTAAGAACTATTATATCATGCTTGATCATCTCATCCTTGATAATCACTTTTGGTGTAGTATCTACTACCTAGATAGAGTTTGTTGGCTTTTTAGTCGGATTATCATAGGTCCCAATGTTCAGGAACACAATATATTATTTAATATTTGAGCATTAATATATGTGGCCAATATTAATAAAATAAACATTCACATAAAATAATAATAATATGAAGTAAAATGACCAATATCATTTGTGCAATAACATAAATAAAACTTACAATAGAATTGCTCAAATTGTATACAAGCTTCTTTTTATGATGCTTGAAATACATATATTCTTCAATTGATATCTTACATGGATCTTTGTCTCCATAATATAACCTTACAAAGATGATTCTTCAATACTTGACTATTGCACTCCTCACATATTTGGGAGATACATCTTTTCCTATTCTATGCATAATATAAATCCTCTCATGTCTTTTGGCTTCTCATCTTACCACTTGTATACATGACTCTTGACTCTCTATTTACTCTTGCACACTTTACTCTATGACACATTGCACACTCCTACATCTATACACATGCACACTCTATTACATGACACTTGTGCACATTCTCACTCTTCACACTTGCACACATAATTACATGACACTTGTGCACATCCTACACATGAACACATACATAAGGGAAAATATAAATCACACTCCTAAACTATAGACTCATATCCTAATCTATTACATATTAACAATTGTACCATAAAGGTACCATGGGGTACCAAATAATGTAATATTCTTCAATAGGGTTGTCATAGATTCTTATCGCTCAATAGGACATCCATACCTTCAACTAGTGCATCCTTACTTCCTATAAGGATTTAAAAAAATAATATTTATTGCCACATGATCTAGATTCTCTTCACAAGAATCTTTTAGTTTTTGAGTTTCTCCTAAGATCTAGAACAAGAAGAATTGATGCTTGCTCCTTGATTTTACTTTACTTCTTCCTTCCTATTCATGCTTCCTACTTCTTGGTCATGCTTCCTACTTGCTCCTGGATCACAATCACTCATAGATTGTACTTGCTCCTGGATTATACTCACTCCCAACTTGCACTTGCTCTTGAGTTGTAGTTATGCTACTAAGTCAATTAAATATCTAACTTGTCTTTTTATCAAATGTATCCTTCATTTATATTTCTTAAAAGATATTCATCACCATCCTCAAATTGCTACATCTTTGCAATCAACTCATTGATATTGTTTTTATTAAGAGATAAAATTTCACTTACCATATTGCCTTCTAAAATTTAAAATTTTCCAATATTAAAATGAACACTACAAATGGCTAAAATATTTGCTACTCGAATTCCATATTTATAAATATGTTTGTTGTAACAACTTGTCAAATCCCTAATACCTCTTTTTTTGGGGGGGACTTATTCATGCCCCTAATAATCCAAGGCATCATTTTCATTATCACTTTTTATTATATTTGTGGGTTTAGATCCACTTCCTATTGATGCTTGTGACATTTCCTTTTGTTTTTCATATCAACATCCCTTGGAGTTTTCTTTTCTCTTTGTTTTTGTTCTTGGCTCTTACTCTCTTTTTATATTCTCACTAACACTTTCATCTTCTTCAAATTTTCACACTATTAATAATGAGACTTATAATCTATATGTTTATCTTGTTGTAAGGATTTGAAGTGCAAGGAATAACCTCATAATCACTTTCTTCTTTATGTTACCCTCAAAACCCTAAAATGCAAGGGTACTTCTCCATAGCAATTGCCTTCTTATGCTACCCTATGAATCCCAAATTGGTATGGATATCCTCCATCACAATTCTTATTATGCTACTCTTAAAACCCTAAAGTGCAAGGGATAACCTCTACACTACTTTTATTTCTATTGTGAAGAGAGGATTTTATACTGCTTGAGGAAAATGAAGTCGATTTACCTGAAATAAACTTGACCTCTTATGCATCCTTTGTTTTAAAATTTTCCTCCACATATTTCTTTACCCCTTTGATTCTCTTTAAATTTGAACTTGCACATTGTACTTTCTTATCACTTGTATCATTTTTTATTTGTTTTAACAATTTATTTGAGTGAACTATGGTAGCCTTTACCATTTGACAATGCAGATAGGCTTTCCCTGCCTCTTCTTTTAGAGTGAAATATCCTTGATCTAATATAAGTTCTACTACAGTATGATTTCCATACTTCATCTTGAAGTTTGTCTGATGGACAATTTTTTTTGTCCCTTTATCCATTGCTTTTACTTATGGAATCTCTTGCCATGTGCCTAGTCTCAACAATTATGACATCATAATGCAATATTTTTATAATCCATTTGTTGATCCTATTCTCTTGATTTAGATTTAATCTTAATGGATTGTGTCAAATATTTTAAAATATCCATAGCAACACATATCCAAGTATATATAACATAATTTTTCTCCTTAGTAGTTGGTCCCTCCTTGATGAATTCCCCTAAGGTATTTCCAATATTATTAAAAACTTTATCAATAAGTTGATATGGAAGTCCAAAAAGCACAACCCATATTTGAAAGCTTTTTAATAGTTTCTATCTCAATAGATTTTTTTCACTCCATGGTCTTAAATAAAGGGCATCTCCTTCCCATTAAACATATACCACCACCCATTATTTGATCCTTGATTTATGAATTAGAAAAGATGAAGAGGAAAAACCTTTAGGAAGAAAATTCATGGAGTAATTTGAATTCAATCCATACTTCCACTTGATTCAATTTTGAACCTCTGAAAACCCTAGCTAGTATCCATGGAACTTACATGTTAGCCCTATTCTTTTAAGAACCATTATATCATGTTAATCATGCCATCCTTGATAATCACTTTTGGTGTAACATTTGCTCCTTGAATTGAACTTGTCATATCTTTGCTCTTCCTTTTATCTATAAATAGGACATATTGACTTCCAATTAGGATTTAAATATGATTTTTGTTTTATGCTAACTAGTGAGGATTTCTTTCTTGGATGATGTTAAACTTTGAAACTCTAAATAGGAGGTCCAAAATTTTGATCCAAAAGAGAGTAGGGTTGTAACCATACCCCATCTTGTATTAAGGTGCTTGGTCCCAAAGATTGTTTTGGTCTCATGGATGTAATTAAAATCATTTCATTTCATTTAATTTCATTCATTTCTCCACGTGATTTTATCATAAAATTTTCAAGTATTACTACGTAAAAAATTTAAATAACAAGGTATTACGTATGCATTCAAGCATTATTTACCATGTCTTATATGGATTTTTATGATTTAACTAGAAATATCTTTATTTATTTATTGATATGTATCAAATAATAATATCCTACTTTCATCATAGTTATGACCTCTTCCAATGCAATCCTTACATATTGTTAGATTTGTTTGAAGAATGTAAATTTTCACTATTATATAACCTAAACAAATGTTACTAACAAATAAGAGGTGGGTAGGGAGGTAGTGGGGATTGTAAGTAATATCATGGAGCTATTTATTGTTGCTTACATGTATACATATTGAAGTAATCTACTAACTAATTCAGCCATAATAATGAGAGAAAAGATGTTATAGAGTTGTGTTGAACTAGGGAATTTTCATGGATTATAATTTAATGATGTGCCCTAATTATAGCTTCAACAAAGTTGGAAGGGAGTGCCAATGGATCCTTCCAACCTTTGGATTGAGGCTGACTCCCCACTATCTCAACAAAATACTGCTATGCTAAAATACATTAATTGCATGAAAAGCAAAGTGTAAAAAATAAACGTGCATAAAAGATTAAGGTTGTGAGGGATTAAAATTAATGTGGGTTTAAACCATTGTATATGATCAATCATCACATGAAAATTTGAACAACATCAATGTTCTCCCATTTATTAAGTATGAAATTATTAAGCAAATAACAAGATAAGCAAAAGGATAATGCCTCAATCACCATGCACTTAACAAACCAGGAGGTTGGTGCCACTAATGGAATGCTAAAGGACTTGCTAATTTCTTAACAATATCATGAGATTACAAAGTTTAGATTTAAATCCTTATGGCCAAAATATGAATGCCTTAGGCTCTTGTTTATCATTGGAGTTTGCTCCTAAGTTATTGGGATGAGAAACAATTATTCCTTGTAGAAGTAAATATTTGGGGGCATCTTTAGAACAATGATGCACCCCCAAATATTACATACCTCTCACAGTATTAGAAGGCTTATAAGATAAATTAGTGTGCCACTATATGCCAAAAATTTGGGCCTAAAAATATTCTCCTTGGGATCCATGCCTTTATTTTTACCCCTTTGATGGCTGGAAAGTGATCATCTAGTTAGTGAGTGAATCACTAGTTGATCCTAAGTGGTTCACTCTTGTATGCCAATCAAACCCTTCTATAAGAAAATTGGTCCTAATCTAATAAGGTCTGATGCTAGACTTATATACATTTTAGAGTTTTAAAAGATTTTTGATTTATTTCATTAGTTTATGCTACTTCAAAACTATAAATTCTAATGTAGTGCCGAAGCACTATATTTTTGGTGATTTCATGAGATGCCAAGCTTGATTGGAAAAATATTGTAAATTATATCTTTTTCCTTAGGAAGAAAATATACAAATTTGGGATCCTTACCATAAAACTATCAAAATTGGATTCTCCTAATTTGGTCTTCTGTGGTAGCAATCCCAATAGTTTCTACCACTCCTTTTCACCTGGTACCTAAACTAAGGCAATATCCTCTACTTCACCCATTAAATATTCAAATGGGTTTTTTGATAGCACATTTTATTTCCTTTTTAGCTCCTGTGGTTTGGCATATATGCGTTCTAGCTTCTTGTATGTTTAAACGACATCCTGTTCATCAATTTGATCATTTTCTTATTCAAACATGATAACACCAATATCATTATCTAGGATTTTTATTTTTATGTCAAAAATATTAGGTATTTTGACATCAACTAACCCATGAATTTCCTTAGTCATTGTTATACTTAGGTCTTTAGAAATGATGGAGTGATTTTACAAGCTTGGAGGTCCTTCTAGGTATCTATGATTTTTTTTTTGTTTCTTGACTAAGTCTTTTTGGTCCATCTCAAGTTGTTGCAAGCACAATGTTGACATGGAGGATGAAAGCTTTAGAATATCTTGGTATTCATCCCTACCAAACAACTATTCTTCCACTTGTTTAATATTTTCTATTAAATATTTCCAAGCTTTGTTCTATATAGGCTACAAATAAAAAGTATTAATGTGTATTCTTCTCCTCTATTTTGATTTTTTCCTAGAGGAACTTGTCATATTGGATGTCCTAAGCCTTATTCGGATCTATTATTACCTCTATCTATCCTAAATCTATGAACTAACTCTACTGTTTTCAAGTCATTTTCCTAAAGGGCTTCTTGAAGCTCTTTATCTCCACCCTTACATGAGTTCTAAAAGACCCTCCAATTGTTGTGTGTTTTCTATAGCTTCAACAAGTTAAGAATTGATATCCTCAATATACTTCTTTAGTTGATCCTTTTTTGAGGTATATTTATTTAGACCCTCATTTCCTATTGGAGATAATCCCTCTGCACCTTTAGTTATACCAATTTTGCTTCTAGCATCTTATTCATTTTTTGCATGACTTTATCCTCAACCATTGGTTGATAAAACTTCATGGTCATGACAAGTGTGAGTTGGTTAGCAAGTTGGACCATCTAGTATGGGTTTAATCATTTCAAGTCCAGCTTGAACACCTTGATAATTAAGTTAGTGGGAGCTACTGCCACTTTGGAGGAAAAAATTATATCACCTCTATAATATAGATTTTCTCCTTTCTTGGCTAGTTGTAATTGTATAAGGATCGATGGCTTGAATTTTTCCTTAACATGCTTGTATTATTTCTTCTATATTTAATTTTATCAAGGAAATCAAACATTTTTATAATATTTTCCTCTTCTAGTTTATATATAGTGTCCCATGTGAAGGTATAACTTGGTCCTATTACTATACTACTTTGAGGTGGTGCTCCTATAGACTTAGTATTTTGAGATGGGATAGTAGACATTATCTAGGAGGATCTACCTCACTTAGGATGGTGGATGACATGGGTGTGTAGATGTGGTATGTGGAGAAAATTATGTGGTGATGGGAGGAAATGGAGTGTATATGGAAGAAGTGGGATGTGATGGTAATTATACCAATATTTTAGCTAGTGGTGATATTATGTATTAAGTCATTGATGAAGGTGGTGATGTGGTATAATCTACCAATGGTTGTATGGTGGATGCCTAAGTAGAATATTATGGGTGTAGTTCCATGCATGATGAAAATTGTTGGAGGTGGAGTTCCTCTAGGAGAACAATATGCTAAACTAGTGGAGGGTGAGAGAAGTGCAATAGAAGAATGGATAGGGAGAGAATGATAAGAATGAATAAAAGAATAAAGGATAGAGAAAGAAGTAGGAGTGGTAGTTGATGGAAGGGAAGTGGAAATGATTATAAAAGTATCTATGATGGATATTCTTAAATCAAGAGGGGAGCCTCCTTGAGGGATTTCTCCCTCAAGATGGGTTGTATGCACTTGCTATTCTTATGTTACCATTTTTTATTGAAAATTGGTCTATATATCTTAAATCCCCTTTGCCTTTTAATGATTATCTGCCTTACTATCAAGTTGACTATAAGTAGTGTCATTGTTGTGGCTGAGATGGTGATTTTAAGCATTGATTTCTTCTTTAGTCTTTGAGAGCTTGATAGGCCAACAACTCTTTGTTAATTGTCTTGGTTCTTTTGGTGCTATTGAGTTTTTTTTATCCTAGATGGATGTGAATTGGTTATCCAAAAATATGTCTTTGGTAGGTCTTTTTAGCATGCTTGTCTCATACCTCATATTTTTCTATGCTATGATTTTTGATCTGTATACCTAAACTTTTTTAAGGTACATAATTTCTAATGGTTTATCTTTATATCTAGGTAAAATTCATTATTTTCCTTGACATAGAATGTGTTCCACCCTAGTCGGTTATTGTAACATCTATGGATCTCATATTCATACTCATGTCTGCTTCCCAGAATGACAAGGACTAGTTCTTTGTTGGAGTTTACCTTCTAAATGTTATACATTTTTTTATGTGTAAAGGAGGTGCCTAGATCCTTAGTCCTCAATGTATCCTTAAAAATTTCAATTAATTCATTATACCATTGATCTCTATTTCGCTCTAGTCACTCTAATCCCATGTCTCTTAACCTTACCTATGCCACTTGGTGGAACTAACATAATTTTAGTATGATCTTCATGATTGGATCCTTGAGTGGATAGAAGGTGGTTTTCATTTACCCCTAAAAACTTCAATTCTATGTAGTCAAGTTGCTATACATATTTGAGGTTGAACATATAATCAATCATGTATGTGGGCTACTCAAAAGGTATGGTTGAGAAGCCATAGAGAAAATGAATGATCGATTTATAACTAAATAAAAGACTTTGTTGGGCTATTCCTTCAACTTGATTGGCTACTATGACTTATCTAATAGATTCAATATCTTACCCCTAAATGTTTCAATGATAAATTCATACACTTGTCATAGAAATGGTAGGAGTTTTTATCCCCTTCTCAATAGGGTACATTCATCCAATATACCACTACGAGGGGTTTTCCATTTATAGACACATGGTCTAACTAAATATATGGGAATTTTTGTCATCTCAGAATGCAACTACACATTAGGGAAAAATCCCAACATCCCAGGGGCACCCATACCTCGTATAGAGCAACAAAACAAGAAGCACTATGGGTCAAGTAAATTTCTTGTGGGGCAACCTTTGGGTTTTTTAATCAAGGTCAACTCGTCATTGGACTTAATCCTTGGTGCACTGAGGCATTTCCAAGCTAAGGCCATATTTTCTTGGGGGGTTTGTAGGGAAAATAATTTAAATGAAAGAAAAAAATACAAGAAACATAAAGAGATAAATAAATAAATTTGAAAAAAAATAAACCTAATCTATGAGGGTGATGTGCCAAGATTAAAGTACCCCTTCTTGACTAAAAGAAATGGTCATAAATAAAAACATGCACCACTATATAATAGCTAGAATGCATACATTGTATTTTTCACAACCTATAATTAGAAACACATCAAGGGAGGACAAAGAAAAATTAGTCATGACTTCCATTCATATTCTAGAAATGATTACAAGGAATACGACCTAGAGAGGCTCAATTATTATTAGATAGCAGTTTGAGGCTCGAGATCCACTTATTACAAATAAGAATAGGGGGGAAAAGAAAGATCCTACAAGGCCAAATAAGATGCATAAGTAGACAACTCCAAATTCCTTTAAAATGCATGTTTGGGCATATTTATAATCCAAAGGGAGGGTCCTTTCCATCTAAAACTCTATGTAGAATACCTATAAATTCTTCTCTACTCTATAGTAAAAATACTTCTATAATGGTAGTCAATGACTTGGAGGTCTTTAGATATAGTGCTAATAACAATGGAGGCTTCTAGACCTTTAGATGATAAATTGTTGTTGAATTATATTGTTGTTGTTGTGTTAGGATGGTTGCACCATTAAAATTTTACTAGGCTTCTATGGAATTCCTCGCTTGATGATATAGTGGGTATGGCCTCCTTGAATGGTACAAGATGACAGGGTAGGCTTACTTGAGTGATAGGTGGTCGTAGCAACTTCCACACGATTGGATCCGAAAAGCTAGGCCATAAAAGTTAATTTTGATAGCCAATAGTGGATCTCCTTGAATTCCTTTTTGCTTCTCTTCTCATTTGTGTGTGTAGCTACCATGTGTTATTGGTTGGGGTGGGATATCCTTTGGCTAATGATAGGATTTTTTTGGATGGACACTGGTGCCTTTCTCTTTGGGCTTCCAATTGGCCACCACATGTCCAACTTTGGATCTCATTGGGGCCTTCTCTCATTTCCATGTATTTATCCATTAGAAGGACCATGCATACCATCAGATGGAAAAACGATGTTCCATTAGATTTAATACCCTAAATAATAGCTTCGAGTGAAAGATAAGCACTGAATGTCAATGGAAGATCTAACAATTGACATGAATTTTGGACTCATCCATTTTTATCTTAAAATACCTACCTTTTGAATAAATTCAAGGAAGATCCTCGACTACCTCCTTTAGCCTACACCACTTTCAATTGAGCTTCTAAGTGAAAGGGAGTTGTAGAAAAAAATTCTCTATAGTATTGATGAATCCTAGGGCTTTTCATCCTGGTAAAAGAAGTGAACTTAAACTGCTCACCTTATCCTTGGGTGCAGAGTCATCGCCATACTTACACAAAGATATATCTCTTTGATTGAATTTGTGGCCAAGACTGACGTTAGTTATGCCTTGCAAACCTATGATATTTTCATTGGAAATATTTTTTGATCGATTTTTCCATTATTTCTATATATATCTATTTTTGTATTTTTATGAGCAAAATTATGTACAATATTTAAAATATGTACAATAGAATACCTGGGATGATGGATCATCTCATACTAGCTGGCTTGAATGCTTTGTTAGGATTTAAATTCCATGTATCATATGCCCATTTCTCTAGGTGATTGTTAGGGATGTATGAATGCATCTTGTCCATAAGATAGTTATATTATGATAGCTCTTATTTAGCTATGTAGGCTTCCTCCTCTTCACTTCCCTTAGAGGGGACTTGCTCTATGTGGTGCATGTGGAGGGGTTTTGATGAGATCTTAAAATTGGTCCCATAGCTAGTTTTGAGCATCATGTAAGTCCAGTCAAGTGACAAATATCCTTTGATCTGGGTGATGAAGTATCTTAAAAGGAATCATAGTATGCAAAAATCGTACACCTATGCAATTATATGAAATCAAATTGAATAACAAAATCATGTAACCATCAAGATAAAGACAAGAAATAAAGAAATGGTGCCCTTCTCATTAATATTGAATCATGTCCTTGAAAATGAGGTTACAATGATATCCCTCTAAGGGATTTGATACCAATTTGATACAATTTTACAATCAAGAAATATGGTAGGTGTAACATGCAAAATATTTACACCCTCAAAACTGATTTGGAGAGAAGTTTTATTGTGACCTCCTCAAGGTATGATGTAATTATGATGAATCTTTATGTTGATAGTTCTTTCCAAGATCTAAAATTTGCACACAAGAACACTCAAAATATATTAGTAGCATTTGTAGAGCATTTCATGATGAGGTCCTTATTCATGATAAAGAAACTAAAAAGAAATGCTGAAATTCGATAAACAAATGCATGGAAAATAAAATTAAACTATGCTAGGAAACATATGAAATGTTACTAAATATACTGATGTCAAGAAAAACAATAAAATATATTTGGCTAGGAGGCCATCCTGAGGTAGAGCGATATGGCCTGCTGATTGTCCTAGGATAGGGCGGTGGCACCTACGGGCCACCTCGGGGTGATGTGATCGCTGAAATGCGAAAGAATTTCTTTGTGACCATGTGGGAGACATCGAGATTGATATTTTGAATTGATGTTCAAGGGTCATGCTCTTGAAGCACAATTAAATTACAGAATTTGATACAAAATAAGGACATTGATGATGAAAGAGTGTTGAATTTGGTCTTCAATATTTGAGACACTCCATTGTTGCATTCAAAATCTCCATGACTAAAATACAGTAGCACTTCATTGCTTATGAGAGTAGAATCTCTCTGGTATTCAATTTGGTAGCACTTCGTTGTGGAGAATTTGCATGATTCATTAATAAAGATAAGGTGTCTTCTTATAGATTTTCCCAATGGGAATCTTGGCTTCCTTGAGAAGCCAAGAAATGGTTAATATCAAGAATAAAAACAAACCATTCTAGAAGCTTCCTGCAACTGATTGCAAATATCATTAAGCTTGGTTTGCCATTGAAACCATTTTTCCCATGGTGCTGGATTTGAATTTGTTATAGGTGCATCTGTCCCAGGGTAGGGCAGCCGTGACTGCTAGCCATCTTAGGGTAGGATGGCCTTTGGAGGTCACCCCTTGGTGGGATGGTCTAGAATGTAAAGGGATAATCCTTCTTATTAAAGTGATAAAAATCACTATTAATCCCTGAGGCTGCCCCAGGTGGGTCATATGGCCTAAAAAGGTGTCCATATAGGTAGTCTCATCAAAATGACGTGTTTTAGGTATCTACAGATGCCCATTTTTTGGTATGCATTGTGTGAAAACATAATGTAGAGCAAAAATAGATGACCTAAAACTAGGTTGAGGGTTGATGGTGATCGTTAATTTAGTCAATGTTAAATACCCTACTCATGAAAGAGCATGCATATTTGAGTCATTGCTTCTAACAAAATTAAAGAGCTTAATTCAAGTAAACCTTTCAACGAGGTATACTTGATCTTGGTACACTATTCTAGTGTAAGAATACCAAGATATCTATTTAGTTTAAATTTTTGCTTGTTATCTATCCCAAGCAAAAAGGGCATGACTATTCATGGACAAACGCAATTAGAATTATTTGAGTGTTTGATTATTGACTTTGATTGTGAATGTTGTGATTATGACTACCCCCTCAAGCGACGAGTCGATGAGAAGATGGAAAGTGATGAAAGTGATGAGTTGCTTGACCAAGATGTTTGGATTGATTTGACCAAAGGTATAGGCTTCTTTGGAGCTTTTTGAAACTTGACCAAAAAATTGGGTGTCTTTGGAGCCTTTTGAAATTTGACCAAAGGAATTGAGAATCTTTGGAGCCTTTTGAAATTTGACCAAAGGAATTAGGTGTCTTTGGAGCCTTTTGAAATTTGACCAAAGAATTTGGCATCTTTGGAGCCTTTTGAAATTTGACCAAAGGAATTAGGTGTCTTTGGAGCATTTTGAAATTTGCCCAAAGGAATTGGGTATATTTGGAGCCTTTTGAAATTGAGATAGCGAGGAAAAGGGCACAACCTTTTAATCTTGATAGTTGATTTATCAAATGATTAAATATGAGGTAAAGGGCACAACCTTTTAATCCTAGCAGTTGAAGTGTTTGGATTGATTGAATGTGAGGCAAAGGGCGCAACCTTTTGAAACCTAGCAATTGATTGGTGAATTGATTGAATGCAAGGCAAAGGGTGTAACCTTTTAAACCTAGCAATTGATGGGTTGATTGGTGATTGGATTGAATTAGACCTTTTATTAGGAAGGTGTACTACCTTGATTTACCTCGTGTTGCTTGATTGTTTGATTGCTCATTGGGGGAAGTATGATACTGATAATGCCCCAATTGATGTTTGAAAATGTTTGTGTGATTTGCAATTGTGTGATTTTGGACCATTAGATGTGGTTAAATACCCAAATTGATGTTAATGATGCTTATAGAATGCTTGCAAATTTTGTCATTTTGAGGATGTTCTAGGGTAGGACGATGGCATTTTGTAAATTCAAGGGCCATCCCATGGCAGGACGGTTGCACCGAATGCGACCACCTCATCTAAGGGCTATCTCATAATTTAAAAAATATAAAATCAAATTTTTTATATTTTTGATGTCATTTGCACTGCTAGTAGTTAGGAAAGAGAGAGGTGAGGTGGAGGAGAGAAGATTTTTGACATGAAGCGTCGCTGAAAACCTGACCCGAATCTACCATGGACCAACCCGAGGTGTCGACCAGTGGAGGATCCGGTGCTAGGAAGGTAGAAACCTCATTTCTTATTGTTAGTTTATAATTTAAAATGAACCTCATTAAGGAATGTGTAAATGAACCACATTAAACTATTGGTAACGAACCTCACATTAGATTAGGCAATCTAGATTAGGCTATAAATTTTATTATTTTAAATTTTTGAAATTTTGCATGGGGTGGGCCCTATTTTGGTGCCACTATGGGACCATCATGGGTAGGGGCAGTTCCCCTTTTGCCACTATCCTGGGGTGGGGAAGTCTCATTTGAAATCTCACGATCAAATTTTTGGTTGTCGGGGTGGTCGTCTTGGGGTGAGGTGATCGTGCTTGCAGACCATCTTAGCCTAGAATGACTGCAAATGTTTTTTTAAGGTTTGGTTGAAATTTTTGCCAGTTTTTTTGGATTACTTGTTGATTACTGTTCCTACCGAGATTTAGATATTGATGGCTCACTATAGGGTACCCACCTTGTTTGAGGAGTTGTATGTTCAGCTCATAGATGAGGATTGGGTATGGTTTGAGGTGATTAACCTCAGACATGTTGTGCATATACCCACAGTGTTTTTAGATCAGGCCTACATAACAACCTTGGATGCTCACTAGGATAGTAGGACCAACACCTTCCACTTCTTGATCGGTGAGATGACGATCACTTTGGAGGATGTATATTGTATATTTCACATTCTGACTGAGGGACGTCCCCTCACCTCCACTCCCCTTATACAATGGGTGAGAGTACTTCAAAGGATATTTGAAACTCAAGAAAAGGTTGCACTGTAGCAGATGGACCATGGCAGGGTACTGATTAGAGCATGGTATGATGCCTGGGTATTCACTCGAAGACACACAATAGTGATGTACGTCATCTCAAATTAAGACTAATATTGGATATGCCACTTGATGGAGACAAGATCGAGAGAGAGGTTAGAGCCGACCATAGGCATGTAGACTATCTCACTATGTAGAATCTCTAGTGGGATTATGGCCAGATCAGGTGGTTTGGAGGCCCTACTTGGATTACCCTCATTGGGTAGAGGTAGTGGCATACCTAGGGTGCATGAGGTATGGACGGTGGCTTATTGGGAATCACAACATCAAGTGGGAGTACTTCTAGTACTCTCACATCAGACAATAGTTCAGGATCTACTAGGATGTCCCGAAGGAGCCCGTCATCTATCACCACCAAGGAGATAAGACACAGGTAGTGTGGCCTCAAGTGGAGGTATTAGAGGATGAGGAGGATCTTATGATAGTCGAGATATGATTAGTAGACCTAGGGACTAGTGTAGAGTATAATACATGATGGTTGAATCGGTTATGGTAAGGAGGTGGACCGATGGGTAGGCCTATTGAGGTCATAGTAGAGGAGGGTGTGGCTGAGGTTGGGTGATGAGTGCATCACTGAACAAAGGGGAAGTGGGGCCAACCCATAGAGGGGATAAAGGAGATACAGGATGAGGATGAGGGAAATTAGAATGATCCTATAAATGAGGTGGATTAGTTGAGAGCATGGGTGTAGACCCTACAGGGAAAAATGGTAGAGCAAGAGACTACCATGGCGATAGTACAAAGTCAACTGAGTAGTGGAGGTGATTCTCTAAGGAGAGGAATCTACTCAAGGCCCAGGTAGACACATCCCAGGAAAATATTGATAGGGTGACTATAGAGAGGGACAAAGTGACGACAGAGTAGGATACTGACATAGTGAGTCAGGATAGTCATGAGTGTAACCTAGTCATAGGTCATTAGCCAGACCAAAGAGATCAATGACTAGTGGCTTTAGGCAGCATCGCAGGGATGAGGCTGAGGGTGGAGGTGACTCTAGGGGTGCAGGCCCTGCATGACTTGTTTTATGTATTGATTATTTTTGGGTGTAAGGTCTGAGGACCTACATGATTGTAGCTTGTGAGTATTTTGTATCATTATGTACTTTGATATTACCATATATATGATATACCTCATTTATGGCTCATCATGTTATTTGATTTTGATTTATGTGTTATGTGTTATGGATGCATTGATGGATGTAATGCTTAGATGACAGATGTATGGATGCATAGATGTATGTATGCTTAGATGTATGTATGTATAGATGCAATATCTGATGTTAGATGGATGATTTAGATTTGTTCATTTGATTATGAATTTAATTCATGTTATTGATATGATAAATCTAATGTGTGTGATATGCATTAATTTTATATGGATGTTCTAATGCAGATTATGGATGTATGTTTTAATTGCTTAAAACATAATAAATGAATCTAATTTGTGTTTAAAAAACTAATGGTAGACACCATAGAATGTATGAAAATCATGGATTAAAATGTTAACCTTATCACAAAAGTTATACATTTGTATGTGAATATGTGAGATGAAATATGTGAGATGTAGGGGTTTTCCCATAAGCTTTTGTAAACTAAAAGGTGTGCATAAAATAGTCAGTGGTCATCTAAATATCATTGTTGATATTTATCTGGTATCTATCCTATCTTATGAGGACCCCTTAATAAGCAAAATCTCATAAGAAAAATTGTGAATGATGATGAGATGATTAGGTGCTATGAGGGGATTTTGAGGTTTTTCATGAGACTCAAACACCCTAGTTGATTGATCAAAAGTTGTATACTGACTACACAAGACTCTTGAAAGATATAAGTCTGTTAAGAAGACCTAGATATTCAATATCCCTATGTGTGCACAGTGAATGTATTTAGATGATGCATAAGGTTACCTCATTGCTAGGTGGGTTTCATGCAACCCATTGTTGTAATGAGGATCACCCTATGGTCATCTTAATCCTAAGTTTGGATGTAGTTAGACTAGACTACTAGGCAATACAAGCCACCAAAATCTAGCTCAACCATAAGCTGACATTGGTCTGTACAAAAGAAGGTCGCTAATGTGATAGACATATCACCATGCATAAGGCTACTCCATTGCTAGATGGGTTTCATTCAACCCATTGTTGTAATGGAGATTACCCCATGGCTTTTGAATACTAAAGATTCTAGGGATTCAAGCTCGTTACCCCCTTCTTTTATTTTGATTATTTGGGATACTTGCTCATTTATAGTGGTGAAAACCACTTTTTTTTTTAGAGCAAGGGATTTGCTTAGTGATGAAAATCACTGTTTCTTTTGTTTTGTTTTGGAAATTTGCTCATTTTTTGGAAGAGCAAGGGGATTGCTTGGGTAGGGAGGAGCTTGTCCTTTTTTCAATTCTCAGCATCCTAGACCATGCACATAATAGGATGAGCAAGGAAAACCTTTCTCTTAAGGTGACAAGGACCACTTTGTAGTTGTCATCCTTCCTTGTTCAAACTTAGATTTTAATGTGTAAAATTGTGTTGGGATTTTGAGATATGCAAGGTACTATCAAAGTGAGACCTTACCTTCTAAAGCCAAGATAGCTTTCTACAAAATCTGAAAAGATAACTAGGGATGGTTGAATGATCGAAAACCCTAGTATACACCCTATAGAAACTCATTAGTTATGTTGAAAAACATAGTTACTCACAAGGGAAATGTGAATGATAATGATATGTGGTATGTAAGGGTTTTCCCTACAAGCTTTTGCAAACTAAAATGTGTGCATAAAATAGTTAGTGGTTGTCTAAATATCATTGTTGATATTTATCTAGTATCTAACCTATCTTATGAGGACCTCTTAATAAGCAAAATCTCATAAATAAAACTATGAATGTTGATGATTGATAAGGTTGATTTGAGGTTCATGACTGGCATACAAACATGGTGTCATTTGTAAGAATGTAAACACAACTTGTCCTAATGCAAGTGCAATGGATGAAGATGCCTAATGCAACTAATCAATGAATGCAATGAAATGCATGATGACATAATGTATATTTTTGTATTTTGATGTTTTGTATTGTTTTTGTGTTTTTATGCTTTTTGATTTGTTTGAATTTTGTTTGATAATTTTTGTTGTTTTTGTAATTTTGATTGTTTTATGATTTTTTAAAGGGAAGGTGTGATACCTTATGCACCCCCAGCGTGTGTGGTGATTGGTGAATGTGGGGAAGGTGTGATACCTTCAGAATCCCCAATTTGCTTCATCGATTGTGATGTGGATGGTGGGGAAGGTGTGACACCTTGAAGACCGCCAGTGTGCATTTTTTCTGATGTGATGTGATTGGCTTGGTTGGGAGGAGTGATAAAAACCAACCCCTCCTATTGTGGCAATGAATTTTATGCAATGCCAATGTCTCAATGGGGTAAAATGAGTGAACTGTCTGTGTGAAGCTCATTTCGTTCTATCATCTCTTTGACTAGATTCTTGAATGAGTAGTAGTTGTGGATGTCATGCCTATTCAGATGATGATAGGTACAGTAGAGGCTTTCATTGTGTAACCCTAGTTTAGGTGTTCTTGGTTTGATTTCTGATAATGTGATTGCATGTGCCTCATATAGTTTTTGAAATAGGGTTGAAGTAGTCATCAAAAATTTGATGTATTGGTGAGGTATCTTGTTAGGCTTACGAGGTTGTGGTTGATCTTGGGGTTGTAGATGGGATGATGTGGCCTAAATTATAGCTTGTAGAGGTGAATTAAGCGGGCCATCTATGGGAGAAGCCTCCTTATCCATAAGGTCTTGGACCACATTTTTAAATGCATAACAATTATTAATGTCATGGCCCTCTATTCGATGATAAAGGTAGAAGTGATCCTCCCTATAACCCTTAGGCTTAGGCCTATTTGGGTCTAGAGGGCATATGTCAGGTAAAGTAATTGCTTTTTCTTCTTACATCTTTTGGAAAATGGTCGACATGGGCTCAGATAATGGAGTCTAGGTGCGAGGTTGGCATCTTAAGCGAGGTGGATATGGTAAATCAGTTTGATGAGGTGGTTGGGTTGTATGTATCTCAGTCACCTACTTAGGTTGCTCTGCTTATTTTTTTGGTATAGGTAATGACTCATCAACTATGCCTACTTGTTGATCCTCAGTAGTGAGAGGATTGTCTATTTGAAGTTGATTCTTCTCGAGCATATCTTGTACTATATTTTTGAAAGCATAGCATGCTTGAATATCATGACCATTTTTTCGATGATATAAATAGTATAAATCCTCTTTATACCCCTTGGGTTTTGGGTGGTTTGGATCTGAGGGGTGAATCTCAGGTAAAGTAATGGTCTTTACCTCGCATAATCGATTGAAGATCGATGCCAAAGATTCAGACAATGGCGTGTAAATGCGAGGTGGATGGCGTTGTCAATTTTGCACTTAATTTTGTAGGGGTCCATTTTGTGTTTGTGGATGAGGCGGTTTGGCCTTGAATGCGGTTTGCTGCTGTAGATCAATGTGTGTGAGTTGATGCATGATTTGCTACAAAGCATCATTTTGGTGATCCATTTGTGTCTCAACTTTGGCTAGACGATCTAGAATGTGTTGTAAGACTAATGGGGATGATGATTGGATAGTTGTTGATGAAGTTGGATGGCAATTGATAGATGATGGAGGTGAATTGAGTGTAGGTGCCAGAAGACCCTTAGGTAGATGTGAATCAAAGGTCTCCATCATCTGAGGAGATGTGGATGTGTCATAATGATCCTGTCTAGTGGGTATGTCCACATGCTCTTGTTTTTGACTTAATTCATGCTCTTGTTCCACCTTGGAGTGCTCAGCTATGATAGCTTGATTACCCCTATTTTGGTGTAGCGGATACACCTGTTCTTGCTTTTGTGAAGATGTTGGGTAAGATGGGATAGGTGTGACTAGTTTTGGTGGTGGTAGCACTTGTGATGTAGAGGGAATGTTAGATGGAGCTACCAGTTGTGTGGATTTATTTAGAGAACCTTGGTTCCCTATCATAACATTGATCATTCCCACAAACTCATGAGAAGATGTATTAGCATTTGGACAAGTCATGGATACCTCATCAACTTGTCTAGGATGATCTGCTTGTCCCCCATGTTTAGGTGATGAATCAAGGATGGTATCGATAGGTGGTGACTTGGTAGGAGGTTGACCTAAATCCTTGATTGACTCAATGATAGGCATAAACGTAACATTTTTCACTATGTATTCACCAAGTTTAATATTGGTCAAGTGAACTGTGACCTGTGATGTGGTGGATGAAGATGGTATGATATGATCTAATTCATTCATAACAACTATGGGTTCTTCCTTGTTGGTAGGAGTGGGGAGGTCCTCTACTGACATGTTTGAGATGGTTATGGGAATCTCCATGGTTGGATTTATTGACTTATCCTTGCTTAGAGAAATCAAGGATGAAGGAGGAGTAGCAGGAGAAATCGATGGTAATGGTGGTGGTGGAGATAGTTCCATGACTAATCACGGGGTTGAATCTAGACTCTAGATAAGATCATTGGGTTTAGTGTCCAAGTGCATGGGTGATAGAGTAGACTCCTATGGATGATCCACCTTATTGTAATACTTGAAGGGGTCTAGGTCGACATGAACCACATGGACCTGACCTTCATGTATGTATTTGAGGTGTTGATGCACTATGGATGGGATGCACTCCATGGCTCTCATCCATGGCCTTCCAAGAAGTATATTGTACTATATTGCACCTTCCAAGATGTAGCACAATGTAGGCATAGTATTTTTCCCAACCTGAATAGGGAGGACTATCATGCCAACTGTGGGGGATACAACATCGTTAAACGCTTGTAGGGTGAATGTGGATGCTATAATGTGTGAAGGTAGAAGGTTGAGATGCTTTAGTGTGGTTGTGGTAATAATGTTTATTATGGAGCCCATGTCAATCAATACCCATTTATAGGGGATCCTATTGATGCACGCTATGATGTGCAAAGGAGGGTCAGGTATATTGGTGGGCATGGGTTTGATCTCGTGATCCTGAAAGGTTATAATAGGATATTTGTACATTTGTATATGTCCCATGAATTTGGTGAAAGCATCAAGATCATGGGGTTGTAACTTGATCGAACTCAAAATCTTCATGAGAGTTTCTTGATGCTTGGGGGATTGTTGTATTAACTCGCTCATGGTCATGTTGGTTGATGGCGTATACGGACTTCACATAGGCCTACTTTTGATTGTCACCACTGGTTGAGGTGGTGGGATTTGGATGGGAGTTTGGGGTGGTGAAGATCATGACATAGAAGGAATGTGGACTTCCCTACTAGGCCCCTCGATAGATCGGTTATGTCTAGTGGTGGTCCAGGATCGACATTGGCTAACAAAATCATCCACTTGATCATGTGGATAACCCATTGGTGTTCCTCTAGCAGAGGTACCTTGGTGGTTTGATCCTCTATGTGAGGAGTTAGCCTTACGATGACTATTAGGGCATCGTGCAGGAATGAGAAGATCCTTAGGACTGTATCGGAGGCATTCAAGACCTCCTTATAAGTTTTTTGCTTTACCAACTCATGGTCAAGTTCGACTATGCGTAGTTATCATGTTGTCTTGATTACACAAACAATAAAGAAAACAAATAAAGTATACAAAATGATTATCTTATTTAAAAATTTCTTTGTGAGTCCTAGACTATCTGGTGTATTTTGATTTGTTGTTATTTTTACTTTTTCTTATTCGTGTTTTTGCTTTTGTTGATGATATTACTTAGTTTAAGGGTTTTCACCTGTATGCTCTCACACACTGACTTGGTGATGAAGTCCAAGTCGTGAAACCCACCAAGGTTTGGTGATGAAGTCCAAACCCGATGAGGGAGCCTAGGTCCTACTAGTCCTCACTATGATAGTTCTTGGACTGGCCTTGGCCAAAATAGGGTACGAAATAACCATAAACAAGCCAACGAGGTGGAGATGAAGGCCACCATCGTTGGTCTTGATCAATGGTTGGGTGTGAATTCCAACTCATTGATGTTTAATATGATGTGTGGTGTGTGTGGGTTCATTTTATTTTATGCAAAAATAAATGCAAGCATAGAGCATTCAATATATTTTTGCTAATGCATAAAATGATGTTTAATTTTTTAGATTCCTAAGTAAAAACATTTCAATTTTAGAAATCTCAAAATTATAAAACCTTAATATGATATCAACCTTTGCATAGGCAACAAGCACACAATCCACACAACAAGCAAATAGAGGTCATCTCTGTGTAGGATGGTCTACAACAGAGACCATCTGACATAGGGGCGGTTAGAAACAGGGGCCGCCTAATCCAAAAGTAACCATAAATAGAAACCACTTGACCTAGGGGTGATCACAAACAGAGTGTTTTAAATTGAAAATTCTTCTGTATTTTCCAATTAAACATGAAATTTTAACTTTCTCTATGAAAAGTAGGAAAATTAGGTATAGAAAAACTTACAAGTGAAGCCTACATCCGATGAAGGTTCTATTTCTAACCTTTCTAAACTCTACTTTGAGGCCATCTCTACGTAGGATGACTGTGACTACTGGTTGTATCAGGGTGAGATGGTTGCACCTACTGACCATATCAGCCAAGGATGATGGTACCTATAATTCAAGAAAATCAAGAAAAGCAACAATTAGCAACAAAATTTGCAAAAAATGGCCAAAGTCCCTTTGTGATCGCCATTTTAGTATGCAAAAATAGTACACCTAATGTAATTATATGAAATCAAATTGAATAACAAAATCATGTAACCATCAAGATAAAGACAAGAAATAAAGAAATGGTGCCCTTCTCATTAATATTGAATCATGTCCTTGAAAAGGAGGTTACAATGATATCCCTATGAGGGATTTGATACCAATTTGATACAATTTTACAATCAAGAAATATGGTAGGTGTAACATGCAGAATATTTGCACCCTCAAAACTAATTTGGGGAGGAGTTTCTTGTGACCTCCACAAGGTATGATGTAGATGTGATGAATCTTTATGTTGATAGCTCCTGCCAAGACCTGAAATCTACACACAAGAACACTCAAAAGATATTAGTAGCATTTGTAGAGCCTTTCATGATGAGGCCCTTATTCATGATAAAGAAACTAAAAAGAAATGCTAAAATTCGATAAACAAATGTATAGAAAATAAAATTAAACTATGCTAGAAAATAGATGAAATATTACTAAATCTACTGACATCAAGAAAAATAGTAAAATAGATTTGTCAAGAGGCCATCCTAAGGCAGAGCAGTCTAGCTTGCTAATTGTCCTAAGGTAGGGTGGCAGCACCTACAGGCCACCTCGAGGTGAGGCGACCACTAAAATGTAGAAGAATTTATTTGTGATCGATGCGGGAGACATCAGGATTGATCTATCAAATTGATGTTCAAGGGTCATGCTCTTGAAGCACGATTAAATTACGAAAATTAATATGAAATAAGGACGTTGATGATGAAAGAGTGTTGAATTTGATCTTCAATCTTTGAGACACTCCATTGTTGCAATTGAAAGCTCCATGACTGAAATCTAGCAACACTTCATTGCTTATGAGAGTAGAATCTCTCTGGTATTCAATCTGACAACACTTCATTATGGAGAATTTACAAGATGCTTTAATGAAGCCAAGGTGTCTTCTTATAGATTATCTAATGGGAATCTTGGCTTCCTTGAGAAGCCAAGAAATAGTTAGGATCAAGAAGGGAAAAAACCCATTCTAGAAGCTTCTTGCAACTGATTGCAAATGCCATTAAGCTTGGTTGGCCATTGAAACCATTTTTCTCATGGTATTGAATTTGAATTTGTTACAGGTGCGACCATCCCAAGGTAGGTTGACCGTGTCTTCCAGCCATCTCGGGGTAGGATGAGCTCTGGAGGTCATCCCTTGGTGGGATGGTCCAGGCTGTAAGAGGAGAATCCTTCTTGTTAAAGTGATAAAAATAATTGTTAAGCCCTGAGGCTGCCCCAGGTGGGTCATATGGCCTAAAAAGGTGTCCATATAGGTAGTCTCCTCAAAATAACATGTTTTAGGTGTCTACATGATTATTTTAAATGTGTATGGTATATCAATCATCACTATGTCTTAGCATACTATTGATTAGGGTATGCTTAGAGTGCTAGAGGAAGGTTTCATATTATCCTAGAGACTGGCACTAAAGTACTATCGAATTGAACCACCCTACTATTGGTGTGCTCAACTGCTAAGCCAAGTGCCTCTGCTACCATTTTTGACATGACTAATATGGAAAACCTTGAGTCCACCAGGTAGTTGTGTATCAACTTGTACCCATAGATCAAGGTCAAGTAAAATGACATAGGATTGGGCTAGCTGGGCTTTGAGCTAGATATTTGTTTCACAATGGGTGTCACTTGTCTAATCAAATATTTCTTCTTCCTTAAGACCTCTTCCAAATTCTTCATATTTTTATGGATTGAGAGGACATCCCAAAGAGGCATGTCTATGATAGACTTCCTCAAGTGCTCCACCACTTTAAAGGGTTTGAAAGAGGGAGCATTTGAAATGATATTAAATGATGTTAGAAGCCTAGCTAATTTTTCATTAGAGGGGGCCTTGAAGGATCTACAATAGGTTACCTTAGAGGCTCAAGGGTTGCTCTTGTGATAATTGGAACTACTTAGATATAACGTTTTGGTGTAGCTTGTTCTAGAAAACTTATTTTATTGCCCACTTACCTTCCCAAAAGCCTAGTATCCATTAGACTAAGCATCCCTTGCTCTTCAATGACCCTTCTCTTGGCCTTGGTGATGTATTCTGATCAAACTTGTGGCCTCTTAAAGGTTGAGGGGCTTGCTTCATCCAACACAACATACACTTCTCCTTTATCCTAGGTGATAAAGGTTTGCTCTGAGGGTGATGAATTAGTAATAAGTGTTGTAGTCAAAGGCTAGGAGGTAGGTCCTAGACTTAGAACTTGGACTTCTAACTTAGAAGAACATGTAATAATATAGTCATAAGGGTGATAGTCAAGAGTAGGATAATACCAACTTCTAGGATCTTCAATAGTTATTTATTGTGGCGACGAAGCCCTTGATTGGTCTTGTAGATGTTTGTTGAATAGGGGTTGACATGAGTATTATTTGCTAAGTCAAAGCCTACAAATGATCAAGATTTTTATTGATCATAAATTGAGACTTATAAGATCTAGTTAGAGGTGGTCAAACATTTGGATTTCCCTATTAGAAAGGAGGATTTGGGTAATTTTTGTAAGGAAACCTTTGGAAATTATGCTACCTATTCAAAGCGATGATATCATTAGAGAATAATATCATCATATTATACAATTCATTAATTTTAGTAGCAAAAAGAGTGTACATCTAAGATTTCTGTAGGCTTATGGATGGGATAGTTGGATTGGTGGCAGATTGCATAGTCGAAGAGAAATGATACAAGGGATAAATGGAAGAAAATAGTGGTGAAGGTGGTGTAGGGGATAACCTTCCTATCTATTTTAGATATATTTTTTAATCCTATATGGCTATCTCATAGGCCTATGGTAATGAAATCCTACCCTTAGGCTTGACCATAATGGGAATTTCATAATTGAAAGCTTTCAAATAGTAAATAAATGCTAAATCGAAGGTGGTTGGATCTCATCGAGGATCGTTTTCCAAGTATTATGGATCTAGATGTTGGTATCATCCATTACTTTTGTAGGTAGCCTTGTGATGATAGTGAATTGCTCTAAGTGAGATGCCCTATATATATTCTCTCCAAATTTATTTATTAAAAGTTCTACCAACTGGTCCCAACTTTTGATTGATTATGGACTAAGACTAAGGTACCATTCATGAAATATCCCTTTGAAAGAGGCTACCAATATCCTTAGGATTATATCTTACTTTTCAATGAAATACACTATGCATAAGCTCACCAAATAGTGCAAATGCTTCGTCGGGGTGACAACATACTATCCTAAGAAATAAGGTAGAGACTTGAGTGCTAAGTTAGGAATATGATCCCATACATCAAGAGTCGGTGGGATCAGGGGATATCTATCATTCCATGACTAAATGTTTCAAGAAGGATGGTCTAGCATGGTTGCCATTTTGTGTTGTTGGTTCCTTCTCCTTTAGTTTTATGGTGGAACCAAATCTTGTTGATTAGTTTAGGTGAAGGATCTGGTTACAAGCCTTCTACTTATATAATTTTAGGCCCTTTCTTCAAGGATAGAGTCACCAAGTGAGAAGATAGTGCATCAAAAAGATTATGAAACACACAAATACACTAGAATATTGGTTAATATTTTATGAGATGGCTTCTTTGAAGTATTTATATTTTCAATAGTCATTAGGTGAATTTACTTATGCTTCACTTTAAGTAGATTGACTATGATCTCCACTAGGATCATAGTTCAGATTATTCTTCTTTGCTTTATAGGATGAACATAGAAAATTATCCCACTGAGCATGCCAAATAGACCGTTGTTGCCTCATAATGCACATACCTATCAATGTGGAAGCCCGATGTGCTAGGGGCACCCACACCTCATATATAGTGACATAGCATGAAGTGTTGTGGGTGAAGGGAATTACTTTTAGGGAAACCTATGGGGTTTTTAATTGAGATTGGCTCCTTGTTAGATTTAATTCTTAGCACACTAGAGCCTTTGTGAGCTAAGGCTAATTTTTTTTAAGGCGGTTTGTAGGGAAATGAATTGCAATGAAAGTAAAAAATGTAGGAAACATAAAGAGACAAGAATATAAATTTGTAAATAAATTAAAACTGATATATGGGGGTAATGCACCAAGATTAAAGTCCCCTTATTTACTAAAATAAGTGGACATAAATGAAAATACACACCACTTTCTAATAGCTAGAATGAACACACTTAATTCTACACAACCAAAATTAGAAACACATCAAAGAAGAAGGAAAAAATGAAATTCATCATGACTTCCATTACTGTGGCAAAAATTATTACAAAGCATGTGGTATAGATAGGATCAATGCTCCTTAGTCAGCGGCTTGAGGCTCAATATTTAGTTATTACAAATGAGAAGAGGAGGGTTGTTGGATTCTCAAAATCTAGCATAATATATACCCCTAGTTTTTAAAATTCAATATATATCTCATGGGTTTATAAGCCTAGTCCATATCATTATTGAGTATAGGTTAAGTCTAAAATCCCCATTAGTATATGGTCTTTGAATATTGCAATTGCATATTTTATTTTTGAATATTTTAATAGTCCTTAAGTTATCTCTTATTTTTTTAATAGTCCATGTTCAATACTTGGTTTTATTTTATTTAAAGGTCTAAGTCCGATAGGAGCACCATAATACTTTATGTTAAATTTGCTCATTTGTCTAAAGTCCTAATCGATAGGAATATCATAAAAAAATAATAATTTGGCTCATGTTTTCCTTGTGTATAAATTCGAGTTCATCTATTGTATCTTATTGGATGCCGCATCTATTAAATCTCATACACCTTCCCTCATACCCTATGATTCACATCAGTCCACAAATTAAAAAACTTACCCCATTAGGAACCCCCTATGATTCCTTATGTTTCAAGGCCTCTTATACGTAAATATTAAGTCCATCCCTTGATCCCATTTAAATGCATCAAAATTTCAAAAATCATATTCATAGGTTATACCTTTTAGAATAAATCTTTCTTGAAGTCCACATTAATTGAAGTTGTAACTAAACCTAAGTGTAGATTTATTTTTGACTAGTCAAAGCACTTAGATTCCATTATAATCTATGAACTGCCTACATTTCATTGTTGAGAATAAATCCTATCCATTAAACCCTCATTAAATGATTATTCACTCCATTGTATTCATTTAAAAATTAATGATCCACATTCCTCCTCATGTTATTAACTAAGCCGAGCCATTTATCTATCCCCACCTAAAAAGTCAAGTTTTTAGAATGGAGAAATGAATAGCCCACATTCATCATGTCAAGAGAAATCTATGGCTCACAATTGATGACAAATAGAGATAAAATACCCTTGATCAAACTTGTTAGAAGATGTGCGGTTTGCATTGCACTATTGTTAGAAAAGTGAGTGGTCCTCATTGCTCATCAAAAAAGGTTATAAAAGTCTTAAAAGAATAGATGGTCTGGGTTGCTCTTGAAATTTTAAATCAATGATCATGGTTCCTTCATAAATGAGAAAACCAATTGTCCTGGCAAACTTAGAAAAGTCAAAATAAAATATCTAACAGATCATGCTACTCCACATCAATAGGAATCAATAGATCACATTCACATTTAAAATTTAGCATAATCCACAAACAACCATGTGTACTCCACTAACTCTTGTCTTGGAGTGCATTCAAATGAATGGTCTAAAACCATTTTTGACTTTTCTAAGAAGATCTATGCTTCACATTTGTTGGAAAGTAAAGACAATTTCCTTTGACTAGACCTGTAAAAAAATAGATGACTCATATTTCTTCACTATCAAAATATGAACACTCCATGTTTGTTGATGAATAAAGATAAAAATTTCTTGGCTAGACTTGTCAGAATAGATGCATGACCCACATTGCTCCATTATTAGGATAATGAGTGGCCCATGTTGATTGACAAAAAGTGCCTCGAGTATTTGGAAAATTAATGGTCCATGTTGTTCTAGGACCTATAGATAAAATACTACCATTCATCGATAAATTAGCACATGCATAGAGAAGCTATTGGTCCATTGGATACTGAAAAGTCAAACTAAGATCTACAACTTGTATTTTTTTGCATCTACCCAAATCGACGACCTGTGATCAATTAAATATACTGATCCAAATTTAATCCACTAAATAAATTCTTTTCAAATCTCTCACACATAGATCAATGGTCCATATTCACTCTCGAATTTAGATCTATGTCCTTGCCTTCTCAAGATTAATATAGTATTTTAGGTTTAATTAAAAGGAAAAGGAGATATCATCAACAACTAGGATTGAAACATAGGTAGCCACAAACAAGAAGAGAATGTAAAGGCATGGGAAGACATGCTATATTCTCATACAAATAGGCAACAAGTAAATAAAAAAGGGAGTCAAGTACAACTATAATATAGTTAATCAGTAAAAAATTATCCTATATATATTTTTGTATAAAAAAGTGTAGACACGGAAAATTGACCCACTTTCAGTGGGCAATCTTCCTTAGAGCCCCTAAGAGGTCCCTAACCCTTGCCCTAGGCAAGGGTAAGCCTCTTTTCCCCCTACCTTGCCTTTCTTTAGCCTTTTTAGCGAAATCACACCCGGTTACGATGGGGCGCGATTTTGTGAAAGCGATATCGCACCCCGTCGGCACGGGGCGCGATTTTGCTATTTTAGGGTTTTAATTATTAAAACCCGGGTTTAACCTTTTTAGCGTGCTTTTGCATCGGCCTGTGTTGTTTTCCCGCTCTTTTCACCCTGATATTCATCTATAAAAGGAGGGGTTAATCTCACTCTTTCATAACAATAATGAATGATTTTTGGATACACGATTAAGCTCAAAATTCTTATGATTGACTTGTGCTCGCATTTTTACTTTCACTCTGCTTCCTGTTTCTTCTACAAGCTAACCCCGAAGTGCGAATTTTGGATTTGATCTTCTACTGCATTGATTTGGATTGTTGTGTGGTTTGGTGGATTCGTGTTGTGGTTCAAAGGAAAGAGAGTGCCCGTTTGGATACCTCGATCTCTTCTGTCTACTTCTGCGCCATCCATCAGGTTCTGCGTACTTTGTTTTCTGCATTTATTTACGTTCTGCATCTATCTTTTATTTTTTATGTGTCTGAAGTGAAATCACACCCTGTCCCAATGAGGCACGACTTCGCTAACCCTAATTTAGGGTTTTCGCTCATAGAAGTGAAATCGCGCCCCATTCTGATGGAGCACGACTTTGCCTATAGCATTATCGCACCCGCTATCTACGAGGTACGATTTTACCCAGGACTAAACTAGGGGTATCTATCAAATTTTGATTGCATGAGTATTTTCTAAATCACATCTAGGGCATGATAGCATAATCTATTTTCTATTTCTCTATTGTTGCATTGTTGTTTTATGATTAATTCTCCAAAGGTCAATTTTTGCTTTTGTTTTCAAAGGTCATCTAAAAGGACCTAGGGGGCTTGATTGCTGCACCTCCAAGCATTGTTGTACAATGGCCTAAGTAGGCCCCCTAATGCTAATCCCATTTTCAAGTGTTTCATAAGTTATCTTGCAGAAATAGGTATTTCTGATATCATTGGACAAGAGGCAGAAAAGGTTAGATCAACCACCGATCAAGATAAGTGTTCTATTTGTCCTATTGATTATAAATCTGATTTGGATATTCATTATAGGCATCTAAAAAGTGAAAAGCATATAGTGTGCATCTAGGGTTAATATTGTGCATTTACCTTGTGCCCTTGCTTTAAAGGTTTTTTGGATAAAACCCTAGGTTAGCAAGCATTCAAAGGAAGAATCATATTAGGTTAGCTCTTGTATTCTTGCATTCTATTTTCTGCATTGTCCTTTATCTTTCATAGCATAGATCTAGAAAGGCCAAACTTAGGTGATTGCTTGAAATTGAATACATCAAACTATCCCAAAATCCTGAGGACTTGGAGCGAGTCCTTAAACCATTCTTGGTGAACCCTTCCCCCTAGCACCGAGTGTAGAGAACAACATAACCCCTGCGGTTCACCCCATAAGGCTTTCTATCTTTGTGGATCCAACCTTTTTGGGAATTGTACATGGTAGGGCAGTTTTCCCCCTCTACATATTTGGTGAACCCGATGTGAACACCTCCTTTCTTTTGAAAACTCTAAGCAAGATCATTAATTCTATTTGAAAACTTTTAATAGATTAAAATCTATGTGTTAGTGTTTTTCCCTAGTTGTTTTCCACTACTACTAATGGCTCCCTTCCGTAGAAGTCAGAGGAAACAATTAGAATCTGATTATGTTCCTTTGGAAGATGATCAGATTGATAGGGAAGACCCTAATGTAGGTCTAGAAGAGCAAGAAGAGGTAGATATGGAAACTAAAACTAATCTTGATCCTTATGCTAGACCTAATGGTAGCTTTGTCTTCTCATCATTTGATCATATTTGGGAATTCATGAAAGCTCATAAGGAGAAGCTATTGGAATATGTAGAATGAGAAGCTCATCTTGAAAAAGAGGATGCTACTCCTTCTCCTCCCATTAGGTCTCCTATGCTTAATCATGATAATCCCACATCTCAACCTGTGCATCTCAGTAATCTGAAGAACCAAGTAACTTGTGCTACTACTAATACCACCAATGTTGGATGGAATCCACCTATTCCTCTAACTAGTAATGGCACCCAAAATTATTTTCAATTTCCTCCTTCATCTTCTAATGTCAACACTATTGCCTCTATTCCACCACAAGTTAATATTCCATTCTCACAAGGCACCACATATAACAATAACCTTCTCATGTCCAACCTAAGTCAAGGGAATATTGGAAACACACATAATCCAGAAATGCAGAACTTGGAAAATATAGTGAATCAGTTGGTTTCAAGGATGGATATGATTCAGCCTTCAGGGTTTACATACAGTTATAAGGAAATGTGTAGTCAGCCATTGGATCCTATTGTTGTTGCTAGACCTTATCCCAAGCATTTTCCTATGCCAGTTTTACCAATCTATAAAGGGATGGAAGATCCAATAGAGCATCTAAGAGGATTCAGGATAGCTTGCCATGATCTTGTTTATGATGATATGCTTCTATTGAAAACATTTCCAAAGAGTCTTGTTGGAGTTGCATTAGAATGGTATTATCGGTTGCCCAACTATTCTTTAAAGAGCTTTGAGAAGACTGCAGAGATGTTTGTCCATCAATTTAGTGCTTATATTGAAAAGGAAGTGACAATGAGAGACCTATATGATCTAAAGCAAAGTAAAGAAGAAAGTTTTTTAGAATTCTTAGCTCATTGGAGAAGTTTAGTTGGCCGATTAAGACAACCTATGTCTCAGAAATATATGCTTGATATATTCATTAGTAATTTGCAAGAACAAATATCTTATGCACTAGAAACTACTACTATCACATCTCTTGATCAAGCAATTGAGTTAGCAAGAAAAGTGGAACAAGCTCTCATTAGAAGAGGTCAGCTTAAGACTAAAGAAGAAAATCCTACTAAGTCTCAACATAAGAATAAGCATACATGAGGTAATAATGATAGTAGGCCTATTAATAATATCACCAATAACCTACAAAATATTGTACTTCAAAAACCTCCTCAAAGGAATTTTACCAGACTTAATATACCTATGGAAGCAATTTTGAAGCAACTATTGGAAGCTAAGGCAATTGAACTACCTCCTATAAGACAACCAGATACTACAACTCATTGGTATAAGGTAGGTCAATATTGCACATATCATAGAGTAGAAGGACATTGGACAAACTCTTGTAAGAAGTTGAAGCATGTGGTTCAAGATTTGATTGATGCAGGATGCATTGATTTAAGAAATTCCCAAACTCCAAGTAATCAGGTTCCTATTCAACAAGCTCCAACAACAAATCAAGATATGGGAATATTCAAGGATCCATTACCAAAGCATGATCAACAAGCAACCAATCAGGTGGCTCATCAAGATGATTCCTTATGCCATAGTAATGTGGTTGGTATGGTTGGGGTAACTACAAGGAAACAAGCTTAGAATCAGTAGAATTAGCAAGGACAGAGTTCAACACCACAACCTAGTTTAGTTTTAAAGGAGAATTAGAGAAAATATTCAGCTACAAGAATTCCACCTATAGTGTTGAGACCACAACCATAGATTTCATTTGATCTTCAGAAGCAGCTAGCTAATACTCCAACAAAAATATCAGTTTTAGAACTTTTGTAGACTTCTCCTGATCATAGAAATGCTTTAATGGAATTCTTAAAACAACAATCAGTTTCTTCAGACATTGCCCCTGATGCCATAGTTGATGCCATAGGTTCTTTTGGGATACATCATGTCTCATTCTCAGATGATGATAAACCTTCCTCAAACTTACATGGAGATTCATCACTTTACATCACTGCACTTATTGGGGATACCCTTATCAAGCGAGTTTTGATTGATAATGGCTCATCCCTCAACTTGTGTACATATCAATTCTTTCAAAAATTTGGATTAAAAGAGGAAGATTTAACAAAATCTGATATCATTATTAAAGCTTTCAACAATAAGTCCCAAGAGGCCTGTGGTGTCATATCTCTTCCATTAAATGTGGGGCCCAGAATATTGGATACTTTGTTTTATGTGGTGTCATTGTCCCACATCCTTTAATATTCTTCTTGGGTGACCTTGGATTCATGCAATGAAGGTCATCCCTTCTACTTTTCATCAATGTCTCAAATTTGAATTCAAGAATCAAGTTGTCACCATTCTAGGTGATCCTCGACCATTTGAATTCTGTTCAAATATAGAGTTAGCTCAATCTGAATCTTATTCTTGTCCTTCTATCTCTTCAACAATTTCTCCATGTTCCTCATCTCAAATTTTAGAGCATCTTCAAAATTTAAAAGTGAGTGAGGAACCTCTAATCAAATTTTCATCATGGGATCATGATAATCAGTTTCTTCAAGAGCCTCTTCTGGATCTAGCCAAGCTACCACCATCACCTCGAACTATGGGTTTGCCCCATAGGAAGGGTGATGTTGTACACATTGGCATGTGTACCTTTGTCTTCGGAGGGACTACCTTCGAAGAAAATATTCGTGGTAGCAACCCATCTCCTAGTGAGCGCTCTTTTGCTCAATGTTATCTCACTAATGATTATCCCCTTCCTAAGCAGATCCTATCTAGTATGGGATATGCAGGTAAAGGATTGGGACCACAACAGAAAGGTATTCAAGAACCTTTGGATGTTGAGATTTGGCTTGGGAGATGTGGTATAGGTTTTATACCTAATAAAAATCAACCTTTGCCTTTTGAGGATGATGACCATCTTATGACTTATGCAGAATATATAGAATATCAAAAGATGATAATAGCTGAAAATAAAAGTGTTAATTTTGCTTCTCCTCCAAAGCTAATGTCTTGTAATATGATTGATTCTGTTTGTTCTAAATATGACATTACTTTTGTGCGAGAGAGTGATGGATCTTTATATAATGTTTGTTTTACTAAAAAGAATGGTGTTGTTAGAAGATGTGTTGATTATCGTGCCATGGATGTCCAAAGAAGGGCCCTAGAGGAACTTTCCCATGATTTTTATCATCGATAAAATGCACTCCTTGGGGATATCTTCGATCTGACACCCCATGGCACACTCATTTATTTTAATAATATGAATGGTGCATTTAGAGTTTGCATTGATTTCAATTCTGTATATAATAAAAAAATATCATGTAGTTGCATTTGCATTTCCATTGCATCCACCTGCTTGCTCATATTGCATTATTTCTTGTCATCCTTGCATGATTTCTTGACATCTAAAGAACACCTTGCATGTTTGCCTATCATAATTGCATGATTGATTGTTCATGACTACTTGCTCATATAGATTTTTGAGGATTTTACGATAATGGCATGTGATGATACCTAGTTAGGTCATAGCTCACATGCATTGCACTTCTCACTAGGACTCTGATGCCTAGAAAGATCCCCCTAGGGACTTCTCCCTTCTTTCTTCTTATGATTGCTTCTTCTCCTTCTCTCAATTTATTTATCATGATAATGCTTTCATTCACAAAGTCTTTTTAAGATCCCTATCTGGGATAGCACTTGCATACTATTTATCTACATATTACACCCCACATGGGATACTTATACATCCTAGTGGGTATTACATTGTCTATGATCTTCTATCGGGTCATACTCTCTTTTGACTTAGTAGGCTTAACACCCCATTATAGGATAAGCTCCTTGGTTAGTTTAGTAGACCTCAGCATACATCCTAGTGGGTAAATACCTCATAGCAATCAATAAGGGAGCAACCACCCATAGCGGGTCAAACTCCACACATATTTTTACACTACTACAAGTGCTAAACCTATAGCGGGTCTAGCTCTCTTTCTAAAATGATCTATGGTATCTAACTACACTGGTTCCTCATAACCTACGCTAGTTCCATGCTATGGGTCATTAGTTCTTCTCCTTTTCATATGGTTGACCTTTGGATTTTCTTCTTCTTCTTCTTCTTCTTCTTCCTCTCTTCTCTCTTCTCTTCTTTCTTCTCCTTCTTTATTTTTTTTTATTGTCTCCTTCATCCTTCTCCTTCTTCTCATTTCTTTCCTTTTGCATCCATCCATTTTCATATAGTTTGCATTAAGATAGTTTGCATACATGAAAACACATAAATAAAAACATATTACACATACAATAAAACAACAAAAGTAACTATATATTACTTGAGAGAAAAAGAGTACATCATCCCCATGTCAGGTTGGTGTACCACAATCTAGACTCGGTACACTCAACCTAGGGATGCACACCACAATCCAAAAATTGGTGCATCATCTCGATCCCTAGTCCTCTCTCTCTCCTAGCTTCGAGAGCCAACTCCCTCTGGTCCACCCTAAGGAGGAGGCAACCTAGGCTGTGACATGGACTACCATGATATCGATGTCATCCATGATTGAGACTATGATCTGCTTATTGATTATAGGGATGGAGGAAGTGGTATCCTCTGACCTGGTGGGATAGCTATGTAGTAAGCCATCTCATAAAATATAGCCCATTGAAGGGTTATCTCCAACCTCTCTCCCATCCATTATAGCTCCACCTAAAGAAGTTGCACTACACCTCCTACCTGGCTGCTCTCAATAATAGCCATCCCCTCTACCCTAGATCTCTAGTGCTCTCCATCTAGATGAGCCATCTCTCCTTGGAGTCAGTTGGTCTCTACCTAAGCTACATCCCTCTCAGCCTCTATGGTGCTCAATGAACTTCATAGTTCCCCTAGCCTCTTGGCCCTATCCTCCTGGACCTGGGCCATCTGGATCTATAGAGAGGCTACCTATGCTCATAGCTCCTCTATCTCCCTCCTCTCCTAGCTCTCACTAGCCACTATTATAGATGTGGAGGCCTCTCCAGGATATTTGATCTATGGCCTCCCTATCTGTGGGGGCATACCTCACCCCCTCTCCTATCCCTACCACCTGGATGGCCTCCTCTACCACCAAGATCTGAACATGAGTTGATATCTATCTCAGAGTGGTGGGATTCTATTGTGCCCTCTCTATGGCTCGATGAGCTACCTCTCAGAATGCTCATTGCATGCCTGGGTCCATCACCTGGTACCTCTGTATCGGTACTAGTAAGGAGATCCTTTGGGGCATAACTCCTCTATACCATCGCCTATACTCGATAACCACTCCTGCATCATCTACCCTCAGGTCGACATAAGGAGGATCATCTATATCCTCCTTGACCCATCTAGTGAGGTCTGGCTCATCTCCTACCCCTACTGGGTCCTGGGTCACCCTTCGGTACTAGTAGTCCCCTAGGTTTGGGACTCCTTGTAAAATCTCATGCTATCAAAGGACTCGATCAAATATGAAGACCTTTAGCTCCCCCTTCTCTGATCATAGCCACCTGATCCTCCATACCCTAGCTAGCTCTATCCTATCCTCAGCCCACCTAGGGTGAAGCCACCATGGCCTCCATATGATCTTCACCTCTTAAAGCTCATCAATCACCCACCTTGCTAGTGGTAGGTTCCCTACATAGGCCCTCATGGTCCTCTCTAGGGACCTCGACCACCTGTATGCTGTTGGCCACTCTAGGATAGGTAGTGGGCCTAGTAGTGCCTCCGATATTCGTACCATGATGTGCTCCCAACACCACACCTAGAGCAATATCGTACATACCAACCCTATACATCGCTTATACATGATGTTGTACAACATCCTGTATAGGTGGGCCAACACATATGGGCCCCATGCGAATCGAACCTCCTGATCATGCATGTCTACCACTACTCCCACCATCACCCATGGTAAGTGCCACCTACTGGTATGGCACATCAGTAGCCCAACCACAACCCCATAGAGCACGATGGTCAGAGGATCTACCCCATAGCGACCCACTAGATCATCGACTGATATGGTGCTCTCTCACACCTGGTGGGTAAAACCTATCGAGAATCATTGTAGTGTGGCCACTCATCCTCATGCTCTATAAACTATTGTCCCTCTGATAGGGATCTATAAGATCTACCACACATCCTCTAGTGTGATGGTGAGCTCTCTTATGGGTAACCAAAAAGTAGAGGACTCTGGGTACCACCTCTCTACTAGGGCTATCAACATAGCCCTATCTATCTCAATGTGAGGCATCCTCACTAGGTGGTCTAGCCCCACCACCTCTAGTCGATCCCTCCTCACCTATCCTAGTGCATTCATCTCTATCGCTAGAGCTCCTACCCTCCACTCTCGACTCTCGAGGATACCTAGCTGCATCCACAGATAAATAAAATCAAATCAGTTTCATAAATAAAAATAAAAATAATAAAATCTATAATTTCAAATCAAAACACAAATATTGATCACAATTTTTGTACTTCATAGTTGCTTGTTCTTTCCTCTTTCTCCTCCTGTGTTTGTTTTTGCTTTTCTTTTCTTCTTTTTTTAGTTTTTGGTGAAATTGCACCCTCCATTTTAGGAGGCATGATTTTATCGCATTTCACTTAAAATTAAATCACAACTGGACTGTGAAATCATGCTCGGGTCGAGCACAAATTTCACCATAAAAAATGATGAAATTCCCTAGATTCTACCCTCAAAATTCATGAAAAATAGAGAAAAATTTGCATTAGGGGGAGGAATTTGGTACTTACCCACTCTCGTGCCCCGACTTCACCCCTCATGACCATTGCTCGATGAACTGGTAACACCATTTCTTTTTCTTCTCAAAGCCCTTTCTCTATCAGTGTGTGGTGAAAATTAATTAGGGTCTTACCCTTTTTCACCCTTTTTAAACTCTGTTTGTTACCCTTGTTTTCTCTAGTTTTCATTCTTTCTCTCTCTTTCTTCTTCTACATCAGTTCTTTCAAGTTTTTATGAGATATGTCATCTTCATAAAAACTCGAGGGGGCACCCTAGCCTATAGAGGCATTAATGTCCCTAATGCCTCGATTTGCATGTAAAATAAGAAAGTGTCTAGAATGACACCATTTTTGCACCACCCCTTTCTTCTAAAATGGCCATCCCATTTTTTCTTGTTGTCTTCTTCCAGTGAGTGTGCCTACATCCTTTCTTTGATGCATTTACTTGGCCTTAAATGCATCAAAGAGGGGGGCAATATCGGTCTTCCTTAGAGCCCCTAAGAGGTCCCTAACCCTTGCCTTAGACAAGGGTAAGCCTCTTTTCCCCTACCTTGCCTTCTTTAGCCTTTTTAGAGAAATCGCACCCCATCGACATGGGGTATGATTTTGCTATTTTAGGGTTTTAATTATTAAAACCCAGGTTTAAACCTTTTTAGCATGCTTTGCATCGGCCTGTGTTGTTTTCCCGCTCTTTTCACCTCGATATTCATCTATAAAAGGAGGGGTTAATCTCACTCTTTCATAAAAATAATTTTGATTTTGGGATACATGATTAAGCTCAAAATTCTTATGATTGACTTGTGCTCACATTTTTACTTTCGCTCTGCTTCTTGTTTCTTCTACAAGCTAACCTCAAAGTGCAAATTTTGGATTTGATCTTCTGCTGCATTGATTTGGATTGTTGTGTGGTTTGGTGGATTCGTGTTGTGGTTCGGAAGGAAAGAGAGTGCCCATTTGGATACCTCGATCTCTTCTGTCTACTTTTGCACCATCCATCAGGTTCTGCGTACTTTGTTTTTTGCATTTATTTACGTTCTACATCTATCTTTTATTTTTCGTGTGTCTGAAGCGAAATCATGCCCTATCCCGATGAGGCACGACTTTGCTAACCCTAATTTAGGGTTTTTGCTCACAGAAGCGAAATCGTGCCCCATTCTGATGGAGCATGACTTCGCCTGTAGCGTTATCGCACTCGCTATCTACGAGGCACGATTTTTCCCAGGACTGAACTAGGGGTATTTGTCAAATTCTGATTGCATGAGTATTTTCTAAATCACATCTAGGGCATGATAGCATAATCTATTTTCTGTTTCTCTATTGTTGCATTGTTGTTTTATGATTAATTCTCCAAAGGTCAATTTTTGCTTTTGTTTTCAAAGGTCATCTAAAAGGACCTAGGGGGCTTGACTGCTGCGCCTCCAAGCATTGTTGTACAGTGGCCTAAGCAGGCCCCCTAATGCTAATCCCATTTTCAAGTGTTTCATAAGTTATCTTGCAGAAATAGGTATTTTTGATATCATTGGACAAGAGGCAGAAAAGGTTAGATCAACCACCGGTCAAGATAAGTGTTCTATTTGTCCTATTGATTATAAATATGATTTGGATATCCATTATAGGCATCTAAAAAGTGAAAAGCATATAGTGTGCATCTAGGGTTAATATTGTGCATTTACCTTGTGCCCTTGCTTTAAAGGTTTTCTGGATAAAACCCTAGGTTAGCAAGCATTCAAAGGAAGAATCATATTAGGTTAGCTCTTGTATTCTTGCATTCTATTTTCTGCATTGTCCTTTATCTTTCATAGCATAGATCTAGAAAGGCCAAACTTAGGTGATTGCTTGAAATTGAATACATCAAACTATCCCAAAATCCTGAGGACTTGGAGCGAGTCCTTAAACCATTCTTGGTGAACCCTTCCCCCTAGCACCGAGTGTAGAGAACAACACAACCCCCGTGGTTCACCCCATAAGGCTTTCTATCTTTGTGGATCCAACCTTTTTGGGAATTGTACATGGTAGGGCAGTTTCTCCCTCTACACGAAGTAAAGCTACTTCAGTGAATAACTTGAAATATAGTCAAGACATATAAGTGTAGCAAAAGTTTGGCAAAATAGATAAAGTTATCTTAAATATTTTTACAACATGACCATCACCATTTTATGAGTAAAACTAAAAATAGTTCAGGCATAGTCAAATCAAGATAAGGTTCATATGAACAATATCACACATCACACTAAACTTGATATGGTGGCAGATACACAATAAGTAGATTAAAATGAAGAAACTTAGCTGGTAGGAAGAAGGATGTGAATAGAAAGTTCACATAAAATTAGATCTTTGAGAAAAGCACTTCACTAGGAGGACACAATCCTATAATAATTGTAGAATTACCAACTAGAAAGACTATCACTCAATACGTTTTTTTATATAAGGATGGTAATTCATTCAAAACCAGAAGATAACATCTCACAACATGGGTATGAGTTTGAGAGTGCAAGCAAAGACTCCGATGGTGGTGAGTGATCAACAAAAAATATTCTTGCTACATTGTGTAAAGTAGAGAAAGAAACATAGAAACAATGAACTTTGACCTCTAAGCATCTGGAATATTCACTCAACGCATCTTGTTTGCACTTGAAGCATCTATTAGTTGTAGTGAAGTATACTCATGGGAATACAATTTTATGGGGGTGTCATATGATCCAAACCCCCCTTTTTAGTATGACCCCCATATTTTCTTTTCTTTCGTCTTATTATAATACCACTTCTATTGTTCATCCATTTTTTATTTCATATAATGTTTTATCCCTATCCTTTACTTCAACTGTTTTCCTCCTTACCACAAATTTTTGCTAATTTAGTGCGTATACCTCTTCATAAATAACTATATTCCACTTTCTATGATCCCTACCTCCCCATTGTTTCTTAGTTCACCTTTTAGATCTTTAGCACTTCTTCTTCTTTTTCACAAAGTGCTAAGTTTAAAAGAAGACTATCATAGATGCCAAACATATAGGCCAAAATTTTGATCATGCTGCAAATATAAGAAAGTATTTTTTTAAAAGTTGTAAAATTTATTAAAGACCATGAAACCACTAAAATATCAAGGAACCATATGCTGAGCTAATGAACCACTACAAAAAAATATAATAGAGGGACATGATCTAAGGTCCATATTTAGCACAACTATAGCCTACTAGAAAATCTAATGATCAAAAGGAAACCGAGTATAAAATTCTTGAAGAGATAGTTCAAGACAACTATATTTCAAGTTGTAAACCATAAAAAATATCAATGGTTTAGATGTAGCTAGATGGAGCAACCAGATGGAACTAGTTATAGTAGAACATGGCAAATTCAAATTATAAATATAGGTCGTATCAGTCAAAATAAATACCAAGTTTTGCATAGCCAATTTTTACTAGAGATATACTAGGCTATATTTTTCTTGTCAGTTGTATCTTTTTTTGTGTCTTGTCTCCCATATCCATCCCATATTCTTCTCTGTAATTGTGTAGTTCTTGATCAAGAAGCATTCGATTTGCCAAGATTATTTTTAGAGATTGGATCAGAAGCTAGGAGGATCTTTATTACATGATTTGAATGAAGAATCAAGGGTTTATGTTACACTATTTGAACCAAAAATTCCCTTTGTATACATTTGATGAGATCTAAGCCACTCCAACTAGACTCAAGTTGTAATTACATTATGATATTAATACAAATATTGCTTCCATATTTGAGAAATTCTTTTGTTAATTAAGTGTGTGTCACATATACATATTACATTATTTGAATGTGTGAATGTCATATTATTTCACTAGTAAAATCCAATTATGTTTATTATATTATTTGAATGAATGTAATTGACCCAGTTTCTTCTTTCCCCTTCTTTTTCATTAAATCATTGATATCTTTGCTACAATTGCATAATGGACAAGGCACTGATCTACTAATAGAGTTTTAATTAATGGGTTTTTTAGATCTTGGTCAAATAATGAATGTTTTACATTTATTTTGTTATTTGGTTGAGCATAATTAAATTTTAGCATAAGCTCCATTTAGGATTTCCTAACTTAGTATGTAAGAAGTCATCATATAATTCTTTCTTGAGTTAAAGAGGTGGATCCACCAAAGTCCACAGTGCTGATTAGATTCCGAAATTTTTGTGAAGTGACAACTTCAAAGGGTCACAAAAATTTTCTCCAATGGTTTTTGAAGTTGTTGTCGAGGACTCTGAAATACAACATCGAGAAATTTAATTTAATTTTTATGTTTTTTCTTCCCCGTTTTAAATTTTCAAAATTCAAAAACCAATGGTCATGGATTTTGTCAGTTATTTGGGTTTTTCTACCATTCTTAAACCATAATTACTTTTATCCCTTGAAGTGAAATTAATGAGAATTGAGAGATACGAAGCCAAGAAATCTTGGACAGTGAGTGATTTTTTATTTCTTGCACATTTGCGCTAGCAACTCCAACCCGATCATACCTAAAATTTAAATCTTGAAGAAATAATAAAGTGCTTGATCTGGTGTCTACGAGAAGAAGAAATAATGATCTACATCTTGAACTTAAAAATCTAGAGGTATTTTTTAAATCTCATAGAAAACCATCTATATTTTTTAATTCTATTAGTCCAAATTTAAGTTAGATCTCTTCTAGTATTAGTCCTAGCATTAGTTCTTCTCCTTTCCCTATTTCTAGCACCCTAGTAGCAAACATGGCTAATCCTCACCAAAAATAAAATATCAATCAGAGGAGGGCCAATAAATATAAACCTTTTGTCTTACACCCAAATATGAATCCCCTTCCTAGTAAATACAATAAGTACTTACAAAAATTCCAAGGGAATACCTCTATAATCGATGAAGATCATCTCAAATATTTTTAATGCAATTGATAATATAGAAGTCGATGAAGAAGATGTAGTCCTCAAGATGTTATTTTAGAACCTAGTGAAATATGCTTATGAATGGTTTAAAAAAATTCAAAATGGATCCATAACTAATGTTGAAGCCATGGAACAATCATTTCTTAGAAAATATGGAGACAGAAAGAATGAATAGTCTTTGTTGACTGAATTGACTACTATGAAAAAGAAAGAAAATGAATCAATAGAAGATTTTAATAAAAGATTCATTAAAATTAAAAATAATATTCTTGTTGGTTTGAGACCTAATGATAGCCAGTCCATTTTATTTTATAAAAATGCTTTCCCTGGATAATTCAATTATGAGTTAAGGTAAGTAAACACCATTAACGAGTGCATGGATAAAGCTATTCAAATAGAAAGGAATATGGTTGATAGTGGAAAGATGAATCCATATTATTTAGAGTTTTATCTACTTGAGAGGAAACCTAAAAAGGTAGGGTTCACTATGCTTAAGAATACTGAACAAGATCCCATGGATAAGATAACTAGCCAACTAAGTTCAATGTCTGAAATGTTCAATACCATGAACAATAGATTGGCTAGAATAGAAAGAGAAAAGAAAAATAATCTTGAGTCTTCACAACCTCAAAATGACAATAAGCCTCCCTTCAAAAGAAATTTCAATAGAAATTAGAATAACAATGGTGTTGAGGAAGGAAATAAGAATAGGAATGGTGGTAATAATTGGAAAAAGAAATAATTTCAAAAAGACTTAGATGTTTTCCCCAACCCTATTCCATATTCTATTGTAGCTTCAAAGTTTTCATTTTACTAGTCTACTTGTGATTCTCCTCATAATTATGCTAATTGTGCAATTTACTTAAGTCTAAATTCTAACATTGATCTAGAATAAGAGTCCGAAGATGACATCAGGGTCAACTTATGTTGGAATCAAGAAGATGAAACTAGAGAATTGTAATTTTAAAAAAATATGGACCAATATGCTACAAAACATCAACAGAGAGCTCTAGTACTTGAGAATGTAGAGATTATATAGAGGTCACAAAACACAAGGTTTGAAAGAAAGAATCAAGGAAAACTTGCACCCATAGCAGAAGAGATTGGACAACTAGAAAAAATTCATACCATCATTTTGAGAAATAGGACAATAGGAAACAAAGTTGATAAAAAGTCTACTAATAGAAAAGGAGGGAAAACGAATCAAAATAATTTTTTTCATAAAGATACTAATATAGAAGAAGATATTCAAAAACAACAAAATGAAGTATTGAAACAAGAATATGGGAAAATAATGGATATCAAGAAATATGAATTTGATGTTGGATTAGAGATTTCCAAGCAAAAAGTTAATATTACCTTTGGAGAATTAATGACTATTCCTAAGTATAGAGATCATGTCTATAAGGCTTTTGGGTTAATTGACCAGTCATAAGAACATACATATAGTTCCTTAAGGCCAAAAAGTCATGCAGTTAGATATTCGTCTTTAGTGAGGTCATTTTATATATCTTTGAGATATACTTTAAATTTTTGTGATGAGTATGTTATTCATAATTGTATGTTGGATAGTGGATCTTCTCACAATATAATACTAAAATAAGTAGCAGACCAATTAGGTTTGACTTGTACAAAAGAGTGCTTCCCAATTTCTATTATGGATAGTAGACAAGTACCATGTGTAGGTGTCATAACTAAACTACTTATTTATTTAGACCAATATCCCAAGAAAGGTATAGTTATGGATGTTGTAGTTGTAGATGTAGATATTTTCTTCTCTCTATTTCTATGTAGACATTGGGTTGAACAATTGGGAGGCTCAATCCAATTAGATTGGTCTTATGCAACCATCCCTTTACAAGGAAAAGAAAAGGCTACCTTGAGGAGGGAACCTTTTAACAAATACTCTATAAAATTGAAGAAATATGACAACAGTATGGTCAACCTTGTAAAGTATATTGAAGAGAAGGAGATGGAAGTCTATTTTGTCTAGCACTCATCTTTCTTTGTAGAAGTCCTTGATGCTAAAAATATAGATCCAAAATTTAAAATGAAAGCTAACATTGAATCTAATAGGATTTTGACCACTGAATTATGGACTATATTTTGATGGTGTAAAATCACAAATTGGGGTTAGAGCGAGAGTGAATCTAACTGATATAAATGGAAAATATCTTGGTATCCCATACAAAATTGAATTTCCATATACAAATAATGTTGTAGACTATGAGACTGTTATTAAGACTCAAAAAAACTAAAGAATTGGATATTAATTATCTAACAATCAATGGAGACGTAGAGCTCATAATACAACAAATCAAAGGTAAATATCAGACTAAACATCCTAGATTGAAGCAATATAAATAGGTTGTACTTAATGAGATTGATAAGTTCAAAGCATTCAATTTATAGTACATACCCAGAGAACATAATCATATAGCCAACTTGTTAGTAGTAAACGCTTTTGGTGTAGATTGTACAAAGATAGATACTACATATATGGATAGGTTTCCCACTATATCTGTCTATAAGCCTTCCATTTTGGACAATGTTGTTTATTTACAAGTTTTTAGGATATTGTACATATCAATGACTTCATGACTCTTCAAAATGAGTTTTCTGCGATTATATATGATGATCAAGATGAGGAAAAATTAAAAGATATTATTGGAGAACCAAATGAATTCATAAAATTAAAAAAACATTAGAATCCCTAGAGGATTAGTATCTTTAGAGATTGTGTTTGATGATTTTTATAGAGCCTACAAGCCACTTTTTTTGGAATCAGAATAAAAACATATAAATATTGGAATAGTGGAAGAACCTAAGATGATCAAGATTAATAAGTCTTTGTTAGGAAAGGAAAGATAAAAATATATTAGTTTTCTAAAGAAAAACAAAGATGTTTTTGCTTGGAGTTATGAGGATTTAAGAACATTTAATATTAAGGTGATGAATCACATCATTCCCTTTAAGGAAGATGCCAAACATTTAGGCAAAAACAAATAAAGTTTAACCCTACCTTGCATCTAGTTATGCAAGAAAAGTTTAGAAGTTGCTAGATGCCAAGATAATTAGTAAAGTGATATTTTCTTCTTGGATTGCCAGCTTAGTACCAGTGAGGAAGAAAATTGGGGATATCAGGCTTTGTGTTGATTTCAAAAATTTAAATAAGAGTTCATTAAAATATAAATACCCTTTTCCCAACATGGAGCAACTACTTTAGGCAGTGGTTGGGGCATAAATAATATCTTTGTTGGATGGCTTCTTAGGTTATAACCAGATTTTAGTTAATCCAAAATATAGGTACAAAATAAATTTTACTACACCTTAGGGTACCTTTGAATATCTCTGAATGCCTTTTAGATTAATGAATGTTGGGGAAAATTTTTAGAGGGCTATGGACTTTGCTTTTAAATAATTAATGTTTGAAATAGTGGTGGTCTACCTAGATGAAATCATAGTATTTTCCAAGTCCCTTGAATATCATTTCATGCACTTGACCAAAGTGTTTGATAGATGCAAAGAATTTGGCATATCTCTAAATCCTAAGAAGTATGTATTTGGAGCCACATAGGGAAAATTACTTGGGCATGTTGTTTCCAAATAAGGTATAAGTATTGACCCCCAAAGAGTAGAGGCAATCTCTAAAATCCCTCCCCCCAAGAATCTAAAAGGGGTACATTCATTCTTTGGTAAGATTAATTTTTTTAGGAGGTTTGTTCCTGATTTTGCTAAGATTTCTAAGCCCATAAATGACATGATCAAGAAATATGGGGAGATAAAGTGGATTGAAGAAAAAACCAAAACATTCCAAAGAATTAAAAAGGCTATCATTGAAGCCCCAATGTTGACTTATCTTGACTATTCCAGAGCATTCAATATATTTTCATTTGCTTTTGAACATACCATTGTTGCAGTATTATCTCAAAAGGATGATGAAAAAATAAAAAATCAAATGCCTTTATGAGTGTAGGATTGAAAGGTGCTTAGATAAAGTACACACTGATAGAGAAGCAAGCTTATGCTTTGATTAAAGTCCTAGATCAATTTAAAAGTATTTTTGGATCTAATAAGGTCATGGATTACATCCCTCATATAACAGTCAAAGATGTATTTACTCAGCCTGAACCCTCAGGTAAGTCTACTAGATGGATGGTAAAATTATTACAATATGATGTTGAATTTAAATCCATTTATATTTTTAGGGGACAAGGATTGGCTAAATACATGGCCAATAAAGAAGAAAAAATCATGGATACCATTGTAACAATTGATGAAAAGCATCAAGCCAAAATGGCTTATAATTCTGACTGCAAATGGTATGATGATATAAATTACTATATTCAAAATTTATCCTTCCCCAAGGATATGCCAAAGAGTAAAAGGAGATCAGTTAAGAAACTAACCCAAAAATATCATTTTTAGGATGGCAGGTTATATTGGATGCATCCAGATGGAATATTGTTGTTGTGTCTTTGAGAAAAAACTCCCTTATATTTTCAAAGAGTATCACTCTGGTTTTTACGAGGGTCACTTTACCCTTAAGGCAAAAATCCATAAGATTATGAGAGCTAGATACTATTGGCCTTCTTTATTCAAATAAGTCTACTAGTTTGTGAGGGGTTTCTATAATTGCTAAATATTTGTGGGTTTAAAAAACTTACCTGCCAAAAACTTAAAAAATCATGGATACCATTGTAACAATTGATGAAAAGCATCAAGCCAAAATGGCTTATAATTATGACTGCAAATGGTATGATGATATAAATTACTATCTTCAAAATTTATCCTTCCCCAAGGATATGCCAAAGAGTAAAAGGAGATCAGTTAAGAAACTAACCCAAAAATATCATTTTTAGGATGGCAGGTTATATTGGATGCATCCAGATGGAATATTGTTGTTGTGTGTCTTTGAGAAAAAACTCCCTTATATTTTCAAAGAGTATCACTCTGGTTTTTACGGGGGTCACTTTACCCTTAAGGCAAAAATCCATAATATTATGAGAGCTAGATACTATTGGCCTTCTTTATTCAAATAAGTCTACTAGTTTGTGAGGGGTTTCTATAATTACTAAATATTTGTGGGTTTAAAAAACTTACCTGCCATGCCTCTAAAGCCTGTAGTGGTTGAAGATCCCTTTACTTAGTGGGGATTAGATCTTATTAGGGAGATAAATCCAAATTCTATTGGTGGTCATAGGTGGATCATTACAGCTACAAAATATTTCACTAAGTGGGTAGAAGCAACACCTCTTAAGAAATCAACCACAAAAGTAGTAATCAAGTTTATTGAAGAGAATATTTTGACAAGATTTGGGATCCCTAAGAAGATAGTCACTAATAATGGAAACTACTTCACTTATTTTGAAATGATTAAATTTTGTGCTAAATATGGCATAGAACTTTCTCATTTCACCAATTATTATTCTCAAGGAAATGGTCTAGTAGAATCTTCAAATAAAAATTTGATTACTAGGATCAAAAGAGCACTAGGAAAAAACAAAAGAAGTTGGGATTATGAGCTAAAATTTGCTCTATGGGTAGACATAATCTCTATTAATAAGAGTACAAAAAAACCCCCATATGAGCTAGTGTATGATAAAATTTCCTTGGATTCCCCCTCAATTGGAAAACCATACTCTATCTCTCCTATTTCCAGATCATGATAAGCCATATACTCTTCAAAGAAGGCTAGATCAGATTGTGTAGTTACAAGAGAATAGAAGGGATGCATTACTAGAAATAAAAATGCAAGCTCAAAGAACAACACAATTTTTTAATAATAAATACAAGGGTAAACGTTTTCAAGAAGGTGATATAGTGCTTTATTGGAACCCCAAAAATGATGAGCATGGGAAGAAAGAAAAACTAGAGCCCAAATGGCTTGGCCCTTATCAAATTTCTCAAAATATTGGTCAACATACTTACAGGTTGCAGACCTTGGATGTTAAGAGATTCTCAATTCCTACCAATGGTCAGCACCTGAAGATCTACCATTATGCTTCAGAGCCAAGTAAGGTATGATAAAAAACATTAAAAAAATAAAAGAAAATAAAAGAAAAAGTGTGTGTGAATGTGTGTTTCTTTTCAGTCATTTTATTCTCATAGGTCTAGGGCATAGGTATAGATCATTAAGTATTTGTGTAATTGCTATTACATCATTATCTTAGCTTAGGTTAGTTAATTAGATAAATTTGGTATTCCTAGTTGCATCAAATAATTTGTCTACACCTATCCCAATTAGAGCCAATGTTGGATATATAAAATCTAGCATAATGTATACCCCTAGTTTTTAAAATTCAATATATCTCATTGGGTTTATAAGCCTAGTCCATATAATGACTGAGTATATATTAAGTATAAATTACCCATTAGTCTATGGTATTTGAAGATGAAAATTGCATGTTATTGACCTGGGAAACAACATTGAACCATGGGAAGGAGCTTATTTTAGAGGAATCGAACATGGAAGCAGTCAATATGCGGAGCTATCACCCCTCTTCTTTCATTGCTCAGATCTTGGACCTCTCGACTCATCTATTATACTTGGGGCTTGTTATTAATAAGGCTCTATTTTAAGCTCACCTCTCAAATATAATAAAGATACTGTAGAACCTTCAATTCTAAGTAGCAGTGGTGCTCAATACTCTACCCTGAATACTCTACTCTATTTATCCATCTCTTAAAGTTCCTGGATGGTTGCTAAAGAACTCTACGTGCATCGCGCCATTTTAAAATAGAGGGCTCAAAGGACAGGCTTACCTCAAGAGGTCCTCTCTATCTATACTCAAGAGGTCCTCTCTATCTATAATTGAGTGGTGTTTTCAATCTTAAGGGCTTACCTCACCTTAAAAATCATTAAGGTCATGGAGAAGTGGAGAGGGCCGGGAGAAGACTGTCATGTAACGGGAGGGCTACTCCGCTCGGAACACAGGGCAGGGCCTCTTGAGATAGGGATAGATTGGTTATTCCCTCCGCAGCATCCTTTATTTATTAGAGAGCTCCGGCGGCAGCTTATAGATAGAGAGCGCTTCGAATGAGACCGCGGCAGCTTATAGATAGAGAGCGCTTCAAATGAGGAGGGAGGTTTCGCTAGTGATCCATTTTTTATGTTCATGCATACAAGTCTAGTGCAACTTTAATGTTCGGTTGTGATGATACGAGTATAGAGAGATGCTCTCCAATAGATAGAAGTGCATGTCCGGGTAGAGAGATGATGATGGTAATCGATCAATCAATAGTAGGCGCTGATTGGCCGACCGTCGACCTCCTTCGCAGTGGGCCCTTAGAATTAAAAGCACCTGCTGAACCTTTATATAGAGGGGACCTCCATTTAAGAGCTGGTTCGCATTCCCCTCCTTCCAATCCTCACGAACGAAGCTTGAATAAGGATAGAGAGCACCTTCACTCTTAAGGGCCCTTTTTGAAATATAGAGGGTGCCCCGCCCCTTTAAAAATAGAGGGGAATAAATTCATAGAGGGACTTTTCGGTTAAACCCCATGTTTTAAAAAGGGCCTTTTAAAAGCTATCTATCTGGGGATAGAATTCCATTCTTTCTTCTTTCCATGAGAAGAAAGCGCCCTCTTAAAAAGCTCTTAAATGGCAAAGGCCTCCTCTTAAAAGGCTTGGATAAGCACTCGCTTACCCTCCCCCCCACTATTCAAAAGGTTCAAAAGGAGATTAATGCCAGAATAAGGCCTTCTGGATACAACTGGTATACGAGTGATTCACGCTAGCGAGGCATAGGACGGGCTTTATTTATTTATTCAAATTTTAGCTAAATTAAATTAAATTAAATTGCCCCCATGTTTAAAAGGGTGAGAAAGCCTTCTCTTCTTAAAGTGGGCATGGCTCTCTCCTCTCCTTCAACAAGGGCAAGGGCCCTTTTAAACCCCTTTTGAGTTGATTTGAGCCCTTTCAAATTAAACCTCTTTTGAGTTGAGTTGAGCCCTTTCAAATCAAATAAAACCCCTTTTGAGTTGAGCAAGGGTCCTTTTAAAAGCTAAAAGTGCCCACATTTTGAGTGTATACCCGGGCCTTTTAAAATGGTGGGGATGCGGGATTCTTAAAGTTGTTAATACATATATAAGGGAATGGCCTCCCTCAATATATTTTACAATATTTTGGGCTTTCCTTCTCTATTTTGGTCTTAGAAAGTCTTAAATCCATATGTAAATATCTGTACCTTGTAATAAATTTCTATATGTATCTCTATATTACTTTCACTACCCTGCCCTGTTTTAAAAAGCCCTTTAAAAGCAAGTCGAGGGGAGAGGTTAGCCTTGAATTTAAAATTGTAGGGGAGGGGAGAGGATATAAATTTAAATTAAAATAGAGAGTGAGTAGGGATTTTAATTTAATAAGGGTTTTGGGAGTCACTCATTCATTAGGGCCGATCGTATCACAACCTTCCACATCATAGGTCTCGCCCCATCTCATAATCTAATATGAAACATCCATCTTATATGATGAATATGAAGTAATTCTAAGCGAATAAGGTACTTGGATACCTACCCATTCAAACATTGCTAGAGATGCTGAGGAAATAATAGTATCTTGAAAGGCTTCCTTTAGTTATCCCGTGCTCTTCTCTTTAAATAGAGAGGAGAGGATCCGGTTTTAAGAGCTTTCTTTAAAACTGAAAAGGTTTAAAAACTGTTATTTTAAAATCTTTTAGTCATTAGGTTAGCTCTTATTTTTCTTAATAGCCCATGTTCAATACTTAGTTTTATTTTCTTTAAAGGTCTAAGTCCAATAGGAGCACCATAATACTTTTACGTTTAATTTACTCATTTTTCTAAAGTCCTACCCGATAGGAATGTTATAAAAAAATAATAATTTGACTCATGTTTTCCTCATGCATAAATCCAAGTTCATCTATTTTGTCTCATTTGATTCCCCCTCCATTAAATCTTATACACCTTCTCTCATCCCGTATGATTCATGGTAGTCCAAAAATTCATAAACTTACTCGAGTCATCCAAAGTTGCTCTCCTAATGTCTTCCCCTATCAAGAACCCCCTATGATTACGAAAGTTTCAAGGCCTCTTATATACAAATATTAAGTCCACCCCTTGATACCATTTAAATACGTTAACCTTTCAAAAATCATATCCATAGGTTAGGCCTTTCAAAATAAATATTTTCTAAAGTATGCGTTAATCAAAGTTGTAAATAAACCTAAGTGTAGATTCCCTTTTGACAAGTCAAAACACTTAGATTCCATTAAAATCTATGACCTGCTCGGATTCCATTATTGAGATTAAATCCTATCCATTAAAACCTCATTAAATGATTCTCTGCTCCATTATCTTCATTTAAAAATTAATGATCCACATTCCTCCTCACATCATTAACTAAGCTGAGCCATTGATCTATCCCCATCTAAAAATTAAAGTCTTCAAAATAGAGAAGTGAACAACCTACATTCATCATGTCAGGAGAAATATATGGTTCACAATTGGTGGTAAATAGAGACAAAAGCCCCTTGATCAGACTTATCATAAGATGTGCGTTCCACATTGCCTCATTGTAAAAAAACTAGTGGTCCACATTACTCATCAAAAAAGGTGATATAAGTCTTAAAAGAATAGATGGTCTGCATTGCTTTGGAAAATTCAAATCAAAGATCGTGGTTCATTCAAAGATAAAAAAGCTAATTGGCTTGGTAGACTTAGAAAAGTCAAAAGAAAAGATCTACCAGATCATGCTGCTCCACATCAACAGGAATCAACATATCACATTCATAGTAAAAATTCAGCATTATCCGTGAATGACCATGTGTACTCCACTTACTCTTTTCCTAGAGCATGTTCAAATGAACAGTCTAGAACCATCTCTAATTTTTCAAGAAGATCTATGGTCTGTATTTTTTGTCAATTAAAGACAAAATACTTTGACTAGACTTGTCAAAAAATAGATGGCTTGCATTGATCCACTATTAGAAGATGAACACTTCATGTTTGTTGATGAATAAAGATATAAATTCCTTGGCTAGACTTGTCAGAATAGATTCGTGACTTGCATTACCCTGTTGTTAGGACAATAAGTGGCCCACATTGCTCGATGAAAAGTGCCTTGCGTATTTGGAAAATGAATGATCTAAACTATTATGGGACCTCCAGATAAAAAAATACCATTTATTGATAAATTAGCACATGCAAAGAGAACCAATTGGTCTAGTGGATATTAAAAACTCAAACTAATATCTACAACTCATATTTTGTTGCATCTGCTCAAATCGATGATCCATGATCAATTAGAGCCATCAATCTAGATTTAATATTCTAAAGAAATTTCCATCAAATATCTTGCACATAGATCAATGGCCTTCATTCACTCTAGAATTAAGATCTATGGCCGTGACTTGTCAAGATTGATACACTATTTTAGGCTTAATCAAAAGGAAAAGGAGATATCATCAATAACCAATATTGAAACACAAGAAACCATAGACAGGTAGAGTATGTAAAGGTAGGGTAGACACACCATATTATCATACAAATAGGCAACAAGTAAATAAAAAGGGGATTCGAGTACAATCGTAATATAGATAATTAGTACACAATTGTCTTGTATATCTTTTTGTATATGAAGTAAATTTACTATAGCAAATAACTTGTAGCATAGTCAAGACAGATAAGTGTAGAAAATATTTGGTAGAAAATATAAAGTTGCCTTAAACCTTTTTACAACACTACCATCACCATTTCACTAATTATATATTTCCATGAGTAAAACTAAAAATAGTTCAGGCATAGTCAAATAAAGTTGACAAGGTTCATGTGAACAAGATCAAACATCACACTAAACTCGATATTGTGGCAGATACACAATAAGTAGCTCAAAAAGAAGAAGCCTAGTTGGCAAGAAGAAGGATGTGAATAGACATCACATAAAATTGGATCTTTGAGAAAAGCACTTTGCTAGGAGGGTATGATTTTGTAATAATTGTAGAATTATCAACTAGCAAGACCATCACTCAAGACTTTATTTTATATAAGGATGGGCATTCCTTCAAAATTAGAAGATAACATCTCACAAAATGGGTATGATTATGAGAGTGCAAGCAAATAATCCCATGGTGGTGAGTGATCAATAAAAAATATTCCTGCTAGATTGTGTAAAGAAGAGAAAGTAACATAGAAACAATGAACTTTGGCCTATAAGTGCCTGGAATATCCGCTCAAGGCAACTTGTCTACACTTGAAGCAAATATTAGTTGTACTAAAATATACACATGGGAATATAGTTTTTGGGGGGTGTCCCATGATCTAGACCCCCCTTTTCACTATGCCCCCATATTTTCTTCCATTTATTCTTCTTATAATACCACTTCTATTGTTCATCCATTATTTATTTCATATAATGTTTTATCCCTATCCTTTCCTTCAAATATTTTCCTCCTTACCATAATTTTACCCCCTTTTAGTGTGTATATCTCTTCATCAATAACTATCTTCCACTTTCTATGATCCCTACCTCTCCCTTGTTTCTTAGTTTACCTTTTACCTCTTTATAACATCTTCTTATCTTTCAAAAAGTGCTAAGTTTAAAAGAAGGTTATCATAGATGTCGAACATAAAGGCCAAATTTTTGATCATGCTACAAAGATAAGAAAGCGATATTTAAAATGGGACTACTATAGGGGACATCCTATGGGATGTCTCGATCCACTTACCTGCTTCCCCCTCCCCTGGTTCTGTCTCAGTTCCTAGGCACTTACCTGGCCCTTCCTTCTTGGATGGCTAGTGTTGTAGATGATATCCTTGGGGTGGGAGGTCACATTTCCTTTTGTCTGCCCCTTTACCAACCTGAGTGAGGGTTTAATTTGTGTACCTCTATTCTGGGATATCCATGGGACCTTCCCCGGGTCTTTTGTGATGCTTCAAGGATTATTTTTCCCTAGTGATATCAATTTTGTCACAAGTTTGTTATAGGTTTCTACTTGGAGCTAGGTTTTAGTGGTTCTTCAGATATGGTGCATCGCGACTTTGGGAGAGGGGTTTGACTCTGTATTGGTGCTTCTTGAGAAGGTTTTCACAACATCCTTTTGGTCTTGGGGGGACCACGTGCTTCTTTTATATGGATCTGCTCTTTGGGTTCCTAGTTTTGGTCTACTTGGTGGGTTCTCAGCGTATATTTCTTGGCTTGGGTGAGGCCTCTGCTTTGCTACTAAGATCCTACTGGTATTCCTTTTTTGGTTCCCATAAGCCATTCAGTGATGGAGTTGGAGGTTGTCTAGGGTTTCTTGCTATATATTTTGGTCTTGGGGAGGACCTGTGCTTGTTGTCTATAGCTTTCTAACCTTGTGGCTCCTTTAGTTTGGGTTCCTTGGGACTTTCCCTTCCCTATTTTGTGGCTTATAGTTCTACCTCTGATTCCTTTGGTTTTTGTGTAGCTCAACCTCATATGCAAGGGGATTTCATGGCCTATGGAAATCCTTAGATTTGCTGCTCCATTTTCTAGGCCCTGTGCGGGATGTTGTTTTGGTCCTATTTTCCTATATCCTAGCGTATATCCCGATCCTCCCTGGGTAGGATGATCCTTCATGGTAGTTCCTATGATCCATCCTACTGTTCAGGGTGGTTTTATTTCTCAACATGTATCCCATTCTTCCTTGGGTAGGATGATCCTTCATGGTGGTTCCTCTACTCCATCTGGTTGTTCGAGGCAGTTTTCTTGCTTACCAGTTTTTCCTTTGGGAGATACCAGTTTCTGGTTTTTTCCCAAAGCAGTATTTTTAAAAATTTTAATATTCCTACATAGGTGGGAATTTTCAAATTTCCTACTAGGCAGGATTTTTAAATTTCATGATGGACAGGTTTTTCTTTTTTCCTACTTTGGGCGAGATTTTTTTAAATTTTCCTGGTTTAATTTTCCCGCTTTGACGAAATTTTTTCTTTTCTTGCTTTGGGCAAAATTTTATTGTACTTTTCCTTTGGCCTATACTTTGGCCTATCCTTTGGCCTATCCTTTGACCTTTCCTTTGGTCTGTTGACCTATTGTAAAAAGGTTTTGGGGCCCCTTTCAAAACCCACTTTTAATGATATTTTAAGTGGTCTTTAAACGGTATACAATTTATTAAAGATCACAAAGTCACTGAAATATCAAGGAACCAAAAGTTTAGCTAATGACCCACTATATAAAAAGAGACAACAATAGAGGGATAATATCTAAGGTCTAAATTTAGCACAACTGTAGCCTACTAGAAAATCTAACGATCAGAAGGAAATCGAGTGTAACTGGAAGAGATAGTTCAAGATAACTATATTTTAGTTGTAAACCAAAAACATGATCAGTTATGTAGAATCAAATAGATGGAGGGATTAGTTGGAGCTAGTTGTAGCAGACTAGAGCAGATTCAAATTATAAATATAGACCAGATCAGCTGAAATAGATATCAAGTTTTGCATAGCCATTTTTTTTTAGAGGTATACTAGGTTGTCCTTGTCTTGTTAGTTGTATATTATTTTGTATCTTATCTCCCATATCCATCCTTTATTATTCTCTGAAATTGTATAAGTCTTGCTCAAGAAGCATTTGGGTTTGCTGAGATTATTTCCAGTGACTGGATTGGAAGCTAGGAGGCTCTTTATTACATGATTTGAATGAAGAGTTGAGGGTTTTTGTTACATTATTTGAACAAAAAATCCCCTTTGTATACATTTGATGAGATCTAAGCCACTTTGGCTAGACTCAAGTTGTAATTACATTATGATATTAATACAAATATTGCTTCCATATTTGAGCAATTTTTTTGTCAATTAAGTGTATCACATTTACATATTACATTATTTGAATGTGTGAATGACATATTCTTTCATTGGTAAATTCTAATTATTTTTATTACATTATTTGAATGAATGTAATTGACCTAATTTCTTCTTTCCCTTCTTTTTTTTTCATTAAATTATTGATATCTTTGCCATAATTGGATAATGGAAAATGTACTAGTCTATTTATAGGGTTTTAGTTAATGGATTTTGTAGATCTTGGTCAAATAATGAATGTTTTATGTTTCTTTTGTTATGTGGTTGAGCATAATTGAATTATAGTAGAAGCTCCATTTATGGTTTCCTTACCTAACCCAGTCTATACGAAATCATCATATATTTCTTTTCTTGAGTTAAAGACATGGATCCACTAGAGTCCACAGTGCTGATTGGACTCAAAAAATTCTATGACATGACAATCTCTAGGAGACACAAACGTTTTTTACAACATGAGTAAAAGGAAGATCCTATAAGGCTATATAAGATGTATGAGTAGACAACTCCTAATACCTTTACAATGCAAGTTTGGGCCTATTTATAATCCAGGGGGAGGAACATTTCCCTCCAGAAAATTATGGAAGGCCTAAAAATTCTTCTCTACTTTGTATCCAAAATACTTTTGCAATGTAAGTCAATAGCTTTGAGGTCTCTAGATCTAGGGCCATTAATGTTAGAGGCTTGTAGGCCTTTGAATGATAAACCATTATTTACCTATCTCATTGCCACTATGTTGTACTTCCTTACTTTATGACATAACATATATGGCCTCATTGAATGGTGTAGGATGGTAGGGTAGGATTACCCATGTGATGGGTGGTTGGCATAACTTTCACATGATTGGATCTTACAGGCTAGGTTATAAAATTTAGTTTTGGTAGCCAATAGTAGATGTCTCCTCGTATTCCATTTTTCCTACCTTCTCATTTGTGCGTGTGGCTACCATGTGTTATTGGATTGGGAAAGATCTTCTTTGGATAATGGTGGGCCTTTTATGGCTACGCACTAGTGCCTTTCTCTTTGGGCTCTTGACTAGCCACCATGTGTTCAACTTTAGATCTCATCAAGACCTTCTATCCTTTATTGTCCTTCTTCCATCAAAGGATCGCATAAACCATCATATGGAAAACTAATGGCCCACAAGCCTTAATGCCCTCAATACTTCTAGCTTCAAGTGAAAGATGAGCACTAATCACCGATGGAAGATCTAATGATTAACATGAATTTTGGACTCATCCACTTTCGTGTTAACATCATTTTTTTTCAACTAAAGTTGGGGGAAGCTCCTCAATTTTCTCCTTTGGCTTGCACCACTTTTGATTGAGATTTTGAGTGAAGTGAGGAGGGTTTTAGGGAAAATTTCCTTGCAAGAACCATTGTTTCTTTGGGTATAAAATAAGCTAGACTAGGTATGATTTGTATGCAAATATTATTTCTTTGTTAATTTTTTCAATTGAATTTCCATTTGATCCATAATATACTAGATATAGTCAATAATTTATGAATACCCGAGGTAAGTCTACATCGTATGGAGTAAGGAAAAATTCTTCTTATAAATATTTTAACCATTTATTTCCTCAAAACCACATCTATACTTGATAATACCATTTGTATATATTTTTTAAAGAGATCTAAATCTAGCAGAATGCTAAAGGAATATGGTAGGTTTGGCTTCTTTAGGTGTTAGACTAAGAAATATTGCTAGTAAATGCTTGTACAATGGTAATATAAATCCTTTTATATCTTTAGGTTATAAGACACCCATATGGTTGTGTCATTTATTGTCTTCAACCTCTTCATATTATCCACCTCCTTGATGTAAAATGATTCATCACTCTACTTAGGAGACCTAAATCTATGACCAGATGGATGGTACTTTTTGGCATGTGCTTTCACAAGTATGGAGAAACTCCAAACCTAAGGCATAAAATTCATTGCAAGTCCCAATGTATATATTTAATGGATGCTTAGAAGTCCATTTGTAAACCTAGGCTAAACATCTTTAGTACCTCTTTTATAACCTTTCAAATTGATTGGGTATATCTTCCTTCATCAATCCTCCTACTTGTATCTTCAAACAACTCCTCTGGTATTTTTAGAGAAGGGAAGGCTTGTATCTTTCTCTTCATTCTCTTCTTCTTCCCCTTTAACTTTTGCTTTTCTACCCCTACTAATAACATTAGTATAGTTGAAGGTGGAGAAAATGTGGGTGGGACGATAGTAGTGGAAGGAGGTGATGTGGGGTTGGATTAAGATAATAACAAGCTACTAGACATATAAAATGTGTCCATGGTGTTTGGGAATGGAAATGGGTGAAATGAAGGTGGAGATAGAATTTTAGGATTTGGTAAACTTTTTGCTTCTAGGAAATAAGAGTTATTTTCTCACCAAAAGAGCACTCATCAAATTTATGAAAATAGAGTGATTCACTCCAATATGCTAGTGATTTACTTGAATTTTTGAATGATTTGCTTACTTAGAGGTAATTTGCAAGTTTTAGTCATTAGATTGAATAGGGTAGTTGTCCTAAGTAATTGATAAATTCACTCATTTTTTACTAGTGATTTTCTAGCTAAGACACTCAGATAATTTTAAGGCTTAGATAGTTTGTTTGCATGCAATTTTTTATGGGTCTAAGTGATTTGTTTTAGGTTATAATAAGGGACCATACTTGGTTGAATCATTTTGCTTTAGGGTTAACAAACTAGAGAGCCTCAATGAGGCTCTACCCAGGTGGATAAACTGATAGCTTTTGATGCTTAACACTTAAGTAAATAACCACATAATAAAATATAAAGTTGCAATAAAATAAAAATAACTTAGAAAGTAATATCAACTATAATAACTCCAAAAATAACTCAAAAATACTCACAGAATAATCACTTGTAAATGCTCACAAAAATACTAGAAATGATATTGAATAAAGGTCTACTAATGCATGCTATGTGCAATATATTTTTGATAACAATTACAATGCTTTATCACAAGTATATAATAGTATGTGACTCTTCATATGAAACACTCTTGAACTTCACTCTTCTTTTAAAATCTTCACTTTCCCATTCTAAGGACACATGTACACTTACATAATGGACACTTGTGCACATCCACACTCACAACACTTGCACACTTAATTACATGACACTTGTGTATTTCATACATATTATTACATTAAATGAAATATAATATTAGACTCTAATCTAAGACACACACCTAATCTAATATTGTACCAAGATGGTACATTATCATGTACCAAATAATATAATGGTATCCAACATCCCCCTGTATTACATTATTTGGTAATTGAAGATTTTAGTCTTGAATACAATATTTATCTTGATCTAACTTCGTAATGGACTGGACCTTGATCTGGTTATCCTTACTTTTGATCATCTTCATCCTTTTCTTCTTTGTCTGTAAATGAATTTGAAATAGAACCTATTGTTGTTCTCTCATATTTTTCATCATCTTAAATTTTGGATTGACCCAACGTTTTTGATGGTAGAGTGATCCTTGATTCTCACTTCCTATAATCTATCTCAGAATATTCAATAGTGTTATTTTGAACAAAAACAAGATCTTGAGAGAATCCAATTGAGTCTAAAGCATATAATCCATTCCTAATTGATCTTGTAGCTTCTATATAATTTTTATTTTAATGAGACATTTATTAACTCCATTTATATATTTAAACTCAATTAATATTTTACTTTCTACTAGTTGAGTTACTGAGATAAGATTAGTTGCCAATCTAGGAATATATATGATATCATGTAACACAAAATCTGAAAAGGTATACTAGGTGTTACACATCCATATCCATGAACAAGATAGGTTTTTCCATCTACAATTTTCAAATTGAAGTTGCTTTTGAGCTCTAGACAATCAAACCATTGTAAATTACCTGTCATATGATGACTGGCACCATAATCTATATACCAAAGGTTTTTATCCTTTTGAACCTCATGATTATCTTTCTTTGATGTTATCTTGCATTGTTGATTATGAAAAATATTGAATAAATTTTGATCTTGAATCCTTCCATAATGTTGATAAGTCCCTCTTGATAATTTCTCCATCAATTTCCTTTTATGTAGCCTACCTTATAGCTCCCTAGATAATTATTTCAAATTTCTAAATTTCAAAAATCTTTGTAGTTGATTACTTTATATCTCCTAGTTTTTTCCAAATTTCAAAAACCTTTTGATGTTGAATTCCTTATAGCTCCCTAATTGAATATAAACTAGAATATTTACAAATTTAATATTTCTAAGTTTGATGTAGACTACCTTGTCTCTCCACACTTAAATTAATTTACAATATTCCTATGTAACTTGAAATTCAAATAAGATAAAATACTTCAAAAAAATTAAATTAAATTGCACTTATCACTCCAAAAAACTCTAAATTGCATAAAGAAAATTCCAAGATTATAACTTTCTAATTATCTACCTTATCCCTCCATTAATCCAATTAATCTCTAATGTAATAGATTAATTAAAATTAAACCTTAGAATAATAAAACTTGCCCCTTATGTCTCCTTAAACCTTTGAAAAATCAAATTCAAACTCAAATAAAATACCTTCCTTTGATATCTTTCTTTTCGCGCTCCTCTTTTGGCCTGACAAGAAACATTCTTCTTCCTGCGCACTTAACCTTAGATTTCAATGACTTTTCTCCTCTAAATGTATGACTATCATACAACCAAGGTTCCTTATTAATATATTTTGTTGTCTGAGACTTTTAATTGACACTCCTTTCTATGGTTTGACAAGTGGAAATGAAGAATCTTTCCTTGCTCAAGAAGACATTACATATTCATCATGTGGCACCTAATTCAAACATTTGGTGCTTCTCTTCCTCAACACTTCATTCTATTTATTTTCAGAATGGTTCACATACAACTATAATTTTTGGGTTTTTACTTCAACAAATGGTGCTTTCAACCAACTTTTGTCTCTTAGAAATTTGGCTTCCATTCTAAATGATGTTCTACTTAGCCTTAACACTCCTCATTGTAGATCCTAATCTACATTTGAAATCCACTTTGGGTTACCTGGTGAATGCTTAAACAATATAAATTCCTTAGTTGGTGCTCATTCCTTCCTATAGACCCAAAAGGGGCCACATACTTAGCAAAATTATGAAGTAATGGCCAAAAAAGAAAGGAGTTTTCAAGATAGAGCAGAGTTCCACAAAAAGTGTAAATTTCGTATTTGTTATCTGGTGGAAGCCGAAGGAGCTAAAAAGATGATTTCAGGGTGAACCAGTTCCTCCCTATAGAATCTACAGGTTATTATGCCTAAACAACACTAACATATTGTGAGGCAGCATAGCTTGGGAAAGAGAATATGCTCTAGTGGCCAGCCAAGATAAGCTCTATGCTATTTTCTACTAATCAATGAGGCAAGGAAATGTCTATGGTTAGCATAGTCAAATTTGGTTGAGAAAAATTCAGTGTTGCAAAATATAGAAGGAGCAATACTGGTGCATGGGAAGTTTTTGTGATGGAGGTTCATGAAAATATAAGTTTTGGAAAGGAGTGAGAGTTTAAAAACTCTCATTCAAGATAAACTCCATAGTCAGCAGGGTCAGAAGTCACAAGGTGGAATACAAAGTTGCATATCCTGGAAAGCAATGTTAACATCTTCCAAAAGGTCAAAGTAGAATAAGAGTTCCACAGTCAAATCAGTCAAACCTAACCTAGTGGAAATCAAAGTAGCGGAGTTTGCAAGAAGTCGTTGGCAGCCACAGAAGCCAATTCCGTAGTCAACATAGTCAAACCTTGGTGGAATTTGGAGTTGCAGATTCTTTGAAAGGTTGTGAGATATTTAAAAACCCATACTCTACAGTCAATATGGTCAAGCTAGGACTAGAAGAAAATGAACCGGTGGATTTCAAAGAAGACAAAGGCAATGAAACCTAACAAAGGTAGCGGAAAATATTTGGGAAGACCAAACATCATCGAAATCAAGATCCAACTGCATTTTTAGTTGTAAATCAACGATGGAAGGTTCTTGCAAGAATGAAGAGTGGTCCAGATTGATCTGTAACCTCTCCAACCATGGAAGTCAGTTGAGGAGCTGAGCATTTGCAGAGTGCAGAGATACAACATTAATGGAGTACAACTTAGTTCCCTTCTTGAAGATTCATGAGAGGCCACCACCTCAGCACTTTGCTATTTTAACAAGGAAAGTCCTTGTAATGTTCTAGTATGTTAATCATTGTAAAATCTATATAAGGAGATCGAACCCCATGATTAAGGGTCAGATCTAGAGTGTTTGCCTGATATATTACTATAACTACTATGAGATCAATAGAAGGAGCATTACTTGGATGTTTACCTCTAGCTTTTCATCTTTACCAACTGTGAATTTGTTCTGTGAATGCATTTTTGTTACTACTTTATGGTTAGTCAATTATGTTGATATTGGATTGCTAATTTAGAGCACCTTGGAATGGTTCATGCCTGAATAAATGTTGTAGAAGACTTCTATTTCTATTAGCCTAAGTGTTGATCTAATTTTTCTATTTGGATTATTAGCATTTAGATGTTTGAAATAGTTTTTTGAGCATTTCCTTATTTTAATGGTGAAGATGTTGAGTTTTGATTGTTGTTAGTCTCAAGTGTGGCATACTAGAAATGTGATTGATCAGTGGATTCTTGCTATTTATCAATTTTGTTAGCTCTATCCAACCACCTAATTTCTCAATTGTTTTCTAACCCTTACCCTATTTCTATCCCTAAACTTACACTTTTTAATTGAGCTTAATTGAGTCAACACCTAAAAATTTGACAAGGTACCAACCTACTCTGGAGGTTGGATTGAAGTATATCTCTGATCCATCCAATATCAGGGTTTGAGCTATGATTAGTGGGTATGCACCTCCCAAAATTCATAGATTCATAGTTACAGTTCAAGGTTCCCTTGATGTCAATTCAGACCCCAATAGTTATGGCACACCCGGTGGGACCTCAAAGATACATTACAGGTCTCTTTACCCACTTATTTATTAAAATATCTTGGAGGAATCAAGATTTAGTGAATTTTCTTGACCTCATTTTGTGGAGAGAGTAAATTCACTTGGTGACTATGCTAGGGAGTGAAGTTAGATTTCATGATTGGTTGTCTTAAATGATTGTTATGAATAGATGTTGCTCCCTATTTTGAGTTTACAAGTCTGTAGCCCTAATGGCTAATCACCATTATCCCTCATGGTATGACTCTAGGCCTTTAGACATTCTATTTTTACATGAAATTCCCAAAAATCACCTTTAAAAACTTGCCAAGCTATCAGGGAAGGAAAATACTACAAAGGAGCATTGCTAGGACATAGCTTCCCTGTCATCTATGCACAATATTGAGTTTGAGGATGTTATGTTAAGATTATTATCCCTATATTTGAAAGGAAAGGTGTTGCAGTGGTACCATTCCTTAGAGTCTAGAAGTATCAGGAGATGGGAAGACCTGGCCAAGGCCCTTATAGATGAGTTTGATGACCCTGGAGATCCCTTCATACTCCTCACCCAATTTTCACTCATCAAGAAATCCATTCACGAAAAGCTCTCTAAATTCAACATTCACTTCAAAATAATGTGGACTAGAATTCCTCAAGAATACCAACCCTCCCACCCTCAGGCATACCTATACTACATTCATGCCCTACATCCCGAGCTAAGCCTCTTGATACAACAGTCAAAAGTTAAGATATTCCCACAAGTGTTTCAAGAAGCTATGAAGGTAGAAAATATGTTGATCACCATGGGAAAACTCCCTCCTAGAGAGGTTGATCCCCCTTTCTCTAACCCCCAACATATTCCATATGGTTGCAAAATTATTAAAGAAGCACAATTGTGGACTGAAAAGGGTCCCAGTGGCGGACTAGTGGTAAATCAAGGGATCAGCCCACAAATTTTGAAACAAGAGCTAGAAGGAGTTATGCCATACCCCCAACACTATGGGTGAGGGAATGAGCTACCCCCGAACAAGGTGATATCACCATATCCCATACCATATCTCTGCTTCGATTCAAGGTATGTTGAAGGTCCAGCCAGGGAGGAAACTAAAAAGCAACAAGATCTAGAACTAGAGGAGATTATTAATATATATATTTAAACAATGCCTATATGTTTTGAGACACACTTCCTCCACACTATTCATGGTAGATGATAGATCAGGGACATGGCCATTTAAGTAGTGGAAATGTTTATAGTATACAGGTATGTTCTTCGATGAACAATACCAATGGTTTGTGCACTACCTTTTAGGACCTCACTCATGATAAAGAAGAACAAGTGCCAAAAATAGAGGGGGTTTTAGTGAATAAATATCTTGAAGAAAGGAAGCTTGAGGTCTGGAAGGATTTATATCCACCTTCAATAACATTGGATCAACAGATAGAAAATGTGAATCAGTTTTAGGACCTAACCAATGGATCGCATCAAACAGAGCAAGAGTTGAGATGAGATCTGTTAGCAAGACCCAGAGTGGATTTGGCTAATCTCTCCTTAAAATTTCTATCTGGTGAAAGTAGAAAAGGCTATCAGAATAACACCTTAGGTTTCTATAAGAAACAACGTGACCCATGCTACTTGTCAATTGCTATTGAAAAGGGAATGATACACAATTGTCTGATAAGCCTAGGGGCTGAAGTACCGATAGTACCTTTTAGAGTATGTGAAGAGTTGGAGCTGACTATAGAAAGGGTGGAACCCAAATATCTATAGTTCAGAGGTAAAACCATCAAGGTCCTTGGAATTATTAGAAGACTTGTAATGATGTTATGGGGTTTACTTGATTTATTTGTGGTACTAGATATCATGGTTGTAGATATTCCTCCGTTATGTGGCATTTGCCTCTCTGAAGCATCAGTTTGACCTTTTGGGTTTTGCCTTGAGGAGGAAGTTAATGGCATCCGCATCCTTGGAGAAAAGAGTAGTGTCGAGGTCGCTAGCCAAGATATTCACCCTTTTATAATTGAATATTATAGGTGACCATGCACTAGTTCTCCTATGACTGTACGTAATCATGCGAAGATAGAGAACCTTTTTTAGGAGGGTTTATCGATAGGCTTCCAAACCAATGAGGCATTGGTTGGAGGGACCCTTTTTATTATTCAAGAAACATCATAATTTTTTTTGCAAAGAACAAAGATCATTTTTATAACAAGGAAATAAAGGGAGTGATAGAGGATTCTAGTTGTTTGAAGTATGAGAGTTTTGAGGGGAAACCCATATTTGTGACCTACCAATGGGAGAAGTATTTTGAAGAACAAGAGCTTGCAAGAATGAAGATTAATTCCCATGACATGAGATACAAAGGGTCAAGCCATTATTACACTCAAGAAGGTGTAATCTACCTATCACATGGTGAAAGATTTAAGAAAAAGTACAAATTTAGAGCCATTTGGTCCGGACATTGTAGGTTCATAGGTTAGAAGCATATGAAATATTTAGAGCCAAGTGCAGGCACGTGCACCATATTTTGTGTACATAATTGACATTTAAATAAATGGCTGACTATAACTATTGTAATAAAATAGAGGTCAAGAGGTGACAACCATGGCAAAGATGTATCATAATGTTTCTGGTGTAGTGATGACTTGAATCATAATGAGGGCCTGTGACTCTATTGCCCAAATGGATACTAGATAGTCAAGCTAAAAGCTCGATTAAAATGCACCAAAAAAAGCAGTCTAGCTTTAGTACTTTCTAAATCTAGCCAATATCTCTACATCATCAATAGACATCATCTTCACAACTCTATAAAAGGTAGAAAACTTGTTTGTGAGATAGTTTGAGGTATGATATGGGTCATGATTGGTTATTTTAGAAGGTAAAGGAGAGGTTGCTCAAATGAGAGAGGTTTAGTTCATCCTCACAAAACATCGTAAGTGGATAAAGAGTAGAGATGGATTGCCATGCTTGGTAATCTACCTACCTTGGAAGTGGTCTCACACCTCGATGGATTATGCATATGGGACTTGCACCCCGATGGAGTATGCATATCTATTTTTTGGTGGTGCATGGTTCCCTATTTTTGTGTAACTCCAATTCCCTTTGTCCCCTTCCCTTTTTCTTTGCTTCCCCAACACACTAGTGTTGTTTCCTCTGTGTCCCTTGTAGTTTTTTTGTTTCCTCTCCCTTTTGTTTTCTCCTTAGTTATATAGAGGTGGTCATTGCATTTTGTTTCATTCCTAGCATCATCCAATCACCACCATTTCATGTGTATTAGGAGGTATTATTTTCCTCGTTCTACAGACTATGTATATAATCCTCCTCTATTTCCACTCAGTTCCTACATTGTTTTATCTTCTTATTTTTCTTACATCCCTGTTTGAAGCTTTCTCTATCATATTGCATCTTTAATTTCAAATTTTCATGGTTTCTTACCTCAAATTCTACTAGAATTTTGAGAGGATAAGGCTCTGAGTTCCCCTTTGCGAGAAAATTTCCCTGAGAGGCACCAAAATGTAGACCCAAAAGGGGCCACATACTTAGCAAAATTATGAAGTTATGGCTAGAAAAGAAAGGAGTGTTCATGATAGAGTAAAGTTCTGCAGAAAGTATAAATTTCGTATTTGTTGTCTATCAGAATCTAAAGGAGCTAAAAATATGATTTCAGGGTGAACCAATTCCTTGCTATAGAATCTGTAGGTTCTTATGCCTAAATAATGCTAAAAAACTATGAGGCAATAGATCTTGGGAAAGAGAAGATACTCTAGTGGCCAGCCAAGATAAGCTCTGTGTTATTTTTTGCTAATCGATGATGCAAGGAAAGGTCCACGGTCAGCATAGTTAAATTTGGTTGAGAAGAATTCAGAGTTGCAGAATACAAGAGGAGAAATATTGGTACATGGGAAGTTTTCATGGTGGAGGTTCGTGAACATATAAGTTTTGGCAAGAAGGAGTGAGAGTTTAAAAATTTGCTAAAAGACAAATTTTGCAGTTAGCAGGGTCAAAAGTTGCAAGGTAGAATACGGAGTTGCGGATCCTGGAAAGCAGTGTTAACATCTTCCAAAAGGCCAAAGTAGAATAAGAGTTCCATAGTCAAACCGGTCAAACCCGACCTAGCAAAAATAAAAGTAGCAGAGTTTGCAAGAAGCCATTGGCAGCCACAAAAGCCAATTCCGTAGTCAGCATAGTCAAACCTTACTCGATGGAATTCGGAGTTGCGGATTCTTTGAAAGGTTATGAGATATTTAAAAACCCATACTCCATAGTCAATATGGTCAAACTAGGACTAGAAGAAAATGAACCAATGTATTTTGAAAAAGACAAAGGTAGTGAAACTTGACAAAGGCAGTAGAAAATATTTGGGAAGACCAAACATCATCGAAATCTAGATCGAACTATATTTTTAGTTGTAAATCAATGGTGGAAGGTTTCTGTAAGAATGAAGAGTGGTCCATATTGGTTTGTAACCTCTCCAATTGTGGAATTCATTTGAGGAGTTGAGCATTTATAGAGTGTAGAGATACAACATTAGTGGAGTACAACTTAGTTCTCTTCTTGAATATTCATGAGAGGCCGCCACCTCAACACTTTGTTGTTTTAACAGGGAAAGTCCTTGTAATGTTCCAGTGTGTTAATCATTGTAAAATCTATATAAGGAGATCGAACCCCCATGATTAAGGGTTGGATCTGGAGTGTTTTCTTGATATATTACTATAATTACTATGAGATCAATAGAAGGAGCATTACTTGGATGTTTACCTCTAGATTTTCATCTTTACCAACTATAAATTCATTCTATGAATGCATTTATGTTACTACTTTATGGTTAGTCAATTCTGTTGATATTGGATTGCTAATTTAGAGCACCTTGGAATGGTTCATGCCTGAATAAATGTTGTAGAAGACTTCTATTTCTATTAGCCTAAGTGTTGATCTAATTATGCTATTTGGATTATTAGCATTTAGATGTTTGAAATAGTTTTTTGAGCATTTCCTTATTTTAATGGTGAAGATGTTGAGTTTTGATTGTTGTTAGTCTCAAGTGTGGCATACTAGAAATGTGATTGATCAATGGATTCTTGCTATTTTTCAATGTTGTTAGCTCTATCCAACCACCTAATTTCTCAATTATTTTCTAACCCTTACCCTATTTCTATCCCTAAACTTACACTTTTTAATTGAGCTTAATTGAGTCAACACCTGAAAAGTTGACAAGGTACTAGCCTACTCTAGAGGTTGGATTGAAGTATATCTCCGATCCATCCAATGTCAAGGTTTGAGCTATGATTAATGGGTATGCACCTCCTAAAAGTCATAGATTCATAGTTATAGCTCAAGGTTCCCTTGATGTCAATTCAGATCCCAACACTTCCTTTCTTGATATTTGATGCTTTTCTTTCCTCTCAATATTTTTTTGATCTATGGTGCCTTGCTTGGTACTATTTTATGTTCTACATTCTCTTAGATGATGCATGATATCTAACTTTAAGGTGACACTCTGTTATATTTCTTTCCAATTCTTTGATCTGCATTGTTAGCTTTGGTTTTGTTTGACCTCTGTTATCTGGTGCTATTTGTCAATGATATTCCATTGACAATGGTGCTTATGCTGCACATATTTACTAAATTTATTGCTACTTATTTCAACAATGGTGCTCTCTATTTTAATACTGATATTTTCTATTTTGCTTGTTTTGCAGATTCATGGAGAAGATATAAAATGTACTTTCTCCATATGTTGGCATTTATCCAATGCTTGCTCTTAGAGCTCTCTTTATGTAATTTATTTTAACTTTATCTCTAAAAATACAATTTCTCTACAACTTATTGCAGGTTTAATGGTGATGAGACTACAATGGGTTCCAATGTGAAACTAATTTTTTTTAATACTTTTACTTCACTGCCTCCTTTATAATTTATGTTGTCTCCATTACGTTGAATCTTCTCAATTTTAGCTATGGTGCTATTATTGCTTACAATGGCTCACTTTACCTAGGGCACTCATCCTAAATAATGCTAGATGCTTCTTTGCTTAGCTAAAGTGTTTTATTTTCTTCCTTATATGATGCTACCTTAAAAATTAAAATATACTGTCTTACTGTCTTGTTCATTCTAATCCTTCTCTTAAGGTGTCTTTTTTGTCTATTCAAGAACTTCTCTAAGTGCGACCTTCACTACCTATTCTTGTGCTTCTCTAGGCACATGTTTTAAATCTTGACATAGGCTTCTATGATGGCCCTTCTAATATTGTTCTCACTATAAATGGCTTTCTTATGTTATCCTTGTCTATCTTCTCTTCTGAATTCTTTACTTTTTTCCTTTAGAATATGCAATCTTCTCTGATTCTTAAGCCTTCAAATTGGTAGCATTTTTAGTTCTGCCTAGATTTCCTTTGCTTTTTATTCTACTTTAGCATTCTTAGATGCTTCATAGTGCTAATATATATTATGTTCTTCTCCTTACTATTTAATTTGCTAATACTTTCTTCTTTTTTTGTTTCACTTTGTTATTCTCTTGCAGATGTAGGTGCAAGAAACTCAAGCATTGGATCATTGGTGTGGGGTGCTCTCCAATATTAAACTTTTTTTGGATGAAAAAGCCATTATATTAATAAAATAATGTTTAATCATACAAAAAAGGGTGAGTGGGATTAGCAGACCCCATAAACAAATACATTAACCATTGTGGTTAAGAGTATACAAGAGTGTCAGAAACATCCCACAAACTGCCAATAACAACTGCCAAAACAGTATTAAATATGCATTTGGAAAGAAAGAAGCCGAGAAATTACTGCCACCTGGAAGGGGAAGGAAGATGCACATGACTCATAATGCAGGGTGCATTCCCCCAATGATCCATGAGGGTACGCAAGTACTGTAGCTCCACTTGTACTTTTTTAACCTGTACTTGAATCTGTAACCAGAAATAAAAGAATATATCATATTTATCAGCAACAAAGAAGACATGTCCGACATCTTGTTGAGAAAAAATAGCTCTATTCCAGGACTTCCATAGATAAAACAAGGTACAAATTCTAAAAATATTCCAAACAATATCCAAGTTGAAGGAAAAAGCAATAGGGTCACCCAAAATAGCATGCACCCAAGTAAAATCCTCCTACATAAAAGGTCTGAAAAATTCAAGAAGCCACTCCCAAGCTGACTGAGCCCGATCACAAGACCAAAAAACATGCAGTAAATCTTCTACTTGTCCACAAACCAGGAAAATGAGATTATGAACACCCATATGCTTGAGCCTACTGCCAACAGGTAACCCTTGATGTAAGAGACTCCAAGCAAAAAAACTCTGTTTAGGTTCAATATAAGTAGCCCAAGCAATCCAAAACCTCTTATTCTATTGGGAGGGAAGAGAGACTAAATTCCATCTCAGAGTGAACTTATCAACCATTGGAACTTGTGGGGTGAGCCATTTGTAACCAAGATGAGATTTATATTGCAAAACAGGAAGCTCCCTAGGCCAACACCAATCTGACCACTAGGGTTTTTGAAAATGCTTATGTAGTTTGATCCAAATAGAAAATATAATACTATCAATAACCACCTCATAAGTGTCTCTATCACCAAGATTTAAATTGTGAATTTTATGAAAACTTTCCTAGGGTATCCAACACCTGGAATGTTAGGAGAAGAAATAAAAAATGGAAGCAATACCACGCTTATAGAACCTCTATGCTCTAACCCACTGCACCAGAGCTAAGGGAGAACCTTGCCAAGTGATAACAGGAGACCACCAAATATTCATGGAAGATAAAGAGGCACCTGCTTTGTGAAAACTCCCTTTCCAACTAAGCCAAGGTTTGAAGGCCTCCCAGGCTTTCCAAATACTCTGAATGACAAAAGAACATTTAAATTTAATAGGGATAGGGGCAGTAATAATGGATTGCAATCCCACCCCTTTCCAAATTTTCTTCCCCTGAAGCAAACCAGAAGAAATGCAATGCCTGACCAGCACTTTCCAAGATTCATCCCCAATTAAAGATCGGGTGATCCATTTAGCACAAAGGGCAAGACCTTATCGATGACAATCAAACAAACCCATGCCTCCACAATCCTTGGGCAAACAACAAATTTCCCAGACTACCCGATGAAAACCTTTCTTGACAGAGTCTTTGGCCCACAAGAAGTCTCTCAGAAGCTTATCCAATTTTTTATAACAAGATTTGGATGGAACCCAACAAGATGAATAATAGACATGGGTAGTGGCTAAAACCTTAGAACAAATCTAAAATTTTCCTACCAGAGAAAGTTTCTTACTAGTCTAGTAAGAAATCTTCTTTTCCACTTTATCAATAACATACTACCATAATTGAGTAGAGGAACCATGAAATGCAAAAGGAATGCCAAGAAATTTAAACACCTCACCTGGATGAATCCAAGTCCATTGGAATTGATGTAACCAGTGTGGCAGTTGAGATTGAGATTGCCAAAAATATGATGTTTTTTTCCATTGTATAGAAGAACCAGAGGCTAAACAGAGCACCTCTAAGCAACTAATAGCTGAGGAAAGGGATTGCTCATATTATTGAAGTGTTAAGAAGAAATCATCTGCAAAATGACCATTGACCAACTGACGGTCAGAATTAGGGAGAGCAATACCCTTGATTAATCCTTGATCCATATTATGGGTATCTGTAGCAAGAATGAAAAGAGATGGAGCAAGAGGGCACCCTTGTCTCATAAAGTGACTAAGATAAATTGACTGAGATTGACTATTATTCAAGGTAAGAACAGTTGAAGCATCTTGAAATAACATAAGAATGGTGCTCACAAATACTGGCCCAAAACCTAGAGCCTGAAGCATGGCAGTTATGAAGTACCACTCCATATTATCATAGGCTTTCTCAAAGTCTATCTTAATGAATAAAGCATCTTGTTCAGAATTTCTTGCCCACTCCATACCTTCCCAAACAGCAAGAACATTATCAAGAATGTATCTTCCCTTAACAAAGCTAGTTTATTTAGGTCTGACAATCAAAGGCAGAATAGATTTAATCTTAAGCGCAAGGGCTTTAGCAATAATCTTGTAGCTCACATTAAGTAGGGTGATCGGCCTCCAATTGGTGATGAGCTCAGGATCTCCAGATTTAGGAATAAATTTAACATTGCCTTTGTTAATAATGGAACCCAGTGAACCACATTGTAGGGCTTCAAGATAAACTTTGTGGAGATCAGAACCAAGCATATCCCAAAATTATTTATAGAATTCAAATGGGAAGCCATCAAGCCCAGGTGCCTTATCATTGGCCATAAGTGACAAGGCAATTTTTAGATCTTCCAGAGAAAGATGAGTGTCACAAAATAACATTTGCTTAGGAGAAAGCTTGTTGGGGACAACAACGGTACAATCAGGAAGAGCTTGCCTTCTAGCATCATCAAGGGGTTGAGAAGCAAAAACACCTTGATAATGTGAAACAAATACTTTGACAATGTTTGAAAGATCTGTAAATATCTGCCCATCAACTTGAATGGCTTGAAACTGAGAATGTTGAGCAGGAGGTCTGAGGTGCTGAAAAAATTCTTTGGTCACTCTGTCCCCCACTTTGAGCCTATGCATTCGAGCACGTAATTGAGCCCCCTTAGGTTCATACAAATCAACCTTTTTTAGCTCATGCTGAATGGAAGAAACTTGGGATTGAGAAACAGAGTTGAAAGGAGAGGCTTCAAGCCTGAGACAGGATTTGGATAGCTCACTTTGCAAGGCAAACTTAGCCTATTTTCGTCATTTTGCAACTTCAACACCCAAAGTTTGCAACACCTTAGTGGTTCATTGAATGGCAACATTCCACCATTCAATCCTTCCAGAAATACCATCAGTTCTAGGAATCAAATTCCAAATGCGGCATATATGAGCTTTCATGCTAAAGCTATGCAAAAAATAAACATTTAGGTAAAAATGTGAAGAATGCACTCTAGGTTGAAAGTTTAACATTGCCACTGAGAGTAAACTAGGTGAATGATTAGACAGTGTAGTACCAGGCAAAATCAACACATACGATGAAGAAGGCAAAATACGGGAGAACTGAAAGTTGTCACACTTAGAAATCATGGCTCTAATAATGAACGTAACCATTAATAATTTAAAATTATTAATAATGAATGTAATCAACTTTAATATGTAGCATTATCTGCCTTGCATATGGTTTCAGGCTTCTTTGCTTCTTATAGTTCCTTTGAGCCCTTAATTATTCCCCCTGTGCTCAGTTTAATTTTGAGCATTAATTATCTATTTCTTACTTTTATGGGCTTGTCTTCAAATGGCGATGATTGTCCCAAACCTTATGTAAACACCTTTTTTGGAATTCTTTTGTATTTCTCTTTCTCTCTTGAAGATATTTTCTTGTCTTGAAGATTGTTCTTCTAGATTTCAATATTTTTCTTGATTGAAAATGCTTCTTTCTCTTGCTTCAATGCTTCTAACTTTGATTTTATTTTAATGATTCACTTGCTTTTAATATTACCCTTGTGGCCTTCAAATGCTACCTTTTTATTTAATACAAACATTGTGACATCAAATACTTTTGATATTGCCCTTTTGGCCTTCAAATGCTATATCTTTCTTTAATACAAACCTTGTGACATAAAATACTTTTGATATTTTCCTTGTGGCATTCACTTCAAACACTACCTTTATCTTTAACTATTTTGAATCTTTTAACTTTGCTGTCCGATGTGAACTACCATAATACTTCCTATGATGTGCTATGTGCTATCCTTTAACTAGGACTATCCTCAAGATTTTTTGTTGTCTTGAAGTCTCTTGAAGTCTTCTTCTACCTTCAAGTTTGCTTTCTCTATCAAAATATTCAATATGACTTCTTTATTGGGTCTCTTTAATCTTATCAATATCAAGGTCTATCTTCAAGACTTGAAACTATGCTATAGATTACCTACCATTCCAAATTTATTCTTGGAATAGGTAAACTCAATCTATATATCAAGGTCTATCTTTGAGACCTAAAATACTTATCAAGATCTATGTTTAAAATTTAACTACAACTCAAACCAATCCCTACATGAAGAAAGCTCACAACTTTCTAGCAATCTAAGATGAAAGTCTTCTCTATCCGTTGGAGGAAGCTTCTCAAATTTTGAAGATCAATTTTTAGTACAACAAAACTTAGATAAAATTTTCTAGAAATAATATAAAACTTCTATAAAACCTTTTAATAATCTAAAGCAAAATAACAATGACCAAATTTTCTTCTTGGAGTTGGTTCTCTAAAATCTACCTATTTAAAGCTTCACTAGTTTTCCTTCAACCTAGTAGTATTAATTTCTTGCCTTCACTAGTTTTTATTCAACACAATAGAAATACTATCTTCTTTGGTTTTTCTTATCCAAAGGTAATATCCTCAACTTCACTAGTTTTTCCTTATCTAGTGGATTTACTTGTCTTCAGTAGTTTTTCTTATCTAGTGGTAATATCCTGAACTTCACTGGTTTTTCCTTATCTAGTGGAAATACTTGACTTCACTGATTTTTATTATCCAGTGGAAATGTCCTTAGACTGTTTGCAACTTTTAAAAACCTATTCAAGAAAACTTGTTGTGGCTCTGATACCACTGATAGTTTTTTATGCTTAACACTTTTAGTAAATAACCACATAATCAAATATAAAGTTGCAATAAAATAAATATAATTCAGAAAAATAATATCAATTGTAATAAATTAGAAATACTCACAGAATAATCACTTGTAAATGCTCATGAAAATACTAAAAAATAATATTGACCAAAGGTCTACTAATGCATGCTATGTGCAATGCATTTTCAATAATAATTACAATGCTTTGTCACAAGTATATAATAGTATGTGACTCTTCATATGAAACACTCTTGACCTTCTCTTCTTCAAAACTCTTCACTTTCCTATTCTAAAGACACATGAACACTCTTACATAATGGACACTTGTGCACATCCACACTCTCAACACTTGCACACTTAATTACATGACACTCGTGCATTTCTTGCACATTATTACATTACATGAAATATAATCTCTCACTCTAATATAAGACACACATGCAATCTAATATTGTACCAAGATAGTACATTTTCATGTACCAAATAATGTAATAATCTCCAACACAAACTAGTCCAAGTAGTTTTCTCAAATAGTTTTAAGTCACTTTAGGTGTGTATATGAGGGTGGTGCATGTGACTTATTTGTTGGTAATAGGTAATGTGTGGTGGGTGAAAATAAGAGTGAGGGACCCTTGGGCCCCTCTAGGGGTGATACACCCCTGTGAGATGCCTACACAAGGTGCAAGCCCTTTTAAGTAGGACAATCAACCTATTAGGGGTCAATTTAACCTTGTAGTTAGTTGGCATGAAGTAGGCCCATCGAGCAACCCATTCAATTTTGTGATCAATTAAATCACATTAGAAAGTTATTTTATTGCTCTAGATATTCAAATTTTGTTGACATAAAAAAGAATATGGTCTAGATGGTAAAATTATACCATATTATAAAGAGGAAGAAATAAGGACAAGAGAGGAGGTTTTGAGAAGAAAATGAAAGACTCAAGGGGAGTTAGAAGATGAAGGGGAAATAATAACTAAAAATTAGTAGCCACAAAATAATAAAATATATGTACAATATTTACATTTTTATTTTAGCCAAGACTCTTCTAGATCAGAGAAATATGCTTCCCATTTATAAAAATTAGCAACGTTCTTCCATCTATAATGGTAAGTTTGTAGGCATTCAGACTCGTAATCTTCAATATTTATAGGAATTTGCATTGTTGGTGTTCCCCTAGTTTTTCTTAATCTTCATCACATTTGAACACAAGGTCTCCCTCCTTGTAATCCATTCTATTGGCCCACTTGTTAAAATTATCTTGACATCTTCTTGATGTTGCACCATTCCCTTAACCTTCTTTTCTCTTTCCTTCTCTAGGGCCAGTAATGCATTCAACATTTTACTTGCATTGATCTATATTAGAATATTCAAGTTATAATTGCTATAATTTTTGGAGGGAAGAAAATTCAAAATTGATTAATAGCATGGCCTATTTTTCATAGACCAACTTGCAGGATGATGAGTTGGTAGATACATTTTGTGATCAAGTGAGTGAGTGAAAAAACAATGATCAATTAATCAACTAACAATTACAATAGAAAGTCTATGATTAAATAAATAGACTAACTAACAACATTAGGAAATAGCGCTAACTACCCTCTAACAATAGAGTAGGGAGTTGCGTGATGCTAACCACTAACCTAGGTAGAGAATTCTAACCAAACCACTAACCTAGGATATTTAGAGATTAACCTAGGATAGAAGAATAAATATCTAGATAGTAAAAGATAAATGTAAATACTCTTTTACCTAGTGGAGTAAATGGTAAATATCCCAACTAATGGAATATTACTCTAACATCCCCCCTTATTACATTATTTGGGTAATACATACATATCCCTCTATACAACAATATTTGGGTGAAGTATATAACTACCCCAATACAGTGAAGAAGATGTTGATCTGCTGGTTCTTTGCTCTATCACAGTGCTCTGGCTGCTCCTAAGCAAAAAGTGGGTCATTCCTCACTTTGTCTTCATGCCAACGAATGTCCTTATGGTAATCACATCATCCAACCGATTTGCATGGGTAACCAACCACTGCAATCGCTAGGTGTAGTAGAATAGATCACTTCATACAAGGTTCATTCATTTACAATATGAATTTTGCAAAAGATAAGGTAGCTAAGGTGTCGGTCGCTACCGAAAATGCACCCTTATAAGTTCCCCCCTTCTCGTTGCAAAACATAGTGTAATTAATTTCTGAAGGAAGTGTGACTAAGGTGTCGGTCAAAGCCGAAAATGCACCCTTATAAGTCATCTTCCCTATTTACAAAAAGTAGTGAAGAAAAGAAATGGATATCCCCCTCAATTGCAAAAAGTGTGCAACTCAAGAGTGTTGTGAAGGATTTTACAAATATTGCCTCCTAGACAATTGTACACCACAAAAAATCGCTCCTCTTGTTACAAGTACTTCAAACACCTAGAATTTGCTATTTATGAAGCCTAAAAGAGGTACAAGCACCCCTTATTGCAAGGTCTTCAAACAAAAAACTTATGCTATTTATGAAGCCTAAAAGAAGAGTGAGAGAAAATGGTGCTTTTGCCCAAGGGACACATGTGTTTTCCCTCTACAAAACTGTTTTAGCAATTTAGCACTCCTTGTGCTATCTTTGAACCAAAAACAGAATCAGAATGAGACACTTCACAAGAAAGATGGCTTCTGTGATGTGCCTTTGCCATTTTAGTTTTGCTTGTTTTTGAAACCAACACTGAATGGTGTCATGGTTTTCATTTTTACAATTTGTGCAAAACTATGCTTTCTAGGCAATTTGATCAAAAAAGTTCACCAATTTGTCCTTTCTTATTGTAAGTACTTCAAGCATGATTGCTATTATGAAGTCTAAAAGAAAAGGTTTAATGTTGATGACTTGGACTTTTCTGATTGCCTTTACAAGTTTTATTTCCCTCTTATCAAAATCTATGTTTGAAGGAAGAAAGGAATTATCCCCCCTTAGTGCAAAGGATTGCAACTTTTAAGGTTCCTTATTTTCAAAAACTTGTTCTTTCTTTTGATTACCCTAAAAGAGTACCAAAATATAATTCACTCAAACAGATATTTAATGGCACCTACCTTAACTCCCTTCAAGAAGGATGAAAAGTTTGAGGAAATTAAGCCAAACAAATAAGAGTGAATTAGGGGTTTTGTTGATTTAGGAGAGAATATCAAGTAATTTTGGCTTTAAATCTGTGCAAGGATTTACACAAATTTGTGAAATTTTGGGGTTTAGTGTGTTCTTGATTCTATGACTTATAATTGCAAAAGAAATAATGCAATAATCAAACAAGAATGCCCACAAAATTCTTATCACCTAGGTGTCGGATGCAACCGAAAATGCACCTAATTTGCCAATAAAGGTGTCGAGTAAAATTGAAAATGCACCTTTTTAATTTTTGCAACAAAATGTGTGTTTTGTGTTGTGCAAAAAAATGATATTTTTATGTCTCCTACTTTGTTTTCCAATTTTGCAAAAGAAGTACAATGTTGTCTTCTCCCCTGAATTTTGCAAAATTAATAATTTTGAGCACTCCTTCCAAGACAAGTCGACACACGACCCGCATTTGGAAGGCTTCCAGAACTAGTTGACACATGACTTAGTTTTTTATGGACCCAAGGTTACAATTTCTTCTCAAATTTTTGCAAAAAAGAATGTGCAATTTTATGTCTTATATCCCCCTTCGAAGAAAACAAATGCACACTTTGCCTTTTGAATTTTACAAAAAAATTCAGTCTCCTTGTTTGCTATTTGTGCAAGAAAGAATCAAATGTTTTTGATGTTGTCCCTCTTGGATTGTGCAAAACTAACAAGGTTGAGAAGAGTTTAAGGTTTTCTTATTTGCAATAGAAGTAGATGTTGTTCTATGTCTTATATTCGCCCATGGAGAAAAACAAAAGCTCCTTAACTTTGATTGCAAAAATAGATCCTTAATTCTCTATTTTAATGCAAAAGTTTAATAAATCTAATCATTATTTAAGTAATAATAAAATTTAATTTTGTAAAAAATCAATGTAATTTTGGAAAAAAAATTGATTTTAGACAAAAGATATTAAATTATTAAATAAAAAAGATTAAAAAATAATTAAAAATTTACAAAAAAATAAATTTTTTTACCCTTTTTACTTGGTCCATTCCACCGCCCGCTTTTTTTTTTTAGCAAAAAAAATAGGCGTTTTGGGGGGCCAGCGCCTTAGCGCTAGCCCCTCCGCCAGTCGGGCTAGCTGGCCCAACGTGAAGGGAAGGGAAGGATATTCCCTTTCCCTTCACTCCTCGCCCAGGCGGGGAAAACTATGGGATTTATCCCACATAGCCCGTGTGGGTGATTTGATGTTGCTTAAAAGCAACAGAGCACATAGTGCTCTTTGATTGCCTGCGGGCAATCAGGGTCTGTCAGACCCCTTTTGCTGCCGCCCACGTGGCACAATCGAAGGGGTCCACGTGTCAGGTGGCACACGTGGCTGTCTACCATGTGGCCACCACGTGTCTAGTCCATTGTCCAGTGGTGTCCATGACGTGTCCAGTCTAGTGGCTATCCGCCACATGTCCAGTCCAGTCCATCATCCAGTGGTTGTCCACCACATGTCCAGTCCAGTGGCTATCTGCCACGTGTCTAGTCCACTGGTAGTGCCACATCAGCACCTCGAGATCTATGCCCAAGGTCGAGTTTGGCCTGCCACATGTTGTCTAGTGGCTGTGCCATGTGTTCGGTCTAGTGGTTGTACCACGTGTTTGGTCTAGTGGCTGAGTCAGTGCCTTAGGATCTGTGCTCGAGCACGCATGGGTCCCAACTATGATTGTCCTTAGGATTTGTGCCTGAGATGGTCTATAGTTGTAGGGTCTCTGATTCAGTTTCCAGAGATCGAAGGGAAGTCCTGCCCTCTCAGATCCCGATCGTTGGATCTGTGCTACCAGTCATCAGGGATCCGAGGGCGCGCCTGCCCTCTCAGATCTCGATCACTAGATATTTGATAGGGTTGTCCCCTGTCAGTGGTGGTCAGACCCAAGGGCGCTCCTGCCCTTAGGTTTGGGTTCGATCTCTGCTTGGGAGGGCGTGCCTGCCCTCTCGACTGTGTGCTGGACCCACGGGGGTAGCACTAGCAATTATCGATAACCATAGGGCCTCCTATCCTCAAGATTTGGGCCCTATGCTATGAGCTCTAGCCACCTGTCAGGCCCGATAGGTCAGATAGTATAATGCTATCAAATCTATCGAGGTTTACGGGCCTACTCCTATGGCCGCCCGATGACGTGGGTCTGTGGGCCCTCTCCCGTGGTCGCCCGATGATATGGGCCTGTGGGCCCTGCTGCCTGGGATCCACCTCGGGATCCATGTAGGTCCTAAGGGCCAGTAGGGCCCTCGAAGACCATGCTAGGTCTAGGTCGGGTGGAATGAGCAAAGCTCGTATTAGGCCACCCGACTGCGATGATACCAATGTGATCAAGTGAGTGAGCGAAAAAACAATGATCAATTAATCAACTAACAATTACAATAGAAAGTCTATGATTAAATAAATAGACTAACTAACAACATTAGGAAATAGCGCTAACTACCCTCTAACAATAGAGTAGGGAGTTGCGTGATGCTAACCACTAACCTAGGTAGAGAAGTCTAACCAAAACACTAACCTAGGATATTTAGAGATTAACCTAGGATAGAAGAATAAATATCTAGATAGTAAAAGATAAATGTAAATACTCTTTTACCTAGTGGAGTAAATGGTAAATATCCCAACTAATGGAATATTACTCTAACACCTTTGGTGTCACTTAATTACCTATAGTGCTTTACATTTGTGTGCTAGTCCCTTCATGATTCAACAATAGTCCTCTTTAATATCCTTGTGATATTCTTATTGGTTGGATTATGGATAGTAATTAGAGGATTTTTTAAGTAAGAATCTATATTCCAAGGTAAAATTCATCAACTTATACCCTTTGAAATAGGTGGCATTGTCAATGACAATGGTAGTAGGAGTTTTGAATCTAGTGATAGTATATTCTCATAGTTAGACCAATGTATCTTGATTGGCTGATTTATATGGGATAAATTTAATCCACTTCATAAAATTATCTATAGTAGTGAAGATCCATCCATACCCTACACTTGAAAATAGACTAATTTTTCCTATGAAGTTCACACCCCATTGCTGGAATAGTTTAGTCACAATGATAGACTTCAAGGAAATTTTACTTTCCTTATTTTTATCATAAACACATAATAAGATTTTGATGCAGGAGCATCCGGAGGTAGCCGATCAATCTTGCATCCTTGGAAATTTTCTCGGTTCTCGAATTATTTTGAAGCTTTTTTGGTTCCAGCTTTTTCCCAAGGGGGGAAGATTTGTGAGGAAATCGGAGAGTTCAAGCTTTGTAAGGAAGTGGGGGAGTCTCGGAGAAGTTTACAAAGTTTGGGCTGGAGTTGGAGTGAGGTCGCAAAATCGCGACATGTCACGAAATCGCGACCTCAGAAGCTTCGACCTTGGCAGGGGTCAACTTCGTCGCGATATCGCGACGTCGCGATATCTCGACGTCAGTTGAGCAGCAGTGTGCAATGGTGTTTCCGTCGCGATATCACGACGTCGCGGTATCGTGACAGTGTCATAAAGACGAAGGCGTGGAGGCAGTTGGTCACGATATCGCGACGTCGCGATATCACGACGGTTCATTATTGAGAAGCAAAGCGGTGAGTTGGGTCGCGATATCGCGACATGTCGCGGTATCGCGACCAGGCTAGACAAGACCAAAGAGAATGAGCTGACGGCCATGCAAGGCCAAATTGTGCCACGTGGCAAACACGTGTGTCAACAGCTGTGTTACAACAAAGAGAAAGCACGGTCAGATGGCCGCGTAGAGGAAAAAGAAGATGGAGAACGCGGAAGTGGAGAAGGGAGGAAACAGAATTATGAAGAAGACAAAGTGGAGGGTTCGGTCACGGCCATGCAAGGCCAAAATTGACACGTGGTTGCCACGTGTATCATGATAATTGGGAAAGACGCGTGTACCAAGTATGTTGTGACAAGGAGAAGGGGTGGACAGTTTTGGACACGGTCGGTTACGTGTATGAAGTAAAAAGTGGAGGACACGTATTCAAATTAATGAGAACAACCGTGTGCATTAAAGGGGGAGAACCACCATTTGAAAGTCTTTTCGACAAAATAGTTGTTTCAGAGCATGGCCGGTATGGAGGAGACGGCAGTGCAGAGTACGACGGTGGTTGCAGGTCGAGGGAGACCACGAATGCAAACAGCAGTGTAGATCGGGCAGAGATTGCCATTAATGACAAAATTTTGAAAACCCGGGAAGGAGGGAAATTCAAACTGGAAATCTTGTTTGGTGGAGCATTGATTGCTGGGAGGACCGGGGGACCTCGTTAAAAGACCCAAATTTTTGTATTTGTGGGAGGAAGGGGGAACCGGAGAAGAGGAGGAAGGAGAACAGAGAAAGAACAGAGCCGAACTCGGCCATTGTAAGGCCTACGGGCTGTTTCTTTGGATGCATGTAAATATTTTCCAATTATTAATGAAAATGTTCGGTTTTGCATTGTGGGTGTGAAGACCTTGGTTCCCGGTGCCCCGTCAGTGGTATCAGAGCCCGTAGCTCCTGAGCGTACAATAGAACGCCGAAAGAGAGAGGCAGTTGTACCAGGACGTGTGGGAGGGCTTGAGTTCAGGTGAAGATGCCTCCGAGAAGAAACCCGGTGGGTGGAAGAGGCATGGCAGCGAAAGATTTCTGGGCATTGCAGCGGCAAGTCCAGGCCCTGCAAGAAGAGCTACGCAGAGGACGTGAGCCGAGAAGGGATGCAGACAGTGAGGATGAAGTGGAAGAGGAGAATGAGTTTGAAGAAGAGGAAGAAGATGTAGATCCGGCCCGAGCCAGATTGTACAAGGCCATATCCCAGATCGGGAAGAGGCCGAAGTTAGAAGTTCCTACGTATTCCGGGAACTTGAACCCAGAGGAGTTGATAGACTGGGTGAATGATTTAGAAGAATATTTTGAATACGAAGAAGTTGAAGACCCTAACCGGGTCAGATTTGCTAAGACCCGACTGAAGGGTCATGCTAGCATTTGGTGGAAGGGGGTACAACTGGAGAGAAACCGAAGAGGAAAGAAGCGGATAACCAGGTGGGATAGAATGGTGGAGAAATTAAAAAGGCAGTTTATCCCCGTAGATTATGAACTGGACCTGTTACGTAAAATGCAGAGTTTGAGGCAGATGAACAGAACAGTTCAAGAATACACGGAGGAATTTTACAAGATCTCCATCAGAACCGGACATTTGGAAGCAAGCAAGGAAAAAGTGGCCCGTTACATTAATGGGTTGAGACCGAGTGTGCAGGAGGAGTTGAGTTTGGTTCGGGTAAGCACCATTGAAGATGCTTACCAATTTGCTTTGAAGGTGGAAGAAAAGCTGAACCGAAAGTTTGACAGCAAGCAAAAAGTAAAAGGACCGGGAGGAAATAACGGTGGAAAGAAAGAAGGAAAGGAAGAGAAGAAAGAAGAGGAGAGCAGCAGCCGAGGTCAGAAAGAAGAAGATGAAGACCCAAAACCGCAAGTTCAGAATGATAACTACCCGAGAGGAAGGGGTAGATCTGGACGCGAGAATGAAAGGGGAGTATTCCGTGGAACATGTTTCCACTGTGGTGAAGAAGGGCATCGTGCATTCGAGTGTCCACAACACCGGGAAAAGACGAACAAGAAACCGGTGGGTCCCGCCAGAGCAGTTGTGGCAGTTGAAGATGCTGATTCAAAACATTCTAAAGAAGCTGAAAAGGGAGAAGCCATGATTGTGAGAAGGACCAGGCTGGTGGAAGAAGACAAATCTGAACAGAGGAGAAGCCTATTCCGTACCCGGTGCAAGAGTGCAAGCAAAGTTTGCAATGTGATCATCGACAATGGAAGTACAGACAACTTAGTTTTCGAGGAGATGGTTACTAAGTTGCAGTTGGAGAGAAGGAGGCACCCACACCCGTATCGGATTGCATGGTTGCGGAAGGACCACCGAGCTTGGGTCCGGGAATAGTGTTTAGTCACGTTCCAGATCGGGAGATACCGGGATGAAGTCCTGTGTGATGTATTCCCCATGGATGCATGCCATTTACTGTTGGGCAGGCCATGGCAGTTTGATCGGTGTGCAGTGCATGATGGCCGTGCCAACACTTACTCCTTGGTGAAAGATGGAGTGCGGCACAAGTTGAAGCCATTGCAGACCGAAGATGAGAAGATGTGCAGTAATGCCAGAATTTGTCTGGTAGAGGGCAGAAAATTTTCTTGCCAAGACGCAGAAGTTGAACAAGTTGCAGAGGCAGGTGAAGGTTGGGAAGGGTTGCCGAAGGCGGTGACCGAACAACACCGAAGTGAAGATCACTTCTCTATTTACCCCGGGTGTCTGATGCAGGAGCATCCGGAGGTAGCCGATCAATCTTGCATCCTTGGAAATTTTCTCGGTTCTCGAAGTATTTTGAAGCTTTTTTGGTTCCAGCTTTTTCCCAAGGGGGGAAGATTTGTGAGGAAATCGGAGAGTTCAAGCTTTGTAAGGAAGTGGGGGAGTCTCGGAGAAGTTTACAAAGTTTGGGCTGGAGTTGGAGTGAGGTCGCGAAATCGTGACATGTCGCAAAATCATGACCTCAGAAGCTTCGACCTTGGCAGGGGTCAACTTCGTCGCGATATCGCGACGTCAATTGAGCAGCAGTGTGCAATGGTGTTTCCATCGCGATATCGCGACGTCGCGGTATCGCGACGTCGCGGTATCGCGACAGTGTCATAAAGACGAAGGCATGGAGGCAGTTGGTCACGATATCGCGACGTCGCGATATCGCGACGGTTCATTATTGAGAAGCAAAGCGGTGAGTTGGGTCGCGATATCGCGACCAGGCTAGACAAGACCAAAGAGAATGAGCTGACGGCCATGCAAGGCCAAATTGTGCCACGTGGCAAACACGTGTGTCAACAGCTGTGTTACAACAAAGAGAAAGCACGGTCAGATGGCCGCGTAGAGGAAAAATAAGATGGAGAACACGGAAGTGGGGAAGGGAGGAAACGAAATTATGAAGAAGACAAAGTGGAGGGTTCGGTCACGGCCATGCAAGGCCAAAATTGACACGTGGTTGCCACGTGTATCATGATAATTGGGAAAGATGCGTGTACCAAGTATGTTGTGACAAGGAGAAGGGGTGGACAGTTTTGGACACGGTCGGTTACGTGTATGAAGTAAAAAGTGGAGGACACGTATTCAAATTAATGAGAACAGTCGTGTGCATTAAAGGGGGAGAACCACCATTTGAAAGTCTTTTCGACAAAACAGCTGTTTCAGAGCATGGCCGGTATGGAGGAGATGGCAGTGCAGAGTACGGTGGTGGTTGCAGGTCGAGGGAGACCACGAATGCAAACAACAGTGTAGATCGGGCAGAGATTGCCATTAATGACAAAATTTTGAAAACCCGGGAAGGAGGGAAATTCAAACTGGAAATCTTGTTTGGTGGAGCATTGATTGCTGGGAGGACCGGGGGACCTCGTTAAAAGACCCAAATTTTTGTATTTTGGGGGGGAAGGGGGAACCGAAGAGGAGGAGGAAGTAGAACAGAGAAAGAACAGAGCCGAACTCGGCCATTGTAAGGCCTGCGGGCTGTTTCTTTGGATGCATGTAAATATTTTCCAATTATTAATGAAAATGTTCGGTTTTGCATTGTGGGTGTGAAGACTTTGGTTCCCGGTGCCCCGTCAAATTTACAATTAGTGAACCATTAAAGTTAATCATAGAATATGGTAGACCAATTGGATCCAACTCTCAAGATTTTATGGGTTGTAGTTATCATGGAATAATGATCTCCTTTGTTGTGATACTATTTTATGAGGATCTCTATTCTTTCTTCTTCAATGCAACATAGAAAGACATCATTATACCCTTTCTTATAAAATATGCCATCAAGCTATTAATAGTATATTACCTTTTGATTGAATCAGATTATTTACTTAATAGTCAACCATTCTAGCACCTATTCAATGGCTATTATCTATAAATATCATCCATCCAACTTTTTTTGTCATCCACTTCTATTTCTCCATTGGTGTAGTTTGATATTTGGGTACGAACATTACCAAATTATTTCATAAGACCCTTCTTCTAATGATATTGGTGGGTTTTATATCAATACTAAGTTCTTAAATATTGTTAATAATCCAACCCTCTTTTCTCCTAATTTGTTATAAAGTATAGTGGATTGAACATCAGGGTGCACTATGGAGATTGTGATCTTGATTTGGGATAGATAATATCTATATTTACTAAGATATTTCATGATGGAAAACAACTATTTTCAATGGTGTATATTTATTCAAAGTTTGGGAGGACTTGGATCATGAATGAGATGGGATGTTCTTCATCCTGGTTGTTTTTCTAGATCAAAATGATGGTAATCCATTCATCTCCCAAATTTATAGCCTAAGATCTTTGGAAAAATATAGATTGATCAATATTGGTGCTTAGATAATGATGTTGTTGATGTCTTGAAATTCCTTTCTACATTCATCAGTCCATACTAAGGCAGTATCCTTTTTTATCATTTTGACGATTAATCTGACCACTTGGGTCAAATTTATTATCAATTTAAAATAAAATAGATTTGACCTAGGAAAGACTAAATGCCTTTTATGGACGTGAGAAAGGGTAGACCTTGGATAGCTTTTATCTTGTTAGGGTCTATGGCTAAGCCTTATTTTGACATACATGAACTAATAATTTGCCTTAGACCATGAAAATAGAATTTATGGGATTGAGTGAAATGCCAAAATCTCTACACCTATGTAAAATTGACTCAATATGTTCAATGTGCTTAATCCTATATTTAGAATACATAGTTATATCATTAAGGTATATTAGGATTATATCACCAATTCAAGTGAATTCTATATCCATTGCTCGTTAGAAATTAGCTCCTACATTTGATAACCCAAAAGGTATCCTTTGATATGCAAAGCTCCCCTATTTGGTGGTGAAGGTCATATTATTATGGTTATCATATTTAACCCATATTTGATTATACCTCGAGGAACCATATAGGAGCAATATCATCTATGATCCTTTCACCTTTTGAAATATTTTATCTTTGGCAAACTAAGGATAGTGATATTTTGAAGAAGCTCTATTTATGTTCTTAAAATCAATGCACAACCTTATATAACCATTATTATTACATATAGAAACTAAATTTATGATCCAAGAGGAGTGTTTGAAAATTTTATTTGGGATTGTAGGAGCTTCAAAAGTTTATTTTTTATCACTACTTTAGTTTTGGGATTCACTAGCCACTATTTTTGTTTGAAAGTCCTAGAACTAGACTCTAACTCAAAGGTATGTTCAATTAATTTGGGATCATAAACTCTGAGATCCTCATATGACCATAGAATGATGTGCTTGTATTTTCCACAAATATTCTTGAAAATACCAATCTCTTCTTGAGTGTACTTTTCTCTCTAGGAATAGGTTCTTCCCTTCAACAACCTTGATGGCGTGATAAGAAGAGGCCTTCACTTTGAGGCTTGATTTTATTATGCTATCATTGAGATTGAATAAGCTTTTCAAAGTAATTAGCCCCTTAGGAAGTTGATTTTTCTATAATTATATGATCCCATATTTTCTATCATCCCCACATTCATTCTTTTCTTTAGCATGTTGGGCTTCTATGATAAAAAGTTCTCTAATCTATTCATAATTGTTAAAATCTAATCAATAATCAAAGTTATCAAGGATGGCTAGTCTAAAGACCATTTCTAACTCCATTTATTTATCCTACATATTAGTGATGGGGTCTAATCTCACTACCATACTTGCCAACTCATATTATATAATAAGAGTTGACTTGATTTCATATGTGTCAAAACTCTCCAATAAATCCCAATCGAATTGCTTGTATGAATTTAGTTGCTTATTATTTATAGCACAATAAGAATGAACCTAGTTTATAATTAACTTAATGTCATAATATATCCTTAGATTTATAATCCCCATCATATTAGATTTTCTCAAGCTTATGCATAGTGCTTCTTTTTCAGCCATATTATTGGTATAATTGAGTAGAAATCAACATACAACATATGTCTATGCATCTTATAGTTCAATAAATTTGAATCCAACACCTACCCCATTTTTAGTTTTGGTACCATCAAAGTGCATCGTTTAGGTTTTGTCAATGCCTCAACTTATTAGAGTTGAGGTATTATATGGTTTCATGATAAGATAATTCTTTGGGTTAGTATCCTCATAGTCGACCTTTAGATCTTATTTACCTTGAAGTACACCAATTATCCTATCAATTTCAAAAGTTTGATCATTTCCAAGTTGCTCATCATCTTCCAAAAAATTCTAGGAGTTCATTTCAATTTATTGTACCATATTTGCTCAACTTGTATAGTAGGTAGTTGCAAGGCAAATCATTTTCAATTCTAATCATATTCCCATCCCTAGGCACATTCATGTAGTATTATTCGTTGTTACATAACCATATCTTGACAATTTGGGTGCCCATTATCTGGATAACAGTATACTAAAATATGGTGGTAGTTCAATGGCTATTACTTCTTGTACAACTAAAAAATTTGGATGCTCTACTATAGTCATGATAAGGTCTTTAAGGACTCTCAATAAATTTACCCTAGTGCCATTTGATGTGAGAGCATCCATATTGGGAGCATCCAACTGACAACAACCAACTAAAAAATATGCATAACTACCTGGTAATAACCAATCGTGCAAACTAAAAATAGTTGTAATTCCATGCAAAGGATAAAAATGAAGTGATAAAATAATATGACAGTTCCACCGTCATCTACTTGGATGATTTGTATTTTTAGAAAAAATAAAATAGAAGTCTCACCATGTGAATCATTTGGCAACTCACGATTCTCATGATTACGGTTCTCATGCTTATAAATAAGAGGGGATAGTGAGAGGGCATGAGGGGGTAAGAGATAAGAGAAGGAAAATATTTTCTTATATGAGATCTATGTGTTTTATAGATTATATGTGTAGCAATCAATATTATGTGTAACGCAGTTGCCTGTAAAATTATTAATAAATTTCATTGTTTTTCCATGGTGTGTTGAAAAACTTATGTGAAGGTTTTGTATGCATGTCATATATTCATGTTGTAGGTGTTATTCATAGGTTGTCATAGGCTAGGGAAGCATAGGGAGCCATATAAATTTCTTCCATCGTGGAATAGTGTAGTCAAAGATTGTTGCCTTGCTAATCAAAGGAAGATGTATTGTTAGGGGAAATTGTCATCAAGAAATATATGAAGTTAGGGATACCACCACCTAAGGAAATACCACCATTGAGATAACTACTAATATCAATGAAGTCATTTGTAATCTGAAAGTCGAGGAAGAGGTTGTCATAATTACCAGGAGAAACTGTTGTGTGTTGACATAAGAGACCTATCATATTTTTGGGAAGACAACTCTACCATCAACATAAAAATTGAGATGATCATAATAGTTGTTGATTGTTGACATAAATATTCAACTGATGTGAAATATAACACCTTACTGTCATAGTTTTAACTATTTTCATCACAAAACTATTGACACAAGTAAAATTTCCATTATCATTATTTTAAGGAGTTTACTATCATATATTTTTGCCATCATCATCATACAACTATTGACACAAGGGAATTGGAATTACCATCATAGAAAATTATTTTTCTATCTGGAGTGGTTTATCGACATTGATTGTATTACTTTCAACATTGCACTATCATTTAAGGCATAGATCATTCATTTGGAATGTTATCATCCAATACTGAGTTACAAATTTGTTGTTGTATCATTTTAGTATTAGAGTTAGAAGATAACTGAGGATATACCAAAGAAATTATGGAATAGTAGGAAAGAGGAAAATCAAGAGGACCCAAAACTATAGATATAGCTAAAATACTAAGGAGAATTATTGCTTGATTCAAAGCGATTGAAACTATTTAAAGAAGAGGTATTCATCTAGAGGAGATTAGTGATAGTGAAGAAGAGGAAGCTAGCCACATAGAAACTCAAGATAAAGAGAGAGGGAGAAATGGATGAATGATTTATCTAGGAAATTTCTAATTGGGTTGAAAGCCTAAGAAACTCTATCATACAATGGAAGCTTGAATCCAAAGGAGCTCATAGAATAGATTGCTAAAATGGACAAATATTTTGACTTTAAGTCAGTAGAAGACCTCAAAAGGGTGAAATTTTCCAATACAAAGATAAAAGGACATGCGTTCTTATGGTGGGACCATGTGCATATTGAAATACAAAGGAAAGAAAAGGAAAATATCAAGTCATGGGATAAAATGATCACGAAATTGAAGGTCAAATTCCTACTATCAGACTACCAATTGGGTTTCTTTAAGAAGTTGCAGATTCTAATATAGAAGAAAATGAGTATGAAATATTACATCAAATAATTATATAGGATGACCATTTGGGCCGATCATGTGCAAGATGATGAAGAGAAGGTATCAAAGTATATTAATGGGCTATGAATGTCCATATAAGATGAAATGGTTATGATAAGAATAAGGATGATAGAGGAACCCTACCAGAATACCTTAAAGGTAGGGGAGAAGTTACTACAAAAAGAGGAAGAGGAAGGTTCTCGTAGGGATGAGGACAAACAAATAGAGGAAGAGGATAACAAAAAGAAGAAGAAGAAACTAGTACTTCTCATAGTACTTTTAGCTAAAAAACCAGAGGAGGTGGAGAATTCTCATGAGGAAGAGGTAATTTTGGTCGAATAAGGGGTAGAGGATTATTCAAAAGATGTTACCAATGGGAAGAAGATGATCATCAAGAATTTGAATATCCAACTTTGCAATAGAGCAAAAATAAGGGAAATGAGATCAAAAACCATATTACATGAGTAGAAGAAGAAAGTGTTGCTTCCCCAAAGCATGTAGATGAACCTAAGAAAGGATAATCTCTCATGATGAAGAGAGTACTACTAAAACCAAAGAAAAGAGAATGTGAACCTGTTCAAAGGAGAAGCATTTTTCAGAATAATATGTAAATTAAGGGGTAAATATTGCTAGGTCATAGTAGACTGGAAGTATGGATAACCTAGTTTCTGTTGAGATGGTGGATAAACTAGGGTTGAGGAGGATAGAACACCCCAAACTATATAAGGTCTCTTGGTTGTAAAAGGGATATCATATCTTAGTTAGTGAATAGTGCAAGGTGAATTTTCACATAAGATCATACAAGGATGAGATCCTATGTGATGTCATGCCTATGGATGCTTGCCATGTGTTGTTGGAGAGACCTTGGAAATTTGACATAAAAGCAAAACATGATGATAAGGAAAACACCTACACCATTATGAAATATGGTAACACGTATGTATTGATTTCATTGAAGGATAATATGGGAAATATGACAATGGTATGAAATTCTACTTGATTTCTAGAAAGCAAATTTGAAAGAGATGACAAAGAAGATATATTTTACCTTGGTTGATAAACCCACAAAGGATAAAATAATAGTAAAGAATGAGGATATTCCAAGTGAGGTGAAGAATTTGTTAGAGGATTATGTAAAAAATTTGGCCAAAGATTTACCAGATGGATTGCCATCAAAATACAAAGTATTAGCCACCACATTGATTTTATTCCTAGACCGAGTTTACCCAATAAGACAACATATATAATGATGCCCATGGAGAATGAAGAAATAAATACACAATTTTAGCAGTTTTTATACAAGGGTTTGATCATGGAAAGCTTGATCCTATGTGTAGTCCCATCTATGCTTGTATCGAAGAAGGATGGAGAATGATGCATGTGTACAAATTTTAGGATTATCAATAAAATAACTATAAAATATCAATTTCCATTTCCATGTATGGACAATTTTATGGATTTCTTGAGTGGAGCAAGGCACTTCATAAATATAGGCTTGAAAAGTGGATATCATTAAATCCAAATTAAGGAAGGGGATGAGTGGAAAATCTCATTCAAAATAAAGGATAGATTGTACGAGTGGCAAGTTATGCCATATGGGTTGATAAATGCACCCAATACCTTTATGTGGTTGATGAAAAAAGTGTTGAAGCCATTTATTGGAAAGTTTGTGGTTATTTTTTTGGATGAATTTTTGGTATTTAGTAAAATCAAGACCATTTAGCACATCTAAGATTGGTATTGCAAAGACTAAAGGAATAGAAATTGCTAGTCAAATTGAAGAAATCCAATTTTATGAAAGAGAAATTAGTATACATGGGATTTATGATTTTCCAAGATGGGTTACAAATGGATCCTAAGAAGGTCAATGCCATTGTGAATTGGCCATCACCAGGAAGTAAGTTTGAGGCCATAAGTTTCTATGGTCTAGAAAGTTTTTATAGGAAGTTTATCAAAAACTTCAATGGAATTTGTGCTATAATCACAAAATGATGAAGGAAGAAAAGTATGAGTTTTAATGAACAAATGCAGTAGAAATGAGGTTCCAAATATTGAAATAGAAGATAATAAAGTAGCATATTCTAGCCTTACCATATTTCAATAAGGTCTTTTAGGTGGATTATGATGCAAGTGGAATAATGATAGGAGTCTTGAGCTAAGAAGGCAAGACCATTGCGTATTTCAATGAGAAGCTAAATGAGGTAAAGAAGTACTCAATCTAAGACCAAGAATTTTATTCCATTATTCAAACCTTAAAGAAACTGAGGCACTATTTGCTTTCAAAAGAGCTTGTCTTGTTCAAAGATAATCATGCTCTATAGTTCATTAAAAATCAAAGTTGAGTCAAAGGCATATGAAGTGGATGGAATTTTTATAGGGATATTCATTTGTATTGAAGCATAGAAGTGACCATTCAAATTGAGTGGTTGGTGCCTTGAGTAGAAGAAATTTATTGGTAAACATGATGCAAATTGAAGTCATTGGTTTTGATGCTATGAGGGAGCTTTATGCTGATGATGTAGACTTCAAGGAAGCTTGGCTAGCATGTATTTATCCTACTACAAGGGAAAATATACCATGGTTGGATTACTTAATGTTAAAAATATGTTGAATATTTTCCATGTTATTTTGGCTGGGTTAACTCTAAAAGATACTGGACACTCTCCATGTATCCTCATTAGGATTTGGGGCCAGGTTGGACCTTGAGAAGACATTTGGAGGTGGTAGCCCTGATGAAATTTTTAGGGTTTCTTAAGATATTTTTAGACCCATATGGAATGTTTAGGGTTAAATATTTGAACCCATGGTTTTTCGCCCATGGTATTGTAAAATTCATTCTTGTGCTATTGTTATTTAATTGCACTTGGTTTGAAGAGATATGAGAGATGAAAATTATTGTATTGAAGATAGTTAAGTTTATACAATAAGGAGATATTAATGTGCTAGGTTTTTTCTTGTAAGGTTTTCCTAGGTGAAATATTGTGTTATGTGTGTATATGTTATCTTCTTCTTCTTTTTTCCTTTGATTATGTATTTACTATTTTTCTAGATTTAGTTTATCAAGGCCTTTTGCTCTTCATTTGGTATCAAAGCTAGGTTTTTTAGCTTTGTTTGAGGAGTAAGGGTTTCAACCCTATGATAAATTAATTCTTGAGTGGGAGTTATACATGAAATAATCTGGGTGAAGAAAAATAATGGGAAGCACATGGGTAGAGATTGAAAAATTTAATGGATAAAATTTTGAGTTATGGAAACTCAAGATGGAGGATCTGTTGGTTGATAAATATCAGTGGATTGTGATCTTGGGAATAAAATCAACATCAATGACAAATAAGGATTGGATGAATATCAATAGGAAGTCAAGGAGTTCTATCAAATTGTTCTTATCTAATTTGGTATTGTTGAATGTATCGATAGAGACCACGACAAATTCATTATGGGATAAGCTAAGAACTTTGTATCAAATAAAGTCACTGGTAAATAAACTCTTTATTCAAAAGAATTTGTATTCACTTCATATGAATTATGGTGACTCTATGGTTGAACATCTAAATGCTTTTAACACTATGGTAAGTTAATTAAAATTTATTGAAGTAAAAATGGATGAAAAGGAAAAGTGTATTACTTTGTTAATTACCTGATTCATGGGATAACCTAGTTATGACTATCACCAATAATACTAAATTGGAAGTAGAGGATATAGTAGGGACATTGCTATCTAAGGAAAAGAGACAAAAATATTCTAAGGATTATCATAACAAAAATCAAGAGAAATTAAATCAAGATCTAGGAGTAAATATGTTGCTCCATAAAATAGGAAATGTTAGAATTGTGGTAAAATAGGGTATTCTAAAAGATACTGTAGATCTAAAAAGGATAATAATATTTGATCATCTGATGAATTAACTTCTACAAAAATGAAGACCACAAATGAAGATTCAAGGAATTTATTCTTAGTTGCAACATGCTCAAGTGAATGCCATGACTCATGGCTGATTGATTTAGGTGCTTCCTTTCATATGAATCCTCATAGGGAGGGTTCTATGAATATGAAAATATAAATGGAGGTGAAGTCTTATTGGGAGAAAATTCAACATATAAAATAATAGGTTGAGGAAGAGTCAAGTTGAGGTTAAAATATGGAAGAATTAAAACCCTTCTTGGTGTGTTGCATATTCTAGGTTTGGCAAAGAATATGATATCCATGAGTAATATGAATGACACGGATGTGACTATGGTATTAAGTAAGGATAGATACAAGATGGTTCATGGAGTCTTTATGTTGGCAATGGGAGTTCCTGGAGGAACTCCATTTAGACTTGAGGCTAGCATTGTAAGTATTGACTACAATAAATCTTCAATTGTAGAGAAGAATAATACGATAGAAGAGGCTTTGAGTATTCTTGTAGTGAAGATAATGTTGTGGCATCAATGCATGGGGTATATTGGTGAGAAAGGCCTTTGAACATTAAAATGAAAGGTATGGTTGAAGGAAATTTTGATTTCCCATTAAATTTTTATTTTTTGAGCACTATGTTTTTGGAAAGCAAACCCGAGTCAAGTTTCCTAGTAGTGCTACAAGATCTGAAGTAATTTTGCATCTAGTTCACAATGATGCATTTGGACTTACAAATGTACAATCTTTAGGTAAATCTATCTATTTTATTACATTTATAGATAACTTTTCAAGAAAGACCTAGGTATATTTTTAATGGAACAAATATGATGATTTCAATAAATTTAAAGAGTTTAAGACTCTTGTAGAAAATCATATAGAGAAAAATATAAATGTTTTGATAAGTGAAAATGGTTGTGAGTATTGATATAATGAGTTTAAGTAGTTTTGCAAGGATTGTGGAATAGAAATTTAGAAAAAAAATCTGTATACTCCACAACAGAATGGATTTGCAGAATGGATGAACAGAACATTGATGGATAAGGCCAAAAATATGCTAAGTGGTGTAGGGTTAGAAAGGAAATTATGGGAAGAAGCCATATTAACTATATTTTATCTCATATATAGATCTCCTACCTCAGATTTGGTGGACAAGACTCCACAAGAAGTATGGACTGGTAAGAAACCCTCTCTCAATCATATAAGGGTTTTTGGTTGTGATGCTTAAATGTATGTACCAAAAGAGAAAAATACTAAGCTAGACTATAAATTTAAAAAATACATATTTGTGGGTTATAGTATTGTTGTTAAAGGATATAAGTTGTGAAACCAAGAAAAATAGAATATTTTTTACAATCGTAATGTGATATTTAGAGAAATAAAAGGAGTTCTAAAATAGGAAATACAACCAAGCAAAGAACCTAAAACAATTCAAGTAAAATTGGTAGAGGAGGAAGAACCTATGGTAGAACCTGGTGCTATAGAAGAAGATGAACTACAAAGAGAGTCTAAAGAGGAAAATTCAAAGGAAGAATGTGAGGAGAAAGATAAATATGTATAATCTAGAACTCTAAGTTTGAAGAGATCAAATCGAGTGAGAAGACTTCCAAAAAGGTTTAGCCCTTCAAATATTTGTTTTACATTTAATATATTAGTTAATAATGAAGAATCCAAGACTGTAAAGGAGGCACTTCAGTCAAGTGAGAATAAGTCTTGGAAAAGGGCTATGGAGGAAGAAATGGAATCCCTAGATAAAAAATAAGACATGGGACTTGGTGAAATTACCCCCTAGAAGAAAACTAGTTGGTTGTAAGTGGGTATTCAAGAAGTACAATATAGAAGAAAATTTGGAGAAGTACAAGGCTTTCCTACTAACAAAAGTATTTTCTCAAGTTCAGGGAATTGAATTTGGTGAGATTTTTTCTCCTATGGCTAAACTAACTTCAATTAGGTTTCTGTTGGCTATTTCTACTACTTTTGATATTGAAAGAGAACAAATGGATGTAAAGACAACATTTCTACATGGTGAACTTGATGAAAACATATATATGTAACAACTAGAATGATTTAGGGTAAAAGGTAAGGAGGGATTGGTATGCAAGTTGAAAATTTTTCTTTATAGCTCGAAGCAATCCCCAAGAATGTGGAATCAAAAATTTGTAGGGCTTGTTTTGATACTTGAGCTTATAAAAAGCAAAGCATATCCGTGTGTGTATTTCAAACAAGAAGGTGAAAATTTTGTTATCATTGTTTTGTATGTGGATGACATGTTGTTAATTGGTAATAATAAGGAGATGATAAAGTTACTAAAATCTTAGTTATCTTATGAATTTAACATGAAGGATTTGGGTGCTGCAAAATTTATTTTGGGTATGGAAATAATAAGGGATTGTACAAATAGAAAGTTATGGTTAAATCAAAGGAAATATGTTGATTTGATACTACAAAGGTTTAGGATGCATGATTGTAAACCAGTATGTACTCCATATCCTATTGGTCAAAAGTTATCTATTGAACAATATCCTAAAATAGATGAGGAAATTGAAGAAATGCATCATGTTCCTTATTATAGCACTGTTGGTAGTTTGATGCATGCAATAATTTGTACTAGACCTTATGTTCCACATGCAATGGAAGTAGTTAGTAGATATATGTCCAATCCAAGAAAGGAACATTGGACTACTATGAAGAGGATATTCAAATATTTACATGGAACTTCATATTATGCTATCTATTACCAAGGAATATTTAGAGATAGTAAGATTGTAAATCTATAGGTTTTGTGGATGTTGACTAGGCTAGAGATATAGATAAGAGAAGATCCACGAGTGCTTATGTGTTTAGAATATTTGGAGGGGTAGTAAGTTGGATGAGTAAAAAGTAATCAGTGGTTGATTTATCCACAACAGAGTTAGAGTACATTGCAGTAACTCATACATGTAAAGAAGCAGTGTGGTGATAAAGGTTGTGTCCAATATCTGGTCTTAAGTAGAAGGCTATGAGAATTAACAGTGAAAACCAAAGTGTAATATTTTTGGCCAACAATCCTAGTTTTCATGATTGATCAAAACATATTGATATCAAGTACCATTTTATGAGAGAGATGGTTGAAAGGAATCGGGTGATGCTAGAGAAAGTTGATACATAGAATAATGTTGCTAATTCATTAACAAAGGCTATACCTACTCAAAATTTTTCTTGGTGTAGAAGATCTATGGGCATGGTTGCCCTTGATAGTTGACAATGGTAATTTTTGACCCCTATGGAAAGTATTAAACAAGTAAGAGAATGTTGGAAATATGTTGAATATTTTCACGTTATTCTGGTGGGGTTAACTCTAAAGGTATTGGACACTCTCCATGTATCTTCATCAAGGTTTGGGGGTGGCATCCCCCGAAAAAAATTATAGGGTTTTTTAAGCTATTTTTAGACCCATATGGGCTATTTAAGGTTAAATATTTTAACACATGATTTTTTTACCCATGGTATTGTAAAATTTGTTCTTGTGTTGTTGTTATTTAATTGCACTTGCATCAAGGTTTTAAGAGAGATGAGAGATGAACATTATTATATTGGAGATATTATTGTACTAGGTTTTTTCCCATAAGGGTTTCCCAAGTGAAATACTATGTTATGTGTGTATCTTTTATCTTCTTCTTCTTTTCCCTTTGATTCTATATTTACTATTTTTCCATGTTTAGTTTATCAGGGTCTTTTGCTCTTCACTTCATCCAAGAAGGATTATTGTTCAAGGGGCATCAATTGTGCATACCACAAGGTTCGATGAGGAAGAACCTGAAATGAGGGAAGCATAATAGAGGACTAGCTAGACATTTTGGAATGGATAAAATGATGAGTCAAATTTGTGCAAGTTACTATTTTCCTAGAATGAATGCAGATGCCAGAAGGTTTGTGTAATATTATATAGTTTGTCAGCATGCTAAAGGAAGAAGCTAAAATACTAGGTTGTATCAACCATTACTAGTGCTAGAGAGGCCATGGAAGGGTATGAGCATGAATTTTATTCTTGGATTGTTGAGGACAAAAAGGGGTAATGATTCTATTTTTATTATTGTTGATAGATTCTCGAAGATGGCACATTTCATACCTTACAAGAAAACAAGTGATGCTACTCATATTGTTGATTTGTTATTTCAAGAAGTTGTAAGATTGTATGGTTTTCCCAAGAGCATTATGTCCAATAGGGATGCAAATTTTATAGGAAAATTTTGGCATACCCTTTGGAAGAAGCTGGGTACCAAATTAAACTTTAGTTTATCTTATCACCTACAAACTAATGGATAGATTGAAGTAGTGAATATGAGCCTTGAGAATTTACTGCAATGTATTATTGGTAAGAATCCAAAGCCATGGGAAGAAAATGGATAGATCAAAGTAGTGAATCGAAGCCTAAAACTGTTCCAATATGAAGTCATAATTCAATACATCTTCAGGGAAGCAAATGGGGTCACCTATAAATTAGCCAACATTGGAGCTTTTACCCTTGGGATGTTGACTTGGACTGACACCCTTCCACGTGAAGTGGAAGAAATTTCCAGGTTAGATAAAATCCAAAATCACCAAAATGCATAATTCTCATCATTGTAAGTTTATAATATCGAGAAGGTGGCACTCTTTAGGCCTTAATACATCATGTGAGTTGTATCCTCTCACGATCACCTTTATCATACCAATATTTTCCATGATGGTATTTATCTTCTCAAGGCATTTATTACTTTGGATTTGTAGCATGGATTGGGTTTTTTTGCACATTCCCCTGGTGTCTTTCTTATTCCTTGTGCCATTTACCCGTTTCACCACTTTTTTTCCTATTATTCCTTTCTAGGTTTTTTTTCCACCATATTCTGGGGTTTTTCTTTCCTAACCTTCCATTGTTGCTAGTCTCCCATACACGTGTGATTCTTTCTTATTTTCCCATGACCATACCTTGATCCTCGCTCCAGTCGCTTGTTTCCTATACCCATTTCAATTCCCATTCCTTTTCATTTTTCAATACATTTGATTTCTATTTGCATCTATGTTTTTACTGAGGAAGGTATCCTTTACTTTTTTATTGGCCAAACCTTTCAATACTGGGCATGCCTTTCTATTTTTGTGGAATATCATTTCCATTGGGAACTCAATCTATTCAAGGAATTTCACCCTTTGGTCATCTTTTTTCTTACATGTGTGTTTCCCTAGGACTTGGCATCTTGCGAGGAGAAAGGTGGAGGGATTCCAAAAACTTCCAAACATACCATTGGATTACAAAATATTTGTTGTGGAAGATTTTTGTATTTCCTTTGTCTATCCTCATCGTCTCTGTAATATTTCTATGTGTTTCTCTTCCTTGCATTGGAGTCCCAATAGTATGAGCTTTGTGGATCCTGACACACTTTCCATTGAACCTATCATGGAATCCATCCTTAGCGATAGGGGAATATTTCCATTTTTCAAGCTATTTTATAGAATGGACTGGGACATCAACATGGCCTTTGTGTCCACCTGGGAAAAGGGGATAGTAATAATCTATGATGTAAAGTTTTAGGTGGACATGGGCATTCTGGCTGAAATCATAGGGCAACCGGCTGTTGGACGAATTGTGAGAAGGGATAAGCATAACTGGGAGGTGAAGTTGAGCCAGTTTGAGCCAAAATAACCCATGAGGAAGATCATCAAGCAAGGGATGTTTCATGGAGACCTTCCTACCCCCTAGAAGGAATTTATGAAGTCTATTATGGAGTATATAATGGTGGATAACCCCAAATCATAGCTCAGGAGCTTCCACATATCCTTCATGAATCACTTCAGGGAGGTTAAGCTACTCAATATTATTGAGTTTATTTTTTTGTCTATGGACTATACTATCACTTCAACTCATTAAAAGGAGACAACATGACCCTCTCACCAAGGGATTTTTAAGGTGTTGTATACCTTTCTCTTGGAGAAATTTCCTAAGGGAAATGTTTTCACTCAGGAACAACAGGCAGACAATATTGAGGACAACACTTCTTCCACTCTAGATTCTAAGGTTCGAGGATCTAAAAGGAATAATGTGAAGGAAAAGCATCAAGATTCAGAGTTGGAAAATAAGAGGACCAAGGTGGAGGTGACTCCCACAAGGAGCTCTCAACATCTCAAAAACAAGGAACTTTAGAGCCCAAGAAAGCTGAAGGAAGCCGATGAGGATGATCCAAATGATCCTATGGAGCAGTTTCTCCAGAAGTATGTTATTAAGACTACTTCGATTATGATTTATCACCTGGAGAGTGCTAGGTCTACTATTGGAGGAGCAATTTCACAATTGAAAGAGCACATGAATGCTCTTAGTCTTCTATTTTTCTATGATAATTTTGAAGAGGATATCCCTGCTAAATCTACTGATGCTACTAAACTAGAAGCTAAGGATGCTAAGTATGGTGAGTTTGTGGATATAGCTAAGGAAATATTCAAGGATATCCCTAATAATGAGGCTATGGATACCAAGAAGGAGGATATTAATGAATCTGTAATTTCCTGATTGACTTTTGTTCTATTTTTTTATCCCTTATGGGGTTTTTCCTTGTATATTTTTGGGATGTTTTTTATTTCCTCTATGTTATTTGGTCCTCAAGGATGCTCTTTTTATTTTGTGGTCTTTGCATAATTTTTCTCTTTTGATGTATTAATGCATTAGGGCACCTTTCAAATGCCCTCATTAATGAAAATTTTTAACTTAACAAAAAAAGAAGCCACAACTATGGGATATTGTGTTAGCATAGGCAAAGTTTGCATATAATAATGTAGTTAATAGAAGTACAACAAGAAGCCCATTCAAAATTATTTATGGAACTCATACCAGAGGAGTAGGTGAGTTGTAGAGTACCGTTAAATACAAAATCCTAGTGTTTTGGCCAAGAATTTTGCTAAGTATATGCAGGAATTACATCATGAAGTACAAGCTAATTTGGAAAGGAATACCATAAAATACAAATAGCATGCTGACCTAAAGCATTGAATACATGAATTCCAAGTTGGAGATTTTGTTTTGACACATTTGTAAAAGGAAATGTTTCCCAAAGGCACTTACAAAAAGCTCAACTAGAAGAATATTGGACCATGTAAGGTCTTGAATAAGTTTACCACCAATGCATATGAAATTGAGCTTCTATATAGGATCGATATTTATTTGATCTTTAATATATCCAACCTATATCCATACTATGGTCAACCTAATGATGAGGATGTAGTTCATACAACTTATATCAAAATTGAGGAATGGATAGCATAGTTTCCAAAGAAGGAACATGATGAAATTGAAGCCATTATAGTCTCTAGAGTGGCAAGGAGGACAAGAGGCAAGAAATATCATGAATATATGGTTAAGTGGAAGAAATATAATGTTGATGTTGTGACATGGCTAACTCCATATAATATTTCTAAGTATGGAGTACTCATTGATGACTTCCTAAATATTTAGAAAATATTTCTTTTGTTACCCGATGAGTATGATGCGGGAGCATCCATCTCAGGATTATCTAGTTGAAAACATTCAACTAAAAATTGAGAGTAACCAACTAGTAACAACCAATCATGCCAACTAAAAATAGTTGTAATTACATGCAAAGATAAAAATGAAGTGATAATTAAGGTTGGCAGTTCCACCATCATCTAGTTGGACAATTTGCATTTTGAGGAAAAAAATAAACTAGAAGTCTCACCGTGTGAATTAGTTGGCAACTCATTGTTCTCATGCTTATAAATAAGAGGGAATAGTGAGAGGGCATGAAGTGGGAGAGAGAAGATAAGGAAAATGATTCCCTGTGTGAGATCTATGTGCTTCACGAATTATATGTGTAGTGGTCGACATTTTGTGTAGCAACATAGTTGTATGTGAAATGATTAATAAAATTCATTATTATTTTTGGTGTGTTGAAAGCTTTATGTGCATTTTTTGTATGCATACCATATATTCATTGAATAACACAAGCTTATACTGAGAGGGGGGGTGACCGGTATAAGACCAATTTTTACTTTTCTTTTCTAATTAATATTATGCAATGTATAGATAGCGATATAGATAGCAGTAATAAAAGCAATGCACAAATAACGACACACAATAGAGACACCATAATTTATGTGGTTCACCCAATGTGGGCTACTCCACAGAGAAACTATTTCACTAAAAGTTTCTCAATCAATATCTTAGGAATCCTTTCCCTATTACAATGTTTATGGACCTCTGTCTAAAGGAGATACCAATCCCCTAAATTAAGTTCATGGATATATATCCACAGGAGAACTCCTTCCCCTCTGCTTTGGATGGTGATCCTCTAGAAGACTACTACCTCCACTGCACTGGCTTGTGGATGTCTATCCACTGAAGACTCTTGTCATCACTTAGAAGACTTGTCCTAATTTTCTTTGCTAATGGATCTCTATCCACTAGAGACTACTGTCCTTTGCTCTTTGTCACCTCCAAAGCTTAGTCTCAAATCTGCACTAAACACAGTCCTTCGGTCTAGCACAAATCTACTCAATATTTGTCTCTGGTCTAGCACAAACTTGTCCTCAAATCTGCACCAAACTCTTTTCTCAAATTTGCACTAAACACGGTCCTTAGATCTAGTACAAATCTATCCTAAATCTATGTTCTCAAGCCTTAAATCAAAGCTTGAATCAATCTCAAATCAAATCTATTGGATCTGCCCCAAACCTTAACTCAAGGTTTGAAAAAATCAATTAATCAACTCTATTCTCAAGCCTTATTAAAGACTTGTCTTAAATCTGCATTATAAGATTCCTCAAAAGCTCACACTACTCTTTACAAGTCCTCTCTAGAACTTGCTCAAATATGATCTACAAGTCCTCTCTAGAACTTGTTCAAAATCTGCTCTACAAGTCCTCTCTAGAACTTGTCCAAATCTGCTCTACAAGTCCTCTCTAGAACTTGGTCAATTCTTCTCTACAAGTCCTCTCTAGAACTTGTTCAAAATATGCTCTACAAGTCCTCTCTAGAAATTTTTCAAACTGTGCTCTACAAGTACTCTCTAGAACTTGTCCAAATATGCTCCACAAGTCCTCTCTAGAACTTGTCCAAGTTTGCTCTCAATATGTGTTGTAAGATTCCACAAAAGCTTACTCAATTTGTTCACAAGTCTTATTAAAGAGTTGCTGCAAATTTGCTCAACAAGTCCACACAAGAACTTGTCCAATTTCATAGAAATATAAAGATAATTATTAGAGACTCAATATGTTCTACACTTATCACAATGCTCAATTACTTTCAATCACTCTCTTAGAAACATAAGGAGAATTTTTAGAGACTCAATATGCTTCTTATTCACCTCAATGCTCAATCACTTTCTCAAATCAATTCAGAATATAGAATAATTTTTTTTTATGGAACTTGAACAATCACTTCACACACTCACTTGACTAGGCTCAACCAACTCTACTCAACCAATCACTCAATGAAATAAATCTTGCTCACAAACCCTAGTCCAAGCATATGAAATTCACTTAAAATGTTTTCAAAAATGCTCAAAAACCAATCTCACATAACAATGATACTCATGTTATTTTCAAACCCTAGTTCAAGTTTTTTGCTCAACAACTCACTTTAACAACAATGCTTATAAAAAAATCTTCACATAGCAATGATACTTAAACCCTAGTTCAAGTTCTTCACACAACCAATGGTTTCAACAACAATGCTTATAAAATAAGGTTTTAACAACTCTTTATTCTAGAAAACCTTGAAGCATTAACTCAAAACACTCAATAGGAAATCCTAATCAAGTCCTTTTAACTCCAAACTTATTTTCCAGAAAACCAAACAATCAACTCAACTATGGAAGAATGTGCTCATACCTTTTTCTTTATGGTGAAGGAATCTCATAAATCTACCACAAGCAAAAACACTTCCTTGTCAAGCTCAAAGAAATTATAAGATGATAAACTCCCACAAAAATATAGTGTAAATATCAAAACACACATACACCTTATCACTTCATCTTTAAGAAAGCATCCATAAAAATTTACAAGAATAATTCACCAAATACACCTTATAATCTCCCAATGAAAATAATATTCAATGACAAGAATAATATTAATGCAATCTCCTTTCTCAAAATAACTATATGCAAGAAGTCCCTTTTATCCTTTTAAAACTTCAAAAAATCAATGTGACATAAACACTTTATTTAAAAAATAAATCTAATTCCTTATTCCTCCAATTTTCCAAAAATTAATAATCAAATTAAAAAAAAAACCTTTAAGAAACCCTTTTATCTCCCTAAGACCTCATGTCAAACTCTAGGCAACATAAAATATTAATAAAAATTTATTACCTTTACCTTGGAGGGATTCAAACTCACGACACACCCTCAACTAGCACCCTAGCCATGGTTCCAACCACCGTGAGAGCTAGGTGCTCACTTGGGGAGTGGAGAGCACCACATGATCCAAAAGGCTCCCTGCCTTGCCTAGAAAAAATGTGTGCCTTTCCTTTGGTGCTTCCAACACAAATACAACCACCAAAAATGTTGTCGTTGCATTTCAAACACAGGTCACCTAGTGCCCAAACACTCTAACTACTGTCCTCTTGCCACTAGGCCATGCTTCCTAGTTGGCACTTAGCAATTTGGTGCTGTTACCTTTAAACCTTATTTTCTAGTGCTAAAACACAAAAATCGCTTCTCTTTTTTTGCACAATATCTCAACACAATTGCACGCATTAATCGATCGAGTGAAAGGATAAATGTTAATGCCTCTAAGGCATAGGTTTAAATATTGATTTTCTCCTCATGCATATACGTCGGTGCTCGAATTACCTTCTCACTTTTTAGACGTTGGTGTTTTTTATTTTCCTTTAACCTTATTAATTTATAAATTATTAAAATTCATTTGAATTTAAATTTTATAAATTAATTCTTTAAAACTCTTTGGTTTTATTAAGTCCATTTCTCATTGAACAAATTTGTATAAATAATATTTATTTATAAAATTTAAATTCAATTTGAATTTAAATATTTTATGAAATAAATATTAAACCTTCCTTTGGCTTTGCAATAAGCTTCCTTGGGTTTTTATGAAAAACCTTTTAACTTATGCTTCCACATAATATTAAAAATATTATGAACCCCATTTTCCTTTAACCTTTGCATTGTTCCTTGACATATTCCTTGACATCAATGATGACTTCATTCCTTGACATCAATGACAAATTTGACTTAAGGACTCAAAATGTCCAACAATCTCCCCCTTTGTCATTGATGGCAACCCAAATTATTTTTACTGAAAATTTGGCTTTTTCTTTGTTCTGCTCCCCTTGGGACATTGCTCCCCCTGGCTCAATGCTCTCTCCTTTTTAATCAAATACAAAATCTCTCCCCCTTACTAAAATATATCCCCCTTTGAAATCAATGGAAAAGGGTCACCTTTGGGGCTCGAGGCTAAGAATGAGCCTATTAGCTTAGCCCCTCCCCCACCTCCTCTTGAGGTGGTTAATTCTGGGGTGGGAGTATTTCTACTCCCAGAAGGCACTATTCTTTACCTTTGTCTTCTTTCCTTCTTATCTGATCCTTCTGATTTCTCAGACTGTTTATTTCCATGTCCATGTTCCTGTCCATTTCTACATTCCTATTCCTATTCCTATCCATGTTCCTATTCATATCCATGTTCCCGTTCCTATTCATATCCATGTTGTTGTTCCTGTTCCTATTCTTGCTTGATTATGGAATGTTTTCTCTACACCATTTTTTTGTGTGACCATCATTATTGCACTTATAACACTTAATGTAATTATTTCTTAAATGTGCAAATGTCTTAGGATTTATCCTAGTGAATCCATAACTTCTTCTGTCATGAACCCTGCAATTTATTGCCTTGTGACAAAACTGATTACATGAGTAGCAATACCCATAGAAAAGTTGTATGTTCCCATATTCCTGTCTTTCATGTGTCCTGCACTGTAAAGCCATGTGCCCAAACCCATGACATGAAAAACATATTCCATTGAAGTTTTCCTGTCTTGACCTCATTGGTCTCTTAGTCTCTCTTGAACTATTCTGATTTATGTTCCATATGTATCTTCTTTGTGCATTGTTCCTATTCTTGTTGAACTCTCTATTGTCCAACTCATCTTCAGATGTATCACTTTATTTTACACTATCTTCTTCTGATGTATCTTTATCTAAAGTTTCTTCTCCTCCAAAACTTGAGGTTGAATTTCATTCCCATATCTTTTGAACCTATTCAAATCCAAGACCTATTTTTCTTGATGTAGGCTTTTGTATCTTGATGAACTTATCCAAGTTATTTGAGCTATTTTTTAACCCTTTTAGCTTGACTTTGGAGTCTTCTAAATCTTCTCTTAGTAGTGCCACTTCTTGTGCTAACTTTTCACATTCTAATATCTTTTCTTCCAACTTATCCTTGAACCTTTTTGCCTTAGCCTTTGATTTTTATAAATCATCTATAAACAATCTTCTCTCTTCATCACATTTTTGAAACTAAATTTCAAGTTTAGAGTGTTGCTTTCTTACCTTCTTCATTGTGTCAAGTGCATAAATAAGTTCTCCCTTGAGATCATATCCATATTTCTCTGAATATTCCTCTATTTGTTTACCTTTTTCTATATATTTATTTTCTATTGGCTTGTATTTTGTAGGATCATCTTCTCCCTATTCTAGTGCCATTAGAATATTCTCTTCTAGTACTTCTAGTGTATCTTCATATTCATCACCACTAAAATTATAACCATCCCTTGTAAAACTATCTTCAAGGTGTCCAAAGTTACCACATCTAAAACACTTGAGAATTACTAGAGTCCTTTTCTTAAATTGTTCTTTTTCTTCAATCATAAATAGAACTTCATCTCTATAGTTATATGAAAAACTAGCATCACTATCACTTGAGTAATTACTTGCCTTATCCGCATAGTATCTTCTATTATATCTTTGAAAGAACTTCTTTCCTTGTCTGCTTTGTCCATCCTTGCTTTTCTTTTGGTGCCTGTATATTTCTGATTCCCTGCTCTTGTGATCTTGATTTTATTCATCATTGTTATTCTTAGCTTCTTGACAGTCAGTTGCATAATGACCATACTTTCCACAATTCAAATATTTAACAAATTTTGTATCTCTAGATCTTATTGAATCCTTATTCCTTCTACTATAATTTGCTTCATCATCACTAGATGACTCATTGCTTGATTCTGACTTCTTACCCTTTGTCTTCTTGATTGCTTTGAATGTTGCTTCTTTCTGGGGATTAGGTTCCTCTTTCATTCTCATCTCAAATGCTATAAGAATACCAAGCAACACATCTCTTTTCAAAAAATCACCATCTATTGAATCTTCTATAGCAAAAATATTTTCATTGAATCTTTTTGGAAGAGTTCTTAAGATCTTGTCACAAACATTTGATTCATCAATCTTCATTCCAAGTACTTGCATATCATTAAAAACCTCATAAATTTGAAGTAGATAAGTACTAATATTTTTCTCATCCTTCATTCTTAAATATTCAAATTGTCCTTTGATATTTTGTATCTTTTCTTTCTTGACACTTTTATCTCCATATATATTTTGTAGTTTATCCCATATTTCTTTTGCAGTTTGCCAATTCATAATTTTCATAGACTCTGTTCTATGAAACCCTTTCAAAAGTGCATTCATTTATTTTGAATTGTAATTTTGTAGGAGCTTACCTTCCTTATCTATAGGAGGATTAATTAAGGGATCATATCTAAATTTAACTGCTTCCCAAATTTCATTGCCAAGTGCCATAAGGTAGATCTTCATTCTCATGCTCCAATATATATAGTCACTTCCATAAAATACTGGTGCTAAATTATCTAAGGACACATTCTTAGAATCCATTGTGTTCTTGTTAGATTTTCCTTCAAGTTGTTAAAATATTCTGAAGGAACCCGCTCTGATACCAATTGAAGAACACAAGCTTATACTGAGAGTGGGGTGAATAGTATAATACCACTTTTTACTTTTCTTTCCCAATCAATATTATGCAATTTATAGATAGAAATATCAATATAAGTAATCAAAGCAATGCAAAAATCACCACACACAATAAAGATACCACAATTTATGTGGTTCACCTAATATGGGCTACTCCACGGAGAAAATCTTTCACTAAAATTTTCTCAATAAATATCTTGGGAATCCTTTCCCTATTACAATGTTTATGGACCTTTGTCCAAAGGAGATACCAATCCCCTAAATTAAATTCATGGATATCTATCCATAGGAGAACTCATTCTCCTTTGCTCTGGCTAGTGATCCTCTAGAAGACTACTGCCTCCACTGCATTGGCTTGTGGATCTCTCTCCACTAAATACTCTTGTCCTCACTCAGAAGCCCTATCCTCATTGCCCTGGCTAATGGATATCTATCCACTGGAGACTACTATCCTTTTCTCTCTATAACCTCCAAAGCTCTATCTCAAATTTGCACTAAACATAGTCCTTTTATCTAGCACAAATTTGCTCAATATTTATCTCTAGTCTGGCACAAACCTATCCTCAAATCTGTACCAAAATCTATTCTCAATTCTACACTAAAAATGGTCCTTTGGTCTAGCACAAATCTATCCTCAATCTCTATCCTCAAGCCTTAACTCAAAGCTTGACTCAATCTCAAATCAACAATGCTGGATATGCCCTAAACCTTAACTCAAGGTTTGAACAAATAAATTAATCAACTTTGTTCTCAAGCCTTCTCAAAGACTTGATTTAAATCTACCTTGTAAGCTTCCTCAAAATATCACACTAATATTTCCACAAGTACTCTCTAGAACTTGCTCAAATATTCTCTAATAGTCCTCTCTAGAACTTGTTCAAAATATGCTCTATAAGTCCTCTCTAGAACTTGCTCAAATATGCTCTACAAGTCCTCTCTAGAACTTGTTCAAAATGTGCTCTACAAGTCCTCTTTAGAACTTGTTCAAACTTTGCTCTACAAGTCCTCTCTAGAACTTGTCCAAATATGCTCCACAAGTCCTCTCTAGAACTTGTCCAAGTTTGCTCTCAATATGTATTGTAAGCTTCCACAAAAGCTTACTCAATTTGTTCACAAGTCTTCTCAAAGACTTGCCTCAAATATGCTCAACAAATCCACACAAGAACTTGTCCAATCTCATAGAAACATAAAGATAATTGTTAGAGACTCAATATGTTCTACACTTATCACAATGCTCAATTACTTTCAATCACTCTATTAGAAACATAAGGAGAATTGTTAGAGACTCAATATGCTTCTTATTCACCTCAATGCTCAATAACTTACTCAAATCAATTTGAAATATAGAATAGTTTATTTTATGGAACTTGAACAATCACTTCACACACTCACTTGACTAGGCTCAACCAACTCTACTCAACCAATAACTCAATGAAATAATTCTTGCTCACAAACCCTAGTCCAAGCATATGATATTCACTCAAAATATTTCCAACAATGCTCAAAAACCAATCTCACATAACAATGATACTCATATTCTTTTCAAACCCTAGTTCACGTTCTTTGCTCAATAACTCACTTTTTTTTTGGTAGATAAGATACTATAGCATTAATACTGGGTTTTACATGTTGACCCAAAACCTTTTACAAAAATCAGCCCAGGGATGTTGATGAACATGCCCTTACTAAGGATCCTATATATGTAAAATCTACATGCCACCAAAGCCATTACATCCGGTAAGGCACATAGCCTGTTATCAAAAAAAAACTTCCCATACAACATTTTGGTTATACCCCGAGAAAACACACCTGCATCATAATTACAAAAAAAAAATAGACACGGATCCCTTCCTTGAAATAGTGGAGAAATAAAAAGCTGCAGACACACATAGCAGAGTACTGAAAAAATCTCCCACAAGTTTTGTATTGACAGTTACTCTTAATAATTATTTGGTAATTATTTTATTTCGTATATGACATGCTTTGGGACCACATCCCATATTGGAAAATTAGCCTTGGAGAAGTGAACCTGCTATCTAGATTTATGGCTATGGCTATCTGGTGGTCCACATGGCTTTGGTTTGAAGTCTTATATTGTCGTTTCTTTCCTGCCCTATGATTATCAACCAACCTCAAATTACTAAGACAACTATGAGCTATGTTATCTAACATGTGACTATCCCCATTAGTCTTTGTGGTATTTCCAATCAACATCCACCAAGACTGACAACTCGAATAATTTTTATTGTGAGTCCATTTCAAAAAAGAGATGGGAATACTCATAGCCTTCAAACTTACAGTGCCTTCCCTATTGGTAAATTTGACTATCATTCTTGGCATTCTTATTGAATAAGCTCCTCTACTTCGCTCGAGACATCGTGTTCCCATTTGAAAAGTCCATCACCATCGACACCCAAATTGGCCAGCTTATCAACAACTTTGTTAGCTTCCTGAAAGACATATTGGGCTTTTCTATCCTATCTTCCCTAGAAAAGGATCTTAGCCTCTTCAACAATTGTTTTAATCCTCCAAGGAGGTGTTTTCTAATTATTGAGGAGATTTATAACATGCATAGAGTCTCCTTCTATGATCAAATTGCCTTCTAAGTCTTGAGTCATTTGAAGGCCTCTCCACATAGCTCTAGCTTCAGCTTCTTTGTTCATCCTTGTTCCCAAATATTCAAAAAATGCAAGAATCATATTCCCATTATGATCTCGCACAATACCACCAATGCCTGCTCTGCCAAGATTTTCCTTAGCCACTCCATAAAAATTAAGCTTAAACTAACCTTTAGGAGGTGGGGACCACTTAACATTGGCTCTGGGGTTGACTAACCTAGGCACAGACTCATATAACAAGGTTAAGCTTAAATATTGAGCAATCGTGGTCTCCTGTAGATGAGGTTTACGACTATCAAAAGGGATAAGGTTCACATTCTCATTAGCAAAGGATAAGATCCTAGAAATGATAGTTTGATGATAATGGACAGACTCATTAAAGACTCTATGGTTCCTTTCTAACCACACCTACCAAAGATAGTGATTGAGAAAATTTTTCCACATGTATCTAAGTCTTTGGCTTGAAAAGGGGTAAGGCCACTAGAAGAACAAATTATGTATGATGGCTAGTTTAACCCAAGAAATATTGAAGTCTTGAAAAACCCCACTTAGAACAGTCAAGGAAAAAGGGCACTCAAGGAAAATGTGATAAATGGTCTCCCAATTAGCCCTGCATAGATAATAGTGATTAGTGATACAAATACATTTACGTATCATATTATCAATGGTTAGAATTCTTCCTTGGATAACCAGCCATGAAAACACTACAATTTTTGGAATTAAATTTTTTATCCAAACTAAGTCCTTTTGGAGGACAAAATCCTCATCATCAAGTAGAAGCTTGTAAGCTGATTTAACAGTGAACTACCCATTTTTCATAGGAGCCCAAGTCACTTGATCTTCCTTGGGTCTCATGGGGATAAATTGTTTCCCGAGAATGTTACAAAGATCATTTTATTCTGCTTGAAATACCTAAATCCTTATTTTTTTCCACTTCATTCTGCCTCTATCCTCAACCATATAATCAAAGACTTTTCTACCAATGAGTTCTTCCGTGATATCTTTGATTCGGGCTAAGTTAGGATATTGCATCAGTGGTTCATCCTTATCCCACCTATCATTCTAGCAATTTATCCTCTCACCATTGCCTAAAACCCATCTTAAACCTTTTTTTATGATTTCCTTACAATTGAGAATTGTTTTCCAAAAAGCAGAACCTCTGATTGGAACTGAGTCACTTAGAAATTCCATATTTTGAAGATCCTTTCATTTGATGATAGTTTTCCTTCCATTTTCTTCACCAAAAATGAGGTGCCATGCCTGCTTAGCTATTAAATCTAAATTCATATGAGCAATTCTCCTCAAACCTAAGCCCCCATTTTACCTGGGTCTACACACTTTGGTCCATCCTACAAGGTGTATCCTTTTCTTTCTCCTCTAATCCAGTCCATAAAAATTATTTTTGGAGTTTCTCAATTTTCTAGAAAACATTCACAAGGGCTTTGAAAACGGAGAGGAAATATACTGGAATGCTCTAAAGAGAGGCCCTAGTGAGGGTCATATTTCTTGCTTGAGATAGAATATGACCTTTCCATCCAGTAAGTTTTTTTTGAATTATTTCAATAACCCTGTCCCACATTGACTCTCTCGGAGAACTAATGAAAAGAGAGAGACCAAGATACAAAGTGGGGAGGTTTGCTATATCACACCCTAAAATTTCTACAATCCTTCCTTACCTCTGAATGGGAGTGTTCAAGAAATATAACTTGCTTTTACTAAAATTAACGTTCTGACCAACAGTGTCCTCGTAGAGTTGTAGGATGTATTTAATTCTTTTGGCCTCAACCACCAACGCCTTAGTCAATATAAGGGTATCATTGATGAATTTTTGGTGAGAAACAAACCTAGTGAGAGATGTTGCCTTGATTCTTGATATTAGCCTTGAACTGCAAGCATTTTTTATGGTTCTTCCTAAAGCTTCTGCCATAATGATGAATAACATGGGGCTGATAGGGTCCCCCTGCCAAATTCCTCTGCGACTTTGAAAGTAACCAACAGTTGTTCCATTAACCAAAATTGATAACCATGCTTTAGAAATGCATTCTTTGATCAAATTAACCCATTGGTGGTGAAAACCAAACTTAAGGAGGACAACAATCAGAAAGTCCCAATTTAGCCTGTCAAATGCTTTGTTCATATCAAGCTTGAGGGCAAAAATAGACATGTTAGTCTTATGAGGAGAGTGTAGAGCTTCATAAACTATGATAAATCCATCCAATATTGACCTGCCATGGACAAAGCTTCCCTTACATGGATCTATGATGCGGGGCATAACATCTCTCATTCTATTTACAATGTCTTTAGTTAGGATCTTGTAAGAAATATTGCACAGACTGATTGGCCTGAAGTCAGCCATAGATTCAAGGGTTTGCTTCTTAGGAATTAGAGAAATAAAAGTAGAGTTGAGACCTTTTGGAATATTATTGCTTGCTTGGAATTCTATGACAGCAAAAATTAACAACAATGCTTATAAAACAATCTTCACATAGCAATGATACTCAAACCCTAGTTTAAGTTCTTCACACAACCAATGGTTTCAACAACAATGCTTATAAAACAAGGTTTTAACAACTCTTTATTCTAAAAAACCTTGAAGTATTAACTCAACACACTCAAAAGGAAATCCTAATCAAGTCCTTTTAACTCCAAACTTGTTTTCTATAAAACCATTCAATCAAATCAACTATGGAAGAATGTGCTCATACCCTTTTCTTGATGGTGAAGGAATCTCATAAATCTTCCACAACCAAGAAAACTTCCTTGCCAAGTGTTATAATCACAATGACACTGAGAGGGGGGGTGAATCAGTGTGTTCTTTAAAAACTTAAAAGCAATTTAGACTTTTAAATAAACAGCAACAGATTAAAACAAAAATAATAAAAGTACTAAGAGCATCACACATAACACGGCATTTTAACGAGGTTCACCGATGTGGCTACTCCTCAAAAGGACTGCTTGGACTACCATCCAAATCCAGTCAAATGCAAAGCTCCAAATTTACATAATCATTCACCAGCACCAACTGGTAAGAGGCACCAACCCCTAAGTTTTATTTGCTACAATAGAATGGAGCACCAACTCCAATTTTTCCAGCACCAACTGGAAAGAGGCACCAACCCCTTTTTCAAGCTACAACTTGAAGATAATAATAAAAATTGTAGAATGTAAACTTTCACCTCAATTATCACGATCTGCTGCTTGTCGACATTCGACTGCTATTGTGAAAAATGATTCGCACTTTTTCAACCACTCCTCTATATCTCTCCACGTTCTCTGCTACAACTTCACAGAAATATCACTTCTACAGCCAGCACACTATCATTTCACACTCGGAACACGACTTCTGCATACCGCATTCTTATCTTCTCTTCGCACCACTCACACTGCTGCACCCGAACTTCATACACATATATCACATCACGCTGCACATTTTAAACTCGAAGAACCCTTGCTTTTATAGAAGAAATTTTAGAGGCAAACCCTAGAAGAATGTTGACTGAGAAACCCTAGAATTTGTCAGCTGCCAAACCCTAAAATCCGTCGGCCCAGATTTAACTTTGTCGGCCTCAAACTCTTCTCCACCTTCGTTACCTTCCTGTAGCTTATTGCCGCAAAATAGTAACACGTCGGCCCTTTTTAATTTAATTTAATATTCTAATTTAAATTTTTAATAAAATAAAAATTTAAACTAAATATTTAAAATTAAATATCTTCAACATCGAGGCATCCTTTTCAACAAAACGAAGAGCCAACTTGGGTTTTAAGAAAAACCCATTTCAAGTCTGTTATCCACTGCATCCTTGGATCTGACTGCTTGTGTTGACAACAATGACAATCCTTCTTGCTCAATAATCTCCCCCTTTGGAATTGTTGGCAACACCTGTATACATTTTTGTAACTCTTCTCCCCCTTTGTCAATAATACCAAAGGGCCGCTGCAGACTCTCCCTGTGTCCATCCTCAATCTTCTCAGGCACAGTTTGACTCCCCCTGAGTCCATCCTCACACTTCTCAAGCACAATTTGACTCCCCCTGAGTCCATCCTCAAACACTCAAGTGCTCCCCCTGAGAAGGTGATCCCTATAGCTAGTCACTTCTTAGGAAGTGTGACTACTCCTAATTTGCTTCGAAGATACTCAAATACTTCCTTGGGCAAAGGTTTTGTAAAAATGTCTGCTACCTGTTCTGTAGTTGGGACATAGTCCAATCTGACTTCTCCTTCTGCAACTTTGTCTTTTAAGAAATGATACCTTATAGCAATATGCTTTGTCCGTGAGTGCATTACTGGATTCTTAGAAATGTTGATTGCACTGGTGTTGTCACACTTTACTGATATTGGTTCACTAAAATTAATACCAAGATCTTTCAAGGTCTGTTTCATCCACAAAACTTGTGTGCAACATGTTGCTGCTGCAATATACTCTGCCTCGGCTGTAGATAAAGACACTGACTCTTGCTTCTTACTGTGCCATGCAACCAATCTGTCCCCCAAATAGAATGCTCCTCCACTGGTACTCTTCCTGTCATCAACACATCCATCCCAATCTGCATCTGAATATGATATAAGAGTGAAATATTTACCTCTTGGATACCACAATCCATAATCCATGGTGCCTTTGAGATATCTAAAAATTCTTTTAATCGTCGTTACATGAGTCTCTTTAGGATCGGCTCGAAATCTGGCTACCATGCACACTGCTTGCAAAATATCAGGTCTGGTTGCAGTTAAATATAGTAAGCTTCCTATCATTGATCTATACATGGTTTGATCTACAGGTGGAGATTTGTCTTCTTTACTTAACTTACAGCCTGTTGTCATGGGAGTACTGACTGGCTTACTATCCTCCATAGTGAACTTCTTTAACATCTCTTTCACATATTTGATTTGGGAAATGAATATACCTTTCTCATTCTGATTAACCTGTAGTCCCAAAAAATAAGACAGTTCACCAATCATTGACATTTCAAATTCATTCTGCATCTTGTTTGCTAGGTCTTTACAAGATTCATCTTTGTTGCTACCAAATATGATGTCATCCACATAGACAACAAGAACAATGAGATGCCCATCTTCTGTTTTCACATACAGATTGTTGTCCACTAAACCTTTCTTGAATCCTTGTTGAGAGAGATAATTATCTAGCCTAGCATACCATGCCCGTGGTGCTTGTTTTAATCCATACAGTGCCTTCTTTAATATGTAGACAAGGTTAGGATCTTCACTGATTTGAAAGCCATCTGGTTGTTCAATATAGACTTCTTCAAGTTTCCCATTTAAAAATGCAGATTTAACATCCATATGATAAACTCTGAAGTTCTTGTAAACTGCTAGTGCCAAAAACATCCTAATAGCTTCTAATCTAGCTACTGGTGCGAAAGTCTCTTCAAAGTCAATCCCTTCGACCTGTGCATAGCCTTTGCAAACCAGTCTTGCTTTATTTCTAATGACCTGACCGTTTTCATTTAACTTGTTGCGAAATATTTAGTGCCGATTACATTCTTGTTTGCAGGTTTAGGTACTAACTCCCAAGTTCTGTTCTTTTCAATCTGATCTAACTCTTCATTTATTGCCTTCATCCAGCTGTCATATTTGCTTGCTTCATCTATGTTTTTGGGTTCAATGCTGGATAAAAGAGAGTAATTACTTATTACTTTCTTTCTTGTCTGAATGCCAGCTGTGGGATCTCCAATTATTTGGTTTCTAGGATGATTTTTCTCGCCAATTGCCCATTCTAAATTTTCTATTTTCTTGTACCTCTGAGCCATCCTTTAAGTTATCTCGCATCAGCTCGTATCTCGTATTTTCTGTGTCATGTACTTCATCTCCTTCAATGACTTCTTCGTAGATTGGATAGTTTTCTTGAAAATTAACTATTTGTTTCCTCCCTTCATCGAATTTAACGTCCGCACTCGTCCACAATTTTCTTGAGTCTCTTGTTGTAGCATTTGTAAGCTTTGTTGTGTGGAGAATAACCAACAAACACACCTTCATCTCGCTCTATCTTCAAAATTTCCAAGATTGTCATCTGTTTTTCTGATGTAGCACTTGCAGCCAAATACTTTGAGATGTTTTGCTGTTGCTTTCCTACCAAACCATAGCTCATACGGAGTTTTGCATTCATGAGTTCTTAACATATACCTGTTCTGAATGTATACTGTTGTGTGAACTGCTTCTTTCTAGAATCTATCTGCTATTTTTCTTTCTGCCGGCATGGTGCGTGCCATTTCCTAAATTGTTCTGTTTTTCCTCTCTGCTACACCATTCTGTTGAGGAGTTCGGTTGCTGAATATTGTCTCCTGATGCCATATTTTTCACAGTATTCTAAAAATTCATTCAAAATAAATTCTCCTCCTCTGTCTGACCGCAAGCATTTAATCCTTTTCCCTGTTTCATTCTCTACCAGTTGTCTGAAAGTTTTGAACATTTCAAAGGCTTCTGATTTATCTTTTAAGAAGAATATCCAAGTCATTCGGAAAAATCATCAATGCACAGCATAAAGTACTTGTCGCCGTTTATGCTTTGAGTCCTCATGGGTCCGCATAAGTCTGTGTGAATAATTTCCAAAGGCCTGCTAGTGTGATGTTCTTTTGTTTTAAACGAAACTCTGGTCTATTTACCCTTCTGACATGAAGCACACATACTATTTGCAGGTTTTTTAATGATTGGAATATCTCTCACTGCTTGTTTAGCGCTAACTCTTACCAGATTATCAAAACTTATGTGTCCAAGCCTCTTATGCCACAACCAGTTCTCTTCTTCTTGTCCCATGAAACACATACCTTCTAAAAATTTTGATAGTGTGTACAGATTGCCAGACGTCCTTGAGACGGTTGCTATTAATTTCTCGTTCTTTGTTTTTCTGACTTCACAACCCTACTTCTTGAACACCACTTCATGTCCTTTGTCACAGATCTGACTCACACTTAACAGGTTATATTTCAGACCATCCACATATAGAACTTCTTCTGACTTGATTTTCCCTTCACTTATTTTGACCGATCCTTTACCTATTATTTTGGCTCCATCATTATTGCTCGAACTTCACAGAACCACCCTCATATTTCTGAAGATTTTCAAATTTTTGTCTATCACCTGTCATATGACTTGAGCAGCCACTATCAAGAATCCACGATACATATTTATTCTGAGCTCTAAAAGTAGTCTGCACTATTAAGGATTCCTGTTCTTTCCTGAGCTGTTTCTTTTGTTTCCATTCTGTCTTAACTATGTTGTTGGGTTCTAGCTGAGATTTTCCCTTTTCAAAATTTTGCATATATCCTTCAGAAGAACTACTATTGTGTTTTGCCTTATATGGTTGAGTTCTTCTTTTCTGAGGTTGAAATGAAACAGACATACTACGGCAATTTCTGGCAATATGCCCAAAGTTGTGACACTTAAAGCACTCTATTGCATAATTCATTAAAGGAGCAAACACATTTCTACTAGTGAAACTTCTTGGACCTATATTGTATTTGCAGTCAGCAATTTTATGCCCATAATTATTACATTTAAAACAAAAACCATAGAAATAATGAGTAAACCTAAAAGATGATCTTGGCCAAGTTGTTGCTGGAGCCTTGGATCTTCTATTCTTTTGATGTGTGACCTTAGTAAAGCCATCATTGTCAGCTGTCATTTCAGGTCTGGCATTATATCTTTCTTTTGCCCGATTCTGTTTTACTTTCCACAGCCTGTTTCTTGTCTTTGTTCTTTTCACTTTCAACATTGCTTGTTTTTGGTTCAGTTGATGATTCTCCTTTAGTAAATCCGAGACCAAATTTGATGCCTATGGATCTTTAATCACTCAGAATTTTGTCCAGTTTCATCGAGCTTTCTTCACGTTTTAGATGATAGTTGATTTTTTGATCCAACTCTTGTATTTGTATTCGGAGACTCACATTTTCTTCTTCCAATTTGCAGCAGTGGTCTATCTTCATAGAAACCTGTATTTCTAGATCTTCAGACATTTTCTTGTATTATTCAGTCTGTGTTTTTAAACTGGAAATAATGTCGTTTGCATCCTTAAGTTTCCTTGTCAGCTTTTTCATTCTTCTTTTTCTTCGATTCCCATTCTGTAAGAGCAGACACTAGCTCACCCTCTAAATCAACTTCAACCTCAACTTCTTCAACTTCAGAGTTCATCCCCTCTATGTTCTCTGATTCGTCTATTTCAAATGCCATAAAAAGAGCCTCACCTGTTCCTTCTTCAGAGTCTTCACTGGAACTATCCTCTGAAGATTCTACATTTTGGGAGATAAAGATTTTCTTATTAAACTTACCTTTTTTAAAATTTGATTTCTTCGTCCATTCTCCTCTTTCTTGATGCTGAGTTTCTTCACCTTTGTTTTTGTCATTGAAAGGACATTTGGTAGCAAAGTGTCCAATGCCTCCACATCTGAAACATTTAAGAGGTAGCATTCCTTTGTATTTTCCTTTTCCTTTCTTTAGCTTTCTTACAAAATTTGCTTCCATTATATCTGAATCATTTTCTTCTTCAGATTCATGTTTTGTGCTTTTGCCTTTTTGAGCTTTGAAGGCTGCTTCTCTATCTGTGGGATTAGAATTTCTTATTCTCATTTCAAAAGCAGTTAAGGACCCATGCATCTCATCCATACTAAAATGATTTAAGTCTTTGGATTCTTCTATGGCAGAGACTTTAGAATCAAATCTAGGAGGAAGTGATCTCAATACCTTTTTCACAATAGCAGCATCGGTTAATTCTTTGCCAAGACCTCTGATTGAATTTGTGATCCCATTGACTCTTTGCATGAAAGTCTCTATGTTCTCATCATTGTCCATATTTAAAGATTCGTATTGAGCTCGGTGTGCTTGAAGTTTAGCCTCCTTGATCCTGTCATCTCCTTCATGAATTTTCTCTAGTTTATCCCAGATCTCTTTTGCTGATTCACAACTTATGACTTTGACTAGCTCACTGTCAATTAGTCCACACATAATAACATTTCTTGCTTTTGAATCATATTCAAATGCCTTTTTACCTGCAGTGTATGTTGGAGCGGTGGCAGGAGCTTTGTAACCATTGACTACCGCACCCCAGATGTCAAAGCCCAACGCACTGAGATAAGTCTGCATTCTAATTTTCTAAAATGCATAGTTTGTCCCATCAAACATTGGTGCTTTGTTCAAAGAGAATCCTTCACCACTTGCCATTGTGTAAATTCCAAGATCACCTTAGCTGTTTAAGCCTCTTCAGGTACTTGGCTCTGATACCAATTGTTATAATCACAATGACACTGAGAGGGGGGGTGAATCAGTGTGTTCTTTAAAAACTTAAAAGCAATTTAGAATTTTAAATAAACAGCAGTAGATTAAAACAAAAATAATAAAAGTACTAAGAGCATCACACATAACACGGAATTTTAACGAGGTTCACCGATGTGGCTACTCCTCAAAAAGGACTGCTTGGACTACCATCCAAATCCAGTCAAATGCAAAGCTCCAACTTTACATAATCATTCACCAGCACCAACTGGTAAGAGGCACCAACCCCTCAATTTTATCTGCTACAACAGAATGGAGCACCAACTCCAATTTTTCCAGCACCAACTGGAAAGAGGCACCAACCCCTTTTTCAAGCTACAACTTGAAGATAATAATAAAAATTGCAGAATGTAAACTTTCACCTCAATTATCATGATCTGCTATTTTTCTGCGATCTGCTGCTTGTCGGCATTTGACTGTTTTTGTGAAAAATGATTCGCACTTTTTCAACCACTCCTCTATATCTCTCCGTGTTCTCTGCTACAACTTCACAGAAATATCACTTCTACAGCCAACACACTGTCATTTCACACTCGAAACACGACTTCTGCATACCGCGTTCTTATCTTCTCTTCGCACCACTCACACTGCTGCACCCGAACTTCATACACATATATCACATCACGCTGCACATTTTAAACTCGAAGAACCCTTGCTTTTATAGAAGAAATTTTAGAGGCAAACCCTAGAAGAATGTTGGTCGAGAAACCCTAGAATTTGTCACTGCCAAACCCTAAAATCCGTCGCCTGCATTTAAATTTGTTGGCCTCAAACTCTTCTCCACATTCGTTACCTTCCTGTAGCTTATTGCTGCGAAATAGTAACACGTCGGCCCTTTTTAATTTAATTTAATATTCTAATTTAAATTTTTAATAAAATAAAAATTTAAACTAAATATTTAAAATTAAATATCTTCAACACCGGGGCATCTTTTTCAACAAAACGAAGAGCCAACTTGGGTTTTAAGAAAAACCCATTTCAAGTCTGTTATCCACTGCATCCTTGGATCTGACTGCCTGTGTTGACAACAATGACAATCCTTCTTGCTCAACAAGCTCAAAGATATTATAAGATGATAAACTCCCTCAAAAATACAATGTAAATATCAAAACACACATACACCTTATCACTCCATCTTTAAGAAAGCATCCATCAAAATTTACAAGAATAATTCACCAAATACACCTTATAATCTCCCAATGAAAATAATATTCAATTACAAGAATAATATTAATGCAATCTCCTTTCTCAAAATAACTATATGCAAGAAGTCCCTTTTATCCTTTTAAAAATTCAAAAAATCAATGTGACATAAACACTTTATTTAAAAAATAAATCTAATTCCTTATTCCTCCAATTTTCCAAAAATTAATAATCAAATTAAAAAAAAAACCTTTAAGAAACCCTTTTATCTCCCTAAGACCTCATGTCAAACTCTAGGCAACATAAAATATTAATAAAAATTTATTACCTTTACCTTGGAGGGATTCAAACTCACGACACACCCTCAACTAGCGCCCTAGCCATGGTTCCAACCACCGCGAGAGCTAGGCGCTCACTTGGGGAGTGGAGAGCACCACATGCTCCAAAAGGCTCCCTGCCTTGCCTAGAAAAAATGTGCGCCTTTCCTTTGGTGCTTCCAACACACACACAACCACCAAAAATGTTGTCGCTGCATTTCAAACACAGGTCACCTAGTGCCCAAACACTCTAACCGTTGTCCTCTTGCCACTAGGCCACGCTTCCTAGTTGGCACTTAGCAATTTGGTGCTGTTACCTTTAAATCTTATTTTCTAGCGCTAAAACACAAAAATCGCTTCTCTTTTTTTGCACAATATCTCAACACAATTGCATGCATTAATCGATCGAGTGAAAGGATAAATGTTAATGCCTCTAAGGCATAGGTTTAAATATTGATTTTCTCCTCATGCATATACGTCGGTGCTCGAATTACCTTCTCACTTTTTAGACGTTGGTGTTTTTTTATTTTCCTTTAACCTTATTAATTTATAAATTATTAAAATTCATTTGAATTTAAATTTTATAAATTAATTCTTTAAAACTCTTTGGTTTTATTAAGTCCATTTCTCATTGAACAAATTTGTATAAATAATATTTATTTATAAAATTTAAATTCAATTTGAATTTAAATATTTTATGAAATAAATATTAAACCTTCCTTTGGCTTTGCAATAAGCTTCCTTGGGTTTTTATGAAAAACCTTTTAACTTATGCTTCCACATAATATTAAAAATATTATGAACCCCATTTTCCTTTAACCTTTGCATTGTTCCTTGACATATTCCTTGACATCAATGATGACTTCATTCCTTGACATCAATGACAAATTTGACTTAAGGACTCAAAATGTCCAACAATCTCCCCCTTTGTCATTGATGGCAACCCAAATTATTTTTACTGAAAACTTGGCTTTTTCTTTGTTCTGCTCCCCTTGGGACATTGCTCCCCCTGGCTCAATGCTCTCTCCTTTTTACTCAAATACAAAATCTCTCCCCCTTACTAAAATATATCCCCCTTTGAAATCAATGGAAAAGGGTCACCTTTGGGGCTCGAGGCTAAGAATGAGCCTATTAGCTTAGCCCCTCCCCCACCTCCTCTTGAGGTGGTTAATTCTGGGGTGGGAGTATTTCTACTCCCAGAAGGCACTATTCTTTACCTTTGTCTTCTTTCATTCTTATCTGATCCTTCTGATTTCTCTGACTATTTATTTCCATGTCCATGTTCCTGTCCATGTCTACATTCCTATTCCTATTCCTATTCATGTTCCTATTCATATCCATGTTCCCGTTCCTATTCATATCCATGTTGTTGTTCCTGTTCCTATTCTTGCTTGATTATGGAATGTTTGCTCTACACCATTTTTTTGTGTGACCATCATTATTACACTTATAACACTTAATGTAATTATTTCTTAAAGGTGCAAATGTCTTAGGATTTATCCTAGTGAATCCATCACTTCTTCTGTTATGAACCCTGCAATTTATTGCCTTGTGACAAAACTGATTACATGAGTAGCAATACCCATAGAAAAGTTGTATGTTCCCATATTCCTGTCTTTCATGTGTCCTACACTGTAAAGCCATGTTCCCAAACCCGTGACATGAAAAACATATTCCATTGAAGTTTTCTTGTCTTGACCTCATTGGTCTCTTAGTCTCTCTTGAACTATTCTGATTTATGTTCCATCTGTATCTTCTTTGTGCATTGTTCTTATTCTTGTTGAACTCTCTATTGTCCAACTCATCTTCAGATGTATCACTTTATTTTACACTATCTTCTTCTGATGTATCTTTATCTAAAGTTTCTTCTCCTCCAAAACTTGAGGTTGAATTTCATTCCCATATCTTTTGAACCTATTCAAATCCAAGACCTATTTTTCTTGATGTAGGCTTTTGTATCTTGATGAACTTATCCAAGTTCTTTGAGCTATTTTTGAACCCTTTTAGCTTGAATTTGGAGTCTTCTAAATCTTCTCTTAGTAGTGCCACTTCTTGTGCTAATTTTTCACATTCTAATATATTTTCTTCCAACTTATCCTTGAACCTTTTTGCCTTAGCCTTTGATTTTTATAAATCATCTATAAACAATCTTCTCTGTTCATCACATTTTTGAAACTAAATTTCAAGTTTGAGTGTTGCTTTCTTACCTTATTCATTGTGTCAAGTGCATAAATAAGTTCTCCCTTGAGATCATATCCATATTTCTCTGAATATTCCGCTATTTGTTTACCTTTGTCTATATCTTTATTTTCTATCGACTTGTCTTTTGTAGGATCATCTTCTCCCTATTCTAGTGCCATTAGAATATTCTCTTCTAGTACTTCTAGTGTATCTTCATATTCATCACCACTAAAATTATAACCATCCCTTGTAAAACTATCTTCAAGGTGTCCAAAGTTACCACATCTAAAACACTTGAGAATTACTAGAGTCCTTTTCTTAACTTGTTCTTTTTCTTCAATCATAAATAGAACTTCATCTCTATAATTATATGAAAAACTAGCATCACTATCACTTGAGTAATTACTTGCCTTATCCGCATAGTATCTTCTCTTCTATATTTGAAAGAACTTCTTTCCTTGTCTGCTTTGTCCATCCTTGCTTTTCTTTTGGTGCCTGTATATTTTTGATTCCCTATTATTGTGATCCTGATTTTCTTCATCATTGTTATTCTTAGCTTCTTGATAGTCAGTTGCATAATGACCATACTTTCCACAATTCAAATATTTAACAAATTTTGTATCTCTAGATCTTATTGAATCCTTATTCCTTCTGCTATAATTTGCTTCATCATCACTAGATGACTCATTGCTTGATTCTGACTTCTTACCCTTTGTCTTCTTGATTGCTTTGAATGTTGCTTCTTTCTGGGGATTAGGTTCCTCTTTTTTTCTCATCTCAAATGCTATAAGAATACCAAGAAACACATCTCTTTTCAAAAAATCACCATCTATTGACTCTTCTATAGCAAAAACATTTTCATTGAATCTTTTTGGAAGAGTTCTTAAGATCTTGTCACAAACATCCGATTCATCAATCTTCATTCCAAGTACTTGCATATCATTAAAAACCTCATCAATTTGAAGTAGATAAGTACTAATATTTTTCTCATCCTTCATTCTTAAAGCTTCAAATTGTCCTTTGAGATTTCGTATCTTTTCTTTCTTGACACTTTTATCTCCATATATATTTTGTAGTTTATCCCATATTTCTTTTGCAGTTTGCCAATTCATAATTTTCATAGACTCTATTCTATGAAACCCTTTCAAAAGTGCATTCATTTATTTTGAATTGTAATTTTGTAGGAGCTTACCTTATTTATCTATAGGAGGATTAATTAAGGGATCATATCTAAATTTAACTGCTTCCCAAATTTCATTGCCAAGTGCCATAAGGTAGATCTTCATTCTCATGCTCCAATATATATAGTCACTTCCATAAAATACTGGTGCTAAATTATCTAAGGACACATTCTTAGAATCCATTGTGTTCTTGTTAGATTTTCCTTCAAGTTGTTAAAATCTTCTGAAGGAACCCGCTCTGATACCAATTGAAGAACACAAGCTTATACTGAGAGGGGGGTGAATAGTATAATACCACTTTTTACTTTTCTTTCCCAATAAATATTATGCAATTTATAGATAGCAATATCAATATAAGTAATCAAAGCAATGCAAAAATCACCACACACAATAAAGATACCATAATTTATGTGGTTCACCTAATATGGTCTACTCCACAAAGAAAATATTTCACTAAAATTTTCTCAATATCTTGGGAATCCTTTCCCTATTACAATGTTTATGGACCTTTGTCCAAAGGAGATACCAATCCCCTAAATTAAATTCATGGATATCTATCCATAGGAGAACTCATTCTCCTTTGCTCTGGCTGGTGATCCTCTAGAAGACTACTGCCTCCACTGCACTGGCTTGTGGATCTCTCTCCACTAAAGACTCTTGTCCTCACTCAAAAGCCCTATCCTCACTGCCCTGGCTAATGGATATCTATCCACTGGGGACTACTATCCTCTTCTCTATCACCTCCAAAGATCTATCTCAAATTTGCACTAAACATAGTCCTTTTATCTAGCACAAATCTGCTCAATATTTATCTCTAGTCTGGCACAAACCTATCCTCAAATCTGTACCAAAATCTATTCTCAATTTTGCACTAAAAATGGTCCTTTGGTCTAGCACAAATATATCCTCAATCTCTATCCTCAAGCCTTAACTCAAAGCTTGACTCAATCTCAAATCAACTCTGCTGGATATGCCCTAAACCTTAACTCAAGGTTTGAACAAATAAATTAATCAACTTTGTTCTCAAGCCTTCTCAAAGACTTGATTTAAATCTACCTTGTAAGCTTCCTCAAAATATAACACTAATATTTCCACAAGTCCTCTCTAGAACTTGCTCAAATATTCTCTAATAGTCCTCTCTAGAACTTGTTCAAAATATGCTCTATAAGTCCTCTCTAGAACTTGCTCAAATATGCTCTAAAAGTCCTCTCTAGAACTTGTTCAAAATGTGCTCTACAAGTCCTCTTTAGAACTTGTTCAAACTTTGCTCTACAAGTCCTCTCTAGAACTTGTCCAAATATGCTCCACAAGTCCTCTCTAGAACTTTTCCAAGTTTGCTCTCAATATGTATTGTAAGCTTCCACAAAAGCTTACTCAATTTGTTCACAAGTCTTCTCAAAGACTTGCCTCAAATATGCTCAAAAAATCCACACAAGAACTTGTCCAATCTCATAGAAACATAAAGATAATTGTTAGAGACTCAATATGTTCTACACTTATCACAATGCTCAATTACTTTCAATCACTCTATTAGAAACATAAGGAGAATTGTTAGAGACTCAATATGCTTCTTATTCACCTCAATGCTCAATAACTTTCTCAAATCAATTCAAAATATAGAATAGTTTATTTTATGGAACTTGAACAATCACTTCACACACTCACTTGACTAGGCTCAACCAATAACTCAATGAAATAAATCTTGCTCACAAACCCTAGTCCAAGCATATGATATTCACTCAAAATATTTCCAACAATGCTCAAAAACCAATCTCACATAACAATGATACTCATATTCTTTTCAAACCCTAGTTCATGTTCTTTGCTCAATAACTCACTTTTTTTTTTGGTAGATAAGATACTATAGCATTAATACTGGTTTTTACAGGTTGACCCAAAACCTTTTACAAAAATTAGCCCAGGGATGTTGATGAACATGCCCTTACTAAGGATCCTATATATGTAAAATCTACATGCCACCAAAGCCATTACATCCGGTAAGGCACATAGCCTGTTATCAAAAAAAAACTTCCCATACAAAATTTTGGTTATACCCCGAGAAAACACACCTGCATCATAATTACAAAAAAAAATAGACACAGATCCCTTCCTTGAAATAGTGGAGAAATAAAAAGTTGCAGACACACATAGCAGAGTATTGAAAAAATCTCCCACAAGTTTTGTATTGACAGTTACTCTTAATAATTATTTGGTAATTATTTTATTTCGTATATGACATGCTTTGGGACCACATCCCATCTTGTACAATCAGCCTTGGAGAAGTGAACCTGCTATCTAGATTTATGGCTATGGCTATCTGGTGGTCCATGTGGCTTTGGTTTGAAGTCTTATATTGTCATTTCTTTCCTACCCTATGATTATCAACCAACCTCAAATTACTAAGACAACTATGAGCTATGTTATCTAACATGTGACTATCCCCATTAGTCTTTGTGGTATTTCCAAGCAACATCCACCAAGACTGACAACTCAAATAATTTTTATTGTGAGTCCATTTCAAAAAAGAGATGGGAATACTCATAGCCTTCAAACTTACAATGCCTTCCCTATTGGTAAATTCGACTATCATTCTTAGCATTCTTATTGAATAAGCTCCTCTACTTCGCTCGGGACATCGTGTTCCCATTTGAAAAGTCCATCACCATCGACACCCAAACTGGCCAGCTTATCAACAACTTTGTTAGCTTCTCGAAAGACATGTTGGGCTTTTCTATCTTGTCTTCCCTAGAAAAGGATCCTAGCCTCTTCAACAATTGTTTTAATCCTCCAAGGAGGTGTTTTCTAATTATTGAGGAGATTTATAACATGCATAGAGTCTCCTTCTATGATCAAATTGCCTTCTAATTCTTGAGTCATTTTAAGTCCTCTCCACATAGCTCTAGCTTCAGCTTCTTTGTTCATCCTTGTTCCCAAATGTTCAAAAAATGCAAGAATCATATTCCCATTATGATCTCGCACAATACCTCCAATGCCTACTCTGCCAAGATTGTCCTTAGCCACTCCATAAAAATTAAGCTTAAACTAACCTTTAGGAGGTGGGGACCACTTAACATTGGCTCTGGGGTTGACTAACCTAGGCACAGACTCATATAACAAGGTTAAGCTTAAATATTGAGCAATCGTGGTCTCCTACAGATGAGGTTTACGACTATCAAAAGGGATAAGGTTCACATTCTCATTAGCAAAGGATAGGATCCTAGAAATGATAGTTTGATGATCATGGACAGACTCATTAAAGAATCTATGGTTCCTTTCTAACCACACCTACCAAAGATAGTGATTGAGAAAAATTTTCCACATGTATCTAAGTCTTTGGCTTGAAAAGGGGTAAGGCCACTAGAAGAAAAAATTAAGTATGATGGCTAGTTTAACCCAAGAAATATTGAAGTCCTGAAAAACCCCACTTAGAACAGTCAAGGAAAAAGTGCACTCAAGGAAAATGTGATAAATGGTCTCCCAATTAGCCCTGCACATATAATAGTGATTAGTGATACAAATACATTTACGTATCATATTATCAATGGTTAGAATTCTTCCTTGGATAAACAGCCATGAAAACACTGCAATTTTTGGAATTAAATTTTTTATCCAAACTAAGTCCTTTTGGAGGACAAAATCCTCATCATCAAGCAGAAGCTTGTAAGCTGATTTAACAGTGAACTACCCATTTTTCATAGGAGCCCAAGTCACTTGATCTTCCTTGGGTCTCATGGGGATAAATTGTTGTCCGAGAATGTTACAAAGATCATTTGATTCTGCTTGAAATCCCTAAATCCTTATTTTTTTCCACTTCATTCTGCCTCTATCCTCAACCATATAATCAAAGAATTTTCTACCAATGAGTTCTTCCGTGATATCTTTGATTCGAGCTAAGTTAGGATATTGCATCAGTGGTTCATCCTTATCCCACCTATCATTCTAGCAATTTATCCTCTCACCATTGCCTAAAACCCATCTTAAACCTTTTTTGATGATTTCCTTACAATTGAGAATTGTTTTCCAAAAATTAGAACCTCTGATTGGAACTGAGTCACTTAGAAATTCCATATTTTGAAGATCCTTTCATTTGATGATAGTTTTCCATCCATTTTCTTCACCAGAAATGAGGTGCCATGCCTGCTTAGCTATTAAATCTAAATTCATATGAGCAATTCTCCTCAAACCTAAGCCCCCATTTTACCTGGGTCTACACACTTTGGTCCATCCTACAAGGTGTATCCTTTTTTTCTCCTCTGATCCAGTCCATAAAAATTATTTTTGGAGTTTCTCAATTTTCTGGAAAACCTTCACAAGGGCTTTGAAAACGGAGAGGAAATATACTGGAATGCTCTAAAGAGAGGCCCTAGTGAGGGTCATATTTCCTGCTTGAGATAGAATATGACCTTTCCATCCAGTAAGTTTTTTTTGAATTATTTCAATAACCCTGTCCCACATTGACTCTCTCGGAGAACTAATGAAAAGAGAGAGACCAAGATATGAAGTGGGGAGGTTTGCTATATCACACCCTAAAATTTCTACAATCCTTCCTTACCTCTGAATGGGAGTGTTCAAGAAATATAACTTGCTTTTACTAAAATTAACGTTCTGACCAACAGTGTCCTCGTAGAGTTGTAGGATGTATTTAATTCTTTTGGCCTCAACCACCGATGCCTTAGTCAATATAAGGGTATCATTGATGAATTTTTGGTGAGAAACAAACCTAGTGAGAGATGTTGCCTTGATTCCTGCTATTAGCCTTGAACTGCAAGCATTTTTTATGGTTCTACCTAAAGCTTCTGCCATAATGATGAATAACATGGGGATGATAGGGTCCCCCTACCGAATTCCTCTGTGACTTTGAAAGTAACTAGCAATTGTTCCATTAACCAAAATTGAGAACCATGCTTTAGAAATGCATTCTTTGATCAAATTAACCCATTGGTGGTGAAAACCAAACTTAAGGAGGACAACAATCAGAAAGTCCCAATTTAGCCTGTCAAATGCTTTGTTCATATCAAGCTTGAGGGCAAAAATAGACATGTTAGTCTTATGAGGAGAGTGTAGAGCTTCATAAACTATGATAACTCCATCCAAGATTGACCTACCATGGACAAAGCTTCCCTTGCATGGATCTATGATGCGGGGCATAACATCTCTCATTCTATTTACAATGGCTTTAGTTAGGATCTTGTAAGAAATATTGCACAAACTGATTGGCCTGAAGTCAGCCATAGATTCAGGGGTTTGCTTCTTAGGAATTAGAGAAATAAAAGTAGAGTTGAGACCTTTTGGATTATTATTGCTTGCTTGGAATTCTCTGACAGCAGAAATTAACAACAATGCTTATAAAACAATCTTCACATAGCAATGATACTCAAACCCTAGTTCAATTTCTTCACACAACCAATGGTTTCAACAACAATGCTTATAAAACAAGGTTTTAACAACAACTCTTTATTCTAGAAAACCTTGAAGTATTAACTCAACACACTCAATAGGAAATCCTAATCAAGTCCTTTTAACTCCAAACTTTTTTTCTATAAAACCATTCAATCAAATCAACTATGGAAGAATGTGCTCATACCCTTTTCTTGATGGTGAAGGAATCTCATAAATCTTCGACAACCAAAAAAACTTCCTTGCCAAGCTCAAAGATATTATAAGATGATAAACTCCCTCAAAAATACAATGTAAATATCAAAACACACATACACCTTATCACTCCATCTTTAAGAAAGCATCCATTAAAATTTACAAGAATAATTCACCAAATACACCTTATAATCTCCCAATGAAAATAATATTCAATGACAAGAATAATATTAATGCAATCTCCTTTCTCAAAATAACTATATGCAAGAAGTCCCTTTCATTCTTTTAAAACTTTAAAAAATCAATGTGACATAAACACTATTGTGTCGAGTGCATGAGCTAGGCACTCGCTTAGGGAGTGGAGAGCACCACGTGCTCCAAAAGGCTCCCCGCCTTGCCTAGAAAAAACGTGCACCTTTCCTTTGGCACTTCCGACACACACACAACCACCAAAAATGTTGCTACTGCATTTTGAATGTAGGTCACCTAGCGCCCAAACACTCTAACCACTGTCCTCTTACCACTAGGCCACGTTGTCCAGTTGGTGCTTAGCAATTTGGCACTGTTCCCTTTAAACCTTATTCGTTGGCGCTAAAACACAAAAATCATTTCTCTTTTTTTGCATAATATCTCAACACAATTGCACACATTAATCGATCGAGCAAAAGGATAAATGTTAATGCCTCTAAGGTATAGGTTTAAATATTAATTTCCTCCTCATGCATATACGTCGACGCTCGAATTACCTTCTCAATTTTTAGATGTCGACACTTTTTATTTTCCTTTAACCTTATTAATTTATAAATTATTTAAATTCATTTGAATTTAAATTTTATAAATTAATTCTTTAAAACCCTTTGGTTTTATTAAGTCCATCTCTCATTGAACAACTTTGTATAAATAATATTTATTTATAAAATACAGATTCAATTTGAATTTAAATATTTTATGAAATAAATATTAAACCTTCCTTTAGCTTTGCAATAAGCTTCCTTGGGATTTTATGAAAAACCTTTTAACTTATGCTTCCACATAATTTTGAAAATATTATGAACCCTTTTTTCCTTTAACATTTGCATTGTTCCTTGACATATTCCTTGGCATCAATGATGACTTCATTCCTTGACATCAATGATACCTTTGAATTAAGGACTCAAAATTTCCAACATTCATGTTACAGGTGTTATTCATAGGTTGTCATAGACTGGGAAAGCGTAGGGAGCCATCTAAATATCTATCATCATGGAATAGTGCAGTCAGAGATTATCATCTTTCTAACTAAAGGAATATGTATTGTTAGGGAAAATTATCATCAAGAAGTATATGTAGTTAGGGATACCACCATCTAAGGAGACCCTATCATTGATATAACTATTGAAATTAATTAAGTCTAAAATTTGAGGAAGAGGTTGTCGTCATTGCCAGGGGAAATTTTTGTTTTTCAACATAAGAGACCTATCATATTTATAGAAAAATAACTCTATTATCACCATCAAAACTGATATTGTCATCCTAGTTGTTGACTGTTGACATCTATTCAGTTGATATGGAATATAACACCTTGTCGTCAAAGTTTTTACTGTTGTCATCACAAAGTTGTCAACATAAGTAAAATTTTCATTGTTGCCGTTTGAAGGAGTTTTCCGTCATAGATTTTTGCCATCATTGTCATACAACTACCAAAATAGGGGAATTAGAATTGCCATCATAATAGAGGAATTTTTTGTTTGGAGTGGTTTATTGGCATTGATTGTATCAAATTTAGAATTGCACTATCATTTAAGGCATCAATTGTCCTTCTATAATGTTGTCATCCAAGGATGAGTTACAGATTTGTTATTGCATCACCATCCATCTAGATTATATTCCTAGCTATTTTGGTAGGGTAGACCCACATCTTCACAAATTATATTAGAATCATTGTTACTATAACACTTAAACCAACTATGCAACATCTCAACACATAATTTAGTTTTCATGGTGACATAAAATGGAGGCAATTTCTATATTTTGGGCTTTGGGATATTTAATATATTGTTCGTATTGACTTGGATATCTATTGGATTCTCTAAACTTAAGTTTTTATATTCAAATACATTAGTTTGGGTTGGATCTAGTTGCTTACCTTTCACATAACTCTTATCCTACTCCTTCAAAGCTTCTTGGATCAAATCCCATTGATTATACATGGATATTACCTCAAACATACTTTGATAGGTGCATTTTCATTTATTCTACAATGTTAAACTTAGATTCTATAGAGATACTATCACTTTATGCAATGAACTTTTGAAATTGCCTTATGGCTATTGCACCACCTTCACTAGTGAGAGAGGGATAATTCAATCACCGCTCAACCTTTTTTTGAAGTTGATTTATTTTATTATATCTCATCTTATCTATAAGTTTATATGTTCCTTATTCATTCCTTATTTTATTTATCTTTCCTTTGTTCATTTATTTATCCGTACTCGACTGTACCTCTATTTGTACCTTATCTATGAAATTCTTCTTAGCAACCTTCTTTTCTTTCTATTTCTCTTGTTATGTGGCTATTGACCCTTTGTTCTTCAAACGTAATGGTGGCCTCTCTATCCTAAGTACAATTATGCCCTTATTTACCTTAGTCTATTTATGATTTGGTTGCTCCTCAGATGCATTCCTCTTATTCCTAGTCCCAACCCCTTGTTGATTAGCTCATATGATATTATCTTCAAATATGGACTCTTCATCTATCTCTATGTTGCTAAAGCTAATAAAAGTAGCATTTTTGAGACTTGGGAGGACAAGAACTGGCTACTAGGGTTGAGGCTATTGGTAAGCAGGTTGGTTTTCTATGGGGGGCAGTTGACCTAAAATAACTACCTGTTGATCTTGGTATTGTTGATTATCTAGATTATTTGAGAATTTTTGATGGATTGAACACATTCTATAGGATTATACCTCGCATTGCATGGAAAAAACCACAATCTATCAATTTCAAAATTGATAATCACTATATTATTGTGAATTTTATTTGTTCCTTCCTTAGTACTTTGTTGAGGCATTTCATCTTTAGTGAGATATAAAGTTTTTCAAGGTTCCACTTATGAGGCTATTGCCATTGTTTCCTTTTAGAAATATTTTTATTTGCCAAAGTTTGAATTACTTCTAACATATTTCTCATAAACATTTTTTTGGTTGAGTCATTCTTTGTGTTGGATAAATCAAGAAGAGATGAAAGTTGCTACTAAAAAGTGATAATTAATGATGAGTTATGGCTAGGATGCATGTAAATGTATGGTGATGGTGATGGATTAGTACCATCATTTGATTGAAGATTTAGAATGGGTGAAATGTGGGGTGTATGAATAGGAGTTGATGTGTTTTAGATAATATGGAAAATGTAGGCCATAGGTAGGGTAGTAAATATTTTTCCTACTCTATCAGAATATCTTTTACTTAGGCTACTTATTTAAGTTGTAACTAGTGTACAATAATTAGCATTACAATCCATTAAAGCTAGATCAAATTGTAAATCCTTGATGTAGTAAGGTGATTCTTTTTGTTTATTAGGCTCAAAATTTTATGGAATTAAAATCAAGTTTATCAAGAATACAATGTTAAAACCATATATGTCTTCTTGAGGATGCCTTTGTATTGTATTTAGTTGAAAAACATAGAGTAAAAATTACCCATACTACCAAATATATGTATGAAATATTATACAATTTCCCAATTAGTAACAAAAACATATAGTAATCCTCTACATCATAATGTAACTTTATTACGTAGATATTAGATCAATAAGCATACCATAATATCTCCTCATGTATGTAGTGAATTGAATTAAGTGTAGACAACCTACCAAGGTGATATAGTTCTTGCTTATTCTCCCTTCTATGAAAAGTAGGTAAGGATTTCATAGCAATAGGGGTAATAGAAGTATAAAACTCTATGTTTAAAAATCCTTGATATGTCTAGTTGGGAAGTTGATTTTATGGCCTAGTTGGTGGCCCTCGATTATTTTATTAAGAAGGAGGTTGACATATTGCTATTGTGGAGAAAAATAAGGATAATTGTGTAATCATGAGGTGGATATGGAGGATACTAAGGATATAGATATGGAGGGTAATAAGGTCGAGAATAATGAGATGTGGATTTTCATAACCTCATTGTTATTTTGGAGGAGGCTACATGTTTAGAAATGGAAGATATTGCAAGCCTTGTTGTAGGATATATTGATTTTGAGGTGGGCTTTACACATTTTGCTATTCCTAAATAATTGAAGGTGGTTTTTATCCCTAGGTGTTTCCTTGGATCACCTACAACCCCACTTGTCCAATAAACACTTGCATATTTTGAGCAAGGTCTTGGCTTTGGCTTGGAAAAATTTACCCTAAATATCTTATGTTTAGAGCTATAAATTGACTTGGTGGAATTTTGAATGTGTTTGACAAGATAGATCTAGGTGGAATTTGTGAAGTAGCACTTGGAGGAGGTCCATTTTAGTCACTTGATGCATGAGGTGTATTTGTGCTACTGAAGTAGGAATACTTGCTAAAATATGGGTTGTTAGTGGGTTTATTCACATCAAGGGGTATCCCATAGAGAGGCTTTGTGTGATTCAATGTAGAATTGATATTTGACCAAGTTTCATTCACTAAGATAGATGAATTTCACATTTGTTGGCCTAAGAAACCCATTTTTTAAGATGTGGATTTTTGACTGACAATGTTGGCCATTGAGTTTTTTGCTTTTGAGGAAATAGGATTGGATATTAAAATATTCTATTTTTTTGTCTTGGTGTATCCATATGGTGATTTGTTATTTTCTTCTCTTTGGCATTTCTTCAATGGTACATAACTATATTTATTGACTAATGCTCTTTTCTCGATTTTGTGCCTTCGAGCGTGTATTCATAAGCCTACATGTATGGACTTGCATGGATATATATTTGGTGTTAAAATTTACCTGCAAAGTGATTTTACTATATAATAGAGTGATTTTATCATAAAAATAGGTGATTCAATTGCAATTCTAGGTAATTTACGAGTAATTTTTCATTTTTTTTAAGTTTAGAGGTCCAAGTGAATCACTCAGAGAAGATTGCTTTAAAACTGGAGTGAATCACTCTCTTGAGAGTGATTTGGGAAGAATATTGTCTTTCTTAGTGAATCACTTTGCATTTTATGGGTGAATCACTCTTCATATTTGACTTCATGAATATCACTATTATGAGTGAATTTCTCATTGAACTAAATGGATCACTTCCTAATTTAATTCATTCCAAAAATACCTCAATCTATCTTAAATGATTTAAAACTATAATAGATGCAAAGTAGAGGTCAAATATGAGGTTTTATGTAGTTTATGTTGTTGACTTTATGAAAATCTAAATTTTTTGAAGTTTGTGTCAGAGTCACCATTCATAGAGTGCTTGCAAAACCTGAGCATAAATAATGAAAGTGATAATTTTTTTAATATTAATTTGAGACTAAGATTGATAAATCAAGTACCTAGCCTTGATGAATCACTCTAAATTTTATCTATAAAAATGCAAGAAATTAAAATTGAATCACTAATAAAATGAAGCAAATCACTCATAAAATTTAACTTGAAATAGTTTTCATACAATTGGATCAAAATAGAGCAAATTGCTCTAAAATTGGAGCAAATCACTACCTATAACTAGACTTGGAAAACATTCTCTCAATATTTAGTCAATCACTTCATCTATGATGAATACAAGTTTGGTACACAAATCAAGGTATTTTAGCCAAATTGGGAAAATTTGATGGTTAATAATGGTGAGTCTCATTGGGTATATCATAAACTATGTTGAATAGGGGCATTGTCCTAACTTCTAATCAATGATGTACCCCAATTATAGCTTCAACAAAGCTATAAGGGAGTGTTAATGGTTCCTCTCAACGTATGGATTAAGGTTGAATCCCTACTATCCCTATAGAACACTCCTACACTAACCTACACTAATTGCATGAAAATTAAAGTGTGGAAAATACACATGCATAAAATATTAAGGGTATGAGAGATTCAAATAAATACAAGTTTAAACCATATCAAGAATGTGTCCATGATAAATCAACATATGACATCAATATTCTCCTATTCATTAAGTATAAAATTGCTAAGTGAATGGCAAGATGGGTAAAAGGGTAATGCCTCAATCATCACACACTTAGAAAAACAATAATATGGTGTCACTAATGGAATGCTTAAGGACTTTCCAATTTATCAAAAATCTCATTATATCAAAGCACAATTTCACAAATTGTAGCTTTGAATCCTCGTGGCCAAATATGAATACAATGGAGCCCTAGGCTCCTATTTATAGTTGGATTTTACCCCTAAGTTACCTACGGTGAGAAATTACTTCTAGTAAAAGTAAATATTTAGGGTTATATTTAGAAAAATGATACACACAAAATGTTACATGCCTTTAAATGTACCTCTAATAAGCTTAAAATATTATGAAATGAACAAGTGCACCACTACATGCCAAAATATCACCCTCAAAATATTCTTCTTGGGATGGATACCTTTGTTTTTTATCCCTCCGCTAACTAGCAAGTGATTCTCTCTAGCTAGCAAGTAAGTCACTCACTTTTTCTAGCGAATCACTAACCCTAAGCGATTTGCTCTTGCAAGTCAATCAAATCCTTCTACAAGTGAATTGGTCATGAGCCAATTGGGTCCTACGCTAGATTTAGATAAATTTTAGAGGGTTTCAAAAGGTAATTAATGCTTGATTAAATTTACTTGTGCTCCTTGAAAACTACAAATTCTAAGGTAGTTTTGAGGCACTTCAGGTTGACATGTTTAATTTCTCTTGTTGAAATAAAATATATGGGTAATATCCCAATGAAGAAAGTGGCTATAGATAAAGAAGCATATTGATATATTTGAAAAAAGGAAATAATAAATTATAACAATTCAATATGTTGTGAATAAAAATCCTAATTATTGATATTCACTATTTTTTAATGATCTTCTCTATAATTTATCTTGTTTTTATGTCTATTAATATTTAGCTTTTAATTTAAAAAATGGTATTATGTTGTATTTTCTAATGAGATACCTTTAAATTTTCAAGATACTTATTTTTTGGACTAATAACCATATGCATAAAGTTAAGCTTCAAAAGTAGCTTAATGATTCTCAAATTTTATGTTTGTAATTAGATATTATTCAACTATTTCCTATTAATATTTATAAAACCGTGTCAAAATTTAATTGGAAAGGGAGGAATATTTTTGATAAATTAGAGTAAAATATTTTTGAGCTTTTATTATATTGTTTTGTTCATTAATTTTTTTATTGTTTATTGAGGATGCTAATAATTAGGCAAGTGTTTTATGATTAATTTGTCTTTGTTTGTAGTTTTTAGTGATAAAATCTAAGAAGGATCTTATTACATTTGTTATTTCACTTAGATATCCACTTCATAGTTACCCCTATGGATTTTCTCAATGTAATTGATGTTTTTTCTATTTACAATATGTTTTTATATTAACTTAGTGTTACTATACTTCCCCTTAATGCACTTTTTAATATTTTTCCACTCAAAATTCATACTTTTATATTGCATGTCTATGTCTTATTTGTTATTTAATGTAAAGTTGATATGATTTGCTACATGTTAACATTGAGGAGCCATGCAATGATAATTTAATTACCTTTCGATATTTAGTACCCAAGTTCGTTTCTATTTTCTTATATGTTTTGAAAGTTACATTTACTTCATTTCTATATTTTCTCCATAAAAATTATTGGATTTTTCAAATATCTTTATGTTTGGATAGATTCAAAGTTAATACCTAAAAACGTTCACTTTAGTCTATGACCAATGATGATGTATTATTAATTCCGCCCTTGATCCCATACTAAATTTACATGTTGATCCTTGTATTATGGCATGAATCAATGATATGTTGGTTTTGATTGGATTATTGGGATTCATGCATTGCATCATAAAGAGTATTTATACCCCACTCATACAATATTTTTTACATTTGTTAAATATTATTTATTTATTTATGAAATACATTATTGGTGTCTAAGGACACACCATCATATTTTATGTTCCCTCTTTTATAGATGGATTTTATTTTATTTTTTGTTTGGGGGTTTTTTTTTTATTTGAGGTGGCGGAGTGGGGGGGGGCCCAAAAAGGGGGGGAGACCCAGGGGGGGGTTATGTCCCATCTAAGATAATTTTTACAAGTTTTGGATTAATTTATGTATTTTTCATGCAAAACATTTTATTTTTTCAAATTTTAAATTTAATCTTGGTAAAAGAGGATAATATATTCCAAGGGAATACTCTCCTTGGAATGAATAATCTCCTATTATATTGCTTTATATGCATGTGTGTTTTGTGTGTATTACAATTTGAGAATAAAAATTCATGTTTCTTAGTGTCTTCCCTTACATTCTTGACAAGAAGCATAGGTGTTCTAACCACTCTATAAAGATAATGCCAATTTCATGTGACTAATATAGGATTTTAATCCTCATCATCCAAACACATCCCTTTTAAAACATTTAGGCAATGAGAATATTTTTTAATGTCCCATGCCATTATGTCATCAAATGAGCATGTAAGGGACTTGGCTAGCTAGGCTAGGTTATGGTGTCTATTCCCAAGATGTTGTAATATTGAACCTTATTTGAACCATTTTGATTTTAATGATGGATTATTTAGCAATTGGTATTCCTTCCCTACACTAGACCTTGGTAAATGAAATGGTACTCCTTTCTTTTCAAAATGACACATATATAGAATAAAATATCTTTTATATGTATATGCTTGCTCATGACCAATCAAAAGTCGTAATTTGATAGTACCTCATTTGCTCTTTTACATAGGTACTAACTTGTGATTGGGACAAGGGTATATTTTATTATAACAACCAAAATCTACCGACTATTTTTTCTAATGGATTATATGGGATTGAAATGGGCCTCATCCATATTACATCATGACCACATAGTGATATTACAACTTGGAAATTATGCATGTATCATATGGAAATATTTAAACCTTTGTATCCTCCTTGAAAGTTAAGGAATCTAACTAGTTGAGCTAATACCATTTGATCAAAATCTAACAACTATTACTTTAGGAGCAATTTTTTTGTACTTATGGCTCTATTTTATGGATGAAATTTTAAAAGCCATACTTCCTTCATATGAAATAAAATTTCTTTCTATTGATTATGCAAAATTTTGAGCTACGGTCAATGCTTCTAGTGTTGTAATGTCATTCTACTATTTGAAAATAAATTCATGGAGGAACTTAATAAATAATAACTTATTTGAGTATTTGGGATAAATTATTCATGGGGGATTTAGGATTGATTCTTCAAGAATTATTTTATATTCCATAAGTAGAAATAAAAATAATCATTTAAGATTTAGGGTCCAACTCTAATAAATCTAGAGTTGTTGATTCACTATTTTTATGAGTTCATATATAAATTTGATGGATCAAATGGTTGGTATTGTCTTTCAAAACATTCCATTTATTTGATAAATCTAAATATCCTTTATTGGACAAGGTAATTACTAGAAAATAACAAGAAAAATTCCACTCAAGGTTTAGGTACAAAAGATCCTTGATAAGAATTAAAAGAAGAAAGTTTGAGGTTTTTACAAGGTGGGCATAAGGGTCTGATTTGTCTTGCATATTTTTAAGAACTAGAAGATAGAGCTAAGAAATGTTAAGGTGATAAAGTGCTTCTTGAAACTATATAGAAATATGACAATAATGCCTTACATAGTGCACATATAACTGTGCACTTGACATATTGGTCTTCTTCATCAGTGATCTGCACAACAGGGCCTAAGATGTGGTGGCAAAGAAGATAACTCCTAGAACTATATTTTGGTGTATGAAATTCATGATTTATAATTGTGCAACAAGAAAAATCATAATAGAAAAATTATTTCTCACACATAGAATCTAGTCTTTATTTGGAGATATTGTAAATATAAAAATACACTTCAAAATACAAGGGCCATGTAACTAAGATGAATACATTGCTTAGTATACAAAGTGTAGGTCACTACAAGGTGTAGGGAAATTTGTTTAGGTGCATTTAAATAAATAGTATAATAAAATATAAGGCACTAGAACATTCTTTGTATAAATAACTAAGAAAGAAAAACAAAAAATATCAAGTGAAGGAACACAAGAAGAAGAAGAAGAAGAACATAATACTTTATTATTTTCTTTATACAATATATACAATAGTTACAATATAGTTGGATGGTAACATGGTTAAACTTCCAAGTATTCAAGAAGTAATTTTAGGAACATTTATAAACTACCCTTTCTATTCCTTTGTAGTTGCACTAGTCTATAAATGTCAAGTGGTGGAACTAGATGTGTATAGAGATGAGCTTAGCACTTAGCTATACAATATACGTAGTGCATCCTAATGCCTTGTAGTAATACATGGAGTTAGAATCATAGTTCTATTTTTATCTATGTGTTGACACTAGAGGAAAGTTAGAAATATAGAGATCATGATATTCTAAGTCAAATTGATGCCAAGGCAAAATTTGATGATATAATAAGGGTTGGAATTGACCTATTTAGTGAAGAGCCCAAATAGGCACCAAGACCTATAAATTAAAAGTGCTATGACATCATATTCCTTGAGAATATAAGAAACCCCTACTTTACTCAGATAATTTATCCTCCCATCGAAAGCAATAGTCTCCATTGAATCAACCTCCAACTATGGAAAATAAAATTTGAGTTGATCAATAATGTACCACTTAGCCCATGAGGGAAATAAACCTTAATTTATAACCCTAAACAAGTTGTGCATACCCTATAAAGTAGCCTTGTTAGTGATATTGACAAATTGGTCTACTACTGCAAACTCTAACTAAGCTAGGTCTAGATTGGTAGGGTTTTGCATTACCATAGGATCTAGTAGAGGAGAATAAAAATTGGTATGCATACCCAAGTAAGGTTTTAAATAAATAATAATAACATTTTCACTTTCCTAGGACTAAATGGTGTATGGACATAGTGTAGTGGTTTGATTTTAGAATGTGGTTTAGAGAAGTGTTCCTACTTTAGATGGATCCAAACATTTCCATAGGATGTATTAGAGAAGTAGAATTTGAGGAGTTCTACATAAAACTTGGAAGTATCCCAAGTAAGGTGGTAAATCAAGAACAAAAGCATTGTTACCTTCCTAGGCTTAAATGGTGTATAGACATAGTGCATTGGTTTGGTCTTCCAATGTGGTTTAGATAAGTGTTCCTTATTTAGATGGATCCAAACCATATCTCCATTCTAAAACTGATGTGGAGTCCTATATTCATCATGGTACTCTTTATACTTCTATTTTTGAATTGAAGGACTATTTGGACCTAATTTTATATGTTCAACACTTGTTTCAAAAATCCCCTAGTCTTGTCTAATTTCTTGATCTATGCTAGTGTCATAGAACTAGCCAAGATGTAGAAGACAAAATCCAATTGAGTGATAGACTAGAATCCAAATCATGCCTAGGAACAATTGTGAACTATGAATATATGCAAATCCCTATTAGAGGAATATTTGTTAGCTTTTGATGTAATGAGCACTGGGAGATAGCAATCACAAGATGCAGAATAATATGAAAGAAAGTAAATCTGCTAGATGACTAAAATATGTTATAAATAGAAATGACATAAAAGAATACAATGTAGCTATGGAGGAAATGAACACTCCATTAATAAAGCTACTGAACTACATTGCACCCATCACCAATGGATGGTGATCTACATAGAACTGTACTATGCTCTAAGCTACACTATCTGACTATGTCCCCCAACTCTATATTTGTATTACAATGAGGCCTTTCTTATATAGGAAAATAGGTTCCTTGGCCAACACTCTACCTAGTTGTGCAAGGGACAACTTGCACATATACAACTTGCACATTGACACTTGTGCATTTATTACATTGCATGAAGTAACTAGATAACTTCCCCCTAAAGTAATCTAATGTCCTAAGTATGTACCTTGGAAGATACATTTACATGACCCAAATGATGTAATATACTCTATTTCTAACACCCCCTGTATTACATTATTTGGGTATTGAAGACTTTAGTCTTCAATATGGATCTTCTTCTTCTTCATCCTGAACTTTGTACTCTTCTTTTGCATTCTTTGTATTCAGGTTCAATAGGTAATTTGTGTCTTCATATGATGCAGAGTAAGTTGTAGCTGAAGCTAAAGATTCTTCTTTCATTGGATGATCTTTGGCTTGTTCAGATTCATCTTCCTTATCTTCTATCCAACCACCTTTATAGTTCTCTTTGCAAGTATCTTCATTTGGTTCTGATTGTTGATGAATGAGTAGGGCATGGTGCAATTGTCCTCTCATATTTTTATTTTTGATCCTTCTGTGCTTGCCTTTTTGGTGTACTAGTTCTTTTTTTGCTACTTCAGTCTTCATGTCATGGCCTCTTTTAGTATGTCTCTTCTTCCTTTTTCTTCTTCTCTTCCTATGATTCTGCTTTGGTGTTGGTGAAATATCTGCTTTATGACAAGTTAGTCTATCATCACAATAGTATTGTTCTTTATTGCCAACTTGTTTCTTGTGTTGAGTAAGTACAAACATAATTAATGATAGATAAATCATCAGACATTCTTCTGGTGAAAATATAACCAATCTTTGTGAGTTCCACCATGTTGTGAAGAGAATTTCATGAAGATAGTTAATCAATGTTGTAAAGCTACCTTCTTTGGCTTCTTTAAGAAATAAGGAGAATTTATCTTTGTCGTTAGAGGGTAGATACTCGTATCCTTCTAGAGTATCTATTAAGTTTTGAGAGTAGAATTCTACTTCATGGAATAGTTCTTCATTATTGAAAGCTTTTCTCAAAATTTCATCCATGATAGATCTTTGAAATAGTGATTCTTGCTATTTCTTAGAATTGAAATTTGATAGAATCTTGGTAGTCTATCTTATAGCTCCCTATATATGATACCTTATTGAAGTATATAAGTTTGATTTGATAAAACCTTTATTAATCCTTAGGTTCGTAGACTTCCTTATGTCTCCCTAGTAATGAGAGTATGAACACCTAATTTTAGGTTTTGAAGAAAGCTTATATCTTCCCAACTTGATAATATTTGATAGATATTATTATTATCAAGTTTTGTAGAATGCCTTATGACTCCCTAATGATTTTGGAGTATGATATAGTGCTTTTGTAAAGTATAGTTCAATTTTGGTTGATTTTGTACAGTTTTTGTAAAGATCAAAAATCAACTTTTCTAACACCTTATTACTCCTATTGAACTAAGCACTTTTCAATTTTGAAGAGGTTTTAATGTTGGATTTCTTTTGTCCCTTTTGAGAAATTTTGAGACAAGAAAATTATAAATTTCCAACCTTAACAAAAAAAATCTTAATAACCTCTTTTGTAACCCTTAGGATTTTATTCAAGTGTTTCTAATTTCCAATAACCTAGTTTGATGTTGTAACCCTTATCACTCCCAAATTTGGAAAATTAGAAAATTAATAATATTTTGCAAAATATTAAAGAATTTAATCCCAAGTAGAATTCCTTATTTCTCCTAGGTTAAATTGCAAATATTATTTCAATTTGATAAGTTATCCCTTATGGTTTTTGCTTTCAAAATCTAATATTTGACCTTAGCTTATAACCCTTATATCTCCCTAAAGTGAAAGCAATAATAAATGGGATTTAAACCTTACCTTTGAACATTGTATCACCGCACTATTCGACACCTTTTTTGGCTGAATATAACAACACTTTAATGTCCTCCTTTGGTGCTAGAAACAATGCTTATGCTTTGGAATTCCCTGTCTTTAATGTTAGAACGTAGGTGCTGCAAATATGGAGAGGTTTGACCTTCAAGACTAGGAGATTTTAATGCTTCCTCTTCCTTCCTTCCACGTTGTGCTTTGCTATGCTTTGACTACACTTTCCTATGCTTGACTACTTTGGACTTGAGCACCTTTTTATGGAAGAAAGGTCTTGAACTTTGTGACAAGTGTCACATCCATTATGTATGAGCGCTCCACCTTTCTTAACGTATCGATTTCCTTCTTTAACACTTCTTGGTCACTCTATAATGTATGAGCACTCATGTGGGCACTTGTGTGAGGCTTGTGGAAGATAACAAGTGTCACCACTTCCTTGATATTCCTTGTAACTCCTGCATGAGGTTTCTTGAGCATTGAGAGATGAAATGGCACCTTAGAAAGTTTATGCCAAGTGGCATTCAAGCTCTCTGCATGAAGTCCTTTGCTATAACGCTTCCAAGGAGAATATTATAACTCCTTTCGTATGCCTTTCCTTAGCTTGCTTTGTTTCTTGGACAACAAGCAATATTTTATTTTGCAGGTGAATTGATGAGGTGCTATGGAGCTTCGAATGGTGATTTTGGTGCTTCCTTTGGTGGATGATCTTCTCCAAGTTTAAGACCTTGAATGTAGCACCTTTTCTCCTTGTCTTCTATGCCTTCAATGTGTTGATTCCTGTGCTTCTTTGTAGTGTAGATAGCCTCTTGTTATGTTGTTCGTCCCACATTGGTAGAAGTAGATTTTGATGCCTTCTCTTTGTATATGAGCACTCTTTTTGTCTACGTAAATGCAGCTTGATAATAGCCTTATGTGGGCTTTGATTTTGTAGGTTCATCCATCCAAGATATGCAGAGAGTGAGCCCTTTGAGTGGCTCCTTTTGCTATGGAAGAAGAGTGCTAACGTTCGACCTTCCTTGGCTGGCTTACCCTATAGATATTGTGCCTTTTGAGGCACCTTCAAATCTGCTCTCTTCCTGCGTATAACGTATTGTAGAAGTGCAATACCATGTAACCTTATATGTATATAAAACCTTCTTTATTGCACCTTTTCTTGCACTCTTTTGCAGGTCTGAAATTCTGGTTTTGTAGCAGATTTTTGAATGCAAATATGGGGGTTTTGAGGATGTCTCTTTGGCTAGACTCCTTACCCTTTTTGCTTGGATACTTTGATGATAAATCCAAGCCCTTAATTATGTAGATAGAAGCTTCTTTGTAGCTGTAATTTTTTGCCCTTTGTACCATGCAATTAACCCTGTAATGCTTTGGATTTGAGACTCACCAAGTCTCAATATTTGAAGCTTCTTTTTCTGCCTTTAGTTAGTTGCTATTTGGATTGTACTAACCTATTTTGGTGGCTTCCCTTGGCCACTATGTGTTGCATATTTTTGTGCTTTAATAGTGTCTTTAGACACTTGATTCAAATCAGATTTTGTGCCCTTCTCAAGTACACAAAACTAATCCTTTTGAGAGAAATAGAATAGTGCAAATGAATCTAATAATATTTCACTTTTAATGCACTAAAAATTTCACCTTATCACTCCAATCAACTCTCAAGATAATGCACTTAATCAATTTACTACAACTAATCAAGAATAATTTGAAATGAACCTTCAATAATTATTCTACAATTTCACTACAATCAATATTGTAGGACTTAGTCTTCTTTTTATTTTTCCAAAGTAGATGATAGGTAGTTGATAGATGTAATACTAAAATCTAATCAACTCCTAATTAATGTGCAAATGAACCTTAAAAATAACTTTTCTCTTTTTGCACTTTTTGAAGACTGTAATCCAATTTTTCTTCTTCTTGCAACTTTAATCTAAATTAAGGTGCTATAACAAATCTGATAAGTAATCCAATTAACAAGTTTATTTGCACCAAAATTTTCTTACCTTTTTAAAGATTCCATAGTTCTTTTGCCACTTCTATAGAGGATGTGAATCTTGGTGTCTAAGATCACCAAGTTGTTGCTTCGAGTAGGATCTTGCAGAACTCCTTCACCAAAATATGATCTCAAACTTTCTTTCATGAGCCTAAGATTTGGTGGCTTGTTCTCCTCTTGTGGTCTCCTCCTTCTACTATAGATTTGGAGAAGTCTTTGTCTCTGAAGTGATGCCTTCTTATTGTGAGAGGTAATCTTCAAATCTCCTAGATTTGGTGAGCTTCTTCTATCTTCAAGTCTTCTTATCAAATTTTGACTTCAAGCAGGATCTTCTTCTCAAGATTCTGAATATCTTGAGGTCTTCACTGGATTCTTCTTCTAGGATTTGGCACTCCTTGCCAAATTCTTCTTCTCAAATTTGGCACTCCTTGCCAAATTCTCCTTCTTATATTTGGCACTCCTTGCCAAATTCTCCTTCTCTTGGGCTTGTTTTCAGATGGTAATAATTGTCCCAAGTCCTTCACTATCAGGGGCTTCTCCTTGGTAGTGGATTTCTCCAGTGAGTTCTCCTTTGATGATTTCTTTAGTAAGGCTCTCCTAGCCTTTTACTGGATGCTCATTGAGACCTTCCCAAGGTCTTTGATCTTGCAACTTCTATTGGTCTTCCTTGAGACCTTCTCTTCAACCTTCTGCTCCTGGAAGTGTTGGTGGTGAGATCTTCTTTTTAGATATCTGATTTTGCTACTTTTGAATGTGAGTAGGACTCTCCTAGTCCTTCTTCTTCTTCCAAGATTGGAAGTTCTTCAATGAGATCTCCTGATCTCTTCATTTTTTCTTCAGGTGCTGAGTTGATTCTGAAGAAGATACTCTTCCTAACTTTCTTGTAGGAAGTTTCCCAACTCATTGAATCTTCTTTCCCTACAACAAAAATATTAGTACTAAAATATTAATCTACTTTTGAATCAGATATTCTTTTCGAATTCTTCTTCAAGATCAAGGCTTCTGGAGCCTTTTTTAGTATCTAGGCTTCTGTGGCCTTTTCAGTATCAAGGCTTCTGTGGCATTTTTAGTATCAAGGCTTCTGTGGCCTTTTTAGTATCAAGGCTTCTATGGCCTTTTCAGTATCAAGGCTTCTGTGGCCTTTTCAATATCAAGACTTATGTGGAATTTTTAGTATCAATACTTATGTGGCTTCTTCTTCAAGGCTTCTATGGCCTTTTTTGTATCAAGGCTTCTATGGCCTGTTCTTCAACTATGAAGTTCTTCAATCCATAAATGGAGATCTTCAATCTCCTTGACTTCACCATGACTCTTCACCAGAAGTCTTCTTCCATAGTATTCTTCTCTTGCACAAGGAACTAATCTCTGCACTATGAAGGCATGCCGACCTTCGGGCAACGAAGTTGGAGTCTCCTAGCTTTCTATTGTAGGAGGAGTCCCAATCCTCTAAGAATTAATTTTCTGCAACAAAAGAAACTTTAGGCAATAGTTAGCAAATTCTAGATATCCTGGATGATCTTCACTAGATGATTTGTCAATCTAGTGGATTGAATGTTGAGTCCTAGTCTTCACGAGTTTTTCTTGCAACTTTGTGGAAAAGACTCTAGTCAAATGTAATCTCAGTATTTTTGGAACTGATATTTCTTTCAGTCCTCACTTGGGCTCTCCCTAATTCTACCACCTAGACTCTTCTGAGAGTTTTTGATAGTGGTTGGTCCAGTAGCGCATCAAGTTGACAAAAAAACTTAGGCTCAATAATAATGGTGGTTTTCCTATTGACCTACTATGGCTAGATCTACCATGGCTCTGATACCACTATTAGCTTTTGATGTAATGAGCACTGGGAGATAGCAATCACAAGATGCAAAATAATATGAAAGAAAGTAAATCTACTAGATGACTAAAATATGTTGTAAATAGAAATGACATAAAAGAATACAATGTAGCTATGGAGGAAATGAACACTCCATTAATAAAGCTACTGAACTACATTGCACCCATCACCAATGGATGGTGATCTACACAGAACTATACTATGCTCTAAGCTACACTATCTGACTATGTCCCCCAACTCTATATTTGTATTACAATGAGGCCTTTCTTATATAGGAAAATAGGTTCCTTGGCCAATCCCTAGTCCTTTCTTGTTCTAAGCCAGCAAACCATAATTTTCTCCCATTTACGTTATCAAAAATCCAAAAAAAAGTTCCTTGGCCAACACTCTACCTAGTTGTGCAAGGGACAACTTGCACATTGACACTTGTGCATTTATTACATTGCATGAAGTAACTAGATAACTTCCCTATAAAGTAATCTAATGTCCTAAGTATGTACCTTGGAAGATACATTTACATGACCCAAATGATGTAATATACTCTATTTCTAACAATATTGGATATATGGAAGACTCTCATTCCACATTCAAGGATGATGATGGTTTTATATCTTGAGAAGATGCATTAACATCTTGCTCAAATATATTCTATCCATTTTTTTATAGATGGAAATGTATGGAATGAGATAGCTTAGTGTCTAGTTAGTTCCAAATGTAGCTTCAAAAATGATTGATGAACCTAAAATCCTTGTCTAAAACTATTGATCTAGGTAGGTTGAAGTGAATATATACTTTCTAAAAGAACAAATGCATAGAATTAACAAAATTAACAATATTTATGCATGGTTCCATGATTATTGTATTGTCAAACCTATTCATAAACATAAAAATATAATTGTGTTGTCTTTGGTGGTAAACAACCTTGACAGAAAAACCATGTTGATGGATTATTGAGGCCTAGAAGGTAATTATAGAGGGCTATAAAGCAATATAATCTTATTTATTGGTTTGGAAATGCTATGGCATGCACATGATCACATGTAGATATCCACTTCTTTGCATGTATGGCCAATGAAAAATTTACTATAGTAGTATAAGTTCTTGTTGATGCTTAAGTGTTTATCCATCTTGGACTAATGGACTTCCTAGATGAGCAACTAATGCAATGTACTTGATGGAACACATAAATTTTAAATATGATAAATTAACTTATACTAGATATGATGGTTTGGCATAAAATTTCCTTATATGAGTTTCCAAGGATGTTACAAAAGTTAATGTCTTTAGGATATAACACTTTCTAGTCATTAGCACCATATACGTTAGCATCATGAATGGTCAGTAGAGTCTATATTGGTGGATATATTATATAGTCTACTATCTAGTTCTCTTTTTCTTGTGATGTTTGATTACAAGGTATACATATTATAAGGAGGTCATCCATTTTAGAGTTATGTATTTTCTAGCCTACTTTATGAGTGTAAGAATTATGGATGCCTATGGTCATAATAGATAGTAATTTCCTTACACATGATGTAGTGGTGCCACTATCATATAGCTTGAAAAATGGTATGCAACTTCTCATTTGTGGAATAGCATTAATACATGTCTAAAAATATATTAGAATATATGCCACCATATGCCTTTCTGGATTAGGATGGTTCCAAGTGCATAGTTGAAAGCATCATTCTCCATCTCAACTAGTTGAATGATGTTTGGCATGGCAAGCACTAGAAAAGGGTAGAGGAGCTACTTAAACTGATTGAATGGCTACTATTGTTATGAAGTCTAGTAAAAATTCATCTTCCTGTACATGGCATGATTAAGAGGAAATGATACATATGAGAAACCCAATATAAACTTGTGGTAAATGTTAGTAATACCAAGGAAGCTTTTGATATCTATTAGGTTCTTGGGTGTTGGACACTCTTGAATGACATGGATCTTATCTAGATGTACATGTATTCCCTATTGGTTGATAATATATCCCAAGTATGAGATCTATGTGATATCAATGGTATATTTGCATAGGTTGAATTAAAACTTCTTTTGGCATAAAGTGTATCAAATTTACATACATGTTGTAAAATTGCCTCCTATGTCCTACTAAAAATGAGGATTTAATCCAAGTAAACTATGATAAAGAACCTTGTGAACATATGCAACACATAATTAACTAGTAACATTAATGTCATCAAAGCATTGACCAAGCTAAAATACATAACCAACCAATGATATAGTCCCTCTCTAGTATTGAAGGCCATATTCCATATGTCTATGGAATTGAATAGTACATGAAATATCCAACCCCTAGAGTTGGTCCAAAAATTCATCAATGAATTGTAGTGGGTACTTTTTATTCATAATTATCTTATTTAGTACCCTATAATCAATACAATGGTTGCATATCCCCATCCTTTTTTGGTGTTAGCATAATAGAAATCCCATATGGTGACCAAATTAGCTTGATTATTTTCCAATTGGTCAAATCTTGTATCTAAATTTGAATCTCATTATTCTCTTAAACTAACTAGTGATACAATATACTATTAAAAAATGGAAATATAGTGACCAACTTGATCTAATGATTCATTGAGTAATATAGTGGTACTTCCTTATAAGATCGAATAACATTAAAATATGTATAGAGTAGGGCATCCATTTTATGAGTCTATGTGGAATATGATGTAAATGGAATGGTAATATTGAACGTTTTAGTGCCATGGTTCTCAAGTTAAACCTTCAATAAAATAATATTTTGAGCATAAAAAATGAGTTTCATAGGGTGCTTTACTAATGTGATTGTTACCTTATTTTAAGGTAGGTAGTCATGTATACGGTATGTCATCCCTCCAATTTAAATAGGCCATTGCTAAAAATAGGTTTGGTAGGTAGATCAATGATAGAAGAGGTAAGGTATTTAAAACAATGTGACAAATATCTAATGGTATCATTTCATAGATGACTGAGTGATACATTGGCTTGACATCATACTTGAGGGTGTATTGATCTTGAACCTCTATGCCATTTCTTGGATGAATCCAATCCATAGAGTAATAGCATAGGGGCACCATTGTTTGAAATTCAAGGCAATTGAATATGTCCTCTACTATGATGTTCTTCTAGCTTCCTATGTTAATGATGATGTAGATATGCTTACCATTTTGGCTTCCTATGTTAATGATGATGAGAAGAGGCTTAAGCTTTACCTAGTTTTAGGTGTAAAACATATGCTCTCATTCTTTAAAGGTGTTTTACATTAAAATATTATTTAAATTTAAGTTTTGGCACTCAAAAATATGGTATCTACCTTCTACTACCTTATCAATGAGAAATACTAGTTATTTACGTTTTGTTGAACCACTAAAGTCTTTTTTTAACTCAACCCTAAATATCACTAAGAGTGTCTTATGGTGACTACACCACTTGTTTACAACCTTTTGTTTCTCTTATCTTGCACTACTAAAGTATTTCTAGGATTATATGGAACTATCCATCCCTTAGCCACTAGTGGATTTTGATTTGGCACCATTATTTTGTATATGAATGATGTTAGTACAATTTATTTATCTCATGATATTTCTTCTAATGCAAATTGGAATCCATGTGCCAAGGTGTTCACTAAAAGAAATTCCATATTTGATTGGATGTGATATTAAAACCATTTATGTATTTTATGACTTGATTCTTCTCATTGCTATCAATGCATAGGCAATAGAGAAGTTTGTTGAACTTACTAGTATACTACTATATAAACTAGTCTCTTTGGTAGAATAATTGTCATAAAAGCATATACTAGTCATTACAATGATGTAGGAAGTTATGTATCAACTTGATCAATATTATCCATGTAAAAATGGTGCCTTCATATATGATCCTATTTCTTATTGTTTCCACAAACATGTAACCAATTTGATGTCTTCATAATTATGCGAGAAATCCTATTAATATTAGAGAGTTTATTAGTAGCATAATAGGATTTTATCTACTTAATTCATATTTCCAAAACTTTGGCATTGATCCAATCTTATAAGATTGGAATATTGATGTTGGGACATGCCTTTAGAGGATTGTATCTCTAGCATGGTGCAGGCTTGGAAGTTGAAGATAGGGCTCCCATATTTATCATGAGATCTTAGAACTAATAAAAGAGCACATTCCTCTATTCTAAAAGGGTATATCAAATTAGCTTCTTGCTTTCTATTTTTTTTTCAATTGGTTATATGGGATTGAAATGGGCCCCACCCATATTACATCATCATCACATAGAGGCATTACACTACTTGTATATTATCTATGTATTGCTTGATAAGATTCAAAATTGGGTCTCCTCCCTGAATCTTAAGGAATTTAACTATTGATCTATCACAATTTGATAAAAAAAATGATTTTTTATTTATTTATAAAAATCTTACACACACACCACCATATTTTGAACCTTGATCTCCCAGAAGAGAATCCAAAGCCCTAACACTACGACAAGGTGTGTGCACGTGATCTTCTTATTTTTTTGTGTATTGTTTTTTATTGTATTATTGATTTTTTCCATATTTAGTATTTCTTTGTGGATGTAATACTTTAGGATACTTGAACATAGAACTTGTTGTGATGCCTTACATTTTATACCAAAAATATCCATGAGCAAACATTTCAATAATGGAATGTACCCATGAGTCTATTCATGACAATGATCTCTATAAACAAGATAAGATAAAATAAAATAATCCAAATATTACCACTTGAGTTACATCATGGGGCCTAGGATTAGGTGGCATAGATGAAAAAAATCCAAAAAATTACTTGTAGTACCCAAGCTTTAAAATTATGTAGTAAGAAAAAAGTCTATAGAAAAGCTTTCTCACACAAAGAATAAAATATTTATTTAGATATCTTATATATACCAAATATAATTCAGAGTACACATATTTAAGATTAATAGAAAATAAATACTTAGTACATGAAGCAAAGGTTACTATAGAGTACAACACAATATATTCTAATACATTAAAATAAGTAGCAAAATACAATCTTAAGTGCTACAATATGCTATGTTTTAATTTGTGAGAAATGAAAAAAAAAATATATATATATATATAGGGGAAAGAACCAAAGAAGCAATAGAAAATTGAAGGAATAGAAGAAGGGAAGTTTATTCTATGTTTTATAAAATATATATAGTAGTTGCAAGGCAATTAGAAGCTAAAAGGTTCAACTTCCAACTATTCAAGAAGCAAGTTTAGGAATAGCTAGAGAACTACACATTTTGCTTCCTCTATAGTTGGTTCCAATCTATGAAATTCCAAGTGGCTAAACTGGACATGTGCAAATATGTGTATGATAAATAAAATTGAAAGGACATTTGTGCATTCTAATAATTGGTGGTAAAACATTGACTTGGCTCCAAAATTTTATCTATATTTTTATGTTAGTGCCATTATATTTGGTGCCATAGGAAAGTTGATATTATAGAGATCATGATACCATAATTTTATTTGAAACTATGCTAAATTTTAATACTATAAGGAGGTTAGTACTATCATGTCTAGTGAAGAGCCCAGATAGGCACCAAGACCTACAAGATAAACATTTTCTAGCATAATAATCTTTGAGACTTTCAGCAACCCCCCTTGCTTAAATCAATCATAAAAGGAATGTATTATTAAATCCATACCTATAAGAGATATGAGTAAGCATTATCATCTTATTCTTGACTATTATAAGTAGTACAATGGGGAGAGGTTTGTCATTGGTAATTATTTGACCTTACATATCTCTAGATAATATGATATGACTATCTGGATCCTCCACTTTTATCTTTGCTTATATAAATCATCATGGAAATTTATTATTGATTATAAATCTATAAGGAAAATAAGTAGGAATTGTCATATTGTTCTTGACTACAAAAAGTAGTACAATTTGGAGAGGGTTATCATTGGTGATTATTTGAACTTACAAGTCTAGATAATGTAACATAGCTATTTGGATCCTCCATTTCTGGAGATGATTTTAGGATTATATTCCATTTATCATATAAATCATATCAACAAAGGGGGAACTATAGCTAGATTGATGGATTTTCAAGGATACTGATGATGGTTTCATAATATATGATTTTGGATATTGTAATAAATTAGATCATGTACATGAGTTAGATGATGGTGACTCTTCTAATAGAAAAAATGTTTATTTCAATGGTTAATAAATTTAATAATTCTACTGATCTATAACATCAAGTCTTGGATTACACAAATTTTGAATCCTTAAGGATTATAAATTATCTTTGCATGGTTCATGATCATCCATTGGTGGATACACCCAATGGACTATGTGAGGGTTGTGTTTTTGGAAAGCATCATACATAGTCATTTCCAATGGGAAAAATTCATCATGCCTCTCAACCTTTAGAACTTGCTCATAGTTATATTTTTGGACTCGTCAAAGATATTCCCATTTTTAAGAATAGGTATTTATCACTTTTATTGGTAAATTTTATGGGTTCTTATGGATTTAATCCATAAAATACAGGGATCGGGCCTTTTTGAATTTAAGGAATTCAATATTTTAAGATAATCAAAGTGGAAAAAATATCAAATATCTTAGGATTGATCATGATAGATATTTTACTAGCAACACCTTTGAGAAATATTGCTTTTTATGACATCTTTTGACGTTGGACCATTCACTATGCCCCTCAATAGAGTGGGATAGTTGAGAATAATAATAGCTCTTTCATGTAAATGGATGATTGTGTAATGCATGTAAAACAAATTAATATCAATTTTGGGGAACAATACATTCTATAATGTACATCCTCAATAGGACATTGACTCATGTAGCCACGAGGATATCCTATATGATAAATGGGGAGGTAAAAGGTATTTTGTTTTGAACTTTAGGATATGTGATCAAGTTTCATGGGCATATATGCCTATTGAAAAGCAAATAAAACTCTAGATTAAGAACCATAAATGCATTTTTATTGAAAAATATAGGGATTCAAAGTCGTATTGGCTCTATGATCTAGCTACATGAGATGTGATTATTAGGTGAGATGACAAGTTTGATGAGATTCCTTATTGAATGTTCTTAGACCTATATTAAATATTCTTGCTAAATATATATTTTTTTATTTGTGGAAAACATCCCAAAAGGGATGCCACTTTCGGGTAAGACCCAAGGAGGCAGGGGTATCCATTCCGCCAAAAATGCCCAGGACTCGGACCTGGCCTACCACCTTTGACATACTCAAGGAGCAAACAAACACACAAAACCAATTTAAAAATAAGTAAATAACAACAAAAATAATAAAATAAAATAAAAAACATGCTCCTTGAGTGTGTCAAAAACAAAAGCACAACCAAACACGCACAATAAGATAAAAGAAACCACAACACAAACCCCATAGAAAAACACAAGAACCACATAACAAAACACAAACAAGACAAAAACAACAAAACACTACAAAGACATAACCCAAAAAAAACATGAAAAATAAACACAACCAAAACCTAAAAAATTAAAAAATAAAATAAAAATAAAAATAAAAAACAACCAACAACAGACAATAAACAAAAAAAAAAAACATAGAAAACACTCACACATAAAAACACAAAATAACACAAACAAAGAGAAACCCAAGAACAAGAACGAAAAAAAACACAAGAACAATAACAAAAAACATAAAAAAAAAAACAAAAACACAAGAACAACAAAAAACAACACAAAGAACAAAAAAAAAAAAAACCCACCCACCTTAAAAAACACAAAAAAAAAAAAAAAAAGAAATAAAAAATGAACAAAACAATGACCTATCTAGACCGGAAGACTATTAAGGCAAGAATCAACAGAGGAAACAAAATAAAGAATAGAATGAGCTAGGGAACTAAAAAAACTTGAATGAACCAAAGAGAAGCAAAAAAAAAAAAACAAGAAGAAACTAGGTACCTTCAGAACTGGAGCCATCCAAAGAAATGATAGAAAGAAGAGCTTCCCTAATTTGAGAAGCCCACCATATAGGAGGGTGGCCATAACAAGTAAGATCACCTTTGTCCAAAGCCCAATTAGCTAAAGCATCAACACTCTTGTTTTGATCTCTGACCACATGATTGTAATCAACTTTCAAAAATCCCATTTGGATTAACTGAATCTTCTCAATAATTCTTTTTATTCTCCAATCCACCTTATGATTATTAGAAGGATTCTTCAAGAGATTAATCATAAGTTGAGAGTCGAACTCAACTAACACCTTTTCCCATCCAACCTTAGTAGCCTCCTGAAGGCCTCTGAGGATACCATACCCCTCAGCAAGGTTATTGGAAAGAATACCCAAATTCTCAGCAAAAGTAAAAACCAGGGAGCCATCTGAAAGTCTACCAATTCCTCCCACACTGGCTTTTCCAGGGTTCCCTCTAGAGGCTCCATGAGTATTGACTTTTCCAAAATCCTTAGGAGGAGGTTGCCAATTTCTATTCCTATCCATCTTACTAATACTCACATTCCCTTTAAGTTGGTTGCCCTTAGAAGGTTTAATCTTCAATATTTGCATCACTTGATCCCATCTTTGGTGGGAGTTTTGGGGGTGATTAAGGAGATGATGGACTGATTCAACTAAGTTGGCTATGGTATTTTGCCAAATATAGTGAATATCCTTCCTATCTTGATTAAAAATTTGGTTGTTCCTTTCATTCCAAATATTCCAAAGAAGAATGGTAGAACCCATCCAAACTAATCGCCTAATAAAATGATCAACACCCTCTTGATTAGGCCAATCCCTCCAAAGTTGTTCAAAAGTAAAAAAATTGGACCACTGTAAGCCAAGTAAAGTGGCCATTCTCCTCCATAGCTCAGAGGCTAAAGTACACTCAATAAAAATATGGTTGATATTTTCTACATTCTCTTCACACATTTCACATCTAAAAGGGCCATGAAAACCATGCTTCATAAGTTGCTCACCAGTAAGCACCCTACGATGCAATAAAAGCCAATTAAAGAACCTCACCTTAGGCCAGAGCTTTTGAGCCCACAATCGAGAGAATATGTCAGAAGAATGGTTGGGATTATTATGGCATAAGGTCAAATAACCTTGAGCAACTGAATACTCACCCTTAGTAGTGTTGTTCCATCCAAAACAATCTTTTTCATGGGACCAAGAGAGGGATCTCATATGAAGGATGCCTTGGATATCTTGTCTTTGCCTTTCTAGGATTTGAATAGGCCAGTCCTCAATAGGGATCCAATATCTACCAACCTTTGAATTACCAGTATGGTACCGACGATAATTAGCCACCTTTATCCAATTAGCTCGGTGAAGCTCCTCCATCCAAGGCCTCCAATCGGGAAACTGAGTTATCAAAGGCTTGTGACCATCCCAAGAATCTATCCAAAAATTTGCATGTTGACCATTATGAATGATCCAAAATAATTTTTTTTTTATCAAATCCTCACCAGTCTTAAGAACTGCTAAAATGGGAGAACCTTTGGTAGGAAGTTGATAGCGAACAAGGTCTTCAGGACTTTTGTTCTCAACATATTTAGCACGGAGATTATTGGCCCAAAGAGCATTGGGGTTATGCAACATCCTCCAATATAATTTAGCAGCTAAAGCTTTGTTGTTATTAATTGAAGACCGTAATCCTAACCCCCCTTCACTCTTAGGAAGACATAAAGTATCCCATTTCACCAAGGCCCATTTTCTTTTCTCCTTAGTACCACTCCAAAGGAAACGATGACTGATTTGATCCAATTCTCGAAGAACAGACTTTGGGATATTCAAAACGGAAGAAACATAAATAGGAATAGCTTGAAGGACTGATTTTACCAAGGTGATTCTACCCCCATAAGAAAGCCACTTGTTGGTCCACTTCCCAATTTTCTTCTTGACTTTGTCCAACAACCAATTCCAATATTTATTTTTCTGCCTTTGAATATTTATGGGAATACCTAAATAAGTGATTGGAAGAGAGGTCTTCTTATATCTTAGTTTATCCAAGACCATGGATTCCTGTCTAGCAGAGCGGTGAAAGAAAATAACTTTAGATTTGTCTTCATTGATCAATCGCCCGATAGCCTTAGAAAAATAGCTAATGATTTGCTTAATATTAGAAGCTTCCTTAACTGTAGCTTTACCTAAAAGAGTAGAGTCATCCACAAATTGAAGATGAGAGATAGGTCTAGCTCCATGAGCAATGGTAACTCCCTCAAGGGTTTTGTTTTCCCTCTTTTTGATTATAGTCCTACCCAAGCATTCAACAAGAATGATGAATAAATAAGGGGATAGCGGGTCACCTTGCCTAATACCTCTGGAAGCTGGGAAATACTGAGAAGGCCTACCATTGATAAGAACTAAGTAGGAAACTGAAGAGATACATCCCATAATCCAATCCATCCAATCCTTAGAGAAACCAAATTGCCTCAAAACTTTGATAAGGAAGTGCCAATCCACTCTGTCATAAGCTTTGGATAAGTCTAACCGAATGAACATGGAAGGAGAATTTTGCATATCCATGGAATGGATGGCTTCCTGAGCAAGAACTATCTCATCTACTATTTGACGTCCTTCCACATAACCCCCTTGCTCTGGGGAAATAATCTTATGCAAAAGAGGCTTCAACCTTTCTGCCATGATTTTAGTAATGATTTTGAGAAGAACATTACATAAAGCAATAGGTCTAAAAGTTGAGATATGATCAACCTCTTGAGCTTTTGGAACAAGAGTAATATAAGTTTTATTTATAACCTTCAAAATTTCTTTGGCTTTCCTGGCTTCTTCCACCACCTCTAATAAATCAACATGAAGGATATCCCAGAACTCTTGGTAGAACTCAATAGGAAAACCATCAGGACCTGGGGTTTTCCCTTTTTGCATTTTAAAAACTACTTGTTGAAGCTCATTGATAGTAACAGAGGAACAAAATAGAGTTCTCCTCAGAAGTGATAAGAGAAGGGATTGCTTGAAGAACATTATGTTGTGAAGCTGAGTCAAGGGGAGTAGCAGCAAAAATATTGGAAAAGTAATCAACAACAATAGAGTTCATGCCATCCCAAGTATAAACAACATCTCCAGAATCTGATTTTAAGGAAGAAATAAAGTTGTGAGATCTTCGAGCTAGAAGAGATTTGTGGAAGAAATTTGTGTTTCGATCTCCTTCTTTGAGCCATTGAATTCTAGATTTTTGCTTCCATAAGATTTCTTCTCTTTTTTCCCATTCCTCTAACTGAGTTGTGAGTTTAATTTCATCTCGCACTTCTCTTCTCTCGTGAGGCCATCTAAACGGATTTTCTTATTCAAATTTTCAAGATGAGCAATAACTTCATGTTTTTTTTATGAACATCCCCAAACTCTTTCCGGTTCCAAGTCTTGATTTTGGATTTAATGTATTGCAATATTTTGGCAAAACAGAACATCTTAGTCCCATGCCTAGGTTTACCTTCCTTCCACCATTGTTGCACACGAGGTCCGAAGGAAATGTCTCTAAGCCACATTAATTGAAAACGAAAAGGAGAGAAACTCACATTGGTTTTCCACATTTCCACCATGACTGGCCAATGATCCGAACCAGACATTATTAAGAGTCTTCACTTTAGGAATGTGACCATGGATTAAGAAATTTTTAGAGAGCAAAAACCTATCCAATCTCTCCATTATACAAGCTAAGCCTTGCCTTCTGTTAGACCAAGTCATAAGGCCATTATCTCGGTTGGATATCCACAAGATGGAGGTTTGCAATATATTCGCTCATGAGGTCAGTGCTTTTGTCCAAATTTCTCTTTCCCCCCATTTTCTCATCCAGAGAGAGGATGGTATTGAAATCTCCTCCGATCAAGATCCAAGATTTAGGAAAATGAGAGATAATATGAGTAATATCCTTCCACTGTCTTCTTTTTTCCTCCAAAGAAGTCGGAGCATAAACAGTAATGCAGAGCATAATCTGGTTGGAATGTCTACTTTGAATAGCTATAGCCAACAAACCCCAACTGCCAACCATATGGTGAATAACTACCTCTTTTGGATCCCAAAGACAAGCAATGCCACCCGAAGTCCCTTGGGAACTGAGGGAAACCACTTTTCCAGCTGGCCAAATTTTACCTGGCAATTAAGTCCATATCCTCCATTGACATCTTTGTTTCTTGAAGGAAAACAAGATGTGGATGATTTATCTGAATCATTCTTCTAATTTCATTTTGTTTTGAAAGACTCCCTTTGAGTCCTCTAATATTCCAAGTGATGATCTTCATTAATACCACGACTAAAAAATTTGGGAAGGGCATTAATCTTACCTTCCTCTACAAGCTTTTCACCTTCTTTTACCATATGATATTGATTGGTCTTGCGACCTACTTTTTGATTAGAATCCATCTTCAATTTTTTTCTCCTGTTTCTTGACTTATTCCAATTGAATCTGAGATGGCTTCTAACCTTGAAGAATGCTCGTACACAACCAAAATTTTACTAGATGGTTCAACGGAGTCTATATTGGGACTTGCATTATTTGAAGTTTTGACATTTGAAATATTGTTTTTCTTGTGTAAATTTTCTCCTTTTTTTTTCGTTGAAAACCTTTGATTTGTTGGTTTGTCTCTGAGTTCTTCCCTTCATATTTAAATTGTGTTTCTAAGATTTCAGTTTCCATTATTTCCTCTTCCTCACTTGGGATATCATTTGTGGAAAGGATTTCAAACATATTAGCAGATGACTTTGATTGATCCTTCATAACTCGGTTTTTTTGAGTGTTCTTCTTCTTAGGTATTTGGAAACTCGTTGAGTTTATATCTTCTTTCTTTTGATCAGGAATTTTATTTGGGCAAGCACCGGCCAAATGACCATATTCATGGCAAATTCTACAACGAAAAGGAATGTTCTCATAGTCCACTACTTGCTCCCAAGTGTCTTCCCCAAATTGTAATGTGATATTTTTAGGTAGGGGTTTGTCAAAATCCATTAAAACACAAATCCGAGCATAAATAATATGTTCAAAATTTTGAGTACAATCAGGAGTCATCATAAAAGTTCCTAAAGAGTTTCCAATTGAAGAAAAAATAGTAGGATTCCAAAATTCAATAGGGAGGCCAAAGAGTCTAACCCACACGGGAGCTATAGAAGGCATCTCTTCTTCAACTTTAAATTTAGTATGCCAGGGCTTCATGAAAAGCCCCGCCCTTCCAAAAAACCAAGGACCCCCTTGAAAAGTTTTCTCTCTATCTTCATTATTAGCAAATAAAACAAGAAAATAACCATTTGGATAAATAGAGATTTGTAACTCACCTTTAGTTTTCCAGCTTTTTGCAGCCCAGACTTTGAAAGCAGATAGACTCGAACGAAAACCCACGAACCGACAAATTAGTCCTCTTTTTTCCAAATCTTCAATGCCAGTCCGAATGTTACCCATATCAAGCTTAACAATAGGAGTTCCATCAGCTGCTTTAAGACATCCCGACTCCATTTTCCCGGGATCAATCTTAGGCATTCTTAGAGGTTTATGGGAAGCCCTAATATTGATATTAGCATTGGGCTGAGGCTGTCCACCACGAAGGGCATCCCTAAAATTCATTTTTGGGACCGAGTCTTCGAAATTCTTACCCTTGATAGGGGTTTTCATAGTAGAATTATTTTGTGGGTGCACCTTAGCACCAGATTCACTTGAGATATGAGCCATTTTTTGATCAACTGCTTGAAACTTATTTCGTGATCTCTTTAATCCTTGCCCTAGACGTCGTGGAAAGGTATGATTTTCACTTTTCTTTTGTGCAGCAAATTGGAAGCCGTTGTCACTCAAGTTCACAGTATGATCTGTTGAAAGACAAATTTCTAACCCATATTGTATCCCCTACAACATTTCTTGCTAAAATATTGAGCATAAACCACAAAAATATTGGCCGCTAGGGCCCGAAGGCCCTAAAAACCAACCTCTGGAGCTGCTTGCACTCAACCCAGATGAAACCCTCGCATAGCCGCTTGCCAAATATGTCATTCACACATAGGGATGCGCTAGGATCTGTGTTGCTCCAAATGATATGAAAATTGGTGGAGACGTTCTAGGGTTTTTTCGGGCATCTACCCTCAAAATTTCAGCTCAATCCGAGTCCGGATGAGTGAGATATGGCCGAAACGAGTTCAGTAGTTTGGGCAGTCCTACGAAAAACGTCTAATCAATTTCGCCTCATCTTCTCAAGCTATCTCAAGAGTTATTCATTGCAATAATTTGATCACTTGATTGGATTTTCTCTTCTTGCTAAATATTATCCATATCATATGGTTTTTATTAATACTTAGTTTTAACTACTATTTGTAGTTCATTTTCCACTTAAATAGTTGTTTCAAATATTACTGTATGTTCATATTATAGTTAGTTGACTACTTTAGATGTTGCAACCCATCCTTCATATTTTAATAATTTAATTATAGATATATATATTTTTTATAATAATACAAGGGTGTCTCTATTTTATACTATAGTTTCCTATTGAGTTTCCATGCTCCGCAACTTCTCCTAAGTCCCATGATATTCCCAAACAAGATATGATTATCCTTAAGAATGCAAATCTAATTTTATAAAGAAATATCTTGAGAATCCCCTTATTCCATATTTTTATTAGTAAGGTAGATGATGCCATATACACCTATTAGTGATAAAACCTTGATTAGAAGATAACTATCTTGATAGAGTATGATTTCCCTATTAAACATTTGTCTTAATATTTGGTTTTCTTACACAAATGCAAGAACATTATTAGTTGCAAATGGGTCTACAAGAACAAGTTTGGTGGCAATGGTAATATTGAGAAGTGTAAGGATATTGTAGACATGGAAAATTGACCCACTTTCAATGGGTAATCTTCCTTGCAACCCCTAAGAGGTCCCCAACCCCTGCCAAGGGCAAGGGAAGACCTCTTTACCCCTCCTTTTTATTTTCTTTTGTCTTTTAGCGAAATCATACCCCATTTTCATGAGGCATGATTTCGTGAAAGCGATATTGTACCCCGTTAGGATGGGGCATGATTTCATTGTTTTAATTTAGTTTTTAATTTAATTTTATTTTATTTTCTTCTTGGCCCACTTAGACCTAGGTTTAAACCCTCTAGCATGTTTTTGCATCGATTGTGAGTTTATTTGTGCCTACCTTGATCATCTATAAAAGGAAGAGCAATCTCACTCTTTTCATATCATGATCATGAACTTACTAATGCTCATGCGATATTTGTTTTCTAACACTCACTTACTGCTTTCATTTTGCTCTACTTTCTGTGTCTTCTACAAGCTAACCCAAAGTACAAATTTTAGATTTTGATTTCCTATTGCATGGATTGGATTGCTGCTTAACTTGGTGGATGCACATTGTGGCTCAGAGGGAAAGAGTGCTAGTTTAGATACTTAGCCTTCTTCTATTGCTTCTGCACTCTCCATTTAGGTTTTGCTCTCTATGATTTCATATTTAATTTACATCCTGTGCATGCACTTTTATTTTTTATGTGTTTGAAGTGAAATCATACCTGGTTCTATCGAGGTGTGACTTCACTAACCCTAATTTAGGGTTTTAGTCCTGTAGAAGTGAAATCATGCCCCATTCTAATGGAGCATGACTTTGTCGAAGCATTATCACACCTACTTTTTGTGAGGTACGATTTTTCCTGAGATCAATCTAGGGGAAAGTTCTATTTTTTGACAGTTTTGTTAGCTTCATTACTGCATACTAAGCATATTGGCATATTATATTTCTATTTTTACTATTTTTGCATATTTGTTTTATGATTAATTCTCCAAAGGTCAATTTTTGATTTTGTATTGAAAGGTCATCTAAGGGACCTAGGGGGCTTGACTGCTGCACCTTCAAGGACTGTTATACAATGGCCTAAGTAGGCCCCCTAACGTTGATCATCATTTTTTTAGTGTTTCTTAGATTATCTTGTAGGAACAAGTATTTTGATATCATTGGACAAGAAGCATCAAGAAGCTAGGATCAACCACTGGTTAAAGCTAAGTGTTCTAATTTATCTTGTTGGTTTTATGATCTGATTTGAATTTAATTCTTAGGCATATGAAAGTGAAAAGCATTTAGTTTGCATCTAGGGATAATTTTTGTGCATTTATTTTGTATGTTTATGCTTTAAAGGTTTTCTGGAATAAACCCTAGGTTAGTGAGCATTCAAAATAAAGAATCATATTAGGCTAGCTCTTGTATGCTTGCATTCTATTTTCAGCTGTTATACTCTATTTTTTGCATTGTCATTTATCTTTCTTAGCTTAGAACTAGAAAGACCAAACTTAGGTGTTTTTCTTAAAACTAAACACATCAAACTTTTCTTGCATATCCTAAGGACTTGGAGCGAGTCCTAAAACCATTCCTGGTGAACCCATCCCCCTAGCACCGAGTGTAGAGCACAACATACCCCCGTGGTTCACCCCACAAAAGGTTCCCTCCTTGTGGATCCAGCCTTTTGTTTGGGAATCGTACGTGGTAGGGTAGTTTTCCCCCTCTACATATTTGGTGAACCCGATGTGAACACCTCCTTTTCTTTCAAACTTTAAGCAAGATCATTAATTCTATTTGAAAAATATTTAAGTAATTAAAATTTGTTTGTTAGTGTTTTCCCTATTTGTTTTTCACTACTTCTAATGGCTCCTTTCCTTAGAAGTCAGAGGAAACAATTAGAGTCTGATTATGTTCCTTTGGAAGATGATCATATTGATAGGGAAGACCCTAATGTAGGTCTAGAAGAGCAAGAAGAGGTAGACATGGAAACTGAAACTAATCCTGATCCTTTTGCTGGACCTAATGGTAGTTATATCTTTTCATCATTTGATCACATTTGGGAATTCATGAAAGCTCATAAGGAAAAACTATTGGAATATGTAGAATGAGAAGCTCATCTTGAAAAAGAGGATGCTACTCCTTCCCCTCCCAATAGGTCTCCTTTGCTTAATCATGATATTCCTACATCTCAATCCATGCATCAAAACAATTTAAAGAACCAAGTGACTTGTGCCACTACTAATACCACCAATGTTGGAGGGAATCTGCAAGTCTCTCTAACTAGTAATGGCCTAAAAAATTGCTTTCAATTTCCTCCTTCATCCTCTAATATCAACATTATTGCTTCTGTTCCACCAAATTTTAGTTACCCATTCTCACAAAATGCCACATACAACCAAAGTATCCAAAACTTGAATCAAACATCAGGGTTTCAACATACATACATTCCTCCTTTGGGAAGTCTAGGGAACATACATAGTAATTCAGAGATGCAAAATTTGGCAAGTGTAGTGAATCAGTTGGTTTCAAGGATGGATATGATTCAACCTTTAGGGTTTACATACAGTTATAAAGAAATGTGTAGTCAGCCATTGGATCCTATTGTTGCTGCTAGACCTTATCCTAAGCATTTTCCTATGCCAATTTTACCAATCTATAAAGGGACTAAAGATCCAATAGAGCATTTAAGAGGATTCAGGATAGCTTTCCATGATCTTGTTTATGATGATATGCTCTTATTGAAAACATTTCCAAAGATTCTTTCTGGAGTGGCATTAGAATGGTATTATCGATTGCCCAACTATTCTTTGAATAGTTTTGAGAAGACTATCGAGATGTTTGTTCATCAATTTAGTGCTTACATTGAAAAGGAAGTGACTATGAGAGATTTATATGATTTAAAGTAAAGTAAAGAAGAAATTTTTTAGAATTTCTAGCTCGTTGGAGAAGTTTAGTTGGCCAATTAAGACAACCTATGTCTCAAAAAGATATGCTTGATATATTCATTGGTAATTTACAAGAACAATTATCTTATGCATTAGAAACTACTATTGTCACATCTTTAGATCAAGCAATTGAGTTAGCAAGAAAAGTGGAACAAGATCTCATTAGAAGAGGTTAGCTTAAGGTTAAATAAGATAAGCCAATTAAGTCTCAACATAAGAATAAGCATATAGGAGGCAATAGTGATAGTAGGCCTGTTAATAATGTCACTAACAACCTACAAAATATTATACTTTAGAAGCCTCCTCAAAGGAACTTCACAAGACTTAATATCCCTATGGAAGTAGTTTTGAAACAACTATTGGATGCTAAGGCAATTGAATTACCTCCAATAAGATAGCCAAATACTACATCTCATTGGTATAAGGTAGGTCAATATTGCACTTACCACAGAGTAGAAGGACATTGGACAAACACTTGTAAGAAGCTGAAGCATGTGGTTCAAGATTTGATTGATGCAGGATGCATTGATTTAGGAAATATCCAATAAATAAGTAATCAAACTCCTACTCAACAAGTTTCGACAATGAATCAAGACATGGGGATATTTAAGGATCCCCTACCAAAGCATGATCAACAAACAACCAATCAGGTGGCTCATCAAGATGATTCCCTATGCCATAGTAATGTGGTTGGTATGGTTGGAGTAACTACAAGGAAACAAGCTTAGAATCAACAACATCAGCAAGGATAGAGTTCAGCATCTCAGCCCAGTTCAGTTTTAAAGGAGAATCAGAGAAGAGATTCAGCTACAAGGATTCCACCTATAGTGTTGAGACCACAATCACAGGTTTCATTTGATCTTCAAAAATAGTTAGCTAGTACTCCAGCAAAGATATCAGTGTTAGAACTTTTGTAGACTTCTCTCGATCACATAAATGCTTTAATAAAATTTTTACAACAATAATTGTTTCCCTAGACATCCCTCCTGATGCCATAGTTGACACCGTAGGTTCTTTTGGGATACATCATGTCTCATTCTCAGATGATGATAAACCTTCCTCAAACTTACATGGAGATTCATTCACTTTACATCACCACACTTATTGGGGATACCCTTATCAAGCGAGTTTTGATTGATAATGGTTCATCCCTCAATTTGTGTACATATCAATTCTTTCAAAAATTTGGATTAAAAGAGGAAGATTTAACAAAAACTGATATCATCATTAAAGCTTTCAACAATGAGTCCCAAGAGGCATGTGGTGTCATATCTCTCCCCTTAAAGGTGGGGCCAAGAATATTGGATACTTTGTTTTATGTGGTACATTGTCCTACATCTTTTAATCTTCTTCTTGGGTGACCTTGGATCCATGCAATGAAGGTTGTCCCTTCTACTTTTCATCAGTGTCTCAAGTTTGAATTCAAGAATCAAGTTGTCACCATTCCGAGCGACCCTCGACCATTTGAATTTTGTTCAAATATAGAGTTAGCTCAAATAGATTCTTATTCTTGTCCTTCTATTTCTTCAATAATTTCTCCATGTTCCTCATCTCAAATTTCCGAGCATCTTCAAAGTTTAAAAGTGAGTGAGGAACATAAAACCCATTCTTTCTCCTTGGATCATGATAATCAGTTTCTTCAAGAGCCTCTTCTAGATCTAGCCAAGCTACCACCTTCACCCCAAACTATGGGCTTGCCTCATAAGAAGGGTGATATTGTACACATTGGCATGTGCACCTTTATCTTCGGAGGTATGGCTTCCAAAGAAAATATTCATGGTAGCAACCCATCTCTCAATGAGCGCTCTTTTGCTCAATGCTATCTCACTAATGATTATCCCCTTCCTAAGAAGATCCTATCCGGTATGGGATATGCAGGTAAAGGATTGGGACCACAACATAAGGGTATTCAAGAACCCTTGGATGTTGAGATTTGGCTTGGGAGATGTGGTATAGGTTTTATACCTAATAAGAATCAACCTCTACCTTTTGAGGATGATGATCATCTTATGACTTATGCAGAATATATGGAATATCAAAAGTTGTCAATAGATGATAATAAAAGTGTTAATTTTTCTTTTCCTCCAAAGATAATGTCTTGTAATATGGTTGGCTTTGTTCATTCTAAAAATAACATTGCTTATGTGCAAGAAAATGATGAATCTTTGTATGATGTCTTTTATGCTAAAAATAATGGTGCTATTAGAAAATGTTGTGATTATCGTGCCATGGATGTTGAACGAAGAGCCTTAAAAGAGCTTCTCCGTGATTTTGAGGATGTCTTCGATCCAACACCTCATGGCACACCCATTTATTTTGATAATATGTATGGTGCATTTAGATTTTGCATTGATTTTAACTCTCCATAAAAAATAAAAAATAAATATTTTCATATAGTTGCATCTTCATTTTCCATTGCATTCACCTGCTTGCTCATATTGCATTATTGCTTGTCATCCTTGCATGATTGCTTGACATCTAACCAAACACCTTGCATGTTTTCCTGTCATAAGTGCATGATTGATTGTTCATGACTGCCTATTCATATAGATTTTTGGGGATCTTGCGACAATGGCATGTGATGATACCTAGTTAGGATATAGCTCACATGCATTGCACTTCTCACTAGGACTCTGATGCCTAGAAATATCCCCCCTAGGGATTCTTTCCTTCCTTCTTCTTTTCTTCTTATGATCGCTTCTTCTCCTTTTCTCAATTTCTTCATTATGTTGAATACTCTTATTGCACAAAGTATTTCTCAAAGTCCCAATATAGGATAGCACTTGCATACTATTTTTATACATATTACACCCCACATGGGATACTTATACATCCTAGCGGGTATTGCACTATTCATGATCTTCTATCGGGTCATACTCTCTTTTGACTCAGCAGGATCAACACCCCATTACAGGATAAGCTCCTTGGTCATTTTCAGTAGACCTCGGCATACATCCTAGTGGGTAATCACCTCATAGCAGTCAATAAGGGAGCAACCACCCATAGCGGGTCAAAAATCCACACACACTTTTTCACATTGATGCAAGTGCTATACCCATAGTGGGTCTAGCTATCTCGTTAATACGATCTATAGTGTCTAGCTACACTGGTTCCTTGCAACCTACGCTAGTCTTATACTATGGATCATTCATTCTTCTCCTTTTTTGATGATTGACCTTTGGACCCCCTATTTTCTCTTCTTCTCTATCTTCTTCTCTTTCTTCTCTCTTCTTTTTTTTTTCTTTCTCTTGTTTTCTCTTGTCTGATTTCATTTCTTCTTCCTCCTTCTTGTTCTTTCCTTTTGCATTCATTCATCCTCATGTAGTTTGCATTAGGATAGTTTACATACATAAAAACACTTAAAATAAAAAGCAAAACATATAAAAATATGCATTAAATAATTACACATAGAACACATAAAATCACAATAATATTCGTAGCTATGTATTACTCATGGGAAAAAGAGTACATCATGTGAGGTTGGTGTACCACAATCCAGACTCGATACACTCAACCTAGGGATGCACACCACAATAAAAAATGGGTGCATCATCCCGATCCCTAGCCTATCCTCTCCTAGCTTTGAGAGCCAACTCCCTCTGGCCCTCCCTGAGGTGGAGGCAACCTTGGCTGTGACACCGATTATTGAGATGTCATCGACGCCCGCAATTAGTATCACGATCTGCTCACTAACTAAAGGGATGAAGGAGGCTTCATCCTCCACTCTAGAGGGATAACTACGTAGTAAGCTATCTCATAAAACATGGCCCTTCAAATAGTTATCTCTAACCTATCACCTATCCATCATAGCTCTACTAGAAGGAGTTGCATCACATACCCTACCTGGATGCTCCCAATGATAACCATCCCCTTAGCCCTGGCCTACTGGTACTCTCCATCCAACTAGGCCACCTATCCCCAAAGTTGGGTGGCCTCTACCCGTGTTGTGTCCCTCTATCAGCCTATATCTGGGCCATTTGTGTTTGTAGAGAAGCTAGTTGTGCCCATAGCTCCTCTATCCCATGGCTTTGGCCTCCCACTACTACTAATATGGATTCCTCCCCAGGATATCTGACATATCTATAAGGATAGTGGCATAGTAAGCTATCTCATAAAACGTGGCCCTATGAATATCTATCTCTAACCTATCACTTGTCTGTCATAGCTTCACCTGAATGAGTTGCACCATGTTCCCTACCTAGCTAATCCTAACAACAACCATCCCCTCATCCTTGGCCTACTAGTATTCTCCATCCAATTGGGCCACCTCTCCTTGAAGTCGGGTGGCCTTTGCCTATGTTGTGTCCCTCTCATCCTATGTTTGGGTCATCTGTGTGTGTAGAGAAGCTAGTTTTACCCATAGTTCTTGTATCCCCTCGCTTTGGACTCCTACTACTACTAATATGGATGCCTCCCCAAGATATCTGACCTGTGGCCCTTCTGCCTATTTGGAGGTATCTCTTACCCCTCCTTTTTTGGTCTTTATTGTTGGGATGGTCTTCTCTACAACACGGATCCAGACCCGTGTCAGCCTCTATCTTTAAAAAGTAGAAGTCTATTGTGCCCTCTCTGTGGCCCTATGAGCTACCTCTTGGAATTATCATGACCCTCCCTAGCAGACTTTATGGCACAAAGAAAACAATGTATTAACCTATGATGTGGTGATACTTAGTTTGAACAATTGAACCAACTATATGATGTTTAGTTGATTTAGAAGGGCATGTTATCGCTAACATATTGCCAAGTGTGCAGGATCAGGTACACTCATAGGTGGAGAAGGCAGAAGCATCCACCAAAAATGAGGGTACTTAAGATCAGGGGAAATGATGATTAAGGTACTCGAAGGTAACATGGATAGATACCTTCATATAGGCATGCATTGTCGGAAGGGATAATCATCGATGACTGATCACCTTGAGCCTTAGTTGATAGCCTAGTAGCTATCATAAAATATCTGGCTAAGATAGGTGATTGGGTTGATGGAAAGATTCCCTCTTTGTTGTTTTATAAATTTGATTGCTCTCTACTGCATCATGGCTTGGGTAGCATAATGTTGGAATTTCAATAAAAGAACAACTGCAAAATGTATGTGGATGCATAAAGTGAACTGTTATGTTGAAGTGATAATAGAGCATCATTGTTATGAAGGAAAATAAATTAAATTTAAATGATAAATGAAGATTCATTTAAATTAATTAATGAGGTTTTGATTTAAAAATGATATGACTCATTTAAACTCATTAGTAAACTTCATTTCAATAAACAAATGAGAGTTCATTTGAAATAATTAAAGAAGTTCATTTTAAGTGATAATATAAATTCATTAATGAACTTTAATTAATTGAAATAAATTAAAAAAATCCATTTAAGATAAATAGAATATTTTATTTTAAATATAGAGCAATTAAGAAATTGTTTTAAATAAAAGAGATATATTTTAAAATGGTGATAAAATATCATGTAAAGGATATTTTATTAAAAAGGGTACCATTCTTCATTTTAATAATGTAAATATCTCTTTCCCCTATATAGTGCAATCTATGTAAATAATCTAGGGGGCTATCAATTTCCAAAGGTGGAAATTATGGGAAAAAGAATTGTTTACCATGAGATGAGAAGGGATGGAAGCATTGAAGAAAAGGGGGCTCGATGTTGGCTCAAGATTCGAGAAGGGACAATGGATGGGCCACCTAGAGCAAGAGGAGCATGTAAGGTGCAGAGGAAGGAGAAATATGGGATAAATAGGGGAGAGCGTAGACGAGGTGATCAGGAAAAGATAGGAGCGTGCAACAAGCTAAGGGAGAGGTAGCAAGAGACCACCAAAATTCATTTCGTAGGAGTATTAAGGTTGGAGAGTCTTAAAACTTTATCCACTTACATATGTTTGTATGATGAATGTTTAGATTGAAACTTGGTTATACTCCCCTGTAGCGTAATAACCCTGTTGAAAGGTTTGGAAACCACCTGCGATCTAAGTATGTGAGAGCATTGTGTTTAATGTGTATGAAGCTTTTTAGGTATGATGTGTGTTTAGATGCTTGTATGAGAGCATTGTGTTGTGAAAGCTCTCTAGTTAAAACACTGTGTGAGAGTGTTGTGTGAAAGCGTTGCTCTAGTGTGAAACCACTGTTGAGAGCATTGTGTTGAAAGTGTTGCTCTAGTTGAAACCACCTTGTGTTAGAGGAGATTGTGTTTAAAGTGTTGCTCTAGTGGAAACCACCTATGTTAAGTAGGAGTGTTGTGTTTGAAAGTGTTGCTTGTAGTGGAAAAACCACCTGTGTTAAGAGAGCATTGTGTTTGAAAGCATTGCTTGTAGTGGAAAAGCACCTGTGTAAGTAAGACTATGTTTGGAAAGCTTGCTCATAGTTGGAAAACTACCATGGTTTAGAGAGGGTGTTGTGTTTGGGGAGCTCTACTCAATGGGAAGCCATCTACATATCTGTGGAAGTTTTGTTGCTATGTAAGCCCAGTCCCTTTGGGACAGTTAGTGGTGGTATAAGAGAAACTTAGCACCTGGTTTTATCTTGTCTGAACTCAAGTTTGGTAGTCCTTAGATCATTCTTCTTAAGATGTTTCGCATCCACCATGAAGGTGTATAAGTCCATGGTTGTAAACCTTGGATTAGTAAGGTTTACTTATGTAATTTTAATTAAAGAGAGACCTTTGATTTATGTAAATTATATTATGGGACTTTAATTGAAATAAGACCTTTGATTTATATAAATTATATTATGGAGGATTTTAATTGAAATGAGACCTTTGGTTTAATGTAATTATCTTAGGAGATTTTAATTAAAGAGAGACCTTGATAAAGTTTGATTATCTTAGGAGATTTTAATTAAAAAGAAACCTTTGATTAATGTTGATTATATTAGGAGATTTTAATTAAAAACTTTTTTTTTTTTTTTTTTATTATATTAGGAGATTTTAATTAAAAAAATTATTTTTTATGTTTATTAAAACTTGATAATATTGAGATTTAATTAAAGGGAAACCTTTGATAAATGTTGATTATCTTAGGAGATTTTAATTAAAAGGAAAACCTTTGATAAATGTTGATTATCTTAGGAGATTTTAATTAAAGAGAAACCTTTGATAAATGTTGATTATCTTAGGAGATTTTAATTAAAGAGAAACCTTTGATTAGTATGAATTATCTTAAGATATTTTAATTATAGTAAGATCTTTGATTATTATGATTTATTTTATGAGATCTTAATTAAAGAGACCTTTAATTAATGAGATTTACCTTATGTGGTTTTAATTAGGGTAAGACCTTTTGTGTAATAATATCATGAAGGGGTTATTTGTAACTAAAGTAGTGAATCTTTAGATAAGGTTGTGAATCTTTAATTGAGGTTATGAATCTAAGATTAAGGTTGAAAATATTTGATTAGTAAGTCTATGATGTAGACTTTACTAAAAGGACTTCTAAGGAAAACATAATTATGTTATAAAGTTGATGACAAAGTTTATGTTGAATGAAGGATTGTTTTAGAGGTTAAAGGTATGGGACTTTAATGCTTTAAAATAGTATTTGATTTGATTGGAATTGTGAATTAAAAGGATGTTAGATTTATTCTTTGAATTGAAGTTATGGGGCTTTGATTTAGGGAATGAATGATGGATTGTTTTAGAGGTTAAAGGTATGGGACTTTAATGCTTTAAAATAGTATTTGATTTGATTGGAATTGTGAATTAAAAAGGATGTTAGATTTATTCTTTGAATTGAAGTTATGGGGCTTTGATTTAGGGAATGAATGATGGATTGTTTTAGAGGTTAAAGGTATGGGACTTTAATGCTTTAAGACATGAATGGATTTGATTAAAGTTAGACCTTGATCTAAGTAGTACATGTTGGATGGCTCTCTAAGGGAACTTGAGAGTTGAAGATAAAAGTAAAGGATCTTTTATAATATCCACTATGCATTAGATGGTTGGAAACTTAATTGAATTTTGTATAGTTGCAATTTGGCAAAGTAAATGAATAGATGCATTTAGAGGTATGCCTATCCTGAACCATGAGTACCTTGATCCCCTACTACCCTCAAAGAACCAATGGGAAGCAAGGTGAAGCAAGGAGTTCAATGGAAATAAAGTATAGGTAATTGTATTTTATGTTGATTTACTTATGCTCAAATAGACTAGAATTGTGGGGAGATATCCCTAATGCAGTTAATGTAATATTCTTTAAAGTAAGAAGGATTTACCATGCAATATTTAATGCAATAATTATTTATTGGTTTAGAGAAGGTACTTTTACTTTATTTTTATATTTGGTTATACTATGTAGTTGATTCTCTTTCTGATGATGACATTCTCTTTTAGTGTTAATCCTTCTTTATTTTTTGGATGCTTAGTGATTACTCTTTGATGTTTTAGTATCTAGATGTATTCTTGTTTGGTTGCTTAATAATAGAAATCTAAGAGTAGAGTTCTAGGGTGAACTCAGAGGTGACCTAAGGGAATTAAGAACCCCTTAGGGTGAACATAGGTAACCTAAGGGAATTGATAACCCTTAGGGTGAACATAGGAGACCTAAGGGAATTGAGACCCCCTTAGGGAGATAAAGGACTAAGTTGTGGAGAGACTACATCTGAGTTAAGATAGCTCATCATGGAGATGATATAGATAGCTTAACTCATAATACTCATAGCATACCTACACATAATGACTTGTGTATGGTATGGAGATGCGTGTATACCTTCGATGGATTGAGGGTGATAAGTCTAGCTCATCAAGAGTGATGGGATAGATGGGCTTATTTGTAGTGACACATGATACACCTACACAGATGGACTTGTGTTAGGGTACTTCATGAGATGTAGCTTTCAGGAAAACTTAGGGGATCAAAACTTTAGGTAAATATTAGTTGGGTTAGGGGTTCATGAAGGGTTCATGTATCCCTCTCCTTAGTAAAAAAATTTTTTCTATTTTTGTATTTTTTTGTTTGTGTGTTTTTGGGTCATTACATTTGGTATCAGAGCTCTAGGTATGAGGGTATAGAGCTTCTATGTGTGCTAAAGGGAATTAGATGTTTCCAATGAAGGCTTGCTTAAGGTAAAGGCTAAAGCTAGGATGATCTAGAATACCCTATTTTCTAGAATCTAATGGGAATTAACCCCAAGGGAGAGTGGATGTTAGGATGCCTTAGTATGGGCTTTGGTATCAGTGACACATCCTAGCTTGGGATATTACCCTAGTTAGATTGTTAATGCATCTAGCAAGAGAACTCTGTATTATGGCTTGAATTAGAGATACAACTTAAGATGAAACTGTAATCTAATCTTCTTTCTTGGATGGAATCAGGTTAAGATGCCACCTAAGACTAGAAGAGGGAGGCCTATGCCTAGACAAACTTGACAAAGTAATGTCGAAGAAGAAAACTAGGATGGGGAACCAATAAGCCCCAATAGGGAGGTAGAAGACCTCACCACTATGGTCATTGCTATGCAGGATCAGATAAGACAATTGCTAGAAATAGTTATGAATCAGAATTCGCAAGTTTGAGGCTTAGATATTGGTCTAGATAGTGGACTAACTGTAGAACAAGTGCAAGCTAGAGCCTTAGTAGAAAAGGAAATAGCTAGGGACATGAAAAACATTAGTATCTCCAAGTTTTATGGGGAGGGCGATGGGGATGCAGCGGAAGCATGGCTGAGAGAAGTAGAGGTTCACTTTATGGTAAAAGGCTACTCATCAGGAACTTAAACACTTTGGGCTATGATTAACCTGGAAGGGGCTGCTCTAGAGTGGTGGGAAACCCACTATGAGGAAACTAAGATTGAACCTATTGATACTCCATGGGAAGAATTTATAAACATATTTAAGAAGAGATTCCTAATAGAGCATTTCTATGCCTTAAAGTTTGAGGAATTTGCTAGTCTAAAACAAGGAACCAACATAGTAGAGGTGTACTATAAGAAGTTGGTAAGATTGTTTAAATATGTACCTATTTATAATGAGAAAATGTGGGTTCATAAGTTTACTCTGGGATTGGAGTCTAGGTTAAAGCATGATGTAGACATGCAGGAACCTAAATCATTGCAAAAGGTATATGACCTAGCAAAGAAAGTAGAGTCACACTTCTGTTATAAATATGACACTCTACCCGAGCAAGCTCGGTAGGAGCTAAAGAAGAGGAATAGTAATGGGTTTGTAAAATGGGAGGTTGATCAAGATCGAAAGGCTAAGAACCCCCAAAATCCTGAGAAGAAACCTAATGGAAATCAGAAGAAGTTCAAGAAGAACTTTCATAGGAAGGATAACAAACCCAATAATATGAAACCTCAACCATAGAAGTTGCAAGCTCCAACTCTAGTAGTTAAAAGCGGGAATGAGAAACCTAAAAAATAGCAAGGACCCAAGGAAGGGTGCTACAATTGTTGGGGACCTCATTACTATAATCAGTGTCCATATCGAGCAGGGACTAGCACAACTAATGCAAAAGGGAAGGAACTAGAACATCGGATCTATGCCACAATCGGGAAGCAGAAGCTAGAGGGACAAGCCACCCCATTACTTGTGAAAGGTAAGGTTTTTAATAAGCAAGTAAATATTTTGATAGATAGTGGGGCCACTGATAGTTTTATTTCATCTAGTCTAGCAAGGACTATGTCGAAAAGGCTTAGATATTTGGCTCAAGGGTGGAAGGTTGAGTACGGTTCTGGGTAGACCTACTCGGTGAACCAGTGTTATCCTATGGTAGAAATCACTCTATCTAATGGGACTACAAAATGTTGTTTATATGTAGCTCCCTTACACGCCTTTGATGTGGTCCTAGGGATGGATTGGCTATAGGCTCATAAAGCCTTAGTCAATTTTCAAGACCGATGGATTGAGTATTTAGAAGAAGGTGGAAGGAGACTAAGAATTCATAGCAAACAAGGGGTGTTTGAACCTCATATGTTGTCCACTATGCAATTGAAAAAGGCCCTAAAGAGAGGAGGAATAGTGTATGTAGTAAAACTTAATGAAGTGGAAGACTATGAGAAAGGAGAAATACTAAGACAACATCTGATTTTATAGGATTTTTAGGATGTATTTCTAGAGGACCTACCTGGGCTACCTCCTGTATGGGAATTTGACTTCACAATTGAACTTATGATGGGAGTCGAACCTATTCATAGATCCTCATATAGGATGAATCCTATTGAAATGCAAGAACTGAAGGTTCAATTGCAAGGATTATTAGAGAAGGGTTTGATAAAACCAAGTGTGTCACCATGGGGTGCATCAATTTTGTTTATGAAAAATAAGGATGGTTCGCTAAGATTGTGTATTGATTATAGGATGCTAAATAAGGCTACAATCAAGAATCGATATCCTTTACCTAGGATTGAAGATTTATTTGATCAACTAAAGGATGCCAAGGTGTTTACTAAGATCGATCTAAGGTCAGGGTATCACCAGTTAAGGATTCATGAGGAAGACACTCACAAGATGATATTTAAGACTAGGTATGGGCATTATGAGTTTACGGTTCTACCCTTTGGACTGACTAATGCCCCAACTGCTTTCATGAACTTAATGAACAGTGTGTTCAGAAGACACTTGGACCAGTTTGTCTTGGTATTCCTAGATGATATCCTTATATACTCTCGAGATAGAGAAGAGCATGATAAACATCTTAGGATCATGTTAGAATTGTTAAGGAAGAATCAACTTTATGGAAATCTGGCTAAGAGTGAATTCTATGTTCCAGAGGTATGATATCTTGGACACGTCATATCAGCAAAGGGGATTGTTGTGGATCTAGAGAAGATAGAGGCTATCTTGAATTGGCCACCCCTTACTAATGTGACTGAAGTGCGAAGTTTCATGGGGTTAATGGGCTACTATAGATGTTATATAAAGGACTACTCCAAGATTGTTGGACCCATAACTAACCTTCAGAAGAAGGGAAAGGAATTCAAGTGGTCAGAAAAGTGTGAGGTTGCCTTTGTACTACTAAAGCATAAGCTTACTACTGCACCAATACTAAAGGTTCTTGATCCCCAAGGGGACTTTTTAGTGTGCATTGATGCATCAATAGATGGGTTGGGTGGGGTACTCTCACAAGAGGAGTCAGTAGTGGCATATACTTCAAGGAAGCTCAAAAAGCATGAAGTTAATTATGCTATACATGATTTAGAGCTAGTTGTAGTGGTGCATGCTTTAAAGGTTTGGCACCACTACTTGGTGGGAAGACCCTTTGAATTAAAGATCGACCATCAAAGTCTGTGATACATATTCACCCAACCAATACTCAATGCGAGACAGAGAAGATGGGTGGAATTTCTCATTGAGTATGATTTCGAGATTGAATACATAAAAGGAAAAGAGAATAAAGTAGCTGATGCTTTGAGTAGAAGAAAATATATAGCAACCATAACTAAAATTCACATGGACTTGATGGATCGAGTAAGATAGGAGCAATCTCAGGATGAGTATTGCCAAGAAATTTGAGTTAATATGGATAGATATCCTGAAGGAAATAAGGAATTTAGTGTGAAATATGACTTTCTGTGTTATAAGGGAAGGGTCATCATACCAAATATGGGTGATTTAAGGAACTTGATAATGCAAGAAGCCCATAGATCTCCTTATTCTGCTCATCCGAGAGGAGCCAAAATGTGAGAAAACATGAAAAGAACCTTCTTTTGGGTAGGAATGAAGAAGGATATCATGGATTTTGTTGCTCGATGCCTCGAATGTCAGAAAGTTAAGGTAGAATACTAACATCCTATAGGAAAACTATATCTGCATGATATACCTATGCAAAAATGGTAGGTTATATCTATGGATTTTATAGTGGGTTTACCCAAGACTCGGTACCAACATGATGCCATATTTGTAGTGGTCAAAAAATTGACTAAGGTTACCCATTTCATACCAAGAAATACCAAGGACGATGCTCAGGTGGTGGCTAGCAGATTCATCAAAGAGGTATTCTGATTGCATGGATTTCTTGAGGTAATTATCTCAGATAGAGACTCCAAATTCACTTCTGAATTTTGGAAATCCCTTCATAGTGCAGTTGGTACGAAATTGAATATGAGTTCAGCATACCACCTTAAAATCGATGGCCAAATAGAGTGGGTAAACCAAGTTCTGGAAGACATGCTCCACATGTACTGCATGGATCACAAGTCTCATTGGGAAGATTGTCTACCTTTGGTAGAGTTTACCTACAATAATGGACATCACTCCTCACTAGGAATGGCACCTTTCGATGCCTTGTATGGGTGAAAGTGTAGAACACCATTGTCTTGGGATAACCTAGAAGATCGAGTTGTGATTGGGCTAAAAATGGTTAGGGTAATGGAAGATCAGCTAAAGGAAATTAGGCAAAGGCTTAAAGAAGTTGCGGATAGGTAGAAGAGTTATGCAGATCTAAAAAGGACTCCAAGAGAGTATTCTATTGGAGATAAGGTGTTCTTGAGGGTTAAGCCAAATAAGAGTGCTATCAAATCCATGAAGTTGGATCCATATTTTGTGGGGCCCTTTGAGATCATGGAAAATATTAGTTCGGTTGCATACCGACTTGCATTACCACCTAATCTATCCAAAATCCATGACACCTTCCACATATCCTTGCTTAGGAAATATGTTGCTGACCCTGAACATGTGTGGGATGTTTCTAATTTGTATATGGTAAATCCGAAGGCCATTGAAGTACTATCGATGAAGATTCTTGAGTTTCATTCTAAGTCTCTGGAATCGGACTCTCGAACAATGTAAGGTCCAGTGGGACCAGTTCTCTAGAAGAATACCACTTGGGAGAAAGTGGAGGTTATGCGAAAACATTTTCCCTTTTTGTTTGAAGCTATATGATGTAATAATTTTTACTTTCTGTTAAAAATAAAGGAAACTGGAAACATCGAGGATGATGTTTAATTCTAGTGGGGGAGGATGTCATGACCCTCCCTAGCAGACTATATGGCACAAAGAAAACAATGTATTAACCTATGATGTGGTGATACTTAGTTTGAACAATTGAACCAACTATATGATGTTTAGTTGATTTATAAGGGCATGTTATCACTAACATATTGCCAAGTGTGCAGGATCAGGTACACTCATAGGTGGAGAAGGTAGAAGCATCCACCAAAAATGAGGGTACTTAAGATCAGGGGAAATGATGATTAAGGTACTCAGAGGTAACATGGATAGATACCTTCATATAGGTATGCATTTTCGAAAGGGATAATCATCGATGATTGATCACCTTGAGCCTTAGTTGATAGCCTAGTAGCTATCATAAAATATTTGGCTAAGATAGGTGATTGGGTTGATGGAAAGATTCCCTCTTTGTTGTTTTATAAATTTGATTGCTCTCTACTGCATCATGGCTTGGGTAGCATAATGTTGGAATTTCAATAAAAGAACAACTACAAAATGTATGTGGATGCATAAAGTGAATTGTTATGTTGAAGTGATAATAGAGCATCATTGTTATGAAGGAAAGTAAATTAAATTTAAATGATAAATGAAGATTCATTTAAATTAACTAATGAGGTTTTGAATTATAAAAATGATATGACTCATTTAGAACTCATTAGTAAACTTCATTTCAATAAACAAATGAGAGTTCATTTGAAATAATTAAAGAAGTTCATTTTAATGATAATATAAATTCATTAATGGACTTTAATTAATTGAAATAAATAAAAAATCCATTTAAGATAAATAGAATCTTTTATTTTAAAGATAGAGCAATTAAGAAATTGTTTTAAATAAAAGAGATATATTTTAAAAATGGTGATAAAATATCATGTTAAGGATATTTTATTAAAAGGTACCATTCTTCATTTTAATAATGTAAATATCCCTTCCCCTATATAGTGCAATCTACGTAAATAATCTAGGGCGCTATTAATTTCCAAAGGTGGAAATTATGGGAAAAAGAATTGTTTGTCATGATATGAGAAGGGACGAAAGCATTGAAGAAAAGGGGGCTCGATGTTGGCTCAAGATTCGAGATGGGATAATGGATGGGCCACCTAGAGCAAGAGGAGCACGTAAGGTGAAGGAAGGAGGAAGAAGGAGTAATAGGGGAGAGCGAAGACGAGGTGATCGAGGAAAGATAGGAGATGCAAAGAGCTAAGGGAGAGGTAGCAAGAGACCACCAAAATTCATTTTGTAGGAGTATTAAGGTTGGAGAGTCTTAAAATATCCGCTTACATATTTGTATGATGAATGTTTTAGATTGGAACCTAGGTTATAATCCCTTGTAGTGTGATAAACCTGTTGAAAGGTTTGGAAACCACTTTAGTATTGAAGTTGTTTAGAGTTTGAGCTTTTTTTGGGAGTGTGTGAAGCTTCTCTAGTTAACCTTGTTAGGAGAGCATTGTTGAAAGTGTTGCTCATAGTTGGAAAGCACCTATGTTAAGAGAGATTTGAAAGCTATAGTTGGTGAAACCACTGTGTGTAGAGAGTGTGTTGAAAGTGTTGCTCATAGTGTGGAAACCCACCTTGTAGAGAGCATTGTGTTTTGAAAGCTCTCATGTTTGAAACTATGTAGTGAGAGTTGTTTAAAGTGCTCATAGTTTGGAAACCACCTATGTTAAGAGAGAGTGTGTTGAAAGTGGCTCATAGGTTGGAAAACACCTGTAAGCGAGACTATGTTTGGAGATAGCGTTGCTCATAGTTGGAAAACTACCCATGGTTTAGAGAGGGTGTTGTGTTTGGGGAGCACTTCTCAATGGGAAGCCATCCACATCTCTGTGGAAGTTTTGTTGCTATGTAAGCCTAGTCCCTTTGGGATAGTTAGTGGTGGTAGAAGAGAAACTTAGCACCTAGTTTTATCTTGTTTGAACTCAAAGTTTGGAAGTCCTTAGATCGTTATACATAAGATGTTTTGCATCTGCCATGAAGGTGTATAAGTCCATGGTTGTAAACCTTGGATTAGTAAGGTTTACTTATGTAATTTTAATTAAAGAGAAACCTTTGATTTATATAAATTATATTATGGGACTTTAATTGAAATAAGACCTTTGATTTATATAAATTATATTATGGGATTTTAATTGAAATGAAAACCTTTGATATAAATTTGATTAGAATTTATTTAGGATTTAATATAAAACCTTTGATAAATGATTGATCTTATTTAGGAGATTTTAAATTAAAGGGGAAAGAAAACCTTTATGATAAATGTTGATTATCTTAGGAGATTTTAATTAAAGGGAAACCTTTGATAAATGTTGATTATCTTAGGAGAATTTAATTAAAGAGAAGCCTTTGATTAGTATGAATTATCTTAAGAGATTTTAATTATAGTAAGATCTTTGATTATTATGATTTATTTTATGAGATCTTAATTGAAGGGACCTTTAATTAATGAGATTTACCTTATGTGGTTTTAATTAGGGTAAGACCTTTTGTGTAATAATATCATGAAGGGGTTATTTGTAACTAAAGTAGTGAATCTTTAGATAAGGTTGTGAATATTTAATTGAGGTTATGAATCTAAGATTTAGGTTGAAAATATTTGATTAGTAAGTCTATGATGTAGACTTTACAAAAAGGACTTCAAAGGAAAACATAATTATGTTATAATATTGATGACAAAGTTTATGTTGAATGATGGATTGTTTTAGAGGTTAAAGGTATGGGACTTTAATGCTTTAAAACAATATTTGATTTGATTGGATTTGTGAATTAAAAAGGATGTTAGATTTATTATTTGAATTGAAGTTATGGGGCTTTGATTTAGGGAATGAATGATGGATTGTTTTAGAGGTTAAAGGTATGGGACTTTAATGCTTTAAAATAGTATTTGATTTGATTGGAATTTTGAATTAAAAAGGATGTTAGATTTATTATTTGAATTGAAGTTATGGGGATTTGATTTAGGGAATGAATGATGGATTGTTTTAGAGGTTAAAGGTATGGGACTTTAATGCTTTAAGACATGAATGGATTTGATTAAAGTTAGACCTTGATCTAAGTAGTACATGTTGGATGGCTCTCTAAGGGAACTTGAGAGTTGAAGATAAAAGTAAAGGATCTTTTATAATATCCACTATGCATTAGATGGTTGGAAACTTAATTGAATTTTGTATAGTTGCAATTTGGCAAAGTAAATGAATAGATGCATTTAGAGGCATGCCTATCCTGAACCATGAGTACCCTGATCCCCTACTACCCTCAAAGAACCAATGGGAAGCAAGGTGAAGCAAGGAGTTCAATGGAAATAAAGTATAGGTAATTGTATTTTATGCTGATTTACTTATGCTCAAATAGACTAGAATTGTGGGGAGATATCCCTAATGCAGTTAATGTAATATTCTTTAAAGTAAGAAGGATTTACCATGCAATATTTAATGCAATAACTATTTATTGGTTTAGAGAAGGTACTTTTACTTTATTTTCGTATTTGGTTATACTATGTAGTTGATTCTCTTTCTGATGATGACATTCTCTTTTAGTGTTAATCCTTCTTTATTTTCTGGATGCTTAGTGATTACTCTTTGATGTTTTAGTATCTAGATGTATTCTTGTTTGGTTGCTTAATAATAGAAATCTAAGAGTAGAGTTCTAGGGTGAACTCGGAGGTGACCTAAGGGAATTAAGAACCCCTTAGGGTGAACATAGGTAACCTAAGGGAATTGAGAACCCCTTAGGGTGAACATAGGAGACCTAAGGGAATTGAGACCCCCTTAGGGAGATAAAGGACTAAGTTGTGGAGAGACTACATCTGAGTTAAGATAGCTCATCGTGGAGACGAGATAGATAGCTTAACTCGCAATACTCGTAGCATACCTACACATAATGACTTGTGTATGGTATGGAGATGCGTGTATACCTTCGATGGACTGAGGGTGATAAGTCTAGCTCATCAAGAGTGATGGGATAGATGGGCTTATCTGTAGTGACACATGACACCATATGATCCTCCTCACCCTCACCAGATCTATCGTATCCTCTACCCAACCAAGGTGAAGCCTCCATGGTCACCATATGAGCTTCACTTATAAAGCTCATTGATCACCCACCTAGCTAGTGGTAGGTTTCCTACGTAGGCCCTCATGGTCCTCTTTAGGGATCTCGGCCATCTGTATGTTGTTGGCCACTCCAAGTCAGGAAATGGTCCTGGTAGTGCCTCTGATATTTGTACCATGATGTGCTTCCAACACCACACCTAGAGAAAATTTGTGCAAACCAATCTTGTATGTCGCTTATACATGATGTTGTACAACATTCGGTATAAGCGGTTCAACACATAAGGACCCCATGCAAATCAAACCTCATGATATCGCATATATGCTACTACTCCCACCAGTACCCATGGCAAGTGTTGTCTGCTAGTGTGGTATGTCAAGAGCCTAGCCACAACCCTTGAGAGCATAGCGGTTAGAGGATCCGCTCCATAATGATCAACCAGGTCATCTACTACTATGGTGCTCTCTTGCACCTGGTGGGTAAAACCTATCAAAAATCATTGAAGAGTGGTCATATTCCCTCGTGCTCCATATACCTCCATCCCCCTAATGGGGATCCTCATAATGCACCACACGTCCTCTAGTGTGACGATCATATCCCTTGTCGGTAACCAAAAAGTGGAAGACTCTAGATACCAACTCTTTGCTAGAGTAGTCAGCATCACCCTATTTATCTCTATCTATGGCATCCTTGCCACATGGTCCAGCTCCATCATCGCTAGCCTTTTTATCTTTGCCTACCCTAGAGCATCCAGCTTTGCCAAAGCCCTTGCTCACCACTCTCGACTCTCAAGAATACTTAGCTACATTCACAAAACAAAATTAAATCGATTTCATAAATAAAATTAAAATTAAATCCAACATCATTTATTAAATCTAAGCATAAGGTGATTACAATTTGAAACTTGCAGTTCAAGTCTACTTGTTTTCCTTCTTTTCTTCTCCTTTCTTTCTTTTTTTTTTTTTGTTATTTTCTTTCCTTCTTTTTTCTTTTTTTCCTCGCTTTTACGAAATCACATCCCATTTTTGGGGTGCATAATTTTACTTTCGTGAAATTGTGCCCATCATTTTTTGGATGTGACTTTGTGAAATTGTACCCAATTTCTTCCAGGAGTGATTTCGTCATGCTCTGCTCAAAGCAAAATTGTGGCTGGCCTCCGAAGTCTCACCTACATCGAGGTGCAAAATCCGTTGGCTTTCACGGTGAAATTCCCCAAAAATCCCTCAAAACCCTCATAAAATCATGAAAAACGAGATCAAATTATGCATGAGGAGAGGAAAAAAGGGATCCTTACCTGCTCTTGTACCCTGACCTTGCCTCTTGCAACCGTTTCTCGAAAAACTAGAAGTGCCATCATCTTTTCTCTCCTAGAGCTTTGTTTTCTCTCCTCTTCATGGTGAAAATGAATTAGGGTTTTTACCCCTTTTACCTTTTTAAACCCTATTTTTTTATTCCTTTTCTTCACTCAGTTGTTGCTTTTTCTCTCTCTTCTTCTATGTCAATTCTTTTGAGTTTTTATGAAATGTCGCTTTTTCATAAAAACTCGAGGGTGCACCCTGACCTATAGAGGCATTAATTTCCTTAATGCCTTGATTTGCATGCAAAATTATAAGTGTTCGCAATGACACTATTTTCACACCACCCCTTTCTTCTAACCCAACCATCCCATTTATACGTGTTGTTGTTTCCCAGTGTGTATACCTACATATTTTCTTTGACGTATTTAATATGCCATAAATGCATCAAAGAAGGGGTAAAATATAGACACAGAAAATTGATCCACTTTCAATGGGTAATCTTCCTTACAACCCATAAGAGGTGCCCAACCCCTATCAAGGGCAAGGAAAGGCCTCTTTACCCTTCCTTTTTAATTTATTTTATCTTTTAGCAAAATCATGCCCCATTTTCATGAGGCATATTTCATCGTTTTAAATTAATTTTTAATTTTATTTTATTTTATTTTCTTCTTAGCCCACTTAGACCCAGATTTAAACCCTCCAGCATGTTTTTGCATTGGTTGTGAGTTTATTTGTGCCCACCCTGATCGTCTATAAAAGAGCAATCTCACTCTTTTCATATCATGATCACGAACTTACTAATGCTCATGCAATTTTTGTTTTCTAACACTCGCTTATTGCTTTAATTTCACTTTGCTTTCTGTGTCTTCTGTAAGCTAACCCAAAGTGCAAATTTTAGATTTTTATTTTCTATTGCATGGATTGGATTTTTGCTTAACTTGGTGGATGCGCATTGTGGCTCAGAGGGAAAGAGTGCCAGTTCGGATACTTAGTCTTCTTATGTTGCTTCTGCGCTCTCCATTTAGGTTTCGCTCTCTGTGATTTTGCATTTAATTTATGTCATGTGCATGTGCTTTTATTTTTCATGTTTTTAAAGTGAAATCGCACCTGATTTTGTTGAGGCATGACTTCGCTAACCCTAATTTAGGATTTTAGCCTATAGAAGTAAAATCTTGCCCTGTTTTGATGGAGCGTGACTTCACCAAAGTGTTATTGTGCTTACTTTTTATGAGGTATGATTTTGCCTAAAATCAATCTGGGGGCAAGTTCTATTTTTGATAGTTTGGTTAGCTTCATTACTGCATACTAAGCATATTAGCATATTCTATTTTTGTTTTTACTATTTTTGCATATATGTTTTATGATTAATTCTCCAAAGGTCAATTTTTGATTTTGTGTTGAAAGGTCATATAAGGGACCTAGGGGGCTTGATTGTTGTGCCTCCAAGGACTGTTATACAGTGGCCTAAGCAGGTCCCCTAACACTGATCATCATTTTTTAGTGTTTCTTAGATTATCTTGCAGGAACATGTATTTTGATATCATTGGACAAGAAGCATCAAAAGCTAGGATCAACCATTGGTTAAAGCTAAGTGTTCTAATTTATCTTGTTGGTTTTCTGATCTGATCTAAATTTAATTCTTAGGCATCTAAAAGTGAAAAGCATTTAGTTTGCATCTAGGGATAATTTTTGTGCATTTATTTTATATGTTTTTTGTTTTAAAGGTTTTCTGGAATAAACCCTAGGTTAGCAACCATTAAAAATAAAGAATCATATTAGGCTAGCTCTTGTGTGCTTGTATTATGTTTCCAGATGTTATACTCTATTTTCTACATTATCATTTATCTTTCTTAGCTTAGAACTAGAAAGACCAAACTTAGGTGTTTTTCTTAAAACTAAATACATCAAACTTTTCTTGCATATCCTGAGGACTTGGAGCAAGTTCTAAAACCATTCCTAGTGAACCCATCCCCCTAGCACCGAGTGTAGAGCACAACATACCCCCACGGTTCACCCCACAGAAGGTTCCCTCCTTGCAAATCTAGCCTTTTTTTTGGGAATCGTACGTGGTAGGGCAGTTTTCCCCGTCTATAGATATATTAAATGAATATTTTTATCATAATGCAAGGATTGAGTACACAAATACTTTTACCTCATAACTTTCATGGACTCCATATATATATATATATATATATATATATATATATATATATATTTTCTAATTTGCTATAGTGGGGAGTTAATCAAATTAATATTAAAAATACTTTTCTTCATGGGAACCTTTAGGATTCTCTTGGGTTTATGTAGGATGGACCTATACTGCTTATTTGTAGGCTTAGAATTTCCTTAGATGGGCTTAAGTAGGTTCCTCATCCATGGTATAAGAAAAATTTGTTGGAAATATTAAGCATATTGAGTTGTCATTGATGTCAAAGGGTTGATGTCAAAAGGATGCATGGTATTCAAGGTAGAAATATTCTTCTAAGGTTGGATAATTATTCAGGATAATATAGTAGGAGGTTGTCAGCTGTGTAATGTTCCTCACATTTGTATTTGTTTTTTTTTTTTTTATTTATAATTTTTTGTAATGGGTACCTTCTTTAGGTGAAGGGGTTCGGTTTTTTTGTTTTTTTTTAGATGGGTGAATTTGGGTATGGTTAACTCTGGTTATTGGCCAAACCTCGATGAAGGTAGTCTATTCTTCTGGAGGGAGATGCCTCTTTTGGAAAGGATCCTTCCTATTGGGAATTGGGGGAGGGCTCTGCCAATCCTCTCTCTTTTAGATGCCTACGGGTTTGGGTGAGGAGAGTTGGTAGCTGGAGTGTGTGGTGCAAGGAGGGGGGGGGGTTAAAGAGAATGAATGGGGGTTTTCTAGGGGGTAATTTATATTTATATATATTTGGTTCTTTCTAGGATCCTTTTTTGGATTGTTTGTTGAGTGGAGGTGGGATGGGATGGGAATTGGTAATGGAAGAAAGTGGCTTTGGAAGACCGTGGTTGGGAGGGCCTGAAGATAATTAGACTTGGGTCCTCCAACATAAATTTGAGGGAGGAAGTGGGGATTTTATTGGGGACTTCTTGCGAGTTAGGGAGAGGTGGCCTAACCAAACTGATGATGCTTTAGGGTTGTCGACATTCGGGGGAGGAGGCGAGGGATTTGGGGCAAAACTAAAGTGGGATTTTATTATCCTTTGGGGACTGACTTATGTTATTTGGTTAAATAATTTAACCCAAAATGTATTTTCTTTTGGTTGGGTTCATGGGGGGTTTCAATTCGTGTGTATCTTGTGTGAGAGCAATAGGTGTTATATTTCTATTGTGTTTTTTTTTATCTTGGGTTTGGGTAAGTCTTTTCTTGGCTTTGGTCCCCTTTTTTTGGGGGATATGGAATGAGAAATAAGAGAGTATTTAAAGGACGTAAGATAGATCCGGTGTGGTAATAAAATAATAAAGCTTTGAAGAAAGAACTTTTTTTCAAAAATGAGACCTGCTCTAGGGGGGGTTTGGGAGGGGAGGGAATGGTGCTGTACAACAACCGAGGGGGGTCGTGGATACCCCCACACAAAAGTGGGTTAATTTTAATTTTGACGGGGCGGGAGGGGGGGGGGGAGTTTTGAGAAATGAGGAAGGAAAGTGGTGCTTGTTGGGCTTTGGGAACTCAAACAAATCTTTTGCAAAGGTGGCGGGTGGGTAGGGATTGGGGTTTAATATAGTAAGGAGGATAAAGACCAACCAGGTTCCATGTTCTATTTGTTGTCCAACACAGTGGGGGGGTTGGAAGTGGGAGGATGGGTTCTGTTGGGGGGGGGGATCGGGGGGGGTGGGGATGGGAGGGGAGGCATCCCTGGGGGGGAAGGGAACACCCTAGGGAGTGGGTTGGTTTTTGTTTTATCTGACTCGTGGCTTTATGACCCGCCCAAAAACGGGATAATATGTACTACAAGAGAAGGCCAAAGGGTTTATTATAATATTTTCATATTATAATTTAAAAAAAAGGGTTTGGCACCAACGTCTTTAAAGGATTTAAAAATCAATAAATAAAGTTTGAAGTCAACTCCACGATAATGAAAAGAAAGGGATATTTATATGGAAGAAAATATTTTATTTACTCGTGTTTGAAATATTTTTATGTGAACTATTTTCTAATGCGAATGATTTTGATATCTTCCTATGCGCCATTCTAAAAATTCAAGGCAAGGAGAAGACAACGAACAAAAAGGTAAAATTCGTGGATTCTAAAGCTTGAACAAGGAAAGGATATTTCACTGTGTTGTTCCAACCGTTGGGGTATCCCAACCGATTGTCCAGCCCTGGATAGGGCACTGCGGAGCAAGGAGTGTTGAGTTCAATTTCTAGCTATGTCATATTTTTGTTGTGTATCTGTTTTGTGAAGCATGAAGGGGTGAAAGTTTTGTTGTGTGCATTTGATTCTCAAGTTGGTGTGCAGCCCAGTTGATTGGCTAGGTTGTACGAAGATCCTATCGTGGGAGAGATCCAAAGGTCAAATTCTGTTGGGTGTATTTTTGGTTAGGAAGATATTATGGTAGTTTTAGTTTGGAAGCGCGTGAGGATATAGATATAAGGGCAACCCTTTTGGTTTCTACCCACTGGGCTAGCCTAGCTAGTCATGGTGGTGGTGGCTAGGCGATGCGGTTTGGGAGGTTTAGGGGTCAAACCCCATCCACGACAACAAAGGCTTTTAGGTGAAAGGTATGCAAAATAATTTTTATTTTCATTAAAGTTGGAATAATAAGGTGCCACATTGATTTTAGTGCTTCATTGTGAATTATTTATATTACATTTCATATGTGATCAAGTTGAAGAAATAAGGTGTATTTTTTATTATCTGAAAAGTGTATTGTATGATTTAAAATGGAAAAATAAGGAGTAATTTTTTATTGTATTAAAATTATATTTTATATTTCAAAGTTGGAGAAATAAGATGTATTTTTAGTATTATAAAATTGTATGGTGTGTGTATCAAAGTTGGAGAAATAATGTGTATCTTTGGTATTTCAATTTTGTATTTTGAATATTATAAAAGAAGGGATAAAAGGTTACTTAGATATTGATTGAAATTTTGTTGCTTATATTTTAATAAGGAATTTTGAGTATATGATTTGACATTAAAATGGGAGAAGTGCTAATCTATTTTGAAGTAGCAGAAGAAAACAAATTATTTGTTAAATATAGGTTTAGAAAATTCATAGAAGCACATCAATATCAAGGTAAATTTAGAGGTATGGTGATTTAATCCTTTCTCAAGGTATTTTTTATTAAGGGAAATATTTTTATGATTGGAGGTATAAGGATTAATTTTATGTGCATTAGTGTTGAATGAAATTGGAAATATAAGTGCAAGGGTTTGAAAGCAAATTTGTGCATTATTGTGATTAATGTTGGAAAGAAATTTGCAAGGATTATAGATCAGACTTGAAAGAAAATTTGTGCATGATTCATGTTTGATAAGCATGAAAAATTTATGCATTTGAGATTGATTTTGAAATGAATGGTTAGTGGATTGAAATTGAAAATATATGAGCATTATGTGTATGCAATATTTGTGCAATGTTATGAGCATATTTGAGCAGGTTTTATGAGAATATTTGAGTAGGTGTTATGAGTATATTTGAGCAGGTGTTATGAGAATATTTGAGTAGGTATTATGTGAGCATATTTGAGCAGGTTTATGTGAGGATATTTGAGCAGAGTTGTGAGCAAATTTGAGCAGGTTTTGGTGAGCATATTTGAGCAAATTTGAGAGCAAGTTTTGGAGCAAACCAGAGCAAAGGGGATTGGTGTCTCCTATGGATAGAGGTCCATGAACTAGAGCAAATGGGATTGGTGTCTCCTATGGATAGAGGTCCATGAACTTGAGCATAGGGGATTGGTGTCTCCTTTGGGTTGGTGCCCATAAACATTGTAATAGGGAATTGGTTCCCAAGAGATTTGTTGAGAAAATTTATAAAAAATATTTTCTTCGTGGATGTAGCCCACATTGGGTGAACCACGTTAAATCTATGTCTCTTATGTGTGTGATGATTTGTGCATTGTTTCATTATTGCAATTGATAATATTGGATAATATTGCTTTGGAAAGAAAAGTAAAAAGTTTTATCTTATATTGTTCACCCCCCTCTTAGTATAAGCTTGTGTTCTTCAATTGGTATCAGAGTAGGTTCCTTCGTGAAAGCCTAACATCTTGAAGGAAGATATTATAAGAACACACATGGCCACTGAAGTGATAGAATATGCTCCTATGATTGAAATCAACAAGAAATATTCAGAAAAATAAGAGGAAGCCACAGTTGATATGGAAAAGGAACTTATTGTTGCTCTTGGAGAATTGAAAAGGGTTAGAAAGAAGAATTCAGGATTGAAGGCTCAAGTTCAAGAGGATGAGGAAACAAAGACAAAGCTTCTACAAGATCTCATAGACTTAAAAGTGAAGGTTGAGGAGAAAAATAATTGAAGAATTTATGGTTGAGAAATTAAAGGCAAAAGAATTAGAATGTGAAAATTTGGAACATGAAGTTGTCTCTCTAAGAAAGGAAGTAGAAAAGTCTAAGGATAAGTTGCACCAAAATATAAGGTTAGAGAAATAGAAAGAAGATTCAATCTCAAAAGGAACAAAGACATCAAATAAAGTTAGTAAAAAGGAGCCCATGACCTATGCTGATGTATTGAAGGAGGAAAAATATAGAGAATCATCATGGACAGAAGTCAATCATAGGAACAAAAATGAAAGAACCATGCGACCATATCATTCAAGACAATCAAACAGGTTTAAAATTTTCTTCCATGGTTATTGTTTCTCATGTAACAAATATGGTCATAAAGTTGTACATTGCATGGTCTATGTGAAAAATAATGTTGGCATCATCAATAGAAATTACAATTCTTTTGCACCTCTCATGAATAACAATGTCATGTGTTACAAATGTAATAATTTTGGGCACAAAGCTAGATGGTGTAAAACAGTATTTCCTGAACATCCTAAATCAAGCAAGAAAGAGGAAGGTAAAATAGTTCAGAAGGAGATGTCCTCAAAATTTTGGAAAAAGAAAAAGGAACAAGAAAAATAAAATTCCATGTTGGTACAAACAACTCTTCATGTGCAAAATGAAGGTAATCAGTGGTACATTGATAGTGGTTGTTCAAGCCATATGACAGGTGATAAAAGCAAATTTCTTTCTCTCAAGAAAATAAATGGAGGAATAGTGAAATTTGGTGATAATGCTTCTACCAAAATTATTGGAAAAGGGATTTTGAGTTTGGATAATGGAAAATCTAGGACAAAAAATGTACTATATGTTGAAGGATTGAAGCACAATCTACTAAGCGTAAGTCAACTATGTGATCAAGGGCACATACTCACATTTCACCCAAATGGATGTGAGATCAAAAAATCCAAGATAGGAAAGCTTATTGCAGATGCCAGTAGAACTACAAACAACCTCTACATGTTAAGTGAAATTAAGGGAGGAAAATACTTTTTATCACAAGAGGATGAGAGTTGGTTATGGCATAGAAGAATGGGTCACCTGAACTTTGATAACATAGTGAAAATAAGCAACAAACATGTAGTCAGATATTTATCCAAAATAGCAAAACTCCCAAGTACGATTTGTGCACAATGCCAGCATGGTAAGCAAATAAGATCAAGTTTCAAATCAAAGGAGTTTTCTTCATCCAAACCCTTGGAGCTAGTTCACACCGATATATGTGGGCCTACAAGGACAAATAGTTTACAAGGTGAGAGTTACTTCATGTTATTTATTGATGATTTCTCTAGAATGACTTGGGTAACATTCTTAAAAAAAAAATTAGAAGCATTTGAAAATTTCAAGGCATTCAAGGCACTAGTAGAAAATGAAACAGATAAAAATATCAAGTGTCTAAGATCAGATAGAGGAGGAGAATTCACTTTAGGTGAATTTGTAGAATTCTATGAATAGCATGGAATCAAGAGATAATACTCAATAGCAAGAACTCCACAACAAAATGGAGTAGTTGAAAGGAAAAACAGAACTATTCAGGGTATGGCTAGGGCTATGTTAAATGAGTCTAAGATTTATGATGCATTTTGGAAAGAGGTAATTCATACAACTGTTTACATTATCAATAGATCTCAAATAAGAGTAAATCACCACAAAACCCCATATGAGCTTTGGAAGGGAAGACCAGCTACTGTGAAGTACTTCAAAAATTTTGGAAGAAAATGCTACATTAGACGAGAAGAGAAAAATCTGGGCAAGTTTGATTCCAGGTGTGAAGAGGGTATTTTCCTCGGTTATTCCACCAAGAGCAAAGCCTATAGATGCTACAATAAAATATCACATAAAATGGTGGAAAGTACAAATGTAAGAGTTGATGAAGAAATAGATCTAAGAGAACTAGCTCAAGAAATTGTGTATCAAGAAGGAGAAAGTTGCAAAGAAGAAGAAGGTGAAAAAACTGAAGAAGATGAGACACAAAGGGCACCACCTAAGACACCATCCAGGTATGTACAAAAGAATCATTCGAGAGAACTGATTATTGGGAATCTAGATGAGAGACAAACAAGGAGGAAGATAATAGGAACATGTGAACATGTAAATTTTTCTTTGCTATCCAAGGTTGAGCCCAAGGATTTCAATGAAGCAATTGAAGACAAACACTAGATTAAAGCAATGGAAGAAGAGTTAGACCAAATAGAAAAGAGTGAAACTTGGGAACTTGTCCCATGTCCAAAATATAAGAATGTAATTGGCACCAAATGGGTCTACAGAAATAAGTTGAATGAAGATGGTTAGGTTGTCAAAAACAAAGCAAGACTTGTGTGCAAAGGCTACGCACAAGTTGAGGGGATTGAATTTGAAGAAACATTTGCTCTCGTTGCACGTCTTGAAGCCATAAGAATGTTCTTGGATTTCTCAAGCTTCAAAAACTTCAAGGTGTATCAAATGGATGTAAAATCAGCTTTTCTAAATGGTTACTTAGAGGAAGAGGTCTACATAGAGCAACCAGATGGTTTCAGCCTAAAAAATAAGCCGGACTATGTATGCAAATTAAAGAAAACTCTCTATGGACTAAAGCAAGCCCCTAGGGCTTGGTACTCAAGATTGGATAAGTATCTCCAAGAACAGGGTTTCAAAAAAGGTATAGTTGATAGCAATCTATACATCAAAAATGAAGGAAATAACTTGTTGATTGTAGTGGTCTATGTGGATGATATCATTTTTGAAGGCAGTAATGACAATATGTGTCAGAAATTTACAAAGTGTATGCAAAATGAATTTGATATGTCTATGCTTGGTGAGTTATATTTCTTTCTTGGGTTGCAAATTTCACAATCAGATAAAGGTATATTTCTCTCTCAAACCAAGTATGTGAAAGAAATGTTGAAAAAATTTAGGATGGAGGATTGCAATCCTGTGAGTACCCCCATGGTTACAGGATGTAAGTTAAGTAAATATGATGAGTCTCCTAAGGTAAATCAGACATTGTATAGATCCATGATTGGGAGTTTATTGTATGTCACAGCTACAAGGCCTGATATAATGCAGGTAGTTGGAGTGGTGGCAAGATTTCAAGCTGCACCAAAAGAAACACATGTACAGGCAGTTAAGAGAATATTTAAATATTTGAAAGGTACTATGGATTTTGGACTATGGTACCCCAAGTGCAATAATTTCACTCTCACAACATATACAGATGCGGATTGGGCAGGCAGTGTTGATGACAGAAAAAGCACAAGTGGAGGAGCATTCTTTCTTGGAGATTGTTTAGTCTCTTGGCTAAGCAAGAAATAAGCATCAATATCCTTATCCACTATAGAAGCATAGTACATTGTAACAGTTGCTTGTTGTACATAGGTTTTATGGATGAAGCAGACTTTAAGTAATTTCAAAATAGAGCATGATCATCCTATCCCCATACTATGTGATAATACAAGTGTCATTAATATCTCAAAGAATCTAGTGATGCATTCAAGGACTAAGCACATTTCAATAAAATATCATTTTTTGAGAGAGCAAGTGATTGATCAGCAAGTCAAATTGGAATACATTGCTACAAAGGAACAAATTGTTGATATTTTTACCAAGCCACTTCCAAAGGAAACTTTTGAGTATCTCAGAGGAAATTTGGGAGTAACTTTACTCCCATCCCAAAATTAATCACCTCAAGAAAAGAAGGTGGTGAGGGGGTTGAGCTAAGTATTTTATTTTTAGCCCCAAAAGGAGCCCTTTGCCATTGATGTCAAAGGGGGAGATATTTCAGTAAGGGAGAGCAGCTTGTCAGGGGGAGCAGTTTGGGAATCCAGTTGCAGTAAAAGAAAATTTTTGTAAGGGTTGCCATCAATGACAAAGGGGGAGATTGTTGGAAATATTAAGCATATTGAGTTGTCATTGATGTCAAAGGGTTGATGTCAAAAGGATGAATGGTATTCAAGGCAAAAATATTCTTCTAAGGTTGGACAATTATTCAAGGCAAGGTATATCTCAAAGCAAGGAAAATTATTGAAAAGAAAAGGATTATAATATTGATTTAAATACTTTCAGTAGCGCAAAAGGTTTAAAATTACTGTGGCATGGTGGTTATAGGGGCATTATGTGCAAAGATATGTATGGCATATTTCGGGGCGGATAGTCCATAATACTATGGCGGCCATAAAAGCCAAACATCCTGCACAGATTCGTGGTGACTATCGATTCCACCATGTAAATTAAAAAAAAAATTATTGATTTCATAGAGAGGGCCAAAAGTTTAAGAGGGTTTAAAATTTTATAGAGAGGGCCAAAATTTTTAAAAAATTTTAAAGTGGAGTTTATAAAAGTTGCTTGGACAAAGGTCCAAATACTACAAGAGAAGGCCAAAGGGTTTATTATAATATTTTTATATTATAATTTAAAAAGAAGGTTTGGCGCCAACGTCTTTGAAGGATTTAAAAATTAAAAAATAAAGTTTGAAGTCGACTCCACGATAATGAAAAGAAATTAATATTTATATGAAACAAAATATTTCATTTACTCACCACGATTGCTAATGTTTGAAATATTTTCATTGATTCCCAGTTGCATCGTATTTTTGTTGTGTATCTATTTTATGAAGTGCAAAGGGGTGAAATTTTTGTTGTGTGCATTTAGTTCTCAAGATGATGTGCAGCCCAGCCGGTTGGCTAGGCCGCACGAAGATCCTACTGTGGGAGAGATCCAAAGGTTTAATCCTGTTGGGTGCATTTTTGGTTGGGAAGACATTGTGGTAGTTTCAATTTAGAAGCGCATGAGGATATAGATATAAGGGCAACCCATTTGGTTGCTACCCGTTGGGCTAGCCCAACTGGTCACGATGGTGGTTGCTAGACATTGTGGTCTGGGAGGTTCAAGGGTCAAACCCCATCTACGACAACAAAGGATTTTAGGTGAAAGGTATGCAAAATAATTTTTATTTTCATTAAAGTTGGAGTAATAAGGTGCCACATTGATTTTAGTGCTTCATTGTGAATTATTTATATTGGATTCTGTATGTGATCAAGTTGGAGAAATAAGGTGTATTTTTTATTATCTGAAAAGTGTATTGTATGATTTAAAATGGAAAAATAAGGAGTAATTTTTTATTGTATTAAAATTATATTTTATATTTCAAATTTGGAGAAATAAGATGTATTTTTAGTATTATAAAATTGTATGGTGTATGTTTTAAAGTTGGAGAAATAAGGTGTATCTTTGGTATTTCAATTTTGTATTTTGAATATTATAAAAGAAGGGATAAAATGTTACTTGGATATTGATTGAAATTTTATTGCTTATATTTTAATAAGGAATTTTGAGTATATGATTTGACATTAAAAAGGGAGAAGTGTTAACCTGTTTTGAATTAGCAGAAGAAAGAAAAATTATTTGTTAAAGACAGGTTTAGAAAATTCATAGAAGCACATCATTATCAAGGCATATTTAGAGGTATGGTGATTTAATCCTTTGTCAAGGTGTTTTTTATTGAGGAAAATATTTTTATTATTGGAGGTATAAGGATTGATTTGATGTGCATTAGTGTTGAATGAAATTGGGAATATAAGTGCAAGGGTTTGAAAGAAAATTTGTGCATTATTGTGATTAATTTTGGAAAGAAATTTGCAAGGATTATAGATTAGACTTGAAATCAAATTTGTGCAAGATTCACTTTTAATAAGAAAAATAGATTTATGCATTTGAGATTGATTTTGAAATGAATGGTTAGTGGATTGAAATTGAAAATATATGAGCATTATGTGTATGCAAAATTTGTGCAATGTTATGAGCATATTTGAGCAGGTGTTATGAGCAGATTTGAGTAGGTTTTATGAGCAGATTTGATCAGGTATTATGAGTAGATTTTAGCAGGTTTATGTGAGGATATTTGAGCATATTTTTGGTGAGCATATTTGAGCAGAGTTGAGAGCAGGTCTTGGATCAAACCAGAGCAAAGGGGATTGGTCTCCTATGGATAGAGGTCCATGAACCAGAGTAAAGGGGATTGGTATATCCTGTGGATAGATTTCCACAAACCTGAGCATAGGGTATTGGTGTCTCCTTTGGTTTGGTGCCCATAAACATTGTAATAGAGAATTGGTTCCCAAGATATTTGTTAAGAAAATGTATAAGAAATATTTTCTCCGTGGATGTAGCCCACATTGGGTGAACCATGCTAAATCTGTGTCTCTTATGTGTGTGATGATTTGTGCATTGTTTCATTATTGCAATTAAAAATATTATATAATATTGCTTTGGAAAGAAAAGTAAAAAGTTTTATCTTATACTGTTCACCCCCCCTCTCAGTATAAGCTTGTGTTCTTCAAATTTATAATATCTTTCTTAGTCATGGCTTGCCTTGATGTGAGGTTAAGCATGTCATTTACATAAAAATTATGATTGACATATTCTAATTATTGTGGTTTATGATGATGCTCTAATTATAGATGGAATCTTGAATTTGTTGATTTAAGAGATGACACTAAGGCTTTAGGAATTGTTTAAAATGACTAACTTGGGCATCTTTGAGTATTTTTTGGGTATTCAAATAGTGTAGCTTTCTTTAATTATTTTTTTGTTCTTAGAATGCCTTGGATATATTGTAGTGATTTTATATGGAGTATTATAAGTCATATTCTACCCCTTCTCTTTTGGATCATGTAGGTCAAAATGACTACATTAAGAGAAAAGTTGATAAACCTTCAAAAAAATTTGAAGTCTAGAGGTCAGGCACAAAATTGTGATGTATCTTGATGTCATGGTTGAAATAGCCTAAAAATTTCTAAGTGTAAAATTGAGCACAATGTTGTGACATGACTCAGTGTCGTAGTTGCGAATGATAAAAGAGGTCCAAAGTGAAGAACTAACATGATTCTACCACTTGTTGCCATGTTATTATGAAGACCATAAGATGCTCGAGGAAAGAAAAGTGTTGCAATATCACAACATGAGTATTTGTCACATTCACCAAGGTCCAAAAAATATCACTAGTAAAAAGTGTTGTGACATCATGATAGCAAAATATCTAGAGGCTTATGAGATAAAATGAAAGCGCAAAACTATGACATGTCTCAATGTCATGGTTGTAGGAGTTTGGAAAGCTTCAAGGCAAGAAAAAGAGTGTGACATTGCAACATGTTCTCATGTCACAATCACCAAAGCTAGAGAAGCCTGAAGGTGAAAATGAATGCGATATTGCAACATGTCTCTGTGTCACGACCACCATGAGTTACAACAAATAGAATCTTCTGCAGGAGTTCCAATCTACTATGGTTGTTACAAGATCAATGATGATAGGCATCCCCAAAGAATGAAGGATGGACCAGATTTCAAGTTCATCACCACTACTTGTCCGTGTGCATAGAGAATTTAACCTACGATTAGAGGTCGAGCACTCTATTCTATTTTTGGACCAATGGTGTTGCACGATGGTCTTACGAGCTTGGCAGCCTGGCATTCTATTGTAATAATTTTAATAAATATATTTTTGTATTTTTGAATATTGAACCATAGAGGTATTATAAATAAGAGTGATGGCCTCTTGTTTAAGGGTTAGCTCTTAGGCATTTACAAGTTGCATGTATAAAGACTTTTGGAAGGAGCAATGCAATAGAAATATTTGTTTGACCTCTGGTTCAACATCTTGTAGAAAACATATGTATGAATGGATGAATGTTTCTATTTAGCTAGATGAATGTGCATGACATTAATTCTACTTTTTGGATTCTTGTGCATGTTTGTTCTCTAGTTCTGGAATTGATAGTCTATGGAACTAAATATTGATTAAAGGTTATTCTACATATGATAAAACTGGTTGGTCTGTTAGGAGGTTTTAATGACTATTTCATTTCATGATATTTATGTATTTCTTGATGTTGTCTAATCTGCACCATTACAAGTTCTAGCATCAGCTATATTTACTCTCTTTCAACACTCTTTTCTCCTCCCCATCATAGTTTTAGCTAGTTAGAACCTCAAAGGAGCCAACCTTCTCTAGAGATTGACCTAATTAAGCTCTATAACTTGCTCGGTCATTCAATGTTGGCCAAGTCTTGGGTGCAATAATCAACCATAGGTAGATTTTGGACCAATAATTTTTGGCACACCTGGTGGGACCAAATCCCATTATTCACACAGGTCAGAGATTTGGTGTTTTTCTTTGCTCTATTTTAATATAAATCACTTGGTGATTCTGTTCAAAAATATCAAACCTAAAAAATATTTATATCCATTTATTGTTTAGTATTGAAATACATGATCACCAGATCAAAAGCAAAAAACTCAGAAGAGCCTATCGAGTTTTTAGAACTGCACCTTGGTAGTCTCAGAGTACACCCTGTTCTATATTCTAGATCAGTGTCTTCATCTACCATCACTACAGGATCAGTCAGTATTGTAAGTCCTACACCCTTAACTCCTCTCATCATAGCCATTGGTGGATCTTCTAGTACAACCAACCTTACCCTTGCAACTTCTATTAGTATAGTAGCAATAATGGTTGTCAACCCAAACCAGAATATCCTACCTTATCCCTCATGGAATCATTCGGGTCCCTTGAATCTAACCATTCAGAATCCCATTCCCCTAGTAGCTTTGAAGGTACTACCAACATATGATGGCACAAGCAAGACTTCTTATGAGCACTATCAAGATGTAGCATCACTGGTAACCATTCATAATATCACAGAGGAAAATATGATGATAAGGTTGTTGGTTATATCATTAAGAGGGAAGATGTTGTATTGGTATAGAACCCTTCCTAATGAGACCATAACCACATGGGTAGGTCTTGTTGGTAAACTTGTAGAAGAGTTTAATGAGCAGGCAGATCCTTTCTCCCTGCTTACACAGTTTACTATCATTCAAAAACATCCTCAGGAGGAGATAGTTGATTTTAACATCATATTCAATCGTACATGGTAGAGAGTGCTTGATGGTCTCAGACCAATGAATGAGCAAGCAATGTATTATTATCTAAGGGCCTTCAACTCAGATATAGGTATGGCTATAAGGTAGTCTTAGGTGTTCACCTTCCCACAAATATTTTAGGAAGCCTTAAAGGCAAAGAAAGACCTTATTGCTATTGGGAGGTTACCACCTAAAATGATAATACCTATATTTCTAGATCTCCCTTAGGTCCCTAATGCAAATACATCATATCCTACTTCTACTCCCATGGTAGACCTCCCAAAATGGCTTGGATTACTAACTATCCCAGCAATACAAGCTCCCCCTGTATTCCCAACTTTACCTCTAGTACCTATAGTACCTGCTTTACCAGCCCTCGATCCTTAGCTTGTAGTTCTCCTAGAAATGCAGACGACTATGAAAAATATAACCAATGAGATCACTTCAATGAAGAGGAGGGAAGCTGAGAGAAATTTCTAGTTGAGAATATTCCCTCAGGTGTCAAAAGAATAAGCTACTTCAACCAACATATATCAAGAGAGATCAGGTATAGTGTATGCAAATCAAGATAATGAACCCTCTACATCCTCAACTAAATTTGATTATTGGTGTTCTACATGTAACGATCCACATGGTGAAAGCTCATGCATGATTCACCAACACCATGTACAGAAGGTGGCCATTGAAAAGGTAGAAAGAGCAAGCAAGGGACATGTTAATATGATTAGAGAAATGAGCCATAATTTCATGATGCCATTTGTAGAATAGGTTGCAATTTTGACTAGGTCAGGGAAGAAGCCTCTCCAAGTTGATCCCAATGAACTTAATCCTCTGAAAGTACCTTCAAGAGCAAAAAATCAAACTAAAAATGGAAATCCCCATGACATTGCACCTCAAAAGCCAACTCATAGGTAGGGAGTAGAAACTAGTAGAAGTGAGGTTGCACAGAAAGAAGTTGAAACTCAAGAACAAGCAAGGGATAAACTGAGATATCCTTCTTTAACCAAGCATCAAAGAATAGAAGCAACTCAAGGGTATAGAAATAGGTATGATCCACCTACAAAAGAGAAGGATAAGTAGTTTGATGCTCCTATTTTCAACATAGTGGAAGAATTAAAGAAGACTCCTTCAAAGGCAAGCATGTATGATGCACTGTTACTTCCAAGGTAGATTGACTTATTGCAAGAATCTTTGAAATCAATCAAAAATAGCTGAATTTAGCTTAGGCCAATCTACTACCAGCCACAGGTAAGAATAGGCCTCCTCATTTCTATTTGTCCCTTCAAATGGAAGGGTGGGTGGTACACAATTGCATGATAGATTCAGGTGCAACAACTACAATGATGCCCAAAGTTGTATGTGATATTATGGGGATGGAATATACTAGAAGTAGCCTAGGAGTATTATAGTTGGATGGCACTCCAATCAATACTATAGGAGTGATCAAATATATTCCTATAGTATTGCATAGGATACCCCAAATCATAGTTATACAGGAAGTAGTCATGGTAGACCTAGAGCCTTACTTTGGGATGTGCCTTTCAAGAGAATTCATAGCCAAGATAGGAGGATATTTATCCCTTGATTATTCACACATGGATATTCCATATAAAGGTAGAAGGGTCAAGATCTTCAATGAAAAACCTTCTTCCTTTCATATTGAGAATATTGAAGAGGACAATAAACCTGCTAATAGTGTGAATATGATTACTAAAGAAATTGAGGGGTTAGATCTGATGGAGGAAGTTCTAGAAGAACTCTAGATTGAAGATCAATTTTCTCTAAAAGACTTTAATGCTATGATTGAAATAGGGATGGGGACCTATTCAATCACAAAACCTAAAAAGGTTGAGCCCTCCTCTTTGATAAAACAAGATCTCCCTACAAGTCAGATTTGGAAACTATTCTTTGATGGTGCCAGATGTAAAAATGGGGTTGGGGTAGGTATAGTACTAATCTCACCAACTAGGGATGAGAAATTTTTTTTGTATAGATTGACATGGAGCTACACAAATAATGCAATAGAATATGAAGCACTTTTCTTGGGCTTAAGAAATGCTAAGAAGTTAGGGGTCAAGCAGTTGTAGATATACGAAGATTTAGAGCTAATAGTGAATCAAGTCATAGAGAAGTGTATCAACAAACAAAATTACCTCAAGGCTTACCGAAATAAGGTATGGGATCTATTTGAAGCCTTTTAAGCTTTAAATATTAAAGCTATTCCTAGGGAGCGTAATACTCATGCTGATTTACTAGCATCTATGGGGGCCAACTATTGCCCAATAGCCAATGTCATACAAAAGTAAAAAATAGTAAGGTTAATATACAGACCTTTAGTCCCAGATAAAGATACCTTCTGGAAGGTCTTTGAGAATGATGAACAGGTATTAGATTTCCTAATCTATGAGATGAACTATTCAAGTGATCGAGCCTTAGAAGATGAAGAGGATGAAGGATTGATCCAACTCAAGAACAATCATATACCAAAAGGCCTGATAACTCTTGAAAGCCTTTTTGATAGTAGTGATCGGCCAATGGACCATAAGATAAAGGTTGATAAGCAGAAGTACAAGGAAATGCAGGTAGAACCTAGAAAAGTGCTCAAAGTTGGGGTTCAATGTTCAGAAGAAGAGGTAGACCAAGTCCTAGAAATTATGCAAATATTTCCTTGATATTATAGCATGGACATACGATGACCTCAAGGTGTACAACAAGGAAACAATACAACACACCATTGAACTTGAGCCTGGTTCAAAGCCCTTTCGACAAAAATCAAAGGTATGTCAACCCAAAGATAGAAGCCCTGATGAAGCAAGAGTTACTAAAGCTACTCCATGCCAAAATAATCTACCCTATCAAACACTCCACATGGGTTGCTAACCTAGTTCCATCTAGAAAGAAGAATAGGGATATTAGATTGTGTGTAGACTTCAAGAATTTGAACAGAGCCTCCCTTAAAGACCATTATCCTCTACCTCAAATAGACCAAATACTTCATATTGTAGCAAGAGCAAAGATATTTTCATTGTTGGATGGATTCTCTGGTTATAATCAGGTTTGGGTCAAAGATGAAGATCAACATAAGACTGCATTTACTACTAAATGGGGAACTTTTGCATATCAATGTATGCCTTTTGGCCTATCCAATGCAGGGGCTACTTTTTAGAGGGTAATGGATTTAGATTTTGGAGAACTTGTGAATAAGGTGATAGTCATTTATCTGGATGACATGACAGTGTTCTCCCACAAAAAGGAAAAGCATATTGAACATCTCAGAATGGTCTTTGAAAAGTGCAAAGAATTTGGTATTTCCTTGAACCCAAAGAAATCTATCTTTGCTATAGAGGAGGGAACTCTGTTGGGACATGTTATCTCTAAAAAGGGATTGGCCATTGATCCAGAAAGGGTGAAAGCTCTTTTAGATCTTCCTTTTCCATTGAACAAGAAAGGGCTACAGTCTTTCTTTGGATAGATCAACTTTGTGCGAAAGTTTGTTGTAGACTTTGCACAAATAGTAAAGCCTATGATCGAACTACTGAAGAAAAATGTAAACTTTAGGTGGATTGATCTGAGGAAAGAAGCATTCAAGAAGATCAAAGAGGCAATCTCTCAGGCACTTGTGCTAATCAATCTTGATTACTCAAGAGATTTCATTATGTATGCTGTTGGTGAACAGGAAAGTTATGCTGTAGTTCTTACTCAAAAGGGAGAAGACAATGAGGAGAGACCTATTGCCTTTCTAAGTCAGACTATGCAATATCATGAGGAAAGGTATAACTTCATTGAGAAATAGGTGTATGCAATCATGAAGTCCTTAAAGAAATTCAGGTATTTCCTATCCCAAAGCAAGACCTTGGTGTATGTGGTACATCTTGATGTCAAAAAATTTATAATACAGGGAGAGCTTGGTGAAAAAGAGCAGGATGGGTATCAAAAATACAAGAATATGATGTAGAGATCCATACGACTAAGCTAGTAAGAGGTAGAGCTTTGTGTCAAGAGTTGGAAAAAGAGGCTAGAACAAAATATGTGGCCTATCAAGCACCAAAATCAATTCAAGAGATTAGACAGCCCTTAGAGAGCTCAAATTGGGTTGATGAACTTATAAGCTACTTCCAAACAGAAAAATACCCAATAAGCTTGAAGAACCATATTGAAGACTTGCAAATATCTTTTTATAGAATTTCTAAATTTCTAAATTTGGAGTTATAAGGAATTCAACACCAACATAGGATTGAGAAATTTAGAATTGAAGAAATTATATTTTTTGAGATTTGGGAGATAAAAGGAATTCAACATAAGTTTTTGGAAAACTAAAAATTGCATTGATATTAAGTCTCTTATTCAAAATTAAAGAGATATAAATATTGAAGTTTTTAAAATTGAAATTACTTCAAACGTATTATTTGAAAAGTCTAACTAGGGAGATAAAAGGTTACCAAAATTAAGATTAATAATTGAAATTTATTCTTAGTCTATCATCCAAAACTAAGGAGAAATAAAAGTAGAGAATTTGAAATTGCATCCAAAATTATCTTTAGCTTTCTATTCATAATTAGGGAGAAATAATGGATTCAACTTAAAGGAAAACTTAGAAAGCTAAGTATCTTTATCAAAGCTATTTTATTCTAAAAAACTATGGATGAAATAGTGAAGAAAGTATTTAATGAAGATAGTGAAGAAATATTACATGCACTCAAATTTTATTCACATGGCTTAATACCCAACATTGATGGAGATCAAATATTTAATGTTCTAAAATATAAATTAATTTTATTTTTCAAAGAAGCTAAAGAAGGAAAAATTAACTACCTTTATGGGATATCTTCATGAAATACTTTTTAGGTCTTGTTGGGAATCTCATAACATCATTGTATTCACTTCAAAAGAGTGTTTAATGATGTATCTTTCGTTAATTGTTTTTGAACTCTTTCAAATAAAGATACAAGTTGAAAGAAATGCTTCATATGATTATCTTAACAAAAAATCATCAAATCCAAGTCAATATTATTATGATAATCTACTAACTCACCACATTGAAGGAGAATCTCTAGTAAGAGTGCAGGAACAAAGAAGGAAAAGAAACAAGAAAAAGAATCAGATCAAGCAAAGCAAGATGAAGACTAAACCTGGAGAAGATGTTCATTTGAAGAGTCCAATACAAGAATCAAAGTTGTATTACTATGATAATTTTCTAACGTAATTCTTGAAAGAGAATCATAAATGAAGATACAAAAGCAAAGAAAAGAAAAGAATAAAAGAAGGTGTCATACCAGAAAGGTTAAATAGGAACCATTTGTGAAAATTTAGAAATTGATTTTAAATAGATAGATTGAAGATAAGAGACGAAGAACCATATTGAATACTAAAGTCTTCAATAACAAAATAATGTAATATAGGGGGTGTTGAAATATATTACATTATCTAGTACATGCTAATGTACCACCTTGGGTACATCTTTAGATTAGGAGAGTGTCCTAGGTTAGAGTTTGAGTATTTACTTTATGCAATGTAATAAATGCACAAGTATTCTTAGAGTGTGAAAATTATTTTGGTGATGTAAATGTGCATAAAATTCCATGTGCACATGATTCCATAGAATAGGAAGATGAAGAGTCTATGGAAGAGTGAAGGCCAATAGTGCTCCATATGAAGAGTCGCATTCTATTATATATGTGTCTATGTGTGTGTGTGTGTGAGAGATGCATATTATAGAATGAAAGTGTGTGGAAGTATGGTGTATTTTAGATATTTATTCAATGGAGATACAATTTTTATGAGCATTTGTTAATGGCAATTCTATGAGTTATTGCAGAAGTTATTTTTTAGTTTTATATGTCTAGAATATTGTCATTATCTTTCATATTGCCACTTTATTTTAGATCTTGTGGTTATTCTATCTTAAGTATTTAGCTTCAAAAGCTAAAAACCATGGAAACAAAATCATATACTTTGGTATTTAATTCTCTTAGAATTTTATTAATCTCATACATATCAAAAATTTCTAGCAAATCCTACACTTAATATTTATATGACTTCAAGTGCTCATTCTTGGTGGCATATTGGGAATTAACCTAGTTTATAATTAGTTTAGAGTTTTCATATATTCATAGGTTTTTAACTCCCAATTTTTTATCCTTTCTTTAGTCAATTAAAAAGAGTTTCATACTCTACCATATTTTTGGTACAATTAAACAACTACACACACATATACATAATGAGTCTATTCACCCTATGGATCGATAAAGTAAACACTAGCACCTACCCTAATTTTGGTTCTAGAACCATCAAAATATATTTTCCATGTCTTATACATACCTTGACTTGTCAAGGAAGGGAGATTAAATAATGTTGTTGTGATGAGATAGTTACCTAGTTTTGTCTCCTTGTATTCAACCTATGAATCTTATTCATCTTGTAATATGTTGATTATCATCTCAATTTCTAAGTCCTTGTCCTCTTTAAGATACTCATCATCCTCCATGAGCTTTAGGAGTCCATTCTATTTTATAGTACCTTCATCATCCAAATTATATAGTAAGTAGTTGCAAGAAACTCATATTTTATCCTAATCACCTTTCCATCCTTAAGCACATTCATGTGGGTATAATCCATTACTAAGTAACCAAATCCTAATAACTTGTTTTTACACTCTCTAGATAGAAACATATTAAATAACAGAGGGAGGTCAATAGATATAAACTTTGGGATTCTAGATATATTCATGACTAGATCTTTGAGTTCCCCATTACATTGAACCTGGTGCCACCCATTTGGATTGGGTGCCTACTCATTTTAGCATAAGGTAGACCTATCTCTTCACAAATAACTTTAGGCATAACTATCACTACTACCTTGAAATGAGAAATGCAACGCTTTAGTGTGTAGTTTTCAATTTTAAGTGTTACATAAAATAAAGGTGGTTTTAGTGTCTTAGGTTTTTATGCATTTAATATATCGATAGCTTTGGCCTGAATATTTGTTGGATGTTCTTGCCTCAAATTCTATTGATAAGCTTTATTGGTCAAATTAGGTTCTAACTATTTACCTTTAGCACAACTCCTTTCTCTCTTTCAAAGCTTCTTGGAGTAGATCCCTCTACCTAGGTAGAGCTAAATATTCAACATGATTACATTAATGGGTGTCCATCTTCTCTATAATGTTAAAGTTGAATTCCATAGAGACATTCTCACTTTTTATTGTAATTTTTTTTAATTTCCTTGTAGCTATCACACATCCTCTGCTTGTGAGAGAGTGGTATTTTAGCCATCATTTGACCTCTTTTTGAATCTAACCTCTCTCTTTATTACTCTTCATTTCTATAGGCTTATTTATTTCTTCTCCATATTCCATATCTATATCTCCTCCATATCCCTTATTTATCCAATTATATCTATTGGTTTGTGTCTCTTCTCTTTCTTCTTGAGGTATATTTATGGAAATCCTTTCTATATTTTTCTTCTTCTTTTGTTTCTCTTGTTGTGTTGCTATCGACCCTTTATCTTGTAAATGAAATGGTGGACCCCCTCACCTAAGGAATTTTGTACCATTATTGACCTCATCCTACTTTTATCTCATTGCTCTTCAAAAGTTTGTTGCTCACCCCTAGTCTCAACCCTAGTTGAATAGTGAATATGGCATCATCTTTAAATGTTCAATCTTTGTCTATTTTTATAGTGCTAAAGTTGGCCAAGATGATGTTGTTAGATTCAGGTAAGGTGTATATTGATTATTGAATGTGACGTTTGCTAGTATGTATGCTAATTATTTGTAGAGACCAATTGACCTAATATGGTGACCTATTGAGCCTAGCATTGTTGGATATACTATAAATTATGAGAATGTCTAATGGCTCAAAAATATTATGTAGGATTGTGCCTATCATTAAAAAAATACACCATGTTTGCTTGACCTCCAAGTTGGTGTTTACCATATGGTTGTGAGTTTGATTTACTTCTTGGTTAGGACATTGCCATAATACTTTATCTTTTGTAATATATGGAGTCTTCCTAGGTTACCAGTTTTATAGTTATTGTTGTTATTGACTTTCAAAATTTACTTGATTTATAAATATTTTTTATCACTTCCACCATCTCACTCATTACAAAATTATTATTTGACTCATTATTTGAGTTGTATGGAATACGGACGAGATGGAATTTATGGTTGAAATCCTATAGTGAATGATGTGCTTTGGCCAATATGAGTAATGATATATGTTGATGAAGAAGGATTAGTGGAAGCAATTGGTGGAGGATTAGGAGTGGGAAAAATAGTGGGCATAGAACTAAATTTGGATAATTTTTGGGTAATATGGGTTATGTATGCCATTGATGAAGTAGGAGGGTGTTCTCTTGTTTGAATGAGAATATTTTATTCTCTATCTACCTCTTCAAAAGTTGCAACTACTGTATGATGGTTAACATTGCATACCATTAGGGATAGGCTAGATATAAACCTTTGAAACAAAATAGAGTAACCAGTTCCCATGTTACCAAATCTATGTATGAAAGGTTATATGCTTGATGCCGAACTTGTAACTGATTTATTTGGTAATATCGTATACCATAAAGTATCCTTATCATAAAGAGAGTAATTAGAAATTGTACCATTATATCATCTTCTTAGATATGGTGGATTGATTTGAGTGTTTTTTTTTTTTTGTGGAAAACATCCCAAAAGGGATGCCACTTTCGGGTAAGACCCAAGGAGGCAGGGGTATCCATTCCGCCAAAAACGCCCAGGACTCGGACCTGGCCTACCACCTTTGACATACTCAAGGAGCAAACAAACACACAAAACCAAATTAAAAAAATAAAATAACAACAAAAATAAAATAAAATAAAATAAAAAACATGCTCCTTGAGTGTGTCAAAACCAAAAGCACAACCAAACACGCACAATAAGATAAAATAAACCACAACACAAACCACATAGAAAAACACAAGAACCACATAACAAAACACAAACAAGACAAAAACAACAGAACACTACAAAGACATGACCCAAAAAAACATGAAAAATAAACAAAACCAAAACCTAAAAAATAAAATAAATAAAATAAAAATAAAAACAACCAACAACAGACAATAAACAAAAACAAAAAACATAGAAAACACTCACACATAAAAAAATGAAATAACACAAACAAAGAGAAACCCAAGAACAAGAACGAAAAAAACACAAGAACAATAACAAAAAAACATTAAAAAAAAAAACAAAACAACAAAAACACAAGAACAACAAAAAACAACACAAAGAACACAAAAACAAAACAAAACAAAAGAACCCACCCACCTTAAAAAACTAAACAAAAAAACAAAGAAGACAAAAGAAAAAAAAAACAAAACAATGACCTATCTAGACCAGAAGACTATTAATGCAAGAATCAACAAAGGAAACAAAATAAAGAATAGAATGAGCAAGGGAACTAAAAAAACTGAATGAAACAAAGAGAAACAAAAAAAAAAACAAGAAGAAACTAGGTACCTTCAGAACTGGAGCCATCCAAAGAAATGATAGAAAGAAGAGCTTCCCTAATTTGAGAAGCCCACCAAATAGGAGGGTGGCCATAACAAGTAAGATCACCTTTGTCCAAAGCCCAATTAGCTAAATAATCAGCACTCTTGTTTTGATCTCTTATCACATTATTGTAATCAACTTTCAAAAATCCCATCTGGATTAACTGAATCTTCTCAATAATTCTTTTTATTCTCCAATCCACCTTATGATTCTTAGGAGTCTTCAAGAGATTAATCATAAGTTGAGAGTCAGACTCAACTAACGCCTTTTCCCATCCAACCTTAGTAGCCTCCTGAAGGCCTCTAAGGATGCCATACCCCTCAACAAGGTTATTGGAAAGAATACCCAAATTCTCAGCAAAAGTAAAAACTAGGGAGCCATCTGAAAGTCTACCAATTCCTCCCACACTGGCTTTTCTAGGGTTCCCTCTAGAGGCTCCATCAGTATTGAATTTTCCAAAATCCTTAGGAGGAGGTTGATTTGAGTGTTGATAGTTTGCTAAGATGATCTAATGTTGTCTTGTTCATGTTCCCATAAAAGGTAGGCAATGATTTTATAATTGCTAAGGGAATGGGAGAATATGACATAAAATTTAATGGTCCTTGGTAGGTCCAATCAGGTAGGTTCTATGGATTGGAATGCTCTCCTAGGTTATTTTTTTGAGGGGGAGTCTGACCATATTATTGATGTGTAGGAAGATAATGATACATTATGTAACCATGAGGTGGATATGAAGGGTACAAATGATATGTGTATGGAGGATAGTAAGGCAAAGGATATTGAGGTGGTAGATTTTGATAAACCCATTGTTGATTAGGAGGCAACTACATATTTTATTGTAGATAAGGGTAATGCAAACCTAGTTATGAAACTTGTTAATTATGAGGAGGTGGGCCTTGCATATTTTATTGAGCTTGACTAGCTAGATGTGGTGTTTGCCCTTGGGTGTTTCCTAGGGATACTTACAACCATTTTTCAAACTAGAACTTGATCATTTTGAGCAAGGCTCCGGTTTTGATTTAGCTTGAGGATCCTACATTGGGATTTGTAGACTAACTTGGTGGAATGTTAGACATATTTGATAAACTAGATCTAGGTGGGCTTTGTGTCTAAGAAGTAACTATAAGAGGGATGTTTTAAGCATAAGAATTAGTTATGGATCACTAGCATAATCTCAGATTCCAAAGAGTGAGTTGTTTGTGAGACTATTCATATGGGTATACCAACCCCTTCGATGCGTATACCATAGAAGGGGTTTGTATATGTTAAGGTTGGACTTGTATTTGACCAAGTTGGATTTGCTAAAATAGACAAATAACTCATTTTTTGGCCCAAGTAACCAACTTGTGGGCGCATGAAGCCTTTAATAATAGGATTGACAATGGGCCTTTTGCCTTTAAATGAAATATAATTTGGCACTAAAATCTCCTCAAACTCGTCTTTTGGATGCACCCATATGGCAGTTTGTTCTTTCTTTTTCCCTTTGTATTTTTTGTATGGTATGCAATGAGGTCTATTGATTAATGGTCTTTCCTCTTTTTTTAAATATTTGATTGTGTATTCATAAACTTGCATGTATAAATCTACATGAACAAAGTTTTGTGGTCAAAATTTGTTTGTCAAATGATGTTCCCACAAATCCAAGTATGTTGCTTATAAAAATGCATGATTCACTTGCAATTTGGAGTGATTTGCTAGTAGAAAATGGCTTAGAAGAATTTTTCCTATGGAGTGCATCACCTATAAGTCAAAGTGCTTCATTTGCAATTTTGGGTAACTTGTTTGTAATTTTGGGTGATTCACTCACAAATTGTAAACTTAGGAAAAAAATTTAAAGTAAGGAATCCAAGAAAATTGATTAGAACAAATCACCTTATAGTGATGAAGGAGAAATTTTATATTTATTAGCGAATCAATTATTATAGTTGGAGTGAATCGCTCACTATATCTGACTTGGAGAGCTTTTTACTATTTTTAGAGAGAATCACTTGCTAAATTGAGCAAATTGAATGTAGATTTGGTCTTTTGGAAAAATGACTCAAATTTTATCTTAAATACCTTCCACCTATGATAGGTGCACATACAAGATCAAATTCGAGTTTTGATGATTCTCTAATATTGTTCAAGTTCTCTTTGTGAAAATATTCTACACAAATAACAAAAGTGATGAATTTTTAAATTTTATTTGAGACTAAAACTAATTTATCAAGTCTTTGTCCTCACACAGCTAATATAGGAATAAAATATAATGATCTAGGGTTTATAAAGTGGGTTTTCAGAGAGGGTTTCCATTTAAAAAAATGTGGGGATGAAAAAGAGGGTAAAAATTGTTTAAGAATATTGAGGGCAAAGCAAATTTGCAGAGCAAGTTTGTAGAGCAACGTCTAAGAGCTAAAGAGTTGTAGAGCATTTTAATTTTTTTTTAAATAGCAACCTAGGGTTTTTAGAGTAGGTGTGCAGAGCATGTTTGCAAAGAGGGTTTCCATTTAAAAGAAAATGAGAAAAAAAAGTTGAAGAAAACTTAGGGCAAAGTGGATTTACTAAGGAGGTTTATAGAGTGATGACCAAGATTCAGAGAGTTTGTAAATTAGTAATTTAGAGAAAAAGATAGATATATGTTGGGATAATTATGTTTCAAACATGCCTAATCTGATAAGGTTGGTTATTTGTATCTTGAGTCAATCTTGTAATGCTTCTGCATGTGAGTGCAATCAGTCTTTTTTTGAGGTCATACACACCAAGAAGTGTAATAAATTGACTCAACATCTCAATGACCTTGTGTTCATATAGTACAATATTTGGATTTGCACCAAACAAGTGAAGGCAAATGAATCTTATAAGATGATTGACTTGAATGAGTTAGATTGATTATCAAATTGGATTTTCAAAAGTCTATCAGATACTAAATTTACTATGGAGGACATCAAGGCACTAGAGGTGAAAGTAGAACATTTTAGAGGATTAGAGGGGATAGAACATGATGATCCCATACTTGGAGAGCCTCAAATTTGACCACTTATCCAAATCCAAGTCCAACCATCTAGTTTGAGAAGGGGAAAACAAAGAGCAATTCAAAAATTGCTTCATATTTCAAAGTTTTGAATTCTTTATGATTATCTAGTATAAAATCAATTTTTAGGCTCTCTAGTTGTTATTTATAATGTATTTTTTATTGAAATATTTTCTTTGGTCTTTTTTGGTGAATTTGGCAAAGTTTTCCCAAGTTGTCAATAAATTCTCCAAAATTAGAGTGTTGAGTTTATCCCAAGTTATGGCTTTTCCAACTATGCATTGTATTTTCAATAAGACTCCTATCAACCAAATAGTTGAGATAATTTTGCTGCTAGTATCCATACATATTTATCCAAAAACAAGAATTGGAAGAAGTGTTTGTGCATTCTCTCTTCCCTTATTAAGAGGGGCTCAATAAAAGGTATACCTTTTACACTTCCTTTAATATAAAAGAGACTTTTTCAAACATTGTTGTGCTTACACATGCACTTTGTCATTATGTTTATTGTCTATGTATTATGGAATATGTTGAGACTTGTAGATCGGTTCACCTTATTATGATTGATTATGCATGCATCAATGTCTTTGCACATATCATGGTACATTATTCATTCACTTATCATGTTTGCTCTTTATCACTGCATTCTCTTGATTTAGATTTATTGTAGCAATGGTTCCTAATGTAGTAATAATAATAATGTGTAATAAAGAAACTTATAGCAAATATAATCGCGATATTATTCCATTACTTCCATCATGTTTTGCATCCTAAATAAACCATAACATATATGCATAGTCCATCTAAATAACCTACACAACGCAACTCTTACGCATGCACAAATAGATTTGTTTAATTGTCCCATACAATGCATCAAATTGGCCTAAGGTGAAGTATATACAACTAATGAGAGTGCCAAGTGGTCACAACTACCTATCCATTGCATCTCTCATGCCTATCTACATATGCAACAAATAATTAAAATACTATGCACAACAAACATTATTATTAATTTTGAGTGTCATGCATGTATGACACCTTATGATATATACAAACATAATAAACTAAAAAAACATAAATGCTCATGGGAAACTCACTCATTGGCACCTAAGTTGATGTCACATCAATCTTACTAGTTTGGTCAATTTCATTACCTACAATGCAACCTCGAAAGAAAGATATAATTTTTGACCAATTATCTCATATTCTCTCTAGGAAATCTATAAAAGTGAAGAAACACACGCTTATACTGAGAGGGGGGTGAATAGTATAAGATAAAAAATTTCTTTTCAAACAATAACTGCAATAATATGAATGCAATAATAAATCAATGCACAAATTACCACACACATAAGAGATAAGTATTTTATGTGGAAACACCCTCTCGGGAGAAAACCATGGCAAAATATTGCTTTTATTTTCTTCAATAAAATTCATGGGCACCAACCCATAGGAGACACCAATCCCCTTATACAATTTCGTGGGCACCAACCCACAAGAGACACCAATCCCCTTATACAATTTCATGGGCACCAACCCATAGGAGACACCAATCCCCTTATACAAGTTCGTGGGCACCAACCCACAAGAGACACCAATATTCTTGAGGCACCAACCTTAGATCTGAAGGCACCAACCTTCTGCTCATAAATCTGATCAACAAACTTACTCAGGTCTGCTCCAAAGTCTGATAAAAAATACTGCTCAGGTCTGCTCCCAAATATGATCATTAATGGCATCAAGTTCTGCACATAATTCTGTCACAAGGTCTTCTTGGATATGCACTCTAATATCTGCTCATCCCTACTGTACCTTGCTTTTACTCTTCTCTATCAAATACTTAACGACAAGTTTCTTATTCCCTTCTTCATATATATTACTTTGAGATAACCCCTGTGATTCTACACTGTGACAAACAACATAGATTCCCCAATTTCTAGTGTAGTTGTTATAAATATGAACTTTTCAAAATCTTACTCGTGGATGTCACTGATTTGTCCTATCAAAAAGGTGATGTATTATCACTTGAATACGCCTATCAGAAACGTGACTAGGATCTGCTCCAATAAGCATCATCTTGTGATATCAATAAGCCCATCATCATAATCATGAAGGCTGCAATGGCTTGTTAACAAACACGATCTAAAACTTGTATGATCTCCTCCTTAGCTCTTCGAAGTGTGTTGTATCCTTTCACGTAGTCTTCAACAAAAAATATCGCCTACCTTCTATAACCATATTTTTTGCTTTACCAATGTTGTAGGTGATGCAGGAGCATCCGGGGACAGAGGGCAATCTTGCATCTTCCAAATATTTTTAGTTTCCTTTCTAAGTTCTTTGCACTTAGATCTATTATTTTCAAGTACTGTGAAAGGTTTGTGAAGCAAGTTTTGGTTTGGAAGGTTTTGAGAGGCAAGGAAGGGAGGGGTCGCGAAATCGTGACATGTCGCGATTTCGCGACCCCAACGCAGCGTTGCAACTTTGGTGAAGTTTTGTCGCGATATCGCGACGTCGCGATCTGCGTCGCGATATCGCGACGGTAATGAAAGGAGGAGGCGAGAAGTCTTCAAACGTCGCGATATCGCGACGTCGCGATATCGCGACGGTAATGAAAAGAAAGAGCGAGGGTCTTCAAACGTCGCGATATCGCGACGGTAATGCAAAGAAAAGAGGAAGGGCTTCAGACGTCGCGATATCGCGACCTGTCGCGATATCGCGGCCAGTTAAAGGCCGACACGTGGCCGGTATTCCGATAGTGGTGAAAGTTAAAGAGAGATAGAGAACGAGACCAGGGGTGATTAGCGAACGGTCGGGCTAGACCAAACCGAACACGTGGCGGTCGTGAAGGACACGTGGGTCGAGTATGTTGCGACAAGGAGAAAGATTGGATGGATGTACACGCGGCCGACCACGTGTATGCAAGTTAATTTGGGGGTCTCTTAAGTACGTTAAGGAAGGTGTCGACCGCGCTCTTTCCGTCTTGGCTTTACTGGCATCGAAGCATTTGCAGGTGATGGTTTAATGGAAGGGACAACGAGTGCAAAGGACGGTCAGAATGATGCGGCCGATGCGGAGAGGCCATCAATGCCGGTATCTTGATAGATTGGGCAGATCGACATTTAATATTGGAATTTCAAAAACACAGGAAGGGGGAAATTTGAATTTGAAATTTTTATTAGGTGGAGGCATTGAATGCCTGGAGGATCGAGGCCTCGTTAAAAACTCGGGGGGGATATCTTTGGGGAGGATGGTGAAGTTCGGGATTGGGGAAGAAGTGTTGTGCCGGGGGAAAGTTACTACTGTATTTTGGTATTGAATGAATTAATGAAAATTTTTGTGAATTTACTGTGAGATTGTCTGTGTGAATCCCGGCTTTGCCATCAAGTGGTATCAGAGCGGGAGCTCCTGAGCGTGTAACAGATCGTCGGAGAAAGAGGCAGTTACACCAAGATCTGTGGGAAGATTTAAAAATTTATATATATATATATATATATATATATATATATATATATATATATATATATATATATATATATATATATATATATATAATGCCTCCACGAAGGAACCGAGGCGGAGGAGGAGGTGTGGTGCCGGCCGAAGACTTTCGGGCCTTGCAAAGGCAAGTTCAAGCCTTGCAAGCAGAGTTACGCGAAGGCGCGAACCCGGAGGGGAAGAGGAAAGTGAAGATGAAGTTGAAGAGGAAGAACGGTCGAGGAAGAAGCGAAGCTGTGGATCCGGCTCGAGCCCGGTTGTATAAGGCCATCTCTCGGATTGGAAAGCGGCCTAAAATGGAGGTTTCTACATACTCGGGAAACCTAAATCCGGAAGAAGTGATTGATTGGATAAATGATTTGGAGGAATATTTCGAGTATGAGGAAGTTGAAGACCCTAACCGAGTCAGATTTGCTAAGACGAAGTTGAAGGGCCATGCCAGCATTTGGTGGAGAGGAATCCAGTTGGAGAGGAACAGGAGAGGGAAGGAGAGAATAACGAGATGGGATAGAATGGTGGAGAAGCTTAAAAGACAGTTCATCCCGGCAGATTACGAGTTGGATCTGCTAAGAAAAATGCAGAGCTTGAGACAGACAAACAAAACTGTCCAAGAGTACACTGAAGAGTTTTACAAAATTTCTATTAGAACGGGGCATTTAGAGGCAAACAAAGAGAAGGTAGCCCGTTACATTAATGGGTTGAGGCTTGGTATCCGGGAAGAAGCCGAGCCTGGTTCGATTAAACACCATTGAGGATGCTTACCAATTTGCCTTGAAGGTAGAAGAAAAGGCTGAACGAGGCGGTTTGAAGGCAAGCAAAGAGGAAGAGGCCGAGGTGGAAGGAGCTGGTGGGAGAACCGAGTGGGGAAAAGTACAAGGATCCGAAGAAGGCTGGTGAAGCCGGTAGTAACCGAGGACCAAAAGGAAGAAGATGTTTATCGGCCTCGAGATCGGAAACGGCTACCCAAGAGGACGGGGTGGATGCGGACGAGGATTTGGAAGAGGAGTATTTCGTGGAACGTGTTTCCACTTGTGGTGAAGAAGGACACCGGGCATTTGAATGTCCACAACATCGAGAAAGAACAAACAAGAGGCACGAGGGTCCGGCCGGAGGCTGCTGTGGCGAGAGGAGGATGCTTGAATCCGAGCATTCCGAAGAAGCGAGAGAGGGGAGAAACAATGATTGTAAGAAGAGTCTGTTGAACGAGGAGAAGGACACGGACCAGAGGAAAAGCTTATTCCGCACTAGATGTAAATGTGCGGGCAAGGTTTGCAATATCATTATTGATAATGGTAGCACGGATAACCTGGTTTTTGAGGAAATGGTTACCAAGTTACAACTAGAAAGGAAGAAGCACCCACACCCATACCGGGTCGCATGGTTGCAAAAGGACCACGAGCTTTGGTCAATGAGCGGTGTTCTGTTAAATTTAACATTGGAAATTATTGTGATGAGGTCTGTGTGACATCTTGCCCATGGATGCTTGCCACATGTTCTTTGGGAGACCCTGGCGGTTTGGCCGAAGTGCGGTACATGATGGCCGAGCCAACACCTACTCATTGACAAAGAATGGTGTACGCCATAAACTAAAGCCCTTGAAGGATGCGAGATGAAAAGGTATGTCATATTTCCCGAGTCTGTTTAGTTGAGGGGAGAGAGTTTACGAACGGGTTAAAGCGTGAACATTTATGTTATGCAATAATCCCTAGAGTTAGGGGGAAGGAATGCCGGGATACCCCGGCGAGAAATTCTAAATCTGTTTGGAGAAATTTCCAGGACATTGTGTCGACAATGTGCACGAGGGCTTACCCCCTGTGAGAAAAATTAGCCATCATATAGATTTAATACCGGGATCAAGCACTGCCAAATAAAGCTGCACACGGGATGACACTGTAGAGAGCGAGGAATTAAATAGACGGGTCCAAGAATTATTAGAAAAGGGATTAATTCGGGAAAGCTTGAGCCCATGCGCGGTCCCTGCGATCTTTGGCGCCAAAGAAGGATGGGGAATGGAGGATGTGTACTGATTCACGGGCCATCAACAAAATTACTATTAAGTACTGATTCCCGTTACCAAGAATGGATGATATCATGGACTTGTTTAAGTGGAGGTGAGTACTTCACAAAGATTGACTCGAAAAGTGGCTATCATCAAATCCGTATCCGAGAGGGAGATGAATGGAAGACAGACCTTCAAAACAAGAGAAGGCTTGTTTGAGTGGTTGGTCATGCCCTTTGGGTTGTCCAATGCACCAAGTACCTTCATGCGGTGATGAATGAAGTCTTGAAAGAATTTTTGGGAAAGTTTGTTATTGTTTATTTAGATGATATATTGATATTCGGCGGGACCCTGGAGGAACACGATGCATATCGGGAGGGTCTTTGAAAAGTTGCAAGAAGAACGAGTTATTAATAAATTTGAAAAAGTGTAATTTTGTCAAGAAGGAATTGGTATACTTGGGGTTTGTAATCTCGGCAGAAGGCACGAAGATGGACCCCGAAAAGGTGAGAGCCATCATTGAATGGCCTACTCCAAGGAGCACAACGAAGTGAGGTCATTCCATGGTACGGCCGGTTTTATAGGAAGTTCATAAAGAACTTCAGCGGTATTTGTGCACCTCTCACGGAGACAATGAGGGGAGATAAAAAGGAGTTCAAATGGACATCGGGGGCTGAAAGGAGCTTTGATACATTAAAGAGAAAAGTTACCGAACGGCTTGTTTTGGCACTTCCGAGACTTCAACAAGGTATTTCGGGTGGGTTGTGATGCCGGTGGCGAGTGCAATAGGGGTTGTCTTGAGTCAAGGAGGCAAGCCGGTTGCTTATTTCAGTGAGAAATTGAATGATGCTCGGAAAAAGTATTCAGTCTATGATCAAGAATTTTATGCTATAGTTCAGGCCCTGAAGAAGTGGAGACATTATTTATTACCAAAGGAGTTTGTCTTGTTCTCGACCATCGGGCTTTGCAATACATTAACGGTCGGACAAAAGCTGAACCAAAGGCACATGAAATGGGTGGAGTTCCTCCAAAGTTATACCTTTGTCTTTGAAACACGAAGTGGGAAGTCAAACGAGTTGCGGATGCCTTAAGCGAAGGCGGGGCTCTGCGACTAGATTGACGAGTAGAAGTAGTGGGATTTGAAGAAGCTGAAAGGTCTGCACTGCCGAGATCCAGATTTTGCAGAAGCCTAGAAGGCTTGCTCGATACCTATTACTATGGACAGAACAAAATGGTTGGATTTCTTAATCCAGGACGGAATGTTGTTCAAAGGTAGTAAGTTGTGCATTCCCAGAAGTTCCATGAGGGAGAATTTAATCAAAGAAAAGCACAGCGGAGGGTTGGCTGGGCATTTTGGTCGGGACAAGACCATTGCCTTGGTTGAGGAAAATTACTACTGGCCACAACTTCAGCAAGATGTGCGGAAGTTTGTGCAAGGTTGCGAGAATATGCCGGATGGCAAAGGGTGTAAGACAAAATACGAGGTTGTACCAGCCATTACCTGTGCCTGAGAGACCATGGGAGGACATAAGTATGGATTTTATTCTTGGATTGCCGAGAACACGAGAGGGAAATGACTCGGTATTTGTGGTGGTTGATCGGTTCTCCAAAATGGCACATTTCATTCCCTGCCAAAAGACAAGTGATGCAGTTCACATTCTTTGGGTTGTTCTTCAAGGAAGTGGTCCGACTTCACGGTCTACCAAGAAGTATAGTTTCAGACAGAGATACAAAGTTCATTGGGTACTTATGGAGAACTCTGTGGAAGAAATTGAAGACGGACACGAAATTCGGTTCAGACATACCATCCACGAGACGGATGGGCAAACGGAGGTGGTCAATAGGAGCCTGGGCAATTTACTAAGATGTTTGATAGTGGATCAACCCAAGGGATCGGATTTGGTCTTACCAGAGGCAGAGTTTGCATATAACAATTTAGTTAACAAAAGCACAAGTAAATCTCCGTTTCAGGTAGTATATGGAAACGAGCTCGAGGAATGTGTCTGAACTAAGAAAGTTGGACGAGAAGAGAAAAATGTAGTGCCGAGGCAGAAGAATTTGCAGAGCATATGAAAAGTCTGCATGAGGAGGTAAGAAGACAAATTACAAAAATGAACAGTCAATACAAGACAAGGGCCGACCAGAAGCGGCGGTTCAAGGAGTTCAAGATTGGAGATGAGGTTATGGTGCATCTCAGGAAAGAGAGATTTCCTGCCAAGACTTACAATAAATTGAAGATGAAAAAGTTTGGACCCTGCAAAATACTGGGAAAGCGGGAGTCGGGAAATGCGTATGAAGTGGAATTGCCGAGTTGGCTTGATATTTCACCTATTTTTAATATTTTAGATCTAGTAGAATATCATGAGGGAGGAAGTACAGAGATGCAAGATCCAGAACCACGGCAATTTCCAACCTCTACACCAAGCACAGATGAGGCCGAGAAGATATTAGATACCCGTGAAGGCAGAAGCACCAGAAACAAACAGTATGCTGAGTATTTGATCAAGTGGAGGGGCAGGCCAGTGGAAGATGCGACTTGGGTATCGAAGACGGAGGTTGACCGCTTGGGTCTTCCCCCAACAAAATAGAAGTGAGGATCACTTCAAATCTACCCAGGTGTACGATGCGGGAGCATCCGGGGACCAGAGGGCAATCTTGCATCTTCCAAATATTTTTAGTTTCCTTTCTAAGTTCTTTGCACTTAGATCTATTATTTTCAAGTACTGTGAAAGGTTTGTGAAGCAAGTTTTGGTTTGGAAGGTTTTGAGAGGCAAGGAAGGGAGGGGTCGCGAAATCGCGACCCCAACGCAGCGTTGCAACTTTGGTGAAGTTTTGTCGCGATATCGCGACAGTAATGAAAGGAGGAGGCGAGAAGTCTTCAAACGTCGCGATATCGCGACGGTAATGAAAAGAGCGGGGCTCCGCGTCGCGATATCGCGACGATAATGAAAATAAAAGAGGAAGGGCTTCAGACGTCGTGATATCACGACGCGCGATATCGCGACTGGTCGCGATATCGCGGCCAGTTAAAGGCCGACACGTGGCCGGTATTCCGATAGTGGTGAAAGTTAAAGAGAGATAGAGAACGAGACCAGGGGTGATTAGCGAACGGCCGGGCTAGACCAAACCGAACACGTGGCAGTTGTGAAGGACACGTGGGTCGAGTATGTTGCGACAAGGAGAAAGATTGGATGGATGTACACGCAGCCGACCACGTGTATGCAAGTTAATTTGGGGGTCTCTTAAGCTGTTAAGGAAGGTGTCGACCGCGCTCTTTCCGTCTTGGCTTTACTGGCATCGAAGCATTTACAGGTGATGGTTTAATGGAAGGGACAACAGTGCAAAGGACGGTCAGAATGATGCGGCCGATGCAGAGAGGCCATCAATGCCGGTATCTTGATAGATTGGGCAGATCGACATTTAATATTGGAATTTCAAAAACACGAGGAAGGGGGAAATTTGAATTTGAAATTTTTATTAGGTGGAGGCATTGAATGCCTGGAGGATCGAGGCCTCGTTAAAAACTCAGGGGGGATATCTTTGGGGAGGATGGTGAAGTTCGGGATTGGGGAAGAAGTGTTGTGCCGGGGGAAAGTTACTACTGTATTTTGGTATTGAATGAATTAATGAAAATTTTTGTGAATTTACTGTGAGATTGTCTGTGTGAATCTCGGCTTTGCCATCAGTAGGCTAGCGGACTCCGTCAATCATTTCATCCTTTATTCCAAGCTAGTATTTTGGTCTTCTCCAATGAATGACTTGCAATCCTGTTCGATCTTATCCTCCACTTGATGTGTAATGGCTATCATGCTTACTGCTTGACTTGGAATCTATCTGGTGGTCTTCTTGACAACATCCTTTATTCTATGTTGCCAACTGCATGAGAGTTCGTATGGCATCGCCTTGTGTCCAACGCTAGTATCTAGCCTATCCAACTCACAACTGACTCGTCCTTCTTCTATGCTGCCAACTATGTGAGAGTTCACATGGCATCACCTTGTATCCAATGTTGGTTCCTAGGGTTTTCAACCTGCTCGCAGAAGCTCAAGATGGAATTTTTTAGATGTATTTCATAACTATGTTTTCGCTTATGTGTCCACCGATTCTCAGATGAGCGTACCTTTATTTTCTTTGATATACACATTGTCTACCCACAAGTTATGATAATCTTGAAGAAAATTGTTCTCTGCTATGTGGCCTCGACCAAACACCTACGAAATGAGTCTCAACTTGACGCTCTAAATGTAATGAACTTTTTTTAAACTCCCTCTGCCAACTGCCTGTGTAACATGTCTCAACTTGGCGCTTCGGTTTGTTATGTTCGCAGAGCTTGGTTTCTACTTCCTTGATAGGAACTCCAACTCTTTTCAATTTAGACACACAGACACATCCGAATAAAAACACCTCCTTTTGGTGCTCCTCCTGCGTAGTCTAACATTCATGCGTCAACCGAATCATGCTTGGATATCGGTACACAAATTAAAACTTACAATATGTTGCTCCTTGCATTCCATTCCATGTAACAGTCTACTTCTATGTAACGCAAATTATTTTGGCTTCCATTTTGACTTTCAATAATACCTTTTAGCTTGTGTTTCTCTTGACCTATTATGATGAAGAACTAGGGCATGTTATTTGTCATCCATGTCCATCCAACCATTATGATGTCTACTAGTTGTTTCACCAAACTCACGCAGTCTTCCCTCAAAAATATCTGCCCTCAATTGACATCTATAACATACAAAATGACTACTAAAATATTCAATGTTATCAAACACCTTACCTCCTTTGGATCACTGCTACGCCGCTCAAAACTTATCCAAATATTACCTCCTTCAGATTAATCTACTTGTTGCGTTTATGCACTTTGAACCTTCACCGTCGTTGTCCTTGACATTGGCGCTCCCAAAGCCTTCAAACTTGTCGCGCTCATCATATTTTATATCAAAGACATTCGATGATTCTGGTGCATCAGATATGCTATAATTTATCTCAAGTGTAGTCGTTACTATGTTCACAATAGTTTTAGCAACCCTACTGAAAACCACGGCCTCCTTCCTCCCACCAATGAGGAGCTCATAGTAGACGAGGTAGTTCCCTTCGACATCACATTGGACCTCCTTCCTCTCCTCTTGCCCTTCCAAGATCTCGTGGAGCCTGGTCTGGTATAGAAACTTGCAGCAGATATTCCAAGATATTTCAACGAAACAAATTTGTACTTGGGTGCTATGTTCTAATCTGCCAATCAACTTGCTTGCACAGCAAAGAGCACACTCCAAAAAAACTCCATATGGCTATCAACGACTATTTTTAGATGCAAGAATATTCGATGATATTCATCATTCATAAAATGAACTTTGGCCTGTATATATATGCAGAACCATTTCACCTTCTAGCTTGGTGCCCAAGAGGTCGATCCTACTCACTTATTTAATATTTAAATTTTGAAACTTTACTTTATAATATTTAAATCTAATATTTAAATGTTATAAACCTTCTCTTAACTTTAAATCTAATATTTAAATATTTAAACCTTCACTCAAAATATATTTGTCTTGAATAATTCGCCCAAGCACACCAAGTTGACCTTTGACATCAATGAGAACTCAATAGTGAATAATTCTAACAATTTCTTCCTTTGTCATTGATGGCAACTCTGCAAATAAATTGTCCTTTACTACAACAAGATCACAAGTTGCTCCCCTTGACAAGTTGCTCCCCCTTACTAAAATTACATGTTGCTCCCCCTTATTGAAATTCTCCCCCTTTGACATCAATGGCAAAGGCTCCTCGGGACTGAAGGATAAGACACTTGACAATGCCCCCTTACTACCTACTCTTCTTGAGAATTCAATGATGATATGGGAGTGAAACTACTCCCAACTTACAATGCTCCTTTTCTTGTTCCATTTTATTTTTCCAAACTTTGGAGGGCATACCCTTTTGAACATTTTGACCATCCTCCTTACTTGACTTTGGAAGTTCAGGGAACAATATTCTACACCATTTAGCTCTATGCCCAAAATTATCACATTTATAACAAATGATATTGTAATCCATGAGAGGTGCAAATGAATTGAAATTTCTCTTGGTGAAGCCAAAATCATTTTTAGCACGGACTCTAGAGTTTACAGCTTTATGACCAAATTGGTGACATGAAAAGCAATAACCATGGAAAAAATATTGAAACCTATCTGATTGCCTTGGAGGATATGGCCGCATGGTTCTCTCATTGTTGTTTCTGTGATGGACCTTGTTCCTTGATGATGCTTTGTTTTCTTCCTTCTTGATGCTTCCACTTCTCAACACATTAGCATAGGTCTTAGGCTCTTCTTTAATTATTTTCTTTGATGTCTTTGTTCCTTTTGAGCTTAACTCCTTTTTTTTCTTTTGACTTTCTTCAAAACCAAGTCCAATATTTATAACCGAGATCTCTGTGCTATGATAATATCATCCAAGATATTTCAACAAAACAAATTTGTACGTGGGCGCTATGTTCCAATCTGCCAATCAACTTGCTCGCACAGCAAAGAGCACACTCAAATGAAACTCCATATGGCTATCAACAGATATTTTTAGATGCGAGGATATTCGATGATACTCATCATTCATAAAATGAACTTTGGCTTATATATATATATATATATATATATATTTTATATATATATATATATATATATATATGAAGGTGCCCAAGAGGTCGGCCCTACTCACTTCTTTAATATTTTAATTTTGAAACTTTACTTTATAATATTTAAATCTAATATTTAAATATTATAATATTTAAATATTTAAACCTTCACTCAAAATATATTTGTCTTGAATAATTCGCCCAAGCACACCAAGTCGGCCTTCGACATCAATGACAACTCAATAGTGAATAATTCTAACAAAAAGGAGCATCCAATGAGTTTTTGAATGTCTGTCTATTTCACATTGTAGTGTTGCCATCTTGGTATTGGTATATAGGTGTTGTAGACACCTAAAACATGTCATGTTGAGGAGGCTACTCATGTGGACACCTTTTCAGGCCATATGACTCACCTTGGACATTTCCAATACCCAACAGTGGTTTTAACCACTCAAACAGGGCAAATCAATCTTGTTCAGCCTAGGTCGTTGTCTTCCCTAGCAGTTGCCTCACGACCGTTGGAACCGATGACGGTCGCAGACGGGTCGTTCCTATCGATGATGATTGTAGAGCGAGTTGTGCCTATCCAAGATGTTCGTATATGTAACAAACTCGGGCTACCTGAGATGAGTAAAATTCATTACAAAGCAGCGATTCTTGGGCGGTTACTAACCAAAAGCTTCTAGAAGCATCATCTCACATACCTCAATCCAATTGAATCTTGATTCTTAGCTTCCCGAGCAAGCTAGGATGCCAATTCGAGAGGTTTATAAATGATAGGCATTTCCTTCACTCAAAATATGTTCAATTGCCATAACGAAGTGTTGTCAAACTGAGGAGAGAATTGATATCTCTTGAGGTGCAACGAAGTGCTACCCAAATCGCATCATGATGTTTGCATATTCACCAATGGAGTTCTCAAGAGCTTGAAGATCAATTACATCATTGTTTGATACCAATTTACCATGGATTTGAGCTAATTTCTTGCCATATCACTATATTTCCAAGAGACAAACCCTTGAACATCAATTTGGCATTCAAATTGATCATCACCCCGCATCAAGCGCAGAGAATAGTCTTTATCTCGCAACCGCTATTTTCAACAACAGCCTGCAGGCGCCATCGTCGACAACATCGACGGCCAATGGAGTCAGCCATTATGATCAAAGACGACCATATGGTGACATCTAATTTGCTTGTATTTTCCAATTATATTAGTCTTAGAAGCTTTCATTTTGATTTCTAACATAGATTAGAAATACTTTCATTCAAGCTTTCATGCATTTGTTCCTTGTTTTTAGCAATTTACATTCATTTGCTTTCCATTTTACACTTATCAAGAAATGAACCTCATCTTGAGAGGCTTTCATTGCTATTGATCCTTTTGTAGTTTCTTTGTGTGCAGGTTACAGGCCTAATCAGAAGCTATACATCACCAAGATATTTTTATTGGCATCATAAAGCAGAGGTCGCTAAAGAAACCCTCTATAATCATATTTTGGAAGAGCAAGAACCCTACGAATTGCATCTTTCCTCTTTGGGGGTTACATATTGTAATTGTGTATCAAATTGGAGAATCCCTAAGAGGGATCTATTGTAACCGTGTTCCATATTATTAATAAGAAGAACATCTTGTTTCCTTTATCTTGTTATCTTGATGGTTACTTAATTTCATTTGTCAATTTGTTTACATTGTTACATAGTTAGATGCATGGTTTTTGATGTTTTACAGTGGCAATCACGTACGGGACCATCCTTACATTATCGCTAACTTGAGTTTTCTTGTTGCTTTGCTTTTGCAGGTGTCGTCGTTCTGAGTTGGTGTGACTAACAGTGGTCACTACCATCGACTCGGACGACCAAAATCATCACCATTCCGATTGCTGACGACCTCAGAGCAAAACACAGAAAACCTGAATTACGACATCTTCTTCGAACGATGGCTACATCTGTAAGTGGCCCTGAACTTATTTCTGCTATGTTTTTCTAAAAAATTAACAGAATAGTAGTTTAATTAGACAACATAGAGAAATTTAAAAGCAATATTTTTAGATCTCTATTTTTTTGTTGGCCGCTATTGATGGGAACAATGGCCTCTGCTGCTCACCGCCCCAAAATCCAGTGGCTAGATCTCTGATCGACTCTGTGTCTGACGACCACTGTTGTTGACTGTTTTTCACAGAGACAGTCCTTGATAGATTGTGTTAGGGTTTACCTGCTTGTAGCCTACTTAAAGGTTGTTCTCATTTAGATCTACATTACAAGTTTCTGAAAGATAAAACGTTTTTACTTGCATATTTTTGAATTTGAAACATATTTTTCATGCATGTAGTGAATATCATGGAGTGGTATTGGCATATAGGTATATATCTATTAATAAGAGATTTACAAAGGTAGTTATTAGTAGGAAAATGAAGAAAAAGTCATTTTAGTCAAGACCCTTTCAGTTGATAGAGGGATTCTTATACCAAATGAGACTTACATACAAGAAGTTATTGATAGGATTAGGTTTGAATTGTCCTCACAATTATAAGAGCAAGTGTGCACATTCGTACAAGGTCAAAATAAGGACTTCTTTATGGCCTTCTATATCATTGCACTCATGCTTAATACAATGTTGACTCAAGATGTGATGGTTGCAAATGGGGGATAGCTACATCTAATTTTGTGTGGTAAGAAAGCATTATTCTATTGGGTTAGTATGGTGTTGATCATTTAGCATTAACAATATGGTGGCAATTTGAATGGAGTTGGCGATTTGTCTCATGAACCTAAGAAGCCACACGAGAAGGAATTATTTTAGAGATGGCGATGGAGATGAAGAGTTGAGCAACGATAGCAACCCCTATAGCAATGTTAGTGATTATTATTGTTCTTTTATTCTGTTAGGTACCTAGGGATAGGAATGTGGGGATATAATATTGTATATGGGTATTATGACATGGGTCACACATAACCCAAGGTTGGTTATATTATAATATTATGCACTTTGTAACTCATGGAAGGTGAACCACCACATTTCCATATGGGTGACCTTCCAACTTCCAACCCATCAATTCTTGTATAAAGAGATATGCACCCCTAACTATAAAAGGTATTCATATCAAGTATTATTTATAACAATCTTGGCTCATGGAGCTTAGAGATATTGTGGAGTGATTCCTTCCTTAAGGAGTATTATTGGTGTTGCCCTACCTGAAGGGTATTTTCATATCTTGTCTTGTGTGGATTAATTATTGTGGCTGATTTATTTAATATTTTTGCATATTGGTGAATGATTTATGTTAATGAGAAAATAGGTTCTTAATGTATTCCCTTGTAGGAAGCAAAGGACATGCCAATCAAACAAGAGTCCCTGGCAATAATAGCTAAGGACCTACCAATCAAAGGAGAGGGTCTATATACCCAGCAGTGTTAGATCAACAGATATAGAAGAGTAGGATGGCAACAACATTAGACCCATTGAGTTAGATGACCTAGACCATGGATATCAATGGATTCAAATCCATAAAGAAACAATTGATATCATCTACATAGAGGCATGAGCAGAATGTACAATGGGATCTAGTCCACTTAAGATGACTCCTATAGTTCAAGAGCATGAGCAAACAATCCTGCTTATAATAAATGAATCCATTGGAGCATTGAAATTGAAGATAGAATCAAAACCTCATTAAGAGGTCAAATTTAAAGACGAGAAACATCTCTTAGAAAGATGTGTGACAAGGAAACATTGTTGCTATAACATAGGAGAATGGTCCATTGCTGGAGGACCATCCTTAAACTACTGAATAGGGCCACCACACAAATGAATAGTGGACTTGCCTATGTTAGCATGTTCGAACATGTCAAGAATCATCAAGAAGATGAGGACAAATATGTTTGTCACTGAACTTAAAGATATAATCACTTGTGCATAGAATTGGGATATAATCACTTGTGCATATAACTTTTTGACAAATTCCATTACATAGTGATGTTTGTGGGTGGTGCAATTTGCCTATGAGATCAAGAAGTATAACTAGACCACAGGTGAAATGTGGTAAAAGCATATTGAATATCTCATTGTTCATCGTACTTGAGAGCTAGAAATGAAGAGATTATTATAGTTGTCCAAGATGCCCTACATAACATGATTGTGTATCATCAATCATAAACCATATATCTTACACTTGATCAAACTGATGACATTGAAATACAATGTAGGTTGAACAATTATGTCATAACAAAACAACTTGATGTATCACTGCAGAATGAAAAGTCTTGCTTATTAAAACCAACATTCTATGGTTAGAATTTAGATATAAAGTTCTTTGAATGAATGAGCTAGCTAGTAGACTCTAAGAGACAACAAGCCCAATGTCTCAAAGAGGACTCGTCTTTAGATGAAGTTGAGACAGTAACAACTCAACATAGGGAGGAGGTAGAGGCCATGCATTGTCAATGCTAGAAGTAGTTGCACAAGAAGGATCTACAATTAGAAAGGAGACCAACACCTTGTTGAACTCAACTCTGAACTTAGCACAAACTAGGCATGACTAGCTATACATTTTGTTGTTAGATTAGGTCAACAAGCGATGGGTTAAATATAATGATTTTGATAAGATGTAGAAGTATAAGGTCTATGATTAGCGGTCATGCACCTTGATTGCATAGTATTCATAGACACGTGCTCTTGATCCTTAGTTTGCCCACACCAAAGTTCTAGAGGTATAGTAGGTAGGGATGTCAACCAATCTAGAGGAGGCAAATGTTTAGGCACCAACCTAGTGAGATCTTTATTGGGCATTTGTGTTTTAAAACATACGTGTCGTTTATCAGTTAGCTCACATGATGGATTTGTTGCATGGATGCAACACCCTTGCATAATAATAATCATGTACAACATGTGAAATAATTTCAAATTTCATATATTACACATCAAGATATGTGGCAGTTGAGTACTTACAATTACTCCCCCATTACTTGTATATATTCACCCCTAAACTAGTATGGAGGCGTCTCTTCATCCATACAGTCATACATGTTCATTTCACATTGTTTAGAAAGAGATTGTGTATAGTTGTTGTCTTGAGATGGGTATATGATGTACCCTTGTGGAGAAAGTAATAAAATACCTTTATTGTCTTATCTCTTGTGATCGTTGTTATTTATTCCATTGCAAAATACTTTTTGTTATTTTCTCATATGATACTTTGAAATACATAAACGTGCCATAGATGGCTCATGATCATATCCCATATTTAAACTTTCAACATAATAGATGTCTTATGGATTGTATACATAACTACTATCCTTTCTCACACATTGAAATCATTTTTTAACATAGTTCATGATTAGAACTAATGCTTAGGATACTTCAATAAAATAGCATTAGTTATGCCTTTTACTTTTAAACCTCGCATGGCTACCTCCTTTATGTTGTTATTATGCAACTTTGCTCTTGTATAGGTTATACCAACAAGTGGGTCTTATTTTTTATAGTAATATTTTTACTCCACTAGGGAGTGTCCACTCGTGGACTACACCATTATATCTTGATAGAAAATAAATGGAAAGCCAACAAAAGACTCCCCTGTGGTATAAACTAACTGTTTTCACGTGTATTTTCTCCTTTTTATCAAAGTTGCTGATTTATTAAACATTCTCTCTCCCTTCAGCAAGATTTAGGCATAACAATTTTAAGAGTTTAAAAACTTATGCAAAGTATAAAGCAAGAACTTGAATTTTTATAAAAAGTTAAAAGCAAGACTACAAATATGTAATTTATGATTAAATATTGTAATAAAAGTTTGAATGATTCCATAGTGATATCTTTATCTTCTTGGTCCTCTACATTGACCTTATTCCTAATTTCTATTTTAAGGATTCTAATACTACTTTGAAGGGTGGATGACTCCATGGTCAAATGAAGGCATACTCCAAACTGTAACAATGAATAATAATCAGGCTATAGTTTCCAACTCCTCCTATGAAACCTTACTATAATGTTAAAGATTCTACTTTTCCTTATCAGAAGCTCATGTATCATGTTTCATGGATTTAGCTTCTGCATTGATCCTGTGGCTGGCAATTCATTTGAGTACCTTTGTTGTTGGTTATTCATGTTTGTCACATACTTACTGGAGTTGGTGTTTGGCTTTTATATGTTTATAGCAGCTTCATATCTTGTATTTTGTTTGGGTTTGAGCCTTATTGTAACATAATCCCATTTTGAACTGAACTGAAAACAAATGAAACCTCTGTTTTGTTAAATCTGAGGTGAAAGAAAGCAATCTCAATGACAGATGGGATTAATTTTCAAAAGGGAATACCTCATATTCTGGCATTTGACAAATATTTTACATAGAAAACAATCATGTTTGGACATGTTCCGTATGAAAAGTAAATGGCAATATAGCCCATCAATGAAAATCATTGATCCCTTGTTAATTCTACAACAAAACATTATTTATCACAGCAGGAAGCAGCAGATCCTTTCCCTACTAAACTTGCCTCATTCAGTAACATGGATTCCCAGGATGTGGATGGCATGTGATAATGCAATTGAATGTGAAATGGAGAAGATGAAGCATAACAAGAAAATATCCAATAGATATCTGTTTTCTTATTCTCTCTTAGGAAGCAAACCTTTGATCTAAAGCATATGTATTAGGAATATTAGTTGTTACTACAATCCATTATGATCACAAACTTATCAGAATACTTTCCATACTGCTTATTCTTCAGAAACATGAGAAGAAATTTTCATCAAACCATTGATGTCCTTAAACATACTTTTCAAAAGATACCACTGACTGCAAATCTAAAACCCAATTTGCTCCTCTTCCCCTCAACTTCCATACAGAAATGAGAAAAGAAAAGAGAAATGATGCCTTCATTAATGGTATCAACATTTGAACATTACAATCAGGCTCCTAAAACCCCTTCAAATTTAAAAATAATGATATCAAGAATCTGTTTATTGTTAGTTGTCTTCCATTGAGCCCCTTACAATTACCCTTTATATTGTTACAATTCACAAACCATATACGAACTTCTTCCTCTAGGAAACTTCAATTAAATATCTTGGGAACCTCATCCAACACATGAAGTCATCTGCCACTTTACAGTGTAAAATACTGATCTTCAAGATTCTGGTTGATCTGGAGAAACAAAAATCAACTGGGCTGTGAAATGATCGACTGCGAGACCTTTGTGCGAAAGCATTTACACAACTGATTTTGCCAAGCATGGCTTATCTTGGTCTATAGTTTCAAGTCTCCAGTTGCGTCTACAGCTAGGAGAGCTGGCTTTTTCCAACCGTAAAATCTGTTTGTGAAAGTTAGGAAGGGTACTTCTGTGACCGACGCTTATGTACGTAATTCCTGCAGCTGCAATTTCTTCATAGAGATGAACCTGTGCACACAAATCCTTAAGATCAGCAAAGACTTTGACAAACCATCAAGTCTTGGTTACTCCTTCGTGGTTCCATAAGTCCACATTCCAACTTAAACGAAAACCATACTTACTAAAATGTTTCTAAAAATGAAGACTCCACTAAGGCACTCAAAAGATATATCAAGTGAAAATATACTGCTTTCAAAACAAGGAAGACCATACCCATATAACTGTCACTGAAATCAAAATTTAGGCGAAAGGCAAAGTCTAGAAACTTGAAAATGTAATTCATCACCACAGTATCAAAAAGGAAAAGGATCCTGGATTGAAGAAAAATTAGTCAATGTCGAAAACTTCCTTTATATCACAATGGAGTTTTGCAGCACATGGCAATATCTGGATATAACCAAGTTGCAACTACATTTCTTTGCATGAAGAAAAACAAATTAAAAGACCTGAAAGCAAACCTAATACTAACTAAACCCTATACAACTAACAACCCACTAGCTCAACCTAAAATCAAAACAAAAACCCTAATTTCATTCAGCTTATTTCACTTTATACTCAGCAGGCAAAAGGAGAGGGTTTATCGGTGAGACAAGGTGATCTGACAGGGAAATTTGGTGCTCTACATCAGATTTTGAGTTTGGAATTGAAAACTGTGGCATGTTTGAAGCATCTGAAACTCATCATAGCAGTATTTTAGTTGTTGAATGAAGATATCAGGGGTTGTCTGTGAAAAAAATTGCCGGTACCTCTTTTATAGGGCTGGAGAAGGAATCTGCAAGTTTTTAGGAAGAAAACATAATCAAATATGACCTAGGTCTCCTCTATAGATGCATGATATTCTGCAATCAAACATGAGGAGTATTAGACGGCACAAGTGGATATGCAAAAGGTCAAACATCCCCTATACTGGATCTTCTACCTTCATTAAATGATGATATGTGCAGGATAATGAACTCAAGGTTTAAGAGTTTCATCAACAATAACTCATGTAGGAGAGCTGTTAATCAGAAAACATGCTGTCCTAACTGCTTCAGCCAAAAACTTTTGTGACCAGCACTGCTTAGCATACTCCTAGCCCTCTCCATCAGTGTCTTGTTCATCCTTTCGACAACTCCATTTGAGGTGTATAAGGAGTTGTCATACACTGCTTAATTCCATGCTCCCTGCAAAAGTTATCAAATTCTTTGCTACAAAACTCTCCTCCATTGTCTGTTCAAAGAGACTTATCTTTCTTCCTATTTGGTTCTCAACAAGAGCTTTGAACTCTTTGAACTTAGCAAACACTTCAGATTTTCTTCTTAGAAAATAAATCCATGTCATCCGTGAATGATCATCAATGAAAGATACATAATACAACGATTTAGATAATGAAGGTACATTAGTTGGATCACATACATCACTATGCACTAAATCAAGTAAATCCATGAATCTATGAGAGCTCGAGTAGAATTTAACTGATTTTTGTTTTCCATTAAGACAATGTTCACAAGACTCGAAATCAAAGGAAACATCATTTATCCCCTCAACGAGGTTTTTACTCAAGAAGGTTTTAAGAACTTTGTCACCAATGTGACCAAGCCTATAATGCCACAACATAGTCTTATCTATTGGTAAGCTGCTATTTGGAATTGATTACTGTTGCATGTAATCGTCTTAGCATCAAGATGAAACAGTGTCCCATCACGTACTCCTTTAGAAACTACTATTGATCTACGAACCATAGTGACTCCTCCTTTGTTAAAGATCACTTGCACAACCAAGTCATTCAAGCTACTCACGGAAATGAGATTTCGTGCGAAACCAAGAATATGCAAGACACTGGTCAAGGTCTTGGTTATGCCATTTGAGAGTTGTACAGAAATTGTCCCTCTACTAACAATCTTGAGGGACAAGTTGTCCCCCAAGTACACACTCCCACTGTCACCGTCCTAGTACTTCGTGAAGTACTCTCGATGTGGAGTCATATGGTATGACGCTCTTGAATCAATCAGCCAAACGCCATCCCTAATGTGAGTGGAAAAGGCAGCCAAGAATGCATCTCCTGCATCTTCCTGAGAAGACTTAGAATCGGAATCCTCATCGGATTCATGCTTGTTCTTATGCTTATTCTCCTTGCAATCTTTCTTCACATGCCCCTTCTTCCCAAATTCCAACATTTGATCTTTGTTAGAGTGGGAGTCTTGGATCTTCCCTTGGACTTGGACCAGCCAACTATCTTCTTCCCCTTGTTCCTTTCTTTGGATTTGCCACAAACAACCAACACATCCTTGATGTCTTCCGTGGTTTTCCTCCACATCTCTTCTGAAAGCAAGGTAGATACTATCTCCTCCATCTTCAACTTGGTACTAGTGGAGTTGATAGCCATTACTATGTTGTCCTAAGAATCGGATAATAGTAAAGTGATACATTGGTCCTCCTCATCCATTTTCACTTTGACGGATCGTAGTTGTGAAATGATAATGTTGAATTCATTCAAGTGTTCTGCTACGGAATCTCCATCCCCCATCCTTAGGGAATACAATTTCTTTCTCAGGAACAATTTGTTCACAAGGAATTTGCTTAGGTAGATTGAAGCCAACCTATCCCACAAGATTTTTGTAGGAGGGCACTCATTTACATTCAAGAGCATGGAGTCGGCCAAGCATAACCGAATGTGGCTTCATGCCTTTCGATCCATCACTGTCCAATCTTCATTCATCATAGACAGAGGTTGACTTCTAGAAATAGTAGCCCATAGATCTCTATCTATGAACAAATATTCTATTTTAAGATTCTATAGCTTAAAATTTGTACCATTAAATTTTTCTATCTCCAACCATGATGTACTTGCCATCCTGAAATAAAATCACTTCCCCTATGCACAATTCTCACTCAAACCAAGATTAGTAGCAAAAAAATTTTTCCTAAGGATCTCAAAAGTTGGCCAAGCTTTGATACCAATTGAAAGGAAGTTAGACAAATGTGAAACAACTTCCTACTTAATCTTTAAAGGAAAGTAATGCAAAACAGGCCTAGACTTTCAATTCAACAAGCAACATCACATATATCTCACACAAGAAGCAACATATACCCTAGGAAACCCTTTTGGGAAAAACCCAGCAATCAAGGAGCACTCAAAAATTGTATTATTCAGTAATCAGCAATCTACTTTTTACAATACAATTCCCACACAAGTATCCACTTCTTCAATCCTATTTATCAGCAAAGCTGGAAATAGACTTTCAGTATTGCAGTTGTCCTGTAGTGCACAATGCTGGAAATAACCTGCAGTCCTGCAGTGCACAATGATAGAAATAGGCTTGCAGTATTGCAGCTCTCCTGCAGTGCAGAGTGCTGGGAATAGACTTGCAGTCTTGCAGTCCTGTAGTGCAACGTGCTAGAAATAGACCTACAGTCCTGCAATGCATGGTGCTGGAAATAGACCTGTAGTCCTGCTGTGCACAGTGCTAAAAATAGACTTGCAGTAAAACCATGGTTTAGTTCACCATTTTTTCTTCCTTATATATACTCTTAACATAAGACATGAGACAATGTTTGAAAGGTGTAGGACACCTATTCCCAACACAAAAGATGCCTTCTGTACCACACATGCCACTATGAAATGACTAAAGCAGAAACTCATTGGTGCCAAAGCAATGCAGTTACTTCCTGAAATAACAGTAGGGTCAGCCAGTACAGTCTGAACTTGACCAAAATCCTTAATGGTGTCATCCACTAGATGAGTAGATATCTCAGGATCAAACATTAAGGCCACACTAAATTTTACTTGACATAAGATATTGTGTGAAAAGCTGTTAAAAGGACCCATTAAGCTCTCTATTATAACGGATATCCTTACATGAAGTTCTTGCCAAATCTAGAGCCTGCCTATTTGGGGGATGTGCCTTCTCTCCTTCAAAAGCCTTCCTCATTAGTGGCATTTTTCCTAAATTTATGTAGCCCCAAATGTGGATCTCCATGTGGATTTGAAACTTCTGTAAATTTTTGAGTTTGCTCATTTACATTTACCAGGAACACAATATCTCCCATGGCACTGTCCAGTATAAAAATATTATATTCCTCTGGTTAGAGCACCTTGCGTACTCAACATGTCTCCCTTCAGGACTATGCATTTCTAGTAAATTTGTATATTCTGTATCATTTTTGTAAAACTCCATATTGTTCTATTGCTTTCCAAACATATTAGTCTATTTTAATTGTATTTTTGGATCCGCCTTGCATTATCTTCTCAATCCCCTTCTATTCTCATGGATGCTCCAGTAATATCATCATTTATTTCTTCATCAGCAATAGAGACTTCAATGGATTTTGACCTACATTCCATAAGGCATGCCCAGCCCTGGAAGCCATGTGATAGATGCATTCCATTGTCTCAGAGACAGGTCGCACCTTCTCATGCAGCCCCCATCACAGAAATTTCATGTAACATTGATTCTAACATGCTTTCATCTACAATAGGCTTCAGACTTCAGAGTAAGGTTTATGTAGCTATAAATCTGATGGTGACAGCAGCTGATCATATCTTTGTTGCTTTCAAGATTCTGTCAATGTTGAAGGCTTCTAAACATGTTTTCCAGAAGCAAATTTATTGGTTAACTTGTTATTTGGTGATGCTCTTCTAGACTAGTTATCAGTACAATAGCATTGTAACTAGTTCTTAGTACAATTGCATTGTAAGTGTCCATATCTACAGACAATATCATTTTAAAGGTATAATTCTACTGTCAAGCAGCACATAAACTATTTCTCATTCTGAGTTGATATTTATTTGCAGAAATTTTTCTCAATCCTAATCACCACATTCTTGCATATAATCACCACATTCTTGCATATACGTTGTTGTTCTTCAAGCTTATGTCCACAGTTAGATCTTAGAAACATTAAACTCATTCAAGTAAGCTCTGATGGCCTTTGCAGAGGTGTAATTCTAGAGCTCCCTTTGTAAAGAAAAAGCCTAAGTCATACGGATGGAGTTCTAGGCAACTCTTCGGTTGCAATTAATCCAATATCCCAGTATGTCAAGAATGATCCAGCTTTGTTCAAAAACCATGGGACAACTTCAAACACTATTCCCCTATCCTCTTTGCTTGAAAAAATTAAGGCATATTAATCTGAAGGTCCTATTATGTTCTCAAATTTGCCTTCAACATCTTTCCAGCTGTCAATTACTTAATCTTTGAGCCTCTTGGGTGAAAGACGTAGACTAAATAAATTGCAGAGCAAAAATCATTTCTTGAAGACAAATACATGCCATTGGATCTCCTTAGTTGCTGGAATGCCAAAATAGGGTTGTCCTCTACTTGTTGATGTCTACTGTTCTTCTTTCCAAGATTGCTACCTTGTATAGTGGCTCGTTATGTAATATGCTGCAGATAGGCTTCCAGATTCTCTTTGGGTGGTAGAGAGCTAACCCCAGCCGATACTCTGCTATTGATTAGTGGCATTGGAGTGACTAAAGCCTTCCTTGTTACACGCATTGTAGATGATTGAGATAGTAAAATAGGTGGTAGTAGCTTCTTCCTTCCTTCTGGCACCTCCTCCACAAACCCACACTAATGATGCTCAAAAACCTTTCATAATTCTTGTTGTCTCATATGAATACATTATGATAGGTCTCTATCCAAGAGTTTTTTTATAAAGTTGCATTCCAAGCACTCCACTTTATTAATTAACCTATCAATAATCTGACCCCATCATTCATTCATAAAAATTGTCGTAATAGTATCATACTGTTTGTTTCAATCATTTTGAGTGTTCCTTGGACATATTTGGTTGTTTGTATTCTGGTACTGTTCTTAGGTATGCAATGAATCTGGAAGCATGCCCCCTCTTGGACAATTTTGAATGCTGATGCCTTTAATGTTACTTGTATATCAAATTTCTTACTACTATATACACAATCATTAGTAGGAAGCTGCAAGACATTCAATAAGGGATATTGTCAGGATTATCCCTCTTGAAACACAAACTGCAATGAGAGATACCATAGGCCTAGCAATTTAGCACAAATGCATCTCTACTCAAACATCAGGGGCATGTAGAAATATCAAATACTTGTCTAGAACAGTTGTAAAGGAACCAGTGTCAATGGATATGTAACAGCAGCAAATACAAGCTCCTTCTAGGTACTAATTGTCTGCCAAATGACTGGAAGCATCTACCAGCTGTTCCTGCTAAAACCAACTAAAACTACAAAGTTGGAACAGCAAAAAATAAGTGAAAAAAAGGACTGAAATTCACCTTGGTGATACACTATCAAGAATTAATGTGGTCTGTATTTACAAGACTTATTCCCAATGCATGATCAGGCTAAGAGTTTCATGTCAGACAAACTGTTAAGGATGACACCCTTAGAACCTTCTATAGCTTCTCAGCATCTTTCTGATCCTGAATGCCTTCCAATTCTTGGAAAGGCATTCAAAGCAAAAACTACAGGACTTGAATCTAGAAAGCCAGAAAGGAAAAATCAACTTGCCACTGGACAACAAATCGCTACTCAGGCAAAAGCTCGTATTAAATTTTCACCAAACACTCATGATTTCCTTTCAAATAGAAATTCTTTATGTGGTTAGCGCTTCGCCAAGGTTTGAAATCAAGAAAGAGTTCATAAGGTGCACATAACAGATTCTTTGGACAGCCTATGTGGGTGAACATAGTCAGCAATGTCTTCTGAAGATGTGCTTCTCCCAGGACTTTTTGGGCATAGTTACAGTTGAATTAAATTATTTAATTTTTGCCTCCTTTCTTAGTGAGGACTTTTTCTTCAGGACACTTGGATGAGGAGCAGCAATTGCAAAACTTTATTGCATACAATTAAATTAGCAGATATTGGTTTCCCATGGAAGTCTATCTAGGGCAATCTTTCAGAACAACACATATACCCACTCAGCTTAAGAGATTTGTGGCCTTTTTAAAGGACTTGATTATGCTGGCCAAAGCAAAGTTAACACTTCCGTTAAAAATGTATTGAGTCTTTACCTATAGGAGGTGCAGGCTTAACTGTTAATCCTTTTGGTTTTTATAGGGAAAGACGTTCCAAGTAACCTTGTTTAAGCTAATCAGGGTTCCACGGGGACGCGTCCCCCCGTTTCCCACGTCCCCCAGCACGGGGGACGTTCCCTGTTTGGGGGCGTCCTTGGGGACGGCCAGCCATCCCCACGGATGGTTGGGTGCCTTTGGGGACGCTCAAGCTGAGCCTAGGGACGGCTGGGCATCCCCAAGGACGGCTGGGCATAATTATGCACACAACCTGTCAACAGCCTATGTTGCACATTGTATTCATTGGTAATATTTGATGACCTGGACATGATTATCAAGAGCTTGGCTCAGCTAAGGAGAAAGCATATAATATTTGAAAGTACATACATTTAGCATGAATAGCGTACCAAATAATTGTTCATTGGTATGTGTAGGAACAAGAAACAAGATGGTCACAAACAATCTACTTCTAATTGTGTTAGGAGAGTTGGCAAATTACTTCATTAAAATTGCTATGAATATGGTCTACATGTTTCAGCTTTTGTTCCAACTTACAACAATGTGTATTCCAGTATTGCTCAATTAAAAGTGTAAAACAATATGAAATAGGCCAACTATCATGTTGCAAGGTGCCCATCTAAAAGCCTCTGCAAACCTCAAACAAGAAATGTATAAACAAAGGAGATGCAAGAAATTTTCCAAAAATCTTGTCAGACAGTGATGTAATTAATAAGACAGTTGTGAACAGAAAGGCAATAACCAAAACTGAGACATGGAGAAACAAAATACTTATAATGCATATATGTGGTACTGTATAATAGTATATACTATTTACTATTTACTATTTGGTTATAGTAGCTGACCATTTATGCTGATTGTTGTCATATTTGAACAGTTAGTGACTGAAAAAAAATTAAAAAATGACAGTCTTTGCTTGAACATTGGTGGCTGAAAAAATGATGACTGTTATAACTTATACTTATTGTTTGAATGTTAAAACTTAAAAGCTGAACAATGTGGCATTCATTACTTGAGCAATAGCAACTAATTTGGTTAACTGTTAGAGATTGGCAGATTGCACTTGATATCCTTGGCTGAACCTTCAAGTTATATTTGTTGAAAGTTGAAACAATTAAATGGCTGCACTTAGTAACTAATATCAATATGAATATCCTAATATCATTTTTGTTGTGTGTAGAATTCTGAATGTGTAGATTATTCTAAATTTCTAAAAAATTTCAATTTTCATAGTATTATACTAGCCATCCTCCAGCCATCCTCCAGCCGTCCCCGAGCCGCCCCCTAAAATCGGCCTGCCGTTCCCCCTGTCCCCTGAAACCCGTCCCCCCATCCCCTCGTCCCCCCGTCCCCCAGGCTCGTGGAACCTTGAAGCTAATGCATACATTAGCACAATCAACTATGGATTTGCCTTCCAACATTACAGGAGATGTTCCAAAACTCAAAGATGAGCCGACATAATTATAAATCCCTGGACAGAAATGTCCTTTACCTTCTGAGGATGTATGCATATACAAAAAAGAAGGATTACATGAGACCTTAAAATCCTATTGTTTATTTTTCCACCTAGCATTATTAATGTGACATGAAGGACGTGTATATTACTTTATCCCCAAGATGACATTGCAATATTTCAATTTTTTTTCCTTCTTTGGTTCATCAGGTAATGTTATAATGCAAAAGGCCATAATTTAAAGACAAATAATTTGTTCTGCAGCGAATCTTTGAAAACTTGATTGGGTATGCAACAGAATGCAAGAAATCAATATAAATCCTGCAGGTTGTCATGTTCAATCACTGGATTGCCTACCATGTTTGCTAGAGTGAATATGACCAAGGTTACCAGGTGCGGGGGTGCGGGTGCGGCGGGAATCGCGGGTGCAGGTGCGGGTGCGACGGGAATCGCGGGTGCGGGTGCGAGTGCGGCTAGTTTTAATTTAAATATATATATATATATATATATAATATATATATATATATATGTGTGTGTGTGTGTGTGTGTGTGTGTATTTTTTATCAAAAAAATTAAAAAATAAAATAAATTATGCACATTGTGAAATAATTAAATAAATGATAAATCATACACATTGTGAAATAAAATAAATCATTCATACACATTGCAAAATATTTAAATATGGCATCATAAAAGCATATTGATATATGATATTCATGTAAAAAAATGACAGGATGTCAAAGTCATAAAGACTCGAGATAACAATATACTTTAAGTATATACTATAGTATTTAGTAGTGGACATGTACAAAGATAACATCAAATATCTGATATTTGACTCTCATTTATCATGTTCCTTGTCATCATCTTCTAGGCCCTCCTCCTGTGGATCTAGTGGTGGTAGATCTGAAAAGCCATCACACCTACTGTCATCTTTGTTGTCATCAGGAATTGCATCCCAATGTGCAAAAGGCCCTTCTGTATAACCCTTGTCCCTATGAGACATGAGTCAAAGAGTACTATGGACATATACGAGGTTCTCTGCCCTACTCGTCTCTAATCGACCTCTCCTCATTGAATGGATAAATCCATAAGCACTCCAATTTCTCTCATAAGTTGAGGAACTTGCCACCTGAAATAAACGACATGCTAGTCACTGCACTATGGCGTCCCTATAAACGACAATGTTTTTTTTTAATACTATGCCCCTTTATTATCCTATTATAAAGTTTCAAGTTTAAATTTATAAAAACTTTATAATTAATAATAATTATAAAAATTTTAAAGTTTAAACTTTAAAAAAAAAATTAAAATGTTTTTCACTTTTTCTTTTTGTATGGGCTGGGTGTGGCTGGGCCCAACTAAAAAAATTAAAAATAATAAAAAAAAAAAAACTTTTTTTCCCTATGTTAATGTCCAAATTGGGTTGGTTTCAGCCGACTGAACCTCGACTGGCCACAGGGTTCGACTTCGTCGAACCCTAACTAACAGGGTTCGGTCCAAGGTGAACTGTGACAGATAGGGTTCGGATGGGATTCGGCCCAGCAGTACCCGTTCGTGAACCCGTGCACCCGGTGCGGTTGCGGGTGCGGGTTCGCGCACCCAGCCAACCAGGTGCGCGAACCCGGTTACACTGAATATGACTATATTTGGATTTATCTTTCCCAGGCTGTTGTAGTTACAAAGATATTTTGAAGTTCATATTTATGTCCAAGATATGGTCAAGAATTCAAGCCTTGTTTTATCAAAGGAAACATATTACTCTTCTCTAGTGTTCTAGTGTTTTTCTAAAATTTTCTATGTATTTTCTCCTCATGCTGTTATTTCTCTTGATTAATTCATACCAGGCTGTTGTAGTTACAAAGATATTTTGAAGTTCATATTTATGTCCAAGATATGGTCAAGAATTCAAGCCTTGTTTTATCAAAGGAAACATATTACTCTTCTCTAGTGTTTTTCTAAAATTTTCTATGTATTTTCTCCTCATGCTGTTATTTCTCCTGATTAATTCATAAGCAATCAGTAAAATCTTATTGAGTGAACCTTAACATTTTATCATAAGCAATCAGTAAAATTAGTAAAATTTTATCATAAGCAATCAGTAAAATTTTATCATAAGCAATCAGTAAAATCCCTCCATTAAATTTCCGGTGTTTCATGGAGAAAAATGCATAATGCTTTTATAGTAGATTCCTATTCCCTGTCACTATGTTAAATATGTTTTCCTAAAAATATTAACCTAAATATCATTTCGCCCAATAGGTTTGGGGCAAATGGTAGGAAGCAATGAGTTTCACAATATAAACCAAGTTTCCAATCTTATTGAGTGAACCTTAACATTTATAATTTTGCCCATGGGATTTGGAGCAAGTGGAGAGGATTGATGAATTTCATACAATAAGCCAAGATTCAAATCTCATGGATAAACCTTAACATTTTATCATATGGCATGACGTCAAGTGGTTAAAAATGTGGACTTTCAAGATGAAGACCCACATTCAAATCTTGTCATGAGATATATGCATAACTGCCAAAAAAAAACACTATATGATTTACTGAAACAATGTGGTAACACAGTCATAATGTAATATGGATGAGACTTGTTTCAATCCCATATAACCAAATAAAAAATAAATATTGTTTTGTAATATGCTTACAAAATGTTATCTTTATCTCTTGTTCATCCAAAAGGGTTTTTCCTTAATTGCTATTACCTTCTGCGCCATGTGACCTTAATTACATGTTGCTTGGGATTGAAGCAGGCATGCTGCTGACAGGAAGAGTGACTTCACTCCTTTGCGGGATGCTACTAATACTGTGCTAGTGTACTCTCATGTGGCTTGCGTGGCTGAGGAGATATGTTCTTTGTAAGAGAGGAGGATGAGAATAGGAAACTAGCACTACAGAAATATTAGCGAACACCCTGCCAATATGCTAAGTCCAAGATTTTCTACATCTGCTGCATAATTCAGTTGGTGATTATTATGTTAATTTTCACTATTTCTTTGAATTTTCACAGCAAGCTTCATTAGCCTTATGAGACACAAGATCTCAAATGCTTGCTCATCAACACAGACCTCATGCACCCATATCATGTTAGGAAAGTACATACAAATAATACAGTGTCCACAAAAATTAATAGAGAGAAACAAGTGAAGACATGGAAAGACATATTATGAGAAAATACCCTAAATTTTTGTTCATGTAAGTACAACAGATGGTCATACAGTACAAATAATTATTTGCGGAAGAGCAATCCTACACCACTTTCTTGCCAAAATATAGGAGCCCACATACAAAAATATGGATAGTAGAACCCGCTGCCCCCATGCATTATTAATCAAAATTACCTGATTGTACCTAGGCAATCAAACTTGATTGAGTATGATTTTTTCCAACACCTGTAAGCAATATACTCTGAATGAATCACCAACACTCCCCTGCTAAACTACAAATAACAAGACACTGAAGCATACTTGAGACTCTCCTATTGAATTTTAATCAAATTCCATGGCTTCATGCCAGAACAGCAGCTAGAAACCAGATTTCTCTGGGTTCTCAGAATCTAAATCCTAGAATCTGGATGACTCCTACTCTCCCTGTCAAGCTGCAAGCACTCACCATGTATCAACCAAGTTGACTTCTTTAATAATCGCCCCTAATGAATACATGAGTAGTGGTTGTCTCCAAAAGCCTCCCATAACCAATACACCAAATAACGCGACACATTAAGACAAATTGAGATACAATGCTACCCAAAGACTGAGTCATATTCAATCTCCACAAAATCAGACTGAAAACCGTAACTTCTGTTCATAAAAATCTAAATTACCAATGTGGATTGACTCCGAGAAAAACTTCTTGAACTGTTAAAATCTAATTTTTATTTCAACACCTCTTTATCATTTTGATGATTTTAGGGAGCAGAAAAGTTCAAAATAGATAGACATGATAAAATTGACAATATCAGAACACGTGAATTGACTAAAATATAAGAATTAAAGACAGAAAAAATAAATAAAGAAAATATTTTAATACATACAAAACAAAAAGCCATCAATGGCACTCAAAAGCTTCTAGAAAATAATTGATTGAAAGCATAATAAATCTGTGGTCCAAAAACGAACAAAGAATGGGTTGGGGAAAATCAACATGGAATGCAAATGAATAAGCGAGAGTCTCAAATGGTAAAGCAAGAAAGTTTCTCTTTCTTAAAAGCTCATGTCCCTAGTAAGAGGTCTGCCTAAATGAAGAAGTTCAACTCCCATAAGTAACCCTTTCAAAGTATCCAAGGCGTAATACATAATGAAATAATTTAAGCAATAATATGACCCCCATCAAGTGTTCTACTATGTGTTCTTGGAAGCATGCATGATTCTTCTCTTTTAACAGGTTATACGGGATTGAAATAGGTCACACCCGTATTACATCATGACCATCTTACTAAGATATTTTAACAAACTACATAGTGGTATTAAATTATTAACACAATAATATTTTGGCAATTATGCATATATTGCCCAGCAAGATTTGATCCTAGGTCTCTGCATTAGAAATCCACATTTTTAACCATTTGAGCTCATACCATTTGAAAAATGTTAAGGTTAACCAATGGGATTGGAACCTTGGTTTATAGCATAAAACTCGCTGTTCCCTGCTACTTGCCCCAAATCCCTTGGATTAAAAATGTTAATGTTCAACCATGGGATTGGACCTTGGCCTATGGTGTGAAACTCTTCAATTCCTACCTCTTGCTCCAAATCCTAGAACATGCATGATATTTGCACATAATCCAAATTAGTAAATATAGGATAGTCGGTAAATTATCAGACTGCAAACAACTAAAAATTCCCCTAGAACTTAGCTCAAAACCAAGCTCTTAAGTCATTTTGCTATGCAGAAGACAGATTTTGCTTGAGGAAAAAGCAAAACACAAGAAGTAGAAATGATAAACTAGTATCTTTCTGTCCAAATAAAGACCTAGAAATGGAAAAGACAATAACACTTGTATTTTGTAAAAAGGATTAAAGAATGTTCGATTAAGAAAGTGATTAATGAGAAATGCTGTAATGGAAAATGCAGATCAAAAAACAGAAACCACAAGTTATATAGAGCTTAACTTACTCCACTTAAATATTCTTCGTAATATACATTACATATACAAGATGTACCATTTTAAGATCTCAGAATAATATAAACACGTAGAACACACATACCTCATTGGCCTCATCAAGTGCACTTGTAGATTCATCCAACAATGCAAGTTCTGGTTGGGCAAGTAGCAATCTAGCAAATGCAAGCCGTTGCTGTTCACCAAGTGACAGTACACTTGACCAATCAACAATGGAGTTTAAACCATTGCAGCGTTTCATTAGATGACTAAGACGTACAAGCTCCAATACCCGTACAAGCTCATCCTCATTGGGAGTAGGTTTAAACTCATGACACGCATTCATTGAGGCCGATTTTTCCAATGAAAATGGCAAAGAATCTGTTTATAGAGATTCCCACATTTATAGCAAAAGAAAGACTATCATTGAACAATTGAAAAAGTTGAAAAAATACAATTACTTCCAACTTATAAGCAGCCTCTATCAATTATGAAAACTGTAAAATCAAGGAGAGAAAATAAACATTTCACAATACTGTATTGGGGATCATTTTCCTTCATACCAGTCATTGTAATGCAGAAAACGATGTATCAAATGTCAAGAAAACAAAGCTTCTAATTTCCAAAATCAAATGCAGAAACATATTTCATGGTTCTTTAGATCACAGCAAGCTGTGAACTTGGGTATCTCCTTTGGAAATAAACAAAAATAGGAGTGGATTCTCAATGGAACATTTCATTTTAACATCTAAAGACATGATATGGATAGCTAATACAGCTTTGTTCTGTAAACCATCATTTAAAACATATTATTGTCCAACAGTGTCTTCACCTGTAAAAGCAAAAAATGGATTTGATTTCTTATATTTGAAAACGACGGGTGGGGAGAAGAAAAAGAGAACTTCTGAAACCAGTTTGGGTAATTTGTAAACTTGACCATATAAAAATATGAATTGGATGCTTCTGGGTGACACCATTTTGAGTTATTTCTCCAATCATTTTAGGTTTTAAAAATCCTACAAAGCAGAAACTGAAACCAAAAGACAATTCAAGCATTTCACATACTGACGGTATCAACAGCTGCACAATAGCCACCTGAATACCAAGAGACATAGATGCTTTCAAAATCCAAAACTTAAAGAAAAAAAAGATTAAATATATTACTCAATTGTATTGAACATAAACATCAAGTGTAAAGTAGTGAGGGAGTGATTTGCGTATATTTGATGTAAACAAAGAAATAATAGAAAAAAGGACAGCAAATTGTTGTACAGATATGAGTGAAAGATTAATAAAAACTGTCCCTCAATGGGCACAAAAATGTGGTAGGCTACAAAGATGCCTCTCCATCCACATCCACTAATATAAAAATACTCCCAATCGGATGAGAGGCAGTAAATATGAGGTCTTGCTCTGATAAAAGAAGATCATCTTATAAGTTATAACCCCCGATATCACAATAAGTGCTTTGATATGGATAGTAGAAGAATTACTACCAATGACAGTGACAGCTACCATGCATAATACTGCATAACAGAGATTGCTAGATGGCTTGCCATTAGGGAGTTACATAGATAGCAAACTTACATTCAGATCAATTGTTCTTCCCAGTTTATCTCAGGATCAGCATCTAGCAACTGCAGAAGTATGTGATATAAAGAAACAAAACAAGATGCTATGCAATTTGAGGCAGTAAAGGAATTTTATCAACATAGTGTATACCTACAATCTTCTATTGAAATATATGTAATCTGATCTTGTTTAGGCCAAGGCCAAATGTGTGATGAGGTGCTTATGAGTGTCATTTATGTAGCCTATGGGCATGTGATTATGTAAGCCTACAAGCATTCCTCATTTATGTAAGCCTACGGGTATGTTCATGTAATCCTATGGACCCCTTTCATATTTCACCCTTTGCGGTATTGGTTAATCTATTTAAAGGGTAATTTATTATTATTTTTTTGTAAGGTTAACCTCAGGGTTAAGTTTATGTTGGCCTGAGGTTAACCTCTCATTGGAGATTTGGTATCACCATAAATACCCCTCAATGAGGATCCATTTGCATGATAAGTGTGAATAAAAATGTGATATATTGGGGAGCCCATAGGCACCCACCTCATAATTCTTGTCATATCCCTTTATGTCATTTACTATTGCTATATTTTAATTGCCTTTTCTTCTTCCCGGCTTATGATTGTGGTGAATGCATGTTTTGGAATGAATAAGAAAAATATTGCAAAATCGAACAAGGTATCAGAGTAAGATCCAGAACTGCAACAGTTGGGCCGTTTGCCTTGAAGTCAGGAGGAACGACATTTGACTCCTAGCGCCCTCTCTTTCGTCGTTTGGTCACCTTCTAGATGTCTTTGGTGTAGCCTTGTCCCTTCCACTCGCTAAGCAGGGAGTGGCCCGTTCGCAAGGATGGTTCTTGTTTGGGAAGCCGTCATTGGTTCGAATCACCAACAACATGTTTTTTTGTTGCAATGCCTCTCGACATGAATTGTTTAAGGGCATCTGCTTTCATCATCTCAATCACATCTACATCACTGGCACTGTGGTTGGGCCACTCCCTTGCAATGCCAAAGTCTGCAGTTTGATTCCTCTTGAAGTTATTTTTGGAGCCCTTTCTCACTATGCAGAGTGGCGTATGTGCCTTAGGGGGGAAGCTGCTCTTTCGAACTCAACTAACTATGTGGCACAGTGGTTGGTCGACTCATAGTTACAAAAATCGCCAAAAAATTCAGTTTCCTAATTTTTTCGAGTCTTCTAGAAATCTGAGTCAAATTGCCTCAGAATTGTTTTTTTTTTTTTTTAAAGTCGGTGATTTCCAATTTTTGCCAATTTTTAATTGTGATTCCCAAGCCGAAAAATCAGCCATAGCCGCATAGGTAGAGAAAACGGTATAAAGTTAGTTTTTTTTTTTCACTTTGCTTCATTTTTACCTGTTGCAAATTGGAGAAAGGGGTCTGCCTACCTGCTACCACACCAAGCAAAACACACTAGGGCATCCTAACAGCAGATTTTTTGCAGCTCGAAGGAATCTAGCAGCCACCAACAGCCACCCAAAGGATTCATCCGAGGTAAGAAAAACTTTTGCAAATTCTTTTTTTTTTTTAAACATTTGTCTTTTTTTTTCTCCTTTTAAGTAAATATTGCTTCTTGATAACTATGTATGCAAGCCCATTTTTCAGCTATCAATGTTTAAAGTTTAAACCTTAAACCCTAAACCCTAGTCTAGGGTTTAGGGTTTTTTTCTCCTTTTAAGTAAATATTGCTGCCTGATAACTATGTATGCAAGCCCATTTTTTCAGCTGTCAATGTTTAAAGTTTAAACCCTAAACCCTAAACCCTAGGGTTTAGGGTTTAGTTTTTTTTGGTCCTCCCTTTAAGCAAATATGGCTACCTAATAAGTGTTAACTATGTATGCGTTTTCTTTGGTATTTTTCCCCAATTTTTCCTAATTCCTGATTCTTTTTCCAGTCCAATTCCAAGCCGATCCAATTTTCTCTATTATGGGTCCACTTGCTTTTAGAAGGGAAGTCCCGAGTTTGATTTAAAGCCGGTCTAAGCATTTCTTTTTGTGCAAGCTTTTTCAGGTCAGGGCATGTTCAAGGCAGTCCAACTCTGGCTTTGGCTTCAACACGTGCGTGTGGCGCATTGGTTACTGCCCTTGCTTATTTGCAAGGGGTCTTGGGTTCGAGCCTCGTTGGCTTTGAACCCACTAAAAATCAGATTTTTTTTAATATATATGAGCTTGAATAGCCTGTCAATCATATAATGCAAAGTGTCAAACATTGATTTGTAGACACAACAACCAACCCAATGGCAGCATGTCGGACCAGCTAATTCGGTGAAATTTTTCTAAGGTTTGGCATTTAATTATTTTCCTGATTTGAGTGCTAATCTAACTAAATCTTTCGGAGGCCATAACTTTTGCATACAAAAGCATTTGGAGCCCATTTTTTTAGATTGCAAGAATTATCAAGCTCTACACAGTGGTGACATCAGTCTACGGACCTGTTATAGATCTATTTAGGGTTCCTATGCAAGATGGATTCCTTAGGGTATGTTACCCACCTCAATGGGTGGAATTATAACACTTGGTCAGTTCAAATGGTAAGATTACTCAAAAGCAAGAATCTCTGGTTCATTTTCAATAATGAGTCAGACGAAGGTCTCAATGATCATGAATTCAGTAAGAGAAAGAAGGAGGTTCTTGGACCATTCTTCATGTTAGTGGAACCAGATGTACTTTTTCACATTAGAGAGAAGACTAATCCTATTGATGTATGGACTACTTTGAAAGATCTCTATGGAAAATTAAGTGCTAGTGAAGTTAATAGAATAGAAATTGAGCTCTCCAATCTCAAAATTTCAGATTTTAGTAATGTCAAGGACTCTATATCTCACTTCAAAGCTCTAAAAGTTGATCTAGCTATGGTAGGAGGCAAGGTAAAGAGTGATGAAGAGTATGTCAAATCTATTACTTCCAATATTTCTCCTCCTTTTCATAAAGTTGGCTTGGTTCTTTATGTGATTGGCTTGACTATTAAAGAACCACAACCCATCTCTCTTGAAGGACTTTTCAACATTCTAATTCATTATGAAGTGGCAATGAAGAATTTTGGAGCTCTTTCTCATACATAAGCTCATCCAAAAGACTTCAAGTCAATGGAATCTAAGGCTCAGGTGCCTAAGGGAAAGTCTAAGGTTTCAAAGAAGTCAAATATTTGCGAGTATTGTAAAAGGGAAGGACACTCCATCAAGAATTGCATTACAAGGCTAAAGAATATTGAGACAAAATTCTTGAGGGTTGGACACAAGCTTTCTGATGATGAATATGAGGACGAAGGAGGAAAATTGGAGGCCCACTAAAGCATCCATTATGGGGGGTGAGGTGTTACCTCTAATACCTTCTCTCCTTGGCCCCCTCAACTTAGATTATGGGGGGAGTGTTGAAATATATGTAATCTGGTCTTGTTTAGGCCAAGGCCAAATGTGTGATGAGGTGCTTATGAGCGCCATTTATGTAGCCTATGGGCATGTGATTATGTAAGCCTACGGGCATTCCTCATTTATGTAAGCCTACGGGCCCCTTTCATATTTGATCCTTAGTGGGATTGGTTAATACCAAGGGTAATTTATTATTATTTTGTAAGGTTAATGTCAAGGTTAAGTTTATGTCGGCTTGAGGTTAACCTCTCATTGGGGATTTGGTAACATTATAAATACCCCTCAATAAGCATCAATTTGTATAATAAGTGTGAATAAAAATGTGATATATTGGGGTGCTCATGGGCACCCACCTCATACTTCTTGTTGTCTCCCTTCGTTTCCTTTTTGTCGTTTACTATTGCCATATTTTAATTGCCTTTTCTTCTTGTTGTTGAGAAATGTAGCTCGGACAGGAACTTCTTGCACGGGCTTCAGTATGAACGTGCTAGAAGTGGTTCGAGACATTTCTAATTCTATTTTGAAATTCACTTAAGTGATTTTCTATTTTTAAGTTCACTTAAGTGATTCTATTTTGTAATTCACTTAAGTGATTCTATTTTGAAATTCACTTAAGTGATTTTCTATTTTTAAGTTCACTTAAGTGATTCTATTTTGTAATTCACTTAAGTGATTCTATTTTGAAATTCACTTAAGTGATTTTCTATTTTTAACCATACATCTCAAGATGAGATGAGATCTAATCTTAGGGTTAGAGAGATTAGGGTTACCTTTTTCAAGGATAAAAGGAGAAGGTCAAGAGTGTTTTATACACAGAAAGAAGAGAAGGAGAACAGATTGCTGAAGGAAAAACTGCAAGCTTAGGAGGAGAAGAACAGTGAAATTGCTGGCCAGAAAGGCAGCAAGAGAGCAGGGTGTCCTGCTGTAGCTGTAGCCTCCTTTATTTTGTAATATTTCAGGTTCAGAAATATATTTGACTTCCGCTGTTCACGCTGTTTATTTTTCCAGCCATCTGTGTGATTGTTGCATGTTTGAATAAATTCATTTCAGATCTGATTTATTTTAAAATAACATAGGACAGCAGTTATCTAGGGTTAGGAAAATTTACATGGTATCAGAGCTAGGTTCTGTGATTGAGATCCTCAAGGGTTTACAACAGTAGATCACTGCTGGATATTAAAAAAAAACAGTTAGAGGGTTTCATATTTTTGCTTGAAGGACTAAGCTTATTTGCAGGACAGTTTTTTGAGTCATTCATATCAGATCTGAAAGTTTGTGCAGTAGATCTCAGAGATGGCAGCAGCTAGCCTCAGATTTGAGGATAGATTGGAAGGTGCCTCCAATTTCTTGCCCTGGAAAGTTAGGGTAATGTTCTTATTGGAAGAGAATGATCTCTGGGATATTGTCAAGGATGTTGTGACTCTGCCTACAGATCCGCAACAATTGGCAGCTCACAGAAAGAAGGAAGTGAAGGCCAAGCGGATGATCTTGGATGCAGTGAAGGATCACCTGATTCCTCACATATCCGAGAAGACTAAGGCAAAGGAGATGTTCGATGCCCTGGTTAGCCTCTACCAGAGCGAGAACATAAACAGGAAGATGATATTGCGGAACAAACTCAGATCTATGGAGATGACCAGATCTGACACCGTTACCAGTTACTCGATGAAGATCACGCAGATTCGTGATCAACTGGCAGCAGTTGGGGAGAAGGTTGAAGACACAAAGTTGGTGAACGTGGCACTTAATGGTTTCTCAGCTTCATGGGAACCATTTGTCAAAGGCATCTGTGCTCGTGAGCACCTTCCCACCTTTGAGAAACTGTGGGATGATTTCATCCAGGAGGAGACTCGGATGGAGTCAAAGGCCAACAAGAAAGGTGGTGACGATAACCTAGCTCTCTTTGGGCAAACCAAGAAGGGCAAAGGTAAAGGACCCAACAAGGGTAAGGTAAAGAGTGAGGAGTCAACCTCACAGTCAGGGAAGAAGGACTTGAGCAAGATCAAGTGCTTCATTTGTCATAAGCACGACCATTATGCATCACAGTGTCCAGACAAGAAGGGCAAAGGGAAGCAGCAGCAGATGCAGTAGCAGCCTCTGCAGAAACTCAGATGAGCGAGTTTGCTGCCAAATTCGAGAAGGATTTCTCGTTGGTCTCTTGCCTTTCTACCAACACGGTTCCAAGAGATGCTTGGTATGTGGATAGTGGGGCATCTCGGCACATGACATCAGCCCGACAATGTTTTACCAGTCTACAAGAGCAAGACTCAGGGGTTCAGGTTGAGCTTGGTGATGATACCAAATATCCAGTTGAAGGAATTGGTACCATTCCTTTTCGACTCCAATCAGGGAACTCTTTAGACTTTGATGATGTTTTGTTTGTTCCAGGTCTCAGGAAGAACTTGCTTTCAGTTTCGGTTATGGAGGATAAGGGTTATGCAGTGGAGTTCAAGAACCAACATGTCCTTATTAGACCAAAAGAATCTAGCCCGAAAACAACACAAGTGATAGGGGTTAGAGAAGGCAGTCTATACAGGTTGCAGGGTGAACTTGTTCGAGCCCTAGTTCATAGCAGTAACAACTTGTGTGAGTTGTGGCACAAGAGGATGGGGCACTTGCATCATAGAGCGTTGCCTATTCGAGGGAGATAGTCATAGGTCTTCCAGAGTTCAGCATTGAGCAACAGGGAGTATGCAGAGGGTGCACGCTTGGCAAGCATGCCAAGGTTGTTTTCCCAAACAACGAGCATAGGTCTAAGGAGATACTAGATCTAGTACATTCGGATGTTTGTGGACCGATGTCAGTAGCATCAATTTCAGGTAGCATGTACTATGTTTCCTTTATTGATGATTTCTCTCGCAAGACATGGATCTACTTCTTAAAGACCAAGGATGAAGTCTTTAGCAGGTTTCAGGAGTTCAAAGCTCTAGTTGAGAACCAGATAGAGAAGAAGATCAAGGTCTTGAGATCAGACAATGGGGGTGAATATACCTCCAAGGAGTTCGATGGTTTCTGCAAGCAGGCAGGAATCAAGAGGGAGTTGATTGTTCCATACAACCCACAACAGAATGGGGTTGCAGAGCGAAAGAATCGATCCATCATAGGGGCTGCTAGGGCCATGATTCATGACCAGGGCTTGCCGATGTTTCTTTGGGCAGAAGCATGCAACACAGATCTACATCCAGAACAGGTGTCCTCACAAGATCTTTGAGGACAAGACACCTGGAGGAGGCATTCACTCGTGTGAAACCGGAGGTGAGTCATTTCCGCATCTTTGGATGTCCAGTTTATATCCATGTTCCGGTAGAGAAGAGGACCAAGTTGGAGCCCTCCAGTAGGAAGGGTTTATTTGTAGGATACAGTGAGACTTCAAAAGCTTACAGGGTTTATATTCCAGAGAAGAGGAAGACAGTAGTGAGCAGGGATGTAAAGTTTGAGGAGGACGTTGCATCCAGGAAGTCCCATGAGCCTATTCCAGTGATAGAGAATGAGGAGCAAGAAGCTCCGAAGGTTGAGCCAGGGTCACCAAAGACACCAGTGGTTTCCAGTTCAGGACAACAACCTTCAGGTGAGGAGGTGGAGACATTAGCCCCTTCCAGTTCTATCAGGAGACCTCGATGGCTTACACAGACATTGAGGGATGCTCAGGAGTATGTTGAGGCTCCTAGCAGCATGATTAGGGAGAGCAGACCTCCAAGGAAGTTTTCAAACTACATGGCATTGATGAGTAACATCATAAATTCAGAGCCTTCCAGTTTTCAGGAGGCAACAGACCAGCAGGTTTGGCGGGATGCCATGGTGGAGGAGTACACCTCCATCATGAAGAATGATGTTTGGGACATAGTGCCAAGACCGGAGGGGAAGTCAGTTGTGAGTTCCAGGTGGCTCTACAAAATTAAGCATGTTGCAGATGGCAGCATCGAGAAGTTCAAGGCAAGGTTTGTGGCGAGAGGGTTCTCCGAGAAAGAGGGAGTGGACTATGAGGAGACTTTTGCTCCAGTCGCCAGATACACTTCCATTAGAGCAGTTATGTCTTTAGCTTCATCTATGGGATGGCGGATTCATCAAATGGATGTGAAGACAACTTTCCTTAATGGGATCATTGAGGAAGAAGTGTACATAGAGCAGCCTCAAGGCTTTGAGGTAAATGGGAAGGAGTCCCATGTTTGTAGGCTGAAGAAAGCCTTATATGGACTCAAACAGGCACCGAGAGCATGGTATTCCAGGATAGATGGATACTTGCAGAGTGTGGGCTTCGCCAAAAGTGATGCAGATCCTAATCTATATTACATATTTGTTGGGACTGATCTACTCATTTTGGTGCTATATGTAGATGACTTGTTTCTTACAGGTGCAGAGAAGCTCATTGCAGGGTGCAAAGCAGATATGGCAGCTGAGTTTGAGATGAAGGACATTGGCATGATGCATTACTTCTTGGGTTTGGAGGTTTGGCAGAGACCTAGGGAGATATTCCTTGGGCAGGGTAAGTATGCAGTTGAGATCTTGAAGAGGTTTCGGATGGAGGACTGCAAACCTATGGCCACACCCATGATCACTAATCTGAAGAAGGTGACAACTTCAGATTCAGAATTGGTGGACCCTACGTTGTACAAGCAGTTGATAGGATCCTTGATGTATTTGGTCAACACTAGACCAGATATATGTTTTGCAGTGAACACCTTGAGTCAGTTCATGGTGGAGCCAAGGCAGGAGCATTGGGTAGCAACAAAACATGTGCTCAGATACTTGAGGGGCACGGTGGAGTATGGTCTGAGATATCTTGGAGATGGTGAAGTGAGGTTGCAGGGGTATACAGACTCAGATTGGGCAGGCAATGTAGCAGACAGGAAGAGCACCTCAGGGTGTTGCTTTAGCTTGGGATCAGGCATGATATCCTGGTTCAGCAGGAAGCGAGACTTCGTGGCACTTAGCTCAACAGAGGCCGAATACATGGCAGCCAATATTGCTAGTTGTGAGACCATCTGGCTTCGCAAGTTCTTACGATATTGATTGATCAAGAGTTGGATCCCACGGTGATATACTGTGATAATCAGAGTTGTATCAAACTCTCCGAGAATCCAGTATTTCATGACAAGTCCAAACACATAGACATCAAATATCACTTCATACGAGACAAGATTCAGAAGGGAGCCGTAAAGCTCCAGTATATTCCCACAGATCAGCAGGTAGCTGATATTCTGACCAAGCCCTTAGTGAAAGGGAAGTTTGAAGCATTCAGAGACAAACTTGGATTGGTGCAGAATTCCTTCCTCGCTAAGAGGGAGTGTTGAGAAATGTAGCTCGGACAGGAACTTCTTGCACAGGCTTCAGTATGAACGTGCTAGAAGTGGTTCGAGACATTTCGAATTCTATTTTGAAATTCACTTAAGTGATTTTCTATTTTGAAATTCACTTAAGTGATTCTATTTTGTAATTCACTTAAGTGATTCTATTTTGAAATTCACTTAAATTCTATTTTATTATGTTCTAGTGATTTTCTATTTTTAACCTACATCTCAAGATGAGATGAGATCTAATCTTAGGGTTAGAGAGATTAGGGTTACCTTTTCAAGGATAAAAGGAGAAGGTCAAGAGTGTTTTACACAAAAGAAAGAAGGAGACTTTTGAAGGAAAATTGGAGGTTGCTTATTGAACTCCTTAGTGATTCCCTATTTTGCAATTCACTTAAGTGATTCTTCTATTTTGTAATTCACTTAAGTCATTTTAATTCACTTAAGTGATTCTATTTTGTAATTCACTTAAGTGATTTTCTATTTTTAACCATACATCTCAAGATGAGATGAGATCTAATCTTAGGGTTAGAGAGATTAGGGTTACCTTTTTCAAGGATAAAAGGAGAAGGTCAAGAGTGTTTTACACACAGAAAGAAGAGAAGAAGAGAACAGATTGCTGAAGGAAAAACTGCAAGCTTAGGAGGAGAAGAACAGTGAAATTGCTGGCCAGAAAGGCAGCAAGAGAGCAGGGTGTCCTGCTGTAGCTGTAGCCTCCTTTATTTTGTAATATTTCAGGTTCAGAAATATATTTAACTTCCGCTGTTCACGCTGTTTATTTTTCCAGCCATCTGTGTGACTGTTGCATGTTTAAATAAATTAATTTCAGATCTGATTTATTTTAAAATAACATAGCACAGCAGTTATCTAGGGTTAGGAAAATTTACAGTTCTCGGCTTATAATTGTCGTGAATGCATGTTTTGGAATGATTTTGGAAAATATTTCAAGAACGAACATCTTCACACCCTCCAAGTTCACATGGATACATAAATGCCTATTTTTTGACTTGGCCTATGACCTTTAGCTTCTTTGTCAGTCGTCTCATTTTTGGCATGACCACCTAAAGTTTTGATACTTCAAAATAAACTAATGACTCATCAACTACCACTTGAACATTACATATCACAATTTAACTAGTCCAGATGGCACTTCAGAAGTAGGGTCCATCGTATCTGAAATTGGATCAGAATTTTTAGTTTAAATTTTGGCTATTCAAGAATGGATTTCGGCAGTCAAGTTCTACATATCCTAAGTTTTCCAAAGCCTTTTGAACCTCCTGAGTCTGTGTTAGTTTTGATAAGAAATGACCTTCAAAATTAATCTATCAAAACCACCAACAAATAGTGCTTTGACTTCAATAGCTACTGAACACAAGTGCTTGAATTGCCACATCAATTTTTAGTAACAATTGAAGATGAACTATTTCGTCTCCTAGTGGCATCTCTTCATTTTTCATCATCCAAAGTTGTATGAAAACATCATGTTTGATGGTGAAAGGCAACCTGCCACATTAGCAAGGACACTAGGAAACAAAGAATATTCATCCTCAGCCCTTGGAAACGAGTACATAGGTAACATAGACTACAAATAATAACAAAGGCGCAAGGGATCTCAAGGGACACCATGCACCAAACCACCCAGACTGCCCCATCTCAGTCATCAAAGATAATGTGAATACTAGCATGGATATTATTATTCTAGTAGTTATAATATAACATCAAATTTCCTCAGCAGAAATGTAGGGGTTTTAGGCTTTAGTAATACTAGCTTTGAACTTCAAATAGGATTTTATAAGAAAGGTGCAACATTCTAAAGCAACTCTATTGAACCCAAAAGACTTTATTTTACTCTGTTTGTTTCTGTCTGAAGCACCAATACTGCCACACTGCATCTCAGCTGTATCAAAGGTAATGCAAACAGTAGCACTGATATCATTCCACTAGTTATAGTAATGCTCAAGTTTCCTTATCAGAAATGTAGGGTTCTTAAGGCTTTAGTAATACTAGTTCTGAACTCCAAATAGGATTTGATAAAGAAAACTGCAACATTCTAAAGCAACCCTCTTGAACCCAAACAAAATGCATTTTACTCGGTTGTTTTCTGACATTGTTGCTGTATTGTCCTATTTTACAGGTTTGCAATTCAACTTTAAAAAGAAAAAGAAAATGTCCAAAAAGACATATGGAAATTTTCAGTATATAGCTAATAACTGGTGTTACTAATATTGAGAGTCATTGCTCTTTCTGTATCACATTAATGAGGACAATCAGCAATTTGTGATATTGGCACTGTTGCTAGAAATGCTACTAAACAAAATGCGTAGACAGTAAGAGGTCAGACTTCAGCAGTATGAAATTGTATGCTTTTCAGCAGAATTTCACTCCCTAACATGATCTGTAAAGTAAATGTGCACATATACTTCCATTTGACAATCAAGAGTCAGAATACTGCTCGCAGCAAGGTGCTATAGCAGAGAGAAGTGCCCATCAACAAGAATACAAAAATAGAAATTTGTTGGAGAAACAACAGCCAATTAATTAAAGACGTCTTATAATGTTTCAAAATATTACAGCTCCTTTATATTAACACGTAGAACTTAGAAGCAAATAGATTGACAAACATAAGATCAATATTAGAGGGATGCTAAGGTTAAGTGCTAGGGTACCTGATAATATAATATTGTATTGAATAGTCAACATGAGCTATAACTAACCCAACTATAATGTATAGTTGACATAAGCCATGAATAACCAATTGTATTGTGTAATTAGTATGGGCTGTAAATAACCCAAGGTCTATTTCTAAGATTATATATTATGATAATGAGTGGGATAAGGATAGGGTTATGCCTTTCCCAAAATAGCATTGAACGATTATTTTTTTTTTTTTTTTTTTTTTAAGCGAAAAAACCCTTGCGGAGCCGCCTTGGTCTGAGAGACCACGAACAGGGGGTTCTACACTGTCAAAGTCACCCGGGGGTCGCACTCGACCCTGCCCGCACCAACATTATCAATTGGATTTTGGATACCCAATTCAGCTTTTTGGTAGGGTGGAGATTTGAACCTGGGACCTCCCTTGGAGGATTGCCCTCTCCTCTCCAACTCACCTACAACACCTGGGTGCATTGAAGGATTATTATATAAAGAATGGGCCTAGTAATTGTAGATCATCGAATCTAATCCAATCAATTATTGTAAGTCTTTGCTCGTGGAGCGGCTCTCATCTTGGGAGATTGTGGAGTGTTTCCTTCCTTAAGGAATAACATTGGTGCTGCCCTACCTAAAGGGTATTTACATATTTTGTCTTTTGTACAAAGTATATTATTTGTGTTGATTTTAATATTTCTACATATTGGTTATTGATTAATATTTATAAGAAGTAAAGATTTTTAACATCTGGTATTAGAGCAACGGTGCTGGCAAAGTGGAGAATTTTTGTAGGGTTGCAGAAATTATTTCAAGATTTGTTGAGTTTCCAAGAAAAAAAAAAAGAAAAGAAATTTGTCATATATTTCCAAGAGTTACATCTTTTCTTTTAGTTGTCATAATCAAACTATTATTGCATCATCATGTAGATTGTTTAGAGCATAGTTGAGAAAATCTGCAGAATCCCAATTTTTTGTCAATTTGTTAAAATGCTGATGCAATCTGCAAACTCTAGGCGATGCAAAGATTTTTTGCCGATTTTTTCAAAAAATCTGCAATTTTTTTTTTAGGCTGTGGCCAATTTAGGGTTTTTTATGCAAGCCCATTTTTCAGCTGTTAATGTTTGAACTTTGAAGTTTAAAGTTTAAACCCGAAACCCTCTTTTAAAGTAAATATTGTTGTCTGATAACTATGTATGTAAGCCCATTTTTCAGTAGTTAATGTTTGAAACTTTGAACTTTGAAGTTTAAACGCTAAACCCTAGGCTAGGCCCTAGGGTTTTGTTTTTTTTTCCCCCTCTTTTTTAATAAATATTGCTCCCTAGTAATTATGTATGCAAGCCCATTTTTCAGATGTTAATTCATTGTAATTTGCATGAAAAAAACATTTTTTCAATGAAAATTTTTGTTCTTCGGTTTTTTTTTGTTAGGAGGTGAAGTCACTATGCAGTGTTTTAGCCAGCAGAGACTGCTGCTAGACGTCTAGGCAGCAGACATCTAGGCTACTAGACGTCTAGGCAGCAATGCCAGACGTCTAGGCTACCAGACATCTAGGCTGCTAGACGTCTAGGCAGCAGTGCTAGACGTCTAGGCAGCAGACGTCTAGGCTGCTAGACGTCTAGGCAGCGTTGCTAGACGTCTGGGACAGACGTCTAAATGCGGAAGACGAACAGTTTCAGACGCCTTCCTTGGGAGTGGAAACGAACAGTTTTTGGAGGCTTCCTTTGGGAGAGGAAACGAACAGTTCGGGGTCTTCCTTTTCTGCTCTATAAAAGGGAATTGATCCCTTGCATATGATGTAAGGTTGTAACGTGAATGTAAAGTTTTGCTGAAAATAATAAAAAGGAGAAGTTGCCATTGCCCCGTGGTTTTCCTGCACATTGCAGGTTTCCACGTAAATCTCTGTGTTACTTGTGTTGCTGTTTTTGTTCTCTGTCATTGTGTTTCTACTTGCAGGTATAAAATCTGAAGTTTTTCCTAACATCTGGTATCAGAGCTCAAGGTTTTGTGCGAGTGGGAGCTGCAACAATGACAGGAGGTGTAACCAAGTTCGAGATTGAGAAATTTGATGGCAGGAACTTCGCTCTATGGAAGATGAAGGTGGAGGATTTGTTGGTTCAGAATGACCAAGCTCAAGCCTTGAAAGGGGTCGCGAGTAAACCGAGCAGCATGAAAGATGAGGAGTGGGCAACGCTTGACAGGAAGGCGGTTTCTACAATCCGTCTCTGCCTAGCGGACTCTGTCTTGTTCAATGTAGCTGAAGAGAAGACCGCGAAAGCCCTTTGGCAAAAGCTTGAAAAGTTGTATGAAACAAAATCAGCAACAAATAAGGTTTTTTGAAAAAGCAACTTTATAGCTTGAGGATGAAGGAAAGTTCATCCGTGGTAGATCATTTGAATGAGTTTAATACTCTTATCAGTAAACTGGTTTCAATTAATGTGAAGATGGAGGATGAGGATAGAGCTATCACCCTACTTTGTTCCCTCCCGGACACTTGGGATCATATGGTGATGACCATCAGTAATTCATCATCAGGAACTCTAAAATTTGATGATGTGGTAGCCGCTTTGTTGGCAGAAGAGTTGAGGCGAAAAACGTCTCTGGAACCCTCAACCAATGAAGCCCTATCTGTGAGAGGTCGATCTTTCGAGAGGAGTAAACAAGGTAGAAAACAGTCCAGATCTAAGTCTAAAGGACATAAGCAAAAGGGAAGTGTTGGCATTGTGGGAAGCCAGGACACTCAAAGAAGGATTGTTGGCAATTAAAGAATGGTGAAAAGCAAAATCAGCCATCAGTTGAGGCCAGTGCAGCAGATTCAGGAGAGACGGCAACATGTGAAGCCTTCTGTATCAGTAACAACAGATCTGTTTTATATACCTGGGTTTTGGACTCAGGTGCATCTTTCCACATGTCTCCCCACAGAGACTGGTTTGACAAATATCAGCCATACTGTGGTGGAAAGGTCTATTTGGGTGATGATCACCCTTTAGAAATTGTGGGAAGAGGGGATATAAGGATCAGGTTGGACGATGGTAGAGAAAGGATGTTATGTGATGTACGACATGTGCCCGATTTGCGGAAGAATTTGCTCTCAATCAAGATGATGGATAAGCTAGGGTATTCTGTCACTTTCGGTAACAACTACTGCAAAATTACCAGAGGAGCTCTTGTAGTAGCTAAGGGAGAATCTTATGGGACCCTATATCGTTTATGCGGTGATACGGTGACAAACCATGCAGCAGCAACAACTTCTTTCAGGATGCAGTAATGCTATGGCATCAACGCCTAGGCCATATGAGTGAAAAAGGTCTGAAAATTCTGCATGACAGAGGTATGCTTTCTGGGATTAAGTCTTGCAATTTAGACTTATGTGAGCACTGTATTTTTGGTAAACAAAAGAGGGTTCGGTTTACTGCAAGTCTTGGTAAGAGTTCTGATTTTCTGCAACTTATACATTCGGATATATTTGGACCAGTCCCCACTCAGTCCTTAAATGGCGCCATCTATTTTCTGACTTTTATAGATGATTATTCTAGGAGAGTGTGGGTTTATTTTCTGAAGAAGAAGTCGGAAGCTTTGCAGAAATTTAAAGAGTTCAAAGCACGGGTAGAGAAGAGTTTGGGCAAGTCGATTTTATGTCTCGGGTCAGATAATGGGGGTGAATATTGCTCCAAGGAATTTGATAAATTTTGTATGCAGGAAGGTATTAAGCACCAGAAGACTGTACCATATACTCCACAACAAAATGGTGTGGTTGAGCGGATGAATCGCACAATCATGGAACGTGCAAGAAGCATGCTCAGCGCAGCCATGTTGGAGAAAAAGTTCTGGGCAGAGGCTGTTAATACAGTTGTTTATCTTATTAATAGGTCACCTACAGCTGCGTTGGATGGACAGATTCCGGAGGAGGTTTGGTGTTGTAAGCCAGTTGATTACTCTCATTTGCGTACCTTTGGCTGTGATGCGTTTGCCCATGTACCCAAAGAAAAAAGGTCCAAGCTTGACCCAAAGTCAAGCAAATGTGTTTTTCTCGGCTATGGAGATATAGTGAAGGGGTATAGACTGTGGGATCCTACTGCCCACAAGGTAATTATTAGCCGGGATGTTATTGTTGATGAAAAATCCATGCAAAGGAAGGAGGTACAGCAAACTCCTAATGTTGTACCAGTTGAAGTAGAAATGAATGAAGATGAATATGAAAATCAGCATGCTGAAGTTTTTGATCAGCATGCAGAACAACAAGTAGAACAGCAAGTAGAGCAGCCACAACGGTCACAAGACCAAGAGCCACAATCAACAGATCATTGGGTTAGAAGATCTACACGTCCACAAAAGTGTCCGGAAAGGTATTCTCATGTTTATCAGTCCTCTTTTGCTTTGTTAACTGATGATGGTGAACCTAGTTCATTTCAGGAAGCTAGAGAGTCTGAGAATGCAGAAAAGTGGAGGAAATCCATGGAGGAGGAAATCGAGGCACTTCGCAAGAATAAAACGTGGGAACTTGTGGATCTCCCACCTGGAAGAAAGATTGTTGGAAACAAGTGGGTGTACAAAGTGAAGAAGAACAGCGATGGGTTGTTGGAACGCTATAAAGCTCGCTTGGTGGCAAAAGGCTATGTGCAAAAGTCAGGTATTGACTTTAATGAAATTTTCTCTCCAGTTGTGAAGATGACTACTATTAGAGTTCTACTTGCACTTGTAGCTGCACAGGATTTAGAACTGGAGCAGCTTGATGTAAAGACTGCTTTCTTGCATGGTGATCTCGAGGAAGAGATTTATATGGATCAGCCTGAGGGCTATGAAGAAAGAGGCAAAGAGCATTTGGTTTGCAGACTGAAGAAATCATTGTACGGGTTGAAACAGGCGCCAAGGATGTGGTACAGGAAATTTGACACCTTCATGAAGAGCCAAGGTTTCAGCAGGAGTGAAGCTGACCATTGTGGATACTATAAGAGGTTTGATGATGGCAGTTTTATTATTTTGCTGTTGTATGTTGATGATATGCTGGTTGCAGGCCCCAACATGAAGAAAATCATTGAACTTAAGGCTCAGTTGGCTAGGACATTTGAAATGAAGGATTTAGGAGCAGCAAACCAAATTTTAGGGATGAAGATACACAGGGACAGAAAAGGAAGAAAGATCTGGTTAAGTCAAAAGTCATATGTGGAAAAGATTCTGCAGCGCTTCAATATGCAGAATGCAAAACCAGTTAGTACCCCACTTCTTTCACACTTAAAATTGTCTTCCAACCAGTGTCCTAGAACAGAAGCAGAGAAGACAAGCATGTCTCGTGTACCGTATTCATCAGCAGTAGGAAGCCTCATGTATGCCATGGTGAGCACCAGACCGGATATTGCCCAAGCAGTGGGAGTAGTCAGCCGGTACATGGCAAATCCTGGTAAGGAGCATTGGAATGCGGTGAAGTGGATATTTAGATATTTAAGAGCCACTTCAGATGTTGCCATTTACTTTGGATCGGCAGATTTGCAAGTTAAAGGTTTTGTGGATTCTGATTATGGTGGAGATAGAGATGGGAGAAAGTCCACTACAGGATATACCTTCACTCTTGCTGGTGGAGCGGTGAGTTGGGCTTCTAAGTTGCAGTCTGTTGTGGCTTTATCAACCATTGAAGCAGAATATATTGCAGCGACTCATGCCAGCAAAGAGGCAATTTGGCTAGAGCGATTGTTGGGTGACTTCAAGGTAATGCAGGAGAAAATTACGTTGCATTGTGATAGCCAAAGTGCTATTCAGCTAGTGAAGAATCCAACATTCCATGATCGCACGAAACACATTGATGTCAAGTACCACTTTATAAGAAATGTGGTGGAAGAAGGTAGGATCTTGTTGCAGAAAATCGACACTGAAGTGAATCCTGCAGATATGCTTACAAAGCCGGTCAAGGTAGAGAAGTTTGAGTGGTGCAGAACTTCTCTGGGCTTGCTGAAAAAGTAACAAGGGCAGCATTGGGCAATTGGCACTGGATGAAAATCTTTGGCAGAAGAATTCCTGAATACTGACTTCAAGTGGGAGAATGTTAGGAGGTGAAGTCACTATGCAATGTTTTAGCCAGCAGAGACTGCTGCTAGACGTCTAGGCAGCAGACGTCTAGGCTGCTAGACGTCTAGGGGACGTCTAGGCAGCACTGCTAGACGTCTAGGCAGCAGAGTCTAGGCAGCAAGGCAGCGGCGCGGCGTCTAGGCGCGCGGACGTCTAGGCAGCAGACGTCTGGGACAGACGTCTAAATGCGGAAGACGAACAGTTTCAGACGCCTTCCTTGGGAGTGGAAACGAACAGTTTTGGAGGCTTCCTTTGGGAGAGGAAACGAACAGTTTGGGGTCTTCCCTTTCTGCTCTATAAAAGGGACTTGATCCCTTGCATATGATGTAATGTTGTAACGTGAATGTAAAGTTTTGCTGAAAATAATAAAAAGGAGAAGTTGCCATTGCCCCGTGGTTTTCCTGCACATTGCAGGTTTCCACGTAAATCTCTGTGTTACTTGTGTTGCTGTTTTTGTTCTCTGTCATTGTGTTTCTACTTGCAGGTATAAAATCTGAAGTTTTTCCTAACAATTTTTAGCCGATTCTTTCCCCGATTGTTTTTCGATTCCTGATTTTTGCCGATTTTTAAAAATGCCAATTCTTTGCCGATTCCGATTTTTTCAACCATGGTTTAGAGTACTACAAAAACGGTCGGTATTATGTTAAATTTTGAGTAATATCGAAGGAGTTATGGCTGTTTAAAGTTAGGCTATTGACACTATTTTTTGGCTGCATCGAGATTCATCAAAAAGAAAAATAAATTTCAACTCTCTCAATCTAGGTAAGCAAATCGATTACCATTTGTTTTGATTTTATGAAAATGTGCAGATCTGAGAAATCCCAGTTTATTAAACCCTGGCTGCTTTGGGAAATATTATTTGGGATGAGCTCATATAGTTGCCAATATTCATTGGAAGGGATGATATTGATGCTAGAGAATGGTGAAAAAATTTTATATCTTTAAATATTACTAATTTTGCATGACAACATAAGCTTATTGATTCTTTATGAGAGGAAGCTTTATCTTAGCATATGAATTTTGTTTGTGCCCATAATTTTACATTCACTTGGGAAGAAATAACACATGCATTCTTAAGTCACTGGGACCTATATAAAAAGATAGCTAGTTTGATGGATACCATCAAAGGCTACGCAGAAGAAATAAACAAGTTTCAGAAAGAACAAAAGGAATTAAAACGAGAGTTCAAAAATTTCAAGGAAGTGGTAGAAGGAAAAGAGGATGATAGTGTGCAGGTTGAAAGAACCACACGATTGGAGTCATCCAAGCCAAAGAATGGTAAGAGGGATTTGTTCAATGTTAAAAATTCTATTTTGCAGGTTCATGGATGCATTCAAAAGGAAAGGGTTATTATTTCTATTAAACCTAGCAACAGGTATAATGTCATTAATATGGCCTTGGCTAAGAGGTTGCAGGTTCAAGCAACAAAAATTAAGGACATGCAGCTTGAGGGTAAGAATATTTAGATCTTTGGAGATTTGAAGATTACTATGGACAAATATGTTTTACACTCGGATTTTTATACTATTAAGATGGACGATGTGGATATTATTCTTAGTTATCCTTGGTTGGATTCCTTGGGAGCTATAAACATTGATGTGCAAAATAAATTCATGAAGTTATTGTATAGGAAAAAAAAGATAACGCTGCAGGATATTTATCAGCTTAAGAAGCAAGGATCCAAAGAGAAGCAAGAAGTAGTTACAATAGGGGAATAGGTTAAAGAACTAGTAGAGGAATCAAAGTCTACAACAAAGGTAGTAGTAGATTCCAAGGAAGAAGAAGCAGCAAAGTCCAAGGAAGCTTTGTTAGAAGAGCACAAGGATGTACCAAACAAAGGGCACATAAGAGGAGCATGAGGGAGAATTTAAAACAGACGAATAAAATGTTGAAGAGTCAAAGAAAGCAGAACATTGGGTTTAAGGTTGCAACATATTGCCATCCACACCACCATATGAGGCAACACTCATGGAGAAAGGGCATAGAGCAATAGACGAACTGTGATGAATGTACCTAGAGGCTGGAACCATAGGAGCAAAAACTATGGCTATGCAACTAGTGGCAATTGGAAGTGGATGAGAAAGAGTGATATGAATGACCGACATAAAGATCAAATTAGTGTAACCAATACATTGAACCAAAATATTACTAATAGATATCAAAGTGGTACATCAAAAGCATAGCATCATAGAAGACCACCACCAATCAAGATTTCACTTGGGTGGTTGGGTGATCAAGAATGGTACCAATTATTTGCCATGATTCAAGGATCATATTATTTGGTTTCATCTCATGTTTTAAGGATAAAACATTCTTAAGGGGGATGGAATGCTAGGGTACCTAAAGGGTAGGTACCTAATAATATAATATTGTATTGTATAGTTGGCATGAGCTATAAATAACCCAACCATTGTATATAGTTGGCATGAGCCATAAACAACCAATTGTATTACATAAATAGCATGGGCTACAAATAACACAAGGTCTACTTCTAGTATAATACATTATAATAATGACTGGGATAAGGATAGTGTTATGCCGTTTCCAAAATAGAATTGGAGGATGATTATATAAAGAATGGACCAGGTAATTGTAAATCATCAAATCTAATCCAATCAATTATTGTAATAGTCTTTGCTTGTGAAGCAACTCTCATCTTGGGAGATATTATGAAGTGGTTCCTTCCTTAAGGAATTACATTGGTGTTGCCCTACCTGAAGGGTATTTACATATTTTGTCTTTTGTGTGGAGTATATTATTTGTGGCTGATATTGATATATTTGCATATTGGTTATTGATTGATATTTATGAGAAGTAAAGGTTCTTAATATTAAGTTTCTATTAGTTTGTTATTACTTGCAATTAAATTCAATTCCAAATTTAATAAACATAACTCTTACTCATTCTATCTTTAATTAATTAATTAATTGTATAATGTAAATGTTGTCACATTTTGGTATGGGGTAAAATTTTGAAAAATACTGCAATTTTTCTGTTTCTAGGTCTGCTTCTTCCCTTTCCTCTGGTCAATCTCTCCAGGCAGTTCGTAAGGTCGCAGCCCAACCAGGTTTCAGGCCCATCTAGTTTCCGGGTGATATCCCAGTTCCGGCAGAAAATTCATGAAAAATTTGTCTAAGGCATGAGCAGCTCACGGGTCGCTCCACTTTGGGCGACTCCCGGGAGTCGCTCCTCTCCATCTGCGACCCTTCAGCTTTGTCAGGATTCGGGCTAGTTTTAGCCCAAAAAAGTTTAAAAATTTGTTAAGTCCTTTTCCCAGAGTTCGCTCCCCAGTACAATGACTCCCGGGAATCGCTCCAACTGCCCGCGGGCAGCGTCCAAAATTTTGTCTAAGTCCAAGTTTTCCCAGGATTCGCTCCTAGGGGCAACGACTCCCGACAGTCGCTCCGTTTTCCAACAACTGGTGAGCATGGTTAAGGGCTGCCCAACATTCGCTCAGCAAACGTGCTTGAAATTTTCTAAGGCATTGAGCCCAAAGTTCGCTCCACTATGAGCGACTCCCGGGAGTCGCAGCTGCTTCCCTGCAATCACCGAAATCACTCTGCCTGCCCGCAAATCGCCAACCGAGTGGAGAAGTCAAAACAGCCAAGGCAAGACAGCTCCTCCCAGAATCGCTCCTCCGTTGAGGGACTTCTCGACCACTTGAAGATTGCGAAGTTTGAGACTACCCAAGGTTCGCTCCTCCACCCACACCAGATTGAAGCTGAAGGCGGGAAATTTCTTGAAATTTGTGCCTCTTGGTTAAGCTGCAGGTTGACTTAAAAGCAGAGTAGGTAAACATTAATGTCATATGCTGCGAAGACATTCCCTCCCAACCACCAGTACAGTACGAAGCCCCTCCATGCATGGGTAATCAAGGTCACAGGTACGCTGACATCTGACAGAGGTCACATCTCAGCTGCCTTCACGTGTTTGAACTCTGGACATCAATGTAATTGGGAGGGAAAACCCTGCTATATAAGGCAGTCTGATATTCAATGTAAAGGGGGGGGAACATATTGCTAGAGAGCTGTTGTACTCAAACTCTTTGCATCAATATTAAAGCATCCTTGGCTCTAATTCTTGTGTCTTTCTTTTATGCTGCCTTCTGCAAGTATTTCTGCTTATATTCATTTATTTTTCTGATTGTTGTAATTCTGCATTTTGGATTAGAGCATTGGACATTGAGTGAATCTGGAATTCTTGTTGAAGGATACATAGGGAAGAATTGCAGTGTTAGTTTCTGTTACATGCTTTATGTTGATTGCTGCCGGTTTGGCTATTAGTTAGTGATTGTGCTGCTTGTTCTTTCCCCGCTGTTATTACTTACCATTTACATCTCTTTCTGTACTGTTTTTAATCTCTTTCCTGCACTCTTATCTGAAACCCCCAAGTAGATTAGAAAAGGAGTCGGCCTTCTCCGGAGATTGGCACGGAGGGCATTTCTTCCTTCCGGCCTTTCAACCTGTTGGGCGGGTCTAGGGCGCAAAAGACCAAATCCTTTCCTAGTGGCAGATTCGTAACCAACAGTAAATTCTATCATCGTATACGCTTCAGAAAGAAAAACGGAGAGCTCTTCTGACTGATGCGTAATTTAATCCCTCATTCATTTTTCACTCCAGTAAAAATAACTGAAGTGGAATAATTCCCTAAAGCTTTATCAATTTCATTACTATAACTATAAATAAAAAAATTAAGTCTACAAGATAGCAAATACCTTTACTTTTACTTGATTCTGAAACGCTAATAAGATCTTCAATCCATGTGGGGTAAAGCAGCTGTTGACGCAGTGTTCCCAAAACCATGTAAGGCCTTTGAGGAAGGAACAATATTGATTCAAACCTTCCTGCAGTTGCTCCTGAATGTTCCTGCTCCCTCTCATCTGTCCAGAACGTTCTCTTATTCACTAGCTGATCATTATCAATCACTCCACCTGGAATAGATTTGTTGAACTCTTGTTTGTTGTGTTTTGTGTGGAACTTAATGGTGCCTTTTCCAGATAACCATAGACCAGCAATGGCTCTCAATAGAGATGTTTTACCACATCCACTTGGACCCATTATCTGTATAGATGTCAACCATTAACCTTTGTCAGTATGCTGCATGCATGAGTATATATTAGTTAATGCTTGAAAGTAGACAATGAGAATCTAAGGAACTTACTAGTAGATGATCTGCTTTGCTAACAACCAATGATAAATCTTCAATAAGGGTCATACTGTACTGTGGTGTTTGTAGTGTTAAATGCTCAATTTCCAAAAGTTTTTGGCAAACTTCAAAAGTAGCTGCTCCATTTGATTCTGAACCAGTTGTATCAGTGTACCCCATGCCAGACTTCAAAATGGTTATTTGTGGTTTGGAGTCATCTATCATCTGAGCATTGCTTTGATCCAGAATATCACTGAACTCACCTGTCATGGACTTAAGACAAGTAAGGAACAAATCTCACCCTAAGAAAGATCATCAAAACAGTAGTAAAGAGCATTTATTTCTCTCCAAATTCAAGTAAGATTACTGGGCTAATACTAGTTAATCTATCCAACAATGTGGGGACCCTGCCCACTGTGGATATGCATCCACAGCAGCCCTGTAATATCTACCATCAAATAAGTTTGCTTTACTGTTTACTCTATAATACTAACCATTTGATGTGTTTCACTTAACTGTTTATCAATTTCATAAGTAAATGCAAAGAAATTTTCCTAGGGTTTGTATTGCTTTGTCTATTTTCTATAGCCAAGTGGTGGTTATATGAAATTTTACATGTTTTTCATTAATCCTTAGTTTCATACAAAGCATTGACCTCTACCGTGCCAGTTAGTTCATAATTTATGGTGACATCCATTTACTACCTTGAGCTTAGAAGGATTTGCAAGACTCAATCTACCATGAGCTTGGCTAAAGGGTCAAAAATCCAGAAGGGTTCAAAATTTGAACAATCTCTATAAGGTGGAGTGAAACTTCCTTTGTGATGCAGAAGGAGATCTCATATGCCAATTAAGCATGCCGGCCAGGCTGGGACCTAAAAATCCACCTTTATGTTTACTCTTGACATAAGTGAAGTTGCAATAGCAAATTGTTATGGAACATAACCAGGCAAAAGCATTTGTTCTATAGGTATTTCAGAAGTTGATTCCACTGTCTCTGATGTTATTGATCCAGTGGTATATAGTAATGCCTGAGGTTGTGAGCTTCTAGCAATCTAGTCAGATATTTTGTCAATATAATCCAACCAAAGATTATGTTATGCTCTTCCGTCAAAAACAAATAGAGATGGAAAAGCCCATTCCATTGACAATCTTATCAAAGTTCCTCTTCTCAATTATGCTTGAGAATACCATAACTAGTAACCTAACTTTATCATATGATCATTGATATGCCACTGCAAATCTCTGGTGTTAAACATCTGAGCTCATGATTGTTTGTGCAAAACATTTATCTTTTCATGGATCCATTTAGGTGAAAAATATATGATTTATCCATGCATTTGATTCCCTGAAGCTCTTTAGTTTTTTTCCATGCATCTTTATCGTTTTCCTTGTCATAAGCCATAATAACCTTTCTACTTTGTAAATATCATAAAGGAAATGTGTATTCAAGTTGGTATCTAGCAAGATCTCTGACAAGATCAATTGCGACACCATTTATTAGCATCCCAGACTCCCAAATGTTTGAAATGTAATAGACCAAAGATAACCCACCTCCCTAAACATGGAAGATTCCCAAGGCCTGATGAAACTTGCATTGAGGTCATATGTAAAGGAAAAGATACCCATAATGACAAACAGCTCCATTTGTGTAAAACCCAATTTTACATCAAGAAATTATCAATGTGTATATCATAGAAAGAACTTTCAATTGCTTAAATATTGATATAGACTAGTAAAATTGGATTAAACTGGTATGATGACAAACAAAACCCAGTAAAACAAGTGAGAAAATTTTTAAAATTGCAACATAATTATTAACTTTCTTGTGCTCAACATGGGCAACATGGAACAGCCCTATTGGGTGATGCTCTTCATGATAAGATAGTTTTGAAGAAGTCAAAACCTCCATCAAGATCATTATGATGTCTACATAATGCTTTAAAGAAAATGTAAATATCTCAATTTTTTGAACACAATCGTACCACAAGTAGCCTGCTTTTGGCATTGGTCCCATTTTGTCTGCTCATGTTTTTGCTCTTTATTATGTTCCATCTCAGTCCTGCATTCTTGTCTGTTCTCCAACTGTGTCTTATGGTTTCTTCCCTCCTAGAACTACCTGGAGGATCATTCTAGGAAAGCAGCTGCACTTGACAACTTCTACAATCATAATTCCTCAAACCTAGGATAAAACTACTAGCTCATCCTAATGCTGTCTTAGCTAATCCTAGATCTAGAGTAACCCTAACAAGCAATTTTCCTTACAATCTCCTCCAAGGTCCATGAGCCATTATGATGAACCCTCAAATATTACTAACTTCTATGAAACTAGCATTGATATAGTCAATACTAAATATGTTATTCTATTGTCATGCCATTCTCTCTCTCTCTTTCATCTGTATTCAGCAATAGAAGGGGGCTCTCCAGCTTCTTGTATAATGGCTTTATTATATGAAAACAATTTTTGAATCTTCAGAATCCATATCATCAGGCATTCAAACATGAGAGAGTTGACTCTGACATGCAAATATTTTTCCCACCATGCTATAAAGGAAAGGAGAAACATAGGATACAGGAAAATACCTAAGCGATCAATGACAGCTGAGAAAGCAGTAATAGCTTGAAACTGGTAGACAATCAATGAAAAGTCACCCAATACATGATTAAAAGCAGAGTAGGACTGATTTATCACTCCAAATTCAATTTTTCCAGAGAAATACATAGGAGCCACAACAGCTGCTGGTAAAATTTGAATAAGATAGCGGTATCCACTGGTGAAGAACTCCAAGTTCCTTGATGAAATCAATAATTGCTGCAACCACAAAAAAATAGCCAATGTTGTAGTTATGAAAGTGAATATATATACGATATGTTCCACCAATATTCTACACTGGAACTATTTTTTTTTGAGCAACAATGCTGAAGCTTTATATTGGAAAAGGAACAAATAAAATGTAATGAACAACAGAAACAGAAGGCAAAAATGACAGAGGCCCTGGAAAGAGGACCTCTGCAGTCAATATTTACTCATACAAATGATGGAATCCATACGCAGATAAGGAAGAAAAGGCCCAAATATTACCTAGGGCAATGGCCTCTCCTAAGCACATCAAGCTTGCCATTAGTATATCCTTTCCTTAAGAAGAAATGATACAATGACTTGAATATTGTTTTAAAAAGAAGAAAAAGAACTAAATGGTATGACTTATCCATTTTAAAACAGGTACATAGCAGGGTACCACAGTCCTATGGAATCTTAATTCTAAAAGGGGTCATTAAGAGGATTTAAGTATAAAAATGTTTGGATTAGTACAAGCAAGGCATGTTTCCATGGAATCCATACAAATGATGGAATCCATAAGCAGATAAGGAAGAAAAGGCCCAATCATACAAATGATGGAATCCATAAGCAGATAAGGAAGAAAAGGCCCAAATATTACCTAGGGCAATGGCCTCTCCTAAGCACATCAAGCTTGCCATTAGTATATCCTTTCCTTAAGAAGAAATGATACAATGACTTGAATATTGTTTTAAAAAGAAGAAAAAGAACTAAATGGTATGACTTATCCATTTTAAAACAGGTACATAGCAGGGTACCACAGTCCTATGGAATCTTAATTCTAAAAGGGGTCATTAAGAGGATTTAAGTATAAAAATGTTTGGATTAGTACAAGCAAGGCATGTTTCCATGGGCTCATAATGGATGATAGAAGAGTGTTGATTAATATCATAGAATTATGAAAGCAATCTTTGACGAAACATGCCTCTCAGGATGCAGTTTAATGGTTGAGATTGGATGTCAGCAAGCAAACAGCCCAAGATCAAATCAAGTGGACTTAAGCTCCATGTGTGTCTAGGTCCAGGAATCTGACCCAAAACCTAGTCCCTGGATATACACAATAAATGTTTGCCATATAAGCTGCAAAAAATAACTTCAAGCAGAAAATGTCAAATGTGAATTAAAAATTGTTGGTCCGCATAAGATCACATAGCTTATGAAATAATGTAATGTGGGACATCAAAAGGCTCTTGCTGACCAAAATAAAACTAAGAGACTATTCAGAAACAGAGCCATCTCATGGTAGCCACAACAAATTTTACAAGATCAGTTGCTTAGCCTTAGTCCATATGGAATCAAAGATAGACCTCATCGTTATACTAGTTCTTCAGAAAACAATATGCTTAAAACTGAAAATGTCTATAATGATAAAATAGAATTTTTGAAAGTTGGAATAAGAATTCAAAAGGAAAAAGCTCACTTCAATTTCAGAATGATGCAAAAGGTTGATTTGTAGCATTATGACAATACAAAAAAAAACAATCTTGGCTAAATGTGTCAAATACACTAACAAAATCATAATGTTTTCACGTACAGTTAAATTTTCGAACGCTTCTTTGAAACGCTGAAGAAGCAACTGCAATTCATTCCCTTCACCTCCATAAAAGGCAATAGATTCAGCATTTTCTCGGATGCGTACAAGTCCATAACGAAAATCTGCCTCCCTTTGTTCTTGCATAAAGTTCAATGTAACTAATCCCTGTAGCAATTAAACAATTAGATAAATAAGCATCTCAAGTCTAGAAAGACTGAAAAACTCATCCATATATCTTCTCAAGAATGCTGGAATGCTGTGAATGTCATCCAGATATCTTCACAAGTTATGAAGATCAAGAAAAGTAACTTAAACCACTTAAACCACTATCACAAGTTTACCTTCCCTAGAAGGACGCTGATTGCTGTTCCTCCAAGGGAATAAACGATAAGCACCACAAACAATGGTGGATATATTCCAAAAAGAATATTGCTGAAAGATATCAAGTCTACTGCTGCAGTAAATAGCGTCAAAGCAAACGAAAGAGCAGTTCCAGTAAAAGAACTGACATCATCCACAATCCGTTGATCAGGATTGTCTATAATTGATTGTGACTGTATCGTGTAGAAAGTTCGGTTTTCAAAATAACGGTCCAAATAATAGTTTGTCATCCAAGCCCGCCATCTCAAAGCAAGTGTCTCTCTTCCATAATCTCTCAGGACAAAGACCTACATCAAAATTTTAATATTGCTTAGTTTAAAATTTGAATTCCTCTAAAGAGGTCAAAATATGTCAGAGTGGGTGCTCAATAATTGAAACAAAATGTGAAAATGGTAGTATACTATGTCATAAATTTCAGTAGCTGGATATCCCTAGCAACTAAATTACTATAAAGATTGAGAAAGGCAGTAGAAATTACCTTTGGGGCAAAGCAAAGGAGAATTAAAAAAATTGCCCCTGGTCTCTTGGGAGATATGCACTCTGCATAAAGAGAAAGGTGGTCTTTCAAGTTAAAGTGAGGACATGGGTTCGGTGATTGTCTATAGGTGGCACCTTCATGAGTCATACATCATCTATATTGTATGACATTTGCTAGGTCAGACAATAAAAAGGAGAGATGTCCTTGAAAATTATGGTGACATAAAATATTGACCACTTTACAACTTACAATGAGTGCCAAAGAGAGGGTTGAAGTGAGAAAGAAACCCTCATATAATTATTAAAAAGAGATTGTATGTTGATTCCTGATTACCTGTGTAAAGATGCTAAATTTTAGCCTTGAGAAAAACATGGTTGTTACGTCATAATTTATATGAAAACTGTTAGTTGGAGGAAGTGAATGTATTGGCAAAATTGGTATTATCCAGTTTGGTGAAGAAAAGTAGAACCAATAATTTGCCTTTTTTGTTGGTCGCAAATGTGCTAAGGCTCAATGGAACAAATGGTGAACAATACACCTCTCTTCTCATTTACAATGAAAAATGCTCTCTTAAACAACAGCTACAATTTCAATTTAGATCTCTAAATGACATTCTATTAAGAGGTGTCATAGAAAACTTTATAAGGGATAAGCAAAAATTTAAGTGTTCCTTTTGTTTGCACAGCAGCAAAGGGATGACTGCAGAGCTCCTTGCTAATTAGCTTTCAAGAGAAAATATGAGAAGGAAATGGTGGTTGTGGAGGCATCTTTGTCATAAGGGGAAGCTAAACATGTCGACAAAGAAGATAAGCTAAAAACAGAAATCAGATTGAGGGTGGAGCTGAAAGAAAGAGGAGGACCAGGAGAAGAGAGACTCATTGGCATTAGTAACACCACCAATACCTCATATGCATCCTAGACTGGGTGTTCCACTTCATACTTCTCCTCATGTTGATGCTTTTCATGATTAAGCATCTCCTAGCTACTAGCATTACTTATCTAATAGCTAGCACTTTAAAATCCCTTCTAATTTTTTTCTACATGGTGACTATGTGTCTTCACAACATGTAAATCTGTCTGATGATGACTGTTATGACCCTGAAATAGTCAACTTACTAGATATCCAATTCTCCAAAACAAATACATAATTTAGGAAGCTGGTCGACTTGAAAAAGGAATTTTCAACAACTCTAAATAGTTGTCAACTATATGGCATTTCACATAGGAGTCAAAGGATCATATCCTGAAATCTGCATCGGAAAGGAATCAGGATTATAGGAATGGATGGAAAAGAAGCTGATCTGTAACATCAACCAAGCCTGATCTTATTTGAATCAATCGTTGGGATTCCTTCCTGCTTATGATCAGGAAAATGTTTTCTTCTACGACTTCCTATGCATGCGCCTTTCCCCCGAGTCCCACATCATCATGTACACTTCTGTCTCTCCATCCAGAGCTGGGATGGGGCCACCCCCTCTGGCATGCAGAATAGTCATTGGCCATGCTGATAACTTTATCAATGAAATTGAAGGAACTAATATAGGAATTCAGGTTTTGCAGGAAGAAACAAAGAGTCTATCTCACAGGTTAAGTATGTAGCTGAACTCTTGAAGAGATTCAAGATGGATGAATCAAATCATACAGTAGAACCAGTGAACCTGAAATTTTCACAGCATAAGGCTGATGCATTTGTTGGTGCCAGTAGATAGAGGCAATTAGTTGCGGAATTGATCTATTTGAACACCACCAGGCCTGATATCACTGTTGCTATCAGTATTCTTTTAAGATACATTAACAAACCAAAAGCACATTACTGGAATGCAACAAAAAGAGTTCTGAAACATATCAGAGGAAACACAGATTATGTGCTCCAGGAGAGTAGGATAGACCAGTTTCAGTTTACTGGTTACAAAATGCAGATTATGAAGGCAATATGGATGACAAGAAATCCACCTCAAGATATGCTATGCACTTGGGCTTAGCAGTTGTTTGTAGAAGTAGCCAAAAGCAAGAGGTTGTAGGAGTTTAATAGAATATATAGCAGCCTTCCATGCCAGTAGATGGATCATTGGGTTGTGAATAGTGCTGACAGATCCTACATTTGCACAGAAGGACCAGCGATTCTTTGGATCAAGTTTCAACAACCAAAGCGATGTAAAGATTGCCAAGAACAAAGTCTTCCATTCAAAAAGTAAGCACATTGACACAAAATACCATTTTTCCAGACAGCTTCTTCCACATCAAGTTGCTGATTGAAGCACTGTGGAACACAGGCTGCAGATACCTTTTCAAATCCCTTTGCAAAGTTGAGCTTTGATAAGTAGAGATATGTACTTGGAGTTAAAGAAAACGCTTTTCAAGGTGGAGGATCATTGATTGATCGTAACTACTATTATTAAAAGTCAAATGTGTGTCATTAGTTTATAGTAATGTCAATACTGAATCAGTAGTCTACATTTGATTCCAAAGTAGTATAAGTTAGCTCAAAATAAGTCGGGTTATAACACTACCATGCATGGGATCTATTCCCTATTTTGACAATTACCATACAAAAATTTATGATCTGCTGATGTGATGCTGTTCTTGATAATGAATAAACTTTTCTGTTCCAACATCATTTTGGTGATGTATGCATGAGGGACAGCCCAGCGAAATGCTTCAGCATTGGACTAGAAATATTGCTAAGAGAGTTTTGTTGAGAAATGTAGCTCGGACAGGAACTTCTTGCACAGGTTTCAGTATGAACGTGCTAGAAGTGGTTCGAGACATTTCTAATTCTATTTTGAAATTCACTTAAGTGATTTTCTATTTTTAAGTTCACTTAAGTGATTCTATTTTGATATTCACTTAAGTGATTTTCTATTTTTAACCTTACATCTCAATATGAGATGAGATCTAATCTTAGGGTTAGAAAGATTAGGGTTACCTTGTTCAATGATAAAAGGAGAAGATCAAGAGTGTTTTAGACACACAGAAAATAATGGGAGAAGAACAGATTGCTTAAGGAAAACTACAAGCTTAGGAGGAGAATAACAGTGATTGTTGGCTAGAAAAGCAGCAAGAGAGCAGAAGTGTTCTGCTGTAGCTGTAGCCTCTTTTATTTGTAATATTTCAGGTTCAGAAATATATTTAACTTTTGCTGTTCACGATGTTTATTTTTCCAACCATATGTGTGACAGTTGCATGTTTGAATAAATTATTCTCAGATCTGATTTATTTTAAAATAACATAGGACAGCAGTTATCTAGGGCTGGAAAATTTACATGGTATCAGAGCTAGGTTCTGTGATTGAGATCCTCAAGGGTTTACAGCAGTAGATCACTGCTGGATATTAAAAAAAAAAAAAAACAGCAGTTAGGGTTTCAAGCAAAAGAAAAAAAAACAACAGTTAGGGTTTCATATTTTTTTTTGGCTTGAAGGACTAAGCTTATTTGCAGGACTGTTTTTTTTTAGTCATTAATATTTCAGCAGATCTCAAAGATGGCAGCAGCTAGCCTCAGATTTGAGGATAGATTGGAAGGTGCCTCAAATTTTTTGCCCTGGAAAGTTAGGGTAATGTTCTTATTGGAAGAGAATGATCTCTGGGATATTGTCAAGGATGTTGTGACTTTGCCTAAAGATCCGCAGCAATTGGCAGCTCACAAAAAGAAGGAAGTGCAGGCCAAGCGGATGATATTGGATGCAGTGAAGGATCACTTGATTCCTCACATATCCGAGAAGACTAAGGCAAAGGAGATGTTCGATGCCCTGGTTAGCCTCTACCGGAGCGAGAACATAAACGAGAAGATGATATTGCGGAACAAACTCAGATCTATGGAGATGACCTGACACTGTTACCAGTTACTTGATGAAGATCACGCAGATTCGTGATCAACTGGAAGCAGTAGGGGAGAAGGTTGAAGACACAGAGTTGGTGAACATGGCACTTTTCTCAGCTTCATGGGAACCATTTGTCAAAGGCATTTGTGTTCGTGAGAACCTTCCCAAATTTGAGAAATTTTGGGATGATTTCATCCAGGAGGAGACTCGGATGGAGTCAAAGGCCAGCAAGAAAGGTGGTGACGATAACCTAGCTCTTTTTAGGCAAACCAAGAAGGGCAAAGGTAAAGGACCCAACAAGGGTAAGGTAAAGAATGAGTAGTCAACCTCACAGTCAAGGAAGAAGGACTTGAGCAAGATCAAGTGCTTCATTTGTCATAAGCACGGCCATTATGCATCACAGTGTCCAGACAAGAAGGGCAAAGGGAAGCAGTAGCAGATGCAGGTAGCAGCCTCTGCAGAAACTCAGATGAGTGAGTTTGCTGCCAAATTCGAGAAGGATTTCTCATTGGTCTCTTGCCTTTCTACCAGAACGGTTCCAAGGAATGCTTGGTATGTGGATAGTGGGGCATCTCGGCACATGACATCAGCCCGACAATGTTTTACCGGTCTACAAGAGCAGGACTCAAGGTTCAGGTTGAGCTTCGTGATGATACCAAATATCCGGTTGTAGGAATTGGTACCATTCCTTTTTGACTCAGATCAGGGAAATCTTTAGACTTTGATGATGTTTTGTTTGTTCCAGGTCTCAGGAAGAACTTGCTTTCAGTTTGAGTTATGGAGGATAAGGGTTATGCAGTGGAGTTCAAGAACCAACATGTCCTTATTAGACCAAAATAATCTAGCCCATAAACAGTACAAGTAATAGGGATTAGAGAAGGCAGTCTACAAGGTGCAGGGTGAACCTATTCGAGCCCTAGTTCACAGTAGTAACAACTTGTGTGATTTGTGGCACAAGAGGATGGGGCACTTGCATCATAGAGCGTTGCCTATTCTGAGGGAGATAGTCACAGGTCTTCCAAAGTTCAGCATTGAGCAACAAGGAGTATGCAGAGGGTGCACGCTTGGCAAGCATACCAAGGCTATTTTCCCAAACAACGAGCATAGGTCTAAGAAGATACTAGATCTAGTACATTCGGATGTTTGTGGACCGATGTCAATAGCATCAATTTTAGGTAGCATGTACTATGTTTCCTTTATTGATGATTTCTCTCGCAAGACATGGATCTATTTTTTAAAGACCAAGGATGAAGTCTTTAGCGAGTTTTAGGATTTCAAAGCTCTAGTTGAGAACCAGACAAAGAAGAAGATCAAGGTCTTGAGATCAGACAATGGGGGTGAATATACCTCCAAGGAGTTCGATGGTTCCTGCAAACAGGCAGGAATCAAGAGGGAGCTGACTGTTCCATACAACCCACAGCAGAATGGGGTTAAAAGCGAAAGAATCGATCCATCATAGGGGTTGCTAGGGCCATGATTCATGATCAGGGCTTGTCGATGTTTCTTTGGGCAGAAGCATGCAACACAGCAGTCTACATCCATAACAGGTGTCCTCACAGGATCTTGGAGGACAAGACACCAAGAGGCATTCATTGCTGTGAAACCAGAGGTGAGTCATTTCCGCATCTTTGGATGTCCAGTTTATATCCATGTTCCGGTAGAGAAGAGGACCAAGTTGGAGCCCTCTAGTAGGAAGGGTTTATTTGTAGGATACAATGAGACTTCAAAAGGTTACAAGGTTTATATTCCAGAGAAGAGGAAGACAGTAGTGAGCAGGGATGTAAAGTTTGAGGAGGACGTTGCATCCAGGAAGTCCCATGAGCCTATTCCAGTGATAGAGAATGAGGAGCAAGAAGCTTCGAAGGTTGAGCCACGGTCACCAAAGACACCGGTGGTTTCCAATTCAGAACAACAACCTTCAAGTGAGGAGGTGGAGACATTAGCCCCTTCCAGTTCTATTAGGAGACCTCAATGGCTTACACAAACATTGAGGGATGCTAAGGAGTATGTTGAGGCTCCTAGCAACATGATTAGGGAGAGCAGACCTCCAAGGAAGTTTTCAAGCTACATGGCATTGATGAGTAACATCATAAATTCAGAGCCTACCAAGTTTCAGGAGGCAACGGGACCAGCAGGTTTGGCGGGATGCCATGGTGGAGGAGTACACCTCCATCATGAAGAATGATGTTTGGGACATTGTGCCAAGACTAGAGGGGAAGTTAGTTGTGAGTTCCAAGTGGCTCTACAAAATTAAGCATGCTGCAGATGGCAGCATCGAGAAGTTCAAGGCAAGGTTTGTGGCAAGAGGGTTCTCCCAGGAAGAGGGAGTGGACTATGAGGAGACTTTTTCTCCAGTCGCTAGATACACTTCCATCGGAGCGAGTTATGTCTTTAGCTTCATCTATGGGATGGTGGATTCATCAAATGGATGTGAAGACAGCTTTCCTTAATGGGATCATTGAGGAAGAAGTGTACATAGAGCAACCTCAGGTCTTTGAGGTAAGTGGGAAGGAGTCCCATGTTTGTAGGCTGAAGAAAGCCTTATATGGACTCAAACAAGCATCGAGAGCATGGTATTCCAGGATAGATGGATACTTGCAGAGTGTGGGCTTCGCCAAAAGTGATGTAGATCCTAATCTATATTACATATTTGTTGGGACTGATCTACTCATTTTGGTGTTATATGTAAATGACTTGTTTATTACAAGTGCAAAGAAGCTCATTACAGGGTGCAAAGCAGATATGGCAACTGAGTTTGAGATGAAGGACATTGGCATGATGCATTACTTCTTGGGTTTGGAGGTTTGGCAAAGACCAAGGGAGATATTCCTTGGGCAAGGTAAGTATGCAGTTGAGATCCTGAAGAGGTTTCGGATGGAGGACTGCAAACCTATGGCTACACCCATGATCACTAATCTGAAGAAGGTGACAGCTTCAGATTCAGAATTGGTGGACCCTACGTTGTACAAGCAGCTGATAGGATCCTTGATGTATTTGGTCAACACTCGACCAGATATATGTTTTGCAATGAACACCTTGAGTCAGTTCATGGTGGAGCCAAGGCAGGAGCTGGTAGGGTACCTAGGAATAGATATTTGGGGATATATTATTATATTGTATAAGGGTTGCCATGGGCCACACATAACCCAAGGTTGATTGTATTATAATATTATATTATATTTTAATATAATATAATATTAGTAGTAGGCTCTCCAAAGTAGAATAAGAATATGGATATATAAAGAAGAGATATTTGTCATTGTAAGGATTGATATCATTGAAGAATAATCTTATGTAATCGTCGTGCCCACGAAGTGGCCTCTCATCTTGGAGAATCTTGTGGAGTTATTCCTTCCTTAAGGATTATTATTGGTGTTACCCTACCTTAAGGGTATTATCTATCTCTCTCTCATTTGTGGATTGTTATTGTGGATAATATATTGTGGATGAATGATTTGATATTTCTACATATTGGTGAATGGTTCATGTTTCTTAATAATAAGTTATGCAACAAGTGGTATCAGAGCAACAATTTTGGCAAAGTGGGGATTTTTGTGTGAAACCCTAGAATTAGGGCAATTTTTTTTTGGAAAAACATCTCATCTTTCAGGAGCCATATCTCTGCGCAAGTTTATCCGATTCAGGCGATTCTTGGATCGGATTGTGCAGAATTTGAAGAGCTTTAAAATGAGTGGTCATATGATGGAATCTGAGCAGTATTGAGGAAGATACGACCTTTTTAAGTTAGTCATCCGAAACAAGGATAGTGACGAATTTCGCAGATTTTTTCTGGAAAAACGCCTCATCTTTCAGAAGCCATATCTTTGCGATAATTAATCCGATTGAGGCAATTCTTGGATCAGATTGTGCAGAATTTGAAGAGCTTTAAAATGAGTGGTCATATGAAGGAATCCGAGCAGTATTGAGGGAGATACGACCTTTTGAAGTCAGCCATCTGGACCAAGGAAAGTGACGAATTTTCAAGTCGCGAATTTTTCAAAAGACAATTTGTTTAGTTCGGGTAAGCAAATCAGTTGCACTTTATTTTTGGAAGAAAAATTGCAGATGTAGTTGTCTTTGGGATTTTTAGCTTCAACTTGGTGGGAAGATATTTTTTTTTTTCCATAAAACCCTAGTTTGCATTAGGGCATGATATTTATTATCAAAAAAAAAAAAAAAAAACCCTAGTTGCATTAGGGCATGAACAATGGAAATCCAACGTTTTCTTGGAGAAGATGATATTGATGCTCGAGAATGGTGGAAAAATTGTAGATCTCGATGTTGTGATATCTCATGGGCGAAATCCTTGCTTGGTATATTTCTTCAAGGGAAAGCTTCGTTTTGGTTGGATAAGTTTTGTAAAGAAAGGAATAATGAATACACTTGGGATGAAATAGAGCATGCATTCTTGAGTAAATGGGACCGATATTATGTAGATCGCCTAAGGGATTTGATCGACGACTATGAAAAAGAAATAAAATTACTCAAGAAGAAAGAGGAAAAGGTCAGGGAAGATAAAAAAGATGTCGGTATGCGGACAGAGGAAACCATACCTGTGGTGGAAGATAAACTAGAAAGTGGGCAAAGGGATTTGTTCAAATCTAAAAAGTCTATTTTGCGGGTTCATGGAAGCATTCAAAAGGAACAGAGTTATTATTTCCATTGACTCTGGTAGCGGATATAATTTTATTAATATTGCTTTGGCTAAGAAATTGCAAGTTCAAGCAACAAAAATTAAGGACATACAGCTAGAGGGTGAGAATGTTCAGATTTTTAAAGATTTGAAGATCACCATGGATAAATATGTTTTACATTCAGATTTCTATGCTATTGAGATGGATGATGAGGATATTGTTCTTGGTTATCCTTGGTTAGATTCTTTGGGTCTTGTTAACATTAATGTGCAAAAGAAGTTTATGAAGTTATGGTACAGAAAAAAGAAGATAACATTGCAGGATATGTCTCAACTTGAGGAGCAAGGATACAAGGAAAATCAAGAAGCGGTTGTAGAAGAACAAATTGAAGAACATGAAACAGAATCCAAGAAGGCGATAGTAGCAACAGAGTCCATGAAAGAAGTAGCGATAATTAATTCGAGTGGAAATAACATTGCAGGATATTTCTCGGCTTGAGGAGCAAGGATACAAGGAAAATCAAGAAGTGGTTGTAGAAGAACAAATTGAAGAACAGGAAACAGAATCCACGAAGGCGATAGCAGCAACAGAGTCCAAGGAATATTTGATAGAAGAGCACAAGGACACACCAAACAAAGATAACATGAAAGAACAAGGTGTAGAAGAATTTATAACAATGAAGCCAAAGGTTGAAAAGTCAACGAAGGTAGAACATCAAGTAAAGGTTGCACCATATCGCCATCCACACCACTAGGAGGGAAAACAATATTGGAGGCATGGTTCAAGGCAACAATATTATGGTTCTACATGTAATCAGCAGGGCACCAACTATGGCAGTGTTTGGCAAAGAAAGCATAGTGATCATGGTTTTCAGCATGGTTCATCAACATCAAGGAACAAGTGGACCCATCATTCAAGTTATCAAAATACAACAGCGAAGCGTGGAGCCAACGAAGCGATTTGGATACTCAAGTAACAAAATGGTGTACCAGCATCATCGGGTCTCACTTGGATGGATGGATGAGCGAGATTGGTACCAATTGCTAACATTGCTTAGCAAATCATACTATCGGGTTTCTTCATATGTTTCGAGGACGAAACATTTGTAAGGAGGGTGGCATGGTAGGGTACCTAGGAATAGATATTTGGGGATATATTATTATATTGTATAAGGGTTGCCATGGGCCACACATAACCCAAGGTTGATTGTATTATAATATTATATTATATTTTAATATAATATAATATTAGTAGTAGGCTCTCCAAAGTAGAATAAGAATATGGATATATAAAGAAGAGATATTTGTCATTGTAAGGATTGATATCATTGAAGAATAATCTTATGTAATCGTCGTGCCCACGAAGTGGCCTCTCATCTTGGAGAATCTTGTGGAGTTATTCCTTCCTTAAGGATTATTATTGGTGTTACCCTACCTTAAGGGTATTATCTATCTCTCTCTCATTTGTGGATTGTTATTGTGGATAATATATTGTGGATGAAGGATTTGATATTTCTACATATTGGTGAATGGTTCATGTTTCTTAATAATAAGTTATGCAACAGGAGCATTGGGTAGCAGCAAAACATGTGCTCAGATACTTAAGGGACACGGTGGAGTATGGTCTAAGATATCTTGGAGATGGTGAAGTGAGGTTGCAGGGGTATACAAACTTAGATTGGGCAGGCAATGTAGCAAACAGGAAGAGCACCTCAGGGTGCTGCTTTAGCTTGGGATAAGGCATGATATCCTGGTTCAGCAGGAAGCAAACTTCTGTGGCACTTAGCTCAACAGAGGCCGAATACATGGCAGCCAGTATTGCTAGTTGTGAGGCCATTTGGCTTCGCAAGTTGCTTACACTATTGATTGATCGGGAGTTGGATCCCATGGTGATATCTTGTGATAATCAGAGTTGTATCAAACTCTCTGAGAATCCAGTATTTCATGACAAGTCCAAACACATAGACATCAAATATCACTTCATACGAGACAGGATTCAAAAGGGAGCCGTAAAGCTCCAGTATATTTCCACATATCAGCAGGTAGCTAATATTCTGACCAAGCCCTTAGTGAAAGGGAAGTTTGAAGCAAACTTGGATTGGTGCAGAATTCCTTCCTCGCTAAGAGGGAGTGTTGAGAAATGTAGTTCGGACAAGAACTTCTTGCACAGGCTTCAGTATGAACGTGCTAGAAGTGGTTTGAGACATTTCTAATTCTATTTTGAAATTCACTTAAGTGATTTTCTATTTTTAAGTTCACTTAAGTGATTCTATTTTGTACTTAAGTGATTCTATTTTGATATTCACTTAAGTGATTTTCTATTTTTAACCTTACATCTCAATATGAGATGAGATCTAATCTTAGAGTTTGAAAGATTAGGGTTACCTTTTTCAAGGATAAAAGGAGAAGATCAAGAGTGTTTTAAACACAGAAAAGAATGGGAGAAGAACAGAATGCTGAAGGAAAACTACAAGCTTAGGAGGAGAAGAACAGTGATTGCTGGCTAGAAAAGCAGCAAGAGAGCAGAAGTGTTCTGCTGTAGTTGTAGCCTCTTTTATTTGTAATATTTCAGGTTCAGAAATATATTTAACTTCTGTTGTTCACGCTGTTTATTTTTCCAGCCATCTGTGTGAGTGTTGCATGTTTGAATAAATTATTCTCAGATCTGATTTATTTTAAAATAACATAGGACAACAGTTATCTAGGGCTGGAAAATTTACAAGTTTAATATGGATAAGAGCAAAGACATTCCTTCTCATGACCAAAAAGACAAACAGATACAATTCATTTAAATAGCTGACCTATTGGAGAATGGTATTATTTTTATAGGCGGCACATAATTTCTCGTTGCACAAAAATACAATTACTTGTTGAATAGGGTGATTAAGGATCAAAAGTCCAGTCAGAGCCAAGGGAATCATGAAAACTAGAGAGTGTAAACAATACCCAAAGACATAAATAATTGGAAAAAACGGTTTGAAGGGACAGGAACACACCTTGTAAGGAAATAACAAGAGAAAAGCATGGTGCATTCATCTTTCAAAGCATTCAACCTTTTGTTAATAAGCCTTGGTTCACTCTTTGGTCCTCTTAAAGCTGCTCTGCTCAGCGCCTCCCTTTTGAAAGCAAATGTGCAAATCTGCCAATATTTTATCAAATGGAAGGACCTTTAATTTGAGATTCAGGGCAGCATTCAAAGTGGAGAATTAATCGTTAATCGTTATAACACCTCTTCACAGTGAATGCATCCTGTCTTGGATTCTACATGAATAGATAGACATACTTTCAGCTGCCATATCAGGTGAACGGGATATGAAATTTTGTATTCTGCGTTTACTTGGGATTTCAACAAGCTCATCCTCTGAAAAGTGAAATTGCAACTCCCTCTAAAATTCTCATTATTAAGTAGTGCATTGTATAATTTGGAAAATTAAACCATTTTGTATGACCTTCAAAAACAAGCAGCATCAAGGTCCCATTATTTTCATTTTTCCTACAACAGTTATTGTTATCTATTAATGCCTTTTGGTTGCTTGCTTTGAGCATATTGTAATCTTAGACTCTAGGAAGAATCATTTATACTGAGGAGTTTCAGAGGACATGTAAACTTTCCCAGGAGTCCAGCCATACAAATCCATGAAATTGCCAGATGGAAAAGACAAAAATTGTTACAGGCTGCCTACAGCAAATGCCAGTCCTATTTTATTTTGGAAAACAAATTTTTAATTTTCCAAAGTTCCAGGGAAACTTAAATGGAGTGAAAGATGTTCTGAAATCCACCTCTTTCCCAAAGTTACTCCTCACAAGCCTCTACTTTGGCTAAATGCTGTTGTACAATGGATACTTAAGAAGGAAAATGCACATACGTCTTGCGTTATTAGCTCCATTCACCGAGATGCGATTTCTCTTGGCAATTCTCACTCCCTTAACGTTTTAGGGTTGTCTCAAGTTGTTTGTCCTGTAAACTGTATGTAACTAACAGCAGCCATAAGGACTAATTCAATTCAACGACTATGTTATTAGGTTCAAGTTGTTGATTAGACCATTAAGTTTTAGCAAGTAACATAAAAATGTTCGGTTCAATTGTTTATGTACCTTAAAAAGGTGTGTAAAAATATGATAGGAAACATTTGTGCTGAAGATGAATGCAAAAGGCTACAGAAAACAAAGCTTTCTACATGCAGCAAGTTTCAAAACTACTTCCTTGATTACATGGTTTGTAGAGCAGTACCTACAAGAGTGCAGCAATATGCTCACCGGAATTCCTCCAGCAAAAGCCCCTAAGTAATACAAAAGTTGTTTTGTGAACTGTTCCTGGTCCTTGCCTGAGAAAAATGCCAGTTGAAAAACAAGACAGAAACGAAACCATTCAATCAGAGTAAACAAACAATAAATTGGTTAAGATCAACTTCATATTGAGATCTATTAATATGTTCATGCCTAGAGGCCATGCACTTTTATACCAATTATCTAGATGCAGGTTTGTTCAATTATCAGCTTGTTGAAGGCACATATGTGTGCACAGAAAGAGAGTAAGCATGAAAAAGCAGAAACAGGAATGCACAGGAGGAGTACAAGAATGTAAAACAGCAGTTACTTACTGGCTAGAGCATTATAAAAATCTCTTCCAAGAAAATTGAATCCCACGCTGATCCCTGTAGTGGCCAGAGTGAGAGCAAATACACCAGCAAGTCTCAATCTAGCCTGAACTTTATCATCAGATGTCCAATATGGAGCGGCAACATTCCAAAACCTATTGATAAGTGTTTGAAGGTTTGACCCTTCTCTCTGCCCAAAATCAACTCTTATTAAGAAACCTGTTTAAAGAGTCAATAGAAACACAGAAAGCAGACGTAAAATCTCTCTAAACTATGAATATTACTCCATAGTTAGAAACTATTTCAATTTTCAGCACAGACAAGAAAGTAAAATTTTATGTAAGTCCACAGGAGAAAAACAGAAAGGATTTACTATAATTAAAAACCAGAACAAAATTCAGGAGAAGAGCAACCTTGTCAGCTACATCAATTAAAAGCAGTCCACTTATGAAAAGGAAGCGGAGGAGGACTTGCTAGTACAATAGAAAGCAGGATTCTAACCATATACTGCAAGCTAAACTTCTAGAAAGGGGTGGATATCTAATGCCAAATCAATTATAAGTACTCTGTTTAGCAAGATGGATGTGAACTTGTAGCAAGTGGTCGACAGGCATCTTGATAACAGTAATTTAAGCGGGCAGCAAAGAAAGCCCTTTAAACTGCAGAATCACAATTGTTACTGAGCTACTAGAGTAAAAGGTAAATAGAGAGTAAATAATGTAACAGACAAGAGGAAAGCACAATCCAAAGTCCAGACTGCAACCTGCAACCACAAACCCTGCATATACTCGTAGTATACTACAAATACTTTTGATTCTAAAAAACTCAAAATAGATATTATTAAAGTGCCCAACCTATATTATTCTCAAAATTCTAGACACAGAATGAAGCTGCCTAATACGAATAAACAAAGGCATCACCATAAGTGGCAAGGACAACATAAGCACAGTGCAACGTGAGAAATTTTTCTCAAAATACATAACCTGATAATAAATTAAAGAAAACAAACAGAACAATCTTTGTAAAGTACAGCAACCAATTGCTACTTAATTTTACTAAATTTACTCATGTTCATCTGCATTTTGAAAGGTAATTCAGACTGGCTCATCCAGAGCAGCAATAGAACCAACTTGATTTCAGATTTAAAAAATCATTTCTTGAAACCTTAACCAGTTGTTCAAATACGAAAAAGGGGGGAAATAAAAATAAGATAAACTGTCCTATTGTGCAACAATATTAGCAATACTAATAATTATATATGAGTTCGGGCCAGAAGAGAACCTTCTTCCTTGATGGAAGTTCATCCAATCCCCAACTTTCAGGCACGTCCACCTCTTCAGGCAAGTCCACGTCAGCATTGAGTTCATTTCTGGCACGAAGTCTTCCAGATTTTCTACACACAGGGAAGGTTCCCTTATATTTGCAGGGTTTGTAGGGTTTAAAACGCAACGAATAAAAATTGTGAAGAGAACAATTTGAGGACAGTAAGGCGATGGAACTGGGGGAACCGGAAACTGGGTATACGGGCAAAATTAATCCCATGCTTTGCTTTGTGACTGTTTGCATGGATTGGACTCTGTTCAGGTAAAACTAGAGATAAAATATTCGAGATATGTACGTTCTTTTTGTTGAAATTAGTTTAGACGAGGCATTATAGCAGCCACACACTACTATTTAGTTTCACTGGATTATCCAAATGTGGTGTATGAATATGTGCGAGTAAAAGAGGCCCCACGATACTTTTCAGCGTCGAGCGTACTTTCCAGGCAGTTTTCTTCGTGACTGGTTAGTTCTGTCATTATTTGTGTGGAGGGAGACTGCTGTGGATTTGCAGTCTTTATGCAAATTTATTTTTCTTTATAGGAAACTATTAAATATTTATAAAATAAATATTATAATGAGTGGATTAATAAGTACAAAACGTTTATCAGAACACGGAACCCTGACGACTACCGACTGGGCTCCGTATGCTGAACGTCATATAAGCCCGACGACTACCGACTGGGCTCCGTATGCTGAACGTCATATAAGCCCGTTGGTCCAATAACTATGAAAATAAATCTGCACAGGAAAGGTTGATTGGCAGTGTTATAACTATGTATAAACAAATTTGGGGGAGAGGGTGTGCATTTAGCCAAATATGTGGTAAAACTCCTCATGTATGCAGATGATGTAATTCTTGTGGCCAAAACAGCCAAAGATTTAAATATCACCTTCAAGCTCTAGAACTCTTTTGTAAAGAAGTTGGGATGCAGGTGAACATGAGCAAAACAAAAATTATGATTTTTTCAGAAAAAAGAAGAAGCAACAGCTCAAATTTCAGGGAGAACCGCTTGATGTAGTAGTAGAATACAAATACCTGGGCATAGACTTTCATGACAAACTTAATTGGAATACATGTAGGATGAAAAGAACTCAAAGTGGCTGGAGAGCACTATATGCACTTCAAAACAGGTGTAGGAATGTTGAGTTGTGGGACTGGAAGACCACCAAGGTCTTATTTGGCCTACTTGTTACACCGGTTCTGTTGTATGGTTGCGAGGTGTGGGCTAGTGGCACAACAAATGCAAAATGGAGGCAAATAGAAAGGATTCAAAAATATCTAATCACAAACTTTCTCAAAATTAAGGCCACAACCCCTTATGAAATTATTCTAGCTGAAACTGGAATGTTCCTTTTAGAAGCAATTGCTATGACCAAGTTGTTATGTTACTTGAAAAAAACAGAAAACATGACAAATGATAGATGGCCTAGAGCAGTTAGGGACGAAGAGTTACATAGGCGAAAGAATACGTGGATGAAACAAAATCAAAAATGGATGAAACGTTGGGAAATCAACATAAATGAATGCCCAAATGTCAACAAAGACATTAAAAATTATGTGAATGAAAAGTTCAGAAGTGGAATGTGGAAAAATGCAAGCGGGAAAAGACAATATTATATTGCAAATTTTAACCCAACGTATGACCACAAGGAAAAAGCGTATATAGGCGCTGAAATCAAGTGGAAGGAAAAAATACTCATTACTCGAGATAAGGACTAGCTCTCATAGGCTTAGATGTGAAACGGGGAGGGGAGATGGACAACGCCCAAAGAACAATGGGAAGAAAGGATATGTACTCTATGCGAGCACGGGGGTAGTAGAGACAGGAGGAACACTTCATCTATAAATGCCCGAGTTTTTCAGATATCCGTGACAAATACAAAGAAACACTTGGGAAAGAGTTTATTACAGATTTATTTGAAGACAGGAAAATAAAAAAAGTTGGAGAATTGCTAACACAAATCAGCAGGAGAAGAAACAAACCTTCTCAAAGATATTAAAGATCATATGATATGATTTGAGTAGTTGTACTTCCATATTTGAGGTCCCATAGACCATATTTGAGTCTCGCGGACGTAATTAAAATCTTTCATTCATTCATTCAATTTATAAAAGGTTGGAGGATCTAGGTCTGTTGATTTTGTTTTATATAGTGGATTAGATTTAAAATAACAGTGTTCGCTTTGTCTTATATCAAACAAAAGTATTATAAATTCTCAAAACTCTACTCTAAACAAAGGTGTTACAAATTCCTTATATTTAAAAAGAAAAAATCTATTACTAATTTTCTTATGTAATTAAAATTAAGTATGTGAATCTGCTGATGTGAAGGAGTTGGAGAAGAAGAAGTGGGTTACGTAAAACTCTCAAGAACATAGGTCCCATGTTCAAAACTCTTCCCCTCACATGCATGTTGCGGATATAACTTAATTAAAAAAATTAAATTAAATTAAATTAAATTAAATATATGAAGGTATTAAGGTAAAGGGTGTAAAGTCATTTTAAATGTTAGTAGTTAGAGGTTTTGGAGGACAAGCGAGCGAGGGTTTGGGCTTTGGCTCTTTTATTAGGATGTTCAAGGTTCAAACCGCGGAGTGTGTGGGTGTGTTTAATCTTTTATTGATAAGCTTAACTCTTGATCTTGTGAGGGGTTATGGCTGGGATAGGAATGTTTAGCTCCTAAAAGTTGGTGGTAGGATTCCTTCCACTATCCACATACCTTTTTTTTGGTTAGTGTGAGAAACCCTTACAACCAATGCACATGGTTGAGCAATCTCCTCCCAAAACTCTTGATCTTGTGAGGGGTCATAACTAGGATAGGAATGTTTAGCCTTAAAAGTTGGTGGTAGGATTCCTTCCACTATCCAAATAAAAATAATAATGCTCAGGACTAAGCAGTCTCCTCCCAACCATGACCCCTCGTAAAGCCGAGAGCTATGTTTATCAATGTGAGAAACCCTTAGAACCAATGCACATGGCTAAGCAGTCTCCTCCCAAACATGACCCCTCGTAAAGCCAAAGCCGAGAGTTATGTTTATCAATAGAGAATTTAACACACACCCACCCCTCACACACTCGTCAACACTAGGGTTTGAACTTTGAACCTATTACATATTAAATAATTAAAGTTTGTTTTGAAAGCTACAAGCTTATTGTAGTGGTAAGGGCTTTGGCCTCTTGTTGAGAGATTTAAGATTCAAACCCCACTCAATATGCCCGGACTTGGACCCTTATAAAAACTTATATAAACTCATTGAAAAAATTAAAGGTAGTTTCCTATAGTTACCCTTATAAAAACCTATATAAATTCATTGAAAAAATTAAAGATCGTTTCCTATAGTTTATGGGTCTTCACAAAGGTTAATGAATATTAAAATTAAAATAAAATAATAGAATATTTCTTTTAATTTTGTTAATAGTATTTAAAAAAAAATTATAAATACATGAGAGTAAAATTTAATGCTAAGTTAATTTGAAATGTTCTGTTAATTAATTATATGGAATTAATATTTTTTTAAGCGAAAAACTCTTTGTGAGGTCGTCTTGGTCTGAGAGACCACGACTAAGGGATTCTACACCATCAAAGTCACTCGAAAGATGCGCCCGGCCCAGCCCTATTTGCACCAACATTATCAATTGGATTTTGGGTATCCAATTCAACTTTTTGGTAGGGTGGAGATTTGAACCTAGGACCTCCCTTGGAGGATTGCCCTCTCCTCTCCAACTCACATACAACACTTGGATATTATATGGAATTAATATTAATTATATCATTCATGTGGGTTTTGTGAAAAGGTTAATGAATATTAAAATTAAATAAATCCACTTGCATTAATGGTGATGTAACCCGGGTTCAATCCCCACGGCGAATGTGTATAAGAAGTATTACTTAAAAAATTAAAATTAAAATAAATATTTTTTTATTATAATATTTAATTTATCCACGTAGGTGAATCGGAGAGGGTGAGGCAATCCTTCAAAGAAGGTCCTTGGTTCAAATCTCCACCTTACCAAACGCACACTAGGTATCCAAAATCCAATTGATAATGTTGGTGGGGTCAGGGTCGGGCATGACTCTCGGGTGATTTTGACGGTGTGGAACCCCCTGTCGTGGTTTCTCAGACCAAGGCGGCCTCATAAGGGTTTTTTCGCTAAATTCAAAAAATATAATATTTTATTTTTTATTTGGTTAATGTGAGAAACCCCTATGATCAACACACAAGACTCAACAGTCTCCTCCCAACCATGATCCCTCGTAAACTTGAGAGCTATGCTTATCAATAGGAAATTTAACACACAGCCACCACACACCCCCTCATACACTCGTCCACGCCGCGGTTTGAACCTTAGACCTTTCGAAGAAGAGCCAAAGCTTGTAACGTTGCGCTGTCTCCTAAGACTATTATTATTTTATTATTTTAATTTTGTTAATAATATTGTTAACACAAAATAAAATTTATAAATCTATGAGAATAAAATTTAATGCTAAGTTAATTTGAAATTTTTTATCAATTAATTATACGGAATTAATATTAATTATATCATCCCTACGATAAAGGTTAATGAATATTAAAATTAAAATAAAATAATAAAAAGATATTTATTATTATTTTTTTTTGTTAGCCTGAGAAACCGCTACGATCAATGCATAGGGCTAAGCAGTCTTCTCCCAACCATGACCCCTGTAAAGTTGAGAGTTATTCTTATCAATAGGGAATTTAACACACACCCACCCCCTTACCCACTTGCCAACATAGGGAATTTAACATAGCCACCTCACACACTCGCCCAGGCCACATTTTGAACCTTGAACCTCCCGAAGAGCCCAAGCCGTTTTTAAAACAAATTTAAATTTATACATATTTGAGAATATAATTTAATGCTAAATTAATTTGAAGTGTTTTGTTAATTAATTATATCATCCTCGCATAATAATATTATAATAATTTGGTGTACGACCTTGTGAAGTCAACCATTCAAAACAAGGACAGTGACGATTTTTCAAATCACGAAAAATAAAAAGTGTGAAGTGTGAAGTGTGAAGTCAACCATTCGAAACAAGGGCAGTGATGATTTTTCAAATCGTGAAAAACGAAATTGCAAAGTGCGAAGGATTAGGGTTTTTTCCTGAAAAAACATCTCATCTTTTAGAAGCCATATCTTCACGAAGAGTTATTTGATTCAGTTGATTCTTGAACCAACTTGTGCAAAATTTGAATAGCTTTAAAATGAGTGGTCATATGCAAAAATTTGAGCAATATTGAGGAAGATACAACCTTGTGAAGTCAACCATTCAAAACAAGGGCAATGACGATTTTTCAAGTCACAAAAAACAAAATTGCAAATATTTACCAACTAGGGTTCGAACGATGGGAAGAGAAATGAAGGGCTAGGATTGCAGCAAGGCAAAACATTCTATCTCGACCACAAAAAATTCAGCTAAGTTCTTTTTTCCCTTTCTTTATCTTAGGGATTGTGCATGCAAAATTTATAAAGTTTTTATCAAATATTATAATTGTTATAGAACTTTCAGATAAATTTCATTAGATTTTGAGTTTTAGTTTCATTTCCATTGATCGATTTATAGTTAAATCCTTAGAATCATCTCTAGTGGTAGAGGTTAGTGAGCGCACCTCATAGAGATCCTCATTGCTCCATGATAGGGCGGTTTTTGGTAAATCTAATGGGTATTGGCCAGGGGCTTCAACCTTGAGAAAATGGATTGATAGGAGTTGGAAGTCTTTAGGAGTGATTCTATCCTTTCTTCCCAAAGGTTTATTCCTAGCCATTTTTTGTTCTAAGGAAGAAAGAGAAAGAATCCTAAAAGGGGGTCCTTGGTTTATGGGAAAAGCGGGGCTCTTCCTTACTCATTGGTATGAAGGTTTTTCACCTAAAAATGTAAATTTATCCCTAGTACCAATCTGGGTTAGGATGTTAGGATTACCCATTGAATTTCGGGAAACAGATACCTTCAAGGCAATAGGCAACACTCTAGGAGAATTCCTTGAGATTTCAGATACAACAAAAGATGGATTTTTGGCTATTTTATGCTCGAATATTGATCATGATTGATATAAGTAAAGATTTACCGGAATCAATCATTTTTAAGTATGGGAATAAGATGTGGACCCAAACTATAGATTATGAAAACATATCTTTTAGATGTAGAAGATGTCATGAGGTGGGGCATATTGAGAAATCATGCCCTAAGAAGAGCTCAACTGAATCATTTGTAGAAAATCATAAGAAAAATTTACAAATGGTTACGGATAAAGATGGTTTTCAACTTCCAAAAAATAGATCTAGAAAAATAAAATAAAATGAATAGTTGAGACCAATAAGAAAGGATATTGGAATAAATTCCAATTCTTTTGAGGCTTTAGCCTATGAAGAAAAAGTAGATCAAAACTTAGAGGACACAGGACAACAATTTCAACATATTAGCAAGGAACCATTTATTCAATATGATCCTAATTTAAGGAATAACATTTTCAATGAACCCAAGGAATGTGTTTCATCAAATTTTGAAGACTCTCTTGAAGTACCATGCACCATTCAGGAGAAACTAATTGGTAAAGAAAATGCAGTTTTAGAAGTTAATACCTCTGCCATTAATCAGGAAATACTATAAAATGAGCAGGATAAGTCAAAAGCTTCTATAAAAGAGCTAGGAGAAGATAAATATGTTGAAAAACAAAATGGTGAAAGAATATTGAGGAATAGAATAATAAGACCTACTCTTGATATAGGCAAGGCAAAAAGAGGAAAACCCTCAAATTATCAAGCAAGATCCACGGAAGCAAGAGCTAACATAGAGAAAGGAACACAAACTAAGTTGGTTGAGCTTCTCTTTACCAAAAAACAAAATGATATTGGTAATACACAAGAGGGGCCAAAAGCCCCTAATGAGACATGATTATCATCTCATGGAATATAAGGGATGCTAATGCCCCCTCAAAGCATAGGTGTATTAGGGACCTATGTTTAAGTAATAAACGTGATATTCTCAGTATCCAAGAAACTAAAATGACAAAAGAAGTTTCAAAAACTATGAAAGCAGTTTGGGCAAGATATAAATGGGATGCTATGGATTTTGAAGGAGCAGTAGGGAGAATTATAACTTGTTGGAATCCTTCTAGAACCTCTTGTGTAACCATTCATAAAACTAGGCATTGGATAGCCTCTTTAGTCACTTGTTGCTTTGTTGATATTCACTTCATCCTTATCAATGTGTATGGTCCTACAACTCAGTCAGGTAGATTATAAGTTTGGAGTGGAATTGAGGCCTTTATGAGAAGTAAAACTAAGAAACCCGTTTCATGATCAGTGGATATTTTAATGCCATTACCAAGCTGAATGAAAAATTTGGGGAACTAGGAAATTGATCCAAAGTATGAAAGACTTCTCAGCTTTTATTCAAAACAACAATCTATGGGAAGTTGAGTTTGAAGAAGACAACTATACTTGGACCAACAACAGGAGAGGCCAAAACCTAATAACAAAAAAATTAGATAGATGCATTCTCTCAGATCATTGGCTAGATGAAGGAACTTGTGCTAAAATTAATACCTTAACAAGGATTGGTTCAAATCACTAGCTAATAAGAGTTAAAATGGTGGTAAGTGAATTAAAAAATATATCATATTTTAAATATGAGTAGATGTGGGAAGACCATCCTCAATTTGTTGATATGATAGCTCAAACATGGAATTCTTTAGGTAATGGTGGGTTGTATGCTCTTCCAAACCAAATTAAAGCTATGACATCTAGATTAAAAGAATGGAACAAGAACACCTTTGGAAATATTTTTGAGAAGAAAGAAGAACTAAAATATAAACTTTCAAAATTCTAAAAAGGTGATAAAAATAATACAAGATTAGAGGAAAGAGAGTTTCTTAGTGAATATCATAATATTTTGAGCAAGAAAGATAAATTATGGAGATTAAAATCAAGACATAAGGAGATAAAAATACAAAGTTTTTCATAGGATGGCTATAGTACAGAGATCTTCTTCTAGAATTGATAGAATTAAATCAATAGAAGGGGTTTAAATTGAAGATCAGAGTGAAATTAGAAAAGAGGCTAAGTTGTTTTATCAAAATATTCTAGGTTTAGAGGAGACCAAAGTTCTTAATGATAAACTTCTTCAAGATGTTCCTTCAGTTATAACAAATAAAGACAATAGGAAACTGATGGAGCCTATTACTCTAGAAGAAGTTCATTTAGCTCTTTTCTCTTTTAATAAGGATAAATCCCCTGGTCCAAATGGGCTCTCTGCATATTTTTACCAACATAATTGGGATATAGTGAAGGATTCTTTATTGGTGGTAGTGGAACAGTCTAGGGTAAAACAATACATTCCTTATAAAATAAATGCAACTTATCTTACTCTAATTCCAAAAAAGAAGGATGTTGAATTGTTTGATTATTTTAGACCTATAAGCCTATGTAATATGGCTTATAATATTATTTCCAAAGCGATGACGAATATATTAAGGCCATTGTTAGACAAAATCATTTCAGAATAGCAAGGAGGTTCTGTGAAAGGAAGACAAATTTTGGAGGGATCATAGTAGCTCATGAAGTTATACATTCAACAAATTCAAGAAAAGAGAAAGCTATGATCTTAAAACTTGATATGAGTAAAGCCTATGATAGGGTTAAATGGAATTTTATTTTTGCAATTTTAGATAAGTTTGGTTTTGGGAAGAAATGGGTTAGATGGATTAAAGATTGTGTCTCTATAGTTTCTTATTCAATGTTGGTCAATGGGTTGGTGACATAATATTTTAAAGCCAAGAGAGGCCTTAGACAAGAAGATCCTCTATCTCCTTATTTTTTCATTATTATAGTGAAAGTTTTGAGTAGAAACTTAAAGAAGGCTTACAAATATGGGCTTATAAGCGGACTTAATGTTAGTAATAACATCGATAACATCACTCATCAATAGTTTGTAGATGATACAACCCTTTTTGGAAGGGCAAGGATAAATGAGGCCAGAGCTTTTAATAACTTTTTAAAAGAGTACGAAAGAGCTTCAGGGTAAAAAATTAATAGGACTAAATCCAAAATTTACTTTCTTAACACTCCTGCTAATATCAAAATAAGAATTTATAGGTTGCTTCAAATGGAGGAGGCAAATTTGCCAACAACTTATCTAGGGATGTCTTTATTTGAAGGGAGAATGAGGATAGATTTATGGAATCCAGTTATTAGTAAAGTTCAAAATAAACTTCCAGCTTGGAAAGGTAGATGGTTATCATTAGCAAGAAGAGTGCAGTTAATTAATTCAGTCTTACAAGCCATTCCAACATATTATATGTCATTGTATTCTATGCCAAAATCAGTTGAAATTTTTTTAATATTTATTATGCGATCCTTTTTATGGTCAGGTTTACATGATAAAAGGAAATTTTCTTTGGTGAAATGGAGCAAGTTGTGTGATGACAAAACTAGGGGAGGTATTGGTTTAAGAGCTCTTACAGATGCAAACTTAGCTCTTAGGGGAAAAGTTATCTGGAGATTGTACAAAGAGAGTCAAAGACAATGGGCAATAATTCTTCTAAGTATGTTGATCCCAATGATCCAAGTTTAATATCTACCGCATTCTCTCTTCCAAATGGTTCTGCTCTTTGGAATGGTTTAAAAGAATCTATTGATCTTATGATTAAAGGTTTAAGATGGGTGGTGGAAACTGGAGAAAAAAAATTCTATTTGGATGGATACTTGGTGTGATAAAAAACCACTCAATTTAGATCCAATTTGAAACCTTGGATGAGATTACTTCAATACAAATAGAGTGATAGGGTTTCAAATATTTTGTACAAGGATCGAGAAGGAAGATACAAATGGAAAGAATATTTTTTTACAAGTATAAAAGACATTGATTCTAGGAGGCAATTGAGTAGAAATATAACAACTATAATTATTTCGAGGGGTGCCAAGGATAAATTGATTTGTAAGTTGAATAACTCAGGAGAATACACAATAAGAAGTGGATATAATGTTCAACACCAACATAATAATAATATCACTAGAATTTGGAGAGATATTTGGGATAGCCCAAGCATTCCTAAAGTTAAAATTTTTGTTTGGCTAGTAGGTCATAGAAGAATTTTATTTTGGGATAACCTTATGAAAAGGGGTTTTCATGGCCCCTCTAAATGTGTTTTCTATAATAAGGAGGAGGAGAGTATTGACCATCTCTTGGGACATTGCTCAATAGTTTGGAATCTATGGTAATGTATTCTTAATATGTTTGGTAAATGCATGGTGAAGAATAACATAATTGAAGATTGGTTAAAGCAATGACAGAGCACTAATAAAAGTGAGGCTTTACAAACAATATGGGATATATCAAAAGATAGAATACTTTGGACTATATGGCTAGAAAAGAAAAGAAGAATATTTAAAGGAAAGGAAATCAGTTTAGAGGTAATGAAAAAGAAGATATGTTTAGCCATGGAGGAGTCTAAAACCAACCCTATCAACTCACCCAATCTCTAATTTGGAAGCAGAGAGTCTTGATAGATGGAGTCAAGTCATTAAATGGTTTTTATGATGTTGGGTACAAGAGAAGTAAAAATAAGGTAAATAATATAAAGTGAAAACCACCAGATGTGGAGTGGGTTAAATTAAATTTTGATGGAGCATCTAAAGGAAACCCAGGACCAAGAGGAGGAGGAACAATTAGAAATAATAGAGGAGAGATTTTGTCTCATTATGCTTTCAATTGTGGATTTAAGACAAATAATGAAGTTGAAGCTTGGGCAACTTTAGAAGGGTTAAAAATATGTAAACAAATGAAATGAAATAGAGTTTGGATGGAAGATGATTCTCTCATAGTAATAAATACAATTTTGAGGAAAGCAAAGGCTCCATGGAACATACAAGAGATAATTGTGGAAATTCAAGATCTTGCTAAAGAGTTTGAAGAAATTAGGTTTACACATATATTAAGGGAAGAAAAAAATGTGCAAATAAGCTAGCCAATAGAGAGGTTTTGATTGAGGATCATGAAGTTAACATCTCCTTTTCATGGTTAGAGGAAGTAGAAAGTTTAGTTGAAGCTGACAAAAATTATTGATTGCATAAATCAATTAATGATTAAGATTTACTTTAATGTTTTCCATTGGTAATATCTATTTTATTTTGTAATAATAATGTGTGTTCGTTTGGACTATTTATTGTAATTTTTGTGGTTGCACTTGTGTTTCAGGAAGGAAACTAGCAATCCAGCTTTGGTAAAGTGAACTATGTTAGTGTGATGTTTTGGAAATATTACTCTACCAAGATGCGAGGCATAGATAGTAGACGTGAAGTTTTGGCATTGTGAAGGCTGCTATAGAAAAATGTCAAGAAAGATGCTAAATTTTGGAGTAATTGAATTCATACATAGATTTGAAAAGATCCAAAAAATGAAAATCAAGAATTCAGACATTTTATATAAAATGATGTAGGTTTCTAATTATAGCATCTCAATTGAGATGAGAAGTGTATCTATTTGTAAACTCTCAAGCTCTAAAGAAGAGAGATGTAATTCGTTAAGGGTGGGGACCCGAGTACAACCCCTTTTTATGAAGCAAAAAATATATATTATAATAATTTGATTATTATACATGTATTAGTGGACTAAATTTGAACTTGAGCAACTTAATCAATTGAACAAACAACATCTGATAAGTTAATTTAAAACATTAATAACTTTAACCACTTAAATTCGTAAACATCTAAGAAAAATTCTTAAACTTCTAAAAAAAATTGAGGTTCACTATACCACGTTTTAAAAAGAAGACTTATAATAATTATATTTAATTATAATATAATACATTAAAAAAATGGTTATGAAATAAATTTTAAAACTAATTTTTAATTGTATGATTTAGATCATCTTTTACTTGTGTGGAGTATGATGTACACTAAACTTAAATCTAAACAAAAGTGAATAAATTCAAAAACAATTTATCATCGAAAAAATAAGTAATTTTCATTTTAGAGTTTGAAAAAAATTACGATGAGTGAATATTTTATAACTTTATATACGCCTTACTAAAACAATCCCATTTAGAGCTATTCTAGAATCTTCTAACAATGACTCAGATTTCTCTTAAAATTTTATTAAACCTGTTACAATAACAATAGTTTGTTGCAAGCCTTCAATCATCTTATAGAGTGTCATTTTGGTATTTCAACCTTGTAGCCATCAACCATTAGTCATCTTACATATATGACCTTAATTATCAAAATACATAAAAAAGAACACAAAAGGTGTCCTAAACCACGACTTCTATCAAAAGGGTACAAATTGTGGTATAATCACAGTCTCTCACATTATTCCTTTTAACCAAGCACCAACTGAAATGTCCAAGGCAACTTTTGATAGGCCATTTCTTTCATCATTTACTTATCTATAGATATATTTCTAAGATGATGCTTCTTGGAAATTCACTTGCTCATAATAAGGTCTAAGTATCAAAATTTACATCCCTACTAATATTAAAGCCCAATCCACCATTAATTTTGAGTCACCAAAAACTTGAAGTTTTGTTATTCCTTGTTCCAGTGTCATTTTTAACAAAAAGATTGAAGTCTTCCACTCTGCCACATTATTGGTACCTTCACCAAGATCCACTTTGAAAATGAAGTGATTTTTATCTTGATATAACACTCCTCCTACCCCCCATCTACCTTAATTATCTTGAAAAGCTCCATAAAAAAATTAAACCCATTACTTTGTAATATCCATTGTTAAACTGCCAACCTACTTACAACCTTTAATTTTAGGGTTTTTTTTATGCCTTCATAAGTATATTTGATCTGAGCTTGAACTTATATAGGTAGAATTTCCTTGCTCTCAAACAACATAGAATTTATTGCCAACCACAAACCCCATGCCACTATTAATGGAATGCACCTATATTCCTTTAAGCCTTTGTCTTTGAACCATTGTTGCATTCTCCAATAGATTTATTATAGGTCATTCTCCCTTCCCCTTAGTCATGGGTAGAATAGACCTCCACACTTCTCTCAAGAAATCATAATGAACTAGTAGGTGATCTATTGTTTCTTCTTCCCTATTACACAAATTGAATTGACTTGAATCCTACTAGGACCTCTTTTGAAAAACATCCTATGTCAATATAAAAGCCTTTGTCTGACCCCTTACATACTTGCTCCATTGTTGAGATTCATTTCCTTCCAAAAGTAATTTTTTTGCTAAAATCCATACTTGATTCCATTAATTTATTTTGTCCATAGAGGTTGCATCTGCCAATACCCTGAGTCCTTGTCTAATTAGATGTTCTATTAAATTTTGAGATAGCTAGTAATTTCTTCCATTCCCACTCCCAAGGGCTATATGGATTGGTAAGTGCTAGTCTGGCTGGGCACTTACCAAAAAGAGACCCAGGTTCAAACCTTGGGGGAAGCATATTGCAAAGGTAGTAGCTTGATCCGAATCCTCTGAGTGCACATCAGATTCACGATGATGGTACAAATCCCAAGCACTCGGTGGTCCATTTCACACTAGGCTATAAAACAACAAGGTGGAATAGGTTTGGTGGATGCAGACCCTATGGTTTGAATCATGTGCTTGCCAACTACTAAAAATAGTGTGGTGGTAACCAATTTTTTTTTCCATTTCCCAAGGGTCTTTTCCTAATCTTATTTTCTTTCTATTTTCTATTTTGCAAACCAAAAAATTGTGCACTAATGGAAAAGCCTTCGCTAATGTTTCTCAAATGATAGTTGCATTGGTCACTAGCTTGATAAAAAGTCTAATCCATTAAAACATGTGAGGAGCTATATTTTTCTTTACCTTTTTTCCCATAAGTTTAGTGTACTATTTAGTGGAAGTAAATCATTAAAATACAATATATAATGTAAATAAATATAAATTAAATATATCAGCTACAAGCTTACTTGTAGTGGTAAGGGCTTTAGCCTCTCTTTGGGAGGTCCAAGGTTCAAACCCCACTTAGTATGAGGGTGTAGACACCAAAATCTAGCCACTTGTAATCCATCCGTGTCCTCCAATCACAATCGTCTATTTTATATATATATATATATATATATATATATATATATATATATATATATATTGGGTGTGTGTGTGTGTGTGTGTGTTTAATATATATTTAAATATTAATATTTTATATATTATATTTGTATATTATTAATAAATATATATGTATTTATATAAATTAATCCTAGCCATTCACCACATTTTAATCTCAGCCATCCATCCATCTCAATCCATGCCACTTACCCAGATTTAATCTCCACCCTTCCTCATGTTTTAATCTCGACCACTCATTATGTGTCATTGAAACCCTAACATGTTCAAGGGAAGATTATAAAAGAGGAGTAATTTTGACGAATCAAACCCTTAGTCTTTAGAAACACTTAACCCCTAAATATTCTTAGTCTTTAAGAATTCTTAAACCCTTGAGCTCTCACTTAGAAATCTTGGGAAAGCCTTAGTCCTTAAGCGCCTGAGAAATTCTCAAGCCCTTTTACCCTAGCCACTTCGCCATCACTGTCGTCGCTCGTCGCCACCATCACATCGCTCCTTTTTCATCACCACCAATCCCACGCATAACTAGATCTAGTTTTGCGACACTTCCCTCAGCCCCCAAACGTCCCCCAAAGCCAACTAAGCATATCTAGGCATTTTTGGAACTCTCTGGTGCATCCAAAACCTTCTCAAAACACCCTTGGGCATCTCCCATAGCAGATCTATAGTCTTACAACCCTCGAGCACCGTTCGAGCATCCACGTGACCATCACTGGTCGAAGCAAAAATTGTGTTGACAAGGTAAGAAATTTATTTGTATTTATTTTGCATTCCTGCACTTTTTTTCAGTATTATATCCAACATCTAGGGTTTAGTTGATTTATCTTTCTAAGGGCCTCACACTGTGGAGCCCTCACAAGTGCTTCTAATATCTTTTTTGTTGTTTTCTATTTTGTAGGTGCAGGGATCATATTTCTGGAAGCTGTTGAAGCTAGGGTGGCCCTTTTAGGATACACAAGCCCAGTCGAAACCTCATTTTGATCGAAGACAAGCGAGGAGACACCAACTATAATTTTGAACTAGGGTTTCGGAGAACCTTAGTAATTGTAAATAATTCCTACACTTTTTTTTAGTATTACATTCAACATCTAGGGTTTTAGTTGATTTATCTTTCTAAGGGCCTCACATAGTGGAGCCCTCATAGGTGCTTCTAATATATTTTGTTGTTTTTTTGTTTTGTAGGTGTAGGGATCATATATTTGGAAGTTGTTGAAGCTAGGGTGGCCCTTTTAGGATACACAAGCCCACCCGCAACCTTTTTTGGATTGAAGACAAGCGTGAAGACACCAACTATTATTTTGAACTAGGGTTTTGAAGAACCCTAGTAACTGTAAATTTATATCACAAAAGCATTGTAAAACCCCATATTGGGGCACATTGATTGTATAATTTTGAGATCCATCCACATTAATAAAAGCTTATTCATCTTGTGCAATATTGTGTTATTACTATGTGTTTTTATTACTTTATCCATTGTATTGGTGTTGTTTGATTTCGGTTTATAAAATGGTGATCATGGTAGGACCCCCAAAGGGTTATTCATGCTAATTTATTTTTTCAACTAATTTTTTATTTTTGTTTCATCTTGCAGGTTCCAAAAATTTGATCGTGCAAAAATCGTAAAAAACTAGGGTTTTTGGAGGTTGCAAAAGTTGATCGAAGGTTGTGTGGATGCCCTGTAGTGCTCGAGGGATGCCCTAGTGTATTCAGGAAATGCCCTACAATGTTCTAGAGACTTTGGAGTGCATTTCACAGAGTGTGGAAGAAATACATAGGCTTCCTGGTAAGCCTACTTCAAACCCTAACCCATTTATGTGTTCATTTTCTTACTTTTTACAGTAAAATTAACAAAAAGAAAATCATTTATTTTTTGTTCAAAGCATTTACATTTTTATTTGCATTTTAGGCATTCACATCCATCATATAAATTGCACATAGATCACATTTATTTTAGATTTTTATTGCTTTCTGGTGTATTCATTCACTATTTATGTATGTTGTTTGCATTTGAAATTACAAAAGCATAAAATAGCTGCATAGTAGAGTTGAAAGCTCTCATTTTTACTTTTCTAAGTTGGAACAAGGTCACAATACTTAAGTATACTCCTACTATTGGAATCACTTGATGATTCAGAGCAGAAGAACTAGGTGAACCCTCCACTATTGGAATCACTTGATGATTTAGGGTGGGTCTTAAGTGGTGTACCCCTAAGTTCTTTTGAGGAGCTTAGTGTTGATGTTCTTGGCTTCTAGCTTAGACGAGTGAAATAGGTGTGTTTTCAACATTGAGTGAACATAATAGATAACATAAATCTTAAAATGAATCACACACCTTGCACGTTTCACAATAAACAATAGTGAGTTGGATTTCATCACCAACCATTGTTTGAGATTTGGCAATGGTGGGCTTCATCTCCATCCGTCAATCTTTGCCCTTAGCAACCATAGTCACCCATGAGTAAACTTTCTAGATTTCATCACTAGGAAGAATCTCATTTTCCATCCAACCTTAGATTTCACCTTGCATAGTAGTTTAGGTTAGAACATTTACAACACACAAAACTCACAAAAAAAATCATAAAAAAAAAAAATATGTTGCAAAGCATAGGGTTAAATTGCTTGTTTGATTATGTGTGTTCTCCATTTGCATTTTATTTCTGCACATTCCACACACTTCACCACCCTCATCTGACTCATTAGCTTATGGTTTCAACCCAAAGCCAAGCAAAGATTCTGAGTCAAGCCCTTGCCAGCCAAATCACTTCATCCATGGAGTGTTCCACATCTTCCCCTACCACTTCTATGGTTAACCCTGTTAGTGTGATATAGATAAGTTATTCTGGTTTGTCTACGGGACCATCACACACTGTGTATACCTCAAACATTGATGTGTTGCACAAAGCCACCAACATTCCCATTCCAAAAATTGAGTCATCATCTCCCATAGATTATAACATCACCCACATAGACATGGCTAAAGTGGAAGCTCTTAAAAGATCCACTAACTATGTTCTAGAACAAATCAGCAGTCCACCTAGGTATGATCCTTCTTTTCAGTAGGAACTTACCCATTCCCAGCCTTCCAGCTTCACCCAAGTGTATACTAACCCTCTTTTTGAGGTGTCATCTGCACCTTCCCAACATTGGTCCATTCCACAATAGTCATGTGCTCAAAGCACTTCCATTCCATCTTCATATACCACTACCTATGGCAATCCATTGTATGAAGCACATGTCAATGTTACTTCACAAATGCCAGCTTCCACTGCATCCACTACCCCCCATTCAATTGCAATCCCTATTGCAACTTATCCTCCACCCACTTCATCCATTCCAACCACATCCACACCATCTGCTTCAGATATGGCCATACAAGATGCATGGCAACACCTTAATAAATTGCTTAAGGAGTGATAGAATGCTCATTCTTGTCCCCAATAGCAAGTTTAGGTGGAAAATCTTAAGCCTCAGCCCACATTCTTTTCATCAAATCCATCATGGATATCGCAACCTTCTGTGGTTTCCATTCCCACACCTCCATCAATCCACACCCATTCCATTCCAATGAGTCAACCCATTCATAGTCCTCAAACATCATCTCTATTTCATCATTTGCAATCATTCAATCATCAACATCACCAAATTCAATCCAGTCCATAAAATCATCAAAATCTCATCACACCTCAACATTTCACCACTCCATCTCCACAAAATCATCAAGTGATTCAGGGCTTCCACATACCTAGGGAAGACCCTCGAATTCAAGCAATGCAACAACAGATTGATAGTTTGATGCAACATACTCCTGGTATGATGAACCAGAAGCCAACTTTGAGACAACTTATCAATCAACCAATTCACTTTTTGGTACCATCATCGCCATATCTGACAGATTTTACAGTACCAAAATTTGATAAATTCAAGGGGATTGAGGACCCTAGAGAGCATGTGAGCACATTCATCCATTCATGTTTTAGAATTCAACATCAAGATGCCCTAATGCTCAGAAATTTTCCTCAGACATTGGGGGGAGATGTCGTAGAGTGGTACAACCATCTGCCTCATCATAGTATTTATACTTTTGAACAATTGGTAGACCAATTTCTCGAAATATTTTCCCTCAATGTTAGAAAGAAAATTTCATTGATTGACTTATATAATTTAAAGCAATTTGATGATGAGTTAGTCTATGACTTTGGAAACCGTTGGAGGGTTGTTATCACAAAACTACCATTCTCCCTACCAATGGAAGAGCTAACTCGATTGTTTACCAAGAGTTGCTTAAAACCCATCTCTTGGTTATTACAATTACAATAGTATAGATCATTTGAAGAAGCTCTTGCCCAGGATAGCATAATTGAGGAGATCAAAATCCAAGAGGGTGTGCTAAAGTCTAAAAATAAAGAATGGTAGAACAAGGGCCAATCCAAAGGTACCTATTCTGGCCAATCCAAGCCAAATCAGGCTAATCAAGGAAATCAAGTAAATCAAGTGGTCATGAGCTAGCTGGTAGTGGCTCAACAACAACAACCCATGCAACAACAACTATAAAAAATTGCATATCAAGTGGTTCCCCCACCATCACAAGTTCAAAACATAGTGCCAACTATGGAAAATCACCAACATCGATAATATGTTTGACAAAATCACCAATACACCCCCTTAGCCGAATCATATACCTCCATATTTCATAGGTTGTATGACACAAACCAACTTGCCTTGCTTGAGGTCAAACCAGATGATCCCACTAAACATAGCAAAAGCTATAGGGAACATTTGTTTTGCCCTTATCATCGAAATAATGGGTATGATATCAACAATTGCTACAAATTTAAAGATATAGTGCAAGACCTAATTGACTTAGGGGCCATCAAGCTTGATAGTCCCTTAGCTCAACAAAACCAAAACCTTGGTATCTATCAAACACCACTTCCTCATCATGAGGAAGCACAACCAACAATAGGAGGGTCAAATACCAAGACTCCTCCTAATCAAGTTAACCATGTTCAATAGTACCAAGGTTTTGTGGGTGCTATCCATGTAGTCACCCGAGGTCAACAATGCATAAATCAATAGAATGCACAACAACAACCTGTTCAATCTCCCATAGCACCACATGCAAGTGTGTCTCAACCTACCAATTCATCATCTCCCATCTAATTCTCTACCAATCCTTCCCAACCCATTCATATTCCAAGTCATCCATCTCCACCCATTCATCCTCCCAATCATCCATCAAGGCCAATCATCTCTCTGAGTAGCCGGCTAACCACTAGCCTTAAAATGGCTTCAGCAAAACTATCTATTTATGAGTTGATTCAACAATCTCCCCCACATCACGAGGCATTAATGGAAATTTTAAAATCCATTGAACTCCAATCTTAGGATGCTAATGCCTTTAGAAATTTTGTGGGAAGCATCAAAACATGTGTGGAGCCCACCATTACATTCTATGATTTTGAAATCAAACCAATATCATTAGGATCGGTGGACCCTCCATTGCATATCATGGCTCAAATTGATAGGAAGCCATTCAAATGAGTTTTGATTGATATCATCTCCTCTATCAATATCATCACCACATTAGCTCTCCAACATCTTAAGCTTCCACCATCCCACATCACCAAATCCACTTTCACCCTGAAAGCATTTAATGATGCTCTCTGTTCCACAATTGGCACTGTAGTTTTACCCATCGAAGTGGGGGTAAAAATGTTGCACACCATGTTTCACATATTGGAAGGTTCCATGGCATACAATGTACTCCTTGGACATCCTTGGATTAGGGAAATGAGATGTGTCCCTTCTATACTTCATCAATGCTTGAAATATGTACATGAGGGATAAGTTCATTGCATACCGATGGATGTTGAACCATTTAAGTATTGCAATTTCATTTCAAATCCTTATGAATCCATGCTTCCATCCACCCATATTTTCCTCACATCATCAACTACATCATCCACCACACCATCCACTTCTTCATCTAAAGTTCCTATTCCTGAGGAACTCCCCATCACCACTCCACATCAAGCTTCCACTTCTATGCCCCCATCTTCATCATCATTGACTACATGTACATGTGGTCAAGCTCAATCCACATCAACCACATCATCATCATCAACATCCTCCATCATCACTCCTTCCACATCATCACCCATTCATCAAAAGTCTTAGCCAAATCCACCTCCATCCACATCAGTTGATGTCTCACAAGTCGAATTAATGGATTGTGAGATGCCATTCCAATCCATACCTCTCCCATTGTTGGAGTCCCAAGCCAATCTTGAGTCTTCCACATCCACTTCCACATCCACATCCACATCATCCCAAGTTGAGGTCCACCTCACTAATCTTGGTATTGGTGAATATGTGGTCCAAGACATCACCGTCACACCGCTCAACATCCAAACTACTAGGGATTATGGTCACCCACGTGACTCATCCTTATCCATAGGAGTGGTGTATAACATGGTTTCAATGCCCAATAGCATAAATTTTGTGTATGGGGGGATTGATTCATCATCCAATCCATCTTCCCAAGATGAACCCAAGCAACCAACACCTGCCAACATACAACACATGTCGGGTTTTCCATCTCGATATTTTCATCGAGTCAATTGGCAAGGTTATGGTCTAGGATGACATGAATAGGGAATGCACAAACTCATTGATACTTTGTATCGAGAAGCGCATGACCATTCAGGTCTAGGTTATCACCCTTATTCATTCACCTCTTCTTTTGAACAAGCTTTTCAAAGTCTTAATTTGAATTCAGAAGAAGAAACCCATCACCCTGATGACTCTGAAGATGAAGTCTATGAAGAATTCGATGTCATGTCGATAGCTTCTAATGAATCTGATGAGGAATCAACACCCATCATTCCATTCACCGAATATGATGAGTTTTACCTTAGAATGTTCCCCATCCATCAACCCATCCTTCACTTGCTTCTTCCACAAGAGCGAGCTAAACCAACTAGTGAACCACCACCTCCACTTCATTGATCCATCTCACCGACCAATTTTGTAACATATGTACATAATTCATAACAAAAATAAATAAAAAATTCAAAAAAACAAAAAAAAAACAAAAAAAAATTATTGCATTGCATGAACATGGCTTTTTGCCTATTGCATTTATTTGTGTTGCTTGTTGTTGTTCAGGTTCCAAGAGCTCTAGCATCGGTTCTAGATGAAAGGATCTATCCATCCTCCACTTTTCCAACCACCATTTTCCCCCTTTAAGTCAACATGAATCCTATTGACTTATTCACCCCACTCCGTAATCCATACGATTTGGCAAAGCCAATTCCAATTGACATGAGCCTTATTGATATGGATTAGATTTCCTCACCTCCATCCTTTTTCAAATTTTTCCTTTTCGAGGAATTGTTAAGGGCTTCAGCCAACTACATTCCTCCGTCACCTCCACCTTCGCCTTCACCTTCGCCTTTAGATCTTGAGGTTTTCTAGGTAGACATAGAAGAGGTTGAGTCAGAAGAGTTTGATAATGTCATAGATGACATTCATCTGATCCCAATGCCCCATCATCTTGAGGAAGGTTCTCACATGTCTATTGAAGATACCATCGATGTGAACCTTAGTTCAGATGCAGACAATCCCCAAATTGTCAAACTTGGTAAAAGTTTATCCATAGATGAACAAGAGCAATTAATTGCTCTCCTCAAGAAGAAGAAGGGCATTTTTGCATGGTCCTACAAAGATATGCTTGGTCTTGACCCTAACTTGGTTGTCCACAATCTCACCTTGCATTCTGATGCTAAGTCGATCAAACAAAAACTGAGAAGGATGCATCCTACCATTGCCCTCATGGTCAAAGAAGAGCTTCAAAAGCTATTAGATGTGGGTTTCATTGTCCCCATTGACTATCTTGAGTGGCTTTCAAACATGGTACCCATTCGCAAGCCTAATGAGGTGATACACATTTGCACTGACTTTCAAGATCTTAACAAAGCATGTCCTAAGGATGACTTTCCTCTACCAAACATTGATACTCTTGTCGACACTTGCGCTGGCCATGAAATGCTTTCTCTAATGGATGGTTTTTTAGGATACAACCAAATTCGAATCAATCTTGATGACCAACACAAAACAACATTCACTACACCTTGGGGGACTTTTTGTTACAAGGTGATGCCCTTTGGCCTCAAAAATGTAGGTGCCACTTATCAACGTGCCATGACATACATATTCCATGATTACATGCATAAGATCATCGAAGATTATGTGGATGATCTCTTGGCAAAATCTAAAACTCGACAAGAGCACATTGGTGTCTTGGAAAAAGTCTTTGATCAACTTCTAGAGCATAATGTAAGGTTGAACCCCAAGAAATGTGTCTTTGGTGTTACCTCAGGCAAACTATTAGGATTCATTATCTCCAAAAGAGGCATTGAGGTGGACCCAAACAAAGTCAAGGCCATCATGGAGATGCCTCCCCCAAAAAACTTGAAGGAATTGCGTAGTTTACAAGGAAATATTCAATCAATCCATCATTTCATTGCATAACTTTTTGACAAATGCAGGCCATTCAATCACCTGCTACAAAAGGGGGTGACATTTTCATGGATAGATGAATGTCAAAAAGCTTTTGATGATATCAAGCAATACTTGGCTTCTCCACCAGTCTTAACTCCTCCTCATCCGAGGGTCCCCTTCCATATTTATGTTTCAACAATGGACTTTGCATTAGGGACAATGCTTGCACAAAAGAATGAAAACAATCGAGAGCAAGTTGTCTATTACATTAGTCGAACATTGGTAAGCTATGAAACTAGATATGCTTACATGGAAAAATTGTGCTTAGCAGTGGTTTTTGCCACTAAGAAACTCAGATATTACATGCTTAGTCACACCACATATGTCATAGCTCACAAAAATCCTCTACGTTATATGATGTCTCACACTTACAATAACACCCGCACCACAAAATGGATAATGCTTCTCACTGAATTTGATCTTGAGTTCATCAGCCAAAAATCCATTAAAGGTCAGGTCATAGTCGATCAGCTTGCGAAAGCTCCACTTCCTAGTGATCAACCCTTGATTATTGAGCTCCCAGATGATTCGGTATTCACTATCACTGAACAAGAAGAAGATGTCATTCCAGAGGAAGACGTCGATATCACTCTCTTCTTTGATGGTTCTAAGTGCAAAAAATGTCAAGGTGTTGGAGTCGTGTTTCATACACCACAAGGGATACCTATCCCCTTATCATTCAAACTTGACTTCCAATGCACAAACAACAATGCAGAGTATGAAGCCTTAATATTAGGTCTTCAAGTAGCCATAGCTATGGGCATAAAGCATATCAGGATATTTGGTGATTCTCAACTTGTTGTTAGACAAATCAATGGAGAATACCAATGCAAAGAACCTACCATAAAGCTTTACCATGAAGTAGCAATGAAATTGCTCACCAAATTTGATTGGTATGAAATTGATAGTTTACCACGTTCGACTAATATATTTGCAGATGCGATGGCCTCTCTAGGATCATTGATTCCAAAGAACTTCGAAGGAGAGGTACAACCACTCATTGTTACAATGATATCTAAATCTGCAATTGTTCATGCTGAATCTAAGGATGAGAAAGATGTTTGCTTTATCCATTCGGAGCCATATGAGCCTTGGTCAAACCAAATAATAGCCTTCCTCAAGTTTGGAACACTCCCATTAGATATGTCATGGACTTCTAAATGCACTTTCAAGCAAAAGGTAGCTCGTTTTACTCTCTTGGGGGACGTGTTGTATAGATGTGGTTATGATGGAGTCCTCCTTCGTTGTCTCGAGTCTGCAGAGGCACAAAGAGCCATAGCTGAAGCTCATGATGGTACTTGTGGTGGTCATTTTAGTGGAATGGCCATTGCAAAGTATATTCTATGCATGGGTTACTATTGGCCCACCATGGAACGCGATTGTTGCACTTATGTCAAGCATTGTAAGCAATGTCAAGAGCATGCTAATTTAACTCATGTACCATCACAAGCATTACAACCTATTCAAAGCCTTTGGCCCTTTTCACAATGGGGTCTTGATTTGATTGGAAAAATCTCACCTCCTTCCTTGGGACAACATACATTCATCATCACAACCACTAAATACTTCACAAAGTGGGTTGAGGTAATTCCTCTAACCAGTACGATAGGACCTCAAATTGTGGAGTTTATACTTCACCATATCATCTATCATTTTGGTATTCCCTCAAAAATCATCTCTGACAATGGTAAGTCTTTCAAGAACAAGGATGTTCGAGCACTTTGCAAGAAATATAATATCCAACATAGTTTCTCGACTCCTTACTACCCACAAGCAAATGGACAAGCTAAGGCTACCAACAAGACCTTAATTGCTATTCTCAAGAAACTAGTCAAAGAAAATCATCGAGATTGGCATACTCAAATTCCCTTGGCATTATGGGCTTATCGAACAAGCATCCACACACCTACTAGGGCAACACCATTTTCATTGGTCTATGGAGCCAAAGCAATTATACCTCTTGAGCTTGAGATCCCCTCATTGCGAATTTCATTGCAGGAATTCATAGATGACGATACTGCTAGACAAGCATGTTTTGACCAACTCACGCTTCTTGATGAAAGGTAGGTTAATGCTTTAGAGCATTTATGAGTTTATCAGGACCACCTAAAGCATGCTTACAATGCCAAAGTTCATCTACGTGAATTCCAAGTAGGAGATCTTGTTCTTAAAGAGAATCAACAAAACACCAATGCATTACCACATCTTCGTGATAAATTCATGGCTAATTGGTTAGGTCCATACATTATCACTCAAAAAGTGGGTAAAGGAACTTATAGGCTTGCCAGTATAGAGGGAGTTGAAGAGCCTGAACCACTTAACATCATCCACTTGAGAGCATTCTATGCTTAATGTGATTTATATATATGTATATATACATGGCTAATACACAAAAACAAATTGCATTTCACACATTGCATTACACATTGCTTTTTATATTTTACACATTACATTTCACACATTGCATTGCACACATTTCATTTCACAAATTACATTTCATACATTGCATTCACAACCATCTTCACACATTTCATTCACACATTTTAGGGGTCATTTATTCAGTTTAGATAATAATTGGTCCAATAAAGTCATGTTGCCTTAATCAAGGGTACCCTCAAAATCATCATCCATTTCATTGCACCATTCCATAAAGTCAAATTATCATTTGCAAACCACATTTCCATAATCCCTAGGTGTTTTCGGTCACTCAACCACTCCTAGTGTTTCTAGAAACCTCAAATACATGTCGAGTTTTCTTTAGGACCAAGACACATTTTCACTAAGAAAATCTTGAGTTCTGGGAATTGACTCTAACACTCTTGAACCAAACACAATTACACATCTTAAAAACATCTTGTGTCAAAGAGATATAACACCATGATTGGGTTGAACCTCGAAGTGAAAAGGGTAATCCTTGCTTGTCCCATCATGCACATAGTCCAAAAATAAAAAATAGTGGTCTTCACCACTATCACAACAAAAAAAAAAAGAGGTAAGGATAGGGTAAAATTATCAGCAAATATTTTACACATCACACACCACAATTCCTCAAGTTGTAAGGATAGAACTACATTTCCAGTCAGACGGTTAGGTAGTCCGAATCCCCAAAGCTTAGAGATCATATTCTTGGACTATGGAGCTAATCTCCACCGGAGCTATAGATGCTTGATTGGTAGTGGAGTACGCTCATGCATGGTGACATGTCTCTCTTGAAGAGACCTCTGATCGCACATAAGGACAAACTAGCTTCTTGGTCTCCTCCATGATAGGTTTCATCTCAATTTACTCAAGATGGGTTAATGAAATCACTTGCACACACATTGGTTCTTGATTACCTTGAGTCATTACCATACTCATGATTCGGTAAATGAATTCACTGCACACACATTTGGTCTTAGAGAAATTAGATAGCATTTAGTGAGTTTGTTGGATATCACTAGTATGTTTGAGTCTCTACAAAATAGTCATCTTCCATATCATTACATGAGTCTTCCATTTCACATGCCACCATTTTGGTGCCCCTGATTAAACAACAATGCTATAATATGGTCAAGAAAAATCTAAACTATGAATGATCATTAGTGCATTAATTCATTTGCATTCATACACATTATCATTGCATTATCATCCATCACACATATACACATGCATTCACACAAAAGCATAACACAAAAGTAAAATCCATGTATATATATATATATATCACATGTACAATGAATGCTCGAAGGCTATATACAATGGAGCACCAAGGCTCATATACAAAAAGTGCATCTTAGCACTAGCTAATACCTATAAGAGGATCCCTATGACCCTAAAGGAGCCCTAGACCTAGAGCCACTATGCCTAGACTCACTATGCCTAACAGACCTAGATATGGAAGAGGAGGGTGGATCTAGCAGCCCAATGTGGTGCTCCATCAATCGATCCTCCAAAACCTGGATATATCCATCTCGAGCCCAAAGGCATCGTACATCATGTCTTTGATGATGGTCCCTCTCAAGTAGCTCTACCTAGAGCCTCATGATCCTATCCTCACCTCCACCTATAGTTGCATGTGCCTCTAGCTCCACTCATAATCAAGCTATCTCTACATCCTGAGCCGCTATCCTTGCAGCCTGAGTCGATATCTCTGCATCTCGCTCAACCACCATCTACTCGAGCCTCACCCAATCCTCCTCACTCTGGCCTAGAGGTCTCTCTAGAACCTCCTCCATATCATCATCATCACCACCTCCATCACCTCCAATCTATGGAGCCTACTCTATTGCATCCCTTACCCATCTCCCTCGATTGCTAGACCGAAGGCATCTTCGATATCTGGGAGCCTCATCTACCTCCTCCTCCTTGGCCTCTACCTCATCCTCATCCCCATTCCCCTCATCCACTACTATACTTGGTACCCATGGTGGTTGTGCATTGAACCATGCATCATACTCCATGGTAGTCCCCACATCATCCACATTAAGGAGATCTATCTCCTCATCATCCTCATAGGTCACCCTCCATGCCTCAGCACAAGGTAGACCTATCTCATCTCGATGATGCCTATATAACACTAGTACCTCAAGAACTCCCTATCATAGCCCAAAATACCTCAACACCCATGAGAACTAGACCAGCTCCACCTCACTCCTGTGCCTCCCAACCACCCATCTAGCCTACCATACTCTTTGTAGTTGCTCCCTATCTCTAGTCCAAGTAGCACCTCGCCATGACCTCCAAAGCACCTGAGTAGATGTCAGTCCTACCCATAGATCCTTGTACTCCTGGTCGGTCTAGATAGGATGACTCGACTACATCTCCTCAACCAATAGCCATCTCATAGCATAGGGCTACTCCCCATCCGATGCCTTAGTAGGCAAGCCCATAGGTCGAGCCACACTAAAGTGCTCCCAACCCCAACACTGTAGTAGTACACTGCACCCTAGCCCCTTTTGCTTTCACCTCCTCACCTCATACAACTCTTGGTATAGCTGAGCTAGCAGAGCAGGTGCCCATGCATACACCCGAGGCGTATCAATCATATCATACACTAGCCTGATCATGTTCCAAGGGAATCGACAGCCAATGTTGTTCGGGACCACTATGTTGGCCAACATGAACATGACCAAGGTAGGTAATGCATCCAACTTCTTATCCACATACATCATCAAGTACCTTATCCCTCCACCCTTCACACTCTCCCCACGCCATCCATCTCCAAATATGCAGCTCATCTCATACCCCTTATCATGTCCAACCTCGACACGTAATCCCTCCATCGGTACTTTGAGGATGTGATATACATCCTCAAGTGTCATTGTCACCTCTCTAGTGGAGAGCTGAAAGGTCCCTCTATCTAGATCCCATCTCTCTGCCAAGGTAGAGAGATACCCCTCATCAACCCTCACCACATCAATCTTAGCTGCCCCAACCATCCCCACATCCTCCAACCACTTCCACTACTCATCCTATAGCACCTTTCTCACCCTAGGTATGAGAGGTGAGAACTGATGTTGAGCCTCCAAGATCTTCAGCTATAACACAACACATGTACAATGCACATACATTAATGTCATATTCATTGCATAATTTCAAAAAAAATTGCACAAGTCCAAACAAAGAGTGCCAAGGGCACTTACCTTAGCAACATAATACTCTGCTCTTGCATTTGCATCCGCACCATCCATCACCATAGCTTCCACCCCACCAAACTCCTTCACTCCACCTCACTTCCTCACTCACTCCTTCAGATGCAACTTCCAAAATTTGCAAATGTAAAGAATGAATCTGATTTCACCTCTATAGACTATTTATAGCTATTTTGGGTGCACTGGAACGCCCATGGGTGTTCACAGGTGCATTGAAACACACACCAGAGTTTATAAAATACCAGACGCTTACCGATGTCTGAGAATGTTGCGAATGCGAGCCGATGTTTGGTGTCAAAATTGGTAGAAAGACCAAAATGATCCAAAAAGGTAGCTTACCTCCACAAAATCATTCCAAATTGCATCCATACATTCATTTCATCACCATATCATGTTTTGTGAAAATAAAAATTGATTTGGATGCTTAATTTTTGCTTGCAACCAAAAGGCATAAAATCACTTTACAACTTTCAAAATGCACCAAAACGGTCTAAATTTTCACAAAATGACCATATTCATCATTCCAATCATCCACTCCATCATTTCATTCATCTTTTTGATAACATGGATTGATTTGGGTGGTTAAATTTTGTTTGCGACCAAAAGTCATAAAATTATCCAAAATTGCTCTCAACAAATGCTCCAAACCAATGCAAAATTTCACAAAATCATGCAATCCAATCATCAATGCATTTCTCATCATCAAATAATCATTTCAACATCATTTTCATCCATCAATAATTATATTTGCACATTTTCCAAGTTCACATACAATTTCAAGTGAACCTCGTATCTAGTGGTCTATTCTATCTCCTTGGCGATTGCAATGATTGGTTGTCCATGCAATTCGGTAAGATGGATAAATCACCATAAGGAAACTTGGCCATTTTCATCATCCAATATCTCCTTGTTCGAAATAAAAATCACTTTTGGTCCCTCATATTTTGAGTGAGACTATGTCAAGATTAATTTTCTCAACAACTGTCATTGATGCCCTTTTCCATGGGGTCCCCAACATGGATAACTTTCATCATTTTCCTTGCAATTACACCAGTATTTGAGGATGGTAAAGTGATTGAGAAACTATTTAGGAATTCTGTGTGGGAATTAGCTACAATCATGAGTGGCCCCAAGGATAGACTATTTTTCTCTTTTCTTTTTGCATTTGCATCTTTGCATTTCAATGACGCCAAAAGGCACTTTCTTCAACAACATGGAATCACCCCAAACTTGGGGTAAATAAATTTGATTTTGATTTCCCACAATGGGATACATCTTACATGATCATGGCATCTACACTTGGAAAAAACCCCTTTTCTCTATTGGGGCAAAAATAGAATCATTTTACATCATTCATATCATCTGCACTTACATCATACACTTACACTTACATCATACACTTGCACTTACACCATTCAATTGCATTATTTCATGACATTTCTATTAATTGGCTTATGAGACTCATTCTTCACTCATTCACCAATTGAGGGGGTAAGCTACACATACAAATTATTTTATCTTCAAAATCATCTTTGCGCTCCAACGAAAGAAAGTTGCTTCATCATGCCCAACCATGTGTCTTGTATTTTTGCACCGCATTGTGTTTCATGCAACACGGTACAAAAAGGGGCATCTGTAGACACCAAAATCTAGCCACTTGTCATCCATCTGTGTCCTCCAATCACAACCACCCATTATATATATGTATATATTTAATATATATATAAATATTAATATTTTATATATTATATTTATATATATTTAATAAATATATATGTATTTATATAAATTAATCCTAGCCATCCACCACGTTTTAATCTCAGCCATCCATCCATCTCAATCCATGCCACTTACCCAAACTTAATCTCCACCCTTCCTCATGTTTTAATCTCGGCCACTCATTTTGTGTCGTTGAAACCCTAACATGTTCAAGGGAAGATTATAAAAGAGGAGTCATTTTGATGAATCAAACCCTTGAGCTCTCACATAGAAATCTTGGGAAAGCCTTAGTCCTTAAGCACCTAAGAAATTCTCAAGCCCCTTCTGCCCTAGCCACTTTGCCATCACTTTTGTCACTCGTCACCTCCATCACATCACTCCTTTTTCATCGTTGCCAATCTCATGCAGAACCAGATCTGGTTCTGCGACACTTCCCTCAGTCCCCAAATTCCCCCTAGAGCTAGTTGAGCACCTCTGGGTATTTTTGGAACTCTCTGGTGCATCTACAGCCTTCATAAAATGCCTCTGGGCATCTCCCACAGTAGACCTGTAGTCCTACGACCCTCGAGCACCGTTCGGGCATCCTCGCGACCATCATTGATCGAAGTAGAAACAAAAATTAGTGTGTTGACAAGGTAAGAAATTTATTTGTACTTATTTTACATTCTTGCACTTTTGTTTTTAGTATTACATTGCAACATCTAGGGTTTTTAGTTGTTTTATATTTCTGAGGGCCTCACACTATGGAGCCCTCACAGGTGCTTCTAATCTCTTTTTGTTGTTTTCTCTATTTGTAGGTACAGGGATCATATATCTGGAAGTTGTTGAAGCTAGGGTGGCCCTCTAAGGATACACAAGCCCACCCGCAACTCTTGTTTGGATCGAAGACAAGCGAGAAGACACCAACTATTATTTTGAACTAGGGTTTTGGAGAACCCTAGTAATTGTAAATTTGTATCACAAAAGCATTGTAAAACCCCATATTAGGGCACATTGATTGTATAATTTTGAGATCTACCCACATTAATAAAAGCTTATTCATCTTGTGCAATCTTGTGTTATTACTGTGCTTTTGTTACTTTATCTATTGCATTGGTGTTGCTTGATTTCGGTTTACAGAGGGAATCAGGACCCCTTATAAAAACCTATGTACACTCATTGAAAAATATAAATTAAATTTATTAATAATAATTTCATAATATCATATATTTTAATTATATTGTATTTAAAGGAATTAGAAAAAATTCAAATAAATGGTTAAATTTTAGAACATTCGTAAAAAATTATATTAAAAATGTAGAGATAGTAAAGATTACCCTTTGAGATTGTTAAGCTCAATTTTTTAAAACTTTAGCTCAAGCTTAGTTTCATATATCATATAAAAATAATATGAAAATACAATTAAAAAACTTTAAAATTATAAGAATAATATCAATTATTGGAAGAGGGTGTGGGATAGGAACGAGCCTCATCATTTTCTTGTTTTAGAAAGCAAGAAAGTGTTGTGATTATGCACATGAAGCAAGTAGAAAGCAAAGTATGAATAAGAAGAGAGTGTCACTTCTTGCTCTAGATCTTAGAAGAAACTCAATAACTAAAGAATTCTTGTTAAGAAAATCTAGGTAACATGGTAGGAAAGTCACTTTTGGAAGTATTTACTAGAAGCAAGAGTGTCTTAGTAAGAAGTATGGATGCCCTAATTAGAGATAAAAGGAAAAGTAAATCTATGGAAAACCAAATCCAAGTAGCAAATACTACACTAGAAGTGATTATCAAGGATGAGATGATCGAGCATGATATAATGATTCTTAAAAGTAGAGGGTTAAAATATAAGTTCCATAGATACTAGCCAAGTTTCTTGGAGATTCAAAATTGTATCAAGTGTAAGTGAGGATTGAACTCAAATCACTCTATGAATTCACTTTCAAAATGTTTTTTTTTGTGGGAATTAAGGATAAAATAATGGATGGTGGCCCTTGGTAGAGGAGCAAAGATGCCTTATATTTAAGACCATTGAGTAAGAAGTTTTGTGGGGAGACATGGACTTTTAAAAGGCTTACAATTTGGATTAGGCTTTCTAGACCTCCTTATCAACTTATCAAAAATAAAGTTTAGAAGAATATCAACGATACTCTAGGGGAGTTCATCCAAGAGGGAACGACTATTAAGGAGGGATGACATTTTGTATACACTTGAAAATATTTTTTCCATGGATTTTTCAAAACCTTTATCATATTTCATTAGGAATAATATGTATTTAGAGAGTGTTGGAGTTTATAATATTTTCCATAAACAAATAGAAGTAAACCATTCACTCAAATCTTATGTAAAAAACATATAAGTACAAAAAGGAAAACAAGAGACACATAAATTGTGGACCATAAATAAGGACTATATTATCTATGGACAAGGATCACAACACTTTGATACAATCGATGGAGTGGTGAGGGTATTTATATCAATACCAAATCCTCAATTACATAAATGAATTTAACCTAAGCCAACATAATAAGAGGGCCTTAAAGTTTATTATAAGTTATAATATGGGTTTAACCATAACAAGGTTAGCCATGGCTCGTAGTGTTTACATAATAGATTATTACAATAAATTAAATACAAATGCACAATAATTTCCCTTAGGCCTATACAAGATTATATCATACAATTTAACCTTGTCCATAAGTTAGATTACACTTTTAATAGGGAATGGAATCAACAAGTAGATTATAAAAATATTGTATTTCAATGTTGCAAATTATATGAGACTAGACACATGACAGGAGTTTACAAAGTGAAATGATGAAGAAAGAAATGGAAACTTTTGGATATACAAACCAAGTAGATCATATCATAATAGGAATTGCATCAAATCAAAGGGATTTTTACTCCTAAGAAAATGGTAAAATAATTCTCCCAACATCATCAAATGGAAAATGCCATTACACTTGAATCAACCATTCGAAGAAAGAAATTAATACAAGGTATAAGGAAGATAATGCAAAAATTCAAATTTAGGAGTTAAAGGTGCAAAGGAAGATTGGGTGACAAATTTTAAATTAAATGAGGCAAACGAGGTAAAAATTAATCTACGTAAACCGTCTTCATTTTTCTCAAGTAAAATAAAACCCTCCTCCTTGTAATAAAAATTAAAGTAGTATAGGTTGTATTTGTTGGACTTTAGGGTTTTATGAACAAGATGATAAATAAATGCATGTAGAGGAAATTCACATAAATTTAGGGTTTCCAAGGCAATATAAAAAAGTAATTACAATGAAAGATCATCCTTATACTTTAGGATTTCTAGGGCAACATAAAGAAGAAATTATTCATGAGGCTATTCCTTACATTTCAGATTCTCTAGGGCAACATAAATCTTTAGAAGATAATTCTCATTGTGAATAGTATGGAAAAATAGATCTACATAAATCTTTAGAAGATAATTATCATTGTCAATAGTATGGAAAAATAGATCCACATAAATCTTTAGAAGATAATTATCGTTGTGAATAGTATGGAAAAATAGATCTTGATGAAGATGAAAGTGTTGATGGAAATAGAAAAAGGAGAGGAATATTATCAAACCAAGAACAAAGAGAAAAAAAATTCAAAGGGATGTCAATTTAGGAATCCAAAAACAAATATCATAAGTATTAACAAGAAGTGGGTCTAAGCCCACTAATAAAAATAAAAAGTGATGATGAAAATGGTATCATTGGAATATTTGGGGTATGAATAAGACATTTAGAAAAATAGTTATTAATAAATTAATAGCTTGTTATAGTCCTGGGTTCATATTTAATACAAAAAATAAAATAAAATAGTAAGGAATGCAATGATGCTTTTAAAAATATGTGGAAGATGGGCAATTGTCTGGCAATTTCTTCTATAGGAGCTTATAGTAGTATTGCAAAAATATAGGGAAAATAGGATGAACAATTTTTAGAAGCAAAAAGTAATTGGGTTGCTAGACTATTATATAAGAAAGAGGAAAACATCAAAATTGGGGTTACAAATATATATGCTCCAATTATTGTTATTCCTCATGAAAGATGTTGGGAGGGCCTTATGTGAAAAATTATGATCAATAGATTCTTGGGTGTGACTTTAACATAGTTCTATCTCCTTTGGAAAAGAAGGGTGGTACTCCTGGATGGTCTAAACCAATGCAATATTTTGCTTCATTTGTCAACTTAAATGGCCTTTGGAATGTTATTTCTTCAACTTTTCAATATACATGGCATAGTAGATGCATTGAACAAACTCATATAGTAGAAATATTGGATAGAATTTTGTTGTCCAAAACATGCTTGTAGAGAGAGTATAAAAATTCTATAGATATTTTATTGTGAGTAGGTTTAGATCACAAACCCATTCTTCTAATTTATGATTTAATTAATAATGGTCATGCAAATCCATTTTGCTTCCAATCTGTGTTTCTCCAAGACCTTGATTTCTTCGAGATGGTGATGTTATAGTGGGATGAAACAAATTTTGAAGGATCATGTATATAGAGGTTTTTTCAACAAATAAAATATCTAAAGGGGTAAATGAAGATTTGGAATCCTAAACATTTTGGTGACATTTTTAAAGAAAAGAATGAACTTGATTCTAAGATAAAAAATTGATAAGACATAGTAGAAATCAATGGAATGGACTAGGATTCTTATATACAAGAAAAATAATTACTTGTTGATTATCATAATACACTGAAAAAGAGTCATCATATTAGTTCCAAAAATCTAGTGAGAATTGACTTAAGGAAGGAGACAAAAAACAACAATTTTTGAATGCTACAAAAAAAATATTTTTTTCTTTTTGTCACATCAAAAATATTTTAACTCAAGAGGGAAGAAATATCGAGGAAGAAAAAGATATCAGAAAGGAAGCAATTAATGATTTCATAAATATTTTGTTAGATACTATGCAATATAAGGAGGTACAAGGTAAGCTTTACAAAAAATTTCATCAATTATCTTATAGGGACAACATAAAAACTTAATGAAGAATATATTTATGGAGAAGCTACATGAAGCAAATTTCTCTTTCCATCCTAACAAAGCACTAGACTTTATGGATTCGTCTATTGTAACAGTTCTAATATAGCCATATTAACTATCTTTATTATTATTATATCGAGCCATAGGATAAGGTAGTTAACCCTTAAGCATTAGGGTTAGGGTTAATGTTGATTTAGTCTATAAATAGGAAGAGTTATGTTGTAGTGAGAATCATCTTCTATATTCAAATTCTTAGTCATCTTTGTTTTGTATATGAGACTTCACCCTATCTAAGTGGCTAAAATTTGTTTTTATTTGGAATCTAGAATCTATTAATTGCATTTATAATTTTTTGGAATACTATATGAATTTTTGTTCTCAATGGATGTTTATTGTTGCATATTATTGAATTGTTGCTATTATCTCTATATTTTTGGAAGTTGTTTCATTACATGTGGTACTAGAGCATCAATCCTCTATCCCTATAGCTATGTGAAAGTGTGATATTAGGGTATGTGAATCATTCTAGAACCTCTAACAAATAACTCTACTTGTCACCTGATATATTTTTTTCATTATTTGGCTCAATTTTTTGGCACATCTTTTCTGTAACATTATGAGTTTGTTTTTCCTAATTACTTTTTATATACCTAATTAAATAAATAAATAAATAAATAAATAAATAAATAAATAAATAAATAAATAAATAAATAAATAAATAAATAAATAAATAAATATTATATTGGGTGTTGGGATTCTTATAAGAGGTCTATCCCATTATGATCTCCTTTTGAGCCTAATCAAAACAAGGTTTATCTCTAATAATACTTTTTTTGGAATTAGTTGTGTTGGACCCTTGTGGTCTCTTCAAGCTGGTCAAAGTAAGAGGTATTTCTCACAATATTTTAATTAGAGTTCTCCAAAGGATTTTTTGGGTTTTGCATTTTCCCTTAGTGTACGAGCAAACCTATTGCTCCTACTAGTTGGTTACGAATCAATGGTTACTTATTAAGCATGAGTTATTTAGAGGATGTGTGAAGGAGCAAAAATAAGTGCCGTACCATAAATATTGGTAAGCATCATAACTATTAGGAACCTACTATTAAAATAAGCTCACTCACATAAAATAATGTAAATAACACAAATGCATCAAATAACATAATAAAATTATGTGGAAAGCAATTGCATAATCAAAACAATCTCACAAATAACTCAATATCATAGGCCTCTTCGAGTGGGCAACCTCCTTCAATATTTGATTAACTTGCAAAAAGATGCATTCATACATGGATTCATATATTTTAAAGAAAATATTTCATGCAACCCTAACCCTAAGCTCAAGATTTGGCTTACATGTAAAATGCCACTCGAGCTAGAATCTTCTACCAAATATTGGTTACATTCTTGATAACGGTTACATGAAATGGCTCCACTTGTTTAGGCACCTTACTTGCCACATACCATTACAAAAGTATTTTATAATAGAATTATAAGTGGATCTCCACGTTGGACATGGGTCATTACATAATTAATTTAGAATTATAAAAATAATGTTAGGATGGGGTCCTAACATGTCCTTCCCCTTTAAAACACTTTGTACTAAAAGTTGTAGATAAGAAACTAGTGTTGGAGCTAGTGGAGAGACTCCCATGTAGCATCTTTTGGATGTAGGCCATGCCACTGAACAAGGACCTCAATAGTGACACGGTTGCAAAGCGTGCATGTCCATCAATCCAACACTTGTTTGGGCTTGAACAAGATAGAACATTCTTCATCCAATTTTGGGAGAACAAATTGAACTTGTACCTGATTTCCCACAACCTTCTTGAGATAGGAGCCATAAAAAATAGGGTGGAGCTTGAATGTGGATGGTAGGGCCAATTTGTAGGTCGTGGCACCAATCTATTGTAAAACCTAGTAGGACCCATAGTACTTGACCACACGTTTCTAGCACCTACGAAGCTAGAGGGATGATTGTTTTTATGGTTGCAAGTGAAGGAAGACCATATCACCAACATAAAAACTATGCTCAGAATTATGTTGATCAGCTTGTTGGTGATCTAATTTTGTACCACTTCCAAATTTATATTTAGTTGATGGAGGACTTTGACATGTTGGTTGAGTGTAGTGTCGATTGCATGGAACTTAGAGCTACCTAAAATGTAGGAGGAGGGCATGCATGGAGGTCAATCATAAACTACTTCAAAAGGTGTGAACTTGGTCATAGTGTGATAAGAAGTATTATACCACCACTCAGCTAAGGGAAGCAACTTCACCCATTGTGTAGGATGCTCAAAGGTAAAGCAAAAGGTAGATCTCCAAACATTTATTGATAATATTAGTATGGGCATCCATTTGTGTATGGTAAGATGAACTCATATTGATCTGAGTTCCTTGCAACTTAAACAATTCTTACCAAAAATTACTAGTGAATGTAGGATCACGATTAGACACAATGGAGTAGGCATACCATGAAGGTGAAAGATAGAATCAAGGAAAAATTGGGCAACGGTGGAGGCCATGCAAGGATGGGAGAGGAACAAAAATGAGCATACTTAGAAAGATGATCCACTACCATAAAAATAACTAATTTACTATCAGACTTAGGTAACCCTTCAATAAAATCTATTGAAATATCTATCCAAACCTATTCAGGAATCGGTAATGGCTGGAGAGTTCCTGGAGAATGCACCATTTCACCTTTCAACCATTGATAGGTGTTACATGTTGCCATAAAATTGTGTATGTCCTTCTTCATACCCTTCCAAGAAAAGGTATGCTTAATCATTTCATATGTTTTAAGGAACCCTAAATGGCCTGTTATGGGGGAAGCATGCATTTCCTTCATGAGAAGTTCTTAGAGGGAATATGTGCGAGGAACCACAAGGCACTGATGCATCATAAATCTTGTCCATCCCAAGTATATCTTGGATAGGAGGTATGATATATTTGAAGGAAAACAACCAAATTTTGCAAATCTGAATCTTAAAGTACCTTCTTATGAAGAGAATTTATCCATCAAGAAATGGGAGAGGAAATGACATATAACATATTGTGAGCCTCAAATTGATGAGAGAGGGCATCGACCAGAATGTTCTCTTTTCTATTTTTATAGGTAATATCATAATCATAACCCATAAGCTTAGAAACCCACTTCTATTGTTTGGGGGTGGCAACATGTTGCTCTAAGAAATATTTGAGACTTTGATGATTTGTTTTAATGGAAAAATGACACCCAATGAGATAAGATTGCCAGTGAGTGACTGCATGCAAAATGGCAAGCATTTCCTTAGCATAAGTGGATTTTCCTAGATTATGACTGGAAAGTGCTTTACTAGTGAAAGCCAAGGGCCATCCTTCACATCAATATTGTGCCAATACCATTGCCTAAAGCATCGCTTTCAATTACAAAAGGCTTAGAGAAATCAGGCATTGCTAAGATCGAAGTTGTTGTCATAGCGTACTTCAAATCAAGGAAAGCTTGTTCAGCTGGACCCGACCAAGTAAAGGAATTCTTTTTCAACATGGGTGTTAAGAGAGTGATAATTTTTCCATAATTATGAATAAATTTGTGGTAGTATCCAATAAGCCCTAAAGATCCATGAAGACCTTTGAGAGTGTGATATTTTGGCCACTCTTGAACTACCTGAATCTTTCTAGGGTCAACTTTAACACCATATTTGGAGATGATGTGTCCCAAATATTCCACTTTCGTCAACCCAAAAGAACACTTGGATTGCTTAGCATAAAGTTGATGTTGTGCCAATAGTTGTAGGGTTTGATCCACATGGACAAGGTGCTCTTCCCAAGAGCGACTATAAACCAAAATGTCATCAAAGAAAACCACAATGAACTTACGAAGAAAAGAATGAAAAATGTTGTTCATGAGACTTTGAAATGTGGAAGGTGTATTGGTCAAGTCAAAGGGCATTACCAAGAACTCATGATGATCCTCATGAGTATGGAATGCAATTTTAGAAATATCTTCTTCCTTGAGCCAGATCTGATGGTATCTAGAGCGAAGATCTAATTTATAGAAAAACATAGGCCCATGCAACTCATCCAAAAATTCATCCACTACTAGAATATGAAACTTATCCTTAATGGTGAGCTTATTGATCTTGCATTAATCAATACATAATCACCATGAACCATCTTTCTTTCTCACTAATAAGATAGGTGAAGAGTATGGGCTATTACTGGGGTGAATAACTCTAGCTTTTAACAATTCCTACACTAAATTCTCAATTTATGACTTAAGAGCATGAGGGTATCAATACAACCTAATGTTAGGTGATACACTACCAGGGACCAAAGGAATGGCATGATCATGTGAGCAGTGTAGTGGCAATTCGGTTGGTTTGACAAAAAATACATTATGCTTTGTCAAAACAAGTTGCAAATCTTTTGGAATTTGATTCTTTCCTATAGTAGGTGGTTGGATGGAAAATATATGTGCAATTATCCCATGATATAATTTTTTTAACTTCTCCATATGGTTGGAACTGATAATCTGAGGGGACCCTACTTTTGAACCGTAAAAAGCGTACAACTGTCCATTCTATGAAAACTACATCCAAAGTTTTGCAAAATTCCATGAAATGGTGTCCGAAGGGCCCAACAACTAAGAGCCTAACAAACTATCACATCCCCCTAATTGAAGGGTAAGCATATCTTGTTTGATATTGTAATCCCTAATTTTCAATTTGACATTACATCATTTACATTTGCAAGGTAAGGTCCCCTCATTTGCCACCATGACCTCAAAGAAATTGCATGTGTGTATGTAACAATGGCCTTCTTTGCAATTTGAGGATCAAAGTTGTGTGTTCTACTTGAATCAATAAGGATTGTAAGATGTTGACCCTTAAAGAAACCCATAACTTTCATGGTTTGTGGAGTCGTAATCCCTGCAAGAGCGTGGACCAAAATTTTTGCTTGGGGTTCTTCACGTGTTTCCTCTTCATTTTGAGATTGTTCTTCGGTTGTGTCTTCTTCATCATCATTATGGTCACTATTGATGGGTTCCTCTACATCTATTAGGAACAACTTATTTTGGGCATACCTATGCCCCCTAACATATTTTTCATCACAATTATAACACAACCCTTGGGATATTTGAGCATTTATTTCCTCAATAGCCAAGCGTTTTGAGGGGATAGATTTATTTTCATGATTGTTTGTAAAATAGGGAGGCAAGGAGGGTTTGGTTGGGTGAAATTTAGATGTCCTCATTTGAGATGCAAATTTGGATTTGACCAATCATGTTGGGCTTATGTCTTGCATCATTGTTTTTGTATTAAACATATTAACCTCAGCTTGAAGATCATCCCTTAAGCCATTGATGAAATAGCTCATAAAAAACCCTTCATTCAACCCTGTAGTTCTGTTAGCTAATTTTTTAAATTGAGCCTAGTAATATCAAATGATATAAGTTTGTCTCAACTTGGTCAATTCTCCTTGGAAATCATCATATACACTAGGTCCAAAATGGGTGAGGAGTTGTGATTCAAAATCTTCCCAAGAAGGATTAGTAACTGTTTGTCTAAACCATTGATACCACTGTAAGGCTTTCAATTCCAAATTGAAAGAAGCCATATTGACCCAGTAATATTGAGGAACATTGTGGAGTTGGAAGAATTGATCAACACGACATAACCATCCCTCTACATATTTCCCATTGAATTTTGGAAAATCCAGTTTAGGCATCTTGAAAGTGGTATCACAATCATAGTTAAAGTGAAAACTATCTGGGTCCTTATGGGGTCCTTTTCCTCACCCTGACTATTCAGTATCTTGATACTCAAAAGCCCATGGTCCAGTTTGAAGCTTAGACTCCACTTCATAAAGTTGTTGTTCTATGTTTGATTTGGCGGTGGTGTAGTCACTTCTTAGGTGGGCAATATCTACTTGTATTGATTTATTATCATTGATAAGGGTACTAAGTTGTTTGGAGATGATATCGAGTTGTGATGCGGCTTGTTCTATCTCTTTTTGATGTCCACAAGTCCCCTCAACCATTTTGGTGTGTTTTGGATGACTACCGATGACTTACTAAAAATAGAAGTGTGATTTCAAGGGTTACTATTTTTAGTAATAAGTCCAAAAAAGTGCTTAGGTGTTATATATCAAAATGATCAGCTTGGAAAGATGATCACAATGAGCTATATCCCACAACACTGCTTTTGGGTACCCTAGTTTTTTGTTTTTGTTTGGAAATTAGGTTGAAACACTTATTTTAGGATAGGGACCACTTTGATGTCCACTTGATCTGAGTGCTTAGTGAGGAGATATACTAACTTATTTAACTTTTTGTGATCTCCTAGTTTGGTGCAAGTCGATGTCGGGGTAATTTATTCAACTTGGACTTAAAAATTCATAGGTGGGTCCTTAAGGGTCTTTGATGTAAATGAGCTACTTCTAGTCCCAAAATTTTGGGTCAAATTGATTGACCATTGAGAAGTTATGGCCTTAACAAGAAAAATCCAAAATAGCCAATTTTGGAAAATCGGTGCAAAATTTGACCAGAAGCTACCAAGGACAATTTTGTTTGAAATAGAATGTAGAGTTGTCTGCTAAATTTTGGAGTCAATATGAGATTTGGGTTAATAGATATCCATGTTTGAGTAAAAAATTATTTTTTTGGACAAATAATTGGGTTTAAAATTTGGGTATTGTGTTAACTATATCTGCCCTGTATGTTTTGACTATTGTCCACTCTTGTCACTATATAGTCTTTGTACTTGTTACCTGAACTATGACTACTGATATTGTTCAGACTTGTTCAGACACTAACCGTAGGATTATCTATACTATGCAGTTCTTGACTTTGTCAATTTTGTTTCTATCATTGACAACCCTGTAATTTTTGACTGTTCTTGACAACTATTACTAACTATTACTGGTTGTTACTGCCATTGACTTGAAGGTTATTGAAATAATTCCTAACTATCATAGACACTTGTATACTCTGTCTTGATTGTGTGGTGCATGCAATTTTTTTTGTGATAGGGAAGTCTTCCTTCGTATGCTCACTTTTGTGGAAAAAATTTGTAGGTTTAGCAGAATAGGGAGGCTTCGTGTTTTTTGCAGGTTGAAGTTTTTTGATAGAACCATGGTACACTAGGCAAAGGAGTATGTAATACCCATAGGCCCTCCGTTATACCACAATGATGAACAATAGTGCTCAGACCAATATTTTAGGCCACTACCCAAGGAGGAATCCACACATACCCTTGAGCACACTATTTACCTTTCTAATAGTATGGGAGGGTAGTCTTCCAGGATGTTGTATCCCATGCACTATGGACAATACAAGGTCAAAAATATTACCTAGGGATAAAATTACTAGATGGTCTCCCGTTATACCCAAATGTACGTGGGAGCTCAATTCTATGCGTGAGTGTTATCTGAGGCCTGGGTATTAGAGCCTGATTACCCCTCACTTCACTAGACGTTGTATGGGCTATATAGCTTATCCAATAATGATAACTCCTTCATGATATTTTAAAATCCCCAACATAGGATTTCTAGCCTACTCAACTACTATAAAAAGAAAGACTATTTTTTTGCTTTTTTTGGTTTTTGTTGATTTTTTAAATAAAGGAAAACAAAAATGAAAAACATAAGAAAATTATACCTAACATTCAGAATGGATGGGCAAGAATTGTCATAGTCATAGTAGAACTTGGCCCTGAAAAGCACTCTGATACCACTTGTTAGGAACCTACTATTAAAAATAAGCTCACTCACAAAATATTGTAAATAATAGAAATGCATCAAATAACATAATAACACAATGCAAAAAAAAATTGCAAAATTGAAACAAACTCATAAATAACTCAATATCACGGGCCTCTTTGAGGGAACAACCTCCTTCAATATTTCATTAACTTGCAAAAATATGCATTTGTACATGGCTTCATAGCTTTTAAATAAAAGACTTCATGCAACCCTAACCCTAAGCTCAAGAGTTGGCTTACATGCAAAATGCCACTCAAGCTAGAATCTTCTACCAAACATTTGTTACATTCTTGATAATGGTTACATGAAATGACCCCACTTGTCTAGGTGCCTTACCACATACCATTACAAAAGTATTACAAAATAGCATTATAAGTGGATCCCCATGTTGGATGTGGGTCATTACATAATCAATTGAGAATTACAAAAATAATGTTAGGATGAGGTCCTAACAGTAACACCCCTCCAAATATTAATAGTTTTGACTAGCATGTTCTTTCTTATTTAAATGGTATGCCTTTACCCCATCCCAACCCCACTCCTCTACCTCTCCTTATCCCAACAACCCTCCTTATATTATTCATTTTGTTACCCCTCTAACTGGTAATGTAATTCTTAATAAAATTATCTCTAGCCTATGTTCCTATCTTGAAAAATTAGAAAAGTGGTTAAATCCATATTAATATCTCAAAATGAAATCAAGGATGCCTTCGTAAATGTAGACCCAAAATTTTTGCACCCCTTTCTTCCAGGCTAATGGATCCGCACCTGAAAGGGGAAGGGAAAATGATGGATCTGCACCTCGGACGAGAAGCGCTTGAGTTGCACTCTCCTTGGTGTTTGTCGATGAATGGGGTGAGGGTTCACCAGGAAACACTTTTTGTGGTGGTTTCCATGCCTAGGTAAGGTGGGTGTTTGATGTATTCCTTTTGAGTTACACACACCTAGGGTTTAGCCAAATGCAATTTCTAACCTAACTATATGCACTTCAATTTTAGATGAAAACAAAGTATACAAATCTAGCTAGAAAGCATGATAAAGTTTAACTAAGATGCAAATATTTTGTAGAAATCAAAATATGAAAGTCTATGCTAACATGTTGTCTTTTTTTGTGTTTTGTGTTTTGACTAGTATAGAAGAAAATGCAATAAAGTCTATGTTTTGGTGTTTTCTATTTTCTTTGTTTAATGTAAATGTTTATAAATAGAGAAATATAAATCTGAAGTACAAGAAATCAGGTTTAGATCCTTACCTAGTCTAGATGTTTGCTTTTAGATGAATTCGGGTGTTACAGGATGAATTCAGATGTTTTAGTATGAATTCGGACGTCCAAATTCATCAGATAAATTTGAATCATTCGAATATATCAAAAACCTGCAATTTCATAATGCAACACTAAAATTTGAAATTAGGGATGGGGGATCTACTTAGGTCACAGTAGATCATGATCTATAACAGTCAAATCCCCTCAATTCTTTCAGCAAATCGTATGAAAAATAAAGGATCTATGGATCTAATACAAAACTTATAAGATTAAATGCAATAAACATAGTAAAAATAATGAGATACATTGGAGTAATTAAAGCAAGTAAAAGGACATAATGCAACTAGGACTCAAATTGATAAATCTGCAATCAAAATTTTACCCCCAACATTAATTGGTATGATTTCAGACTTTATGTATGTTTTCGAACTTTATGTATGATTTCAGATGTTCCTAAAAATATCCAATGGCTAGTTCTGCAAAAGCAATGGTCAGAAATCGGGCTTTTATGATAAATTCGGATGTCCCAAATTTGTGAAAAGCAATACAAAAATAAAATTACTATTAAGCATAAACTAGATCTAAACTTGCAGTAGGCATCATGTTTGAGAGCTCCGGGAATGGTGATCTGAAGGTCAAAATCTCCACTGTAACCTACAATAAAAGCTCTAAAATCTCCTTCTCCAACCAAGATTTCCTACAAATTATCACCATTAGTTTGTTTAGGGGGTTCTGGGGTTTAAATGCCTGATGCAGGTCGAGGAACTAGGGAGGGAGGCAAAAATAGGCCAAGTAGTTAGGCCAATTTGGGATTTTTCTTGATTTGGATAAATTCGGAGATCTAAATTTATTGGGAATCTGGGTTGGCCTATATTAGGTTCAAAATCCCAATAGAGCACCTAAATTAGGTACACGTGGGATTTGGACAAAATCGGACATCCAAAATTGTCGAAAAAGTTCGATTTTGTTGGGTTTGCTTGAATTTTTCGAAAAAAAAGGATTTTTAGGGTAGGGGTATTTGAGGGTAAATTTCACGTTGTTAGGGTAAACAACATGTTTTACTAGGAAGTGGGAATTTTGAAGTGTGTCAAAATTCTGTGGCTACATTTTGCCCCCTCTTTGGCGCATTTATGAACAATAAATGCATTAAAGAAAGATGTAGCAAAAATGGATATTATGCTATGAAAAACCAAAATTTATTCAATTTTTCTTTTTATGTTTATTATCTAGGGTACCCCCTTCGAGTTTTGTAAAAAATTTGAAATTTATTGCAAAACTCAAAATTTGAAGCAAAAAGGGGTAAAAAGGGGATATAAAATAGAAATTAGGGTAAAACCTAATTCATTTTTACCTTCACTTTCTGGAAAACTAAGCTCTGGAGAAAAATAAATAATGGCCACTATTGTACATCGAGCAGATAAAGTTTGAGCAAGGAACAATAGAACTGGTGGGAGTATGCGGGTAAGTGATCTCATCACCTCTAATTTGGAATTTTTTGGTTTATTTTTATTTTTTTTGGATTTTAGATGTGGCCTGTCATTGCGCGACTGCAAGTGATGAATTCAAACCATTTCAACAAATTTGGATGTCCGAATTCATTGAAAAAGGCATCCGAATTCATAAATTTGGATGCTTTTCGATGAATTTGTACGTCCAAATTTGTTCATGAAAAGTTTGAATTTGCAAATTTAGACGTCCAAATTTATTTTCAAAAAGTTTGAATTTATACTTTAAGTGAATTTATCAATTAGGACTAATTTTATAATTTATGCTTCATTATTTTATGTTCTAATGATGTTTTTATGATTTAATAACTAATTTGTTTTTATTTTTTGTTTTTTGTTTTGCAATAAGGGGTACTTAAGAACCATGAGTGGTGGTATACTAGATTTGATGATCATGTCAGATCCTTGAGTGTAGATGATAAGGATATTTTATGGTAGTGGGCCTAAACCATGTGGTTGAGATGCCATGTATAGAGGTAGACTATAGTCTACTTACAACTTTGGTGGAGTGGTGGTATCCGGGATCATCGACATTTTGGTTACCTATAGGGGAGATGGCCCCTACCTTAGAGGATATATGGAGGATCCTCAGAGTGTTGATTAGGGGCCATTTTGTTTACTAGTCCCTATCCTAGGCTTAGGCTATGTGATGATTGATAGGAGACCCATCATTCCCCATTGAGTAGAGTGGGGTGAGCATGGATGGACTGATTATGATAGAGGGAGTGTCCCACTTGATATAGGTATTGGTAAGGATAGTTGTAGGCTTGCTGGTGTGCCATCAAGTGGTTGACACCTACCATGGGGTTTAGTAGAGGTTGTAGCGAACATGCGAGATACCAACATGCGCTTTTCCTAGGGACCGTACATACTATATCGCTTATATAGGACCTTGTTTAGGGTCGTGTATAAGAAGGGTTGCAACTTGATTCTTACTTCCTTTCTTTAGGTATGGTGCTGGGAGCACATTATCATGAGGAGGCCAATGGGGCTTCCTCATCAGGATGTAGAGGATGGATGACCTATTGTATTTTTTTGGGATCCTATAGTAGGCCGAGGGAGGAGGAGGAGTGGCCTAGAGGAGGCTAGGTGGGTGGTCGATGACTTGACCATATTATAGATTTTCTAGATCCCTAGCGAAGGTACCATGGATGGGAGGATGATACAATGGAGCTATCTTATGTGTTATGATAGTTTGGATTGGTGTAGGTGATTCTTGAGATCCATGATTTCATATTCTTGTGGGTAGTTTGAGATTTGATGACCACTAGTGGGGCATCAGATCTCAATAGGTTTGTAGAGACTGATGAGGATGATCTAGTGGTCATATTAGTAGAGGGAGATGATGTAGGAGTTATGGATGGGTATTATGAGTGGTATACCAACATCCTTCCTATGAGGATCACTTGAGAGAGAGGTGTAGTTGATCGGGTACCATAGCTTTTTGAGAGGTAGCAGATGATGATCTAATAGGAGAGGGAGAGATAGAGGCCACCATAGAGAGAGGGGCCTTGAATGAGAGGAGGGTGATAGCCATAGAGGTATTCTTAGTAGGAGAGGGCTCTCTAGATTGCGAGAGAGAGTGGGTAGCGACAACGGGTAGGAGGTTCGTGGATGTACCTCTACTCAAGATATACTTATCTCCTAGTGAGATACCTATAGTTTCTCGTCATGACTCATTTAGGAAGGGCATCTATGAAGGTTGGGGAGTTGAGCATTGTGGGAGAGGTAGCTACTCTTAGGTTAGATATTATTGGTCTAAGGAGTCAGATCAATATTAGGTGAGTTGATCTAGACGTTAGAGGTAAAAATACATAGGCACAGACTCTATTGAGTTAAGCACAAGCCCGTTGGCTCAGATGTAGGGACATGGATTGTCTCATCAGACCCAGTCTCAATCACACCAGTTGAGGAGTGTGGCTTCAGGTTAGTCTTCAGGGAGCGGTGCACTTTAGGGTGCATTGATGGTAGTATAGGCAGAGGCTATGTTAGCCTCTCAATGGATGATATTTTATTAGATGTTTTACTTTTAGGTCATGCTCAAGGGTTAGAGGGTTCCACTACCCCTAGAATTAGTGGCATCGAGCTACTCTAGATCAGGTTCAAGGTCAATGTCTGTGGCTCTTCAGTTTTAGGAGCCCAGACCACCTCCAGGTGATGATACCCAGAGTTCTAGGGGTTCTAGGGGATGATATACCAGGCTAGATTTTGTGGTATACCCCCTAGTGATTGAGTATGCCTATTTTATGATTGTGGTATACCAATCGACTTTTTGTACCCTATGTATTTTTGATGATATATATATGATTATTGTTGTTCTCTTTTTAGTATTTTGATGTTTATGTGTATGCATAATGCAAAATATGATTTGTTTTTGATGATCTACATAATCATGCTTTTGGTCATGTTTGATTGCTAATATTTTTTCATCATGCTTAATCAAGATATGGGAAAAGTAAAGTGTGATTTAATGATGTAGATGTAGTGTGATTGGATTGTTTTGTTGAAGAGAAGAGTTTTGGGAAATGTACCCTTATGATTTTGATCAGTCAACAATAGATCTCGAGGATGTATGCTTGTATATGACTATCTATGGAGGCTGCCCCTCGCGTTGGTCATGAAGTGGATCCTATGTGAGATTTTGTTATATTGCTAACATCAAAGGGTTGTGATCAAGAAGTATTTTGAGATTCATTGATTGAAAGTGATGTAATTGATAAGTAGTGTGTGATCTTAAATTTAATTTGGTTTAAATTTAAGAGAGATAGCGATATTAAGCATGAAAATTTGGATAGAGGACTTGCGCTAGGCATAAGATTCCTAGTGTGAAGTAAATAGAAATATTTTATTAGGGTTGTCTCATGCCATCATCACGAAGTCTATATGCAGTTACATGAGAAAGTGATTATGTATGATCAAATGCAAGTTTTTGTAAATGATAAGTAATCATGCAATATAGTAGAATGGAAGCATTTATGCTAAGTGATAGGTATGAAAATGCAAGATTAATTATTTTTAAGACCAATTGCATATGCTAACAATCATACAAATCCATGATGAAATAATGATGTTTGCTAATCAAACTTCAAGGAGAATTTTGGTCATTTCTAGGATGAAATCAAATTTATCAAGAACCAATGTGTGATTTGTGTATTCATTTTCCATCTTGACCTTAATTATGATACAAAATCTCTCAAGGATCAAATGTGTGTGCTTATGAAGTTCATTTACCAATTTTGAGTAAGGTAATGATACAAACCAACTTTAAGAACCAATGTGTGTGCAAAATGATGGAGTTCATTTACCATGATTTTATGCATTCAGTTAGACTTAACTACTATGTAATACAAGCTACCAAAAGCTAGCTGATCCACAAGCTGACATTGGTCTGTACAAAAGAAGGTCACTAATGTGATAGACATGTCACCATGCGTAAGACTACCCTATTGCCAGGTGGGATTCATTCAGCCCATTATTGTAATAGGGATCACCCCATGGTGTTCAAATAATTAAGGAATTCTAGGGATTCAAGCTCATTACCCCCTTCTTTTCTTTTGATTTCTTTGAGTAGGGATTCTTGTTCATTTTTTTTTTGAACAAGGGGATTTTATTGCTTTGTAGTAAAATCTTTTTTTTAGGGATACTTGCTCAGATTAGACAAAGAGCAAGGGATTTTATTCGGGTAGGGAGGAGCTTGTCCTTTTTCCAATTCTCAGCATTCTAGACCATGCACATAATAGGATAGCAAGGGAAACCTTTCGCTTAAGGAGCTAGGACTACTATGTAGCATCATATTCCCTTGTGCAAAATCATTTTTAGATGTGTAAGTGTAATTTGGTTCAAAAAGTGGCAAGATCAGTTCCCAAAACTTCAAAATTTATTTAGTGAAGCAGTAGTGCTTTTGGTTCAAGAGAGATTTATAATCAATATTGAGAATCAAGATTTTATTAAAGTGTATATTTGGTGAGTGGTTCAAGATAATTTTTGAATTCTTCCGAAGTAAACCAAAATTGCTTATGAATTTTGATAACATTGGTCTAATATAAGTAGAATAATAACTGGATGTGACCATATGGCATATGCAATTGGACCAAATTTTATTTTGATAAATTCATAGATAAATGGAAACTAAATGAAATATGATTTATATGAGATGATTGTAGATGCAAGAAATATATGTACAAGATATTTACAACTATGTACAATGGTGGGACTTTTGATTTTATGCATAGTATCTTTTAAGATGCATAATGTTCATTGGTTCCTTAAGGTCTTTTCCATCTAAGGTAGCCAAACGATATGCACCTGATCCAAATTTTGCAGTGATGATAAATGGACCTAGCCAATTTGGTTGAAATTTTCCTTTAAGATCAGTTCGAGCATTTGTATTTTTCTGATTTTCTTTAAGAACTAGATCACCAACCTCAAAATATCGAGTATGAACTTTCTTAGAGTATGATATTTTGAGTTTATCTTGATAGGAGTGAAGGTGCTCTAAAGCATTTATGCACTTTTCATCTAGTAATTCCAATTGGCTTAGTCGTCCAACACGATATTCATCTCCTACTTCAGCATCTTGAAGTAAAATACCTAAGGAAGGGACTTCAAGCTCAAAAGGAAATACGACTTCAGTGCCATATACCAAGACAAAAGGAGAAGCACCAGTAGGGGTTCGAACACTAGTTCGATAAGCCCATAAAGCAGGATATAATTGAGTATGCCAATCTCATCCTGATTTATTAACCAATATTTTTAGGATTTTAATTAAAGTTTTATTGGATGCTTCAGCTTGGCCATTTCCTTGTGGATAGTAAGGAGTAGACCATCTATGTTGGATTTTATATTTAGCACAAAGCTTTTGTATATCTTTATTTTTGAAGCAAGTTCCATTATCAGAAACAAGTGTGGATGGAATCCCAAATCTACAGATGATTTGATTGAAAATAAATTTAGAGACTTGGGTTCCTGTGCAAGAAGCCAAAGGCATGGCTTCTACCCATTTTGTAAAATATTCAATTGTTGTTATGATAAATTTATGACCATCTGATGAAATTGGATTAATCTTCCCTATAATGTCTAGGCCCCATTTTGAAAAAGGCCAAGGGGAAGAGATAGCTTGAAGCTCTTGGGTAGGAGCATGGACTAAATTTGTATGTCACTAACATTTTTCACATCGATGCACATAGTCATTGGCATATTTTTCCATGGAGGGCCAAAAATAGCCCATTCGTAGGAGCTTTTTAGTTATGGCTCCACCACTAAAATGACCTCCACAAGATCCATCATGCACTTCACTTAGTGCTTTCTTGGATTCCTCTAGGTTGAGACATCTTAGGAGGATACCTTCAAAAGACCTTTTATATAAAGTATTTTTGATGATTACAAAATGAACAACTCTTTTACGTAATAGTCTACGTTGATTCCTATCTAAGCCATCTGGGTATGACCCATTTTGGAGAAAGTTGAAGATATCTCCATACCATGATCTTGAGGATGTTTCTTCAATTGCGAAGACATCTAAGGGTGCTAGGCAAGATTCTAATGATGTGGGTTCTCTAAGTTGGTGAATGATGATAGTAGCATGATCATCATCCAACTCCAAAGGAATAAGAGAAGCAACTGCTGCCATAGCATCCATAGAATGATTACTAGTACGAGGGATAGCTTCGATAGTAACTTTCTCAAATAAAGATATAAGTTTTAAAACATACTCTTTATAAGGGTAGAGTTTCTCATCTCGGGTTTGATAAATGTTATTTATTTGATTTACCATGAGTTGTGAGTCTCCAAAAACTGATAAAATTTTAATATTCAAGGATAAAGTTGCTCGTAACCCAAGGATCAAGGCTTCATACTCTATTGTATTATTCGTACAAGCAAATTGGAGTTTAAAATATAATGGGATAAGTTGTTTTTGTGGAGACACTAATATAATGCCTGCACCTACGCCACTCATGCAATGGGCTCCATCAAAAAATAGAGTCCAAGAATCTATATGTTCACCTTCTAGGTTAAGGCATTCATCTGGAAACTCTATTGTTAAAGGATGAGTAGATTCAAGAGGAGCAGCGATGAGTTGATCAGCTATGACTTACCCTTTAATGGATTTTTGGCCAATAAAGGTTAGATCAAACTCACTCAGAGCCAGAACCCATTTTGTTGCATGCCTTGATAGATAAGGTCTACTCATCAAGTATCTTAATGGATCAAATTTTGCTATGACAAAAGTTTTTGACTAAGCATATAATGGCACAGTTTCTGTGTAGAAAACACAACTAAGCAGAGTTTTTCTAAAGGAGTATAATGAGTTTCATAACTTATCAAGGTTCTACTTATGTAATAAATAGCTCTTTCTTTCTTATCCTCATCATGTTGCGCTAGCATTGCTCCTAACGCAAGTTCTGAGGTAGAAATATATAGAATAAAAGGATGCTCGGGCCTAGGAGGAACGAGTACTGGCGGTGTAAGAAAATATGTCTTAAGAGCTTCAAAGGCTTCTTGAAATTCTTCATCCCATTTGAAAAAGTATCTTTCTTAAGTAACTTAAGAAAGGGTTGACATTTATCTACCAATTTGTCAATGAAATGATGGATAGATTGGAGCTTACCTTGTAAAATTCTAAGTTCTGTCAAGGTTTTTGGTGGTGGCATATCGATGATTACCTTGATTTTGATAGGATCTATCTCTATTCCTCACATAGACACAATAAATCCCAATAATTTACCTGATTTTACTCCAAACACATATTTGTCCGGGTTTAAGCGAACTTTGTATTCATGAAGTCTATTAAAGACTCATCGCAAGTCAAGAATATGATCCTCTTCCTTAATGGATCGAGCTATGATGTCATCTACATAATCATGTAAGATATCATACATCATATCATGGAACACGTAGGTCATAGCTCATTGATAAGTTGCTCCTACATTCTTTAAACCAAAGGGTATTACTTTCCAATAGAAAGTCCCCCAAGGTGTAATGAAAGCAGTTTTGGGTTGATCTTCTTATGCTATACAGATTTGGTTATATCTGAAAATCCATCCATAAGGGATAACATCCCACTTCCTACTATGAAATCAATGATTTGATCCATATTAGGAAGGGGAAAATCATCTTTGGGACATGCAACATTGATGTCCCTAAAATCAGTACATACTCTAATTTTAGTAGCCTCTTTTTTGTTACTAGGATGACATTAGATATCCAATCAGAGTAATCTATGGCTTGAATGAAATCAACATCTAATAACTTTTGCAACTCATCTTTAACTAGCAAGGCTACTTTAGGATGCATTTTCCTAAGTTTTTGTTTTACAGGTTTAGCATCAAGATGCACCACTAAGTGGTGCATGACAATAGAAGGATCTAAGCTAGGCATATCTGCATACATCCATGCAAATATATCAGGGTATTCCACAAGAAGTTATGTGTATTTCATTTGTTCTTATTTACTCAAGGTAGCTCCAATTTTGACCATGTGAGGATTAATTTTTGTTCCAATATTGATTTTTAAGATATCTTCTACCAAAATATTTAAGTCCCTTTCAAATTTAGGAGGTGGGTGAAACACCCATTTCTTGAAGCTCTTCTAGGGATAATTTGGCTAACTCTTCTTGTGTGGTTATTGTGTGGACATGGGCTATACATGGGATAGACCCATCAAAGAAGAAATTATTCCTCATAACTTCTTCGAGGGAGATGTCAAAAAAGACATCTCCTTCTATACACTCATCTGGAGTGGCAATCATTTTTGGATGGACTATTGAAATCATATTGCAAGAAAAATGAGTTTGCCTTCTCTTCTTATTATTCATTAAATATTTTTGATTTTCTAAATATTCATCATATGTGATTAGGTGATCATCATCATTAAAGGGAAAAGGCTGAGATTTTGTAGGGATATAGCCTATACCACATCGGGTAGGCCATTCCTCAACCTCAAATGGTTCGCGTATGCCATTTTCAAAATGACCCAAACCTTTACCTCTGTAACCCATATCACACATCATTTGTTTCGATTTTATATATCTGTTGGAGAAGTAACATTGAGCAAAATTATTCTCATCGAATGTAAAGCTCATTTTCTTGATGTTGATTTTATCGAGAGAACATCCTATAAAAATAAAAGTACAACTTCCAACATGATATATGTTTCCCCGTTTGTGAGGTAAACCTATCGTTCATGGGGATGGTGGTAATTGGGACAAGATAATGGAGTCTTGTACAACAAAATTAGCATGCTCTGTAGGCGCTAATATGGTAGATAAATCTGGTAAAACCTCATCTGTGAGGGGATATGAGGTAGAAGGATTATTAGTTTTAGAAGGTGTAGTTGTGTCAGAAGAAGGTAAAGGTTCAATATTTGGGGAAGAAGACTTAGGGGGAACAGGAATCGATGATGATAAGCTGGACAAAATGGAACATTAATAGGTTCCACCATTGCACACATATCAAAAGGTCTAGGGTCTCCATGGATGGTGACCAATTGATTTTTAAACTCGAATTTGACACATTGATGTAAGGTAGAGGGAACTGCCCTCATTGCATTAATCCAAGGGTATCCTAGAAGGATGTTGTATGATGCAGGACAAGATACAACAAAAATAGATGTATCCAAAATTCTAGGGCCAACTTGTAATGGGATAGATATCACACCACAAGCCTCTTGGGTTTCATCATTAAAAGCTTTTATAATCATTTTAGTTCTTCTTAAGTCTTCATTTCTGAACCCAAACCTTTTGAAAAAGTCATAGGTGCAAATATTTAAGGATGAACCATTGTCAATTAATACTCTCTTAATACCTACATCTCCGATTAATGTTGTTATGTATAAGGGATTATCCCTATGCATACTGTGTGGAGGTATATCTTTGTCATGAAAATCGATGTAATCAATTCCATGAGAAGCTACAACATTCACTACAATAGTTGGTTCTATGTCTTGAGGCACCATCATTTGACTCAAGGTGTTCATTAATTCTTCTCTATGAACTGATGAAGTTCTAAGAAGATCTAGGAGAGAAATCCTAGCTGTTGTATTAGCTAGTTGTTCATTAATATCAAAGGGAGCTTTCTGTTGAGGTCGAATTACATTATTTCCCTTATAAGGTGGTTTCAGAACAAAATATGGTTGATCCACATCATTTGGTTGAGTTGTAGGTAATTGAGGTTGAGAATTTTGAGTTTGAGCTTGTTGTCTAGTAATGGCTCCAACTGTAGCCACAATGTTACTTGATTGATGGGGAATGGGAGGATCATCTTGAACAAGTTGTGATCTAGCATTTGATGTTTGTTCTATGGGAAGAAGTTGTTGTGAAGAAGGACGGGTTGTTATCATTCTTGGAAATGGTTCCTCTGAAGTTAATGAATCTATGATGGGTAGAATTGGTCCTGATTCATCTTCTAAACTATTAGAATGGAAGGAACTAATGTCTACCTCAGATTCTGTTTCACTTTCTATATGGTCAAAATATGAGAATTGTAGTGTCCTTCCTTGAAATTGCTCAATTGTGACAATGGATTGAGTAGGCACAAAGGAAGTTTGTGAGAGTTGCGATGGTAAGTGACTACTAATAATTCCCACATAATATGTTGGATGAGGCACAATATTATAATCTAGCTAATTTACAACTTCCTTACCATGGTTTGGTAAAGGATTTTGGAATATATCTAGATCTTGATTGGCATTTTGCACCTATTGCTTTTGTGGTTCTATTGGTGGATTAGCCTTAGGTGGAGGATTTTCCACTCCCAATTTTCCATTGTCAATCAAGTCTTGTACTAAGTGTTTTAATCTTCTACAAGTGTTGGTTGGATGTCCATCAACTTGATGGAAATCACAATGTTGGTCCGGTCTGTACCAAGGTTGAGAGGTGTCAGGTTGTCGTATCTCTGGCAATTTTATCAAACCTCTTTCTACCAATTGTGGTAAGACCATCGTCAAAGGTTGATTTAATCTTGTGAAGTTTCATTGTGGAGGTTTTTGGGGTGCTTTTAACACAAACTTCTTTGTAGTTTCTATGGTGTTAACATTTGGAGGGGGTCTACTATCTGTAACCCCATCTCCTACCACATGTTTGTTCTTGTATTGATTTTTAGATGACTTGTCTTCATCCTTCTTTTTAAATTATCCCCTTATGATTAGGGCTTCTTCTACCCTTCTTTCCAAGTCTATAGCTTGATCAAAGGATGTTACGGTAGCCGTAGCTAACTCATAGGATAATTGCTCTTGTAAATTCCCAATGAAAATTTCTAACATTTCTCTTGGAGGTAAAGCGAAATGTAGTTTACCTAAAATTTTCCTCCATCGAGCTAGAAATTCTGTGAAGCTCTCTTCTTTTCCTTGTTTGAGGTTGTACAAATATTTTATTGTGACATGCCTCTCTATATAGGCACCAAATTGATGTACAAACAACTCCATAGTTTCTTCAAAATTTCTTAAGGAATGTGTTGGCAATTGATAGTACCATTCTAATGCCATACCTCCTAAAATTTTTGGAAATATTTTTAATAATAACATATCATCATATGCAATGTCATGGCAAGTTGTCCTAAACATGTGAAGATGCTCAATTGGATCTTCGATCCCCTTATAAATTGGAAAAATCGGTATGGGGAAGCGTTTAGGGTATGGTCTAGCAGCAACATAAGGATCTAATGGTTGATTACACATTTCCTTATAGTTGTATGTAGGGTGATAAGGGTCTATTTGATCCAATCGTGAAGCTAATTGTTTCACTATAGCTTCAATATGTTGTGGTTGCTCATTGTTTCCATTTTGTGCTATTATGTTTGCATATGGAGGATAATATGTATGTTGTGCTACCATAGGAATGGTGATACTATTATGCATAGGATTTGAAATGGGAGGATTTTTTAGTTTATAAGGAGCTACTTTTTGTTGGGAATTTTGTTGAAAAGAAGTAGGATTTTGCATATTTTTATTTTTTGAGATGTAGAGTTTTGACCAAATCGATTTTTAAAATATTGGGAAAGAAAAGTATTATTTTAGGAAGAAGAAGGTTGTTTTTGAGTAGAAGTAGTTATGTTGGCCACCAAAGTAGGTTGGCGTTGTGATGCAATTGATGTTTGAGTTTGATGATGAGTATCTTGGGGATGCATAATTTGGGTAGGATCTAAGGAAGGATCATTATGAGTGGCATGTTGTAATGAGGTATCCTCTTCATATGTTTCCAATTTTGGTCACATTTGAAAAACTTGTTCTAAGGCATATTCAATTGAAACATCACCTTTTCTAACTTGTTCTTCTATTTCAAATGTGTTGGTAATAGTAGATCGGTTATGTTTCAAAAATTCACAAAAGTGATCCATAGATTCAAAATGAATGTCTCCTTGGGGTCCCATTTTAGGGTCAAAAACCTTAATTGTTTCATCTTCATCATGTTGTTCTATTTGGGCTACTTGTTCTTCTGGAATTTCTTCCATTTTAGTTTCACTATTGGGGTTTTCAGTATCCGACTCTTCTTCGAAGCCGGTTGCCACTTGTTTACCATTCCTTAGAGTTTTAGGCATATTTCCTATCGATGCTAATTAAAAGTTTTTTTTTTTTTTGTTTTTGTTTTTGAAAAAATAATCTACTATTCTTTAACTCAAGTATTTATAGAATTTTGATAACAATGCTAAATGGTTTAATCTTCTTTGAAGAGCTTGTGAATGTCATTAATGGGCTCTAGATCTTCAGGACTCATGTAGTGTTCTTCCTCAAAAGAGAAATCATCTACTAGAAGTTGGATGAAGTGGACAAGGGTAAGTTCCTTAGTATCTGAGGTAGAAGGTTGAACTTGCAATTCATAACAATAGTCTCAAAAGAGGACTGCCCTAGGTGCTTTGTGATATCTTCTTCTTTGTTCTAGGGTTACCTCATTGTCCTCTAAGTATGCTAAGAATTTATGGATATTTAATGCTTCTTCCAGATAGTTATCCCAAGGATAGATGTTTGAATGAACACTAGCTCATTTGTTTGCGAGCCAACATTCACAACCTCTTTTGATTTCAAAATAGGGAGAGTAATAACCTGGCCCTAGGGCTTTAGTAACATCAATTCTTTTAATTTTCCTTATTTCTTCAGATCTATTCTCAATGATACCAAAGTTTTTCCACAAGTCCACTTGGCATTCTGTATTATAATTTTTGTAGAAGAGGTCAACCTCTCGCTCTATGAGTGTTTTTCTAAGGTCTATAAATGAAGACTCTTTAATACTATTTTCTACCATTTAGAAAGATTTTTGTTTTTTTTTTTTTTGAAAAGGAAAAACAACAAAGTTGACAATGATGGTGTAGTTCACGTCGGGTTCACCAAAGAATGTAGACCCAAAATTTTTGCACCCCTTTCTTCTAGGCTAATGGATCCATGCCTAAAAGGGGAGGGAAAATGATGGATCTACACCTCGGATGAGAAGTGCTTGAGTTGCACTCTCCTTGGTGTTTGTCGATGAATGGGGTGAGGGTTCACCAGGAAACACTTTCTGTGGTGGTTTCCATGCCTAGGTAAGGTGGGTGTTTGATGTATTCCTTTTGAGTTACACACACCTAGGGTTTGGCCAAATGCAATTTCTACCTAGCTATATGCAATTCAATTTTAGATGAAAACAAAGTATACAAATCTAGCTAGAAAGCATTGTAAAGTTTAACTAAGATGCAATGATTTTGTAGAAATCAAAATATGAAAGTCTATGCTAACATGTTTTTTTTTTTTAGTTTTGTATTTTGACTAGTATAGAATAAAATGCAATAAAGTCTATGTTTTGGTGTTTTCTATTTTTCTTTGTTTAATGCAGATGTTGATAAACATAAAAATATAGATCTAATGTATCAAAAATAAGTTTAGATCCTTACCTGGTCTAGATGTTTGCTTTGATATGAATTTAGGTGTTTACAGGATGAATTTGGATGTTTGCAGTATGAATTCGGATGTCCGAATTGGTCAAACAAATTTGGATCATTCGAATATATCAAAAACCTGCAATTTCACAATGCAACACTAAAATTTGAAATTAGGGATGGGGGATCTACTTAGGTCACAGTAGATCGTGATCTGTGATAGTCAAATCCCCTCGATTCTTTTAGCAAATCGTATGAAAAATAAAGGATCTATGGATCTAATGCAAAACATATAAGATTAAATGCAGTAAACATAGTAAAAATAATGAGATATAGTGGAGTAATTAAAGCAAGTAAAAGGACACAGTGCAACTAGGACTCAAATTGATAAATCTGCAATCAAAATTTTACCCCCAACATTAATTGGTATGATTTTGGACTTTATGTATGTTTTCGAACTTTATGTATGATTTCGGATGTCCCAAAAATATCCAATGGCTAGTTCTGCAAAAGCAATGGTCAAAAATCGGGCTTTTATGACAAATTTGGATGTCCCAAATTTGTGAAAAGCAATGCAAAAATCAAATTACTATTAAGCATAAACCAGATCTAAACTTGCAGTAGGCATCGCCATGTCTGAGAGCTCCGGGAATGGTGATCTGAAGGTCGAAATCTCCATTGTAACCTACAACAAAAGCTCTGAAATCTCCTTCTCCAACCAAGATTTCCTACAAATTATCACCATTAGTTTGTTTAGGGGGGTCTAGGGGTTTAAATGCCTGATGCAGGTCGAGGAACCAGGGAGGGAGGCGAAAATAGGCCAAGTAGTTAGGCCAATTTGGGATTTTGCTTGATTTGGACAAATTTGGGAGATCCAAATTTATCGAGAATCTGGGTTGGCCCAGATTAGGTTCAAAATCCCAACAGAGCACCTAAATTAGGTGCACGTGGGATTTGGATGAAATCGGACATCCGAAATTGTCGAAAAAGTCCGATTTTGTCGGGTTTGCCCGAATTTCCAAAAAAAAGGGAAATTAAATCAATTTCCATTTTCTTGGCACAAAAATCGAGGCAGGGGTATTTGAGGGTAAATTTCATGTTGTTAGGGTAAACAACATGTTTTACTAGGAAGTGGGAATTTTGAAGTGTGTCAAAATTTTGTGGCTACAGTAAACATCTAAAGCTTTCTCAATATTACCCTACTATGCATTCCCTTGACCAAGAGTTTCAACAAGTTTTTGGAAAAAAACCACCAAGCATGTAATAGACACCAAATCCAAGGGGTATAAGCATCCATTAGTAGTTGTCATCTAGTTATAGACCTCTAGTTTCCTCTAGTAGTCACATGACTCCCTATGCTACCAAGGTTACTCTTCTAGGTATGAGTGGTTATACCTCAAGCTTTGCTTTTACTCTTGATCCCTCTATAGGAGGTGCTTCTAATTTGCTTTACTAGCCTCATGATGTTACTATTCTAAGCATCAAAATCCTAACCTTTAGGGGTGGTGATCCACATGGGTGGCTGTCAAATATGGATAACATCATCCATTTGCACCATGTTCCTAAAGAAGGTCAAGTTACATTAGTTGCTACTAAGTTGGGAATCCATGCTCATCAGTGGTTGTTATGGGAGATTTATCAATATGAGACCTCTCTTCTATGGCTCAATTTCAAAGCATGATACCTCCATAAGTTTGGCAAAGGATATTTCGTATCTTATGTGGTTTGTTTGATGCAAACTAAACAAACATGATTATTTGGGGAGTATTATGTAGAGTTCACAAGTCTTCTCACCTATACCTACCAGTTAGATTGATTAGTTATGGTCTCAACCTTTTGTAATGGTATTAAGGATGAAATTTAGTAGGAATTCAACATGCTTCATCCATACACCCTCGAGGATGTTGAATGTGTAGATTTGGAGGTAGAAAAGAATCTCCAAGCGATCCATATCCAACCTTAACATGAATTCAACCCTTAGTGGCCTTACTTTATTAACTGCAATAAGAAGTGCCCTTAGAATTTTTCTATTTAAAATATTATTCACACCATCCCTAATATTAGTCCTATGAAGAACATTATAACTTTCAAGTGGAAGGTGAAGAAGCAATAGTGTTAGAAGATGAAGATTAATTGTAGTAGGAGCAACCAACTAAAGTAGTCAATGTTGAGCATGAGGATGATACCATGGCTATTTTAATTTTTGCCCTTATGGGGATCCAATTTCACCCTATCATCAAGATCCAAGTATTCATAAAATGACAACATGCTAAGGTATTGATTGATCCAAGTAGTATGCATAACTTTATTGATTGCAAGACAACAAAGTCTTTGGGCTTGTATATCAATTCTTCAAACCATGATAAATTTTAAGTATTGATTGTAAATGGAGGCACAACTTAGTGTATGGGTTGAATGAATAAGGTTAACATCTAGATAAAATATTATACTTGGTTTGAAAATCTCTTTGCCATAAATATGGTAGTGCAAATATCATCTTGGGAGCACAATGGCTATCACAACTTGGTGATGTCTTTATTAGTTTGTAATGTTTATGTGTCATATGGATAGATAATGGAAAAGTCATTTGTCTCCAAGGAATCCAACCTCCTCTCTCTAAGGTAATTACTTCCCACAACATGGAAAATATATTAAAGAAATGTGGTCATGGATTCTTTGCTTAGGTCAACTACATGGAATTTCAATCTTCAGAGCTGCCTCTTCTTGATATTTTTTAAGACATAGAATATTATGGTGTGTTATTCAAATACTTTTGGTAAGCCCATGGGTCTTCCCCCTAAGGTCATACATGATCATGGCATCCACTAGTTTTGGAAATCTAGGCTCCTAATGTGTGTCCTTATTGCTATCCTCAACCATAAAAGTCTAAAATTACGAATTTGGTCTAAGAAATGTTGAAGCAAGAAATCATCTATCCAAGCGTTAATCGTTATTCCTCTTTGGTGGTTAAGGTGTGATGCAAAGATAATATTTAGCACATATGTCCTAATTTTTGATCTCTTTACAATATTACCATCAAATATAAGTTTTCTATCCCTATTATAGATGATTTATTGAATGAATTGTGTGATGCTAAATTATTTACAAAATTGGACTTAGTCTTGTCTTTTGGGTTCCTTCAAATTAGGTTTAGAGAACAAGATATCCCTAAGACTAATTTTTACACACATGAGGATCATTATGAGTTTTTAGTCATGCCTTTTAGTCTTGATAATACTCCTACTTTACAAAGATCATGAATTTTGTCTTTCATAATTTTCTTTGCAAGTTTGTCCTAGTCTTCTTTGATAATATATTAAGTTATAACAAGTCATTGGAATCTCACCTAGTTCATGTGGTCATCAATCATGATCCTATATTCACCAATAATTTTTAGAAGGAATTATTCCATCTTAGTGGTACTGACTTCAATATGTCCTATTCTTATTACCCTCAATTATATGGCCAAATATATATTGTGAATAATTTTTTGGGTGCTTATCTTCATTATTTTGCCCAAGTTAACCAATATCACTAGGTTTGTTGGCTGTCTTTAGTTGAATGAATACTTGTTACCCTCAACATGTTCTTGTTTGATACCTTGTATGGTTAGAAATCTCCATCAATGGTATACTATGTTCAAAGATCCTCCAAGGTGGCTTAGGTGGATAATTTGTTGCAACAACGACTTGTACAACTTCTTAAAGATAATTAGGCCCAAGTCTAGAATTGCATGAAGTAAAAAAAGATTTGTATAATTCTAAATAACAATTTGTCATAAGGATGTATTCTTTTGTGCCTCCACAACTATAAGCAATTATCATTGAAGACTAAGTCTAGTAAGAAATTGACTCAATTTCATGACCCTATAAGGTGGTTCATTGCATTGTTGAAGTGGAATTTTAGTTGAAGCTTCCACCATTTCTCACATCCATGTTGTCTTTCATATTTCTTGTCTCAAATAGGCTATTCACTAGAAGGTGTAGTACTAGATGGATATTTGAGTACTTAATTAAGAATGTCAAAACAATCTCCAACTAGAACTAGTGTGGTAGTCCATAATTTATTTTTTATGGTCTTGCTAGATTTAGGAGTCCTCATCAAATGGTAGGATCTTCTAGAAGAAGATGCAATGTGGGAGCTTGAGAACATTTTATAGTCTTTCCCTTATTTAAATAAAACTATTTCTAGGGGGATCCATGTAATAGTTCCAATATAGCCACATCGACTATCTTTATTATTATTAGCTTAGGACCTAGGTTAAGGTAGTCGACCATTGAGCATTAAGGTTAGGGTTATGTTATTTTTGAAAAAATGAAAAATATGTTATATTTATGGAAGCTGTATTACAAGGTAAAATGCGTTGGACATACATCAAGGGAGAAAGAAATTCCTCCTCCAGTCTCTCCTAGCTAAAAAATTACCCATAAAACATTACCATATATAATGCAGATATCCATACACCTTAACACTACCATAGTTGAATTCCAATTTATCCAATTTATATGAATTTCATAAACCATCCATTTATCTTCATGTTGTGTTTCTCTATTGCCTAACTATGATAGATTTATTATACTTAATGTCTGCTCTTCCTATTTTGCTATATGCTTGTATCACCTCCTGCATCCCTTGGATTCTTTGGTACTAGCTCATTTGATTTTCCATTTGAGAGTCCATATATTGCCCTTCCTCCAGACGTTTTTCCCATTTTTCTAAATAGTTTACCACCCTATTTCCCTCTCGCTTTCTATGTGTAATAAAAACATCTTGAAAAACCTACCAGATATTCAAAGCTTCTTCCACCTTCCTTCTCTCTCCACTTCATAGCACCTGAAAGGGTCTTATCGGATCCAATATTCCAACCCATACATGAGATTCTATCTCTATCCATAGCTTATGTAAATGTAGATTTGTAGCTATCATTGATGTTTAAAATATCACTTGTCCTTTCGCTTTATTATTTGTTGCATCCCCCATACCTTCTGCTCTCCAGTACACCTGTTCTCCTTGCGAATTTCGCATGATAATACCAAAACCAAATTTCCTAGGGTTTTTAGTAGAAGTCCCATTTGTGTTTGCCTTCACCCCTTCTATGGGAGGTGGCCTCCAATCTATGTTATTTGAGGGGATCTCATTTGTGTATCCATCCCTAAGTTGTTTCTCTATTACAGTTATTCCAAGGCTCCATAGAATAATCACTTCCTCCATTTTTATGTTTGTTTCCTCCTGTAATATGATAGATAGTGTTTCTATTACCTTTCTCATAATCCTCTCATATACTTGCTCCCTTGTTGTATTCTATGATCTAAATATGCATGCATTTCATTCTAGCCATAACTTCCACCATATGAAGCTAGGTCCTAGTTTCCATGCTATTTTCATTGTTTTAGTCTTAAAGCTGCATTATTTCCATTTCTCATAAAAACTTTCCTAGCTCTCAAAAACTTCCCAATGTTATCTCATCTGCCTCCACCAATTGATCCATATATATTTAGAAAAATAACACCAAAAAAGATGTGATTCAAGGTATCCTCTGCCTTTCCACACAAAACACATTTGGAAGGCCCAAAGAAACCTCTTTTTCTCAAATTATCAAAATTCAAGCACTTTGTGTGGTTAATCAACCATGAGAAAATGTTAATTTTTGGCCATCCTTCCTTTTTCTAAACAAATATCCATGGAAGTGGTGCTGGGGTAATCTCATATCCACAAAATACCTTGTATACCTCCTTTGCATTATAAATTCCCAACTTACTTCCTCCCCATCCAAGTATATACCTCTTAGAACCATCCTAAATTGGGTGTCTTTGGAGATGTCTCCACAGTTTTTTTGTTAGTTCCTCTATCCCTCTCATTATCCATTCTCGAGGATGTTTCCACTATAGTAAGTCTGGCACATGTTGATTCCATGATTTCATATAGTAAGAGGCTTTCCACCACCCTAATTTTTGGAGCTCTACTTTCCAACTCTCCATATATGGGAATGTTTGAATAATTGGTTGAGATTGATTCCATGAATCCTCCCAAAATAGAGCATCCTTTCCATCCCCTAACTGCCAATATAGGTAGGGCTTTCCTGTCCTCCTAAAATTGTCCTCCATACTATAGATCCCTCTTCTTCCACTTTGTGTCTTGGAATGTTTTTCTCAGCCACTTTTGGGTAATATTTGGCTTGTAAGAGTCTACTCCATAAACCCCCAGTAGTTGTAATCCATCTCCAATATAGCTTCCCAGCTAGTACCTTGCTACTATGGGATGCTGATATTATCCCCAATACTCCTTGTTTTTTTGGTTGGCATATCTTCTCCCAACCCACTAGTGCTATTTTTTGTTCTTCCGTTGAAAATTTCTTGTGTGTTTGTCAATATCTTTTAGAATTCTCTTTGGAGCCTAGAGTACTAAAAATTTATAAACTGTGAGAACTTATAGCACAAATTTAATCATTGTAAGCCTTCCTCCAAGCTTAGCCATTTGTGAGTCCAGTTTCTTAGCTTAGCTTGAAGTCTATCCATCAACCCTTTCCACTCCTTAATTTTTGTTTTCTTTGTAGATAAAGGTACTCCTAAATATTGTATGGGTAAAGGAGTTTCCATGAATTTTAACAATTTTATAATTTTATCTCTCACCCTCTTTTTTGTATTAAAAAAAAATTGAGATTTATTTTCATTAAAAGTTTGCCCAGTAGCTTGAGTATACCCATCTAAAATTCTTTTATATACTATGATATTGGCTTGACGAATAAGAGCAGTATAATCCATAAACTAGAGGTGATTTATCTCAATTTGAGAACTTATTTTCATGTCCCTTAGCCTCCCCTCTTATCTCCCTTTTTTTAACAATCTCCTGAGACCCTTTGCATAAAGGATAAAAAGGTAAGGGAGAGAGGGTCTCTTTTCCTCAACCCCCTTCCTGCTGTGAATATGGGAGAGGGACTACCATTTACCAGAACTAATAATTATGTAGTCTATGTACAGGTTTTTACCCAATCTCTCCACCCCTCTGCAAAGCCCATTTTTTCTAAAACCCTTTGCATAAAGGACTAGTCTACTCTATCACAGGCTTTATAAAGATCTAATTTACTTTACATACCTGGGTCCTTTTGTTTTTACATTGTGTGTATTACCTCTTGGGCCACTACTATTCCATCTAGAATTTTCTAGCCTTTAACAAAACCACCTTGCTCACTTGAAATCAGATTTGGTAAAAAATATTTTAACCTTTCTGCCATAAGCTTTGTTAATATCTTGTATACTACATTACATAGTAAAATAGTCTTATAATTATCAATTATCTCACTAGGCGGGCTCTTAGGAATCAAAGTGATAAAAGTATGATTCAAGGCTTTTAACATTTGCTTACTCTATCTGATTTCCTCCAATGCCTCCACCACTGCTTGGCCCACAATTTCCCAAAATTTTTGATAAAAATTCAAATGGGGAATCCGTCTAGTCCCAGAGTCTTTCTTGCTTGCATTTTTTGTATGATCTACGAGGTTTCTTCCAAAGAATTTTCCTCGATTAATAATTTATTGTGTTCAGGGTTGACTAATTGCGGAATTACCTCTAGTATCTTCTCCCACCATATGGCATTTAAATTTTCATTGTTGCTAAAAAGAGTATGGAAGTACTGATTTACTATGATTTTCATTTCTCTTCCAATGGTTTTTACTTGACCCATCATATATGTAAGACCTATAATTCTATTTTGTTGTCTCCTGGCTGTTGCTGTCTTATGAAAGAATGTTCTGTTTTGGTCCCCCTCCTTTAACCATGTTATATTGGCTCTTTGCATCCAATAGATTTTTTCTTGTTCCTCCAAAGCTTCCTCTCCTAATAATTTTTGCCTCACATTGCAATAGTTCTTCCATAATAGTTCCTTGTCTTATCTCCTGAGCAATCTTCTCCTTTTGATCCTTGATTTTATTTTTTTGGATTCCAGTTATTTCCTTCTTCTATTTACTCCATTCCTTTAGTTGGGTCCTTACATATTTTATTTGTTTATGGATTTTGAATTGGGCTATCCCAAATATTGGTTTTCGTAATTTCCACCATTCCTTTATATGGTCCCCCAACTCCTCATCTTTCAACCACCATAGCTCAAATTTAAAAGTTCCCACAACTTTATGATTATCTTCTTCTATGGTTAGGCTTACTAGAAAATGATTTGAAGATAGCCTATCCATGACCCTCGCTTTATGCTTGGTATGCAAATATAATTCCTCCCCCATGAAGAAATGATCCAAGCAAGATTTGATCGTCTCCCCTTCCTTTCTTTTGTTTGTCCATGTCATGGAGCTATCCACAATTGGGATATCTATTAGATTCATTTGACTTGTTATTGCTAAAAAAAACCTATCCTTTTCCTCTAGCATGACTATGCCTCCTTGTTGTTCCTCTATTCTAAGCTTTACATTGAAGTATCCTCCCAAAATCCATTGGTCCTCCGAGTAGTTATCTCTGAAAGTCTGGATGGCTGCTGACGGCGGACACGGGAGGGTCAAACACACATTTACGTAAACAAAGTTACAGCCCAAAGTCACAAACACTCGTAAATGCACAAAATATCTTGATTTAAATCTGTTATGTTTACATTCACTGATAAAATAGCCCGTAGGCATACAATAACCAGAGATCCCCTGGTATTTTCCTCGCACACTCTCTCTCTCTTTCTCGACCTTCCAGTCCACCGTCCCGATCTCTTACAAATTTTGAGTTTTTATCGAGGTCTCGGCCCTCTAGGTCATTAATGACCCACCTGCGTGAAAATATTAAACAAAACCTCCAAAATCGGCCTTCCCCGTCGAGATTTAAATTTTCCTTTCGTAAATCACCCACTCCCTGATCCGCCATGAAAGCACGTCGTTCATTGGTCCTTCACCTGCAACCGTCGCTTTGTCAGAAAGTTTGTCTGCAATAGCTGTCTCTTTTCTCGCGCGCGTGCCGTCCACGTGTCCAATTTTAAATTTGTCTTCAATTGGCCACGAAATCTTAATCCACGTGGCAGCCTTCAACTGGTCGCGATATCGCGACATGTCGCGGTATCGCGACCTCCGCGCCCTTGTGCCAAGCTTTTCAATTTTTGTCGCGATATCGCGACCATTTTTGCCTTTGCCTCCTGTCGCGAGAAATGGTCGCGATATCGCGACCATTTCTGCCTTTGCCTCCTGTCGCGAGAAATGGTCGCGATATCACGACCATTTCTGACTTTGCCTTCGAGCCCATCTTTCGCCACGCCTTAGTTCTTCTTCGCCTTCGACTTTGCCTTCTCAACCTGCACTCCCTTTGCTGTCGCGATATCGCGACGAAACTTGCCCTTTGCCTTAGCCTCCAATTATTGTCGCGATATCGCGCGTCGCGATATCGCGACGAAACTCGCCTATGTCTCGTCGCAGCTTTTGGAGTCACGATTTCGCGACTCCCCCCAACTTTCACCTTTTTCTTCCAACTTCTGCCTTGTTCCTCCAACTTCCGCCTTGTTCCTGCCAAACACTTTAGAAGGAAAATTTTGGTAACACTTAAGAAAATTTGGTTGATGCAAGATTGATCTGCTGCCGTCGGATGCTCCTGCATCAGACACCCGGGGTAAATGGAGAAGTGACCTTCACTTCTGTGTTGTTCGGTCCGCGTCTTCTGTAACACCTCCAAACACTCATCTGCCTTTGCAACCTGCTCAAATCCCGTCTCCTGGCAAAAATTTTTGCCCTCTACCAGAAAAATTCTGGCATTGCTGCACACCTTCTCATCCACTGTCTGTAATGGCTTTAATTTGTGGCGCACTCCATCTTTCATCAAGGAGTAAGTATTTGCATGACCATCATGCACTGCACTCCGATCAAACTGCCATGGCCTCCCTAACAGCAAATGGCAAGCATCCATGGGGAAAACATCACACAGGACCTCATCCTAGTATCTCCCAATCTGGAACGTGACTAAACACTGTTCATGGACCCATGCTCTGTGGTCCTTCCGCAACCACGCAATCCGGTATGGATGCGGGTGTCTCTTTCTCTCCAGCTGTAACTTAGCAACCATCTCCTCGAAGACTAAGTTATCTGTACTCCCATTGTCTATAATAACATTACAGACTTTGCCTGCACTTTTGCACCGTGTGCGGAATAGGCTTCTCCTCTGCTCAGGTTTGTCTTCATCAATCAGCATGGTTCTCCTCACGATCATGGCTTCTCCCTTCTCAGCTTCTTCAGAATGTTCTGATTCAGCATCTTTCGCTGCCACAACAACTCTGGCAGGACCCACTTGTTTCTTGTTCACTCTCTCGGGGTGCTGGGGACACTCATATGCCCGATGCCCCTCTTCTCCACAGTGGAAACATGTTCCCCGAAACACTCCTCTTCCATACCCGCGTCCAGATCTACCTCTTCCTCTTGGGTAGCCATTGTTCTGAACTTGTGGTTTGGGTTCTTCATCTTCCTTCTGATCCCGGCTGCTGCTAGCCTCTTCTTTCTTCTCCTCCTTTCCTTCCTCTTTTCTTCCACCAGTCTTTCCTCCGTGCCCTCTTCCTCTTTGCTTGCTCTCAAACCTTCTGTTCAGTTTTTCTTCAACTTTCAGAGCAAACTGGTAAGCATCTTCAATGGTGCTCACCCGAACTAAGCTCAACTCTTCCTGGACACTGGGTCTCAACCCATTAATATAACGGGCCACCTTTTCCTTGCTTGCTTCTAAATGGCCGGTTTTGATGGAGATTTTATAAAATTCCTCCGTATATTCTTGGACAGTTTTATTCATCTGTCTCAAACCCTGCATTTTTCTTAGCAGATCCAACTCGTAATCTGTCGAAATAAACTGTCTTTTTAATTTTTCTACCATCCGTTCCCATCTTGTTATCCGTTCTTTTCCTCTTCTATTTCGTTCCAGCTGTACTCCCTTCCACCATATGCTGGCATGACCTTTTAATTTGGTTTTGGCAAATCTGACCCGCTCGGGATCTTCAACTTCTTCATACTCGAAGTATTCTTCCAGATCATTGATCCAGTCGATCAACTCCTCCGGATTCAAGTTCCCGGAATACGTGGAAACTTCCATCTTTGGCCTCTTCCCGATCTGGGATATGGCTTTATACAGTCTGGCTTGTGCCGGATCTATAGCTTCTTCTTCTTCTTCTTCAAACTGATTTTCTTCTTCATCTGCTTCATCTTCACTATCTGCATCTCTTCTCGGTTCGTGTCCTCTGCGTAGTTCTTCTTGCAGGGCCTGAACTTGCCACTGCAAAGCTCAAAAATCTGCTGCTGCCATGCCTCTCCCGCCAACGAGGTTTCTTCTCGGAGGCATTCTATTCACTTTCCATGAGCCTTCCCACAGATCCTGGTGCGACTGCCTCACGTCCGACGATCTGTCACACACTCAGGAACTTTCGGCTCTGATACCACTGACGGGGGACAAGGAAAGTCAAACACACATTTACGTAAACAGAGTTACAGCCCAAAGTCACAAACACTCGTAAATGCACAAAATATCTTGATTTAAATCTGTTACGTTTACATTCACTGATAAAATAGCCCGCAGGCATACAATAACCAGAGATCCCCTGGTATTTTCCTCGCACACTCTCTCTCTCTTTCTCGACCTTCCAGTCCACCGTCCCGATCTCTTACAAATTTTGAGTTTTTATCGAGGTCTCGGCCCTCTAGGTCATTAATGACCCACCTGCGTGAAAATATTAAACAAAACCTCCAAAATCGGCCTTCCCCGTCGAGATTTAAATTTTCCTTTCGTAAATCACCCACTCCCTGATCCGCCATGAAAGCACGCCGTTCATTGGTCCTTCACCTGCAACCGTCGCTTTGTCAGAAAGTTTGTCTGCAACAGCTGTCTCTTTTCCCGCGCGCGCCGTCCACGTGTCCAATTTTAAATTTGTCTTCAATTGGCCGCGAAATCTTAATCCACATGGCAGCCTTCAACTGGTCGCGATATCGCGACATGTCGCGGTATCGCGACCTCCGCGCCCTTGTGCCAAGCTTTTCAATTTTTGTCGCGATATCGCGACCATTGTGATATCACGACGTCGCGATATCGCGACCATTTTTGCCTTTGCCTCCTGCCGCGAGAAATGGTCGCGATATCGCGACCATTTCTGCCTTTGCCTCCTATCGCGAGAAATGGTCGCGATATCGCGACCATTTCTGACTTTGCCTTTGAGCCCATCTTCCGCCACGCCTTAGTTCTTCTCCGCCTTCGACTTTGCCTTCTCAACCTGCACTCCCTTTGCTGTCGCGATATCGCGCGTCGCGATATCGCGACGAAACTTGCCCTTTGCCTTAGCCTCCAATTATTGTCGCGATATCGCACATGTCGTGATATCGCGCGTCATGATATCGCGACGAGACTCGCCTATGTCTCGTCGCAGCTTTTGGAGTCGCGATTTCGCGACTCCCCCCAACTTTCACCTTTTTCTTCCAACTTTTGCCTTGTTCCTCCAACTTCCGCCTTGTTCCTGCCAAACACTTTAGAAGGAAAATTTTGGTAACACTTAAGAAAATTTGGTTGATGCAAGATTGATCTGCTGCCGTCGGATGCTCCTGCATCACTGCCCATTGATCCCTCTATAATATAACTGTTTGTGCTCCATAAAAATTAACTACAGTCCAAATTTTCCTAGTTTCCCTATTTTTTAACCAGAACATCAACACCCCTCTTGTAGAGGCTCTCCCTATCTCTACGAAAAGTTGGTGATTACACATAGTGGTCAATCCAATTGATTTTACTTGAGTAAGGATCTCTCCTTTTTTCCATATCCTCCTGTTTATTTTTTGTAAGTCTTCTCCTTGTATTTTGGTTTCCTATAACAAAATTATATCTAGAATCATATCTATGATAATATTTTTGACTGCCTTTTGTCTGGGGTGACTGCCTAAAACCCTCACATTCCAAGTGATTAATATCATTGAGAATTAGGAGAGAAAAAATCAGCCATCGATTTTACCTTTCCATTCTGGCTCAAATCTCTTCCATATTCCTCCATTTTTTCCTTGTTTGACTTTCTCCCTGCAAATTGGTTCAGTTTTTGTTTCTTCTCCACTTGATAAATTCCTAGAGTAGGGCTTTCTTTGTTCTTATTTCACTCTTTCATCTCTATTTCCCATGTCAAAATTATAATTTTCTTTATTTTCCCTCCTATGGTCTCCCTCGTGGGTTGAATCTCCTCTTCCATGAGAGAGGTTGTATTTGGTTCTACTCCTTGCTTGTTCCCTAACACTAGATTGGAATATTGAACCTGATAAACTGGTGTGACTTGCTGAGTATCCTTCTCTAACCCTTCCATTTAAAAATCCCCTTCTATTTCCCAGTTGTTTGAATATCTCATATCTGTTGTTTGTTCTTACAACTCTTTCTCCTTATCTTTGGTTACTATGCTAATTTATTTTGTTTGGTCTTCTAATTACTTTTTGAAAGCCCTCAAAGTCTGTTGGGCCTTTCCATTTCTTTTGATTTCCCTTTTACTCAAGAGATTGACCCACCATGTTAATATTTGCTTTTGTCTCTTCTTGTTCAGATTGATGATCCTTAACTATTGGGCACATTCTAGCCAGATGTCCATGAGCGTGGTACACCTAACATCTAAATGGAATAGCCTTATAATATAGTTGTTGGTTCCAGAAAAAATCCCCTTTTTTAGATCTATCTCTATTGGAAGAGGTTTGCTGAGGTCCATTTCTACACAAACCCTAGCAAACATTGTTGATCCTCCTAAAACTGTTTCTCTTGATCTACCTTGATAATGCTCTAGTAAGTTGCCTATTGCCTTGAGTACCTTCTCTTTCTAAAATTCAAGGGGAAGGAAAAATAATCTTACCCATATTGGTACTACAATCAGTTCCACCCTTGGATCGAATCCCATATTCCATGGTTACAAGAATAGTCCTGCTGGCCCGTGATGATACGACCCTTCCTCCTATATTTTTTATCGATTTGCCATTGATGTGAAATATACAGAAAAATACCCATTTGGGAGAGTTAGAATTTAATATTCTCCTTATAGATGCCATTTTTTCCATATCCATATGTGGAGGAAGTGCACAGATGGTCTGAAACCCATGAATTTACCTATCAGGTTGTGTTTTGACTTATAAACAATATCCTCCGCTATATAGTCCTTAGCTATTTCCAATACTAGTATTTCTTTTGCTTGTGGTAGATATCCGTTCACCCTCTGAGGTAGAGAATCCTCCTTTTGTCACTTTCCCATGGTTTTTATGATTTTCTTTACTTGTATTTGATAGTTGTTGAATCTCTATTGGGTTCCACATAGCTTATCTCAAAATGAGATTCCTTTATTTGGAGGATTTGGTACCTAAGTACCTATGTCCCCTATTCTTGGCCATGATCCTTACAATTAATAGACCTTTGACCTAGCTTCTAAAACCCCAATTTGATTCCTCAAATCTCCTCTCAAGCACCTCCAAACTTTTGAAACCCCCACAATTATTAGCTAGCCATTGACAATGTTGATAAGGTGAGGGTTATAATGATTTAGTCTATAATAGAAATAATATGTTGTAGTTGGAATCATATTCCATTTTCAAATTCTTAGTTGCCTCTATTACATATATGATACTTTACCCTCTCTAAGTCGATAAGAGACTTCACCCTCTTTAAGTGGCTAGGATTTGTATTGATATGGAATCTAGAATTTGTCACTTGCATTTCTAATTTTTTGGCATTGAATCTAAATTATTGTTCTCAATGGATGTTCATTGTTTCCCATCATTGAATTATTGTTTCTATATCTAAATTTCTAGAAGTTGTTACATTAAAAATATGATTTATAAGATCATTTTAAAAATTATTGCATATAGATTGAAAATCACTATAGATTATGTTATCTTAAAGGAAAAAGGTGGTTTTGTTCATGGTAAAAAAAACATTAGATATGAACAAAGCATATGATAGAATTTTTTGGTAAGTTAAGAGATTTCATTAAAAATGGCATTTGAAAGGTGCCCTAATGCCTTAGTACATAAGAAAAGAAAAAGGATGCTAGGATCACAAAAGGAGCATCCTAGAGGAGCAGACTAAGCTGGGAAAACAAAACAGATTACAAAAACAAACTATGGAGAATCCCCAAAGGAACAAAAGCAGAAACAAGAGAGCCTTTCAGACGACAAGCTCAAAAACATCCTCCTTTTTACCTTCCTTGACATCGTCCTTAGAGAGGTCCTTAGGGAAGTCCTTGAAGACTTAGCAATCTCGATGACCTCATCCTATTTCGCTTCAGATTTAGCAACAGTAGTGGAATTTGCAGGGACTTCTTCATCAAAGTTGTCATAGAAGAACAGAAGATCGAGTTCATTCCTATGGTATTTCAATTGTGAGATAGCTCCCCTATGGCAGCCCAGGTGGTTTCCAAATGGCCAATAGTGGTAGACATTGTTTTGATTACGTATTTTTGTAGAAGCTTTTCAACAATATCGTTGGAGTCATCCTCATAAGCTTCCTTTGCCTTTTCAGGACTCTGAAGCTCCTTGTTTTTGAGCCACTAAGAACTCCTCGTGGGAGTAACCTCCAATTTTACCTTCTTCTTTGCACTATCAGGACCTTGATGCTTCTCCTCCTTCCTCTTTATTTTAGATCCTCGTATCCTTGAAACCGGGGTGGAGGAAGTGTCATCTTCAGTAGTATCCGTAGGTGTGTCCTGAGTGATGATGTTACCCTTCAAAAACTTCTCCAATAGGAAAGCATACAATACTTTGAAGAGGCCTTGGTGGGAGGGCCAAGATTCTTCCTTCTTGGCTCAGGTTGAGGTAATGGTATAATCCATTGACAAGAATAAGAATTTAGGAATATTAAGCAATTTGGATTCCCTAAAATGGTTTACAAAGGATATATGAAAGCTACGAAGCTGGGAATCAGGGTCGTCAACTGTTATGTATTCCATAACAGGTTTCATGACCTCCTTCCAAGGAGTGGGAAGGTCACTACGATACATTCCTTGCTTCATGAGCTTCCTAAATGGTGAAGTTGATTCAAAATGATTTATCTCAACCTCCCAATTATACTTATCTCTTCTTATGGTGCGTCTAGCAGTAGGTTGACTAGTTAGTTATGCCAAAATGCCAATGTCCACCAAAAAATTAACATCGTGGATGATAACCATCCCCTTATCCCAGCTAGAAGTAAATGCCATGTTAATGTCCCAGTATGTACCTACAAATATTTTTAAAAAGGGTATGAATCCTCTGTCACTGAGGATTGCTTCTGCAATAGGCTCAATAGAGAGGATGTTAGGCTTAATGAAAGTCATCCTGGCAACACTTGAAGGACAAAGGTAAAATATCTCCAAGGTGGTGCAGGTGAGAAAAGGATTAACAGGGGATAAATAGAGCACTTTCAGAGCAAAGCTTAAGTAAATCCAAAATGAGTCTGGATGATTATGGAAACCCTTCACGTACCATCTTGTAAGAATTCCTCATATGGGGAAACTCACATGCTAGAAAATGCGGGCCAAACAAATTTTACGCATGATATAATTTGCTAAATTTTTCTACATGGTATTCTAAAAATATTTAGTCTTGATCAAGGTTGGTGTAAATATATTAGATGTTGTTATAGTGCTATGAAATATTCTATTTTAATTATTGGTTCCCATGTTGGATACTTTAAATTATCCTATGGACTTTGTCAAGGTGATACACTATCTCCTGATTTATTTATTATTCTTGTGAAGGTACTAGGGAGACCTTTCTAAAAGGTAAAAATAGAAGGAAAAATCAAAATTATTCAAGTTGCAACAAATGGTCCCTTTGAATCTTATTTCCAAAATTTTTATGATACTTTTCTTTTGGGTCATTGATGAGCACCAGAATTGCTCATATTTTGGCATGGGTTCTAACAATTTTGTGCGGCATATATTATATCTGAGTTGTACTTTTTATGCATGTTTATATATATTTAATGAAAATTATGCATATTGTCTAACTTGCATGTAAAGTGTGTCTTGTGTGTAGATTTGATTAATTCATCATTTTTTGCATGATCTCATCGAGGTCCTACTCGGACCTGGCATATTCACTACCTAAGGAGGCTAAGACATATCAAGGCAGAAGGTGCCTTGATCCCATTGATGGGAGGCACCTTGATCCCATTGAGGGAAGGTGCCTTGATCCCATTGACGGGAGGCACCTTGATCCCGTTGAGGGAAGGCGCCTTGATCCCATTTATGGAAGGCACCTTGATCCCATTGATGGGAGGCACCTTGATCCCATTAAAAGAGGTGCCTTGATCCCATTAATGGAAGGTGCCTTGATCCCATTAAAGAGGTGCCTTGATCCTATTGAAAGGTGCCTTGATCCCATTCAACAGAAGGTGCCTTGATCCCATTGATAGAAGGTACCTTGATCCAATTTATGCCCAATGAAGATCATGTCCCACTACATTGACTAGAGTTGACTGTTGACTCCATGTAAGATGTTGATTCTGGGTAAATGACAAAATATGTCAGTTATCCTATTTTTATAGGAGGAAATAGAATAACCATTTTTTGAAGTAGAATATGGGTAATGATGAGCATCGAACAAAAATCTCCCATTCCCATGAAAAGATAAAAGGGTTGTTGATTATTTTAATATGTATCTATTATTGTACATTGAATTGTCTTAACTTAGAATGTAGCAGATTTTATCATCATAACAACATTGTAACATAAGTCCTGTGTGTATTATATAAACACACAGACTTCTCTGAGAAGGAGGATTAATATTGAAGAGAGCTAATATATATTGTACTACAATTCTTATTCATAAATAAAGTTCATTCGAGAGTTTCTTATCCACGTTCAACTTTCATAGTCTATTGGGTAAAAGTAGTTGGAGCCTGGGCCCACTCCTAGCTAGTATTCCTCCCCCTCTTCTTCTTTGCTTTCCTAATTAGATTCATTTATTTTTTTGTGTGTGCATTTTATTTTTGCAAGTTTATTTATTTCCTACTTTCTTTTATTTTTGCATAGTGTGGTGTGATTTTCTTTCTACAATTTAATTTATGCAAGTTTAATTGGTGTGGATGAATTAATGCTATCTCAACAAACACTCCCCCAATGATAGAACTAGTGGACTCATCTCCATAGGTGTTGTGATTGATCTCAACTTGGTGCTTCACAAGCTTACAAGTTTCCTGGGTTGACAAATTAAATGAAAGGGCTATGACAAAAATAGTGCAAAATTAACCAATATTTTTGCCCCAATATTTTGGCATCATTATGGGGAAGTGCCAATAGTAGATTCTATTACAATACCTTAACCTTTCCACCTGATTTTGTATGAGTCCATCGAGAAATAGAGGACCAGATGGTCGGTTCATAAGAAAAAGCCCACAAGAGAATCCTGAACCAGCTATAGATTCTAAATTTGAACTAGAGTCCCCATAGTCACCCCCAACCATGCATTGGACTGAACACCCCACTTTTGCACAAGGCTCTTCCACATATTATCGACCAAGAAAGGAGTGGATCATACAGAATCCTCTATTTAAGAGAACTCCATCCGAAGAGGATCTACTATGGAAAGTTGTTGAGGATGAAACCATTTCACCAACTGATTTGCAGGCTCTTGTGCAGAAAGTTCAAAATGATCGAAAGGCCATAGAAATTGCTTTAGAAATAGAGACCACATTTCCTAAAAATATGGTTGAGGAAGAAGAGGTATCAACCAACTTTAGCTTCCCAATAGAGGAGGCCAAGGGAGAAACAAATATGAAAAACATATCCCCTGCCCACCTTCCTACCTTTAGAGGATCCCCAATAGAAGACCCTGAGCTATTTTTGTTTAAGTTTGATGTCTTGTGTAGGTCTATGGATTATAAGTCGGATGCCTAGAAGTTGAAATTATTTCCTTCAACATTGGATGATTCAGCCCTGCGTTGGTTCATCATCTTGGGCAATAAATAGATCACCACCTAGGGGGAGATGAAGAAGATATTTCTAGAGCAATACCAAGATTTTGGTAGAGCATGGGATTCCAGGGAGGAGGTCTTGAACATGACTCAGAGAGAAGATGAATCCTTGGAGGAGTATTGGGATCGATTCAATTTCAATCTGCAAAGGTCCCCCCATGTGAAGCTGAGTGATAAGTCCCTCAAGAGCATTTTCTTGAGAGGACTTACCAATGAATCTCTTGAAGCCTTGAATATGATCTTTGGAGGGGATGTTTACCAGCACTAGATGTTAGACATCTAAAAACTATGTTGGAATTACTCTAGAAGGAAAGGTAAACCAACTTCCAGAACCATGAAGGCAACTACCTCAGTCACAAAGATAGAGATAGGTAACATGTTAGAGGATTTGAAAAGTGAAATGCTTTCCTCCCTAGCATTGTATATGGACACTCTCCTATTGGAGAAGAAGAAATAAGAGAATGAAGTTGCATTGGCCTACTTCTATCTAAAATGTAGAGGAAAACATGCAAGAAATGTGTGTCTAAAAAATAAATTCAGGGTGTGTGCTGTTTGCTAGAAAAATCATAAGACCAGATTGTGCCCATAACTATCGACTATTAAAGAAGATGCTAAAGTTTTGGAAGCTTACTTCATGGGTAATCAAAGGAACTGGAAACAACCCCCTATGGGGAATATGCTAGTAGGAATGCCACCCTATGGAGGAGGAAATTATATGCCACAAGGGTAGGTCCAACCACCCAATATGGGATGGTGGGGACCACCACCTTGGATGAACACCCCTCAAGGAGCCTCATTTCCCAACCAACACCCATGGATGCCATACCAACAACCTAGGTAGCAATGGAAGAACTATGGTACATGGAATTCAGCTCCACAAAATGTAGTGCAAGCTCCACTACAACCAAGCTTACCAGCTCCCCCTGTAGTGAGGCCTATGCAACTTCCAACACAACCGATGGTCAACCCCAATAATAAGATAAATCAGCCCACATATCAATTGGAGGGAGAGATGTTTCCCATGTATAATATTAGAAGTTGTAATCTTGTACAACTATGATCAGGTAGATATATAGGAATAGAGGCTCCTCCCTTAATAGAAGAAGAGGAGAATGTAGAAGAATCACCTCTGGTAGAAGAGGTTGAAGAAGGACCAGTTGCTAAGAAAATTGAAGCTCCTCCATTTCCCAAGAGGTTATAGGAGTAGAGGAAGCCAATACATCTAGAGTTTGACATACTTTTGAGCTTGAAGAATTTAATGGTAACTATTCCATTGTTTCAAGCTATAAGAGATATCTCGATTTACACCAAGGTGATCAAAGAGCTATGTCTGAGAAGGCTAGGATGTAGGATAGCCCAAACCATAAATATGGTGGGGAAGTTGGTAGATTTGATGTTAGGGAATACATGCCACCCCAAGTATGCAGACCTAGGTAGTCCAGTCCTGATCATGAAAATAGGTGGTTGCTCATTGGCCAATACTCTAGTTGACTTGGGAGCAACCATTAATATCATGCTAAAAGAAACCATGCAAAATCTCAGGCTCACAGGCCTAAAACCTACCAAGACTATTCTACAACTAGCAGATAGATCGATGGTATCACTAGAAGGGATGTTGGAAGACATCATCATGATGGTGGATGCATGGGAATACCCGATAGACTTCCTGGTACTACAATCCAAGTCTAGATTGGGAGGCTATCCGCTCATCTTGGGAAGGCCCTAGCTGGCAATAGTCGATGCTTATATAAGCTATCGAGATGGACAAATGATAATTTTAGATGGCCAAAATATCAAAATGTTGACCATATCTCCACCAACATAGTCTGTGGATGCACTGGAAGAACCTGTATGGGATGACCAGGATGAAGGAATACTATCAATAATGTAGTCTGTGATGGCATTGGATGAATTAGAAGATGGAGCTGATGAAGATGACATTATTACAAACTTCCTCCAAGGAGAGTCTTCCCACATCACTCCAGAGTCACCACTGGTAGGCAACCAAGATCACCACATCAGATAGATTGAAATCAAGCCTGGAAGAATATTGAATGTCAGTAGCAAGCTGACACCTATAGAGCTGACTACACTAAAGGAAATATTAACTAGGCATCAACAAGATTTCACCTGGGACTACTCAGATATGAAGGGAATCACTCTAGATATCTGTACCCATCACATTTACCTCGAAGAGTAGGCCAGTCTGATCAAGCAACCACAATGATGAATGAACCCCACCATGAAGGAGATAGTCAAAGTAGAACTACAAAAACTCCTATCAATCAGATTCATTTATCCTATATCTGATAGTGAGTGGGTGTCACCACTGGTGGTGGTGCCCAAAAAGAATGGGAAATGGTGAATATGCATTGACTACAGGTTGCTAAACAAAGCAACTAAAAAGGATCACTTTCCACTACCATTCATTGATCAAGTTCTGGACACTTTGGTAGGGAGGAAGTACTTCTCCTTTCTGGATGGATTCAGTGGGTACAACCAAATCTATATTGGAGAAGAAGATCAGGATAAGACAACATTCACTTGTCCATGGGGTACATTTGCATACAGGGTCCTACCCTTTGGACTGTGCAATGCACCAACCACCTTTCAGAGGGTGGTGCTGAGCATTTTTTTAGATATGATGGGAGAAGTAGTTGAGGTCTACATGGATGACTTCACCATTTATGATGAGACCTTCGATGAAGCTATGACAAATTTAGAATATGCACTCTAATGGTGTGAAGAAAACAACCTATCCCTAAGCAATGAGAAATGCTTTATGATGATGTAGGAAGGGATAGTGTTGGGACACCACATCTCAGTAGAAGGGATAAAGGTAGACAAGAAGAAAATTGAAGTTATCAAAGATCTACCCAGTCCTAAGACACAGAGAGATGTAAGGAGCTTCCTTGGCTCCATTGGATATTATAAGAGGTTCATAGTAGACTTCAACAAGGTCACCAGACCCCTACACGCACTACTATCAAAGGATATGGAGTTTATTTGGATGAAGGACTATGAACAAGCCTTCCAAATGTTAAAGGATAAGTTGATCACTACCCTAGTGCTATGGGGCCCAAACTAGGCCATTCCATTTCACATTTACTCTGATGCATCTAACAATGCGATTGGAGTAGTCCTGGGATAGAAATATGGTGAAGAATTCTATGCCATCTACTATGTCAACAAAAATCTAATAGGGGTTGAGTTCAATTACATGGTAACTGAGAAAGAGTTCCTTGCGGTTGTTCATGCCATCAACAAATTCTACCATTACATCACAGGATACAAGGTGTTCATGCACATGGACCATGTGGCCATCCAGTATCTGATGAACAAACCTGTAATCAATGGTAGGATAATCAGGTGGCTCTTACTCCTACAAGAATTTGACATCACCATCATGGATAAACCAGGTAGAGACAATGTGGTCATAGATTTTCTATCTAGATTAATACCACCCGATCATGCAGCTATAGAAGATCAATTCTTGGATGAACATATTTTCTCTCTGAAAGAGCAAACATCATGGTATGTAGATATGGCCAATTACTTGGCCACTGGTAGAGTATCTCCTACTCTTTCACCCCATGAAAAGTAGAAGCTAATAGAGAAGAGCACAACCTTCTCATGGATTGATGATTGCCTATTCAAAATAGGACCCGATCAAATCTTGAGATGATGTGTCATTGAGCACGAGTTTCTAGAAATCCTCAAGGCTTGCCATAATGAACCTTGTAATGGACATTTTGTAGGGAAGAGAACTACGTTCAAGGTATTGCAGATTAGATACTACTGGCCTTCATTGTTCAAATATGTAGTCAAACATGCAATTCAATGTGATGAATGCCAGAGGATGGGTAGACCAACCTTCAGGGATGAGATACCTCTCCAACCACACGTTCACATTGAACCATTCGATAAATGGGGGATGGATTTTGTAGGGCCGATCAACCCACCATCAATCAAGAAAAGGTATATTTTGGTTTGCACTGACTATGTAACCAAGTGGGTTGAAGTGCAGGCACTAAAATATTCTAAAGAAAGAATGGTGGTAGATTTCCTATTTTCACATATCTTCACAAGGTTTGGGGTGCCCAGAGAGATCACAACCGATCAGGGGCCCCAATTTACTTCAAGACTGATTCAGGAACTGATGCAGCAATATAGAATCAGACACAACAAAACCACTCCCTACCATCCATAGGTGAATGGATAGGTCGAGGTTACCAACTGAGAGTTGGAGAACATCCTTACAAATACCATGTAGTAGCATATAAAGGATTGGGCTATGAGATTACCAGAGGTAGTATGGGCCTATAGAACCACATGGAAAACAACCATCGGTTTTACTCCATTCCAACTGGTATATGGGAAGAATGCAATGATGCCCATTGAGTTTGAAATCAAAACTCTCAGGACTACAATAGAATTAAACCTGAGTCTGGATGATGCATAGAAGGAAAGGATTCAATAGTTGAATCAGTTAGATGAATACCGATTGGATGCTCTACATAGAATAGAAGTCATCCAGAAATAAAGGAAATAGTGGCATGACCACCACATCAAATTGAAGTAGTTCAAAATAGGAGAATGGGTGCTACTGTATGACTCTCGATTCCAAGAATGGAAGGGCAAGCTGATGCAAATATGGATGGGACCATATGAAGTGATCAAACTGATCAATAATGGTGTTGTGCATGTTAAGATGATTGATGGCAATGACACCATATTGATAGTCAATGGTCACCGATTGTGACCGTACCACATATCTAAAAATCTTGTGATGGAGTCCAAGATAGGCATGGGGGAGACCCCATCCAATTAAAAATTTCTTAAAATTTCTTAGAAAACTAGTGGACACAGGATTGTCCACTTAAAAATAATTTATTCTTTAGTTTTTCTTTTCTTTCTTTGTGTTTTTGTTTTGTAGGCATAATGCTCTAAATGCAAGTTGTAGGTAGCCTAGGAAACCTAGGCCTAATAGGCATAGAACTACACTGGACTGCACCTTACTATTTTTTAGTTTTTCTTGTTTACTTTTGTAGGTGAATGGCCCTGAATGCATGAAGTAGGCAGCCTGGGAAACCTAGGCCTCACCAGCATAGGATCCATGAACCTATATAATTTTTGGTTTTCTTAGAAGGTAGAACCTTGACTGTTTCCATCTAGAGGAGATAGTCACACTCTGATATGAATGTGGGTGTTAATTTCTTGCAAAGGAAAAAGGTACCCACCTCCATGTTGGATGAAATAGCTACTGACGTAGCATGTAAAAAGAAAATATTGGAGGGCCTGATCAACTCTACGACAATAGACACGCCAACAAACTGTTGACTTTTCAATAACAAAAGGGTGCCTTGATCCCATTTGGAGGAAGGTACCTTGATCCCATTATGAGGGGCACCTAACTCTCAAATAGCTGAAGGGTGCTTACTTCTATTGAGAAGTTAAAAAAAAGGAATAATTCCAGTAAGGTGCCTTGATCCCATACATTCTAGGTGCCTTGATCCTATTAGTGATTATTTAAAAAAATATAATAAGGCACCTTGATCCCATATATTAGAGGTACCTTGATCCCATATATTTGAGGTACCTTGATCCCATGTATTTTGAGGCGCCTTGATCCCATGTATTTGAGGCACCTTGATCCCATGTATTTGAGGTGCCTTGATCCCATGTATTTGAGGTGCCTTGATCCCATGTATTTTGAGGTACCTTGATCCCATGTATTTGAGGTGCCTTGATCCCATGTATTTGAGGTACCTTGATCCCATGTATTTGAGGTACCTTGATCCCATGTATTTTGAGGTGCCTTGATCCCATGTATTTGAGGCACCTTGATCCCATGTATTTTGAGGTGCCTTGATCCCATGTATTAGGGGCACCTTGATCCAATTGAGCACCTACACAATGAAGAATGACCACAACCACATCATCATCCCATGCCATAAAAAGATGAATCTTTATGGGAACTTATGGAAATCATGCAAATGATTTCTATACATCCCAAAGCAATCATCGAAGGGATGTGCAAGCCAACCAGATTTCCTCATTTTTAGCATGAGACCTCGAATGAACGAAGTTGCAGTACCCAAGGGAAAACTATCCGAAGAACCAACTCACACGAAAAAATGCCATTACTCTATCACGGATGATCGAATCGACATGCTCCAAGTGCACGGATCACCAATAAGGTATGTGTATAATTTTTTTAGATATATATAACATTCATAATAAGAACTCCTCTAAAAAATATATTACCGACACAAATAAATCGACCAATTATTATTCGTCCATCTCGTCCGGAGAAACATGCCAATGGTTAATTTGGGGAAGCAGATCCTCACAACCCCCAATACAAAAATAATACCCTGGATACACGCCTACCTCCATAAATAGGCACCTTCTTGCACAAGTAGGTGGTACGAAGTAACGAACCAATCCAACAAGTGAAGAAAAGTTGTAGAAGCTGAATTGAGAGGATTCAGAATGGGGGGCAAGTCAAAGAATCATGGCTAGAAGAAAAATGAGCCCAACCATGTAGGAGGGATTAGTGAAGAGGTCCAAGCTCGATTTGAGGCCATTGGGTGGATGAATTATTACCGCTTGGTAAGCAAAAATCAAGATTTAGAGGTGACAAAGGAGTTTGCTATGACATTGGATGAAGGGGTTGCACGCATACATGGACTAGAAATTCTAGTCATGGAAGAATTCGTAGTAGCCATCATTGGTCTTCCCCTCATAGGGGAACATATTTACAAGGAGGGAGCATCAGTTGCATGTGCACAACAACTTCTAGGGCATACTCCCATGAACCTAGGGCACTCAGGATTACCAAAGTAGAGTCTCCTAGAGCTCTGGCAATAAATTTTTGAGCAAATAGCTAGGTTCTTCACTTGCATGAGCAAGTACACTCATCTGAACATGAATCACATGCAATTTTTGAACCATTTGCTGCACGAGAAGCAAATCAATGTCCTGTTCTACCTGGCTTGTGCCTTGAAGGATGAAGCAAGGTGGTATCAGGTAGGGGCATCCACTGCCCTAGCTCACCATGGGCTAATATTAGCCCTAATAAGGTTTGTAGAGGCACCTAAGGAAGCACCAACAATGATCATAGAAAGAGTTGAGACATCCAATTCCTAGGCTCAATTGGTGATAGAAGTGCATGAGCCCAATTTACTAGAGATGCTCACTGTAGAAATACTGGTAAGAGAGCAACTGTTGATCTCTCATGATGATGCGATCGAAGGAGGAGAAGGGTAGACTTCATCACCCCACTCTCCATGAATTGATGCAAAAATTGGATTGGATAGTCCTAGCCCTGATAGAGTAGTTGACCACTCTCTATAGATTGATTCAAAAAGTGGGCCAAAAATTCCTAGCCCTGATCGAGTAGGCCATCATGCAGAAACTAGAAGAGGAAGGAAGAGGTTGAGATACCTAATTCTATCTAGTGAGGATGAAGATGAAGAAAATGATGTAGAAGTAGGAGTTATGGCTTAGGTGCTATAGAATTTGGCTATTTGAAGTCCACCATGCTAGTAGACTTTGGAGGACCTGCAAGGGTAGCTCGATTCGGTGCTTCAGCAAGTCCTTGCTTGGAAAAACAAATTCTAGGAGGAGCAAAGACTCTTCAAGGAATTTAGTGAGGTAGTTATAGAGGAGAAACAAGGGCTCGAATAGAACATATGTTAGCTATAACAAATAGTGTAATAACTCACTGAGGAGAACCTGCAACTGAGGGTGAAGTAGGTAGAAAATATGGATGCAACCACTCAGATCGACTGGGCAATGGAGGTGCCCATGAATTCTCTAGACTCTTTAGAGAGAGTTGCTTCATCTAGTCCATTTAGGTTGGATGTAGGGAATGAAGAGGCTGAAGTTAGGGACTGCTCCTCTACCTCAGCCAAAATAGCTATTGAAGAATAGGGGAACTCTATTTTGCAAATAGAGCCCCCTATAATCAAAATTTTAGATGATGAGGATGAACCATCAACCCCCAACCAATTGAAGGATGAGGAGTAGGATGATAAAGTAGAGATACCAATGCACCAATAATCGATGCACTCTATCGAAGGGCCAATAGATCAATCATCGACCATCAAACTAGGGGAAGAACAGAGGATGGGGGAAATGGTTGCATAAGAAAATTAGGGGCTTGAACCTTCTTCTACTAGGGAAGAAGCACCTATTGTAGAGGAAGATAATATCCCATCTCACTCTACTGCACCAATACCTATAGAGATAATCCTATCGAGGCCCAAAAATAAGGTGACCAAGGCACCATAATAGAGGCCCAAAAAGAAGGTAAAGGTAGGAGCCCAACCTACTACTAGTTTAGATGAAGAATGGGCAAGAGGGTTGCAATATTTTTCTAGTTAGTGAGAGCAATTCAAAAAGCTCCAATAAGAATGTGCAGTAGCAAAATTAGTGAGGAAGGCCTTCAAGAAGGTTACAAGAGAACCTGGGATTACTATTGACCCTACTTTGGAGAAGCAATTTTGGTGGATATATGGGTTAGTTCAAGGGTAACCTTCTAGAATGAGAAAATATTTGGAGAGATATGGAGTATTTGGGCTAGAAGTAGAGGCCACTGCAATAGTAGAAGAAAATGTTGGTCTCTCTCTAGAGGTGGCCTAGATGTTTAAGGCTAGGGTAGTAAAATGAGAATGGGATGATTCAGATATCCCACTAGCAGAGCTTCGACCTCAACATGCTGATCTCTAGAAGGAGGTTGAATCAACATTTTAGAAAGGGGAACCCACCTTTACTGGCTACTATGCAAAGATGGTCAAGGGAAAAATAGATTATGATATAGAACCACCTTACAAAGATGAAGGGCCTAATAGAATAGGCAAACATAGTCAATGTAGTCGAAAGTTGTAATAGGGAACCAACACCCCTCAACAAGGTCGTAAACCTAGGGATAAAGAAAAATCTAAGGCCACTACCCAAAAGAGAAAATGGAAGAACAAAGCTTACTAGGAGGGGGTCGATAGAACTAGGGATTATCAGTTTTAGGTGCCATGAGGATGTGGCACTCGATAGGCATGGGGGGATGATGAGCACCATAATTGCTCATATTTTGGCATGGGTTCTAATAATTTTGTGTGACATATATTATATCTGAGTTGTACTTTTTATGCATGTTTATATATATTTAATGAAAATTATGCATATTACCTAACTTGTGTGTAAAGTGTGTCTTGTGTGTAGATTTGATTAATTCATCATTTTTTGCATGATCTCATCGAGGTCCTACTCGGACCTGGCATATTCACTACCTAAGGAGGCTAAGGCATATCAAGGTAGAAGGTACCTTGATCCCATTGATGGGAGGTGCCTTGATCCTGTTTAAGGAAGGCACCTTGATCCCATTGATGGGAGGTGCCTTGATCCCGTTAAGGGAAGGTACCTTGATCCCATTAATGGAAGGTACCTTGATCCCATTGATAGGAGGCACCTTGATCCCATTGAAGGAAGGCACCTTGATCCCATTTAATGGAAGGTACCTTGATCCCATTGAAAGGAGGTGCCTTGATCCCATAGAAAGGTGTCTTGATCCCATAGAAAGGCACCTTGATCCCATTCAATAGAAGGCGCCTTGATCCAATTTGTGCCCAATGAAGATTGTGTCCCACTGCGTTGACCAGAGTTGACTGTTGACTCCATGTAAGATGCTGATTCTGGGTAAATGACAAAATATGTCAGCTATCCTATTCTTATAGGAGGAAATGGAATAACCATTTGCTGAAATAGAATACGGGTAACGACGAGCATCGAACAGAAAATCTACCACTCCCACGAAAAGACAAAAGGGTTGTTGATTATTTTAATACGTATCTGCTACTGTACATTGAATTATCTCAACTTAGAATGTAGCAGATTTTATCATCGTAACAACATTGTAATAGAAGTCCTATGTGTATTATATAAACACACAGACTTCTCTGAGGAGAGGAAGAAGATTAATATTGAAGAGAGCTAAATATATATTGTACTACAATTCTTATTCATAAATAAAGTTCATTCGAGAGTTTCTTATCCGCGTTCAACTTTCGTAGTCTACCGGGCGAAAGCGGCTGGAGCCTGGGCCCACTCCTAGCTAGTATTCCTCCCCTTCTTCTTTGCTTTCCTAATTAGATTCTTTTATTTTCTTGTGTGTGCATTTTATTTCTGCAAGTTTCTTTATTTTTGCAAGTTTATCCATTTCCTGCTTTCTTTTATTTTCGCACAGTGTGGTGTGATTTTCTTTCTGCAATTTAATTTATGCAAGTTCAATTGGTGTGGATGAATTAATGCTATCTCAACAAACACTCCCCCAATGATAGAACTAGTGGACTCATCTCCATAGGTGTTGTGATTGATCTCAACTTGGTGCTTCACAAGCTTACGAGTTTCCCTGGGTTGACAAATTAAATGAAAGGGTTGTGACAAAAATAGTGTAAAATTAACCAATGTTTTTGCCCCAACAATCATCTCTTAGTTAGGGAGGCCATGGATTTTAATAAATATTATCATGCTATACAAAGGTTGATGGATAGTTTTTCAATGAGTTTACACATGTTTTTATGAGGGGTCATGGTCCCCTCATACTGAATGGGATTTGAACCTTGGACCTCTCAAATAGAGGCCAAAGCCCTTACCACTTTAGTAAGCTTGCAACTCAAATTGATAGATAGTTGGTTAACACTACAAAATCTAGGATTTTTTCATTAACACTACCCTAGATTTACAATGGATTATTATGGATATTTTAGGGTTTAGAATTGAAAAATCTCAATCAACCTACTTGGGTATTCCTTTATCTCATAAGGAAATAAAAAGGAACTTTGGAACTCATGTTTGGATATAATAAAATCTTGTTTGCTAGGTTGAAAGGGCAAGTTATTAACCATGGCAAGAAGGCTACAACTATATCCTTATTTATATAATGTTACTTTCAAGACTGTCAATATGTATAACATAAAAAATTTAGGTTTCCTCTATAAGTGGGATAGGGTTTGGAAAGAAAATAATATTGGAAGGGTAAGGGTAGGATTGTAAAATTGCAATCTTATGAGTTTGGCCTTGGGAAAAAAATGTGGTTGGAGATTACTCAAAGATAATAGAAAGAATTGGAGGAACTATTACTTAAAAAATATATAGGTTCTCTTGATATAATGATATTATTAAGAAAAGAAAACCTATCCAAAGGATCACTGACATGGAAATTATTATAAGATAGTTTGCAACTAATTAAGAAATATATTAGATGGTCAGTCACCGAGGGGGATCATATAAATTTTTGGTCTAATCCTTGGTTGAAGCCTTATTCTCTTATCTCTAATTCAAAATGGCAATCCTTGGTTCAAGTATGTCTAAATTGTAAAGGTCTAAAGGTCAAAGATTATATTAATGAGACCAAAAACTCTAGATAATGGATTTCTATTAGTAACCTAGTTGAAGGAGAGGAACTCAAACCACTAGCAATTGAGCTTCAAAACATTCTTCAAGAGTTTTATTTTCCTTTTATTTTATAGGAAAGGATGAGAATCTATCAAAATATGGTGGATACTAGGTCAAGTTGAAATATAAGGATTTAGATCAATCATAATTTTCTACTTCCAAAGGTTTCGCTTGGAAGAATGTTTGGTCATTAGAGATTCTCTCCTAAGGTCTAAACATTTCTTTGGTTAGCATTCCAAAGTAAGATTCATATAGGAGATATTCCATAAAGAAGAGGATATCATTGATCTTTTAGATGTACCTTATATGAGAAGGATTTGAAAAAATGAGACCATTTCTTCTTCATTATCCATTTGCTCCCACCTTTTCCAAAAATAAAAGAATATATTGAATAGCTCCATCAACATTGAAAGAGTTTATGAAATGTTTGATTAATTATTTCAAAGCTAAAGCATTATGTATTCTATGGGGGTCTAATCTTACCATTATTTGTTTGAATTTGTAGCTTGAAAGAAATTTTAAAATAAATCTTAAAATCATGCCCAAGTTTGGAATTGTATTATCACATATCTTACAAAATGTTTATAGATATGGTGTTTACCATGGAAAGTTTTAAGTGTAGAAAAATAGGTGCTAGACACTTGGTTAGAATATTGTAATATACATGGAAGGGTCATCTATGATAATGACATTAAAACAAAATATTTTCTTTGAATTATGGTAAAATTGAAATATCCAAAAGTTAGGTTTATCAAAATTAATTTTGATGGTGCTTCCAAAGGAAATGTGGTAAATGTTGGTGGAGGTGTTTTTAAAAATTATGAAGGCAAATTTCTTCTCACTTAGAGTCTAGGACACTTCTTACAAGGATTAAAATTTCAATTAAAAATGGATGGAAATATATTTCAATTAGGGGGATTGATAAATTATGATTAATGTTATCAACAAAAATGGATGTGAGGATTTGATAAAAAGAATATTATTGTTGATGTTCATTAACTATAATTGGATACAATTTCTTGGAAATGTGAGCATATCTATAGAGAAGGAAATTGGGTGGCAAAGAATTTAGCCAATCATGATGTTGATATTCATCATAGTGAATTTCAAATTTTAGAGAGCAATTAGTCGAGAGGTTTTATCACTTAATGAAAATAATGTCAAGGAGTTGCTTGCAAAAACATAGAACTTTGAGGAAGATGAAGAATATATTTGATAAAAGAAGATAAAGAATACTTTTGATACAAGGACGAGCTAGATATGGTTTAATTTACCTAACAAAAAATATAATATTTTGGTATTTTAATGGGAGTGGCCCTCAATAGAACCCACATATATCTCATTAATATATATATATATATATATATATATAATATTCAATTGGATGCTTTGAATCATCGTGTGGAATCTATTAGAGTAATCTACTATCTCCTTCTCTCTTCATTATTATTGTTATTATAATTGAGGCATTAAAAAGAGTTTTTATCAAAAATAAAAATGAAAGGCAAAATCAAAGGTATTTAGGTTACAATAAATAACCCCTTCAATTCTCTTCTTTAATAAATAAATATTATAATTTCGGAGAAGATTGTTGGACAATTGGTTTACATGGTAAAATCAATAATATTTTCATTAAAATTATGCTAGAATTATAATAGATTATTATGTATATATAAGGTTTGAAGTTGAAAACTTGCCATCAACAAAGTTGGGTATTCCCTTTTCTAATAAAGGAAAAAAGAAGTTTTGGTCTAAATTTTGGTTAGAATGAAATCTTGTTTGGGAATTTGAATGGTAAGTTATAAACCATGGATTACAACTTTTTATAGTCTACATTACAATTTATCCTTATATATGTGATATCACTTTCAACATTGCCAATACATGTAGCATTTAAATTTGACAATATTAAAAAAAAATTGATTTAAAAAGGATGTAAGTAAAATCAGTTTATAGAGAAAATATTAATAAAGGGATAAATCAGTAAAATTACAAAGTTATGAGTTTAACATTAGGGGTAAAATGTGGTTCTAGATTATTTAAAGATTGTAAAAATTTGGGATTAATTTTGCTTCAAAAATATGTAGCTTCTTAGGATGAAATAAATTTTTAAAGAAATAAAACCCATTTAGGTTTTGACAAAATAAAACTTCATATTAGGGATTTTGTGATTGATCAAGAAACATACTAGATGGTCTATTAATGAGTGTGATTCTTCTAGTTTCTAGTTTATGCTTGGTTACAACCTTATCTATTTATTTCTTAATCAAAATGGCAACCAATGGCTCGGACCTAATTGGTTTGTATAGGTTTAAGAGTCAAAAATTATGTGTGATTTGAGCAATAATTCCAAATCTTGGACTTCTATTAGAAATCTAGTTAAGGGGAGAATCTCAAACAAAAAATACATGAGCTACAAAATATGTGTTTAGTCTATTTACCCTTTGTATGTGGAAGGATGAGTTAGTTTGGAATTTATCAAAAGTTTGTGGATACTCAATCAAATTGGGATACAAGACTTGGAGTAGTAAAAATGTTCTACTCTAAGGGATTTCCCTTTAAAAAATATTTGGTCACTTGAGGACCTTACCTAAGCCTGAACATTCCTTTGGTTAGTTTCTTATAGGTGGTAATCTAAAAATAAGAGGATCTCATGGAAATTGTAGTTGTTCCTTATGTAAATAGGATTTAGAAATATTAGATCATCTATTTTAACATCCCTTTGCTTACATCATTTGAGGCTACTTATATATATAAACTGGGTAGCTCCTTCAATATTGGAAGAGTTGAAGAACTATTGGAGTAATTATTTAAAAGCTACAAATTATGGATTTTATAGAGGATTGGTCTTGTCATTATTTGGTAGAATTTATGGCTTGAATAGAATAATAGATATTTTAAAATCAAATCTCAAAATCATATCCAAGTTTAGGCATTATTGTCATTATGGGGGATCTCAAATATGAAAAAATAGGTGTCATATGATTTGAATATGCATACAAGGGTCATCTACGATAGTGAAGCTAACATAAAGGATTTGTGTCAATATATCGTAAAATAGCCATGTTAAGAACCTTCACATAAAAATAAGCATAACCAAAATAGCAATGAAAGAATTAATAGGCATTCTTATAAACTACATGACCATGAAAATAAAATTATTTAAGTGCTTAAGAAAATAATTGATTACAAACACAACTAAATTATATTAATCAAGAAAAATAAATATCGTAGGCCTCTTCGAAGGAAAACCTCCTTGGAAGTAGAGATATGATATAATTGGAGAAAAATATGAGATAGATTCTACTCCAAACCCATATACTTATATAAAATCTTATTTATCCTAACCCCAATGATCATGGGTTAAACTACATGAAAGATGAGGTCCAAGCTACTAATTATTACTTATAATAAAAATAAAGGTTACATTATAATGGACCTATACACACTAGGCACACCCAAGATGCAAACATACATCAACACTAAACAACTACATAACAATGCTTATGTTAGGATAAAGTCCTAACATGCTCTTCCCATTCAATAAGACTTGTCTTCAAAGCTTGAGGTGAAGAAACTATAGTTGTAGTTGATGGAGCGAGACTACTAGATGGCATATTTTAGCTACACTCCACACCACTGTACTAGAACATCAATGAGAGTTTGGTTGTAAAGTGTGCATGTATGTTGGTCCAAAATAATTATGGGTTCTAAGATGACTGAGTCTTTAAAGATAGTGTGAATTGGACCTATATATGGTTTCCATGGACCTTATTTAAAGATGAAACATTGAAAATTGAATGTATCATGGAAGAAGGTGATAATTCTAGCTTGTAGGCCATGAGGCTAATTCATTGAAACACTTTATTGACCCATATAATTTTGGTGCTATATTTTTACTACCATGGAGTTTAAGTAATGATTCCTAGTAGGGATACAAGTGTAGGAAAACCATGTCCTTGATGTTAAAATTACACTTAGAATAGTATTGAATTGCTTATTGTCACATGTAGTTCTATGCCATGGCCAAATTATTTTTGAGATGCTGGAGTAGTTGTGCATACTCCATGAGAGTGAAATCCATGGGCTAAACCTTGGAACTACTTAGAATGTATGACATAAATAATGGTGGAGGGTGTTCATAAACTACTTCATATGGTGTCATCTTGGTGGAGTGATAGGAAGTATTATACCACCACTTAGCCAAAGAAAACCATTTGACCTAATGAGTCAATTGCTTAGATGCAAAGAAATGGAGATAAGTTTCCAATCACTTGTTTGCAATTTTAGTTTATCCATAAATTTGAGAATGGTATGAAAAACTGAAGAACACACGCTTAAATTGAGAGGGGGTTGAAAAATGTAAGACCACTTTTTACATTTCTTTCCCAAACAATATTATCCAATATAATCAATGGTAATATCAAAAACAATAATCAAAGCAATGCACAAATCATAACACACAATATAGACACCAATTTTATGTGGTTCACCCAATGTGGGCTACTCCACGGAGAAAATATTTTGCTAAAATTTTCTCCATAAATATCTTGGGAATCCTTCCCTATTATAATATTTATGGACCTCTGTCCAAAGGAGACACCAATACCTTAATCAAGTTCATGGATCTCTATCCACAGGATAAATATTTCCCCTCTACTGATTCGTGGATCTCTATCCATAGGAGAACTCTTTCTCCTCTACTGGTTCATGGATCTCTATCCATAGGAGAACTCCTCTCCTCTGGTCTAGCTGGTGATCTCTTAGAAGACTACTGCCTCCACTACAATGGCTTATGGATCTCTATCTATAGAAGACCTCTGTCCTCACTACCCTAGCTAATGGATCTCTATCCACTGGAGACTAATATCCTTTGATCTACCACCTCTAAAGCTTAATATCAGCTCTACTTAATATCTATCTCAAATTTGCACTAAACATTGTCCTTCAGTCTAGCACAAATCTGCTCACAAATATGTCTCTGGTCTAGCACAAATATGCCTTCAAATCTACACCAAAATCTATCTTTGCTATGGCACAAACCTGTCCTCAAATCTACACCATACTATGTCCTCAAATCTGTCCTCAAGCCTTAACACAAAGCTTGATCCAATTACAAATCAACTCTACTTAGATCTGTCCCAAGCCTTAACTCAAAGCTTGAACAAATCAATCAACCAACTCTGCTCTCAAGTCTTCTCAAAGACTTACCTCAAATTTTTCCAACAAGTCCTCTCTAGAATTTTTTCAATCTACTCAACAAGTCTTCACCAAGACTTACATCAAATATGCTCATAAAGTACTCTCTAGAACTTGTTCAATCTACTCAACAAGTCTTCACCAAGACTTACCTCAAATCTGCTCAACAAGTCCTCTCTGGAACTTGTCTAATCTACTCAACAAGTCTTCTATAGAACTTACCTCAAATATGCTTGTAAGCTTCCACAAAAGCTTACACAAATATGCCCTTAAGTCCCCTCTAGGACTTACACAATTTTGCTCACAAGCTTTCACAAAATCTTGCCTAACTCTATCCTTAAGTCCCCTCTAGGACTTACTCAATTTTGCTCACAAGATTTCACAAAAGCTTGCCTAACTCTGTCCTTAAGTCCCCTCTAGGAATTACTCAAATCTATCCACAAGCTTCCACAAAGCTTGCTTAAATCAATTGCAAAACTTGCATACAAAAACTCAACTTAATCTCTTTCAAAAACCTCTTCAATCACACAAATAAGTTTCACTCAGAATCTTGTTTAACCATAGAAACATATAGAGAATGGTAAGAGACTCAATATGTTTCACACTCACAAACCACTATATCACTTTCAAACTCACTTTCAAATCAATTTAGAATAAAGGATAATTTGTTTCACAAATATTGAACTATCACTCCAATGCTTTCAATCAATAATGCTCAACCAAATTTATTCAACCATTCACTCAATGAAACATAACTTGCTTACAAATCCTAACCAAGTGTTTCACTACCCTTCCAAAAACTCACACTATTGAACTCAATCCTTGACTCAAGATAATTCCAATGTCACTTAACAATGATACTCATGTTCTTTCACAAACCCTAGCTCAAGATAGTTTTCAATCTCACATAACAATGATACTCATGTTCTTTTACAAATCCTAGTTCAAGATAGTCTTCAATCTCACATAACAATGATACTCATGTTCTTTTACAAACCCTAGTTAAAGATAGTTCTCAATCTCACATAACAATGCTACTCATGTTATTTTACATACCCTAGTTCATGCACATGAACACTCACTCAAACATTTTCAACAATGCTTATCAAACAATCCTTTTCACTCCAAATTTGCATTTCACAACATTCAATCCAACAATATTTCACTCATAAGAAAGATGTACCCATACCTTTGGTTTCGATGGAGATGTCTTCAAAACCTATCTTAACCACAATCAAATCTTCTTTACCAATTTCAAGGTTAGGTAGCAACAATCTTTCTTAAAATCTCCATACAAATATTTTCCCAATAATTATTTTACCATACAAAAAATAACAATTCTCAAATACACCTTATAATATCCAAACTTTCAAAATATAAGTCAACAATTTTATTAAAGCAAAACATACACAATAATCTCCTTTATGCACCTTATTTCTCCTCTCAAAATAATTAACACAATATAGCTTTATCTCAAAATATAAAATACAATTTTCCTTTATCTCAAAATATAAAACACAATATAGCTTTATCTCAAAATATAAAATACAATTTGCCTTATTTCTCATCATTTTTCCTGATAATATTAAATATTATAATATTATTATTTTAATTTAAACCTACTTATCCTTCCTTGGGTCTTTAACCTTTTAGGCCTTTTTAGGCATATAATATTAAAAATAAATATTATATCCTATTCCTTTTAAAACCTTCCTTGCCTATGGAAAAACCACCTTATGATATTAATGATGATGAAACTGAAACAACAATCTCTTGACATCAGTAACAACAAAAATTGCTCAAATTTCCAACATTCTCCCCCTTTGTCATTGATGACAACCCTTTTTCCTATGGAAACCCTTTTCTTTAACCATTCCTTTTTCCTTTTTCAAAATCTGCCCCCTAATAAACTACTCCCCCTAACTGAATGCTCTCCTCCTAACTCAAATCTCTCCCCCTTTGTCATCAATGGCAAAGGGCCACCTTTGGGGCTAAAGATAAGACTCTTATCTCAGCCCCCTCCCCACCTCCTCTACTTGAGGTGGTTAATTTTGGGTTGGGAGTATCTCTACTCCCAACATACACTGATCATTTCCATTGCCCATCTTCTTCCTCAACTGATCCTTCTGATTCCTCTGAATATTCCTATTCCTTGCTTGTCTCTGGAAATTTTTCTCTACACCACTTAGCCATATGCCTAACATTATTGCACTTATAACACTTAATTTTGTGATTCCTTGAAGGTACAAATATCTTGTAGTTCCTCCTGGTGAAGCCATATCCATTCCTATCATGAACCCTGCAATTAACTACCTTATGAACAAACTTATTACAAGAGTGACAATATCCCTGAAATTTCTATTGGTGACACCATGTCCCTGTATTTCATGTGTCCTACACTGAATAGGTTTGTGACCAAACCTGTTACATGAGAAGAAACATCCATTGAAGAAACCTTGCCTTGATCCCATTGGTCTCTTAGTCCCTTCTTCCCTGTGATGTTTCCTATTCCATCTATTCCTTATTTGTGCATTCCTTTCCTTATTGAACCTTATATTTTCCAACCCTTAGAAGTCTCACTTTCTATTATACTCTCTTCTTCTAAAGCTTCTTCTTCTTTGGAGCTTGAGATTGACTCCTCTCCTTGTCCTCTATGTTCTTCTTCAAAACCAAGTCCTGTCTTGTTTGATGAAGATATTTATACCTTGATAATCTTGTCCAAGATCTTTGAACTTCTCCAAACCTGTGTAGCTTGTCTTTAGACTCTTTCACTTTATTCCTTAGTGAAGCTACCTCATGCTCTAATATTTCACATTCTAATACCTTTACCTCTAACTTCTCTTTAAATCTCCTTGTCTTAGCTATTGATTTGGTTAGATCTTCTATAAGCTTTCCTTTATCTTCATCACATTCTTTAAATTGAATCTTGAGTTTTGAGTTTTGCTTTCTTATCTTTCTTAATTACTTAATAGTAGAAATAAGTTCACCTTCAATATCAAATTCTCCTTCCTCTTCATTTTTTGATTCTTTGTCATCTTCATTCTTTTCTGATTCATTTCCACTATGAGCACTTCCTTCTTCTTCTATTGCCATAAGAAGAATTTATTCTTCTAGAACTTCAAGAGCATCTTCATATTCATCTTCACTAAAACTAAACCCATTCCATGTGCAATGATCTTCAAGATGACCAAAGTTACCGAACTTAAAACACTTGAGAATTATTGGTCCCCTTTTTGTCTTTTTCTCAACATCTTTTCTACTATCAGAAATAGAATTTATCCTTCTCCATTATGTGAGGATCTTTCATCACTATCACTTGAACTCTTGCCTATCTTATCTACATAGAAAATCTTATTATACCTTTGGAAAAACTTCTTTCCTTGCTTGTCTTATCCATATATGTTCTTCTTTTGATACCTGTATTTTCCTGCTTCCCTATTCTTATATCCTGTTTCTCTTCACCACTGCTTTTTCCAGCTTATGGACAATCAAATGCATAGTGACCATATTTACTACAATTGAAACACTTAAATTATTTTATACCTTTGTGCTTTCTTGTGTCCTTGTTCCTTTTGCCATAGTTTGCTCACAACTTGTCCTCTCTAGAACTTGTTCAATCTGCTCAACAAGTCCAACAAGTCCTCTATAGAACTTGTTCAATCTGCTCAACAAGTATTCACCAAGACTTACCTCAAATTTTCTCAACAAGTCCTCTCTAGAACTTGTTCAATATGCTCAACAAGTATTCACCAATACTTTCCTCAAATTTGCTAGAAAAGTCCTCTCAAACTTGTCCAATATGCTCAACAAGTCTTCTCTAGAACTTGCATCAAATATGATTGTAAGATTCCACAAAATATTACACAAATCCGTCCTTAAGTCCCCTCTAGGACTTACACAATTTTGCTCACAAGCTTTCACAAAAGCTTGCCTAACTCTGTCCTTAATTCCCCTCTAGGACTTACTCAATTATGCTCATAATATTTCACAAAAGCTTGCCTAACTCTATCCTTAAGTCCCCTCTAGGACTTACTCAAATATGTCCACAAGCTTCCACAAAAGCTTGCTTAAATCAATTGCAAAACTTGCATACAAAAACTCAACTTAATCTCTTTCAAAAAACCTCTTCAATCACACAAACAAGTTTCACTCATAATATTGTTTAACCATAGAAACATATAGAGAATGGTAAGAGACTCAATATGTTTCACACTCATAAATCATTGTGTCACTTTCAAACTCACTTTCAAATCAATTTAGAATAAAAGATAAATTGTTTCACAAATCTTGAACTATCACTCCAATGCTTTCAATCAATAATGCTCAACCAACTTTATTCAACCATTCACTCAATGAAACATAACTTGCTTACAAATCCTAACCAAGTTTTTCACTACCCTTCCAAAAACTCACACTATTGAACTCAATCCTTGATTCAAGATAATTCCAATGTCACTTAACAATGATACTCATGTTCTTTCACAAACCCTAGCTCAAGATAGTTTTCAATCTCACATAACAATGATACTCATGTTCTTTTACAAACCCTAGTTCAATATAGTTCTCAATATCACATAACAATGATACTCATGTTCTTTTACAAACCCTAGTTCAAGATAGTTCTCAATCTCACATAATAATGATACTCATGTTATTTTACAAACCCTAGTTCATGCACATGAACACTCAAATATTTCCAACAATGCTTATCAAACAATCCTTTTCACTCCAAATTTGCATTTCACAACATTCAATCCAACAATATTTCACTCATAAGGAAGATGTGTCCATACCTTTTGTTTCAATGGAGATATGTCTTCAAAACCTGTCTTAAACACAATCAAATATTCTTTACCAATTTCAAGGTTAGATAGCAACAATCTTTTTCAAAATCTCCATACAAATATTTCTCCAATAATTATTTTACCATACAAAAATAACAAGTCTCAAATACACCTTATAATCTCCAAACTTTCAAAATATAAGTAAATTTTTTTATTAAAGCAAAACATACATAATAATATCCTTTATGCACCTTATTTCTCCTCTCAAAATAATTAACACAATATAGCTTTATCTCAAAATACAAAATACAATTTTCCTTTCATACCTTATCACTCCTATCTTATAAAATAAATTCTAACCACCAAAATTAAAATAAAATATTTTAATTTTCTTATACCTTATATTTCCCTTAACAAACTCACAAACTATATTTTAAATCTCACGAAACCCTTTAATACAGATTTCCAAATATAAAAAACCTTTGAAAATTAAATTACGAATTGCATACCTTTCATTTTAAATCTGCCCAAAAGTGCTTTCGATGAAATTCGAACACACGACCTTGCCTTTCCAACACCCTAGCCCAAAGCTAGGCCACTGGTTGGGCTACGTGCCCACACAAAAACCAAGAGCGCACAAAATCCCTTTTATTCCTTGTCTCCTCTCACATTTAGCGCGAACAAAAAATGCTTTCCCTTTTCATAACACAACGACATGAATCGAACCCACGATCTTGCCCTCACAACGCTTTAGCTTGGCCTCAATTGCCACCTGTGTTAATGATGCTGGTGGAACTTCTCTCCCATGTCGCTTGCACTTGAATCCTTATCTTGCCTTTAATATTAAAATGCGAATTCCTTCTTCTTACATAGCAAGATAGTGCACAAAGTATTTTTCATAGCATAGCATTCGAATATCATATGATCGGGAGGAAAATGAAGATTATTTTCCCTATAAATATATTTCCTTTTTGTCCTTACACGTCGATCTAATATTCGAATTTTGAAATTGAAATTGAAATTGAAATATTAAATTTAACCTTTGGCACCCATTATTTATTTAAATTAAAATTTTAACCATGGGTTAAAATATTTTAATATAAATAAATTAAATTAAATCCTTTGCAAGTTGCTTAATGGGTCTTTTCAAGGATAGATTATTTTCATAATTCCTTGGACTTCGTCTTCTTCACCTCATCATTTTGCCCGATAATATTAAATATTATAATATTATTATTTTAATTTAAACCTGCTTCTCCCTCCTTGGGTATTCAACCTTTTAGGCCTTTTTAGGCATATAATATTAAAAATAAATATTATATCCTATTCTTTTTAAAATATTCCTTGCCTTTGGAACAACCACCTAATGACATTAATGATGACGAAACTGAAACAACAATCTCTTGACATAAATGACAACAAAACTTGCTCAAATTTCCAACACAAGCTCATGTTGAGATGTGTATCATGCAAATTGAAAAATTCCTACTAGAAATGACAAGTTAATGTGGGTCATGATCAAATATGATGGACTGGGGTATGCCATAATGGTGAAAAATAGAATCAAGGAATAAATAGAAAAAAATTGAGGCCTTATAAGAGTGGCTAGAGGGAAAAAATAAGCATGCATAGAGATGCAATCCATCACCATGAGAATGCTTGTTATACCTCTAGACTTTGGGAACCCTTCAATAAAATCCATAAAAATATTCATCCAAATGGTCTTTAGAATAGGAAGAGGTTGGAGTGTGCTTGATGTGTGAATAGTTTCACCCTTAACACACTGATAAGTATCACATTCTATAATAAGGTCTTGATATCCTTTTTCATCCTTACCCAAAAAATGTGCATTTAGCTTGTTTATATGTATTTAAGAATCTTGAATGTCTTTTAGCCAAAGAAGAATGCATTTACTATAATATAGACTCATAGAGTGATGAATTTTAGGGATAAAAAGGTGGTCTTGGTATTGCAGATGTTGTCCATCCCATGTGTATCTTGGGTAAGATTTAGAATCAATTTGAACTTATTAAATTAATGATTGCAAGGTGGAATCTTGGGTCACTTCTCCTTAAAGTTGGTATATCCACTGAGGAAGTGGACTAGAAATGGCACATAGCATACCCTGATCCTCATATTGGTGGGCTAGTTCTTCAATAGCTTTATTTTCATTGCCATTCTTATAAATTATTTTATAGTAATAACCTAGTAGTTTAGTAACCCATTTTTGTTGTTTGGGTGTAGATACAATCTACTCAAACAAGTACTTATGGGTGTGATGGTCTGTTTTGATGGGAAAATGTCTCTAAATAAAATAAGACCTCAATTGGTTGATAGCATATATGATTTCTATCATCTCCTCATAAATCATACTTCCTAGGTATTTGTCTTATAATACCTTACTAGTGAAAGCCAATGGCTACCCTTAAGCTCTACACCAATTCCACATTAGAGGCATCACTTCCAACCATAAATGGCTTGGAGAAATTAGGCATAGCCAACATGAGAGTAGAGAGCATAACTTGTTTGAGTCAGAATATTTTTGACAATTTTTTAACATAGAAACAATTTCTTCCACAACATTGTCATCAAAAGGGATGCAATATTTCCATAATCACACCATTTTTTATAATAGCCTATGAGGCCTAAGAAACCTGAAATACTTTAAGAATATGTAGTTTGGGCCATTCTTGTATGGCAAAAATCTTTTTAGGATCCACCTTGACCCCTTCCCCTGAAGCTATATGGCCTAGGTATTCCACTTTTTGCATCCCAAAAGAACATTTGGATTGTTTGGAACATAATTTATTATCAACAAGAAGTTGTTTCAAATATAAATGTTGTAAATTTTCCACCCATGTACAACTGTAAATTAAAATATCATCAAAAAATACCAAAATAAATTTACATAGAAATGGTCAAAATATTGCATTCATGAGACTCTAAAATGTGGATGATGCATTGGTAAGACTAAATGGAATGACAAGGAATTCATAATGACCTTCATGAGTCTAGAATGATATCTTTAGAATATATTCTTCCTACTATTTGATATGATGATAAATTGAATGAAGATCCAACTTTGAGAAAAAATGTGCACCATGGAGTTCATCCAATAACTCATCAACAATGGGAATGGAAAATTTGTCCTTGATGGTAATTTTTCCGAGTTCTCAAAAATCCATACATAACTTCCAAGACCTATATTTATTATAAACCCAAAGTACTAGGAAAGAATAGGAGTAAACATTTGGTCGAATGACCCTGCTGCTCCTACAACATCTTTTCAATTTTAGTCTTTTACATATATGGGTACTAGTAGGGATGAATGTTCGATGATAAGCTTATTGGGACAATCTCTATGACATGATTGTAGGTGAACCATGGTGGTAACCCTTGCGGTTCTACAAATATGGATGTATGTTTATCCATAATTTCTTGTAATTTAGATGGCTAAATTATATCATTGGTATTTGTGGCCTATAGTGTAAATAGTTGTGCCACCACCCCTTGAGATAATTTTTTTTAAAATATTTTCCATTCGATGTGAGATAATGAGTTGAGTAAGATCTATATTCATGCCATAAAAAGTGTATTTGTTCCCATGTTCAATGAATTGCATCCATAGCTCAAAAAAGTCCCATACTATCTAGCTTAGGGTACAAAGCCATTGAGTTCCCAACATAATATCATAACCCCCAAAGGAAGGGTAAACATATATTCCCTAAGGTTGTACTCACCCATAATCACCTTTACATTTTTACGTCTTCCTTTGCATGGTAGAGTACACCCATTGACAACCATGACTTCAAATGGATTATAAGGGTAGATGTAATAGGATACTTTTTAGATACCCAAGGATCAATAAAATTATGGGTACTACTAGAATAAATGAGGATTATGAGTTGCTAGCCCTTGATATGCCCTACCACTTTTGTGGTTTGAAGAGTAGAAATCTAAGCTAATGCATGTACTAAAATTTTAGGTGGTTGGTCCTCTATTGGTTCAAACTCTTCACATTGGTCTTGTTCTCTATAGTCCTCCTCTTTGTCATGTGGTTTCATGGTGGAAGGTTCATCCACATCAAGTAAATATAATTTGTTTTGCTGATGTGGAACCAAATAAGCTTAACATTTATATTAAGAACAAGGGCTTATATAGGCCCCAATTTACAACCAATTTCTCTAAGAATGAGCAACCAATCCTTTGGAATGAGCAACTAATTTCCAAATTGGGAAGTTAAGAGCTTATCCATGGGAATATTTTTAAGGATTGACTATTATAAATCCAACTAATAAATCTAGAAGATTTTTCCTAGTCCAACGTAAGCTCATAAAACTCACATTTTATAGTTTCCAACAAATTGCTTTTTTGTTAAAAATAAGAGTAAATACTAATTTCAAAGGACAACCTAAACTAAGGTTTTATTAAACCTTAAATGTAACCTATCACTTTATTTTCTCATCATACCTCCCCACAAAGGAAGCATTAGACTCCAATTATTTTACAATAGTAGTGAGCTTAGTTTGGATGAACTCATTTTAAATGGAGCAAAAGCTACAAAACAGGTGTTGGATGGGTAAGAGCATTGATGATGTCAATAATGCCAAGAGGTGTCTTATCTAGAAGACAATGCTTGGTCACAACTTGATTTCCAACCCGAGAAAAAGCTTGAGGAAGTTGTTGAGGACTAATGACATGTTGCTTTGTCTACTTTAAATCAAGGAACCTGTTGAACTGTAGAAGTAGGAGAAGGAGCAACTGGAGCAGTAGAAGGAGGTATTATAGAAGGAGAAATGGTCTCCTTTTGTGGAACTTATGGTGGTGTGTCCTTTGGCTTGCTGAAGACCATTGCAATATTTTGTGGTCCTGTGTAATGGTGCGTGAGCTTCTTGGAATGAATGAGAAATTTCTTGTTCTCATGATGCATTGTGTAGGTGTTTCTATAAGCATCATATAGAGCCCTTTTGTCATATTGATATGGATTTACAAGAATTAGATCACAATAATCAATTGGAGTCACATCACAGGTGACTTTGTCCACATAGTGTGGGCCAAATACAAAGGACATAGTGCAGGTTTCTGTAATGAAAGATGAGGAACCCACATCCTTCCATCCAAGTGGGTATGGTTGAGGATGGGGTTTTACAGAAAGCTGCAACTTATAAACTACAACTCTTGAAATCAATTTTTCTTGGGAGCCATTGTCGATGATACAATCCATAAAGTAATTATGCATTAGGTGGGCTTGTGTGACAAACAAGTCTTCATGACCACTTTCATACATATTTTGTGTCAACAAGATATGATTGTTGAGCTTACCCTTAAGCTCAACATAGCTTTGAGGTTCTCCTATAGCCTCAATAGGACCATATTGTGGTTCCTCAATTTGAGTTTCTACAATAATATTATTCTTTCTAAAACACTCAGATTCCACATGGCCTCTCTTTTTACAATAGTCACAAACTTTCTTACTATTGAAAGAAGAAGAAGAAGAGGCAAAAGAAGAAGTGGGAGAAGGAAAGGAAGAAGTCTTCTTCATTTGTTGTTGAGGTTGTCATTGTTTGGGTGATTTGGTGGTGCCTGAAGAGCGAGATCCACCTGATTGAGCTGCATGCTTCTCCTCTACAAGATGTGCTTGATTGAACATGGAATTCAAATTGGTGATATGAGTGTATTTCAACTCCCTAAAAAGTGGTTCTTGCAATCCACTCTTGAATTTGGTGATTAGTTTTGTAGTAGAGTCCTGAATACCATTTAAAATCCTTAATTTGTTGAACTGGCCGATGTAGTCTTGGACACTCATGTTGTATCCTTACCTCAATCAAAGCCATCTAAATTCAAGATCTTCTACATAGTTTGAAGGATAAAAAGTATCCTTCAATGCTTACACCAAATCATCCCAATTATCAATGGGATATTGATTTCCTTGGTAGTCCATGATCAAGACTTTGGCTATACCAAAAAGTTTTAATTTAGCAAATGGGACTTGTTCATCCTTTGGGATTTTTCTATAGGCAAACCATGTGTCCATGTCAAGGATCCAACTATTTAGGACCTTAGGATCATAGGACCCATCATAAATTTTGACCTTACATTTTGCTTGTGAGCAAAGGTCAGGGGCTTGACTAGGACCACTAGGGGTAGCAATATTTGTGACCTTATTGGCCAAAATGCTAACTACTATGGCTATTGCAACCATTTGCTCTACCAAATCGAAAGCCATTTGACCTCAAGTATAAGTCAAAAGTAAGTTTTACAAAAATTACTAAGGGGTTACATAAGAAGTGCTTAACGAATTACAAAAATATTGTCATAGTTTCCCAAATAATTGCAAGAACAATATATATATATATATATATATATATATATATATATATATATATATATTATATATATATATATATATTTGAATTTAATGGTGGAATCGGTAGCTTCCACAAATCCAGGTAGGCTGTCCAGCTTTTATGGATGCCATAGTATTCTGCACTGTTTACCCCAAAATATGCTATATAGTTCTTCACATAGTTTATCCCTATAACCACCATGCCACAATAATTTTAAACCTTTTGCACCACTGAAAGCACCAAGAAAGAGACAAGCATTTAGTTTGGTGAGGCCCGAGATTTGAACCTTAGACCTCTGCCCCCCTTACGGGGTTTGGTTGAACCAATTTATCTATGCCTCAGACCTAAGAAAAAATTGTTCAATTTGTAATTTTACAATAATTGGAGGGTAAAAATTAACTTAGCACTAAAATATTTTTCCCTTTTACAAAATTTTGCCTTGGTTTGCAAAAATTAAAAATCCCCTTTTTGCAAGAATTTAAAACTTTATTTTTGCAGAAATTAAAACCCTCCCTTTCTAAAATTTAATTAAAACCCCATAAAAAAATGCTTACACTTCTTTTGCACTGGTCAACCAAAAAATATGGTCAACTATAGGTACCTATCAATTTGACAAAGCCAACAACTATTTAAATTACGTGGTCAACCCTTTAATTCACACTATCAAGTGCTCAATGTGTAGTCGGTGCTCGGTGTAGCCAATGGGCGTTGGCTACTTCAAAAGGGCACCCTCACCCTTATAAAGTATGCTTGCACCTCCTATGTGAGCAATGTGGGATAGGTCCCACAAAGATTTTCCTTAACCCATCCAAATTCATGAGAAATATACCCACCACGTGTCAATTCCATGATCATTGGATCCGTTGAAATGATATTTACCACTTATCGTCTCCCTATTAACCATTCAAAAAATCATGGGATTGGAAAAGATCCTCCAATAAAGGTTTAGATCCATGTGCATCAAGATCTATGTAGCCAATAGAAGACTCTGATATGAAATCTTCTGGACCAGTTGAGAGGCATCAAATTCTATGTCGAGGTTTATGAATTAATTTTCATGTTGCTATAGGTTTTGGATTTGTCAGGTTCTACTACAAGCCTTGAGATGAGTGTAGGTTCTAAATTTGTTAGGCATCATTCTATTCTAAACTTTTTAGGCACTGGATTGACCACTTGCCAGTCCTCAATAGGCTATGTTCATTAGGGGATAAGTGATGACCTCTTATCACCAATGGCTATCATCTTGGGTGCTATTCAGGCATAAAAAAGTACAAGATCCTCCTAAGCTTGCATAGTCATCAGGAGTGCAACACTGGCATGGGCACCTAGGCTAACGTGAAACTCAATACAAATGCTACTGTAGGCAGGAACATGCCTAAATTTTTGGGCTTGCACGTACCCTTTTTTATTATTTATTTATTTTAAAATAAAAATAAAGCTTGTTGTCCTATTTTTTTTTGCATAAAAATCTCAAGAAGCAAACCAAATGAATTGTAGAAGATAAATCACATTAACAAGCTAATTAGTTAGAGAAAATTGGCAAAAGAATGAAAATAGTGAATGTATTTTTCAACAAGGGCAACAAGTAGTAGCTTTGAAATAGGAATTTTTCCACCAGAGGGCAACAACAAATTTTCTGGGAGAGGGCTACAAGTCCACTAAAGAGATCTGGTTTTGATCTCTATCTTAGAACTCCAACAAGTTCTAAAACTGAAGTCTATTGCAATTGAGCTTCTAAATCAGGATCTTCTTGTTGGCCAAAAATTACCCAAAGCCAAACAAGTAGCATAAGGATAGAAATTATCCAAACCTATACATATCCTATGCTATAACACTAATGTAGAATCAAATAATCTTAACATTTGCTTTAAGAACAAGGTCTTATATAGGCCCAAATTTACAACTAATTGCTCTAAGAATGAGCAACCAATCCCTTGGAACGAGCAACCAATTCCTAAATTGGGAAGATAAGAGCTTATCCATGGGATTATTTTAAGGATTGACTATTATCAATCCAACTAAAACATCTAGAATATTTTTACCTAGTCCAATGTGAGCTCATAAAACCCACATTTTACAATTTCCAACAAATTGCTTATTTGCTAAAAATAAGACTAAGTCCTAATTTCAAAAGACTAAGCCTAAACTAAGGTTTTATTAGACCTTAAACCTAACCTATCACTTGATGTCCTCATCAGTTGTACACCCTTGTGACCCAAAGCATATTTATCTTCATAGTTGTAACATAGTCCTTGTTCCCTATGTGCCTCCATTTCTTCTTGGGTGAGACATTTGATTTGAGGTGGTTTGTTTCTTGAGTTTGATGATGTCTAATATAGAAAATAGGTTTGATCTTATGGAGGTTTAAAAGTATGCCTTTGTGCTACAAATTATATTTAGAAAATATAGCCAACATTACAACTTACATCATGTTATCCATATTGAACATTTTCACTTCAACATGGATATCTTCCTTTAATCCACTAATGAAACAACTTTGAAAAAACTTGGCACTCAATCCCCTAGTGTGATTTGCTAGATTTTTAAATTGTGTTTGGTAATCATGGATATATGTCATCTATCTTAACTTGGTGAGGGATCTAATGAAATTTTCATACTCACTAGGTCCAAAATAGATGAGTAATTCTATCTCAAACTCAGCCCAAGTGAGTTGTAAATGCATATTTTCTAACAATTGGTACTATTGAATTTCTTCCTATTCTATGTTGAAAGATGCAATTGTGAGTTGTTGATTATGGGGAGTAGAATCAAGAGAAAAATATTATTAATATTTATACAAACAATTGGTTGGGTACTCTACACAAAATTTTGAAAAGTCCAACTTGGGTATTCTTTATATTGTATTTATAGGTAAGCTATTTCATGCCCTGCCATTGAAACTACCATATTAACTCCCTAGTGATTGTCTTTATAGAATGCCATATTTTTCTTTAGGCCTATTAAATGACTCTCAAGATCATAAATTTTATCCAATTTGTCTAGTTTTGATAATGCTTGAAGGATTTATGACTAATGGTTTTCAATTTATTTCACCTAGGTGCCTAATCACTCTAGTTCTTGGGTAGCTTTAGTACCACTAGCTATTTTTAATCACTTTAGGGTCTCCAAAAGAGTTTATCAGAGTTATATGTCAAAATAATTGGATAAAAGAGAGGATTGATATGGACTATACCATAAAATAATGGATTTGGGCTTTTTATACTCATATCTAGACTATTGAAAATTGACTGCTCCACTAACAAACTACTGGTAACTAATAATTTTGACTATTAGATTGGTTATTCTTTGAACTATCATATTGATTACAACAATTGACTACTTTGATGATTAACAATAGACTGATATGACTATCAAACTATATGTTCTTTGTATTGTTAGACTATATATTCTCTATACTACCAAACTGTATTTTCTCTATACTATCACATTATATATTTTTTGTACTATCATATTGTGAGTAGAGTAGTCTCTTCTATAGTATGCTCAAATTTGGTTTTGGTTTTGACTAAAAAAGGACTTAAAAATGTTTCAATAGGGATGACATAAGGTGTGTTTGATTTCATGGGCTCTTTGATATACAATCTCATTCATGATTAGTGGATGGCCTAGTAAATCAGAGCTCTAACTATGGAGGGTTCCACCCTACCCATAGCCATATTATCCATTTATAAGGGTACTATGAGAGTATATTCCTAGGGTTAACTACTTGTTGATGTATCACAATACTTTAATGGAAAATATATTCCTATGGTTGAAGGCTTCTTTTATTTCCTAAGAGGTCTCCCTATATACTCGAGGCTATGTGGGAGCTCATAGTCATATACGGGTATTGTATGGGGCTTGGGTATTAGAGTTTTAGCACCCATAATTTCACTATATTATTTATGGGTAATCTAGATTAGACAAAAATGATAATTTTTTTGTGATATTTTAAAATCCCGAACATGTGGTTTCTAACCTAATCCACTAAAAACAAAAATAAAGTTTTTTAGGAAAGATACTTTAATGGAACATGAGCAAAATAAAAAAGCTATAGAATAGAAAAATGGATGAGAGGACAATAATTGTTGCTACTATTATAGAACACGACCCTAGAAAGATATATGATACCACTTGTTAAGAATATTCAGATAAAAATAAGCATAATAGCAATAACTATGCAAAAATTAATCAAAATTCTTATAAACTAAATGACCATGAAAATTGAAATAATATAAGTGCTTAAGAAAATAACTGATTGAAAATACAATAAACTTATATTAATCAAGTAGAATATATATCACAAGCCTCTTCGATGGAAAAACCTCTTTGGAAATAGAGCTCTGATACAATTTGAGAAAAATATGAGAAAGATTCTACTCCAAACCCATGTCCTTATATAGAATCTTATTTACACTAACCCTATTGCTTAAGGGTCAGACCACATGAAAGAGGGTATCCAAGCTACTAATTCCTACATCTAATAAAAGTAAAGGTTACACCATAATGGGACCATACACACAATGTGCCCAAGGTGCAAACATGCACCAACACTAGACATATACATAACAATGGTTGTGTTACGATAAGGTCATAACAATTCATAAAAAATAATTTTGATGGTGATATAAAGAACATTTTATCAAAGTTGACAAGGTGTTTTTAAAAATGATAATGGTAATTTTCTCCTCATCTACTCAAAATCATATGGAATCTCAAGTAGCAGTTATGTAGAGGATAGACCATTTATTATAAGGATGAAGATTGCCATGGAAAAAGGATCGAGATATTTTCAACTCATTGATTATTATCAATGTTGTCAAGAAGATGGCTATCAATATTAGATCAAAAATAACATTATTGCTGATGTTCATCAATTATTAACAAAGATAATATCTTGGAAATATCAACATATCTATAGAGAAGAAAACATGGTAGAACAAAATTTAGCCAATTCATCTTGGAAAATTAAAACTTTAGAAAGAAAATGGCTAAGGTAGATTCTTTATCTTAAGGACTTAATAGAGAAAAATCATAATTTGAATAAAATTAAGAATAAATTTGATATAAATACAATTTAGATATGGTCTAATTGACCTAATAACAAATGTAGTATTTTAATATTCTGATGGGAGTGGCCCCCAACATGAGCCATGCATAACTTATCAAAACATATAAATTTTCAATTTTACCAAGGGGTTTGGGCAAGTTATTGGAAGTGATGAGTTTCATGTTCTAAAATATGATTTAAATTCCATAGGTGAACCTTAACATTTATCCCATGGGGTTGAATTTTGAACTAGAATGTTTGGCTCACAAAGAGTCCATCAAGATTTAATTCCTATGGGTTTCATGATAATATAATTTGTTTTGGTATGTGTGTGTTATAGAGTGAGAGATTTTATTTGACTTGTATAATTTGGCTCACAACGATTCCATCAAGATTTAATTCCCATGGGTTTTATTTGAGTTGCATAGTAAATTAGGTAGATGAACATATTCAAACAAGTTAATTTAGCCTTAAGAATATTAGAAGTCTTTGCATCATGATGTGATAAATTTGATACATATTTCAATCCCATATAACCAACACACACACATATTATAGACACCTAATTTTGAACACATCATCAAGCCTCTAAACATTATTGACATCTTCATAATATAACCAATCAAGCATCCAATCAAGCCAATAATATCAAAGCTTAATCTAGGAGTATTAATTGCTCCAAATGTAAAAGCACCAAGACCAAAGCATTATAATTGATGGTACTTTTGCTTCTTAGCATCACATTTTGCAAAAATTTTAAGTTTTCGTCATTTCATGCCTAATTTTCCCAACAATATTCATTTTGGCAACAACACTAGGTTCATTAGTGTAGACAATGCTATTGCTTCCAAGCACTATCTACTATCAAATACCGAAAGAAAAAGATACATAGCTAGAAACTATAAATCCATCCATAAAATATAGACTTGATAAGATTAGTCTTATCCACGACCTCAGTAGCAAAATAAAGCATCAAAATTCATATTTTCTATCTTGCATTCTTAATTGCATCTTGACCTGTTTGAACACTTACCTTCAACGAGTCCCATTAACTTCAATGCAACTATCCTCCAAGAGTCCTCAAAGGAGCCATGGCTTCCTATAAAGCTAGCCCTTAGGGGATCCTAATAAATATCGGCTTTTGTAACAAAAAAGATTTGCTAAATTCAACAATGAATATTTGAGAATAGTGAAGCTCCATTATATTAGGCAACAACAAGCTCCTCTACTTCATCATAACAAGGGGATATCAACCAAGGCTCTTGAGGCTATAAGTTTGCTTGTACATAATTGTTTTTTTTCTCCCATATCTTAGATTTATCATAATTTTTGTTTTTATCTTGTAGTCATTTTGATTATTACATATTAACCTTGCTTGATTATCAAGTTATCACTTTTTTCACTTCATTATTAGCTTGCATATTTTGTTAATAATTAGCCTACCATACTATATCCATTAGGGCCCATGCATACCTTGATAAGTGTTATATTTTGATGCTATATTTTTAAGGAAATACAACCACAAGATCTAAAATGAGCATGTAATGTTAATTATATGAAATTGACAACTACTCATAAAACAACCATTAATGAAATCTCACGAAAATATTACATTGATAAAAATGGAGGTCATAAACTCTCCATATTGCTTACATGCTCTACATTATAACTACTACTATTCTACTTAATGCTATCTATCTTCTCTCTATTGCACTCTACATTCTCTCTATAAGAAGGCCTATATATAATGAGATATGATTCTTGGCCTTCCATATTCCTATGACACTTCATCTTCCTATTCTTAAGGACTCATGTACATGTGAACACCATGCACATTTACATCATTGCACATTATAATAATACTTGTACATTTATTACATTGCATAAAGTAAATTCTCAAACCCTAATCTAAGACAAACTCCTAATCTAAAGATGTACCCATGATGGTACATTGACATATACCAAAAAAAGTAATATATTCCAAAAGTTAGGGATCCTCATTGAATCATTTGGGAGTCATTAAGTATTTTTTCCAAAAAATATATTCTACTATATCCACAAGTGAAAGTGGTGCAAAATTATAATTTTAATAGTGCTATTACACTTTATTTGCAACAATAGATACTATGACTCCATAGTCATAGTCTACTATAGCCAACTAGCAAAAGCATTGGTAGTGCTATCACTTTCCCAATGGTACTTTTACAACTAAAATCACATTCATCATTGTATATTTTGTAATTATTTATTTTTATCTTCTAAGCACTTATCTGATGTTGTTCAAGGGAGCCAGACAATCTCCACTAATCTAAGCAAACCCATTTACTACTAACTCCATCTATTTTATATTTTTTAGGTTTCTAAAAAGTAGGATTTCTATGTGAAAGCACTGTAAGACCATAGTAGTGTTAGAAATGATGTTATGGACTGATAGCACCTATGTAAATAAAAAAATATACCACCAGTAGTACTAGCATTGATAATGCTTTTGCATCTTGCCAACAATTTTACAACTAAGGATGAAATCAATTTTTAATTTTCATGTTTTGTTTTTACCATTTTAGACCACAACATATGTCTACTATCTATTTTGTATTTGCATATGTTATTTTATATTTTTTACTTTACCTATTAAAGGATAAGGACAAAAAGAGGGAACACATTAACATTAATAGCATTAGGGGATCAACTATAGCAATAATTTTACAACTAAGGATGAAATCAAGTTTTAATTTCCAAGTGTTGTTTTTTCCATTTTAGACCAAAGAATATGTCTACTATTTATTTTGTGTCTACGTATGTTATTTTATGTTTTCTAATTTACCCATTAAAGGATAGAGAGAAAAAAAGGGAAGACATTAATATTAATAGCAATAGGGAACCAATTGTAGTCTTTCATATCATCATTTTTTTCATATAGTCATATTAGGGACCCTTGCCTTCAAAGAAAAAGTATCTTTTACATTCATCATTAAATTAAAAACCATGTAGTTTATATGACTTGTTTGTTGCATTGATTGATTCATTTGTAGTAAGGATAGGGCTAGATTAATACTAGGATATCAAGGAAGAATCTTAGGAGAAATGTAGGTGTTCTCTAACTTGAATCCATTAAACCTTATACTTAGGCTCATGACTGCTCTTGTCCTTAAGGTGAGAGATGATACACCATGGATTCAACAAGTTAGAGGCCCTCTACGATCTTTCTACTTCTCACATTTTGGTGAACCTGATGTGAACACCACTACGAGTCCCAAGATTTTCCTTGACCAAGATAAACCTTAGACAAAACATTTTTTTTTAAAAATATTAATCAAGATCATTAAATTTGTTTATTTAGTTAAGACATTAAATCTAGATAACAAGAACATAACTAAGTGCTAGTTCTACTAATGTTTATTGTAACAACCAAAAATCTACCAACCCAATTTTTTTAAAAGAGCACTTACAACAAAGGCTTGCAATGAAAAAACCTTCCTTTCTTTATTTTGACATGTAAGGCTTTACCAAATTTGAGTTCTAAGTCACTGTAGATGAAACTCAATGGATAGGAGTGACCAATTCCCATAATATTCTAAGGGTTACCTTACTAAAACCTATACGTCTAGAAGGGCACCATTAAGTGGTTTCCCCACCTTTCCCATACCTTCATTGTCTAGGGACCATTTAACCATGGATCAAGAATTATCTTTTAAGGCCCATAACTCTTAAAGGGGGATGGTCATTCCCTAACCTTACTTTTATTCCATCTCCTTTAGGTAGGTTATCCAAGTGTAGAGCCTTGGTGCTTAGTTACCACACCTTAATGGGCTAACAAAGGTCATTATCACTTCGACAACAACTAACATGACCCAAAAACCCTACACGATCGAGGGATCGCCACTACTTCCTGGTGAATAGTCTTCACATTCCTCATATGGGACACACCTGATCCTTCATGCTCAAGGTGTGATAATTCACTAGTACCCTAGCTATTGTATTCACACAACTGTTCCTAGCTATTGCATTATTGCAACTCCTTCTAGGACTCATATCTACCTAGTTATTGTATTCACATAAATCCTCCTAGGATTGGGCTTTAAAATACTAGAGGAATATTTATACCCATACCAAGGTCAAAAAAGCTATTGCAACATTTAATCCAAAAGATAACAATAAAAATAAGAATACCTTAAACCAACACATATGAAATGTTAGAAATGTAAACCAAAAACTCCTCCTAACTAAAAGTCACATTAAATTAAACCAAACTTGACATTATTTCAAGTGCTTATAAAACATATTGTTGGGACAAAATTAACCAAACATTCCATGATAAAGTATACCTTATTTAAAAGTAAGTGCCATCATATAATACTTTAATCATAGTTCAAAACTTATAATCGCTAGCAATCAAAACTAAATTAACCCCATTAAGGATTTATTAAAACACTTTAACGAATCATAAAATTTTGGTTTGTACAATAATCACTTTTACAAAACTTAATAAACAATTCAATATTTACAAAGCCTTTCTTCCACATCTACTAATGATTCAAAACACTATGAAGTCATTCCCACAATTCCTCGAACCAACCGCAAACCAACAAGTCTCTTTGAAAGGATATTACCATCCAAGATGTTAAGAGGTATACTTGGGGATCATAAACATACATAAAACCAAATAAACACAACCTTCCAAAACAATATAAAAAATTCCCATACTTCTCTTTTTAATGACTCCTTAATCCACACAGGTCTCAAGAATTAATTAAAATAGTTTCTCTTTCACAACAATACAATGAATAGAGAAGCCCATACTTCTTTGTATAATAATCCTCTAACCCACAAGGGTCTTGAGAGTTATTATACGAGTTTCTTTTTCAAAACCATAAATCAACAATACATCGAATAAAGAAACCCATACTTCTCTGTATAATAATTATCTAACCCACAAGGGTCTCAAAAGTTACTATACGAGTTTCTTTTTTCAAAACCACAATACAACTAAATTTAGAATACCTTTATTTTCAAATATTATCATTCTAATATTTAAAATAATAAGGATTCACATCTAAAAAGTAAGCTTAAAGATCAACTAAACATAAATCTTCTAAGAGAAAGCAAATAGATTCAACTTCAAATCTAGCATAAAGCTTGGCAAATATATTCAACTTAAATATAACATAAAGCTTAGAAAATAGATTCAACTTGAAATCTAACATAAATCTTAGCAAATATATTAAAATTTAAATCTAACATAAAGCTTAGCAAATAGATTCAACTTTAAATCTAACATAAAGCTTAGAAAATAAATTCAACTTTAAATCTAACATAAAGCTTCTGAAGAGCAAGCGACACTCTAACTGAGGCAAGAACTAAAAAAATATGAAAAAAAATTAAGGGAAGACCAAGGTAACACAAAATATCCTCAACAATAGACCTAGCTAACATAAGATAAAAAAACTACCCAAAACACAACAACAAAAAGCTTGAGGTGTAGATCGCCACCCAAGACTACTACAAGCAATGCTAACACACAAGGATAATAGGAGGATGCTTGGTTCAAAAGGTAACAAAAGCACATGGATCAACTACAAAAAGCACCACACCAAACACAACCTACCATTCTACAAAAGGGGAAATGAAACAGATGAATTGACCTCCACCACATGGACTAGCACAAGATGTAGGGGCGCTCTACCACCAAGAAAATGATGTAGCCCACAAGGAATAACATGTGGATCACCAAGAATGAAACACAACATGGTTACCATAAACAACAAAGGTTGATGAAGGGTGTGTAAGGTATAAACAACCAAACCAAGGGTAACTCAAAACACAACATAAAAAGGTAGGGAAGACCGATGTCAAACAACAAAAATCAAAGAGAGCACACTAGTAGAAGAAATAACAAAGCATAAAAGGTAACCAAACAATGATAAAACAACATAAGAATGAAGCATATCCAAAACATGGATAAACACTTGAATCACAGTTTTTGAAAGCTCCCCTGGATTACTTTCCAATGTTGTTGGTTGGTCACTATCTTCTTCCTTAACTTTCATCGCTTCCTCAAACATCGATTACCCCTTTACACCCACCTTCCTCTTAGATTTAAGGAAGAATAATTACCTTCAATGGATGAACACTCTAATTCCCATGATCAAGGGGCATTATGTTAGCCCTTGCTATGCACGAATGAGTGGTTTTACTACCTAAAATTTCAAGGAAACCAAAGCCAACCTTTGGATTTCTAAGGCAGATTACCATAATGTACCTGAAGACCACAATCCATGGTATTTAATGCTTGGCACCTTGATTAATATTTTAATTAAAGAAAGAATAAAAACTATGTAAAACATGATTAATTGATAAAGTTAAAGTTGCCATACAAGCAAAACAAGGGTATAATAAGCTAATCAAAATATAACATCTTCTCTAGCCACAAGTAACTAAGATAAGCATGGCACAACATCCTCAATATTCTACACCACTATTTTATCCCCAAATAGGTGGCCCTTTTTATGATAGTACAAGCTATCATCGACCTTATTGAGGAGGCTCATTGCAAGCAACATCTTGGCCCAATGGTGTGAATATGGAGACTCAAAATGATATGCATCTACATGAAGGTAATTTTTTCATGTTTACCAAGAGTTGTCAATGAACGAGTCATCATCATCACTTCCCCAAAGTAACTCTCAATATGGGTGGCTTATCCCTACATTTCCACCAGAGGTACATGATCCTACATCTACAAATGCATTAGTAGTACCACATTCTATACTTGAAAACATCTAAAATAATCCATAATAAAGGACCTATGCTATTTATCAAACATATACTCATATAATTTATTATTCATAATTTTTTTGCCAAGTAGGGGTGTTACATACTTCCCCCTTGAACTAAACATAGTCCTCTATGTTTCATGCAAAATATAACATACACGATTTATTCAAAAAGATATAGAAATTGCTATCTCATGACTTCAACATCTTTCCACGTAGCACAACTTTTAGAATACTGGTCCCACTCGACCTTACATTGGTCTAAAGTTTGTTTTTTTAGCATCTTAGAATGAAAGCCTAGAATCTTAACTGGTTGTACCTCAATGGCTACAAATCATCATCTACAAGTTAGAAACATTCCACATGTGAGTAGGATTAGAAACATACTTCCTAAGAAAGGATATGTGGAAAGTGTCATGGATCTTTGATAGGTTGGGTAGCAAATCAATCCTATAAGCTACTTGATTAATCTTCCCAATGATCTCAAAGGGTCCCACATAACAAGGATCTAACTTGGTTGAATTGATGACACTCTTCATGGGTCTTACCCTTAAGAAGAATTTATCTCCTACAAAGAATTATCTTGGTGATATTTTCAGATCTGCATAGCTCTTTTGGCAATCAACTGCTTCCTTAAGCCTAAGATAAATTGTCCTAAGTTGCTCCATTTATTAGATAGTATTTAGTACAATCATCACTTGGTCTTCAGGATTGTCCCATTATAGAGGGGTTCTACATATCTTGCCATAAAAGGCTTCAAATAGGGACATCCCCAATGATGCATGGTATCCATTATTATAAGCAAACTCTATGAAATGCAAGAATTCTTTCCATTTTGACTTCTAATCCATACAATACATGTGCAACATATCTTCTAAAACTTGGTTTACCTTATCGATCTGACCATATATATTAGGATGATAAGTAGAACTAATATTTAGCTTAGTGCCTACTACATGATGAAGAGCTTTCTAAAAATTTTATGTGAATCTAGACAAAACCCATGTAATCTAAAACTTTCTTTGGCAAATTTATTTACCACCTTGGGTGAATCATCCTTGATGTTCCATCGTATGAAGCGAGCAACCTTGATCAACTTGTCAACCACTACCAAGATAGTTTCATGATAGAACCTATTCTCAGGTAGCCCCACAATAAAGTCCATAGATATTACATGCCATTTCTGCATAGGTATCTCATGTGAGTACAATTTTATTGCTAGATGATGATGTTCTACCTTCACTTTCTGGCATTTTAAATATCTTGCAATAAATTTAGTGATGTCTTGCTTCATCCCAACCCAATAAAATATCCTTTTTATATTTTTACGTATTTTTGATCCTCCTAGATGAGTGGAATAGGGAGAATTATGCACCTCTTGCATAATAATTCTTCTTAAATCACCTAATTTGGGTATGACTACTCGATCCTTGAAGCATAAAAGCCTATATTTTATGTTAAAACCATTCATCTCTTTAGAAATTCCTTCCACTTTATCCTGAATCTCCATGAAAAATGCCCCCTATAGTTGTATTTCCTTGACTCTATCCATTAAGGCAATGTGGCTCTGGGTCAAGGCAACTATATGCCTTCTTCTACTCAAGGTATATGCAACCTTATTCTCTTTTACTTTGCTATACTCAATACCAAAGTTATAATTTGCTAAGAATTCTACCCACATTCTCTGTCTCATATTCAACATAGGTTGGGTAGAAATATGTTTCAAACTTTGATGGTCTATTCTTAGCTCAAAATGTCCACCCAATAAGTAATGACTCCAAGCATTTAAGGTGTGCATAACTTTTGCCAATTATAGATCATGAATGATATAGTTTACCTCATGCTTCTTAATTTTTCTAGACTCGTAGGCCACCATGGCTTCATCTTGAGATAATACTCCTCACAAAACTTCTAGAGAAGCATTAGTGCATACGGTAAATTTCCCAAGTGGATCAGGGATCTTGAGAATTGGTGATGTTGTTAACTTAGTTTTCAAAGCTTCAAATGTAGCCTCATACTTATCCATCCATTTGAACTCCTTTTACTTTCTTTGAATATTGGTGATTCAATAGGTAGCTTTGGAGTATGCTTTCATGAAACATTTATAGTAGCCTGTGAGTCCCATGAAACTCCTAATTTCAGTCACATTCGTAGGTGGGGGCCAACATAGTATGACCTCAATCTTCTTTGGGTCCACAAAAAATTCCTTTACTAAGATAATGTGCCCTAAATACTAAACTTGTGAAGTATAGAACTCTCATTTGAACAATAACCATATAGTTGATTCTCCCTTAGTACTTCTAGCACCAACTTGAGATGTTGGTCATGTTCTTCTTTAGACCAAGAGTAAATCAAAATATCATCCAAGAATACTAGAACAAATCAATCCAGATATTTTTTGAATACACTATTCATCAGGTTCATAAAAGTTGTTGGTGCATTAGTCAACCCAAAAGGTAGTACTGTGAACTCATAGTGCCCATATCTAGTCTTAAAGATTATATTCTAGGTGTTGTCTTCCCACATCCTCAATTGATGATATCCTGATCTTAGATATATTTTTGAAAATATGGTAGCTCCTCTTAGCTGATCAAAAATATCATCTATTCTTGGTAGAGGGTACTAGTTCTTGATGGTTACCTTATTCAACATTCTATAATATATGCATAATCTCAAGGATACATCCTTACTTTTCACAAATAAAATAGGAGCACCCCAAGGTGACACATATGGTTTTATTAGACCATTATCTAAAAGATCTTATAGTTGCACTTTTAGTTCCTACATTTCAATTGGAGTTATTTTGTATGGTATCCTAGAAATAGGTTCATCTCCTAGCATTAACTCAATAGTTGAGGGGGTAGACCTGGAAGGTCTTTGGGAAATACATCTTGAAACTCATGAAGAATTGGCTGTTTCTTGAAAATGTCTTCATCCCCTTTTTATCCAGTCTTACCATTTATTTTTACTACATAGAGCATGATGCCTCTTTTGATAGCCTTCTTTAACTTCATAACTAAAAATAAGTGGGGTTGAAAAGACCCTCACCCACTTTGAAATCTTACTCTCATTTTATTCTTATCATTGTATTCCATCCACCTATCTTAAAAATTGATTAAGGCTCCATGGGCATTTAAACAATATATTCCTAGAATAATGTTAAAGGTATGAAGAGGTGCTACATACAAGTGCCACATAGTAGACCCTTCAGGTAGAGTTATCTTTTTCATAGGTAAGCATTGATCCATTGAGTAGGCTTACCCAGATCCATACTCAAATTTCCACCCTAGTGGCAAAAATTTGAGCCTTTTTGACATATCCCTAATAATACTAGTGGAAATAAGACTATTAGTGGCTCCAATATCTATCAAAATTTTTACATCTCTATTAAAAAAATTTCCATTTAACACCATTGGTGTTGCTTGGCTGTCTAAAACCTGCTTCCTAGTAGCTCCATAGATTCAATGTGACTACTCCTCTATCTTGTGACTTGAATCTGCTCTTTGGGAACATTTATTGGAATAAAGGGGACCCCACAAATGTAACATCCTACCCTAGGTGCCTAGGATATTTCTTATCTCTTGGTTGGGGCTAGAATTATCTTTCCTTTGAAATCTCTTATTGTTTTATCCTGAGTCTCCATTGCTCCTATTATTGAATTTGAGATTGCCTTTATTTCTTTTATTTTGACTCTTATCCCATTTCATAAATATTGTGATATTTATTTTATTTAGTTCCTATATTTCTATTTATGTCATCGCTAAATAGTTTAAGAAAGCCCTTTTTGTCTTAATATTGGTTTCTTCCTACCGAGCTAGGTCTTAAACCTTTTGTAGTATTTTCAGTTTGAGCAAATTAATCATGGTTTTTATTTTAGGGTCTAGCCCTAGAATAAACTTGTGCACCTTAAAAAATTCATTGTTATTGTACTCTAGAATATATTTTAGAATTTTCATAGTTTTTTTAAATGTACTTCTATAGAAAGTGACCCTTGTTGAAGGGTAGAAAACTCTTCAAATTTCTCAATATAAAATTGGTCTGTTAGAAATATTTTCTTAAAAGCCTCAATGAAATATTCCCACTTGAAATATATGGATTGGATTTGTCTACCTGAGTTGTACATGTCCCATCATTCTAGGGCTACATCTAGGAGATGGACAATAGGCCATGCAGTCTTAGTTTTAGATGAGTAAATTTTCATGAAAAATAAGGTCTCTAACTCCAACTAGGAATCAACCACATATCCTTTTGTTTTCCAATTAAACTTGGTTATAATAACATTCTTAAGATATCTTTCTAGCTTAGCTTCTATTCAAGCAATACCCTCTTGACCTCTTTAGACAAGATTATCTTCTTGTCGAGCCTCTCTCACTCTAGCACTAGCCTCTTTGTTGACCAATGAGTCTATTAGATTTTGTTGATGTTTCAATTGCTCTTGGAGTAGTTTTACAATAGAGGAAATATATTCTATCCCCCTATCAAATTTTTATGGTCCTCCAATATTCATGTTGGGGTTTACTATCTCAAGCATCTTTTCCTAGTTTTCTTACTAGGGTCCAAAGTTTATCCTAAATTTTGTACAATGTGTAGACACCAAACCCTGACCATCCATAAAATACATTCACATTGCATAACCTAACCCTTGTATAATAAAAAAATATACCTAAGGTCTAACTTAGGTGTATTTTCTTGGACATTAATATATTTTAGATTTTTTAAAATCTAGAAAATTCCCCTAGGATACCTTGTCTCTCCACTTGCCAAGTATCCTAGCCACCACTAACCCTCCCCTTGACACATATCACACACCTAAATCCTCTCTCACCTACCCACATGACACCACTCCTCTTTAAGTGAGACACTCTAAGTGAATCACTCTAACTGCCCAAGATAGGTGGTTATCCAATATCTACCACTTGGTTGCCTTGGATTGCCACCTATCATCACTCCCCTCACCTTCCATGATCCTAAAAATACTCCATAAACTAAAGGAGTATTGAAAGAACATTGTCATGCTATAAAAATCATGCTAGGAGGACCATAACTTTCTCGGAGATCGAACCACAGGAGCCGAGGACCATCAATCAGAGCCCTTCTGTCACTCAGTACCAAATGCAAAATGTGTTTGATCAGTCACAAATGCAGCCCATAGGTGCAAAACATAGCCTACAGGTCCTCAAATGTAGCCTATGGGTGTGCAAGCCTAGATTAGTTAGGCCTAGATCAGAATCATCGAGACAACAAGGTTTGAGTTTCTTTTTTTTTGTCTTCTACATATATTTTTGGATTTTGCAAGCATCTTTATTTAGGGTTTTATAACTTCTTTTTGTATAAAAAATGGGACTTACATAGTGAAGGCCCTTCATGTGCTATTGAACCTTTTTTTGTTTGTAACATTTATGTGTAAGTGATAGGTCTTGGAAAACTGTTGAAGCAAGGGTGGCCCATGAGGATACACAAGCCCATCCACCATCTGATTGAAGCAAAGAAGACTATTGCACCCATAATTCATTTGATCTGCAAAAGGATATATCACCCCTTTTGTCCATTGTACTCAAAGCAAACAATTAAAAGAGGAGACCAAGGTTCCCATGCAGTTCAATACAAAATCATTCTTTTATTCGTAATTACTTATTTTGTGGTTTTATTGCAAGGGTGTTATATTTATTGCTACAAATCTAACGATCATGGTGGGACCCCCAAAGGGTTCTATTTTGTTTCCCTTGCTACCTTATTGTCTTTTGATCAATGTCTATTTCTGACTGCAGGTTTTTGGAGCCCTATGTCATGAAAGATCATAGAGAGTTTTTAGAGGTTTCAAATGCTGATTGGGCCATTTCTCACCTTGCACAAACATAGCCTATGTTTGAGGAAATACAGGCTACATTTGGATAAATGCAACTTATATTTGGGGAAACACAGTCTACATTTGGGGAAATGTAGCCTGCGTTTGGGAAATATAGTCTACATTTAGAAGCCCTATGCAAACACAACCTACATTTGATCAACTGAATAAAGAGATATGAGGGCTTCCTGATAAGTGGTTTAGACCCTCTTTCAAGCTAATATCTACTTTAAAAATGAAAAAAAAAATCTTCCATTTCTATGCTGATGTCAAAAAATACCCATTAAATTAAAAATGCATACTAGGGTAGAGCATTTTATGAACATTTTATAATGTCTTTTGTAAACATTTTGAAAGAATCAAATCAAGTTTGCATTTCTTAAATTTTTAGATTATAAAAAACATATAATCTACATCTAGGGATTTATTTTGCATCCATAGTTGCATTTAGGTCATATTTGGGCTTCTTAGATGCCCTGTTTGGCTTATGAGACACAGTTAGAAATGTAGCCTACATTTGTCAAATGCAAACTACATTTACCAAACATATACTACGGGTCCCAAATGCATCCTATGTTTGGCCCTATACCTTAGACCTATTTTAGGGCCCTTAAGAGGCTTTATTTTTGCATTTTAACCTAGGGTTTTGTTGTTTCTACTATTTTTGAGTGTTATTCTATGTTTTGTATGTGTTTAATTTTTATTTGTAGGCATAAAATCAAAATTTCATTCCAATTATACATTTTGGCGAGATTAGATTAGATTTGCTTTACAAAAATGCACAAAAAATTTACAAAACTTGAAACAAAACCCTCACACACATGCACAATCATAATTCTATACCTTTGTATTACACAAGTGTGAGGAAAACCTCTTGAATGAGTTGGATTTCATCACCAACCGTTAGTCGATCCTTAAAAAAGCCCTAGTTAGTACGATAGTTTCTTGGACTTCATCACCAAGAAAATAGTTACCCTTAAGGTTAGCTCGGGGTAATCAAGGTTAGATGCCCTTCATTTCTAGGGCTTAATAATTTGTGGAATCACAACTATTGTTTATACCCAAGCTCACACAAGGGTGAAGTGAAAGCCTAGATGGGCTAGTAGCAAGGCACTAGACAACACGACCTCTCTCAAGAGGTATTTTGATTCCTTAGGATACACCCATTGCTAACCTTTCATATAGGAAGCTTTATTAGTCATTCATGATTCATCCTTCATCATAGGGGTGGGTATTTTTAGATTCCACTTCACCACCTACCATTCATATATTTTAGGTCTAGGTAACATAAAACACACCAAAACCCCACAAAGAAAAATAATAATCAAAACTTCAAAAAAAGAGAGGAAAAGAACAAAAATAAAAAACAAAATTGCAAAAACAAAGGAAAATAGAAAAATGAGTGTTTGTTTTGTGTGATTGTGTGTTTTCTCATAGCATAGATCTCACATTTTCCATACACATAACCCCACATCCATAATTTCACTTCATCCCTAGCTTATGGTATTGACCCAAAGTCAAGCCAAATATTTAGCCAATACCCAAAGCCAAATACCTACATCCATGGACCATAATGCTAAAATTTCCTATACCTCAACTACTTTTGTGGCTAAGCAAGGGGATATCCATGTGGACTTATCCACTAGGCCTTCCAATCATGCACCCCCTTCAAATATAGACATGATGTAGAGAGCAATCCATACCTCTATCCTAGAGATACCTCGCATCGATCCATCAACACCCTTTGATCCGTGCATCACATACTTGGATACTGATACCCCTAGAATGTACCTAAACCTGGTTTTTCCATCCCTACCCCTGTTCACCATTCCACCTCAATATATTCCTATATTCTATTAAGAACCTACTTATTCACATCACCAAAACACAAACCAGATCATAATCAACCCCCTTTTCAAATCCATAACCATGACTATGTACCAAAGCCATACACCATCATCCAATCAATACGTCTCCATGCCATCCACCCAAAAAATTATTTGCTCTAACCTGATTTACAAAGCATAAGTCAATGTTGCTTTGTAAGTACCAACATCAATTCCACCTATGTAATTACCCTTAGTTGATCTCAGATATCATACCATACCTAGATTAGTTGCAATCCCCTTCACCACTTACCCTCCACCAACATCCACCCATATTGCTGCCACACATCATGTTCAAAATTTTTCTCCTCATTCAATCATGCAACCTGTATTTGTGATTTCTATACACCAAGCTTTGCAACATTTGCAATAATTGCTTGCTGGTAACACCAATCAAGGCATATATCCCATATTGCAACACCAATCATAGGTAGTAAAATTCAACCATCACCCAACATAAATCTAAAACATATTCTTCACACAGGATCCATTATGGGTATCATGACCACCCACCATAACCATACCCACACATCCACTCCATAACATGTATGCTACTTCATCAACATAACACAACATCATTCCACCATCTCCTTATCAGTAACCCCCACTTCACTAACACACTCTGCTAATTATACAACAAATCTTGAATCACCTCACAAACATTGAGCTACAATTGAGTCATCATCAACCTCATCAACATCACCCACCTCATCAACCTCATCCACATTTCCCACCTCATTCAAATCATCAATCCCGTACTTGGACCCCCCTATTCGAGCCCTTGTCGATAATATTTCAAAAGTTACAGGATGAAAAAATAATTGCTTTACCTGACATACATCTTGCAGACCCTAAAAGACCTAAACCTAGGTTGTATAAGGAAAATCACTATTACCTCTATCATCGGAAAGCAAGCCATGACATCAATGTTTGCATCACATTTAAAAATGTGGTCCAAGATCTTATCGACAAGGGGGTATTTTCCATTGAAAGTCCACTCATCCCATCAAATCAGAATACTAGTATTTACTAGAACCACAACGGGGATGCTCAAGGTATCATACCTTCCCCACACTCACCAATCACAAAATAATTTAGGGATGCTTAAGGTATCTCACCTTCCCCACTCAAGAAAAAAATAACAACAAAAATACAAAAACAATTTTTTTTAAAATCATTCAAAAATTCAAAACATAAAAAGAAAGCCAATCGCACACCACTCCCAAGCGCACTCCATTCACACACATATCATCATTTCATTTTATCATTTTCTACTTTGATTATTGTTCAATTAATTCTTTCATTTGTTCTACTAGGATTTATTTTGTCACATTAATCAAGGGTGTCTTCCTCATGGTATGTGTGTTTAATTTCCCTCATTATAGGCATTGTAGCTACATCATACATCCACCCTCTGTCCTTTATTCAAAAAATAAATAAAATAAGAAACCCTATGATAGTTTATATTTTCCAAGTCTATAGTTTGACAAATATTTAGGTCCTTTCGATCACTCAGCCATACTTAGTGTCTCATTCAGCCTACTTTGAACATAATTAGTTCTTGAGTATTATTAATCTTCTTGGTGATATTGAGTTCTATTTGAGACCACACACAAGTATCACACAATAAATTAAATTTTGGTGTCTAGGAAGCACAAGTCAATGCTACCTCACAAGTGCCAACATCAATTCCACCTACATCATCACCCTTCAGTTTATCTCATGCAACATACCATACCTAGATCAGTTACAATCCCCTTCACCACTTACCCTCCATAAAAATGCACCCATGATGTTGCCACACATCATGTTCAATATCCCACCCCTAATTAAACCACTATACCTACCTCTACAATCACTATCCAGTAAGCTTTGCAACACTTGCAACAACTACTTATTGGTAGCATTAATCAAGATCTCCATTATATCTCACAACACTAATTATAGGTAATAAAATTCAACCATCATCCAAAATCAACCCAAAATACATTCTTCACATAGGATCCATCATGGGTATCATGACCACCCACCATAACCATACCCACACATCCACTCCATAACATGTATGCTACTTCATCAACACAACACACCATCATTCCACCATCTCCTTATAAACAATCTCCACTTCATCAACACACTCTGCTAATTCTACAAAAAATGTTGAATTGCTTCACAAAAATTGAGCTACAATTGAGTCATCGTCACTTACCCTCCATAAAAATCCATCCATAATGTTGCCACACATCATGTTCAATATCCCACCCCTCATTAAACCACTATACCTACCTCTATGATCACTATACAGTAAGATTTGCAAATTTGCAACAACTACTTATTGGTAGCATTAATCAAGATCTCCATTATATCTCACAACAACAATTGCAGGTAAAAAATTCAACCATCACCCAACATCAACCCAAAACACATTCTTCACATAGGATCCATCATGGGTATCACAACCACCCACCATAACCATACCCACACATCCATTCCATAACATGTATGCTACTTCATCAACACAACACACCATCATTCCACCATATCCTCATCAAAAACCTCCACTTCATCAACACACTGCTAATTCTACAACAAATATTGAATTGCCTCACAAACATTGAGCTACAATTGAGTCATCATCACTTACCCTCCATAAAAATCCACCCATGATGTTTCCACACATCATGTTCAATATCCCACCCATAATTAAACCACTATACCTACCTCTACAATCACTATCCAGTAAGCTTTGCAACACTTGCAACAACTACTTATTGGTAGCATTAATCAAGATCTCCATTATATCTCACAACACCAATCGTAGGTAACAAACTTAAACCATCACCCAAAATCAACCCAAAATACATTCTTCACATAGGATCCATCATGGGTATTATGACCACCTACCATAACCATACCCACACATCCATCCATAACATGTATGCTACTTCATCAACACAACATACCATAATTCCACCATATCCTTATCAACAACCTCCACTTCATCAAGACACTCTGCTAATTCTACAATAAATGTTGAATTGCCTCACAAACATTGAGCTACAATTGAGTCATCATCACTTACCCTCCATAAAAATCCACCCATGATGTTGCCACACATCATGTTCAATCTCCCACACCTCATTAAACCACTATACCTACCTCTATGATCACTATCCAGTAAGCTTTGAAACACTTACAACAACTACTTATTGGTAGCATTAATCAATATCTCCATTATATCTCACAACATGAATCATAGGTAACAAACTTCAACCATCACCCAACATCAACCCAAAATACCTTCTTCACATAGGATTCATCATGGGTATCATGACCACCCAACATAACCATAGCCACACATCCAATCCATAACATGTATGCTACTTCATCAATACAACACACCATCATTCCACCATCTCCTTATCAACAAACTCCACTTCATCAACACACTCTACTAATTCTACAACAAATGTTGAATTGCCTCACAAACATTGAGCTATAATTGAGTCATCATCACTTACCCTCCATAAAAATGCACCCATGATGTTGCCACACATCATGTTCAATCTCCCACCCCTCATTAAATCACTATACATACCTCTATGATCACTATACAGTAAGCTTTGTAACACTTGCAACAACTACTTATTGGTAGCATTAAACAAGATCTCCGTTATATGTCACAACATCAATCATAGGTAACAAACTTCAACCATCACCCAACATCAACCCAAAATACATTCTTCACATAGGATCCATCATGGATATCATGACCACCCACCATAACCATAGCCACACATCCACTTCATAACATGTATGCTACTTCATCAACACAACACACCATCATTCCACCATCTCCTTATCAACAACCTCCACTTCATCAACACACTGCTAATTCTACAAAAAATGTTGAATTGCCTCACAAAAATTGAGTCATCATCAACCTCATCAACATCACTCACCTCATCAACATCACCCACATCATCAACCTCATCAACATCACCCACCTCATAAACCTCATCCACATTGCCCACCTCATTGAAATCATCAATCCCATACTTGGACCCCCCTATTCGAGCCCTTGTCGACAATATTTCAAAAGTTACAGGATGCAAAAATAATCGCTTTACCTGACATACATCCTGTAGATCCCAATATACCTAAACCTAGGTCGTATAGGTAAAATAACTATTACCTCTATCATGGGAAAGCAGACCATGACATTAATGTTTGCATCACATTTAAAAATGTGGTCTAGGATATTATCGACAAGGGGGTCTTTTCCATAAAAAGTCCACTCACCCCATCCAATTAGAATCCCACTATTTACTAGAACCATAGTGGGGATGCTCAAGGTATCACACATTTCCCATGCTCATCAATCACAAAATAATTTGGGGATGCTTAAGGTATCACACCTTCCCACACAAGAAAAAAATAACAACAACAACAAAAATACAAAAAAACAAAAATATTAAAATCATTCAAAAATTCAAAATATAAAAAGAAAGTCAATCGCACACCACTCCCAAGTGCAATCCATTCACACACATATCATCATTTTACTTTATCATTTTATACTTCGATTATCATTCGATTATTCAAAATATAAAAAGAAAGTCAATCGCACACCACTCCCAAGTGCAATCCATTCACACACATATCATCATTTTACTTTATCATTTTATACTTCGATTATCATTCGATTAGTACTTTCATTTGTTCTACTAGGATTTATTTTGTCACATTAATCAAGGGCATCTTCCTCATGGTATGTGTCTTGCATTTTCCCTCATTGTAGGTATTGCAACTACATCAACCGTCCACCCTCAATCATTCAAAAAATAAACAAAAGAAGAAACCTTATGATAGTTTATCTTTTCCAAGTCTATAGTTTCAAAAATCTTTAGGTCCTTTTGATCACTCAGCCATACCTAGTGTCTCATTCAACCTACTTTGAACATCATTAGTTCTTGAGTATTATCAGTATTCCTGGTGAACTTGAGTTCTCTTTGAGACCACACACAAGTATCACATATTAAATTAAATTTTGGTATCTAGGAAACACAAGTAAATGCTACTTCACAAGTGCCAACATCAATTCCACCTACGTCATTACCCTCAGTTGATCTCACGTAATATACCATCTCTAGATCGGTTACAATCTCCTTCACCACTTACCCTCCACAAACAACAACCCATGTTGTAACCACACATCATGTTCAATATTCCACCTTATTTCAACCACTCTACCTACCTCTACGATCACTATCCTATAAGCTTTACAACACTTGCAACATTTTCTTGCTGGTAGCATTAATCAAGATATCCATTATATATCACAACACCAATCGTAGGTAATAAATTTCAACCATCATCCAACATCAACCCAAAACATATTATTCATACAAGATCCATCATGGGTATCGTGACCACCCACCATAACCATACCCCCACATACACTCCATAACATGTATGTTGCTTCATCAACACAACACACCATCATTCCACCATCTCCTTATCAACAACCCCCACTTCACCAATACACTTCGCTAATTCTACAACAAATATTGAATCACCTCACAAAAATTGAGCTACAGTTGAGTCATCATAAACCTCATCAACATCACCCACCTCATCAACGTCATGAACATCACCCACCTCATCAACCTCATCCACCTTGCCCACCTTGTTCAAATCATTAGTCTCATACTTGGACCCCCCTATTCAAGCCCTTGTCGACAATATTTCAAAATTTGTAGGATGCAAAAATAATCACTTTACTTAATGTATGCCCTACAAACCCTAAAATACCTAAACCTAGGTTGTATAAAACAATCACTATTACCTCTATCATCGATAAGCAAACTACAACATCAATATTTGCATTGCATTTAAAAATGTGGTCCAAGATCTTATCGATAGGGGGACCTTTTTCATTTAAAGTCCACTCACCTCATCCAATCAGAACCCTAGTATCTACCAGAACCACAGTGGGGATGCTCAAGATATCAAACCTTCCCCATACTCACCAGTCACAAAATAATTTGGGGATGCTTAAGGTATCGCACCATCCCCACACAAAAAAATAACAAAAATACAAAAAAAAAAAATCATTCAAAAATTCAAAAACATCACAAAATTGCTTCAAAAAATAAAAAATCAAAATCAATCGCACGTCGCTCCCAAGTGCACTATATTAAAACATGTCTTATTATTTTATTTTGTCATTTACTAATTTGATTATCATTCAATTAATACTTTCATTGATTCTGCTAGGATTGATTTTTTTACATTAATCAAGGGTATCTTCCTCATGGTATGTGTCTTGCATTTTCCCTCATTGTAGGCATTATGGCTACATCAACCATCCACCCTCCATACTTCATTAAAGAAATAAATAAAATAAGAAGACCTATGATAGTTTGTCTTTCCCAAGTCTATGGTTTGAAAAATCTTTAGGTCCTTTCAGTTGCTCAACCATACCTAGTGTCTCATTCAACCTACTTTGAACATCATTAGTTCTTGAGTACTATAGGTCTTCCTAGTGACCTTGAGTTCTCTCTAAGACCACACACAAGTATCACACATTAAATAAAATTTTGGTATCTAGGAAAGACAAAATCATGAGTTGCTATCACCATAAAGCAAATGGTTTTCCCTACTCATCCTATCATGCACATGGTTTAAATCTTAAGAATTGACAAAAGACAAGCTCCCCCTTAAAAAAAAAATCCCTTGCTCTTCCAAAAAATAAGAAAGTACCCCAAAAAGCATCCCAAAAGCAATAAAATCCCTTGATACCTAAAAAATGAGCAAGTATTCCCACAAGCATAAAAAAACAAATCCCTTGCTCTTCCACAAAATGAGAAAGTATCCCAAAAGGTATCCCAAAAGGCATACCAAAAGTAAAATTTCCCTTGATCTTCCATAAAACAAGCGAAATCCAAAAAAACAAGGGGTGAAGAGCTTGAATCCCTAGAATTCTCAGGTCCTTAAATCATGGGGCTAACCTCCATCGAGGCTATAGATGCCTGACTCATAATGGAGTACACCCTACGTGGCAACACATCTGTCACATTAGCAACCTTATTTTGTACAAATATATGTACACTCTTGAATGAGCTAGATTATTGGTGTAAGTCACACATGATGAGTCCAGCTTTGTCCAAAATCGAAAATGAACAATCACTACACACACATTGATACTTGAGCAACTTGAATAACCTAGCTGGTTTTAGTATCTTCAAGTGCCTATTTGATTAGTAAATGAGTTTGATTGATGTCACTAGGGTGTTTGTGTAGACACCTAAAATACATCATGTTTAGGAGACTACTCATATGGACACATCCAAAGACCATATGAATTATCTTGGACCTTTCCAAGAGCTAGTAGTGGTCTTAACAACTCAAAAAGGGAAGTTCTAGACCATTCAATCTTAGCCACTATCAATTAGAGTGGTTGCCACAACTGGACACTGAAGCTAAGAGTGGCCACACCTAGTCATTGCTCTAGACAATGACTAGCACCAAAATATAGTCTAGCCATGAATACGAGCCTAGCTCACATAGTATGACTACAATTGCATTCCTTACAGGTGATTTTTGATGTGGAACTCCTGAATCTCCTCCTGACTACCCCTTTAATACAGATTTGTGATTGATCCTTCCTCTTGGGATGATTATTTGCATGCAAATCTGGATATTGGCTTCTCCATGAAGCCAAGATCCAGATCTAGATTTGAATCTAGGAGGTCTACATATGGACCCTCCCAAGCAAAGCAAATAATCTATAAATATCAAAATTTTGTGCAGCGAAGATCTAGAAGTTTGGAGAAATATTTAATACCCCTTGGAGGAGTAGAAAAAATTTGCCCGATTTAGCAATGATTTCTAGCCATACAACCATTTAGATCGAACATTATTCATCGCTAATCAGTGTACGAACACAAAGGTGACCCTTGGAAATCAATTTAGACAAGGAATCTAGTGCTATAGCCCTTGGTCCATGAGAAAGACATTCCATTGCCGGTTGTTGAGCTATGAGTATATAGGTGAAATCCACTTGAACAATCTGAGTATATCATCAATGAAATGCAAAACATGATGAGAGTTAGATTGTAGCTATCAAAAAATATGAAAACACACCAAACCAGTCTAGGAACACCAAGAAAAATTAAAAGAGATAAACACTTGTTTACTTTGTTTGTGTGTTCTAAAATCTACATAAAAAGATAATTCACAATTATCATGGTCTACACATGGAGCAACCACCCTCGGTCCAACACCGAGGTGGAAACTGATGCTCCACACACTCACAATCACAATGATGTTGAGCCACCCACACACCATGTCACTGGATGAAGTTCAACGAGCCTTAGGGGTGATACCTCAACCCATGGGGGGACTCCTCGAGAAACCCTAGCTAGAGAGCCATATCCTGGTTCCTCTCATGGTAGGCATGAGGGGGCATCAAGGCCCCAATCATCACATAGACATGAGGAGGCCTCAAGGCCTCCCTCATCACATAGACATGAGGAGGCCTCAAGGCCTCCATCATCACATAAATATGAGGAGGCCTCAAGGCCTCCATCATCACATAGACATGAGGGGGCTTCAAGACCCCAATATTCACATAGACATGAGGAGGCCTCAAGGCCTCAATCATCACATAGACATGAGGGGGCATCAAGACCCCAATATTCACATAGGCATGAGGAGGCTTCAAGGCCCCAATCCTCACATAGACATGAAGGGGCTGCAAGGCCCCAATATTCATAGGATACACTTAGGTCAGATCAGCCCACTAAGGGGTAGAACATAAGGGCTGCACCTAGTCATAGACCTAGAGCACCTCCTAGCCTCCTTAAGTATGGGAGGATACCCCTAGATCATAATCTCATTGGGGCTAATGGGACTCCATGGGATCAATCATGGAAGACCAGATAACTTGATGAGTTGGATCGAGTTCTCTCGAGACCATCTCAAAGAAGCATTGCTACCACACATTCTATTTTAGGAAGTTTATATAGCATAACTACAAGGTACACCAATGAGCTAGGGGAAGCTTCAAAGCATCCCCATAGCATGTGCACTACCTCCAACCATGGGGGTACAGAACATAGATCACTCTACATAGAGTAGGTCAACCTAATAGACAAGGGCAAGAGCATAGTAGGAGCCTCTCCAAGAGGTCTATCCATTAGGACTCATTGCACAGAGTTACAAGTGCAAATCTTCTTATGGTGAGATCAGTCTGACCGTGTACATAGGTTAGTAGAAGCACTACTCATGCAAGAGCAAGAATACTTAGAAACCCTTGAGCAAGAAGCACAAAGAAAAAGGTGTTTGTACCTACATGAGCAATGCTTGAGAGAGGAATAGATAGAGCATGAAGAGCAAGCTGATAGGTTAGCTCAAGCTGACTTACACATAGGTGGTGAGCAATACCAACATGATAGACATGTCGATTCTCAGCATGAGAGATGCACTAGATAAAGAGATGAGCACACTCACCATACCTCAGAGTATCAACAATGCCTGGATCCAGAATAGACACAACTTAATGAAGAATAGGTGGGGATGGAAGATCAGGAGTAGACATATCTTGAACCTCCATCCATGGTCATGGGGGATGAATACAGATGCCCAAATTGGGTAGACATAGGATTACCTCCTCGACCACCATGAGTAAACCTTCAAGAATAGGAGATCATTTCTTTGAAGGTATACAAAATACTCATTGAGAGAGTCAAATCTCTCGAGAAATAGGATGCGGTTGGGTAGAAGCCAACCTTGAGTAAAATACACAACCAACCATTGTGCCCTTCAGTATCGAGTCCTACATATCCTAGGCACTTTGAGATGCCTAGGCTAGACAAGTTCAAAGGAGAGGAAGATGCACAAGAACATGTCACAAATTTTATGAATGTGTGCTTCCAACTTGAACATAATGATGCCCTAATGCTAAGAATATTCATCATGATGTTATCGAGTGTAGCAACTGAATGGTTCAACCAATTACCTAAGCACAACATCATCAACTTTGAGCAACTGGTGAATGCATTTCTTGAATACTTTTCTTTTGGCATCAAGAAGAAGGTAAACTTGTCCGATCTGGAAAACTTAAAGCAATATGATGATGAGCTAGTTATGGACTATGGGAATAGATGGAGGAAGATAATGGTAAAATTACCATTTTTTATTCCCACTATAGAGCTCACCTGGATGTTTACCAAGAGTTGCACAAAGCACATCTCATTGCTACTACAACTACAATAGTATGAAACATTCGAGGAAGCCTTGGCTCAAGCCAAGCTAATAGAAGACATCAAGGTTGATGAAGGAGACCTTAAGCTCTAAAACAAAAAGGACTGGAACAATACCAACCATAACAAGAATCAATAGAAGTAGGCCAAGCCTACTCAAGTCAACTAGGTTGTGTTAAGCATGCCAAAGGGAGGCAATAGCCAACAATCATAGAACTATCAGGCTCACCCCCACCGACCAATTACAACCCAAAGAACAACCAAGGTCAAAATAAGGAATATCGATCACCTCACTATTTCATGCCTTTATCAGAGTTGATGCAATCGATATTCAACTAGTTAAGTGAGGCACAAAGACTCAGGCTACCTGAGATGCAACTTCTTGACCCTAATCATCCCAAGCCCAAGGGATATAGGGAAGATCAATATTACCCATATCATAGAATATAGGGGCATGACATCAAAACATGTATCAGATTCAAGAATGTTGTGCAAAACATGATTGAGAAGGGTGAGCTAAAAGTTGACAACCCATTAGCACCTAATAATAGAGACATGGGTATATTCAAAAACCTATTGCCTAATCATGAGGTCCCTAGAGATCAGGGTGCTCAAGTGAACCAAGTTTGAGTCGAACCTCCCACTCAGGGATGCATCAAAATGGTTGAGATAGTCAATGTGGTGATAAGGAGTCAATGATATAACCAACTAGAGCCTCCAATGGCTCCTATTCATATCTCGGCTGCACCTCGATAGAGGTAGGTGCAAAATAATCCTCTAGGTCCACCAACATGACCTATGGTAACTATCTAGAGTAGACTAGAGCAAAATATCCAAATGACATCAACCAAGTTATCAATCTATGAGCTCATTCAATAGTCCCCAAGACATAGGGAGACTTTAATGGAAATCTTAATATCGATTGAGCTTTAGCCCTAGAACCTTGATGCATTCACAAACTTTATGGGGTAGGTCTAATAGTGTCAAGAGCCTGTGATCCATTTCTATGATCATGAAATCAAGGTAGTGCCTACTACCATAGCAGACCCACCTCTGCATATCATCATATCAATCAATGATATACCCTTCAAGTGGGTTCTAATCGACATGGGCTCATCGATTAACATTATCACAACAAAGGCTATAGGGCACCTAAAAATCCCTAGGTCCAACATTGTCCCAACCTCCTATACATTGAGAGCTTTCAATGATGCATTGTGCTCCATAGTGGGTACAGTTGTTCTACCTATAAAGGTAGGGCAAAATACCATCCTTATGATGTGTCATGTATTGGAGGGGGTAATGTAGTACAACATCCTCCTAGGGCATCCTTGGATAAGGGACATGCAGTGCATTCCCTCAATCTTGCACCAATGCATCAAGTATGTGCATGAGGGATAAGTGCATGTGGTTCCATCAGATGAAGAGCCATTTAAATATGTGCATCAGGTCGACTTATCAGGGGAATTCATCCTTCCATCGACACACCTATACATAAGGCCTTCATCCCCTATCGCACAGCCAGAAAGCAAGTCTAAATCAGTGCGAGGTGACCCATCCACATCGGTACCACCTCCTACATCTAAAGCTACTAGCACTTCTGAGAAACCCACAATATCCAAGGCAAAGGACTCTCAGAAGCTAAAAGCACCCCTAGTGGAGGAAGGACCTAAAGAACTTCCAACTATAGTAGCTATAAAAATTTTGAATCCCATGGAGGAGGAAGATTCCCAAGATATAGCCGAGGAGGTACCTCAACCTACCTCACCTACTTCATCAATGATATCATCTGCATCGTAGGTGATAGTTCACTTAGCCAACATAGGGTTAGGTGAATATCTTGTGTAGAATATGACTTTCATACCTATTATTGAGTCTACGCAAGACATGGGATGACCAAGAGTCCCAAATTTACCAATAGGGATAGTGGTTCCATTAGGGATTCCCCCTAACCAAACCAACTTCATATATGTTGGTTTAGACTGTGCCCATAATGCTTCTGATATTGAAGAGGATGAGGATGAACCATTCACCATGAATGTTCATTACTTATCAAATCTTGAGTTTGCTCTAAGGTACTTTGAGTGATGCCATTGGCATGGCTATGGCTTAGGTCTATATGAGCAAGGGCATCGGCTTCCATTCTAACCATAATACCAATTGCCTACTGATAGGTTTGGTCTAGGGTATCATATCCAGAGCCATGATGATTCATTGGTAGTAGCTCTAGATAGGCTGAGCTTGGGGTTTAGGGAAGACATTGATTGGAATCCCTATCAACCCCTAAATAGAAACTACTTGAGTGATAGATGGGTGGCTATGGTCAATATCGGACCACCCGATGAGTATCATCCAAATTCCTCTCTCGAAGCATGCCCATCAGGAATCATCCTATGGGAGGATGAACCAATCCATGGTTATGAGTGAGAGGAAAATGAGTATGTCACTAGTGAATCTAAGGATGAAGCTAGATTGGCCTACCATGGGCCTCGGTATATTCAACACCTTGCTTGGGTAGGTAACATAGAGAGTGGATACATCTCGGATGAGAGTGGCTATGAGTTAGAGGACTCAACTGAGATGGCCTACCTTGGGCCTAGACATGCATACCACATCATGGGGCTAGTGGAAATAAATAATAGATTCTTCATAGATGATAATGACTATGAATATGAGACTAAAATGGCCTATCTTAGGCATCAACATTTAGGTCACCACCCAATTCTAGTGGGTAGGAATGAGGGGTTCTTCATAGATGATAATGACTATGAGGATGAGATCGAGATGGCTTATCTTGGGCCTCATCACTTACGTCAAGTCAATCTACTTGTTGAAATAGAGGTGATACTCCACACCATATATCCTGGACCTCACTTCATGGGAAGACCAATAAATTTAGATGTAATCTATCACATGGTCAACCTTGATCCACCTACATTTAGAGAGCTACTATAACCTAATGATCCCATCATCTCATCTATCCATAGACTAGATCCTGAGATCCCCATACCCCTAGAGCCTCATCTTGGGTATGGAAGGTAAATCATTAATGCAGAGTTTCACCCATGTGGTCCTGGAGATTTCATCCCATCCATCAACATGATCTCCATTGATTTGACCACTCCACTCCATAACCTAATAGATCCTTTGAAACCATTGTGTCTTAACTTAGATGCTATTGATTGGGATCATGTTGATTCACCCCTAGAGCCTAAATATTTCTTCCCTAATGAAGATATGCTACAACCATTCCATTTTGCACCAGGCTATGCACATGATGTCTATCATGCTGGTTTCGACCATGATTTAGTGGAACCTTTAAACCTAGTAGATGACATCCATTTAATCCCCACTCCTCACCAGCTTGAGGAGGGGTCACATATGGCAATAGAGGAGACTTTCGAAGTGGACATCAATGATGATCCTTCTAATCCAAAGAAATTCAAGTTTAGAGAAATCTTATCTCTAGAAGAATATGCCATCATTATTCCTCTATTGAAAGAGAGACCAAGTCTCTTTGCTTGGACCTACAAAGATATGTCGGGACTAGATCCAAAATTGGTTGTCCACAACCTTTCACTAGACCCCACAAAGAAATCGGTCAAGCAAAAGCTCAGAAATATGCATCCAACCATCACTTTGATGGTAAAGAATGAGTTGCAAAAACTATTGGATGTAGTCTTTATTGTTCCCATCGACTATCTAGAATGGGTATCAAACATGGTGCCCATAGGAAAACCTGATGGAAGAATCTATATTTGCATGGATTTTAGGGATCTCAATAAGGCAACACCAAAGGATTCATTCTCATTGCCCAACATAGATGCTCTTGTAGATGCAACTGTAGGTCATGAGATGCTCTCCCTAATGGATGGTTTTTTTGGTTACAATCAGATTTGGATTAAACTCGAAGACCAACATAAAACCATGTTCACCACTCCATGGGGGACATTTTGCTACAAAGTAATGCCATTTGGTCTTAAAAATGTTGGTGCCACATATCAGTGGGCTATGACATACATTTTCCATGACTACATGCATAAGATCTTAGAAGACTATATCGATGACTTACTGGCCAAGTCATTGTTGCGTGAAGAGCATGTCGAGATCCTCAAGAAGGTCTTCGATCACCTGATTGAGCACAATGTCAGGTTGAATCCCAAGAAATGCATCTTTGGTATAACTTCTAGAAAACTCTTGGGATTCATCATTTCTAAATGAGGCATCGAAGTAGACCCAACAAAGGTAAAGGCTATCCTAGAAATGGCCCCACCCACTAACATCAAAGAGCTGAGAAGCTTATAGGGCAAAGTAGCATCCATAAAGTGATTCATCACACAACTATCGAATAAATATCGACCCATGAATCGACTGCTACACAAGGGGGTCCCATTCCAGTGGGATGAAGAATATCAGCAAGCCTTTGCTAAAATCAAGAAGTACCTAGCAACACCACTAGTCCTAGCTCCACCAAGGCTAGACATGCCATTCCTGCTATATATATCCACTATCAATTTTGCTTTGGGCACCATGTTGGCTCAAAAGAATGTGCAAGATAAAGAACAAGTGATATATTACATCAGCCACACCTTGGTGAGCTATGAGATAGGATACACATACATAGAAAAGTTATGCTTAGCAGTGGTCTTTGCAACCAAGAAATTGTACCACTACATGTTGAGCCATACAATGTATGTAATATCCAAACAAAATCCTTTGTAGTATATGATGAGCAAGACATATCATAATACATGTACTACAAAGTGGATCATGCTATTGATAGAATTTGACTTGGAATTCATAAGCCAAAATTCCATCAAGGGATAAGTCATAGTTGATCAACTGGTAGAGGTACCTCTTCAGAATAGTAGGCCCCTCACCATAGAACTTCTTGATGATGCAGTCTTTGCATTATCAGAAGCACCCAAACCCGAAGAACCTAAAAATAAAGCTGACATGACTTTGTTCTTTGATGGTTCAAAGTGTGAGCAAGGAGGTGGTGTAGGGATTATGTTTTTCATGCCACAAGGTGCTCCAATGCCCTTGTCATTTAAGCTAGACTTCCCTTGCATGAATAACAACACCGAATATGAGGCCCTAATATTGGGTCTCCAAATAACCATCGCTATGAAGATCAAAAGGCTAAATATCTTTGATGACTCCCTCCTCATAGTCAACCAAGTTAAGGGACTATTTCAATGTAGGGATCCAATCCTGAAAGCTTACAAGGAGCTTGTTGACACCTATCTAGCCCAACTAGAATGGTATAACATCGAGGCAATCCCTCACATATCAAATATATTTGTAGACACTATGGCATCTTTGGGATCCTTGATCCCTCATAATCCATCTACTGATTTCACTACCATTCATGTGAAAATGCTCTCGCACTCAGTGATGCAATATGAGGCTTTTGATAACAAAGAATCAGTCAACATGATTCATATAGAACTAGACCATGACTGGTTCTATAAAGCCAAAGACTTTTTAAAGAAGGTACCTTGGGGGTCCTTGATCTCGTAGGGTCCTATGGAGAATGGTACCATCATTCACCACAAGGTTATTTCTCAATCTGCATTTGTGCACATCGAATCATAGGAGAAACAAGTCATCTTATCTATTGAGGTTGTAGCTTATCAGGATTGGCTATCCCAATTACAAGATTTCCTAAAACTTGGAATTGTCCCACATGGACTATCGCATGCCAAAAAATGAGCATTCAAATAAAAAGTGATAAGATATGTCTTTCTAGGAGGTATATTGTATCATCGAAGCTATGATGGAGTCCTCCTTCATTGCCTAGAGCTCCAAGAATCAGCTTGGGTGATTTTGCAAGCTCACGATGGTACATGCGATGGCCACTTCAGTGGCATGGCCATCGTCAAGTGCATCCTTTGAATGGGTTATTACTAGCCCACCATGGAGAAGGATTATTATGAGTATGTCAGGAAATGCATTAAATATCAACATCATGCAAATCTGATGCACTTACCATCTTAGGCCTTACAACCCATTCAGGTGGCTTGGCCATTTTCTCAATGGGGTTTCGATCTAATTAAAAATATCTCTCCCCCATCATTGGGTTGACACACATTTATCTTAATGGCCACTGAGTACTTCACCAAATGGGTGGAAGTGGTCCCCTTAACATCGATAATTGGACCACGAATTATGGAGTTCATACTTCACAATATCATCTATCATTTTGGGGTCCCCTCAAAGATAATCTCGGATAATGGTCCATCATTCAAAAATAAAAATATGTGGGCTTTAACATCCAAATACAACATTCAACATAGTTTTGTGACACCATATTATCCATAGGAAAATGGGCAAGTAGAGGCCTCAAACAAGATAATAGTAGCCATCTTAAAGAAGATGGTGAAATAAAATCATAAGGATTGGCATCTACAATTACCCCTTGCATTATGGGCTTATAGGACTAGCATGCGGATGCCCACTAGGGCAACACCATTTTTACTTGTATATGGTATTGAGGCCATTATGCCCTTAGAGTTGGAAATTCCAACATTGCGCATCGCATTGAAAGAGTTCATCAATGATGATACTACGTGACAAGCTCACTTGGATCAGTTGACCCTTCTTGATGAACATCGCATCAATGCTCTTGAGCATCTTCATATTTACCAGGATCATCTAACATGAGCTTATAATAATAAATTCCACCTGAGAGACTTTAAGGTTGGGGATCTTGTGCTTAAAGAGAACCAACATAACTCAAATCTACCATCACATCTATGAGATAAATTTATGGCCAATTGGATAGGTCCTTATATCATCTCTGAGAATATTGGACCTAGGGCATATCACCTAACATCACTAGAAGGTGTTGAGGAGCTAGAGCCTCTCAAAATTATTCATCTAAGGGTATTTTACACATAAGCACAACAAAACACAAAAACATTCAAATAAATGTCAAAATTACAAAAACAATAGAAAAATTCAAAATCAAAAGGCTCAAAGGCATCTTAAAGCCCTTTGGTCAAATCAAAAAAGCTCCAAAGGCATCATAAGCCCTTTGGTCAAATCACAAAAGGCTCCAAAGGCATCTTAAAGCCCTTTGGTCAAATCACAAAAGGCTCCAAAGGCATCTTAAAGCCCTTTGGTCAAATCACAAAAGGCTCCAAAGGCATCTTAAAGCCCTTTGGTCAAATCACAAAAAGCTCCAAAGGCATCTTAAAGCCCTTTGGTCAAATCACAAAAGGCTCCAAAGGCATCTTAAAGCCCTTTGGTCACATCACAAAAGGCTCCAAAGGCATCTTAAAGCCCTTTGGTCACATCACAAAAGTCTCCAAAGGCATCTTAAAGCCCTTTGGTCAATCACAAAAGGCCCCAAAGGCATCTTAAAGCCCTTTGGTCAAAAACAAAACACAAAAGCACAAAAATAGTTTAAAGTCAAAAAGTTCAAAAAACATTCAGAATAATCAAAACTCAAAAACAATTGAAAACATTAAAAATACAAAAACATTTGCATTTGGCATTTGCATCCATTAGTTGCATTGCATTAGGCATGTTGCATCCATTGCATTTGCATTAGGATAGGTTGTGTTCACAATCTTACAAATGACACCACGTTTGTACCTCAATCATGCATCTTCAAAATCCATCATCATCCATAACCCATGTGAGTAACTATGTTTTTCAACACAACCCCTCCTATTGCTATAAGGAATATACTAGGGTTTTTTGGTCACTCAACCATACCTAGTGATTTTATCAGATTTTGTAGAAAGCTATCTTCACTAGCAGAATATGAGGTCTAGTTTTGATAGTACCTAGTATATTTCAGAATCCTATCACTAATCAAAACACTAAAATCCTAGTTGGAACAAGGGAAAGATGAATGCTACAAAGTGGTACTAGGCATCCTAAGCGAAAGGTTTTTACTTGCTCACCTTGTGATGCGCATGGTCTAGGATTTTGATCATTGGAAAAAGGACAAGCTCCCCCCTACCCAAAGAAATCCCTTGCTTTCATCAAAACAAGCAAAAATCCTAAAACAAAGCAAAATTCAAAAGCAAAATAAATAGTGATTATCATCACTACATAAATCCCTTGCTCAAAAGAAAATAAAAATTCAAAATAAATAGTGATTTTCATCACTAAAGCATGAGCAAGTATCCCAAATAAATGTGAAGAAAATAAGGGGGTGAAGAGCTTGAATCCCTGGAATGGTCGATCTCCACAAACCATTGAGTGATCCCTAATACAACAATGGGCTGCATGAATCCCACCTAGCATTAGGGTAAGCTCTAAGCAATTTGCAAAAAGGGCTAGCTTTAGGTGTCCTGTATCACCTAGTGGTCTAATCCAACTGAGTCCAACTTAGGATCAGGATGAACATTTGAGGATCCCCAATACAACAATGGGCTGCATGAATCCCTCTTGGCATCGAGGGTATGCTTATGTTTTATCTAATATATTCATTTGCACACATAGGGATAATGAGTATCTAGGTCTTCATAACAAAAACCTTATCTTTCAGGAGTCTTGTATGGTCAGTATACAACTTTTGATGAAGTAACTAGGGTGTTTGAGTCTCATGGAAAACCTCAAAAATCCCCTAATAGCAACAAATCATGTCATCAATCAAATCATCAACTTTCTTTAGGAGGTTTTGTTCATTAAATGGTGTGCATGAATAGGATAGATATCGGATAAATATCAGTAATGTATTTAGATGACCACTGACTATTTTGTATATTTATTTTAATTTACAGAAGCTTATAAAGAAAGCACATACATATCACATCATCTCATCTCACATTTGAATGCTTAAATGATTAATTCTTATGCTAAGAGTTATTATTTACATTCATCATTGTTATACATTCTGTGGTGTCACCCATTAGATTTTTGAACTCATATCACATGCATTCCTTATGTTTTAAGTGATTAAAGCATACAGGTTCATTTACATTAGATCATCATCATATAAATAATGCATTACACTTCATTTACCATATCATAACAACATAAGTTAGATGCATACAATTAGATCAAAAATTAAACATGCATTTAACAATAACACTGCATCCATATATGCATACATCACAAGTAGTCCATCTACACATCTAGATCACATCATCTAAATCATACATCCATCACCTAGCTAGAGCATGTAAATCAATACATCACATCATATAGCATAAGATCATAATACTGCATCACATAAACATAAAAGCAAAAACATATAAATACACATAATGAGTCTCAAAATGCTGATATCATATATATATATATGTGTCAAATAAGTACATAAGGGTACAAAATTACCCATAGGCTACAACTGTGTAGGTCATCTAACCTTACACTCAAAAAATAAATAAAGACCATCGAGTCATAGGGCCTGCACCTCCAGCCTCACCTCCACCCTTGGCTCTATCCCTATGAGTATGGTGAGAGCTAGTCCCTATGGTCCACTCTGTATGGGTCCTGGTCCTCTAGCTAGGTTAAACTGATGACTACCCTAACGTGCTCTACATGCTCTATTGTGACCCCCTATTGTAGGTCTCTCCTGAGGAGTGGCACCTAGCATCTAAATCTACATCTATAGAGATGCAATGTATGCAACATCTCCTATAATTTGAGCATCATAGTCCTCCAAGAGACCTCATAGGTGCCTGACCTCTACACCTAGATCTAAACCTATCGGTCCTTGTACAATTGTAGTAGCGGCAACTTATCCTCGTGCAACATCCCTCTTGGTAGTGAGCTGCTCTATCTTGAGCTATGCTGAGTCAATCTATGTTTAGAGGGTGGTCCTCTCCTCCTCAAATCTCTTGACCTATGTCTGAAGCCTAACAATAGTAGAGTCCCATTATAAGATCTAAATCTGAGCTACCTAAAGCTCGAACTCTACATGGTGCAACTGAGCCTAGAGAGGAGACTCCTACTCCTCTGGAGCTAACTCCTCCTCCTCCTTAGGACCTACTCCTCTACTACATGCTACTCTATGGCCTACCCTAGTCCTCTATCTAGGCCTACACTCGGTGCCCATCTAGATCCTCTACAGCTACCTCATCTCAGTCTTGACCTAAGCTATCATCACCCTACCATAGCCATGTAACCCACCACTGGGTATATGCCTTAGTAACCCTATATCTGCTATACTAACATCCACTATTGGAGGGTCATCATCCTCTGTAACTATTATAACTTGAGGTAGTGGAATATCCCTCTCTATGGTGACCCACCTGTACAAAATTGGCTCTAGAGGTACATCCTATTGTAGGCCATACTATTGGAGCACCCTAGAGTAATGAAAGAACTCTCTGATGCCTCCCTTGTGATCGATAACCCATCGGTCATGCCTAGTCTGAGCTATGAATCTATCTACCTCTACCTAGGTGGGGCACTCATGATAGGGCCTCCATATAATATCCTTGGCCTGTAGGCCAGTCAGAGTCACTGTATAGTGAGAAAGATCCCCTGCATGGCATCGACTCTTGCGCTCCTCATGCTCTCGAGGCCACCTACATCCATAACACTGAGCCACATCTACAATGGTAGTAATATTGATAGGCAATCCTCTTGGGTGGTCCACCCTAATGTGCTCCCATCCCTAGATCTAGAGGAGTAGGCTACAAGCAATACTGGCTCATCCACATCACTAAATCCTATAAAGCTCATCATAACATTGAGCCAAAAGTGCACTCCCCCAAGCCATGATGATGGGCTCCTCACTATCCATCAAGTCCTGGACCATAGCTAGGAGGTTCCATGGGAACCTCACTCTAGAGAAGTCAGGTAAAAGCATGTTACATATAACATGCATCAAAATGACCTACCATCATGGGAAGACATCCTCCTGATACCACCGATCCATAAAGATCCTACCATGATGATAGTCACCAAATGTTGTAGCTGCATGATCTCCAAAAACCCTCACAAAGATAGCATCTCTAGCATCGGTAGGAGAGGACACAATAGGGACTCCATCAAAAGGGATCCGGAAGATCCTGTATACATCCTCTGGGTGATAGTCATCTCACTAGTAGGGATATGGAAGGTGTTAGTCCTGGAATCCCACCTATGTGCCAGGGCAGTGAGGTAGGCCTGGTCCGACATGATCATCGATAGCCTCGTGACATACTAAAGTCTATGGGCATCAAGCCAAGCCCAATCTATGTCATCCATCTGGGGTAGAAGTCGCATGAGCAAAGTAGGGTCTCGAGCCTACGTAGATAAGAGCTAAAAGTGCAAATTAAAATGCCTAAATTAAATGCACTTAAAAGCAAAAAGAGCAATAAAATCCAAAATGGTGCAAAATTAATCTAAGATAAGCCTAAGGCTACAAAAACAATGACTAAATGCACCTAAACATTAAAAAAATCAAAATGTACACTTATAAAATCCAAAAAAATCAATTAATTTCTTAAAAAAAAAAAATAAAAAATTTACCTAAGGTTGTTGCGTCATCTACTAAGCTACCACCAATGGTAAAAAATTGATCATTGGAATTCAAGTTGGTCATAATAGTAGTACCCCTCTTGCCATTTAGGGGTCACTTTGAGCTTATCCATGAGGCGACATGCCAACGACGTTCACCCTCATCCAAAAACATAAAAAATTAAAAAATTTAAAACTAAGCTAAACCTAATAAAACTAACTAAACTATTGACTGTTTGGTTCATTGCCAACTGGTTTAATTTGGTTCATTTACCGATTAATTAGTGAGGTTCATTTTACCCAATAAAATAAATAATAAGCTAGGGTTTGAGAGATACCTATGAGTCATCGGCTCCTCCACTTGTCGATGCCTCACCCTGCTCTACCATGGTGTCTAAATTTGGTAGCGTCTCGGATCACAATCACTCTCTCTCACCTCAGAGCTCAAAAGTGCAAATTGATAGTTGGAAATAATGAAAAGTCAAAACCCTAACTTTTCTTTTATATTTTTCAGTTTTCCTTAGTCATGCTAGTGTCAGACTCTTATTTTCTGGTCATTGCTCTGACAATAACCATGATTTGGTCATTCTTCTAATAGTAGCTAGAAAAAAAATAAATGCACTAAATTCTCACCATGAGGAGCCTCAAAATGGACAAATAAGCATATCTATTGGTCCAAAATAATCAAAAATTGATAAATAAAAAAAAAAATCAAATAACATCAAAATCTCAATTGAGCCTCGTATTCAATTATTTACTCTATACACTTGGTGGTTGTAGTGACTTGCGCTCCATGCAATCTGACAAGATGAGTAAATTACCATAAGGCCATTTGGGGTAAATTAGTTATTGTTGAATTGAGATGCTTCACTTCAATCCTAAAGAAGGCCATGGTAGTTGGACTACCCCATGAGAATGAGGATTCATCTCATTTCTTCTATGACATTTTTAGCAAATCATCGAATGTAGTGATTCAACATAAGCTTGAATGGAATTGCTATCATCTTGATTCCCTAAGAAGGCCATTGCGATCGGACCGCTCCATGGGATAGAGATGTACAATTACTAAAAATGGTTGAAATCACACCTGAAATGGGACCTACCCTATAACAACAAAGCAAACCTCTAAAAGGGTCCAAATCATTCATCTTGGTCAAGCGACTCATCACTTTATTCATTGTCCTTCCCTCATCGACTCATCATTTGAGGGGGTAGTCATAATATCAACAATCATAATCAAAATCAATAAAGGATCACTCGATCATGTCAAATTGTATTCATCTTATGAATCATTGCCAACAACTATCATAAGCTTACCCTTTGCTTGGGGAAAAAGCAAATATGATAGTTAATCTTGTAGCTCTCCCTCCTTTCGGACCTATAGTAGAATGCTAAGCAATGCGATCTAAGACTCGATGGACGTGTGCAAGTTTTATCAAATTTAAGCCTTCCATCTTGTTGGAAGCAATGATTCTAGGATATGCATACCTTTTCTCATGACTAGGGCATCCAATGTTGATCAGATCAATGATCATCACACACCCTACAATGTGGCCCTAGGTGGTCTATTTTTGCTCAATGCTGTGTTTTCCCATAATGCATCCCAAAAAGGGGCATCTGTAGACACCTAAAATACGTCATGTTTAGGAGACTACTCATATGGACACATCCAAAGACCATATGAATGATCTTGGACCTTTCCAAGAGCTAGAAGTGGTCCTAACCACTCAAAAAGGGTAGTTCTAGCCCATTCAGGCTTAGCCACTATCAATCAGAGTGACCACCAACACTGGTCATTGAAGCTGAGAGCGGCCAGATCTAGTCATTGCTCTAGATAATGACTAGCACCAAAACATAGTCTGGCCATGAATACGGGTCCATATCATGTAGTCTGACTACACTTGCATTGCTTATGAGTGGTTTTTGGTATGGAACTCCTAGAGCTCCTCTTGACTACCCCTTCAATGCAAATTTGTGATTGATCCTTCCCCTTGGGATGGTCAGTTGCATGCAGATCTAGATCTTGGCTTCTCTAGGAAGCCAAGATCTAGATCTAGATCTGAATCTAGGAGGTCTACATATGGACTCTCCCAAGAAAAGCAAATGATCCATGAATATCAAAATTTTGTGCAGTGAAGCTCTAGCAGATTGGAGAGAGATTCCATACCCCTTGGAGGAGTAGTGAAGCTCTACCCGATTTAGCGATGATTTCTAGCCATACAACCATTCAGATCGAATGTTCTTCATCACCAATCAGTGTATGAACATAGAGGTGACCCTTGGACATCAATTTAGATGAGGAATCTAGTGCTACAACCCTTGGTTCATGAGAAAGAAGGTTTCATTTCATGGTCACTATCCTTGATAGTGGCCTATAGGCATAACCTAGGGTTTTAGATATTATTTTCCAAGTTTTAGCTTAGATCTATCATTGCTTTTTGCTTTATTAATTAGTTTTAGCATAGATCTAGTTTCTTTAATGCATTTGCACTATTATTCCTGAGTTATCCATGCATTTATCATTTAGTTTTGCTGTATTTTGATCTTATTATGCTTACATATCATGCTTCACAGATTTGCTAATAAAGCCTCATCATGAGAGGCTGCCCGTGCTACTGATATCCTATTGTTGTTTCTTGTACGTAGGATACAGGTTACAGGGCCAAGCCAAAGTGTTTAAAACATCAGATCCCTCCAGACAAGAAGGAGAAGGAGGCATATTGTTAGGATCCCATCCTAACCCTTAATGTAATAACTTCTATGATGTAATAATTCCTAAATAACATGGGTAGTACCCATGATTAATATTTTGTAATGTTCTAAGTTTTAGCTTATATAGTGCTTATGAAAAATGGCACCCTTTTTATGTAACACATGGTAGATAGGTTATGTAAGGTGGCCTTGTGCATGTAATTTGAGTGGCATTGTGCATGTAATTCAAGTGGCACTATGCATGTAATCCAGGTGGAATTTTGCATGTAAGCCAACCATGGAAGGGAACTCTTTAAATACCCGAGAAGGCACCAATGTATTCATATTTTTGCAAATTAATGAAGTGTTGAAGGAGGTTGCCCCCTCGAAGAGGCCTGCAATTCTATCTTATTGTGAGATTGTTCCTTTATGCAAATTTATGTTATAATGTGTATTTTGTTCTGAATATTAATATGATTTTTATGTGAGTTTATTTCTAAGAAATTATGTGAGAGTGTGTTTATTTGAGTTTATTTTATAGTAGGATCCTAACAAGTGGTATCAGAGCGCTTTCTAGGGCCAAGTTCTGCTGCAACAGTAATGATTCTTGCCTGTTAGGTATAATCCTCTGTTATTTTCATGTAATTTTTTTTTTTTACTATTATAAAAAAAAGAGACAAATACCAGTCAAAAAAAAAAATAGTCCTTTTTAGTTGAGTAGGTAGAAACCCTGTGCCAAGGGTTTTAAAATATCACAAAGGATCTATCATTATTGGCTAAGCTAGATAGCCCATACAACGTCTAGTGAAGTGAGGGGCGATCAGGCTCCAATACCTAGGCCTCAAACAGAACTCGCGCACGGACTTGAGCTCCCATGCATCTTCGGGTGTATCGGGAGACCATTCTAGGGTTAACAAAATTTTATCCAGTAGGAAGCTTCTCGGCCTTGTATCATCCATAGACAAAGCATCCTAAACGATTACCCTCCCGTACTGTCAGAGAGGCAGATAGTGTGCTCAAGGGTATGTGTGGAATCCTCCTTGGGTAGTGGCTTGAAATATTGGTTCGAGCACTATTGTTCATCACTGCGGTATAATAGAGGGCCTATGGGTGTTACATACTCCTTTACTTAGCATACCCTGGTTCTGTTAAAACTTCAACCTGCAATAAAATCACAAACCAAAACTCCCTGTTTGTAAACCTGCATTCCAAATTCCCAAAAGTGAGCATATAAGAAAGGAATCCTCTACCAAAAAAATAACATACATTGCAAATATTTGGGATAAAATATGAAGGTGACAGTTAAGTTGATAGTCTAGATAATAATAGTCAAATTTATAGTGGCAGTAACAGTGAGGTCAGTCAGGTTAGCATAGTCAGGTCAGAGACTGCATTTTCTAGAACAAAACTATCATAACAGTAACCTACAGAATACAGAGAATATTTAGACTAGTGAGGTAAGTAGTGTCAGAGAGACTGTCCAAGCTGAGAAAAATAGTGAGTGAGTGACCAGAGACCAATTATAGATAGTGCTCTAGTACCCAACTTTTGCATTGTAGCTCAAAATCAAAAACTGTAAACACCGTTAGACTCGGCAAAATAGGAGATAAAAAAAAAAGTCTGGGGTGACCAAAAGTAGTGTTGTGGGATATAGCTCATTATGACAACCTCTTCGAACTGATAATTTTGATATATAGCATCCAAGCACTTTTTTGGACACTTACTAAAAATAGTAAGTCCTGAAACCCAATTCTAATTTTAGTAACTAGTCACAAAAGGTTCCAAAATGGCCCAAGGTACCCGTGGACATCAAAAAGAGCTAGAATAGATGGACTTCTTAACCAAAGCCATTGAAAATTTTAACTTGGCAATTTTATCCATAAGGGAAGAGGTCCAAGGTCTTTGTCTAGATCATGACGCCACTAGCGCCCGCTTAGAAGAAACACTGATAAATATGGGTAGCAAGTTACATAAGGGACCACTCAAAATAGAACACCAGGCTGAAAACTCTGCAAGGAATGACTATGACCCATCCTGTAAAATGCCAAAATTGGACTTCCATCGATTTAATGGGAAGGATGTTGATGGGTGGTTATGTAGGGTTGATCAATTATTTAGACTTCATAATGTTCCCATATATCATCGAGTTCAGATGGCTTCCTTCAATTTGGAATTTGAGGCTCTACACTGGTTCCAATGGTTACGTAATTCCAACCCAAATCTCTCTTGGGAGGAATTTGAGTCCCAAATACTGACCCACTTTGGGCCTAGTGAGTATGAGGACTTCACAGGGGCCTTGACCAAACTACAACAAACATCCTCAGTCCGTGATTACCAAACTCAATTTGAAAAATTGGCCAATAAGACAAGAGGATTGATGGAGGGGTTCTTCATGAGTTGTTTTATCAGTGGGTTAAAATGGGATCTCCAAGCTGAAGTAAAGATGTTGAAACCACATTCCATGATGGAAGCTATCAGTTTGGCCCATCTGGCTGAATCTAAACTCTCAAACCAAAGGTGCCCCCCACGGTTTTCTCCAAATTGACCTTCATTTCCTTTTCATGCCCAAAATTCAATGGATAGTAAACCTACTACACCCAAGCGTCTGACTATAGAGGAGATGGATGCACGTCATGCCCAAGGCTTATGTTATAATTATGATGAAAAGTTTTTTAAAGGACATAAGTGTGCCAACAAAATACTATTCTTGATAGATGTTGAGGAACCTGCTAACACTGACCAGAGTGATGAGGATGAGGACCCCCCTGAAACACCTACTCCATAGGAAGAAGATACACAGGGGTCTAAGGCAAAGATTTCAGTCCATGCTCTTGCAGGTATTACCACTTCACAAACCATGAAAGTTGTGGGATTTTTCAAGGGCCAACGTCTTACCATCCTTATTGATTCGGGCAACACACACAACTTCATTGATCCTAGAGTTGCTAAGCAAGCAAATTGCTATATCCACACTTGTAATTCATTCGAGGTCATGGTAGCCAATGGGGGAGCATTACATTATAAAGGAAAATGCCACAATGTCAAGATAAAGATAGGGGACTATGAACACAAGCAGGACATGTTTGCCCTCCAGTTGGGAGGATGTGATATGGTTTTGGGATCTCAATGGTTGAGTACGTTGGGCACTATCAGTTGGAACTTTGTAGAACTCTGGATGCAATTCTCCCAAAATGGACAAACACACTTACTCAAGGGCTCCCCTATAGGAACACCTCACCTCATTAGTTCCAATCGTATGGAGAAAGTGCTAAAGAAATAAAAACATGGGGTCATTACACAACTCTTCTCCATCCAACCAACCACTTCACTAATGGCCGAAATTCCATTAGACCTGCAACTAGTTCTACACAAACATGATGTTGTCTTTGTAGAACCAACTACACTACCACCGTGTCACTCTCACAACCATGCTATCCCATTGCTCCCGGGTAGTGCACCATCAAATATCAGGCCATATAGGTACCCTCATGCCATAAAATTAGAACTAGAAAAATTGGTACAAGAATTACTCAAGGCTGGTGTCATCCGGCCTAGTACTAGCCCCTACTCCTCGCCTGTCCTACTTGTTCCCAAGAAATATGGCTCATGGTGCCTATGTATTGACTACCAAGAACTCAACAAGACTATAGTAAAGGATAAATTTCCTATTCTAGTGGTTGATGAACTACTCGATGAACTACACGGGACCATGTATTTCACCAAGTTTGATCTCTGCTCTGGATACCATCAGATTCGGCTCAAGGATGAGGATATCCCCAAATCTACCTTTTGCACTCATGAAGGTCATTGTGAATTCTTGTAATGCCATTTGGTCTCACAAATGCTCCTTCTACATTCCAAAGTCTTATGAACAACATCTTTCGGCCCTTTCTACGGAAGTTCATCTTTGTGTTCTTCGATGACATTTTGATTTATAGCCGCACATCGAAAGAACACATCAATCATGTGGATCAAACTTTACAGTTGTTGGTCACCCATAACCTTTTTGCCAAAACATCCAAGTGTTCCTTTGGCATTATTGAAGTAGAGTATCTGAGACACATTGTCTCACAGGATGGCGTCAAGGTTGACCCTAAGAAGATCCAAGCAGGTCAAGAGTGGCCGAAACCTCGCACCCTCAAGGGAATTCAAGGATTTTTAGGGCTTACAAGATATTATCGCAAATTTGTCTGCAATTATGGTAAGGTAGCTACCCCCATCACCTCCATGTTGAAAAAATATTCCTTCACTTGGATAGGGCCTGTTGAACAAGCCTTCATTGAACTCAAGCATGATATGACCACCACCCCCGTCTTAGCCATGCCAGATTTCTCTAAACCATTTTTCATTGAAAGTGATGCTTCTGGTCATGGTATTGGGGCAGTATTGATGCAAGAAGGATGACATATGGCTTTTACTAGTAAGGCACTCTCTGATCATAATCTAGGGAAATCCACTTATGCTAAGGAAATGTTAGCCATATTGCATGCAGTCACACATTTGCAACCTTACCTCATTAGGCGTCACTTCTCCATCAAAACCGACCATCAAAGTCTCAAATATTTTTTGGAACAAAGAGTTGCCATGCCTAACCAACAAAAGTGGGTGTCTAAACTCATGGGCTATGATTATGATATCACCTATAAAAAGGGAAAGGAGAATATTGTGGCTGATGCTCTTTCTCACAAAATAGAGACCGTAAGTATGTTGTGTGTCATCTCAGCACCACTTCCCCAATGGATTGATTCCTTGCATCAAGAAGCAGGTCAAGATGCATATTTGCAAGCTTTGATAGCCTCACTAATGGATGATCCATATTATGCACCAGGATATAATTGGAATGGCCATGATCTGTGCTACCATCAATGCCTAGTTCTACCTCATAAGTCCCCACTTTGAGAGCTCCTCATGAAGGAATTGCATGCCACTCCCTCTGTAGGCCATTCAGGGTTCCTTAAAACATATGAACGACTCAAGTGCACCTTCTTTTGGAAAGGTATGAAATGAGACATCCGCTCTTTTGTTGCTACCTATGACACATGTCAAAGGATGAAAGGTGAAACAGTACGCTGTCCGGGCACTCCTCAGCCATTGCCTATCTCAGATCAGGTTTGGATTGATATTTCCATGGACTTTATAGAAGGGCTCCCTAAATTTGGAGGCAAGTTAGTTATTTTTGTGGTAGTGGACCGCATTTCAAAATATGCTCACTTTTGTGCCCTTGCCCATCCTTATACAACATCCATTGTTGCACAAATTTTTCTTGACTTCATCTTTCACCTTCATGGCATGCCCACCTCCATTGTATCTGATCGTGATCCCACATTCACTAGTCATTTCTTGCAAGAGTTGTTTAAGTTGCAGGGTACTCAGCTCAAAATGAGTTCAACCTACCATCCGCAAATGGATGGTCAAACAGAAGTTGTTAATAAATGCTTGGAAACCTACCTTTGCTGCTTTGTCTTAGATCATCCTACTCAATGGGCCAAATGGCTATCCTTGGCCGAATGGTGGTACAACACTTCCTATCATACCACAACAAAACTCACACCATTTGAAGCAGTCTATGGGTGCCTTCCACCTATGCCTTACTCTTACATTATTGGTAGCTCCAAGGTCCAGGCCGTCCAAAACACTCTGAGTCAACACACTGAGGTCCTTCGCCAACTTAAGCAAAATTTGACCATGGCCCAGAATCGGATGCGCCAACAGGTTTATCAACATCATTTTGAGCGTATTTTTTATGTAGGTGATATGGTCTTCCTTCGCTTGCAGCCGTACAAACAATCATCCCTACAACTTTGCAGGTGCCAGAAGCTTGTTGTAAAATTCTATGGCCCTTACCAGGTTCTACAAAGGATTGGCCCCACAACTTACAAATTGGCACTCCCACCTACTTCCAAGCTTCATCCAGTTTTTCATGTTTCCACTCTCAAGAAAGTTATGGGCACACAGGTATAGGTTCAATCCACACTTCCTGAATTGGATGAAGAAGGCTCCATATTACTTGAACTTGAGCAGTTGTTGGATCGTCGAACTCGCACTCTTCACAATCGTACAATTACAGAGATCTTGGTTCAGTGGCATGGGCTTCAACCTGAAGATGCTACATGGGAATCTCTCCACCAACTCCAACAACAGTTTCCTCATTTCAGCTTTGAGGACAAAGCTTCTTCAAGGGGAAGGACATGTTAGGATCCCATCCTAACCCTTAATGTAATAACTTCTATGATGTAATAATTCCTAAATAATGTGGGTAGTACCCATGATTAATATTTTATAATGTTCTAAGTTTTAGCTTATATAGTTCCTATGACAAATGGCACCCTTTTTATGTAACACATGGTAGATAAGTTATGTAAGGTGGCCTTGTGCATGTAATTCGAGTGGCATTGTGCATGTAATTCGAGTGGCACTATGCATGTAATTCGGGTGGCATTATGCATGTAATCCAGGTGGAATTTTGCATGTAAGCCAACCATGGAAGGGAACTCTTTAAATACCCGAGAAGGCATCAATGTATTCATATTTTTGTAAATTAATGAAGTGTTGAAGGAGGTTACCCCCTCGAAGAGGCCTACGATTCTATCTTATTGTGAGATTGTTCCTTTATGCAAATTTTTGTTATAATGTGTATTTTGTTCTGAATATTAATATGATGTTTATGTGAGTTTATTTCCAAGCAATTGTGTGAGAGTGTGTTTATTTGAGTTTATTTTATAATGGGATCCTAAAACATATATAAGCCCTAATACAAGTTCGTGTGCGAGACCAGGAGGCCTACGAAGTGCACCATCCCCTTGCGGGGGACACTATTACTTCTACTTGTATTTCATTATATCAAACTAGGTATCCCTAAGAGGGACCGATATGTAACCGAAATCCACATGAATAAATAAAATATATCTTTTGCATTTGTCACTTCCATGTTATTTATGCTTTTATGGTCTTTTTTTGATATAATGTTGCCAGTAGACTAGGGTGCACAGCTTCCCGGGGTCGTATAGTTTGAGCTTCCTGAAAGAACTTTTAGATTTATCTTTCCTAAGATAAGTGAAATAAAAAGTCATGCCATATTGGCCTCCATAGTAGCATATTTCTTACAAAAGCATTATACCACATCCACTCACATCCATTTCCCATGTATGTCAATATTATTAGGTTGATGCCCTTGATTAATTGATTAAAGGCCTAATAATGATATGTGTCTAAGATTTTTTTTCAAAAGATAATCAAAAGTATATGCATACACTCATTGCATCCATCAACATGCATTCATTCAATAAATCATTTCCTCAAATCACAAGCACATACGAGACACATCTAGCCATCCACCAACTTGGAGATATCGAGGTATCACATATTTTTCCTTCACCATATGAAATGATTTAACAATTTGTGGGTAATCAAGGTATCACACCTTCCCCACTTATCAATCAATTCAAACACCTCAATCAGACACAATCAAATCAAAATACATCAATTGATCAATCAAACAAGCAAATAATTAAACAACTTGGGAGTAATCAAGGTATCACACCTTTGCAACCAAATCAAACAACATAATCACATCAATAAAATCCAATCAAAAAATTAATCAATCCAACAAAAGGATCAATCAATCAATAAAGCAACAGGCTCAATCAATCCAACATTCATCAATCAACATGGGAATAATCAAGGAATCACACTTCCCCCTCATAAAAATAAAAAACTTAGGAAAGTTCAAGGTATCACACCTTCCCACACTATCAATTACATAAATCATCAACTAACTTGGGGATGTTTAGGTCTTGCAACTTCCTCCACCAATAGAGCAACACACTCAATCAACCAATCAATCAAGTGCTTTACCTCACCATCAAGACTATGGTATAGTTTTGACAATACTAGCGAACAAATCAAGACATCAACTACCAGGTTCAAAAGGTTGCATTATTTTATCAAAGGTTGCTCCCTTTGTCTTGCATTCACATCTCAAAGTACATCCACTACCAGGTTTAAAAGGTTGCACCCTTTGCCTCGCATTCACATATCAAAGCACATCCATTGCAAGGTATAAAGGTTGCATCCTTTTGTCAAAGGTTGCACCCTTTGCCTCACATTCAAAGATATAGCACATTTGATTTCATTTACTTTCCTACCTTTTCTTTCTTGTGTTCATCAACTAGATTCACTAGCTTAGATTCTCAAGTGAACCCTGTATCTAGTGATCTACTCTAGTCATTTAGTGGTTGTAGCAGCTAGTTATCCATGCAATTTGGTAGAATGAGTAGATTACAATAAGGATACTTGTTTAGCTTATCATTCATGCAATTTTCAATAAGGGAAAAAATCCAATTTCAATTCAAAGACTCCAAGGGAACCAAACCCCTTTTGTCACTATCAATTTAAAATGCTCTAAAGGATCCCCCCTTTTGGCCAAATTAGTTCAAAATCTCCAAAGGTACCTAACCCCTTTGGTCACATTTCAGTTCAAAAGCTCCAAAGGCACCTAACCCCTTTGGTCACATTTCAATTCAAATGCTCCAAAGGCACCTAACCCCTTTGGTCATTTTTCCATTCAAAATATCCAAAGGCACCAAACCCCTTTGGTCAAAATATTCTCAAGTGAACCCCATATCTAGTGATCTACTCTAGTCACCTTGCGGTTATAGTGATTGGTTATTCATGCAATTTGGTAGGATGGGTAGATTTCCATAAGGATACTTGTTTATATGATAATTCATACAATTTACCATAAGATAAAAATCCAATTTCAATTAAAATACTCCAGCAAAAACAAACTCCTTTGGTCACTTTCAATCCAAAAGGCTCCAAAGAAGACACTCCTTTGGTCAATCCAATTCAAAAATGCTCCAAAGGAACCAAACTCCTTTGGTTACTTTCAATCCAAAAATCTCCAAAAGAGACACCCCTTTGATCACATGCAACTCAAAAGGCTCCAATGTAACCAAACCCCTTTGGTCAATTCAATTCAAAAGGCTCCAAATGAACCAACTTCCTTTGGTCACAATTCAATCCAAAAAGCTCCAAAGGAGACACCTCTTTGGTCACATTCAGTTCAAAAGGATCCAAAGAAACCAAACCCCTCTAGTCAACATCTAGAATAACTTTTTCTTACCTACCATAGTTTAGGATTTATTTTTTGATCATAAATTAGCTAACCTAGATCCTCAAGTAAACCTTGTATCTAGTGATTTACTCTAGCCACTTGGTGGTTGTAGTGATTAGTTATCCATGCAATCTGGTAGGATGGATAAATCACCATAAGGACACTTATTAAAAAAAAATAAAAAAACCCCAAAACATCCCAAAAGGCTCCCAAAAGTTCATAAAATTACCAAATCAACTCATCCATACATACAACACATCACCCCACTTCATTTTCATCCAAATTAAATCAATTTTATAACCCAATTTTGGAGTCACATATGTCCAAAAAATTTTACCAAAGGCTATCATCAAAACCCTTTTTGTTGGGGCACATAGCATAACTTTTTTTTAAAAAATGACTTTGATATGCACCATGCCACTATATTGGTTTACATGTGGTGACTGTAATCGAGGTGGTAAAATTAACCTCCACCTCTAAATAATTCTAGTATCACATGCATACACCCTTAGGTTGGTCCATCTACCATATTAGAAATGCTCATAATTCTACCAAAAGTAATTTTTTGATGACACATGCCCACTCCAAACTTGGGGTTATTAACTTAATCTTGATTTGGGATACTTGCATCCATAAAATAACCCTTCCATAATTTGCATCTATCAAGTGGCTCATGAATCTCATCTACCTCATATTTCACCCATTTACCGCTTGAGGGGGTAAGCCAAAATAAAAAATTGGGTTGATCATTTAATCCTCATGTCGGGGCAACAAAATCTATTCTTCCATCCAATAAACCAGGTGTCTCTTGTTTTTGCACCACATTATGTTCTATGTAATGCAGTATAAAAAAGGGTATCTGTAGACACCAAACCCTAACCCTCTAAAAAATACATTTGCATTGCATAACCTAACCCCTACATAATCAAAATAATATACCTAAGGTCTAACTTAGGTGTATTTTCCTGCACATTAATCTATTTTCTAAATTTTATAAAATCTAGAAAATTCCCCTAGGATACCCTATCTCTCCACTTGCCAAGTGTCCTAACCACCACTACCCCTCCCCTTGCCACATCTCACACACCTCACTCCACTCTCACCTACCCACATGACACCACTCATATTTAAGTGAGACACTCTAAGTGACTCACTCTAATTACCTAGGATATGTGGCTTCCTAGTTCTACCACCTAGTTGCGCTGACTTGCCATATATGCTCACCCCCTCACCTTCCATGATCCTACAAATATTTCATAATTACATAAAACAAAGTGGGACTGAAAGAGCATTGTCATGCTACCAAAATCATGCTAGAAGGACCACAAATTTCTTGGAGACCAAACCATGGGATTTGAGGACCATAAATCAAAGCTCTTCTATCACTCAGTCCCAAATGTAATCTACGTTTGACCAATCACAAACACAAACTACATTTATCCAAATGCAGCCTATGGGTCCCCAAACACAAATTTTAGATGTGCAAGTTGAGATCAGTTAGTTTTAATACTAGATCAGAATCAGCAACATAACAAGGTTTGAGTTTTTTATTTTTATCTTCTGCATATATTTTTGGATTCTGCAAGCATCTTTATTCAAGATTTTATAGCTTATTTTTGTATCAAAATAGGTCTTACATAGTGAAGACCCTTCATGTGTTATTGATCCTTTTTTTGCTTGCAATATTTGTATGTAGGTGATAGGTCTTGGATAGCTACTGAAGTAAGGGTGGCTCACAAGGATACACAAGCCCACCCTTCATTTTGATTGGAGCAAAGAAGACTATTGGTGCCCATAATACATTTGATCTAAAAAAGGGAATCTTCCTCCTTTTTACCATTGTACTCAAAGTAAGCAATTCATTTGTAATCAAGCCCCTGCACATTCGGGAAATATCATTGTAAAAAGAGGAGACCAAGGCTCCCATGTAGTTCAATACAAAATAATTTTTTTATTTATGATTTCTTGTTTCATGGTTTCATTACAAGGGTGTTATATTTATTGCTACACAATGTTACCCTATGGTGTAACTATTTTGGTTTTATTTGAACTTCCCTTTTGAACAAGTACCATTTCCTATTAAAAAAAGGAATTAGATAAGTTACAATTTTCCCACAATTGTACTTACATTCTGTTCTCTTCATTCTACACATGAAATTTGATTATTATCATCCACATGATAATGTTCTAGGGTCACTATTGCCTTTATGCAAGGTGCCTTACCAAAAGTTGCACATCAAGGCTCGATCTAGTCATACTCCATGGAAGCTTCTAGTCCCTATGACCTAGAGCTTTGATACCATCTGTAACAACCTAAAATCTACCAACTCAATTTTTTTTAAAAGAGCACTTACAAAAAAGGCTCCCAAATAAGGGACCTTCCTTTCTTTATTTTAGCATGCAAGGCTTCACCAAATTTGAGTTCTAAGTCATTGTAGATGATAATCAGTGGATAAGAGTGGCCAACACCCATAATATTCTAGGGTTTACCTTACAATAACATGCATGTTTAAAAGGATTCCATTGTGTGGTTTCTCCACCTTTCCATACCTTCATCGACTAAGGACCATTTAACCACAATGTAGAGATTATTATTTAAGTACCATAAAGGGGAACACTCATTTCCTAACCTTACTCTAAGTCCATCTCCTTCAGGTAGGTTATCTAAGTGTAGATCCTTGGTGCTTAGTTACCACACATCCATGGGATAACTAAGGTCATTATCACTTCGACGATAACTAACATGGCCTGCTAACCCTACATGATCAAGGGATCACCACTATTTCTTGGTGAGTGGTCTTTCCATCCCTCAGATGGGATAACCTTTGTCCTTCATGTTCAAGATGTGATTATTCACTAGTACCCTGACTATTGTATTCACACAACTCCTAGGTTTATGAGTTCCTAGCTATTGCATTCTTGCAACTCCTAGGACTCATATCTACCCGGTTATTGCATTCACACAACTCCTCCCAAGACTGGGCTTTAAAATACTAGAGGAATATTTAAAATACTTAATCCAAAATATAACAATAACAATAAGCAAGCCATAAACCAACACATATAAAATGTTAGAAATGTAAACCAAAATATCCTCTTAACCAAAAGCCACATTAGATTAAACCAAACTTGAAATTAGTTCAAGTGCTTATAAAACATAATATTAGAACAAAATTAACCAAGCATTCCATAATAAAGTATGCCTTATTTAAAAGTAAGTTCCATAATATAATACTTTAATCATAGTTTAAAACTTATAATCGATAGCACTCAAAACTAAATTAACCCCATTAAGGATTTATCAAAACACTTTAATGAATCATAAAATTTTAGTTTATACAATAATGACTTTTACAAAAATTAATAAACAATTCAATATTTACAAAGACTTTCTTCCATATTTACTAATGATTCAAAACACTATGAAGTCATTCCCACAATTCCTCGAACCAACCACAAACTAGCAAGTCTCTTTGAAAGGATATTACCATCCAAGGTGTTAAGAGGTATACTTGGGGATCAGAACAACTCTTCATGCAATGCAATTCTACTCATGTCATTCTCTATTATGCCACAACCATGCATAAAACCAAATAATCACAACTTTACAAAATAATATAAGAGAAATTTATACTTCTCTTTTTTAATGACTCCTTAATCCACACAGGTTTCAAGAATTCATTAAAATAGTTTCTCTTTCAAAACCATCAATTAACAATACAATAAATAGAGAGGCCCATACTTGTTCACATAATAATCCTCTAACCCACAAGGGTCTCGAGAGTTCTTATATGATTCTCTTTTCCAAAATGAAATATCAACAATACATAAAATAGAGAAGCCCATACTTCTTCATATAATAATTCTCTAATCCACAAGGTTCTCGATAGTTATTATATGAGTTTATTTTTTTCTCAAAACCACAATACAACTAACTTTAGACTACCTTTATTTTCAATTCTTATCATTCTAATATTTAAAAGAAGAAGGATTCACATCTAAAAAGCATCTTGATAAACTAAACATAAAGCTTCTTAGAGCAAGCAAATAGATTCAAATTTAAATCTAACATAAATATTGGTAAATAGATTCAAATTAAATCTAACATAAATCTTAGCAAATAGAATCAAATTTGAATATAACATAAAGCTTAGCAAATAGATTCGAATTTAAATCTAAAATAAAGCCTAGAAAATAGATTTGTTGGAATTAGATGCTTATGTAATCACACATTTGTAATATGGATCAAATTTCAAGGATGAGAAAATTGAAGAATTACATCACGTTCCTTATACCAGCACTATTGGCAGTCTGATGTATGCAATGGTTTATACTAGACCTAATATTGCACATGTAGTGGGAGTAGTTAGTAGATATATGTCCAATCCAGGGAAGGAACATTGGAATGTTGTGAAGAGGATCTTCAAATACTTGTGTGGAACTACAAATTATGCTATGGGTATGGTTGCCCTTGACAATTGACAATGATAGTTTTTGTCCCCTATGAAAAGTATTCAACAAGTGGGAGAATGTTGAAAATGTGTTGAATATTTTCCATGTTATTCAGGCAATTTAACATATGTTTAGACCCATATGGGTTGTTTTGGTTTAATATATTTGAACCCATGTTTTAATATATTTGAATCCATGTTTTAATATATTTGGGTTAATATATTTGAACCCATGTTTTTGCACCCATGGTATTGTTAAACCCCTTCTTGTGTTGTTGGTATATACAACACACTTGCATGAGGGTTTGGTGAAGAGTAATGTTTGGACACCCCCCATGGGAGGAGGAACGCAAGATGTAAGAAATGAAATCACAAGCGATAAAGCAAGTAGGAAAGAAACTAAAGGATATTATTATATTGGAGATGGTAAAGTTTATACAATAAGGAGATATTCTTGTTGGGTTTTTTCTCTAAAGGGTTTCCCAGGATAAATTATTGTGTAATGTGTTCCTATTCTCTATTTTTCCTTTGATTCTACTTTTAGTATTTTCTAGATTTCATTTATCGAGGTGTTATTTCTCTTCATTTGGTATCAGTGCTAGGTTGTAGCTTGGTTTGAGAAATGGTTTCAACCTTGGGATAAATTGATTCTTGAGTGGGAGCAATGCATGAAAGAATATAGGTGAAGGAAAAATTATGGAAAGCACATAGATAGAGATCTAGTGAGATTTGGTAGTGATAGGTTTGGTGAGCTTTGAAAGTGATAGATCTAGTGAACTTTGACAGTGATAGATCTGGTGAGCTTCGATAGCAATAGATATAGTGAGCTTTGGTAGTGATATATCTAGTGAGGTTCACTAGTTGTAGATATAGTGAGATTCGACAATGATAGACTTGGTGAGCTTTGGCAGTGGTAGATCTAGTGATATTTAATAGCAAAAAATATGGTAAGCTTCAGGAGTGGTAGATCTAGAAAGCTTTAACAGTGGTAGATTTAGTGAGCTTCAACAATGGTAGATTTTGTGAGATTTGATAATGATAGATCTAGTGAGCTTCAGTAGCAAAATATCTAGTGAGATTTGATAGCAATATATATGGTGATCTTCAACAGTGGTATATTTGGTGGGCTTTGGCAGCAATAGATCTAGAGTTTAAGGTTGAAAATGCTTGTTCAAGTGGTTTTATTACAAAGTTGATAAAAAATATTTGAGATGGTTTGTTGGTTGTACCACAAGTTTTTGGGAAAGTATTAACTACTATAAATGGTGTATTTTGTACCTAAATAATCTACTATAATTGGTGTAGTTGTACCTAAAAGAGACTGGTGTGGATGCTAGTGGTGATTTCCTAGTGTAATGTTATCAGAGTTAGCTCTAATAATGTTTGTATTATTTTTTAAAGTGGTTTTTTGAAATTTTTTTGTTACCTTGCTTGTAATGGTTGGGGGTAATAGGTGAAGCTAATATGTTTAGAAGTCTAGAGTTATCTTGTAGGATGGATAGATCTTAGAATAACTAAATATAGCTGGTGGAAGCTATAGGCCTAGAGGATGGTAATAACTGAGTTAAGGCTACTTATCTTCTTTAGCTTGTGCCCATGAAGGGTTGTGTCAAAAATAATTATTTGAACTACATAATTACAAATATGTCATTAAGGGGGTAATGCTAGCATTAAATGTTTATGTAATCACACATTTAAAATATGGTTCAAAGTCCAAGGATGAGAAATTTGAAGAAATACATCATGTTCCTTATGCTAGTGCTATTGGCAATCTGATGTATGCAATGGTTTGTACTAGACCTGATATTGCACATGTAGTAGGAGTATTTAGAAGATATGTGTCCAATATAGGGAAGGAATATTGGACTATTGTGAAGATAATATTCAAATACTTGCATGAAACTATAGATTACGCTATGGGCATGGTTGCCCTTGACAATTGACAATGGCAATTTTTGACCCCTATGAAAAGTATTCAACAAGTGGGAGAATGTTGAAAATGTGTTGAATATTTTCCATGTTATTTTGGTAAGTTAACATATGTTTAGACCCATATGTTTAGACCTATATGTTTAGACCCATATGGGTTGTTTTGGGTTAATATATTTGAACCCATGTTTTAATATATTTGGGTTAATATATTTGAACCCATGTTTTTGCACCCATGGTATTGTTAAACCCCTTCTTGTGTTGTTGGTATATAAAATAACACTTGCATGAGGGTTTGGTAAAGAGTAATGTTCAGACACCCCCCAAGGGGGGGAACATAAGATGTAAGAAATGAAATTGCATGCGGTAAAGCAAGCGAGGAAGAAACTAAAGGATATTATTGTATTGGAGACGGTCAAGTTTATACAATAAGGAGATATTCTTGTTGGATTTTTTTCTCAAAAGGGTTTCCCAAGATAAATTCTTGTGTAATGTGTTCTTCTTATCTATTTTTCTTTTATTCTACACTTACTATTTTTCTATATTTCGTTTATCAGGGTGTTATTTCTCTTCAAGATTCAACTTTAAATCTAAAATAAATCTTAGCAAATAGATTCAACTTTAATCTAACATAAAGCTTAGCAAATATATTCAAATTTAAATCTAACATAAAGCTTAGCAAATAGATTTAACTTTAAATCTAACATAAATCTTCTAAAGAGTAAGTGATAATATAACTGAGGCAAGCGCTAACAAAACCTAAAAAAACATTGGAGGAAGACCATGGTAACATAAATTATCCTCAACAAAACATCTAGCTAACATAAGATAAAGGGAACTACCCTAAAAACAATAACAAAATCTTGAGGTGTATATAATAATCCACTCTTCTAATAAACCTATGGCTAAGAAATGCTATCTAACCCACAATGCCATTCACTAATTAGATATTAATCTTGATCCCCTTGCCAAGGGTCATGATGAATAACATACCTTTGACAAACTCATCTTCAACCAAGAATATGTAGTTTCCATACCTCACGATTATCCAATCCTTACCATAAGGAAAATGGGAGGGTAGTCTTCTAATTTTTTACTCATATGGCCTATTTATTATAGAAGCATAGGGAAACCATAGAGGCTTTCCTTAGAGAAGGTTGTGAAACCTTATACACCTCTATAGAGGATGACTTACTATTGGATCAAACCGAACATCCCAATTCAATATCTTTGTTAATCAATCAATTAGGCTCCTCATTTGGGTCCATAAATACAAACCTTAACACATCAACATCTCATTTTATTGATTCAAATACCCCTATTATGACCACATAAATATATGTTGGTAAATAAGCCCTCTCTTCTCCATTAGATCATTATTTATCATTACTTACCCTAGATAAATTATTATAGGGTAATATAAGTTGTTTTGTATATCAATAGGTAGGTAGGAGCTACACACATAACAATAGTGTACCACCAAGTACCCTAATATCGAATATTTTTCATTCTAATCCCATAAGTACAAAGATAGGGTTAGGACAAAAATATTACCCCACTATCTCTCATCATCAAGCTTCCAACCATATTATCTCAACTATCCTAGGAATAAATTATATGATACCAACTTCAACATTGTATTCTCTAAGTATATCAACCACATCCTTATATAAATCACCAATAAATCCTCCTATATCTCAACATGCATCTTTTATCACATAAAATTTTATTTCTTGTAAAGTACAAGCATTAACCACTTAGAACAATTAAAACAACAAATAGTCATTATCTCAAGGTCACCATCTAGTCATAAGTGCTCATTTAATAACTTATGTAACCAAACCCTAGATCCTTTTGTAGATAGAATTTTTTTTCCTCCCAACTTTGAAACATCTAAGTTTTAAATGTATATGGGGAAAGAGAATCCTATTAACTATCTTAGAATTTTTAGGACCACTTATAATAAGAAATTATCTAAGACCACTTGTAATGATATTTTTATGATGAAACATTATTACTAAAAATATTCTCTAAGATTCTTAATGGACCTGCTTTAGAATGACACTACTAGATAATAATGCATTCCTAGAAAATATTTAGGGCCCTCATTGAGATGTTTGTTAAGTAGTTATCCATATATATTAAGGAAAAGTTACCATTAGAGACCTAAAACAACTCAAACAATCCAAAGACAATAATTTAACCAACCTTTTAGCAATATGGTGAGCCTTAGTGGAGAGATTGCAATATGTTCCCCCACAAATATACCATTTGGATATCTTCATAGGTAACCTCAATGAGCAGTTGGCCTTCTACCAAGAGATGACTAATGTGTCTTCCTTTGAAGGTGTAATTTACTTAGACAAGATTGTAGAGACCACCCTTGTTAAAAGAGGGCAATTAAGTACTATCTCATAAAGAGGAAGATAAGCCTCCCTCTAACCTGAAGGGGTAGTATATGAATAAACACATTGTAGAAAATGGAGTTATGAACTCATACCATACCAACAATGTTAGTGCTATTACAAACCTTCAAAAGCCTGTCTTAGGGAAGCCTTAATAATATAAACTCAAAAGGAGGTACACTTGACTAGATGCACCTCTTTCAGTTATCCTATAGTAGCTTCTTGAAGTTAGAATAATAGATCTACCTTCCATTAAACCTATTGAACCAAGAAGGGAAAATAATTCATGGTATGCCAACAAGTAATGCACCTTCCATCATGTCAATGGTCATAAGATCGATAAATATATGAACCTATAGAATGTGGTCCAAAACCTAATCAACAATGGCCAAATTGTTCTCAATAGACCTAACTCCTAACCTTCTAATCAAAATATAGGAATCTTCTATAAGTTACTACCTAATCACAATTATAATCAAAACACAATAAATAACAACCACTACAAGAATATGCCACCTTAAAACAAAGGGATAGTAAGAGTGCTCCATTATTCTAATCATATCTCTCACATTTGTGTTGTAACCAAACACCAATACACAAATTATTCATTTAATCAACCTTTGAGACCTTATTTGGTCCTTCATGCAAAAATAACTTCTCCACCTAAAGGACCTCTTCTAATTATCCAATCAAGGACCAAGACTAAGGAAACTTTTGATTTCCCCTAGAAACTTGAGAATACCCTAGCCAATATCTCCCTTGAATTTCTTAATTCTTGTCTTGCCCAATGAGAAATATTAATCAAAATTTTGAGTGAACAAGTTGTTCCTCAAGAACTCAATACCAACAACCTTACTTCTATAGTAGGATCCATTTGGGTTAATCATACCACTATAACATTCCATAAGGATTATATTCCTTAGCTCTCTTTGAAAAAACATAAGCCATTATATATTTTGGACCATAATGATGAGAAGTCCATCAAATAAATTTTAGTTGATAATGGGTTTGGTCTCAATGTTTACAACCTAAAGTTCATAAATAATTATGGGCTAACCAAACAAGTTTTGGAAAAATATGATCTTATTATTAGGTATTTTGATAATTGGAAATATGAGGCTAGTGGTATTGTAGTCTTATCCCTTTATATTGGATGCTACATGCTTAATAATTTATTCTATATCATGCCATGTGATATAACATACAACATTATTCTTGGAAGACCATAAATCCACAAGATGTGGGTTGTCCCTTAAAATCTTGATCAACATCTCAAATATAAATACAAGGGCAAGAATTATCATATTCTATCTAACATCAAGACTTTCACCTACTATCAAGTAACCATTAATGTTGATAATCCTTAAGTTTGTATTTGCCCTTCCCTCAATCCATCTCTCAAATAATCTACTTCTTCTTAATCCTCTATTAGTGATGCATTAAAATCTCTCACTTTAATAATTCATCTAACAATGAACTTAAGGGTTAGAGTGATAAACCAATCATCATTAATAATTACAAACTAGATAATAGGTAATTTATCCTAGATCTAACCGATTTCCCTCCATCTCCCTAAATTCTAGGCCTAAACTCTAGCGATAAGGGAAAAATAATGTGAGTAGGAAGTTACTCCATTTGTGATGGTACCACCAATGATGATAAAATCCATGGCAATAATCCTTATGTAGTTGAATGACAATAAGCTTCATGATTCCTATCAAACTCATATCCCATACCTAAGAAAATGCTTTCCAATATGGGATATCGAGGAAAAGGACTAGGCTTGTACGAGTAGGGTATCAGAGAGCCCTTAGAGATCGAAGCTTGATTAGTTTATTGTGAGATATGTTATATTCCCACCATAGTAAATATTTTCCCCTCTTCTTCTCCTTCCTATAACAAATAATAATTTAATCATATTGATCAATGTGATAGGGTATCTCATGATGGTACCATATCTCTAAATGGACTATATTGGGATGAAGACGATGATGATGGGACATCACTCCTCATATATATTTGCTTTTCTAAATTTACCTAATGCATTAGCATAAATTTTATAACCCTGGCCTATCTTAAGCTCATTATTGACAAATATAACTATGAGTAGGAGGAGTTCATGAATGATCCTCCCCAAGATGATCCCTTAGACTATCTAGAATAAAACTGTAGAGGGGGCCTACAAAGGTTCAAGAGAATGCACAAACAGGATTAACCTAGACACAAAATATATGCGTTTTCTTTTTTTGATGCCTAGATATAAAAAAATAATCTTCAAATATATTAAATATATTTTAATTATTTCAACTACAAAAGCACAATTATCATGGAAACTCAATGAATAGCCTAAATTAACTAACAAAGCACATACTTGAACCGATGGTTGATCCTAGCCAAATTCATACATAGTAAATCTCAATCATGAATTTGGTCATAACCTATAAAAAAAATTTAAAACTTTGAAAAATTTGATCAGTGTTTGGAGGATTTCTTAGGCCACTCTGTTTCTGAGCTTGGAGGTGTAATAGTCAAGTCCCCTTGGTCCTTTTAGTTGACTTTTCAAAAATAAAAATGATTGTTGACATTTGAAAACAAGCAGAAAAGATATAATAGTCTAAAACAGTGAAAATAGAGTGCAATCAAAATGGATGCAATGAAAAAGTATGCAAATGAGAACCTAGGGTTTTGGAATCAAAACTTTTCTCCCAAGCTACAGTGACCAAATTCGTGCTCTATAATTAGAGATCGTGAATTCAAAAATAAAGGAGAAGATGGTGAAACCAATGGTTTTACCAAATTTATGCCCAATAAGGGCAGGGCAAAAATTCACACAAGAGTGCTTAAGAGATAATTTAAGAATGTAAAATGCAATTCAACACTAAGAATAGTGATCTAAGACCTAATAAATCTATAGAGAAAACCTGATAAGCCTTTAAAGGAAGTAAGAGTAGAGGTAGCAACCAAAGTGGAAGGTATTTCCTCCTTAGAAGATAAATGATGTGCTTGATCTAAAATATTATCCACTTGCTTATCCTCAACAAAAAATCATAGAAAACACACCAAAAGTAGAGCACTAGAGCATTCCAAAAGCACCAAATCTTGAGAGATTGTGTATGATAACTGTAAAAACTTGTGAGGAGAAAAAAAAGAACATAATCCTTCTATTTATAGGAGGTTTGGAGGGGTTTAGATGAGAAAAATGAAAAACAGCCTTGGCTAGGAGCCGACTCCACAAAGGTTTTTCAAGAGAAAAAACCTAAAATTTTCAAATTTGTGTCTTATCTTGTATGATTATAAATTTGGCAAGGCTAAGAGATAAAGAAAGGTAGAAGGGGAAAAGAGGTTTGAACTTACACTTAGAAACTTTCAAGGGTTTCTTAGGGATGTAAGAGAAAATGACTAATTTTGATGGGTCAATTTTCCATGTCTACATTTTACTCCCTCTTTGATGCATTTATGGTTGAATAAATGCATCAAAGAAAGATGTAAATACCTACGGGTGAAAAATTATTAACACAAAAAGGGGCAACAAGTTTAGATGAAAGGGATGATGCACAAATGGTGTCATTCCAAACACTTTGAAATTTTGCATGCTTTAGGAGTAATTAATGACATTATTGTCCCTAAGGCTAGGGTGCCCCCTCGAGTTTTAGAAGGAATGAGAAATTCCTAAGGAAACTAGAAATGATAGACACAAAATAAATAGAGCAGCAAACAAAAAAATAGAGAAAAAGAATTAAAAATAAAAGAGGAGAGAAAAAATAGGGATAAAAGGGGAGGGAGGGTATTAAGAGGTGATCCCATAGTGATAGAGGCCATGCTGAGTAGGACAATGAGATATGTCCTTACAAATAATGAAAATACCTAAAAAGACTGTGGATCAAGATAACCCAACAAAGGAGGTGGAGGCACTACATGCTAGGATGGTGGCCATGTATAGAGATATGGAGCTACTTTGAGAGGAAAATTCTAGGAGGTTAGAGGGGTTGTGGGGAGCCCTAAACATGGCACTCATAGAGTGAGACATGATGAGGATTTAGGTAGACTATCTCAAGGTATAAATGAGCCAGTTGGAGTGAGAGTGGTAGCAATCCAATGTAGAGGGGATGGATATCATCACTAGTAGCTAATAGGGCAATGAGATTCACCTACTATAGGAGGAGCTACAGAGGGAAGGGGAGAGGCTAGAGGTATTTGTATAGAGGGATACCTTTTACTAGGTGCTTTAAATTTAGGTAGTTCTAAAAGAGTAGAGGGTTCCTCCGCTATCCTCCTTACGATCATAGAGTAGGTCATGGTCTAGGTCATAGACTATTTCATAGTCTATGAACATATCCCCACCAAGACCACCTCTAGCAGGAAGAGCAAAGAAGACTAGCTCATAGAGCTAGGGCAAGGATTGAGATGACATGCTAGTTTTGAGTGTGGCATGCTTCCCTAGGTTAGGATATGGTCAAGTATGCTAGGCTTATATTGTAGCACACTGATCTTGTTGATATGCTCTATTTTGAGTAATATATCATGCTATGGTTTATAATTATGTGTGTGTGATTTTATATGTTTGTAATTTTTTTATTATTCATGAATAGATGAACAAAGAACAAATGCATTAAAATATAACAAATGAACCCAACTAAAGAATGAATACTATATGAACTTAACTAATTAATGCATGACTAGATGACTAGATTGGAAGCATAAAAAGTTGGAAGAAAAAAAGAAGAGAAACAAAAACAACACTCCATATAAATTCACGCTTTGTAAAAATGGACCATGAATTCATCTCAAAGTGAATTCACACCCTATAAGAATAGGATGTAATTTTGGAAAAAAGGAAGAAAAGAAAAAAAAAAAGAAGAGAAGAAAGGGGGAAAGAAGAAGATGAAGAAGGTCAACAAAGGTATAAAAAAAAAATTCTTAGAGTATGACATTTGAATCAATGTAGACCGCAAGGTGTCAGTGTGATCAAACAATCATAAGCTAAGAAAAAAAGAAAAGAAAAATATGGAGTGGAACCTTGTGAGGATGTATGCTCACAAGTGGTTGAGGATGGAGTGAAACCCACTATGGGTGTAGTTCTCACAAGTGACCATGAAGCTATATTGCAAAGGTGTTATGCTCGCTAAAAAGAACAAGGTGATGGAGTGATACCTACTATGGGTGTGTGCTCGCTAGTGACCAAAATATGGAGCAAAAAAATCATTATGGGTGTATGATCACTGGTGGATATATGTGGAGCGATACCCACTAGGATGTATGCTCACAAATGGCCTAAGTGGAGGCTTATGCTCACTGTATGTGGTGTAGTGCTTGTTGAGCCAAAATAAGTGTAACCTGATAAGGTTGTAATGTATGGTGATATTCAAAAGGAGTGCAACCCAATAGGGGGTAAGATCACTAAAAAATATAAGAATATTTATCAAAGCAAAGCAAGAAGGTGTTGTGTGTGCATGTGCTAGAGAAAACAAAGATAGATAAGAGAAAAAATGTGATGAAAAGCAATGTGTGTGTGTGTCCTTGTTGAAATTTCAAAAGCTAAGGGATGTGTATAGAATAGTCAATGACCATATGAACACTATAAATGATATCCATGCATTATCTATCCTATCCTATGAGGACCCTTTAAAAATCAAAATATCAATAAGGAAAAGTGTGAGTAAAACAAGATGTGTATATAGAAGAAGGAACACATATCCTTTATCTTGAAGAAAAAAAGAATGATTAAAAACTTGCAAAGGACAAAGGATATACAAGAGATGAAGAATCATATCCCTTGAATTGAAGAAAAATTAGAACTATTGAAACATTCAAGATCAAGGAACATGCCCTAGGTTGGGGATTTTCTAAGCATCAATGCATATGAGATAAAACCTAACTAGGTTTCATCACTTGCCTCATTATAAAAATCCCAAAAAATCTATATGATCAAGCAGTCATGCAAGTATGATCAAGCAACAAAAAGTATATCAAACAATCCATACAATGTATGATAGGCAAACATGCAGTATGAGCAAGTAAACCAATGCAAAAGAATAAGATGAAGAGAGACAAATAATAAAAGGAGAAAAAAATAGAGATGATGTAAATTCATGCATAAAATCATTTTAGGTGCATTATGTTCATTGTTTCTTTAAGATATTTAACATCTAATATTGTTGGGTGATGTGATTCTGAGCCAAAATTGGTCGTTATGACAAAGGGGGCTAGCCAATTGGGCTGAAACTTGCCTTTTAGATCTATCTGAGCATTAGTGTTCTAGTTTTATTTGAGAACAATATCTCCAACTACAAAATAATGAGTTCAAAATTTCTTAGAGTAAGATTGTTTGATCCTATTATGATAGGCTCAAAGATGCTCTAAGGCATAGATGCACTTTTCATCCAATAGCTCCAACTGGTTTAAATGATCTAAATGATAGTCATCACTAATCAAGGAATATTGCAACAAGATACACAAGGATGAGACTTATAGCTCAAAGAGGAATATTACCTTAGTGCCATAGACCAAGACATAAGGGGTTGCACCTGTAGGAGTTTTTAAATTGGTACGATAGACCCACAAGGTAGGATAAAGTTGGATATGCCAATCATTATTAGTATTACTAACCAACTTTTTAAGGATATTAATTGAGGACTTATTAGATGCTTCTGCTTGACCATTACCCTTGGGGTAATATTGTTGGCAATTTTGGGTACCTTGTGTACAAGTGTAGTTGTTGTCATTGATGTCAAGGAGCTCTTGGTAGTTGTTGTCATTGATGTCAAGGAGTTCTTGAAGCAATTTGTTTTTATGTCAAAGAATGTGTTTTGTGGAAGGTTTCAGCTGGTCAGTAAGTCTCCAAGAAAATCAGAGTAGCCCAGTTGCAAAAGATCAAGAAAAAGATAAGTTAGAAAAAGTTTGCAGGCGGCTGGAAAAACTATCACGATTTCATGACATATTTTAGGAGAGAGAAAGTTTTGGCAAAACTGTCACGATTTTACGACATGCTGGAAGGCAGAGACGAAGTAGGCAAAACTATTGTGATTTCGCGACATGTTTGAGGAGAGAGAAAGTCCTAGCAAAACTGTCGCGATTTCGTGACATGCTGGAAGGCAGAGTCAAAACAGGCAAAACTGTTGCGATTTCGTGACAAGTTGAGTTGGCAGTATTGATTTGCAAGAAGTGTCATGATTTCGTGATAGGCAGTAGAGAAAGCTTTCGAAATCTGAAAGCGTCGCGATTTCACTACAGGTTACAAATAAGTTGTACGAATGCAGAAAGTGTCACGATTTCGCGACAGGTTGAGTTGGCAGCTTGCAGTTGGAGAAAGCATTGCAATTTCGTGACATGTTCCAGTTTCACGGGAATTTGGCAGAAAAGAGCTTAAGGCAATGAAAGCATCGCGATTTCGTGACATGTTCCAGTTTCACGGGCATTTGGCAGAAAAGAGCTTAAGGTAACAAAAGCGTCACGATTTCGTGACATGTTCCGTTTTCGTTGGTGCAAATTGAGAAAAGGTTGAAGAAGCATAGAGTGTCGCGATTTCACGACAGAGTTGCAGATGACGTCAGCAGAAGCAGATGTGTCACAATTTCATGATAGAAGTAGAGAAGAGGGCTTTGAAGTCCAAAGCGTCACGATTTCACGATAGGAGTGAAGATGATGTTAGAAAAAGTCAGAAGTGTCATGATTTTGCGACAAGCACGTTGTCAAGGCAGACAAAGGCAAAAAGCATCGCGATATCGCTATAGCAAGCAATAGAAGGTGTATGGCAGGCAAAGGTGTCGCGATATTGTGACATGTTGAAGTTTCACGCCAGAAGCTATAGGGAGGCAGTGAAGCCGACAGAGTTAAATTTGGGCCAACGTAGCGCAGGGTTTTGCAGTCGACGTGGTTGAAGGGTAAATAGCCGACTAAGATCAAGGTTCTAATCTTGAGATTGTGAGTATAAAAGGAGGGCTACTTGAAGAGTTTGGCATCAATCGAAGTGTGTGTTTGAAGTGTGATTTGCGCAGATAGAGTGCGGGGGAGAAGTTAGATCGTCGAGAAGCAGAGTGTGCAAAGTCTGTGCTGCTGTGGTTGCACAGAGTGTGCGAAGACTATGCTACGATGGATGCGTAAAGGAGCAAAAGTTGTTGGTGTTGCGACATTCAAAGACAATGCACATAAGTGAGAAGTTCGATAGCCAAAGTGCTGTGTACTGCTGTGACTACGCAAAACTATGCGAAAGTTGGTTTCGACCAAGTGCAGCTATAATATATCAGAGAGAACAATTGGACAGCATTGGGCAAGCTGTTGTTGAAGCTTGTGGAGAAGTTTGGGCAGGTTCTTCGAAGAACTTGCAAAGTAGATCTAAGGCAAGTCTTAGTGAAGACTTGGGCAAAGATCAAGCAAGCTGTGTTGAAAGCTTGTGAACCATTTTTTATGAACCAGTTTTGAGGACCAGATTGAGGACAGAGATTGAGGTAGAAGAGGACATTTGTGCTAGACCGAAGGACTACGTTTAGTGCAAATTCGAGGACCAGCTTTGAAGTGATAGAGTTGAGGACAGAGATCTCCAGCTAGAGCAGGGAAGACAGGTGTCTTCTATGGATAGTGTTCCACTTGCTAAGGGCAGAGGAGGTATAGGTCTTCTAGAAGATCACCATTAAAGAGCAGAGCTAGGGGAAGGTATCTCCTTTGGGTTGGTGCCCATAAACTTTGTAATCGGGAAAGGTTTCCCAGAATTTGAGGTGATAAAATTTAGTGAGAAATTTTATCCGTGGAGTAGCCCGCATTGGGTGAACCACGTAAACTATTGTGTCTCTTTGTTGATGATGTGTTGTGCATTGCTTTAATTGCTGCTCTTGATACTGCTATCTATTCTCTGCATAATACTGATTTGAAAGTTGTTTTGAAAGAAAAAGTTAAAAAGTGGTCTTATACTGTTCACCCCCCCTCTCAGTATAAGCTTGTGTTCTTCAATTGGTATCAGAGTGGGTCTCTCCAGAAAAATCATAACACCTTGGAGAAGGATCTTTCAGAAGAACATACAGTTTCAAAAAAGGATGAATAGGTTAAGTTCGATCTCTAAAGTGAATTCTTCTGGGCTTTAAGAATTTTAGGGAAGAGAGTTCTATTCTCAAGAATCATGACAGGAAGAAGACCTAAGAACAAGAATGTCATTGGCACAAAATGGATTTTCAGAAATAAACTCAATGAGGATGGAAATATTGTCAGAAACAAAGCCAGGTTGGTTTGCAAAGGTTATGCTCAAGTAGAAGGTGTTGATTTCGAAGAGACGTTCACTCCTGTTGCTCGTCTCAAAGCCATCATAATGTTTTTGGCTCTTTCAAGTTTCAAAGCATTCAAGGTGTATCAAATGGATGTGAAATCAGCCTTTTTAAATGGAGTTTTGGATGAAGAAGTCTACTTAGAATAGCCAGAAGGTGTGTCTCTCTCAGATCAATCGGACTATGTGTGTAAACTAAAAAAGGCCTTGTATGGGTTAAAGAAAGCACCTAGGGCTTGGTATTCAAGACTTGACAGGTACCTTCATGAGAAAGGTTTCGGGAAAGGTGTGGTAGATAGCAATTTGTATATAAAGGATAAAGGTAATGATATGTTGATTGTAGTTGTCTATGTTGATGATATCATTTTTGGGGGAAATAATACCCGGATGTGCAAAGATTTTGCTAACACCATGCAGAAGGAATTTGAGATGTCTATGATTGGAGAGTTGTCATTATTTTTGGGTCTTCAGATTGCTCAATCAAAAGATGATATATTTCTCTCTCAAGGAAAGTATATCAAAGAAATGTTAAAAAAATTCGGGATGATGGACAAAAAACCTGTATGTACTCCAATGACTACGGGGTGCAAGATGAGTAAAGATGATGAATCTCCAGCGGTAGATCAAAAATTGTACAGATCGATGATTGGCAGTTTATTATATGTTACAGCTACCAGACCAGATATCATGTAGGCTGTTGGGTTAGTATCCAGATTTTAGGCTGCTCCAAAAGATTCTCATGTTATAGAAATTAAAAGGATATTCAGATATCTGAAGGGCACTATGGACTTTGGGCTTTGGTATCCCAAAGGTGATGATTTCACTCTCACAGCCTATATAGATGCAGATTGGGCGAGGCAATAATGATGACAGGGAAAAGCACCGGTGGAGGAGCATTCTTTCTGGGAAAGAGTTTGGTTTCTTGGCTAAGTAAGAAACAACCTTCAGTTTCTTTATCTATGGTAGAAGTTGAATACATAGCAGCAGTGGCTGGGTGTACTCAAGTTCTATGGATGAAAACCACCTTGGAGGATTTCAAATTCAAGCATGAAAAACCCATCTCCATATTTTGTGATAATACTAGTGCCATAAGTATTTCCAAAAATCCGATAATGCACTCAAGGACAAAGCATATTTCCATCAAGTATCACTTTCTAAGGGAGAAAGTGCAAGATAAGTAGGTCAAGGTAGAATATGTGTCTACTAAAGAGCAGATTGCAGATATCTTCACTAAACCTTTTCCAAGAGATACGTTTGAGTATCTAAGGGAGAAATTGGGAGTTGTACTCCCACCCTAGAATTAATCACCTCATCAGGAGGTGGGGGAGGGACTAAGCTAAGAGACTCATTCTTAGTCCCAAGCCCCAAATGTGACCCTTTTCCATTGATGACAAAGGAGGAGAGATTTGAGTAAGGGGGAGAGATATGAGTAAGGGGGAGAGCTTCAAGTGAAGAGGAAAGCTTCAAGTCAGGGGGAGCAAAATTTCAAAGAGATTGATTTCAGTTTTGGCTCTTGAAGATGTGTTTTTAGTAAAGGTTTGCCATCAATGACAAAGGGGGAGATTGTTGGCAATTTTGGGTACCTTGTGTACAAGTGTAGTTGTTGTCATTGATGTCAAGGAGCTCTTGGTAGTTGTTGTCATTGATGTCAAGGAGTTCTTGAAGCAATTTGTTTTTATGTCAAAGAATGTGTTTTGTGGAAGGTTTCAGCTAGTCAGTAAGTCTCCAAGAAAATCAGAGTAGCCCAGTTGCAGAAGATCAAGAAAAAGATAAGTTAGAAAAAGTTTGCAGGCAGTTGGAAAAACTGTCGCGATTTCGCGACATATTTTAGGAGAGAGAAAGTTACGGTAAAATTGTCACGATTTCGCGACATGCTGGAAGGTAGAGACGAAGCAGGCAAAACTGTCACGATTTCGTGACATGTTTAATGAGAGAAATTTCTGGCAAAACTGTCGTGATTTCACGATATGCTGGAAGGCAGAGTCAAAATAGGCAAAACTGTCACGATTTCGTGACAAGTTGAGTTGGCAGTATTGAGTTGCAGGAAGTGTCACGATTTCGCGATAGGCATTAGAGAAAGCTTTCGGAAGCTGAAAGCGTCACGATTTCGTGACAGGTTACAAAGAAGTTGTACGGATGCAAAAAGTGTCATGATTTCATGATAGGTTGAGTTGGCAGCTTGCAGTTGGAGAAAGCATCATGATTTCGTGACATGTTCCAGTTTCGCGGGCATTTGGCAGAAAAGAGCTTAAGGCAGCGAAAGCATCATGATTTCGCGACATGTTCCAGTTTCACGAGCATTTGGCAGAAAAGAGCTTAAGGCAATGAAAGCATCATGATTTTACGACATGTTCCATTTTCGCTGGTGTAAATCAAGAAAAGGTTGAAGAAGCATAGAGTGTCACGATTTCGTGATAGAGTTGCAGATGACATCAACAGAAGCAGATGTGTCACGATTTCATGATAGAAGCAGAGAAGAGGGCTTTGAAGTCCAAAGCGTCACGATTTCATGACAGGGGTGAAGATGACATCAGCAAAATTTAGAAGTGTCACAATTTCGCAACAAGCATGTTGTCAAGGCAGACAAAGGCAAAAAGTGTCACGATATCGCTATAGCAAGCAATAGAAGGTGTACGGTAGGCAAAGGTGTCACGATATCGCAACATGTTGAAGTTTCATACCAGAAGCTACAAGGAGGTAGTGAAGCCGACAGAGTTAAATCTAGGCCGACACAGCGTAGGGTTTTGTAGCCGACGTGGTTGAAGGGTAAACAGTTGACTAAGATCAAGGTTCTAATCTTGAGATTATGAGTATAAAAGGAGGGCTGCTTGAAGATTTTGGCATCGATCGAAGTGTGTGTTCGAAGTGCGATTTGCATAGATAGAGTGTAGGGGAGAAGTTCGATCATCGAGAAGCAGAGTGTGCAAAGTCTGTGCTGCTGTGGTTGCACAGAGTGTGTGAAGACTGTGCTACGATGGATGCGCAAAGGAGCAAAAGCTATTGGTGTTGCGACATTCGAAGACATCGCATAGAAGTGAGAAGTTTGATAGCTGAAGTGCTGTGTACTGCTATGACTATGCAGAACTGTGCGAAAGTTGGTTTCGACCAAGTGCAGCTATAACATATCAGAGAGAACAATTGGACAGCATTGGGCAAGCTGTTGTTAAAGCTTGTGGAGAAGTTTGGGCAGGTTCTTCTAAGAACTTGCAAAGCAGATCTAAGGCAAGTCTTAGTGAAGACTTGGGCAAAGATCAAGCAAGTTGTGTTGAAAGCTTGTGAACCATTTTTTATGAACCAGTTTTGAGGACCAGATTGAGGACAAATATTGAGGCAGAATAGGACATTTGTGCTAGATCGAAGGACTGCGTTTAGTGCAAATTTGAGGACCAGCTTTGAGGTGATAGAGTTGAGGATAGATATCTCCAGCCAGATTAGGGAATACAGGTGTCTTCTGTGGATAGTGTTCCACTTGCTAAGGGCAGAGGAGGTAGAGGTCTTCTAGAAGATCATCATTAAAGAGCAGAGCTAGGGGAAGGTATCTCCTTTGGGTTGGTGCCCATAAACTTTGTAATCGGGAAAGGTTTCCCAGAATTTGAGGTGATAAAATTTAGTGAGAAATTTTATCCGTGGAGTAGCCCACATTGGGTGAACCACGTAAACTGTTGTGTCTCTTTGTTGATGATGTGTTGTGCATTGCTTTAATTGCTGCTCTTGATACTTCTATCTATTCTCTGCATAATATTGATTTGAAAGCTGTTTTGAAAGAAAAAGTTAAAAAGTGGTCTTATACTGTTCACCCCCCCTCTTACTATAAGCTTGTGTTCTTCAAATATGGGGTTGACCATTTGTGCTAAATCTTGTACTTAGCACAAATTTTATGGACATACTTGTTCTTAAAAGAAGTGTCATTATCAAAAAGAATTATCAAAGGAATCCCATACCTATAAAGGATCTAGTTGAAGATGAAATTAGATATTTAAGTTCATTACACTGTAGCCATGGGCATGGCTTCAACCCATTTGGTGAAGTAATTTATTCCTAAAATGGTAAATTTATGACCATCTGATTATGTGGGGTTAATATTCCCTCTTGTTGGCAATTTTGGGTTTGAGATCCTAGCTTCTTGTCTATGAGTTGTCATTGATGTCAAAAGGAAATGACATTAATGTTAAGAGGATGTGTTGGCTTCAAAGGTGGAAGATTCCAAGAGAATATTTTTAAGAGAATCCGGAGAGATTCCATTGGCAATGGTTTTTATTAAAACCAATGGAGGTTCTCTTTATTATTTATTTAATTATTATTTAAAACCCTTCAAGGTTTTAATTAATTAATTATTTAATTAATTAAGGGAGAAATTATTTTTAATTTATTAAAAATACTTTAAGGGTTTTTAAACCCTTTAGAAAGCAAATTTCGATTAAATTCGAAATTACTTTTCTTTGCAGCCGACGTGTTCTAAAGTCCACGTATGGACTATAAATATGAGAAGGTTCCTAAGGTTAAACCTACTTGGAAAATCGAAGGCAATTAATTGGTTTGGCTGCGATCGAATGTTCTATTTACGCTGCGAAAGAGGAGAGCTCGTGGTTTGAAAAGCTTTCTGAAAGCTTGACCGTTTATGTGGAAGGAAGTCCGTCTTGGACTTCGTAAGCCCCTTGTGGGCTAGTGGCATGCGAAGGCTGCGTTTGGGCCTTGCGTAGGTGGAGGTCTACGTTTTCGATCCCCGCGGAGGGAGCTGTGCATGGATTAGTCATGTTTTTATTAAAACGTGTTTTGTGCCGCGAATTTCGGATTCTTCAAGGGCAGCCATTATAAGGTGTGATTATTTTCTTGATATGATTTTTGGCATTGTTTAGCATTGTTTAAAAGACATAGGAGAAATAAGGGGATATTTCTTTGGTTGTATTTTTGAGATTAGTCTTTTGCTATGCTAAATTTAAAAATGGAGATATAAGGTGTAAGTTTTGGTTGTTGTGTTTTTGGCTTCTTTGGTGGTTGTTTTTAAAGAAGAGGAGCTAAAAGGTGTATTAAGGAAAGTTTTTATATATGCTCATTTATCTTGGTTCTAACCCTAACTTGGTTGGAAGTTTGAGGGTTGTGTGTGGTGACAGCTTTAAGGATCAATTTTCTTCTACTCCAAAAAGGTATGGGCACATTTTCCTTATGAGTATGATTGGTGTATGTTTTTCTGAAATAAGGTTGGAGTGAAAAGGTTTTCAACTAGGTTTCCTTTGGTTGGGTGTAAATCCTATTTTCTGGTTTGTTGAAGACTACTTATGCATTGTTATCCTTAAGGAGAGTTTTTGGTGAATGCATAATTTCTGGTTTGAGATAGTGGAAGCTTTGTGCACTAGGGTTTATATTTGTGAGTCTAGCTACTTGCATTGAGTTGGTGGAACCCTTGGTTGGCTGTTTTGAGTTTGATGGTTGAGTTGCTTCCATAGAGGTTGTTTGATCAAGTTATTGCTTTACTTGATTCATGATATTGGGCTTACTCCATTGAGTTGATTTGAGCAAGTTATTCTTTGCATTTGGTGATATTGTGTTGGTGGCTGTTTTGTTCAAATATCTTTGGAGGGAAAAGGATTTCTACTTGTTTCCTTTTCTTGTGATGATTGGTTGAATGCTTCAAGGTTGATGTTGAGTTGAATGGTGTTGGTTGACTAAACCTTGTTTGATGAGCATTGTTGTTGAAACCCTAATTGATGGTGAAAAGAACATGAGTATCATTGTTATGTGATTCTTTGCATAGTTGGCAATTGTTGGGGTTTCATGTTCTTGAAAGAAAACATTCTATCCTATCCATTTCAGATATTGAGTTGAGTTTTCAGATTTGAGATTGAGATTGAGCTGAGTTGATTTGAGTTGAGTTTTGAGATTGGGATTTGAGTATAGAACATATTGAGTCTCTAACAATTCTCTTTATGCTTCTATGAGTTTGACAAATCACATTGGGTCTCTAAAAATTCACTTTGTGATTTCCTACTAAGAAAGTTTTTCTTGGTGAGCTTGTTGAGTTTTTGGACAAGTTCCAGTGGGGACTTGTGAGCAGTTTTGGACAGGTTTCGATGGGGACTTGTGAGAAGTTTTGGACAGGTTTCGGTGGGGACTTGTGAGCAGATTTGGACAGGTCCTAGCAGAGGACTTGTGAGCTGAGTTTGATAGTTCTATCAGAGAACTTGAGGACAGAGGTGCATTGGTTCTATGAGAAGAACCCGAGGACAGATTTGGCAAGTCTTTGAGAAGGCTTGTATGCAGAGGATTGATTTGTTCAAGAGTTGGATAGATCTGACAGACAGAGGAAGACTTATACTAGACCGACTGACTATGTTTGGTACAGGTTGCTTGAGCTGCTCGTGGACGTGATCATAGAAGGCAGAGGTCTCTTAGGCTAAGCATTGAGGACAGGAGGTCTTCGGTGGAAAGGAGTTCCACGTGTCTGGAAAGAGGTAGAGGCAATTGATATTCTAAGGGATCATTTCCAGAGCAGAGGGGAAGGTATCTCCTTTGAGCAGAGGCTCATAAATTCTGATTGGGGGAAGGTATCTCCTTTGGGCCGAGGCTCATAAACATTGTAATTGGGAAGGATTCCCAAAGAACTTTGAGATAACTTTTAGAGAAAATTTTTGTGGACGTAGCCCAACCATTCGGGTGAACCACGTTAAAATTGGTGTCACTTTGTGGATGATATTGTGCATTGCTTTGATATTGCTTTGGGTATATTGCTTTACTATTTTGAAGTATAAAGGAAAAAGTAAAAAGAGGTCTTATACTGTTCACCCCCCTCTCAGTATAAGCTTGTGTTCTTCAATTGGTATCGGAGCGGGTGCCTTCGAAAAGTTTAACGACTTGAAGGAAAAGCTAGTAAAGAACACAATGGATCATTCAAGTGGCAATGCAACACCTATTCTTGATGGGTCAGATTTTGGTCTTTGGAGTGCAAGGATGAAGGTTCATCTAATGGCACTTGGGAATGAGGTTTGGGAAGTGATTGAAGATGAGTACACTATTCCTAAACATGGTCCTAATACTAAAGAAGAAAGGCTCCTACATCACAACAATTCAAAAGCAATGAATGCAATCTTGAAAGGCTTACAGAAAGCAGATCTCACCAAAGTGATTCACTACAAGACAGCTAGTGAAATGTGGAAACAGTTGAAGGTGGTTCATACAGGTGATACAAATGTCAGAAAGGCCAAGTTGAGACACTTCAAAGGTATGTTTGAACAACTCAAGATGAATGATGATGAAAATATTAGTGACTACATGCTTCGTATGGATGAGGTTGTTAACTCCATGAAAGACTTAGGTCTTGAGCTTGCTGAAAATGATGTTTGTGATAAGATTTTAAGATCTCTTCCTAATAGATTTAGTGAAAATATTTCTGCTATTGAGGAAGCTAAAGATTTGGATAAGTTGAAAAAGGATGAGCTCCATAGTATACTTGCAGCATTTGAGTTGAGAACTCAAGTGAAGGTTGATGTCAAGAAAGAGGCAGCTTTCAAGGCTACCAAGAATTCCAAGGGTAAACAGATTCAAGATAGTGATGAGTCTTCTAGTGATGAAGAGGCATATTACAACAAGAAAGGCAAGTTCTCTAGAAAGCACAAAAGTATGAAAAATATAAGATGTTTCAATTGTGGAAAGTTTGGTCATTATGCTACTGACTTTACTGTTCCCAAGAATGAAAGTGATGAAGATAAACAGGATTCTAAGAGCAAGGATTCTGAAAAGCACAAGCATCACAGGAAAAACAAAGATGAGCACAACAATCAAGGAAAGAGGTATTCTCACAAGCACAAGAAGAGTTTCTACCTAGACAAAGCAAGTAAGTGTTCTAGTAGTGATAGTGAAAGTTCTTCAAGTGATAATGAAAATGAGATGTTGTTCATATCGGAAAAAGAGGAAGAACCGAAACATAGATTCATTATCATGAAATGTCTTAGATGTGGAAATTTTGGTCACCTTGAGGATGATTGCACAAATAATGATTTGGTTTCTAGTATGTATGAGGATGCTTCAGAAAACTATAAGGAAGATGCATGTATGGTTTTTGAAAAGGGTAGCACCTCTAGTGATAAGAAATCTGAAAAAGGCTTTGATGATTCAAAAGGAAATCAAATAAAGGATCTTGAAAGTGAACTTATTAGTGCTCTTAGTGCTTTGAAAAAGGAAAGAAAGAAGAATGCTAGACTCAAGGATAAGTTAGATGAATGTTGTATGGAGAGAGATGATCTTATAGAAAGTCTTGACTTCTCTATAGCTAAGACACAAGAACTCAAGGATGAGTTAGAGTCTAAGGTTCTTGAGTATAGTGAGTTAGAACAGAAAATGGCTTCTTTGAAAGAGGAAACTAAAGAGTACAAGGATAAGCTTTACAGGTTTCAAGATAGCTCCAAAAAGGTTAAGTCACTCATCAAAGGTCAAAGAAAGACAACAGATAAAACAGGCCTTGGTTTTGTTAAGCCACACAAGGAACAAGTTGGAGAGTCTAGTAAGAGACTCCAAAAGGAAGAGAGTTCTGATGAGGAAAGTATTTTAGAAAAGGAGTCCTTGAGTGATAGATGCACAAAAATAGAAAATAGGAAACAAAAAAAGGGGAGAAAGTTTACAGGACCTAGAAGGTCATTTAAAGGGAAAGTTTAATGGCAGATGTTTTGCTTGTCACCAGGTTTGGTCACATGGCTTCACATTGCATGACTCAAGTAAGGAAGGTAAATGACAGTTTTAGAGGTGGTAATTTCTTTCAAGGGTATTGCTACTCTTGTAAACAGTTTGGGCATAAGGCAATTTTATGCAAGGCTAATAACAGGAACAAGGTTAGTCAGAACAGGTGGATTCAAAGAACAGGTATGCCTAAAAGAAATAACATTGTTACTTGTTATAAGTGCAACAATGAAGGTCACACAGCTAGACAGTGTAGAGCTGAACTTCCAAGGTACAAGAACAGGAACAATGGTATGAACAGGTCCAAGGATCAAGGCATGGATAAGAACATGAATGATAACAAGAACAGGAATAGTGACAGGAACATGAACAGGAATATGGACAAGGAGAACAAGAGAAGACATGGTAAGGCAGCTATAGACACTGATGATGATCAGTGCCTGTTGGGAGTTTTACTCCCACCCCGGAATTAAACACCTCAACAGGAGGTGGGGGAGGGACTAAGCTAAGAGGCTCATTCTTAGTCCCAAGCCCCAAAGGTGACCCTTTGCCATTGATGACAAAGGGGGAGAGATATGAGTAAGGGGGAGAGCCTCAAGACAGGGGGAGTCTGTTTATGTTGAGTTTCTGTGTTGTTGAGAAGCATGGTTTGCCATCAATGACAAAGGGGGAGATTGTTGGCAATTTTGGGTTTGAGATCCTAGCTTCTTGTCTATGAGTTGTCATTGATGTCAAAAGGAAATGACATTAATGTTAAGAGGATGTGTTGGCTTCAAAGGTGGAAGATTCCAAGAGAATATTTTTAAGAGAATCCGGAGAGATTCCATTGGCAATGGTTTTTATTAAAACCAATGGAGGTTCTCTTTATTATTTATTTAATTATTATTTAAAACCCTTCAAGGTTTTAATTAATTAATTATTTAATTAATTAAGGGAGAAATTATTTTTAATTTATTAAAAATACTTTAAGGGTTTTTAAACCCTTTAGAAAGCAAATTTCGATTAAATTCGAAATTACTTTTCTTTGCGACCGACGTGTTCTAAAGTCCACGTATGGACTATAAATATGAGAAGGTTCCTAAGGTTAAACCTACTTGGAAAATCGAAGGCAATTAATTGGTTTGGCTGCGATCGAATGTTCTGTTTACTGCTGCGAAAGAGGAGAGCTCGTGGTTTGAAAAGCTTTCGGAAAGCTTGACCGTTTATGTGGAAGGAAGTCCGTCTTGGACTTCGTAAGCCCCTTGTGGGCTAGTGGCAGTGAAGGCTGCATTTGGGCCTTGCGTAGGCGGAGGTCTGCGTTTCGATCCCCACGGAGGGAGCTATGCATGGATTAGTCACGTTTTTATTAAAACGTGTTTTGTGCCGCGAATTTTGGATTCTTCAAGGGCAGCCATTATAAGGTGTGATTATTTTCTTGATATGATTTTTGGCATTGTTTAGCATTGTTTAAAAGACATAGGAGAAATAAGGGGATATTTCTTTGGTTGTATTTTTGAGATTAGTCTTTTGCTATGCTAAATTTAAAAATGGAGATATAAGGTGTAAGTTTTGGTTGTTGTGTTTTTTGGCTTCTTTGGTGGTTGTTTTTAAAGAAGAGGAGCTAAAAGGTGTATTAAGGAAAGTTTTTATATATGCTCATTTATCTTGGTTCTAACCCTAACTTGGTTGGAAGTTTGAGGGTTGTGTGTGGTGACAGCTTTAAGGATCAATTTTCTTCTACTCCAAAAAGGTATGGGCACATTTTCCTTATGAGTATGATTGGTGTATGTTTTTCTGAAATAAGGTTGGAGTGAAAAGGTTTTCAACTAGGTTTCCTTTGGTTGGGTGTAAATCCTATTTTCTGGTTTGTTGAAGACTACTTATGCATTGTTATCCTTAAGGAGAGTTTTTGGTGAATGCATAATTTCTGGTTTGAGATAGTGGAAGCTTTGTGCACTAGGGTTTATATTTGTGAGTCTAGCTACTTGCATTGAGTTGGTGGAACCCTTGGTTGGCTGTTTTGAGTTTGATGGTTGAGTTGCTTCCATAGAGGTTGTTTGATCAAGTTATTGCTTTACTTGATTCATGATATTGGGCTTACTCCATTGAGTTGATTTGAGCAAGTTATTCTTTGCATTTGGTGATATTGTGTTGGTGGCTGTTTTGTTCAAATATCTTTGGAGGGAAAAGGATTTCTACTTGTTTCCTTTTCTTGTGATGATTGGTTGAATGCTTCAAGGTTGATGTTGAGTTGAATGGTGTTGGTTGACTAAACCTTGTTTGATGAGCATTGTTGTTGAAACCCTAATTGATGGTGAAAAGAACATGAGTATCATTGTTATGTGATTCTTTGCATAGTTGGCAATTGTTGGGGTTTCATGTTCTTGAAAGAAAACATTCTATCCTATCCATTTTAGATATTGAGTTGAGTTTTCAGATTTGAGATTGAGATTGAGCTGAGTTGATTTGAGTTGAGTTTTGAGATTGGGATTTGAGTATAGAACATATTGAGTCTCTAACAATTCTCTTTATGCTTCTATGAGTTTGACAAATCACATTGGGTCTCTAACAATTCACTTTGTGATTTCCTACTAAGAAAGTTTTTCTTGGTGAGCTTGCTGAGTTTTTGGACAGGTTCCGGTGGGGACTTGTGAGCAGTTTTGGACAGGTTCCAATGGGGACTTGTGAGCAGTTTTGGACAGGTTTCGATGGGGACTTGTGAGCAGTTTTGGATAGGTTCCGGTGGGGACTTGTGAGCAGATTTGGACAGGTCCTAGCAGAGGACTTGTGAGCTGAGTTTGATAGTTCTATCAGAGAACTTGAGGACAGAGGTGCATTGGTTCTATGAGAAGAACCTGAGGACAGATTTGGCAAGTCTTTGAGAAGGCTTGTATGTAGAGGATTGATTTGTTCAAGAGTTGGACAGATCCGACGGATAGAGGAAGACTTGTACTAGACCGATCGACTATGTTTGGTACAGAGTTGTCGAGCTACTGTGGACGTGATCATAGAAGGCGAGAGGTCTCTTAGGCTAAGCATTGAGGACGGGAGGTCTTCGGTGGAAAGGAGTTCCACGTGTCGGCAAGAGGTAGAGGCGGTTGATCTTCCGAGGGATCATTTCCAGAGCGAGAGGGAAGGTATCTCCTTTGAGTAGAGGCTCATAAATTTTGATTGGGGGAAGGTATCTCCTTTGGGCCGAGGCTCATAAACATTGTAATTGGGAAGGATTCCCAAAGAACTTTGAGATAACTTTTAGAGAAAAGTTTTGTGGACGTAGCCCAACCATTCTGGGTGAACCACGTTAAAATTGGTGTCACTTTGTGGATGATATTGTGCATTGCTTTGATATTGCTTTGGGTATATTGCTTTACTATTTTGAAGTATAAAGGAAAAAGTAAAAAGAGGTCTTATACTGTTCACCCCCCTCTCAGTATAAGCTTGTGTTCTTCACCTCTAATGTCCAATCCCTACATGGATAATGGCCAAGGAGAAGAAATAACTTGAAGGTTTTGAGAAGGAGCATGAACAAGGTTGTCATGGTGTTGACACTTGTTACAACATCGAACATAGTCACATGCATATTTCTCTATGGAAGGTTAATAGTAACTAATCTGAAGGAGCTTCTTGGTAATAGCATTGCCACTAAAATGGCCTCCACATGATCGTGAGCTTCACTAAGGACTAGCCAAGGTTCATCAAAGTTAAGGCATCATAAGAGGATGCCCTCGAAAGAATGTTGATATAAAGTATCATCGATTATGACAAACCAACATGCTATTTTATGTAAAATCTTACATTGATTGTTGTCTAAGCCATCAGACATCAAGCCATCCTTAAGTAAATTAAAGATATTTGTTTACCAAGGCTCATATGGAGAAGCTTCAATGTTTAGGACATCTAACAAAATGAGGCTAAAGCTACGGGACATGATCTCTTAGATTTATCAAATGATAATATATGCTTGATCATATTCTAACTCCAAGAGGATAAGGGATGCAAAAATGGCCATGGCATCCACATGGTGGTTAGAGGATCTAGGGATAAACTCTATGGTTACCTTATTAAAGGTGAGCAAGAGCTTGGTGATAATATATTTATAAGATTTTATTTTATCATATCTGGTTTGATTAAATGTTGCTGATATAATTAACCACAAGTTTAGAATCACCAAATATGGAAAATAATCTAACCTTCAAGGCTAAAGTGGCCCTAAGACCTAGGATCAAGGCTTCATACTCTGCAGTGTTATTAGTGCAAGAGAAATGAAGCTTTAAGGAAAGGAGGATGAGCTATTTTTGTGGGGAGCCTAAATTATTCTAACCTCAGTGCCATTTAAGCAATAGGTTCCATCAAAAAACAATGACTAGGACTCTAACTCTTCTACTTATAATATAAAATACTCATCAGGAAACTCGATGACTAAGTGATGGGAAAACTCTAGAGGAGCAATGACTAGTTGGTCAACAATTATCTAACCTTTTTTAGCCTTCTAACCTATGAATTTTAAGTCAAAGTCACTAAGGGATATAACCCACTTAGTGGCTTGACTTGAAAGGTGGAGTTTTGAAATTAAGTAGCAAAGAGGATCAAACCTTGTAACTATCAATATCATATGGCTAAGCATGTAGTGTATTTACTTTTGGGAAGAAAACACTACAAGATAGAGCTTATATAAGGGAGTGTATAGGTTTCATAACAAACCAATGTTCTACTAATATTGTAGATAGCTCACTCTTTGTTTAGATCATCATGTTAAGCAAGCATGACCCCCAAAGCATGGGCTATGGCTGCTATGTAAAGCAATAAATGCTTATCCAGTCTAGGGGGAACAAGGACATGCAGGAAAGTAAGACACTTCTTGAGTTCATCAAAGGCTTTTTGACACTAAGTATCCCACTTAAAAACTACATATTTCTTAAGAATCTTAAGAAAGGGCTTACACTTATTGACTAACTAGGCTATGAAACAACGAATAGCTTGAATTTTTCCTTGCAAGCTTCACAACTCGGTTAGGTTACAGGGAGGAGGCATGTTAGTGATAGGCTAAATTTTGTTTGGATCCACTTCAATATCTTACCTAGAATCTATGAAACATAAAAGATTTCCAGATGTGACTCCAAAAACACACTTGGAGGGATTAAGATGAAATTTATATTATCAAAGTCTTTCAAAGATATGTCTTAAATCTTGAGTATGAGTCTCAATTTATAGAGCAACCAAGAAGATCGTCCACATAGTCTTCAACAATGTCATGCATCAAGTCATGAAAAATATCTATCATGGCCCTTTGGTATGTGGCACCAATATTATTCAAGCTAGAAGACATTACTTTATAAAAAAATGTGCCTGATGGAGTTATGGAAGTTGTCTTGGCCTAGTCCTTAGGAGCGATCCTGATTTGATTGTATCCTAAGAAACCATCCATGAGCGATAACATTCCACATTCAACGATGAAGTCTATGATCATATCTATGTTAGGAAGGGGAAAGTCATCCTTAGGACATTATAAGTTAATGTTCCAAAAGTCAATACATACTCTGATTGTCCCTTCCTTATTAGCCACATGAACGATGTTGGAGATCCAATCAGAAAAGTTGATGGCTTTGATAAAATCAACATCAAGGAGTTTTTGGAGCTCCTCCTTGACTAAGATGACCTTAGGATGCATATTCCTAAGTTTATATTTAATAGGTTTGGCATTGGGTCTAACTACTAGGTGATGCATAACTAGGGATGGATCAAGCCCTAGCATGTCGACATATGACCAAACAAAAATATCTTGAAATTCTACCAATAATTTGGTCAAATGCTCCTGCTCATCCATGGACAAGGATTTTCCTAGTTTAAGGAGTCTAGGAATTTTATTGGTTCCTATGTTAAAATCAAGGGTCTCCTCAATGAAGATGTGGGATTCATCATCATAGTGATAAGGGTAAGGGATAACTCCTAGCTACTCAAGGTCTTCGAGAGACATAGGAATAAGATCCACTTGAGAACTAGAAGACTCAACATGGGTGACACTAGGGACTGACCCATAAAAGAAGAATCCATTTTAGAGGATATCATCATGATCCATATCAAAAATATCATCCCCTTAAACATAATCCCCCAAGTGCATAATCAACTTAGGGTGAACCAGGAAAACCATATTAAAAAATAAAATGTTAGAGGGAGAAGGGGGTCCCTTAAACTTATTACTCCAGTCTAAGCCATGATGATCCATAAATTTAGTAAAGGTGATAGCTTGATCATGATCAATTGGTAAGGGATAGTTTTTGTTGGGGATATAGCCTATGCCACATCACCCAAGCCAAAGCTCAACTTCCAAAAGCTCTTGAATACCTTTTTGTTGTGGCTCCAAACCCTTACCTTCATATCCCATACTTGATAGGATCTACTTAGAAAGTGGGTAATCATTGAATAGATTATAATGGGAAAAGGTTATATCTACTGGAAAGGGGTTTCTACCATGGATATTTTATTCATGGGATATTCCTACATAGACAAAGGTACACATACCAATGCATACTACACCCTTTTTATGGGGTAAACCCATAGTTCAGGGTGAAGGTGGTAGCTTGGCTAGATCTAGAAGAGGAATTTCAAATAGATGATTATCTTGATCTTGTGATGAGATTATGATTGATGGTTCCTCATTTATTTTGAAATTCTCAAACTCCTTGGTGATCTAAGAATTTTTATGAAGAGAAATAGATGGACAAAAATTGATATTAGATTGGGATTTCTCAACTATTGAACAATATTGGAATGGATGAGGGTCACCCTGGATGGTGACAAATTGATTTTTAAATTTATACTTCAAACATTGATGAATAGTAGAAGGGAAACCCTCATTACATGGATTCAAGGGCATCCAAGAAGAAGATTAAAATATGTTGGGCAAGATACCACATAAAACAAAGTCTCTAAAATTTTGGATCCTACCCTAAGGGGAAGGGATAGGATGCCACAAGCGTCTTGGGAATCATTGTTGAAAGCTTTTATGATGACATTAAAAATTAAAAAAAAAATTATAAGTGCATATATTGAGGGAGGAACCATTGCCCACCAATATCTCTTGATGAACTTTTACCCAATATATCTAGTGATGTAAAGGGGAGAATACCCTTGTAATTTCAATGAAGGAAGATCTCATCATAAAAGGATATGTGATTTATTCCAATAGTACCCATAATATTGGTTAGGTTATTAGGGGGAAGGTCTTGCGGGATAAATTATTGACTTAGAAGCTTCAACAAGGCTTCCATGTGAATAGGAGAAGTCTATAAAAGTTCTAATAGGTATATCTTGGAAGGTGTGCTACTTAACTATTGTTGTATTTCGAAGGAGACTTTTGGTTGTGGCTTCAACACTAAGATTGGTTTTTCTATAATTGTGCTCCTTTTTTGGGTACTTTTAAGAACTAGGGGTGGTCTAGAGGACTAGTTGGATGCAGAACTTATCTCATACTGATATTGTTGAGTCGGTTGAGCTTGAGCTTGTTGCCTTGTGGTAGCTACTATCATACCAACCATGTTGTAGGGAGGTGGCACATTATGATATGACACTTTATTGGTTGTCTGTTGCACATGGTTAGGTAGGGTATTTTGGAAAATTCCCATATCTTGATTAGTTGTAGGTATTAGTTGAGTATGAGGTCGATTAGTTGGAGGTTTTTGGTTGGGAGAGGGTTGGAATTCATCCAAAACAAAGATATATTTGTCAACTAGATCATGATCCATGTGTTTCAACCTCTTACATGAATTTTTCATGTGCTCCTCCACTCTATGATATAATGTTGATTAGGATTATACCAAAAAACTATAGTGTTTGGTTACCTTATGGGAGGTAACTAAATCATATTAGCTTCCAAAAGTTACTTAAGGACCGACAAAATAGGTTGGTTGAGTCTAGTGAAGTTTCTTGGTGGGAATTTTTTGGGTTTACTAAGTACCAAATCCTGCAAGGTAATAGTGGCATTAACATTATTGGTTAACCTATTATCTATTAACCCATCACCAATGACAGTTGTTTTTATATTGGTTTTTTGTGGTCCTTTCCTCTTATTTCCTTGGTTTAATTTGATCTCTTTGAATAAGAGCCTTCTCTACTCTTCTTACCAAATCTATTGCTTGTTCAAAAGAGGTAATGGTTGTTGTTTTTGATTCATATGAGGTCTACTCTTGTATGTTTCCAATAAATATATCTAGCATATCTCTAAGAGGTAAGGTGTATCTTAATAATCCAAATAAAATCCTCCATCGAGATAAGAATTCTGAGAAACTTTCATATTTACCTTGCTTTAGGAGATACAAATCTTGGATGATTACTCTATTCTCCACATAAGCTCCAGATTGCTAAACAAATAATTTAGTTATTTATTCAAAGTTTCTAAAATAATGATGGGGTAGTTGATAATACCATTCCAATTCCATACCACCAAGTATTTTAGGGAATATCTTTAGCAACAAAATTTCATCATATATGATATCATGACATATTGTTCTAAACATCCTTAAATGTTCTATTGGGTCCTTTGTTCCCTTATAAATGGGTAAGATTGACATTAAAAATGCTTAGGATAAGACCTAGAGGCTACCATAGGATCTAAGGGTTGACTGCACATTTCCTTATAGTTATAGGTGAAACTTTGAGCTTGAAGTGTATCCATTGTTAATGCCAACTATTTCACTATAGTTTTCAAACTTTGCATGTCTAGATTGTAGTTGTGCAATACCTCTAGATTCCCTAAGGGTGGGTTATAGGTAGTATATTGAAAGAGAACTTGGTTAATGTTGGATGAACTAACACTGTTGTGGTATGGCTTATGGAATGGGATGTTTTGTGTAGCATATTTCTATGGAGAATAATTCATATTTGGTGGAACAGAAGAAGGAATGTTGAGAGGAGGAACATTAGGAGATAGAAATTGAATATTATTTTGGGATGCATTACTAGTTGGAGGAGGTTGCAAATCTCCCCCCATGTTTGTGGTTATTGTAGTAGTATATGTAGGTTTATAAAAAGAATTCATGTGATCATAAGGTTGAAAAAAAACATTGATGCAAATATTCTAATAAGACAATCCAAATTCTTCAAAGTGGGTGTCCTAACGAAATCCTAGATATGATCATGTGATTTGAAGATGAGTTATCCATTAGATACCTCAATAGGATCATAGTCATCACCAATATATATGTCCTCTTATTCTTCTAGATTGATATTCTCTCTATCAACTAGATCATCCCCATGGCATAGAAGATTCTCTTTTGGTTCTATCATATTTGGGCCATAGGATTAAGAGAAATGTTAGCTTTTGATGTAATGAGTAATGGGATATAATAATCACAAGATAAAAATAATATAAAAAGAAAGTATATATGTAATATGACTAAAATATGCTTGAATAGAAATAACATAAATGAATACAACGTAGCTATGGAGGAAATGAAAACTCCAATAATGAAGTTATTGAACTACATTGTACCCATCAGAAATATATGGTGATATACACATTACACTACTATCTGCTACTATGCTATAAGCAACTCTATCTATCTATGTCCCTCTTCTCATATCTATCTAACGATGAGGCATTTATTATATAGGAACACAGGTTCCTTGGCCAACACTCTACCTAGTTATGCAAGGGATAACTTGCACATATACAGCTTGCACATTGACACTTGCACATATACAACTATGTTAGGCTAGTGCATCCCTATTTACCTTTGTGATAGAATAAGTTTACTAGGACCTATCTCACCTACCATAATCATCAGTATGACCATTTATTCTACTATTTCTACCCTCTGCCTTCTCTAGCGATACTTATAATATCGTATCAATAGTGAGGGTACTACCTAGTGCTCCCTAAGACTACCTCCCAGGTCATATTCATTCATCTATCCGTAGGATATCTATCATGATACTCAAAGGGTGGATGGTCTAGTAACACCTTAATGGCTAATGTTGACTCTAGGGTCATTGCTACCTAAATCTAGGATCACCAAATCATCATGTTTTCCTTTGGGTATGTGTCTAGGTTTGCATATGAATGAAACCCTCACTCTTACATAGACCATTAGTATCAAATGAGTCCTATTAGAATCCTTTATAACATCTAAATTATTGGACCATTCTATCAAAATAGAATATATCATGGTTTCCCCATGGTTAAACCAACCATCTAACTCACCTAACTTGAGATAGAAAATAGGCATCCTCTACCAACTCTAGATGGTACCTGTATGGATGCCAAGTGGTATACTCCCAAATTGAATCATTGATAAGTCATTGGGATATCCCCAAAATAACTACATGTAGCCTCTCCTTTCCTACCTCCCAATATTAAGCCTAGCGATATGTTGCTAGTACCTCCATATCCTCCACCTGTCTTGGTAACCTCAATGGCCATGGCATAACTATGTGATCCTAGGCTCAAGCTTGTAATAGTGTGTAGTAGGTCAAACTCCTACCTCTCCTATATACTACTTGGTGTAGTGATTGGCACAACCAAGACAAAATGATGGGTCCCTAGGCAAACACTATCTTCCACTCTAACATGTTAGTGACCACTTCACCCCAACCCTAGTACACCATTCTTTGGATAGTATCTTTAATAAAAAATATAGACACCAATGCATATATTAGTGTTATTTACCTATCTAAATAACCTTCAACCTAGGTGGCATTAATTCCAATGTTAAACCTTATGAATAGGAAATTTGCCTCTCTTATGAGCTACTCTGGGATCTATTGCTAGTCTTGTCTTATGTACATAGGTGCCCCTCTAATTGACATCCTTAAAATATTCCACACATAATCCAAAGTGATAATAATATCTCTATAGGGCAACTAAAAATTATTTATATCTAAATACCATCATTTGGCTAGGGCCATCAGTAAGGTCCTATCAAAATCTACCTTTAGCAAAGGGCTACATAGTAGAGCCCCTTTTCCACCATAAATTATGATCCATGAAATCCAAATACCTCTAAATTGTTTTAGAGTATGGAGCCTCCTCTCTCTATAGTCCAATATATCTAGTGTCTCTTATAACTAGCCACATCCATCACTCATAAGTCCAAATTTGGAAAAAGTAGTGATAATTTACTAGTTAAGCAAATGTTCCACCCATTGTGAAAAGTATCATTTGGTGACAAAAGTACCACTAGTTGAAAAAAGCACCACTAGGATGGTAATAGTACTTTTAGATGGAAAAAACATGATCAATAGACAAAAGTACCATTTTATAGTACTAGTACTAACACAAAAACAATGCCAACGTGCATAAGCACTAACCTTTTCCTTGGGCACAATTTTGAGACTAAAATTTGTAAAAATAAAAGTTTTTAAATTTCCTACCTAAACCTATCTTTCTCCTCATATTGATAGTGGTCTCACTCTATCATCCCAGTGTAATAGTCTTGTCTATAGCACCATCAAAGTCTACTATCAAATAAAGCTCCTAATAATTATCATCCATGGCAAAAATGATTTGGTTTTTAACCCTAATTATTTTACCCCATTTGACCTCAACCAATTTATATTGTCTGTCCTCAATCCTTCATCATTGTACCAATGCAAATCATGGTTAACTTGAGTTTCCTTGGTCTAACTTTATTTTCTCACAAAAACTTGAGGGGGCACACCAAGGTATGAAAGCATTTAATACTATCAAAAAGAAAAAATTTAACATCATCAATAATCAATAAATCAAAATCATCAGTTATCTTACATCACAAATCCTAAGCAAAAATAAATCCATGACTCAAAATTGGGGCACAAATGTTAGTTTTTGATTCATTTGTCATTCAATAAATACATAAAAAATGGAAAAATATAGATACCTAATATTGGATGCATCTTCAAGCCTCCAAAACTTATTAACATTTTCATTAGCTAACCAATCAACCATTTGAATCAATTCAATAATATCAAAGATAAATCTAAGAGCATTTATTGCTCCAAAAACAAAAGTGTAAGGACTGAAGCTGTAACATTGATGATACTTCTATTTCATGGTAGTGCTTTTGTAAAACTTTCAAGTTTTTTATCATTTCTCATCTAATATACTTGACAACATAATTTTGATAGTAGTGCTAGGATCATTAACATTATTAGCGCGATTACTTCCAACACTATTGACTGTCAAACAAAAATAAAGGAAAAAATGATGTAGTTAGAAACTACCAAAACACCCACAAAATATGGACTTGATCACATCAGTTTGATATAAAACCTTAGCAACAATCCAAAGACCCAAAATTTTCCTTTTTTATCTTGCATCCTTAATTACATATTGGACCTTTTTGAAAACTTACCTTCAACTAAGCCCATTAACTTCAATGCAACTACCTTTTGAGGGGTTGTCTAAGGATCTATGGTTTCCTATAAAGCCTAGCCTTGGGGCATCGTAATCCATATCCTCTTTTGCAATAGTGAAGCTTTATATTTTTCAATTATGAAATTTGAGAATAGTTAATCTCAATTATCTCAAGCAATACTAAGATTCTCTACTTCATCATAACAAGGGGATATAAACAAAGGCTTTTGAGTCTACAAGATTTCTTGTACCTGATTGGTTGTGTTCTCCTCTCTCTTAGATTTATCATTATCTTTGCTTTGTTATATTTTAGGTATTTTGATTATTGTAAACTAACATTACTTGATTATCAAGTTATCTTTTTTTTCTATTTCATTATTAGCTTGCATATTTTGTTATTAAATAGCTTATCCTATTATCTCCATTGGGGATCATGCACCTCCTAGTCAAGGATCCTCATTGAATCATTTAAAATTCATAAATTTTTATCCAAAAAATATATTATGTTATATTTAAAAGAAAAAGTGTTGTCAAATTATAATTTTAGTGGTGCTATTCTATTATGTCTCTGCTATAGTAGGAATTGTAACTTCATAGTAACAATCTACTATAGAAAAAAGTTCCACTAACTAGCAAAATCATCATGGTGCTATTGCTTCTTAATGGAATTTTTTCCACTAAGATCATAGTCATTATTTTATATTTTGTATCTATTTATTTAATCTTCTAAATAAGGATCTAATGTTGGTCAAGGGAGCCATACACTCTCCATTGATCTAGGTAGACCCTTTTACTACTAACTCCATCTATTTTCTAACTATTTTATAGTAAAAAATAAGTCTTAAGTGAAAACACATCATACCATAGTAACACTAGTAGTGCTTTCATAGATTGACAATGCTTCTGCCAATTAGCAAAAGCACCACCAAAAAGTAGTAGTGTCAACAATGATGTTGCACCTTTCCAATACTTCTATCATTAAAGCAAAAATTAGGTTTAACATTGCTTTCATTATAGATTGGAGAATCTATTTGCTATCTGTTTTGTGTTTGCATCTATTATTCTATATATTTTACTCTATCCATTAAAGGACAGAAGGAAAAATAAGAAACAATTTAACATTAATAGCATTAGGATACCAATTGTAGTCTTGCATTGCATCAATACTGAATTACATATAGTCACATTAAGGGTTGTTTGATTGCATTATCTTATTAAACTCTTACCTTGAAAGAAAAATAGTTTTTTACATTCATCATTCAAATAAAAAAAAAATACAATTTATAAGACCCATATATTACATTGATTGATGCATTTGTAGTTAGGATAGGACTCGATTAAGACTAGGCTATCAAGGAAGAATCTTAGAAGAAATGTAGGTGTTCTCTAACTTGAGTCCATTAAACCTTTGTTGGAAATTTTGAGTTAGTTGTGTTGTCATTGATGTCAAGAGTCAGTGTTAGGAATCAATGCAAGACTTGGAAGAAGAAGGGTTAAAATATTTATATTTTAACCCCAAGAGATTTGATCTAAGAGCTCCATTTGCTTGGTCAAAAGGATGGTTAAATACCCTTAAGAAAAGGCCTAAAGGAAATAATATTATAATATTTGTTATTATAAAATTTAAGGCAATTAGAAAAGGCCCAAGGGCAAAAGAGGAAAAAATCCTAACCTCAATGGAAATAATATTATAATATTAAAATTTTAATTATGCCTAAGGTAGTTTATAAATAATTTATAATGTTTACATTATAAAATTATTTATAAATAATATTTTTAAATAACCCAAAGTTGGGTTAGGTGCCAAAAACCATTTATCTTCGCCGACATGCATTGGAAGGCATTTAATTAATTATGCCTAGATGGAAGAGAGGGAGGCATATGGTATAAATACCATAGCCTTTCCCCAAAGGAAAGGAAGTCTCCAAAAATTCAAGCGCATGTGAATTAAGAGGGAATGCGACATAATTTTGTGAGCAAGCAAAGCTAAGGAGAAAGATTTAATTTTTATATAACCTTTGAATTTTGAGGAAGTCAAAGCGGTGAAAGTGAAAGGGACCACCAACCAATGGTGGTTGGGCTAGCGATGATTTTTGATTGTGCAAAGGTTTCAAAATGCAAGGTTCTACATTTAATTTTCATTGACGACACGAAAAGAGCCTTTTTGGCTCTTGGCAGGCAAGGGAGATTCAAAGCGCTTTTAGCACCTTTGAATTTCATGTGAGATTCTTAGCTCACGTGGCTAGGGAGACACGACTAAGGCACTGCAAGTGCTTCGACCAGGGATCGATACCGCGGGGAGAGCACGAGGAGGTATTTAATTTTTGTTACATTGTGTATTACCCTAAGGTTGTTGATAGTGCTTAAAGTGCTTGGATTATTTCTACACTTGGAGTGTAGAGTGAAGAGGGAAAATTAGCACGTGAGGTGATTTTTTTTAACGAGTTTAGGGAGTTAAAAGGGTAAGGTAATTTATTTTTACCTTAGAGAACTTGAAATAATTTTATTGAAGGTTAAAAATATTTTACACTATTTTATAAAGTTAATTACTTGAAAAATGCAATATTGAGTAGGGAGAGGGCCCGAACCTCATCATAAAGGCCCCAAAAAAAAAGATACGAAGTACAATGCGGGGCCCAAGAAGTGGCTATCTTTTTCTGAGACTCTTAGAGGAAAATGAAAGGAGGTTCTCTCTCTTCCGCCCCTAGTTCTAGTAAATAATAAAATTTCAGCCCCGACAAGTTCCATGACCCCTTTTATTTCAATGGAAGAATTCTCCCTGGTAGGCAAGTTTTTGGGGAGGTAGACCGGACATGGAGACTATCAGGACTTGGGCGATGGGTAAATGACGACCAGTAGGCAACTTGGAGTTGGTAGCTCTAACTCGAGGGTTCTTCATTATCCATTTTAACAATATGGAGGATGCTAACCACATTTTAACAGGAGGTCCTTGGTTTCTGGGAAAAATGAACCTTTTTATCAGACGATGGGGTGAATATTTTGACCTTGAAAAGAAAAATATTAACATTGCTCCTATTTGGGTTCGTCTCCCAAGTCTACCTGCCCAGTTCTTCAATGAATATTGGCTGTAGGGCATATCCAAAACTATAAGGGACCTGATATCCATTTACCATGCAACCTCTTCTAGGACAAGGATGACTCATTCACGAATCTACGTAAATGCTAATTTGGATAATGAATTGCCAAGGTTTGTGGAGCTAGAGTGGATAATACTATCGAAAATAGTTGGTAGAATATGAGAACAAACTGACATTCTATGCAGAATGAAAAAATCAAGGAAATTTATGTAATCAGTGCCCTAACCTAGCAATGAATAGAGAAAATTAGAAGAAGGGAATGCTAGACAGAGGAAATTTGAGGAGTTTACCTGGCAGAGGTGATTTCAATCAGGCAAACTATGTCTACCAAAAAAAGAAAAGAGAGGGTATAGGGTCCCAATAAGACAGAAAAAAAATAGGTTGTTGGCAACCAAAATACTCAGGTAAGTTCCAATCCTCTAGTTTCAAATAAATTTTCAATTCTATCCAATATGGGAGTAGGAGGATTATTGAAAGACATGGAAGCCCAAAACCTTCAGGCTAACCTTTTTGACTCTCTAGAATCCCCATCCAAGTCAGGATCCTCAAACCCTAATGCTGAAATTATTGTAAGCCACGTGGGCATAACAAAGCCAAACCCTAATGTCCGATCTCTAGAATCCCCATCCAAGTCAAGATCCTTAAAACCCAATGCTAAAAATACTTCAAGCCCAATGGGCATCCCAAAGCCAAACCCTAATACTAAAAAACTTAGGAAGAAAGTTGAGGCATTGGAAAATAAAAAATCTCATCTCCCTAACATCATCACTAGGAGCCAGGTGAATCCTATTGAGGGGTCGTCCCGCAGACCAGGGGAATATAGGAAAAAAGGAGAATATTTGGATGTAGGGGTGGAGATATGTGAAACTCTTCAGACTAAGGAATATGGTAGTCCAATTTTGCAACAAATTGCCTCCCCCCAGTTTAGTCCTAAACAAACTAGGAGCACTGTGAAGTCTCCTATAGATTTTGGCAGTGAAAAAGAAGAGGGAGAATATCAAATGTTGAGCATCAAAAAATTAAAACTGATAATGACATTGCCAATGGAAAACAGAGAACCTTTTTTCAACAGGTTATTCCAGGTTCTAAAGACAACAAATTATGAAAACCCCCTCAAGGGAGGGGGAGAGGAAGAAAGCCAAAACAATCTAAATGAAGTTCCTCTCATGGAACGTGAGAGACCTCAATGGCTTGCCCAAACATAAGGAAGTTAGTGCAATAAGAAATCAAGTGAATCCAACTATTATCATGTTGCAAGAAATAAAAACTGATGAGATTTAGTCAAAAAAGTAGCAAAAGAAATCTAGAATCAAGGGGATATGGTTTGTAAATCACCCAGAGGAGCGTCTGGAGGCCTTATGACTTTGTGGGATCCCTGGATAGTAGAAGGCACCATTATTCAAAAATATGACAAGGTTCTTAGTGTTTTATTTAAGGAAATAAACAATAACAGGTCGTGGATCCTTTCAAATATTTATGCCCCGACTTCAATTCAAGGGAGATCTCTACTATGGGAGTACTTAGGCAATCTAAGTGAAATCTTCCATAATGTTCCCTAGATTTTGGCTGGGGATTTTAACACTCCTCTTTGCCCTTCAGACAAAATGGGTAGAAATGGAACACCTATCAGGAGCATGGATGAGTTCAATGACTTTGTGAACTCTGACATGTTGATGGATATAAAAATTAGAGGAGCAAATTATACCTGGAGCAATCGATGGATAAGGTGTCATCTCATTCAAGAAAGGCTTGACAGGTTTTTTCTATCAAAGGAGGCTACAACTCTGTTCGATGATTCTACCCTGCAAGCCCTTCCTAAAATTGCCTCTGATCATAATACCATTTTTTTGGATATCCCTAACTCTCTATCCTTCAATAAACCTTTCATATTTCAATCTATGTGGATCAAACATTCCGGTTTTAGAGATAACTTAATTCAGTGGTGGCAACAGCCTGTCAAGGGTAGTGCAACTTTTAAACTTGCTGGCAAATTAAAGTTTGTTAAGGAAAATATTTGAACTTGGAACAAAGAGGTCTTTGGGAACCTCTTTGAAAATAAAAAATAGGTTGTTGAAATTTTGAAGATAATTGATTAGAGGATTCAACATGGTGATGCTGATGAAACTACTAGGCAGGAGGAACGAACAAAACTAGCAGAGTTTCATAACATTTTGGCCTGTGAGGAAATCTATTGGAGGCAAAAATCAAGGGATATTTGGTTGAAATATGGAGATTAAAATTCTAAGTTTTTTCATGTCACCACTCTTAGAAATAGAAGCAATAACAAGATAAAATTAAAAAAAGTAGATGGTTCTATTACTTAGGACTTAACATAAATTAGATTGGAAGCAGTAACTTATTTCAATTCTATCCTTGGTCAGGAATCACAGTGCAATGAGGAGGCCAAATATATTCTCTTGCAATCCATTCCTAACATAATAAATGAGGATATAAACCTTAATATTCTAGCTCCATTTTATAATGAGAAAATTAAGGAAGACTTGTTTAGAATGGAGCCAGACAAAGCCCTGGGACCTGACAGATTTCCCCTAATTTCTATCAAGCTTTTTGGGACATCATAAGTGAGGATGTAATTTTTGCTGTCAGATAATTCCAAGCAAGCAATCATATCCCAAAATATCTCAACTCTACTTTTATTTCTCTCATTCCTAAGAAGCAAACCCTTGAATCTATGGCTGAATTCAAGCCAATCAGTCTGTGCAATGTTTCTTACAAGATCCTAACTAAAGCCATTATAAATAGAATGAGAGATGTTCTGCCCTGCATCATAGATCCATGCTAGGAAAGCTCTATCCAGGGTAGGTCAATCTTGGATGGAGTTATCACAGTTCATGAAGCTCTGTACTCTACTCATAAGACTAACAAGTCTATTTTTACCCTCAAGCTTGATATGAACAAAGTATTTGACAGGCTAAATTGGGACTTTCTTATTGCTGTCCTCCTTAAGTTTGGTTTTCACCACCAATGGATTAATTTGATCAAGGAATGCATTTCTAAAGCATGGTTTTCGATTCTGGTTAATGGAACAACTGCTGGTTACTTTCAAAGTTGTAGAGGAATTCGGTAGGGGACCCTATCAACCCATGTTGTTCATCATTGTGGCAAAAGCTTTAGGTAGAACCATAAAAAATACTTGCAGTTCAAGGCTAATATCGGGAATAAAGGCAACATCACTCACTAGGGATGTTTCTCACCAACTATTCATCGATGATATCCTTCTATTGACTAAGGCATCAGTGGTTGAGGCCAAAATAATTAAATACATCCTGCAACTCTACGATGATGCTGCTGGTCAGAAAGTTAATTTCAGTAAAAGAAAGTTATATTTCTTGAACACCCCCATTTAGAGGGAAGGAAGGATTACAAATTTTTTAGGGTGTGATTTAGCAAACCTCCCCACTTCGGATCTTTGTCTCCCTATTTTCATTGGTTCTCCGATAGAGTCAATGTGGGACAGGGTTATTGAAAGAATTCAAAAAAAACTTGTTGGATGGAAAGGTCATCTTCTATCTCAAGTAGGAAATATGACCCTCACTAAGGCCTCTCTTCAAAGCATTCTAGTCTATTTCCTCTCTATTTTCAAAGCCCCTATGAAGGTTTTCTAGAAAATTGAGAAACTCCAAAAATAATTTTTATGGACTGGATCATAGGAGAAAAAAAGGATACACCTTGTAGGATGGACCAAAGTGTGCAGATCCACGGAAAATGGGGGCTTAGGTCTAAGGAGAATTGCTCATATGAATTTAGGTTTACTAGCTAAGCAGGCGTGGTGCCTCATTTTTGGTGAAGAAAATGAATGGAAAGCTATCATAAAACGAAAGTATCTTCAAAATATGGAATTTCTAAGTGACTCAGTTCCAATCATAGGTTCTACTTTTTGGAAAGCAATTCTCAATTGTAAGGAAATCATCAAAAAAGGTTTAATATGGGTTTTAGGCAATGGTGAGAGGATAAATTTTTGGAATGATAGGTGGGCTAAGGACAAACCACTGACGCAATATCCTAACTTAGCCCGAATCAGAGATATCACGAAAGAACTCATTGGTAGAAAAGTCTCCGATTATATGGTTGAGGATAGAGGCAGAATGAAGTGGAAATAAATAAGGATTCAGGGATTTCAAATGGAATCAAATGATCTTTGTAACATTCTCAGAAAACAGTTTATCCCCGTGAGACCCAAGGAAAATCAAGTGACCTGGGATCCTACAAAAAATGAATATTTCACTATTAAATTAGCTTACAAGCTTCTGCTTGATGACAAGGATTTTGTCCTCCAAAAGGACTTAGTTTGGATAAAAAATTTAATTCCAAAAATTGCAGTCTTTTCATGGCTAGTTATCCAAGGAAGAATTCTAACCTTTGATAATATTATGCATAAAGGTATTTGTATCACTAATCACTGTTATCTGTGCAGGGCTAATTGGGAGACCATTTATCACATTGTAATTGAGTTCCCTTTTTCCTTGACTGCCCTAAGTGGGGTTTTTAAGGCCTTCAATATTTATTGGGTTAAACCAGCCATTGTACTTGATTTGTTTGTCCAATGGCCTTGCCCCTTTTCAAGCCAAATACTTGAATACATGTGGAAAATTTGTCTCAATCACTATCTTTAGTAGGTGTGGTTAGAAAGGAACCATATAATCTTTAATGAGTCTATCCATGATCATCAAACTATCATTGCCAAGATCCTATCCTTTGCCAATGAGAATGTGAACCTTATCCCTTTTGATAGCCATAAACATCATCTGTAGGAGACCAAATTGCTCAATATTTAACCTTAACCTTGTTAGATGAGTCTGTGCCTAGGGTAGTCAACCCCAGAGCCAATGTTAAGTAGTCCCCACCTCCTATGGGTTGGTTTAAGCTTAATTTTGATGGAGCATCTAAGGACAATCCTGGAAGAGCGGCACTGGCAACATTGTGTGAGATCATAATGGGAATATGATGTTTGCATTTTTTGAATATTTGGGAACAACGAAGCTGAAGCTAGAGCTATGTGGAGAGGCCTTCAAATGACTCAAGACTTAGAAGGCAATTTGATCATAGAAGGAGACTCTATGCATGTTATAAATATCCTCAATAATTGGAAAACACCTTCTTGGAGGATTAAAACAATTGTTGAAGAGGCTAGGATCCTTTTCTAGGGAAGACAAGACAAAAAAGCCCAACATATATTTCGGGAAACTAACAAAATTGCTGATAAGATGGTCAATTTGGGTGTTGATGGTGATAGACTTTTCAAATGGGAACATGGTGTCCCAAGCAAAGTAGAGGAGCTTATTCAACAAGAATGCCAAGAATGATAGTCGAATTTACCAATAGGGAAGGCACTGTAAGTTTGAAGGCTAGGAGTATTCCCGCCTCTTTTTTGAAATGGACTCACAATAAAAATTATCCAAGCTATCAGTATTGGTGGATGCTACTTGGAAATACCACAAAGACTAATGGGGATAGTCACATGTCAGATAACATGGCTCCTAGTTGTCTTAGTAATTTGAGGTTGGTTGATAATCATAGGGCAGGAAATAAACGACAATATAAGACTTCGAACCAGAGCCACATGGACCACTAGATAGCCATCGCCATAAATCTAGCCAGCAGGTTCACTTCTCCAAGGCTAATTGGCCAAGACAGGATGTGGTCCCAAAGCATGTCATATATGGAAGAAAGAAATTACCAAAGAATTATTATACAGAGCTTGTGGGAATTTTTTTTCAGTACTCTGCTATGTGTGTCTGTAGCTTTCTGTTTCTCCATTGTTTCAAGGAAGGGATCTGTGTCTATTTATTTTTTTCTTTTGTTGTAATTATGATACAGGTGTGTTTTCTTGGGGTATACCCAAAATGTTGTATGGGAAGTTTCTTTTTGATAATAGGCTATGTGCCTTACCGGATGTAATGGATTTGGCGGTATGTAGATTTTACATATATATGATACTTAGTAAGGACATGTTCATCAACAACCTTGGGCTGATTTGTGTAAAAGGTTTTGGGTCAACCTATAAAACCTGGTATTAATGCTATAGTATCTTATCTAACAAAACAAATAAGTAGTGTTTGGATTTTTTCATGCATTAAAATTATGAAAAAGGGTTATTTTGAAACTAAATGGTTGAAGTATTTATTTGAAAAAGTTTGGAGATAATAAGGTGTACTTGAGTTTTGTTAATATTGGAATCTTTGAGTGAGGATTTTTGCTATCTAACCCTTGAGATTGATAAAGAGGTTGATTGTTATTGAGATAGGTTTTGAGGTCATTTATACATCAAGAAAAAGGTATAGGCATATCTTCCTTGTGAGTGAAATATTGTTGGATTGAGTGTTGTGAATGCTAAGTTGGAGTGAAAAGGATTGTTTGATAATAATTTTTGAGTTTGGTTTTGAGATATCCAACATTGATTGATGAGGGTTTTTATGGAATGAAGGTTGATGCTAGAAACCTTGTTTGATAAGCATTCTTGGAAATATTGAGTGAGCCTTCATGTGCATGATTAGGGTTTGTGAAAGATCATGAGTATCATTGTTATGTGAGATTTTTTTGATAAGCATTGTTGACTAAGCTATAATTATTGAGTGATTGGTTGAGTGGAGTTGATTGAGCTTAGTTGATTGGAAGTGTTGAAGTGATAGTTCAATTTATGTGAAACAAATTGTTCTATATTCTGAATTTATTTGAGAAAGAGATTGAAAGAGGTTTTCTGTGATAGATTGAGTTGAGTTGAGAAAGATTTTGTGAAAGCTTAAGGACATATTTGTGTGAGATTTTATGGAATCTTACAAAGTAGAGTTGAGGTAAGTCTTGGTGAAGACTTTTTGAGCATATTGACCAAGTTTTGGAGAAGACTTATGGATAAATTTGAGGCAAGTCTTTGAGAAGACTTGTGAGCAGAGTTTATTGATTGATTTGTTCAAACCTTGAGTTAAGGTTTTGGGATAGATCTAGCAGAGTTGATTAGTGATTGGATCAAGATTTGTGTTAAGGTTTGAGGACAGATTTGAGGATAGATTTTGGTGCAGATTTGAGAACAGGTTTGTGCCAAAATAGAGATAAATATTGAGAAAATTTGTGCTATATTGAAGGACTATGTTTATTGCAGATCAGAGATATAGATTGAGCATATTTATGCAGGGTAGAGGATAGTGTTTAGTATAGATTTGAGACAGATATAGAGCAGAGTAAGAGCAAGCTTTGGAGGTGACAGAGTAGAGGATAGTAGTCTCTAGTGTAAGGAGATCCATTAGCCAGGGTAGTGAGAATAGAGGTCTGAGTGAGTATAGGAGTCTTCAGTGGAGAGATATCCATAAGCTAGTGCAGTGGAGGTAGTAGTCTTCTAGAGTATCACTAGCCAGAGCAGAAGATAAGGAGTTCTCCTATGGATAGATATCCACAAACCAGCTAAGGGGATTGGTATCTCCTATGGATAGAGATCCATGAACTTGATTAGGGTATTGGTGTCCCATTTGGACAAAGGTCCATAAAAATTGTAATAGGGAAGGATTCCCAAGAAATTTGTTGAGAAAATTTAAGTGAAATATTTTCTCCATGGATGTAGCCCACATTGGGTGAACCACATTAAATCATGTCTCTCATGTGTGTGATGCTTTGTTTAATTATTGCTACTTTATTACTATTGATGTTATCATATGGATTGAGAAGTAAAAATTTTTATCTTATAATTTTCACCACCCCTTAGTATAAGCACATGTTCAATTGATATCAGAGCGGTTCTCTCCATGAAAAGAATAACAGCTTGGAGAAGGATCCATAAGAAATACACATGACTTAAGAAAATAAAGAAGAGACCATGTTTGATATAAAAGAGGAATTCTTCACTGCTCTTAGGAATTTGGAAAGGATTAGAAAGAAGAACTCAATTTTGAAGGAACAAATTCAAGAAGATGAGGAAGCAAAAATGGAACTTCTACAGAGTTTCACAGAACTCAAGATAAAGATAGAAGAAGGAAAGAAAATTGAATAGGATATGACAAATCTATTAAGAGCAAGGGAAACAGAGTGTGAAATATTGGAAGTAGAAATTGTATCTCTAAGGCATGAAGTTGAAAAGACCAAGCTTCAACAAGATATAAAGTTAGGGAAACAAAAAGAGGAATCCAAATTTCAAGAAACTGAAACATCAAACAGAGATAAGCACACTACTCATACCCAAAAATTAAAGGATATTAGGAAATAAGAAATCAAAGAAGAACCATGGATGAGAGTTAACCACAAAAGGAGAAGCACTCAACCGCATCCAAACAGGTTACATAATTTCTTCCATGGCTATTGCTTTTCTTGTAACAAATATGGTCATAGAGCTGTACACTGCATTGGTTATGTGAAAAATAATGTCAATATAAATTTCAACTCTTTTGCACCTCTTATGAATGATGATATCATATGTTACAAATGCAATAATTTTGGGCACAAGGCTAGATGGTGCAAAATGGTACTTCCTGAGTCTAGTAAAAAGAATACAATTTCAACAACTAGGAAAGAGAAAAAAAGGAAATGGAAAGGCTAGATCAATGTTAGTTCAAACAATTATTCATGCTCGGGATAAAGAAGAACAATTGTTTCTTGATAGTGGTTGCTCTAGACACATGACAAGAGACAAAGATAAATTTCTTGTACTCAAAGAAACTAATATAGGATCATTAAGTTTTGGTGATAATTGATCAACAAAAAATTATGGAAAAGGAACTTTGAGTTTAGATAACGGAAAGACAAGAACAAAAAATATACTATATGTCAAAGGATTAAGACACATTTTTCTAAGTGTAATCCAACTTTGTGATCAAGGTCATATGGTCACATTTCATCCAGATCGATGTGAGATAAGAAATTATGAAACTGGAAAAGTCATTGCAAATGCAAGTAGAACTCCAAAAAACCTCTATATGCTTAGTGAGATTAAAGGAGAAAAATATTTTCTATCACAAGAGGGTGAGAGTTGGTTGTGGCATAGAAGAATGGATAATTTGAATTTTGACAACATAGTCAACTTAAGCAATAAACAGGCTATCAAATATTTACCCAAGCTAAAAAGGCCACAAAACACAATATGTGCACCTTGTCAACATGGAAAGAAAACTAGAACAAGTTTCAAATAAAATGGATATATGTCATATGAGCCATTAAATCTAATACATACTAATCTATGTGGTTCTACCAGAACACAAAGTATTCAAGATGAAAGTTACTTCATATTGTTCATAGATGATTACTCCAGAATAACTTGGGTAGCTTTCCTAAAAGATAAGTTAGAAGCATTTGATAAATTAAAGGTATTTGAAGAACAGGTTGAAAATGACACCAACAAAAGGATTGAGTGTTTGAGATATGATAGAGGAGGAGAGTTTACCTCAAATTAATTTGTAGATTTCTATGAACAACATGGAATCAAGAGATAATACTCAGCTGTAAGAACTCCCCAACAAAAAGGAGTAGTTGAAAGGAAAAATAGGACTATTGAGAATATGGCTAGAGCTATGTTAAATGAGTCCAAGATTTCATATGGATTTTGGAGGAAAGTAGTAAACATAGTAGTATATATAATCACTAGGGATCAAATGAGGGTAAACCATCAAAAGAATCCATATGAGCTTTGGAAAGGAAGACCGACCACTGTAAAACACTTCAAGGTTTTTGGAAGCAAGTGTTACATAAGATGGGAAGAGTAAAACTTGGGCAAGTTTGATCCAAGATGTGATGAGGGTATTTTTCTTGGTTATTCTACTAAGAGTAAAGACTATAGATGCTACAACAAAAGGACATGCACTATTGTAGAAAGTATAAATGTAACAGTTGATGAGAAGATATATTCAAGAGAACTAGTTCAACAAATTGTGTATCAAGGAAGATGGAATTTGTCAAGAAGAGTTTCATGAGGAATCAGATGAAGAAGAGGAAGAAACACAAAGACTTCTTCCTAAGACTCCATCCAGGTATGTACAAAAATATCATCCAAAAGAGCTAATAATTGGGAATCCAGATGAGAGATAGACAAGGAGAAGGATAATAACACCATATCAACAAGCAAATTTTTCCTTATTATCTAAAATTGAGCCAAAAGACTTCAATGAGGCAAGTGAAGATAAGTTTTAGATTAAGGTAATGGATGAGGAATTATATCAGATAGAGAAAAGCAATACTTGGGAACTTGTTCCATTACCAAAAGATAAAAATGTGATTGAAACTAAATGGGTATTCAGAAACAAGTTAAATGAAGATGGTTAGGTGGTCATAAATAAAGCAAGATTAGTGTGCAAAGGTTATGCACAGATAGAGGAAATTGAATTTTATGAAATATTTGCTCTAGTTGCATGAATTGAAGCTATCATAATGTTCGTAGCCTTTTCACTCTTCAAAAACTTCAAATAATATCATATGGATGTTAAATCAAAATTTCTAAATGGTGTTTTAGAAGAAGAGGTCTACATTGAGCAGCCATAAGGTTTCAACTTGACTGATAAACTAGACTATGTATGCAGATTGAAGAAAGCACTTTATGGACTAAAGAAAGCTCCTAGATATTGGTATTCAAGATTGGATAATTACCTACAAGAACATGGTTTCAGAAAAGGAATAGTGGATGGTAACTTATACATCAAAAATAATGGGAATGACTTACTAATTATGGTTTTTTATGTTGATGATATCATTTTTGGAGGAAAAAATGATAATATGTGTCAAAAATTTGCAAAGAGCATGCAGAATGAATTTGATATGTCTATGCTTGGTGAATTGTCCTTCTTTATTGGACTCCATATTTCACAATTAGAGAAAGGGGTGTTCCTTTCACAAACCAAGTATATAAAAGAGATGCTAAAGAAATTCAAGTTAGAATATTGCAAACTAGTAAGTACTCCCATGGTTACAAGATGTAAGTTAAGTAAAGATGATGAACATATAGAGGTAAATTAGAAATTATACAAATATATGATTGGTAGCTTATTGTACGTCACATATACTAGACTAGATATCATGCAGGTTGTGGGATTAGTGGTAAGGTTTTAGGAAGCACCCAAGGAGACACATGTAGAAAAAGTAAAAAGTATTCTCAGGTATTAACATTTGGTATAAGAAGATCATTAAAAATTTGCACCCTATATTCACTAGTTGATTGCTCATGAATTTTATTAAGCATTTCAAACATATTTTTCTTAATTTCATTTATGGCAAAAACTTTAAAAGTTGTCTCCAATGTTTTGTTAACAACATTTGACATTTCATTATTGATAGCATTAGCATCCAAAAACTTATCATGCATCCCATTACCTAAAAATTTTGTAACCAACGAGAAAGGTGAATATTTTACCTCATCATCTATAATCAACACATCATTATTAGAATTGACCAAGTTTTGATGAGCATTTATCACTCTTTCCTTTTCTTCATAGTTTCCATCATGATCACCTTGTAGTTCTTCATCTTCATCAAATACCTATTTGTTAAAGACACCAAAATTAGGCACCCAATTAAACATATGCCCATCCTTTTCAAACCAAAAATCTGATTGATCACAAGATGTGTTAAATAACAAATTTTATTGATCAACCACCTGAGTTACTTCAGATAGATCATCATTTCCTTGTAGTTCATCACCAACATTAAATCCAAACCATTCTTGTGAATTTGTACTCAAATTTTCATTAGTCATGGGTAAAATAGATGACTTTACCTCTTCCTCATTATTAAAAAATGAATCATAAGCAACATTTACTATTTCTTAATTTTCAATTTCAGCTAGGTGTTCAATAAATTCATATTCAAAGTCATTCACTTTTGGAACCTTCTCTATTTTTGTAATTGACATGTTATTTTCTGGTTGTGTAGAAATTATGAAATCTTCTTTTAAAATAGAAGTTTCAACATCCTACTTATCAAGTGAAACAAAAACTTTATCAGTAGAAGTATGAGAAAACAATGATTCACCATACATACCCCATCCATTATAATAATTATCTTCTAAATCTAAGGTATGCGATTTTATCATGGTTTTAGAAAACAAGTGGTTCTTTGACTGTACAAGAGTTGTAGAATATTTATGTAAACTATCAATTTTAGCATCTTGCATATCAGATGAAGAAAAATTATTATCAATAGGCATAAAATAAAAACATTCATCATATCTTCCCCAACCATTATAAAAATTATCTTTTGTAGTTAAAGGGTGAGGTTCAACCATATATTTTGTGCAAACTTTGGATAGGTCTATAGTTTCCTTTTCAAATTCACCTTTATTGATCACCTAAAATGAAGACCTATTGATTTCTTGTTGTATGAGCATTGTATAATCATTATGTAACACAAGGATTTAAATTTCTTGCACATCATATGAGATAAGAACTTCTTTGGAAATTGTGAATAAAGTGAATAATTCTTCTTCATGATTTGAAATAACAAAATAATTATCTTTTTGAAGTACTTGGTGACATTCCATATTTTCTTTCATACCATATTTAGATTCATTTTTAGATTCACCTTCTTCAATAAAGAATTCATCTTCAACTTCAAGCAAGTCATCTTCCTCAAGCAATAATATTTTAGGATCAATCATTTGAATAATCATCGTTGAAGTATTATTTTTTTGTAATACCTTACAATATTCAATGAAATCACATCTATGATCATTCAATTATTTAAATTTACCTGTTTGAAAATCACACTCATTATCCTCCTGAAACAAATGATGAAAATCTATCATTTCTTCTATATATTCTTCATATTCATTTTCTTTAATTTCAAAAAATTCATCTTTCTTAGATTCATCCTCCTCAATTTCAAAGAACTCATCTTCCTCAGATTCATATTTTGGTAATATAAGGGTTTCTTTAGTGGGATCAATTTTTGTATTTTGTTTTATAAGATCATCCCAATCCTCTTATGTGAACAATGTCTCTAAGTCAGTTTCTACATTTTGATCAACTTGATCATCACAATGTTCATTTATGGGTATTGAATCTGAAACCTGCACCTCATTATCAACATCTAAGGTATTTGTGGCATCTAAACTATCAACCTCAACCTGACTCATTTGTGATATTTGATTATGAGTTTTAGGTCTAAGTATGTATAGTTGCTCCATATTAACACCTTGAGATATCAATTGTTGTTCAAATGTTACTGCCTCATTGTAAGCTCTAAGCAATGATGTAATTTTAATACCTTTCAAAAACATAGCAGTAACATGATCTAAGGTTTCCATGTATATTTGAGTAGCTCTTTCTTCTGAAATGATATAATGTGTTCCCACATTGGTATACAACCTATGGAATTTATCATTAAATGATCTCATGGGTTCATTAAATATTTTTTGAATAGAAACAAATTGATTTAACATCATAACTGAATCATCCAACCTTCCAAAATGTTTGAGAAATGCTTTATCTAGTTTAACCCAAGAAGTAGCATACCTTACAAGTAATTGCATGTACCACTTAAGCGCAATATCATCTAATGGGTATGAAAATAATCTGCAAGGAACATCTCCCTGCATAAGCTGCAAATGACTTAACACACTCTTGTATCTCTGCATATGTTCCTTGGCTTGATCCACATCATGCCTAAATCTGGGTAAACAAAATTCTACAGCTTCAAGAATTTGATGAATAGGCATGTTTAAACTGCTATAATAATCACCTATCCAAGATGCCATTATTTTATTTACTGAAGTAAGCGATGTCATTAATGAACTTAAAAGAATACAAAATTTAATGCCAATATTATTAGTCAAAGAAATATATCTTGCAATTAAGCATGAAATGAATAATCAATTGATAAAAGATATACATCAATTAAACCTTGGCATTAAATAACACCCTTCAATTTGTAATTTTTTTTTTCTTTTAAAACTGAGTTTTGAATGATTTCAAATGAAAATCAAATATTTACTTTTCAGGCCCTCCTTCTAGTGCCAATTTTTTGAGGTGAGATTTTTTCAAGCCACAAAACCACTCGACAACTTAGAACTTTGAGTTCTCTCTTGCAAAGAATATGACATATATCTCCAAGGTTCTTATTTGAATCTTTATCTTAAGAAATACTTGAATAACTCAAGAGGTTTGCAAGTTTACTGTTTACAAGGGGCCTGGTTAAACTAATGTTCTTGATCTCAGTTTCACCATACATGTTCTTGTTGAGCAAGGTGCAGCAAAAGTATTGTCATTGTTGTCAACACAGATAGATTGATGCAGTTGATGCAGTGGACAGGAGTTCAGAGGTCAGTCAAAACATGTACAGTGAATTTCCAAGAAGACAGAAGTGGCCCAGATTCAAAAAATCAAAGAAAAAGACAAGTAAGAAAACTATCGCGATATCGCGACATGTTTTCTGTCACGATTTCGCGACATGGACGAGGAGAGAGAAGGCACAAGCAAAATTGTCACGATTTCGCGACATGGACGAGGAGAGAGAAGGCACAAGAAAAATTGTCATGATTTCACGACATGGACGAGGAGAGAGAAGGCACAAGCAAAATTGTCATGATTTCATGACATGGACGAGGAGAGAGAAGGCGCAAGAAAAATTGTCATGATTTCATGACATGGCCGAGGAGAGAGAAGGCGCAAGGAAAACTATCATGATTTCATGACATGTTGGCAAAGAAGGAGGCAAGTAGAAAAACTGTCATGATTTCATGACATGTTTGAAGAAGAGGCGTAGGAAAAGAAAACTATCATGATTTCGTGACATGCTCGAGGAGAAGGAGCTCGCAAAGAAAAGTGTCACGATTTCATGACAGGTTCCAAGAGGAAGCGTTAAGGAGAGAAAGTGTCACGATTTCATGACAGGATCGAAGAGAAAGTGCCAAGGAGAGAAAGTGTCACGATTTCATGACAGGATCGAAGAGAAAGTGCCAAGGAGAGAAAGTGTCACGATTTCATGACAGGATCGAAGAGAAAGTGCCAAGGAGAGAAAGTGTCACGATTTCATGACAGGATCGAAGAGAAAGTGCCAAGGAGAGAAAGTGTCACGATTTCGTGACAGGTTCGAAGAGAAAGTGCAAGGAAGAGAAAGATGTCACGATTTTGTGACATGTTTCATTTTCGCAAAAGGAGAAAAGGCACAAGGCAGAGAAAGATGTCACGATTTCGTGACATGTTCCATTTTCATGGGCGAAAGGAAGAAAAGGCACAAGGCAGAGAAAGATGTCATGATTTCGTGACATGTTCCATTTTCATGGGCGAAAGGAAGAAAAGGCACAAGGCAGAGAAAGATGTCATGATTTCGTGACATGTTCCATTTTCATGGGTGGAAGGAAGAAAAGGCACAAGGCAGAGAAAGATGTCACGATTTCGTGACATGTTCCGTTTTCACGGGCGAAAGGAAGAAAAGGCACAAGGCAGAGAAAGATGTCATGATTTCGTGACATGTTCCATTTTTGCTGGTTGAAGCCAAGAAGAGTAGCGAGAAGGTGAAAGTGTCACGATTTCGTGACATGTCTGGTTTTTGCTAGAGCAAGCCAAGAAGAGTAGCGAGAAGGTGAAAGTGTCACGATTTTGTGACATGTCTGGTTTTCATGGGTGCAAGCGAAGAAGTGGACAAGGAGGCAAAAACTGTCATGATTTTATGACATGTTATTTTTTTGTGGGTAAAATGCGAGAAGGGCAGAAAGATACAAAAGTGTCACGATTTCATGATAGGTCGCAACAACACAATAATAGATAGTTAACTGGAATAGAACAATAGTTAAAGGGGCAGTTGTAGAGGAAAAGCATGCAGCCAAAATAAGAAGAGTTAACTGGAGTAAATGCGATAGTTATAGATAGCAATCATGCAACTTTTTAAGAACTGGAGTTAACTGGAGTAAATCGAATAGTCGCATTAATAGAATCGTAAAATACATGCATGCACAGAAATGAATATGAATAGTCATGTTCAAGAAGACGTATAGTCATGGTAGAGATATACGTTGCATGTAACGTAATGCACACTCTATAAATACAAAAGGAGTTACACAAAGAAGGAGTTACAGTTGACAAGTGGCAGAAGAGAATATTAAAAGAATAGTTATGGGTTGCATGCGTAAATATGGAAGCTAAAAATAGAGACTTATATGTTATAAAAGCAGGTCTACGTGAAGAATATTGCTGCTGCTGTAAGTGAGAATTTGCTGCGTAAAGAGGGTTAGAAGAGGGCCGAGAGAGAGATAAGTAGAGCCGTGAGAGCGTGCAGAGTTTAATCAAGTTTAATTAATTGCAGACCAATCAGGGTCATGTAAACAGTGAAGGCATTTTTATGTCACTGAATTAAATCAGAATTGCAGTCCAAGTTGGTGCTTGGCATTAGGGGTTGGTGCTCCTATCTGTTGTAAGAGAAAAACAAGGGGTTGGTGCTCCTTCCAGTGGGTGTTGGTAAAGTGTTTGTAAAATTGGTGTTTTGCAAAGGCTGGATTTGGATTGAAGTCCAAGCAGTCATTTTTGAGGAGTAGCCAAATTGGTGAACCTCGTTACATTGTGTGTTGTGGTGTGCTCTCTTGTGATTATTGCTTTATCTATTTTCTAGTTCTCTTTGCTTCAGTTTTAAGAATTGCAGATCAGATTTTTAGCTACACTGATTCACCCCCCCCTCTCAGTGTCATTGTGAGAATATCAATTGGTATCAGAGCAAGGTTCTTGAACAAGCTTAATCAGCTAAGGTGATCTTGGAAGGAACACAATGGCAGGTAGTGAAGGATTCTCATCAAACAAAGCTCCTTTGTTCAATGGAACTAATTACTCATTCTGGAGACTCAGGATGCAGACATATCTGAGTGCATTAGGATACGACATTTGGGAGTCAGTAGAAAGTGGATACACAGCACCCGCTACTCCTCCAACAGATACTGCTAAGAAGAAAAAGGTTGAGAATAACTCCAAAGCAAAGAATGCCATAATGTGTGGGCTAGTAGATAGTGAACTGATAAGGGTCATGAGCTGTAAATCGGCAAAAGACATGTGGGACAAATTGAAGAGCATCCATGAAGGAGACAACAAGATCAAGGAAGCCAAGCTGCAAATGCATCGAGCTCAGTTCGAGGCATTACAAATGAATGACGATGAGAACATAGAGGCCTATATGCTTGAGAGTCAATGGAGTCATTAATGCAATCGGAGGACTCGACGAAGAGATCGAAGATGCGGTTGTCATGAAAAAGGTACTTAGAACTCTTCACAAAAGATTTAATTCTAAAGTTTCTGCAATAGAAGAGGCTAAAGATCTAAACAATTTTAGCATGGACGAGATGCATGGTTCCTTGACTGCATACGAAATGAGAATAGGACAAACTAAGCCCATAGACAGAGAAGCTGCTTTTAAAGCACACAAGAATACAAAAGCTGAACAAGAATCTGAGGATGAAGAGACATCGGATGAAATGGAAGCCAACTTTGTTCGAAAACTTACAAAGGGAAAAGGAAAATATAGAGGAAAGTTGTCGTTTAAGTGTTTCAATTATGGAGGGGTCGGTCACTTTGCAGCTAAGTGTCCAATGAATGAGAAAACCAAAAGTGATGAAGGGTCACACCAAGAAAGAAGTGATTGGAAGAAGAAACCAAATTTTAGGAAAAGCAATTTCAAAAAGAAAAGTTTCATATCCAAGAATGTCAGCTCTTTCGAAGATAGCTCAGGTGAAGATTCTGAAGAAGAAATAGGTGAAGCTCTGTTCATGGCATTTGAAGAAGCAAAAATAGAAGAAAAATAGGAAGGTGATACAAAAAGTAAGGATGAGGTTGAAGTTTATCTGGAAGGAGAGTTGGTTGCTGCACTTAAAGAGTTGAAGACAGAAAGGAAAAAGAATAATAAGGTCTCAAGAAAGCTTGAGGATGCGAATGACATAATAAATAGTTTGAAAGTATAGATAAAAGAATTTAAGAAAATGTCTGAAGAACTTGAAGTACAATTAACCATGAGAATAGATGAGTGCAGCAAACTAGAAGAAGAGATTGTTGTTTTAAGAATGCGGCTAGAAGAAAAGAATCAAAAATTGAGTTGCTATCACAAACTTGAAGGAAGTTCTGCAAAGCTTGAAAAGATTATAAATAGTCAGAGGACTACAGGCATCAAGTTTGGCTTGGGGTTTGTCGAAGGAGAATCATCAAGTGGATCAAAGGCCATAACTGTAGAACCAAGTAAAGAAAGAGGATAAGATCAAGGTTGACCAAAGAAAAATGAATCTTGCAAAAGAAAGCAACAATGCCAGGCACGAGAAGACTGTTGACAATGAGGGATTCACAAAAGTCACACATCAAAGGAGAAGAAAATTTGTGACTCCTACTACAAATTGGCAAAGACCAACTCCCAGGTTCAATCATTCCTTTTCTGGTTATTGTTTTAAATGCAATACTTACGGTCATAAGATTTTAGACTGCATTTATAATATAGGACAAAGAAATTTTTCCAGTAGAAATGTATTTTCACCCTTGATGGATTATGCAGTAGAATGCTATAACTGTCATAACTTTGGACACATTGCAAGAAACTGTAGAAGCACATATGCAGCAAATAAATATCAGGGAAGAAGAACTCAACCAAACAGTTTAAGGCAAAACAGAAAATTCCCAGATAAACATGCACAGAGCCACTGACAAAGAAAAGTCTAAACAAGTGACCAAAACTACAGTCAAATCAGAATGGAAAGAAAAAGAGCAACTCAAGGAAGAAAAGGAATCCTTGATTGTACAGACAACATTCAAAGCACAGAACAAATCTGCACCATGGATATTGGATAGTGGATGCTCCAGTCACATGACAGGAGATAAACAAAAATTTGAAAAATTACAGAAATATGAAGGGGGCTCTATAAAGTTTGGAAATAATGATGGAGCCAAAATAGTTGGCAAAGGATCAGTCAAGATAAGTGATGGAAAGATCAATTCCAAAGAAGTTCTGTTTGTAGTTGGTTTGAAGCACAACTTACCGAGCGTAAGTCAAATCTGTGACAGAGGTCATGAAGTCATCTTTAAAAAGTAGGGTTGTGAAGTCAGAAAAGCACACAGTGGGAAGCTGATAGCTACTGGATCGAGGACTTCTAGAAATCTATATACTCTCTCAGAAACTTCAGAAGGATCATGCTTGATTGGACAGGAAGATGAAAATTGGTTGTGGCACAAGAGGCTCGGTCATATTAGCTTTGACAATCTGGTAAAAATAAGTTCAAAAAGAGCAGTAAGAGATATACCTACCATTGGCAAACCAAGTAAATAGCATCCGTGCTTCATGCCAAAAAGGGAAGCAAACCAGATCCACATTTAAAGCAAAGGAATACTTCACAAGCAAACCGTTAGAGCTGATACATACTGATTTATGTGGACCCATGAGAACACAAAGCATAAATGGTGACAAATACTTTATGTTGTTCATAGATGACTACTCCGAATGACATGGGTACTATTTTTAAAGCTTAAATCAGATGCCTTTGAGATGTTCAAGATTTTTAAAAAATAGGTTGAGAATCAAATTGGAAAAAGAATTAAATGCCTAAGATCAGACATAGGAGGAGAGTTTATCTTAGAGGAGTTTGCAGAATACTATCAAAAATATGGGATCAGAAGACAGTTTTCAGCAGCAAGGACACCTCAACAGAATGGTGTTGTTGAAAGGAAGAACAAGACTGTGCAAGAAATGGCATGGACAATGTTGGCTGAGAACAAAATAGCTGACAGATTTTGGAAAGAGGCAGTACATACTACAGTTTACATTCAAAATAGGTGCATGTTAAGGACGCATGAAAGCAAAACACCTTATGAGCTATGGTTCGGCAGGAAAGCAACAACAAGATACTTCAAAGTGTTCGACAACAAGTGTTATATCAAACGAACTGAAGATAATCTCGGTAAGTTTGAAGATAGAGCTGACGAAGGTATTTTTCTTGGTTACTCAACAAAAAGCAAAGCCTACACATGTTACAACAAGAGGCTAAAGAAAATTGTGGAGAGTGCAGATGTTAAAGTTGATGAAGGTAGAGATCAAGAAATTACTTATCAAGAAAACTACCCTATTTATGAAGAAGTCATTGAAGGAGATGAAGAAATGGAAACAGAATAAAATCAAAAAATTGACCCAACTGATTTAAGAATTGACTCAAAAGAAGAAGAGAACAAGAAATTCAAAATAGGCAGCTGGCAGAAAAATCATCCCAGAGAACAGATTATTGGGGACCCAACAGTTGGTATTCAGACAAGAAGAGCAGTAGTACGGAACTACTCTCTTTTATCCAGCATTGAACCCAAAAATATTGTTGAAGCAAGCATAGATGAAAGTTGGATGAAGGCAATTAATGAAGAACTAGATCAGATTGAGAAAAACAAAACCTGGGAATTAGTACCACGGCCAGCAAATAAAAACATAATCGGTACTAAATGGATTTTTTGAAATAAATTAAATGAAGACGGACAAGTTGTCGGAAATAAGGCAAGATTGGTCTGTAAAGGCTATGCTCAGGTTGAAGGCATTGATTTTGAGGAAACCTTTGCACCAGTAGCCAGACTAGAGGCAATCAGAATGTTTCTAGCTTTAGCAGTCCATAAAAATTTCAAAGTATATCAAATGGACGTAAAATCAGCATTTTTGAATGGAAAACTGGAAGAAGAGGTTTACATTGAACAGCTAGATGGCTTCCAACTCGGTGACAATCCCGATTTTGTTTGCAGGTTAAAGAAAGCGTTGTATGGTCTGAAACAGGCACCTAGAGCATGGTATGCAAGGCTGGATAACTATCTTATTAAACAGGGGTTCAAGAAAGGTATGGTGGACAACAATTTATATATCAAAATAGAGAATGGCCATCTTATTGTACTTGTTGTTTATGTAGATGATATAATATTTGGCAGCAGCATGGATGAATATTGTAGAGACATAGCAAATAAAATGAAGACAGAATTTGAGATGTCAATGATTGGTGAACTTTCTTATTTCCTCGGACTGCAAGTCAATCAAAGTGAAAAGGGCATTTTTATCTCTCAAGTAAAATATGTGAAAGAAATGCTGAAAAAGTTCACAATGGAGGATAGTAAACCCGTCAGCACTCCCATGACAACAGGTTGCAAGTTGAGCAAGGATGACAAATCTCCAGATGTAGATCAAACCATGTACAGGTCTATGATTGGAAGCCTGCTGTATTTGACAGCCACTAGACCAGATATATTACAGGCAGTATGCATGGTAGCAAGATTTCAGGCTAGTCCCAAAGAGACTCATGTGACAGCTGTAAAGAGGATTTTTAGGTACCTCAAGGGTACTATGGAGTATGGGTTGTGGTACCCAAAAGGTAAGGACTTCACTCTTATTGCATATTCTGATGCAGATTGGGCGAGGATGTATTGATGACGAGAAAGAGTACCAGTGGAGGAGCATTTTATCTTGGAGACAGGTTGGTAGCATGGCACAACAAGAAACAAGAATCAGTCTCTCTATCCACAAGCAGAGGCAGAATACATTGCAAGCAACAACATGTTGTACACAGATATTATGGATGAGACAAACACTGAAAGATCTTGGTATTCACTTCAAAGAGCCAATTTCAGTTAAATGTGATAACACCAGTGCTATAAACATATCAAAGAATCCGGTTATGCATTCTCGAACCAAACATATTGCAATCCGGTATCACTTCTTGAAGGATAAAGTTGCAGAAGGTGAGGTCAAATTGGATTTTGTTCCGACTACAGAGCAAGTAGCAGATATATTCACAAAACCATTGCCAAAGGAAGTTTTTGAGTACCTTCGGAGTAAGTTGGGAGTAGTCACATTTCCCAAGAACTGACTATCAATTGGGATCACATTCTCAAGGGAGTATTTATGCCTATGTTTATAGTTTTTCTCATATTCATGATTTTTGCTAACTATAACAATGTGTATCCGAGAATGTTGTGCATAGACTCAGGGGGAGTCTGTAGCAGCCCTTTGGTATTATTGTCAAAGGGGGAGAAGAATTACAGGAGAGTGCATGAGTGTTGCCAACAATTCCAAAGGGGGAGATTGTTGAGCAAGGTGCAGCAAAAGTATTGTCATTGTTGTCAACACAGATAGATCAATTGATGCGATGGACGAGGAGTTCGAGAGGTCAGTCAGAACATGTACAGTGAATTTCCAAGAAGATAAAAGTGGCCCAGATTCAAAAAATCAAAGAAAAAGACAAGTAAGAAAACTGTCGCGATATCGCGACATGTTTTCTATCATGATTTCGCGACATGGACGAGGAGAGAGAAGGCACAAGCAAAATTGTCATGATTTCATGACATGAACGAGGAGAGAGAAGGCGTAAGCAAAATTGTCATGATTTCATGACATGGACGAGGAGAGAGAAGGCGCAAGCAAAATTGTCATGATTTCGTGACATGAACGAGGAGAGAGAAGGCGCAAGAAAAATTGTCATGATTTCGTGACATGGCCGAGGAGAGAGAAGGCACAAGGAAAACTGTCATGATTTCATGACATGTTGGCAGAGAAGGAGGCAAGTAGAAAAATTGTCATGATTTCATGACATGTTTGAAGAAGAGGCGCAGGCAAAGAAAACTGTCATGATTTCGTGACATGCTCGAGGAGAAGGAGCTCGCAAAGAAAAGTGTCACGATTTCATGACAGGTTCCAAGAGGAAGCGTTAAGGAGAGAAAGTGTCACGATTTCATGATAGGATCGAAGAGAAAGCGCCAAGGAGAGAAAGTGTCACGATTTCACGACAGGATCGAAGAGAAAGTGCCAAGGAGAGAAAGTGTCATGATTTCATGATAGGATCGAAGAGAAAGTGCCAAGGAGAGAAAGTGTCATGATTTCATGACAGGATCGAAGAGAAAGTGCCAAGGAGAGAAAGTGTCACGATTTCATGACAGGATCGAAGAGAAAGTGCCAAGGAAGAGAAAGATGTCACGATTTTGCGATAGGGTTGAAGAGAAGTGCAAGGAAGAGAAAGATGTCATGATTTCGTGACATGTTCCATTTTCGCTGGCGAAAGATAGAAAAGGCACAAGGCAGAGAAAGATGTCACGATTTCGTGACATGTTTCATTTTCGCGAGCGAAAGGAAGAAAAGGCACAAGGTAGAGAAAGATGTCACGATTTCGTGACATGTTTCATTTTCATGAGCGGAAGGAAGAAAAGGCACAAGGCAGAGAAAGATGTCACGATTTCGTGACATGTTTCATTTTCACGGGCAAAAGGAAGAAAAGGCACAAGGCAGAGAAAGATGTCACGATTTCGTGACATGTTCGTTTTCGCTAGCGAAAGGCAAGAAAAGGCAGAAGGCAGAGAAAGATGTCACGATTTCGTGACATGTTCCGTTTTCGCTAGAGCAAGCCAAGAAGAGTAGCGAGAAGGTGAAAGTGTCATGATTTTATGACATGTCTGGTTTTCGTGGGTGCAAGCGAAGAAGTGGACAAGGAGGCAAAAACTATCATGATTTCGTGACATGTTATATTTTCGTGGGTAAAAGGCGAGAAGGGCAGAAAGATACAGAAGTGTCACGATTTCATGATAGGTCGCAACAACACAATAATAGACAGTTAACTGGAATAGAACAACAGTTAAAGGGGCAGTTGTAGAGGAAAAGCATGCAGTCAAAATAAGAAGAGTTAACTAGAGTAAATGTAGTAGTTATAGATAGAAATCATGCAACTTTTTAAGAACTGGAGTAAATCGAACAGTCGCATTAATAGAATCGTAAAATACATGCATGCACAGAAATGAATACGAACAGTCATGTTCAAGAAGACGTACAGTCATGGTAGAGATATACGTTGCATGTAACGTAATGCACACTCTATAAATACAAAAGGAGTTACACAAAGGAGTTACAGTTGACAAGTGGCAGAAGAGAATATTAAAAGAATAGTTACGGGTTGCATGCGTAAATATGGAAGCTAAAAATAGAGACTTATATGTTATAAAAGCAGGTCTGCGTGAAGAATATTGCTGCTGCTGTAAGTGAGAATTTGCTGCGTAAAGAGGGTTAGAAGAGGGCCGAGAGAGAGATAAGCAGAGCCGTGAGAGCGTGCAGAGTTTAATCAAGTTTAATTAATTGCAGACCAGTCAGGGTCGTGTAAACAACGAAGGCATTTTTATGTCACTGAATTAAATCAGAATTGCAGTCCAAGTTGGTGCTTGGCATTAGGGGTTGGTGCTCCTATCTGTTGTAGCAGAAAAACAAGGGGTTGGTGCTCCTTCCAGTGGGTGCTTGGTAAAGTGTTTGTAAAATTGGTGTTTTGCAAAGGCTGGATTTGGATTGAAGTCCAAGCAGTCATTTTTGAGGAGTAGCCAAATTGGTGAACCTCGTTACATTGTGTGTTGTGGTGTGCTCTCTTGTGATTATTGCTTTATCTGTTTTCTAGTTCTCTTTGCTTCAGTTTTAAGAATTGCAGATCAGATTTTTAGCTACACTGATTCACCCCCCCCCTCTCAGTGTCATTGTGAGAATATTAGTTCTTTTTCACTTCCTCAATGATGACTAAATTTATCTTTTGAAATTACCTTTTAAGAAAGCTACTTAAGAATATCTTAACTTCTAATGCTTTAAACTTAATAATTGTATCATCTAATTATCATTTTAATGCATTTAATATTTTATGAGTTTAATTTCTTTTATAAATAGAGCAAACAAGTCTTTAACGAAATATAATAATTTTATATTAAAAGACTTGAATATTTCTCCTTTTAATCTCTTTTATGTTATAAGGAACACAAAATTGTTTGAATTCTAATTATAAAGTATTGACCTTATAATATGAGTTTTAGAATTCAAATTATCTTTAAATTAACAATTATCCTTTCAAATATTTATGGCATTAAATATTTGAATCAAATAATTGTAATTCTTTCAACATAAGCTTATGGACATAAAACATGATTTTATCATCTTATGGCATCAAAATCAATAAAATCACACCAAAATTGTAGATTATCAAATTTATATTCGGTTAATAATAAATAACCTACAAAGGTCCTATTTTAATGTATAAGATTCACCTATCAAATACTTATAGATTTAAATATTTGACACTGTAGCCTCAATTTCCTTTTCTATATACTGTATTATGCACAACCTAACTGCCATGAAAAGGAAACAACAAGTTATTTGATTTATGAAATTAAATCAAATATTCACTTTACTTCTCTTTCATCTGAACCATTCATGAATTGAATATCCAGGTAATGGAATTATAATTTAACCTAGCCTAATAAATGTTTTATTCAAAAACAACCAGGTCTGTTCAAATATGAACATATAAAAAAAAATGAAGAAAATATTTGGGTAGAATCACAAAGTCTAAATTTATCCTTCAGACCTGCACTCAAAAACTACACTAGATACAAAAGGTAAATTTAAAATACTTAACCATTTACCAGATGAACATAGTATAATTGAAAAGTAGTGCAATCTCTCGTGGGACTTTATAATTTTTAATTTATTACATAAAATACTTTTCTAACCAGACCATACACAGATTAACACATTCATGATAAAAGAAAAATACATAAATGTAATTTTTGGATCTTACAATAGGCTCCTAAACCTTCTGTATTAGTGCATCCTTATAAACTTCTTCCAAAAATGGCCTTCTCAAATGTTTTCTCTCTTTCCTCTTACCTCACCTGTTCGACCTCCTTTTTTTCATTTCAATGGTTTTTATAATCTTCAAAATCTCGTTATTCAATCCGTTCTTTTGGTAACTTGCTTTGAAACTATTTTTCTTCAAAACTCATGCCAAAATTTATTTTGGCCTACAAATACTCTTAGAAACCTTTCAAAGCTATTATACATACGTAACCAATTAAATAACGAATATTGATTTCATTTATTATAAACCATCATAGTTAATATTAACTATGCTTTTAATTTATATAATTTCAAAAATCTGCACTATATAATATTTCTTTTAGCCCCTAAGCAATGCTAATGAACCATCTCAGAATCAACCTCTTGATTCTCCACATCACATAGAATCTAACATTTTGTATATAAAATCAAATTTCACCTCGTAGCCCCCAAACACTTGAATGCAATCTTATTATTTATTGCATTTATACTGCCACAAACTTCTTTAATTATCCATGCCATGTAAAAATGATATTCGAGGTATTTTATGCCCATCAGGCAATAATTGCTCATATTCAGGTATGGATATGCCTCCTGTTATGTCAAAACGTATTTGCCATCATATCATCTGAGCCAAGATAATTATCAAATCACGCCTTGACCATATCGTATTTGCTACGTAATCTCCCACCTATGTCGTCATTCCTGCAGTAAAACTAAATATATAGTACAACCACTTGCAAATCTACCACAATTTCTATGATAAAAATAGGAAAAATAATCATAATGAATAAACCAAAGTATCTTCAATATGTATTCTCTATTTTCAAATATTTTTGATCACGACCATCAAATATCGAAACTTTTCTCTGACATAGATATTGCTGCCTTAATAACCTTGTAAGCGCTGATGTACAACTGAATATGTCATTATTCATCATTGTTATCATAATTGAGTACTTCTTATGACTTATCCAGTAATTTACTGGGTACTCACAAACTGTTTATTTCCATAGCCTTACCATTGTGAACTGATAAAATATCAAATGAGTAGAATATATTTTAAATTGACAATATTTAGCCTTCCAATGTCATATCCCACATACTATCCATAAATTTACACCTTTGTATTATAATATGCTCAAATTACTCTCACAAGGAGGTCATACCAGCATTTGCGTCTTGTGATATTTTTGTAATCTTGCAGTGCACTGACCGGGGAAGAATACTCCAATGCACACCTGACTATTGTTCTTCAATGGATTCCCATACATTGTCTGTAAATTCTTATGATGCCCTCATTGCATTCTTTGAATAGTAAAATAAAAACACAACGAGCATTGTCACCTCTAAATCACGGTTGTTGTCAAATTCAGCATAGTTCTCGATATCGACAACATCATTTTCTTGGTAGACATGCCCATCCTTTCTTTCGGGACCTGATAACATGCCCACCTATGCAAATGATTTCTTGGTAACCTCCAGCACACTTCGGGTATGTTTAAAACTTCACTGCAGTGTCCCATTATTGGTGTTTTGCCTAAACCAAATTCCATGGCAAGTACCACCATCTATCCCTAGATGTTTTGATTTTACTAGACTCATTCTATTAAGCACATCTCCTGATTCAACAGGTCCAAATATGTCCATCTTTAAGACGTATCCTCCCTGGTCGAACACATCTGCATCCACACTAGCATCAAGCACTTTGACAATAGGTCCCACCTGTGTCTTCCTGATACTGCGATACATAAGCACTCCATTGACCACGTTCTCACAATCACGAAGCAACCTACAATATATCATTACCATAGTTAGAATCAAAAGGTGAAATTTAGTATGAATGAAACAAATGCTTCAATGCACACTAATGAACATAACAAAATATATGCGACACATCATAAACTCCATAATATAACTAACATGTGTGACACGTTAAAACCCACATCTTAGGCATGAATACCCACAACGTACATATGAATTACATATTCTCCAACACCAAATCTAATGACTAACATTTATCTTAATACAAATATACTCCTAACCATAGTCCCTAAAAAAGTAAAACAAAATAAATACAATGTATAAAAGACACAAAACGATAATACATAACCAACATTCTAACACAAAAGAGATAAAATAAAACCAAAACAAACAAAAATTAATCATATGATATTATAATAACATTAAAACAAAAATATACCATGTAATAACATTAAATATAAATCACACTTAATAAACACACAAAACTACACATAATAATACATAACAACATAAAACTTATATATATAACCAAAATTATGTGTAAAGTACATAATTATACTTACACATATATAAAAAAACCATGACAATACATAACATGACAAGGATATAAATAACTAAAAATTATAGATGACATGGTATCCATACAAACACTACATCAACGTCTTCACGTCACAAACTCAAATCTGAAAATGCCCTTGGTTTTAAGGAAAGTTATACCACGGTGAATATACTCGATAATATAATGGTGAGTATATGAACCATAAACACATCGACTTTCAATTTTCGATCAAAGTCGATAATTTAGCTTCAATTTTAAAATTTTTGAGTGGTCCCCAAAATTTGGGGTCGTTGTGAAGGAGTCACAATAATACTTTGACAAGAGATAAGTTGCTTGGTATGCTAACAAATTTTGAGATAATAACAAAAGATCCGACTTCCAAAAAAAAAGCAGCATTCAAAGCAATCAATGAAACAAAGGGTAAGAAGGCAGAATCAAGCAATGAGTCTTCTAGTGATGAAAAAGCCAATTATGGTAGAAGAGATAAAGGTTACAGAAAACCCATAGATGTAAGATCTGTTAAGTGTTTCAATTGTATAAAGTATGGACATTTTGCAATAGATTGTAAAGAACAAAAAAACAACAATGGTGAAGAAAAATAGGATCACAAGTAAAGGGAATCAAAAAGATATAGGCATCAAAATAAAAGCAAATATGGACAAAGTAGACAAGGAAAGAAGTTCTTCCAAAGACAAAAGAGGAGCTACTATGCGGATAATGCAAGTACTCAAATGATAGTGATGCTAGTTTTTTAGACAATAATAGAAATGAAGTCCTATTTATGATTGAATAAAAAGAACCAGTTAAGAAAAAGACTCCAATTATTATCAAGTATTTTAGATGTGGTAACTTTGGACATCTTGAAGATGATTGCACAAGGGATGGTTATAGTTTTAGTGATGATGAATATGAAGATGCACTTGAAAGACCAGATGAAAATATTCTAATGGTATTAGAAGAAGAAGTGAGTGATCCTATAAAATACAAGCCAAAAGAAAGTAATGATGTGGATAAAGGTAAAAAAATAGAAGATTATTCAGCAGAGAATGGTTATGATCTCAAGGGAGAACTTATCTATGCCATTGACACGGTAAAGAAGGTAAGAAAGCAACACTCTAAACTTGAAATTCAGTTTCAAGAATGTGATGAAGAAAGAAGATTTCTCATAGAGGATTTAGAAAAATCAAAGGCTAAGGCAAGGAAGTTCAAAGACAAGTTAGAAGAAAATATTTTAGAATTTTAGAAGTTAGCACAAGAAGTGGCACTACTAAAGGAAGATTTAGAAGATTCCAAGAATAAGCTATACAAGTATGTAAACAGTGCAAAGTGCATGGATAAAATAATCAAGATACAAAGAGGAGCAAAAAAAAAATAGGTCTTGGTTCTAAACAGGTTAAAAATAAATGGGAAGAGGAGTCAACTTCAAGCCTTGAAAAAGAAGAAAATTTAGATGAAGACACATCAGAAGAAGACAGTGTAAGAGGGAGTGAGACATCAAAGGATGAGTTGGAAAAAAAAGGGTTCAACAAAGACAGGAACAATGCACATAGAATATACAGATGGAACATCAATCAGAACAAGAGACCAATGAGGTCAAGACAAGGAAGCTTCAATGGAAGATGTTTTTCATGTCACAGGTTTGGGCACATGTCTTCACAGTGCAGGACACATGAAAGACAGGAATATGGGAATAGAAAACTTTTCCATGGGTATTGCTACTCATGCAATTAGTTTGGTAGCAAGGCAATGAATTGTAGGGTTCATGACAGAAGAGGATATGGCTTCACTAGGAGAAATTCTAAGACATTTGCACCTCCAAGGAATAATAATATTAAGTGTTATAAGTGCAATAATTATGGTCACACAACAAAATGGTGTAGAGCGGACATTCCAAAAATAGGTATGAACAAGAACATGAACAGGAAAATGAACATGAACATGAACATGAACATGAACTGGAACATGAACATGAACATGAATAGGAACATTAATAGGAACATTAACAGGAAGAGGAACATGAACATGGATGATAACAAGAACATGAACTTGGATGTGAACAAGAATAGGAACAAGAATAGGGATGATGACACAAATAGAAACAGTTAGAGGAATCTGAAAACTTAGAAAATAAGAGAAGAGGATAAAGGCAAATAACAATACCATTTGGGAGTAGAAATACTCCCACCCCAAAATTAACCATCGCAGAAGGATGTGGAGGAGGGGCTAAGCTAAGAGGCTCATTCTTAGCCCCGAGCCCCAAAGGTGACCCTTTACCATTGATGTCAAAGGGTGAGAGATTTGATATTTGAGAGAGCATTGAGACAGGGGGAGCAATGTCCCAGGGGAAGCAAAATAAAAAGAAAGGTCAAGTTTTGGTAAGAAGAGTATGGGTTGACATCAATGACAAAGGGGAAAATTGTTGGACATTTTGAATCCCTAAGTCAAAGTTATTGATGTCACCAGATGAAGTCATCATTAATAATTAAGGATTTTAGTAGGAAACAAAGGGGATCAAAATGTCTATTTGATATCTAGGAAGAAGGCCAAATATCACATGAATCAGTGCAGAAGTTAAGAGTTCAAAAGGAGATATAATATTTATTTTTATAAATTATTTAAAGAATTTAAATTTTATAAATAAATATTATTTATGACATGGAATAAAGTGAGAAGGAGATATTTTATCAAAGGTATAATATTATAATAATGGATATTATAATATTAAAGGTGATATGGTGAAAACCCAAATAAAATATTTATAATTCTTATTATAATATTTTATAATGCAAAAGTGGGTTTTATAAAGTCTAAATATATTTTATAAACCCAAAGGTTGGGTTTAAGACAAAAGGCATTCGAAGCCTTTATAATATTCACCGATGTAGTGGAAGATAACATGGAGAGCGCCGATGTCTTCAAAACAATGGAGGAAGCATATAAATACAAACGTTGAAAGTTCAATTAATTATCCTTGCTCGAAAATTAAAAATATTGCATGCAAAAAAAAGAGCTTGTGAGTTTTTGCGAAAGTCATGATAGATAAGCATTTAAGGGAGGAAGCTTTAATCCTTTAATTTGCATAGGACAGTGTGGCCAAGTGGTATTTTGAGAAGCGTAAAAGTGTTGGCTTGCAAGAGAGTTTGTGTTTGAATCTCGGTGGGTGCATCGTGAGTTGTGTTCATTAAGGTGCCTACGATGCATGTTCTTTTGCCCAAGGTGGAAAGTGTGAGGATATTAAGAAGCACGTGGTGCTTTGTTAATCTCAAATGAGTGCTTGGCTCATGCAGCGAGTTTGGCCGTGACTAAGGCGCACATTGGGGGCAACGTTGAGTGTTCGATTCCCTCTAAAGACAAGGTAATATTTTTGGTTTTAATTTTAATTTAATGCCTAAGTTGGAGGTATAAGGTTGCTTAGTGGTTTATTTTTGGAAAGATTGCTTTGTAATAAAGTTGTGGTAGTTGAGAATTATCATTAGGAGTTATAAGGATATTTCTGTTTTAAACTTTTAATAAAGTCTTAAATTGCTATAGTGGTATATTGGAGGATTAAGACTTTGTGGGTATTATGTTATTTTGAATTAATGGTTTTTGTGATTATTGTGAGGGTGTTGATTATTAATCAAGTTGGAGTAATAAGGTGTAAATTTGATATTATTTTTGTGTTATGTTTTGTTGAGAAAATTATCCTCTAACCCTTATTGATATTGGCAAAGAAGTAATTGTGAGTGTGGCAGATTTGTGAGATCAACTACTTGTCAAGCAAAAAGGTATGGGCAAATTCTTCTTTGGTTGAGTTGATTGAATGGATTACTAGAAAATAAAATTTGAAGTTAAAAGTATTTGATTAGGGTTTCCTTTTCAAAAGTGTTTGAGTTAATACTTCAAGGTTTTTTGAAATTAAGAGTTGTGATTAAAACGTTGTTTTATAAGCATTGTTGTTGAAACCATTGGTTGTGTGAAGAACTTGAGTTAGGGTTTGAAAATATTGTGAGTATCATTGTTATGTGAAGAATGTTTTATAAGCATGGTTGTTGAAGTGATTTGTAATGCAAAGAACTTGAACTAGGGTTTGAAAAGATCATGAGTATCATTGTTATGTGAGATTTGTTGTTGAGCATTGTTGGAAATATTTTGAGTGTGATGATACATTCTTGGACTAGGGTTTGTGAGCAAGAGTTGTTTCTTGAGTTATTGGTTGAGTAAGTTGATTAATCCTAGTCAAGTGCATGTATGAAGTGGTTGTTCAAGTTCCATAAAACAAACTATTCTATATTCTGATTTGAGTTGTGAAAGATATTGAGTTGTGAGAATAGAACATATTGGTATCCCAAAAGTGACAGTTTCACTCTTACAACTTATACAGATGCAGATTGGGCAAGCAGTATTGATGACATAAAAAGTACAAGTGGTGGAGCATGTATTTCTTGGAGACTGTTTATTCTCTTGGTTAAGTATGAAATAGGCATCGATATCCCTATCTATAGTAGAGGTAGATTATATTGCAGTAGTTGCTAGTTGTACTTAGGTTTTATGGATTAAGTGAACTCTAGAGGATTTCAATATAAAACATGATCATTCTATTCCCATATTGTGTGATAATACAAGTGCTATAAATATATCAAATAATCTAGTGATGCACTCCAGGACAAAGCATTATCTGATCAAGTATCACTTTATGATAGAACAGGTGACAGACAAGCAAGTCAAGTTGCAATATGTTACTACAAAGGAGCAGATTACATATATTTTCATTAAACTACTTACGAAAGAGACTTTTGAGTACCTTCAAGAAAAGTTGGGAGTAGTTCTACTCCTGCCCTAGAATTAATCACCTCAAGAGGAGGTGGGGGATGGGCTAATCTAAGAGTCTCATTCTTAGCCCTGAGCCCCAAAGGTGACCCTTTGCCATTGAATGACTTAAGGGGAGATATTTGAGTTAGGGGGAGAGCATTCAGTTAGGGGGAGCAATTTCTCAGGGAGAGCAGTTTTGAAAGAGGAAAATATTTGGTAAAAAAAGGGGTTTCCATCAATGAAAAAGGGGGAGATTATTGGAAATTTTGAGTTAGTTGTGTTGTTATTGATGTCAAGATTCAATTTCAGGAATCAGTGCAGGACTTGGCAGAAGAAGGGTTAATATATTTATATTTTAATCCCAAGATATTTGATCTAAGAGCTCCAGTTGCTTGGTCAAAAGGATTGTTAAATACCCTGAAGAAAAGGCCTAAAGGAAATAATATTATAATATTTATTATTATAATAATAATATTATTATTATAATATTATTTCCATTGAGTCTAGGTGTTTTCCTCTTTCGCCCTTAAAAGTTTAATTATGCCTAAGGTAGTTTATAAATAATATATAATGTTTACATTATAAAATTATTTATAAATAATATGTTTAAATAACCCAAAGCTAGGTTAGGTGCCAAAAAATTTATCTCCACTGACATGCATTGGAAGGCTTTTAATTAATTCTGTCAATGTGGAAGAGAAGGAGACATATGATATAAATACCATAGCTTTTACCCAAAGGAAAGGAAGTCTCCGAAAATTCAAGCGCATGCGAATTAAGAGGGAATGCAACATAATTTCATGAGCAAGCAAAGCTAAGGAGAAAGATTTAATTTTTATATAACCTCCGAATTCTAAGGAAGTCAAAGTGGTGAAAGCAGAAGGGACCACCAACCAATGACGGTTGGGCTAGCATCAATTTTTCGATTGTGCAAAGGTTTTGGAATGCAAGGTGCTATGTTCAATTTCTGTCTACGATGTGGAAAGAGCCTTTTTGGCTCTTGGTAGGCAAGGGAGAGTCAAAGTGCTTTTAGCACCTTTGACTCCCATGTGAGTACTTAGCTCATATGGCTAGGGAGCTACGACTAAGGCGCTGTAGGTGCTTCAACCAGGGTTCAATCCTGTGGAGAGTGCACGAGGAGGTATTTAATTTTTGTTACATTGTGTATTGCCCTAAGGTTGTTGATAGCGCTCAAAGCACTTGGATTATTTCTACGCTTGGAGTATAGAGTGAAGAGGGAAAATTAGCATGTGAGGTTATTTGTTTTGTTAAATATTTTAGGGAGTTAAAAGGGTAAGGTAATTAATTTTTACCTTAGAGAAGTTGAAATATTTTTATTGAAGGTTAAAAATATATTGCACTATTTTATAAAGTTAATTACTTGAAAAATGCAATATTAAGTAGGGAGACATAAGTAGTGTTTGGATTATTTCATGCATTAAAATTTTGAAAAAGAGTTACTGTGAAACTGAATAGTTGAAGTCTTTATTTGAAATTTTTTGGAGATAATAATGTGTACTTGATTTTTGTTAATCTTGTAATATTTGAGTGAGGATTTTAGCTATCTAACCCTTGAGATTGGTAGAGGTTGATTGTCATTGAGACAAGTTTTGAGGTCATTTCTACATCAAGAAAAAGGCATGGGTATATCTTCCTTGTGAGTGAAATATTATTGAATTGAGTGTTGTGAATGCTAAGTTGGAGTGAAAAGGATTGTTTGATAAACATTGTTGAGTTTGATTTTGAGATATGCAATATTTGATTGATGAGGGTTTTTCTGGAATGAAGGTTGATGCTAGAAACCTTGTTTGATAAGTGTTGTTGGAAATATTGAGTGAGCCTTCATGTGCATGATTAGGGTTTGTGAAAGATCATGAGTATCATTGTTATGTGAGATTTTTTTGATAATCATTGTTCAATAAGCTATCATTATTGAGTGATTGGTTGAGTGGAGTTGATTGATATTAGTTTATTGGAAGTGTTGAAGTGATAGTTCAAGTTCTGTGAAACAAATTGTTCTATATTCAGAATTGATTTGAGAAAGAGATTGAAAGAGGTTTTATGTGATAGATTGAGTTGATTTGAAAAAGGTTTTGTGAAAGCTTAAGGATAGATTTATGTGAGATTTTATGGAAGCTTACAAAGAAGAGTTGAGGTAAGTCTTGGTGAAGACTTGTTGAGCAGATTGAGCAAGTTCTATAGAGGACTTGTGGACATATTTGAGGTAAGTATTTGAGAAGACTTGTGAGCAGAGTTTATTGATTGATTTATTCAAACCTTGAGTTAATATTTGGGGCAGATCTAGTAGAGTTGATTAGTGATTGGATCAAGTTTTGTGTTAAGGCTTAAGGATAGATTTGAAGATAGAGTTTGGTGTAGATTTGAGGACAGGTTTATGCCAAACCAAAGATAGAGATTGAACAGATTTGTTCTAGACTGAAGGAAAGTGTTTAGTGCAGATCAAAGATAGATATTAAGCATATTTGTGTAGGGTAGAGGACAATGTTCAGTACAAATATGAGACAGAGACAGAGTAGAGGAAGAGCAATATTTGGAGGTGACAAAGCAGAGGATAGTAGTCTCCAGTGGATAGAGATACATTAGCCATGATAGTGAGGATAGAGGTCTTTTGAGTGAGGACAAGAGTCTTAAATGGAGAGATATCCACAAGCCAGTGTAGTGGAGGTAGTAGTATTCTAGAGGATCACTAGCCAGAGCAGAGGAGAAGGAGTTCTTTTGTGGATAGATATCCATGAACAATCTAAGGGGATTGGTGTCTCTTGTGGATAGATATCCATGAAATTGATTAGGGTATTGGTATCTCCTTTTTACAAAGGTCCATAAATATTGTAATAGGGAAGGATTCCCAAGAAATTTGTTGAGAAAATTTAAGTGAAATATTTTCTCCGTGGACGTAGCCCACATTGGGTGAACCACGTTAAATCATGTCTCTCATGTGTGTGATACTTTGTGTAATGATTACTACTTTATTAATGTTGATGTTATCATATGGATTGAGAAGTAAAAAGTTTTATCTTATACTGTTCACCCCACCCTCTCAGTATAAGCACATGTTCTTCAATATTAGACTTAGGCTCATACTTACCCCTATCCTTTAGATATGAGGTGAGACATAGTGGATCCAATAAGTCAAAGTTATTTCATGATATTTCTCTTCTCTCACACACATTGATCAATTTCATTTGACTTGCATAGTGAATGTGGTAGATAGACACACCCAAAAACCTAAATCTCAATAGTAAAACTTATATTATAGCTAAATAGTCATAACTAATTAAACCTTACAAGTTAATTAGCGTTAAGAATATTAAAGTTGTGTTTTTTTTACTATAATAAGAGATACAATTGAGCAGTAATATTAAATAATATATAATTGGATTATTCATCAATTTCGATAATGAATGACTAATTATTATTAGACTTGCATATACAATTCTATCAAGTGTAATATATCATAAGGAGTTATTATTTGTAAGTGTAAAAGATAATTTAGCCAATCACAATGATGACCTTTATATTGATTTTTTTAAGAAGGTATATGACCAAGGGAGACTCTTTTTCTTAATGAAAATGATATCAATAAGTTGATAGAGAAAAACAATAAGTTTGAGAAAGTTGAAGTATGTCTTTGATAGGAAGTAAAGGTGTATATGGCCTAATAGACCTAATAGTAAATGTGGTGTTCTAATATTTTGATCAGAGTGGTTCCCAATGGAAGCCACATAGAACTTATTACTAAAAAATATTCAATTGGTAAGTGGTGGGAAACAAATTTTTTCACATCATAAACCAAGATATCATTCCCATAGTAAACCTTAACAATTGGACAATGGAGTTGGATTTTTAATAAGAAAACTCATTATAATCCATATTATGAAATACATGCCACCAATGGAATAAGAAAATTGTATAATTTATATAAATGTTAAGATCATTCATTTGATGGAAAATAAATATGTGGGAAAGCAAGAGTTACATAAAACCATAAAGTTAACAAGAAAAATGTTGGGATCTATATATAATTATGTTTAAATAGCTAAGTGAAAATGAGTGTGAGCTAGAAGTGAGAGCAAGTAGAAGTCAAGGGTGAGTGTAAGCCTCATATTTGGATTTCTTGTTCCAAATATTATGTAAATTCAAAGGACTTCCATAAGCAAAAATTTAATTAACAATAGAGATGCAATATTATCACAATGATAAAGTTATTGGGTTTCATTAAGGAGATCCAAGTTCAACCCCACTTGGTACGAGGGGACTAGGACCCCTCATAAAAATCCATTTAACTTAAATTTGATTTGCAAGATTACTACAATGGTAAGGACTTTGGCCTCTCTTTGAGAGGTTTAAGGTTCAAAACCCACTCCGTACGATGGGATTAGGACCCCTCATAATAACTAGTGTAAAATCATTTAAAAAGTTAAGTAAAAATAAATAAAAATCATATAGAGATCAATAACGATGGCGGGAGCAAGAGCGGGAGCAGGAGCAGGTGCAGGTGCAGGAGCGGGAGCAGGTGCAGATGTAGGGCTGGGGACAGGGTCAGTGCTCGGTGCAGGATCCCAGTCGGGATCGGGCTCGGGATCGGGGTCAGGCACGTCGGGGCCCGGTCTCGGGCCCGCAGGACCCCCGTGGGCCCAGAGGATGGGTCTGCGGTCGATCCGTTTGGGGGCCAGGGTGTCCTGGGCCCTGGCCCACAGGGCCTCGATGCGAGCGCTGGGTCGAGGAATCAGTCCCCGGCTCCTGAGCGGGGCTTTGTCCCGGGTGGGTCTAAACCCTCCTTCCAGCAGATCTTGGCGGGCACCAGGGCCCCTCCTCGGGCCCCGGGGCTAGGTCTGTCCCTCGAGGGCATGCACATCTCTATCCAGGAGGAGGTCTTTTCCTCCTTAGTCGCGGGTTCTTCTGCCTCCTTGGTAGGGAAATTTCTGGGAGGTCGTCCAGACATGGAAACCATTCGCAGGTGGGCAGCTACTAAATGGAAGGTGTCCGGGCACATCCAGCTGGTTGCCCTAACCAAGGGTTTCTTCATCATTAAATTAAACAACAGCGAAGACGCCAAAAAGATCCTATCGGGCGGGCCCTGGTTTTTGGGGCGCAAGAGCCTCTTCCTCAGGAGGTATGGAGTTGACTTCCACCCCAGCACCCAAAGCATCAACTTCGCCCCGGTTTGGGTTCGTCTCCCAGACCTTCCCTTCCATCTGTGGCACGAAGATGTCCTCAGGCTCATTGCCCAGTCGGTTGGGGAACTGGTGGCCTTTGACCCTGCTACAAAGGCAGGATCCCGAATGGTGCATGCCCGATTTTGCGTCAACGCCAATCTTGAATCCGTGCTCCCCTCCTCGATAACTATCTCCTCTGGGTCCTACTTCTGGAGTCAGGCCCTGATCTATGAAAACAAACCCGCCTTCTGTCCCACCTGCAGCACTCAGGGCCACCTCTCTCACCAATGCCCGGTTTCCAGAAAGGCGGAAGGCCCTCCGCCCAAACCCCCTTCCCATTCAGGCCGGGCCCCACCTCGCGGGCCCCCCCGCGATGGCCCCAGATCCCAAGCCTGGGCCACCAAGGGCCACCCCCCCCGGCCCCAAAGGATTCTCCCTTGGGCCTCGGTCTGGAGAGCGCCCTCTCCCAGGCTTCCCTACCTGTTGCTCCCTCCCCTAGGTCACCTTCCGCGGTCCTTACCCCCGGCTCTTTCGCCCAGCCCGTTCTGAACCCCCCTCCGTAGGGCCCTGCTTGCGCAAGCGAGCAGGCCAGGCCTTCCCCCCCATAGGCCCCCTTGGTCGAGGGCCCCTCCTCCCCCCCTCCCCCGCTCCTCCCCTGCCCCCTTCCTGGCCCCCTCGATGTTCCCTGCTGGGCTTCCCCTCTTGGAGTGCGGATCTGAGATGTCCGATCAGGAGATCGAAGCCAGTTCTTCATCTGGTCCCGACGAAGTCAGCCCTAAGATGACCCGGAGCAGGTCTTTTGCCATAGATTTTGGTAGCAAACTCAAGAGAGGGCGACCCACCCTGGGCGATCAGCGGACCAGGATCACCGAAGATGACATAGCCAATGGCTCTCAGGCTACTCTGTCGGACGTGGGGGCAGGTTTCTCCAAGACTGATGCCAACCGATCCAAACCCCCCGCTCACTCCGGGAAGGGGGGCAAGCGACCCCTCAAGGGTGTCAAATGAAGCTCATCTCCTGGAATATCAGGGGCCTCAATGGGGCTCCCAAGAAAAGGATCCTCGACCAGCTCTACAGGGATCACCGTCCGTCCTTCCTCCTCCTCCAGGAGACCAAAATAGATGAGGCTGCTGCCCGGCGAGTAGCCCAAGCTTCCTGGCGCAATTGCGAGTCCCTGTCTACCCCCACGGTCGGCTCTGTCGGGGGTCTGTTGTGCATGTGGGACCCCCGGTGCTTTGAAGGAAGACTCATATCTTCGTCCCCTAGAATCATCAACATGCTAGTTCATTGTATTAAGTCAAACCGATCGTGGATCCTATCCAACGTCTACGCTCCCAACAGTCCCATCGAGAAGGCGGCCCTATGGAAGGAGATTAGCTGGATGCGAGAAGCCTTCGCCCCCCTGCCCTGGATCTTGGCCGGGGACTTCAACAGCCCCCTGTTTCCCTCTGATAAGAGCGGGGGCTCAGCGGCTCAGGGCAAGAGTATGGAGGACTTTAGTGCCTTCACTGCCCTCAACGAGCTCATGGATGTCAGTCTAAAAGGTGCCAGGTTCACATGGACCAACAGAAGGGCGGGAGCAAATCATATTCAAGTCAGACTAGACAGAGTTCTCTTGTCCAAGGAAGCCCTGCCTATGTTCGCTGACGCCACCCTGCTGGCCCTTCCCAAAATTGGGTCTGATCACAGCCCCCTCCTCCTTGAAACCGATCACAGGCCTTCCCCCAGGAGGCCGTTTCGGTTCGAGTCCATGTGGCTGCATCACCCAGATTTTTGGGCCCAGGTTGGGCGCTGGTGGGCTCCCCCGGTCCCTGGATGCCCTGCTGAACAAATCTACCATAAGCTTAGGCGCCTCAAGGATCAACTCAAGGCCTGGAACAAGGAGGTGTTCGACAACATCTTTGAAAACAAAGCTGTTCTCCAAGAAAAACTCGAAGCCCTTGAGGCTAGATTTCAAGCTGGCTCCCAAGACCCGGGGCTCAGGGATGAGGAGCGCCTTGTTCTCAGCGAGTATCATAACATCCTGGCCCAGGAGGAAATATTTTGGAGACAGAAGTCGAGAGCTCTGTGGCTCCGAGATGGCGATGCTAATACCAAGTTCTTCCATGCGTCGACCCTCAGGAATAGGGGCTCCAACAGAATTGTTGAGTTGGTGGGCAGCGACGACGGTATCATTAAGGAAGAAGAGGACATCCGGGCTGAAACCACTCACTTCTTCCAAGAGCTCCTGGGTGACAGCCCTCCCATGTCCCCAGGCATGGCTGACTCCCTTCTGGAGCACATCCCTTCTTTGGTTTCTCCCTCGACAAATCAGATGTTGTCGCAACCTCTGTCTGACTTCGAAATCCATGCAGCCACCTTCTCCATGAAGGCCGAGGCGGCCCCAGGCCCGGATGGTTTCCCCCCCATTTCTTCCAATCATTCTAGGACCTGGTCGGGGCGGAGGTGTGCGCTGCCATCCGGGACCTACAGGCAGCCCGATCCATCCCCAGAGGTATCAACTCCACCTTCATAGCTCTTATTCCCAAGTCCCAGGCAGCCCGGTCCCTCTCGGACTTTCGCCCCATTAGCCTGTGCAATGTCCTATACAAAATCCTCACCAAATCCATGGCTTCCCATCTTAAGGACATCCTCCCCCTGATCATTGCCCCCTGCCAGGGCAGTTCGGTCAAGGGTAGATTGATCACTGACGGGGTCATTATCATGCACGAGGCCATTCACTCAGCTGTCCTATCCAAAAAGGCCTCCTTTTTGCTCAAGTTGGATATGAACAAGGCCTTTGATAGGGTCAACTGGGCCTTCCTGTCCAAGGTCCTCCTCAAGTTCGGATTTCACCCCTCTTGGGTCAGGCTCATCAGCAACTGCGTGTCTTCCCCGTGGTTCTCCATCCTCGTCAACGGGTCCCCTGCCGGATTTTTCCCTAGCTCCAGAGGCCTTCGCCAAGGTGACCCCCTGTCCCCGATCCTCTTCATCATCCTAGCTGAGGCCCTAGGGTGGACCATCTCGGGCGCTGTGTCTCATGGTCTCATTTCAGGCATCAGGCCTGCGTCGGGCCTGCCCCCTGTTTCTCACCAGCAGTTTGTGGATGACACCATCCTGGCCACTTCTGCCTCAATCCCCCAAGCCAAAATCCTCAAGCATATTTTGACCTTGTTCGAGGAGGCGGCCGGCCAGAAAATCAATCTCCGGAAGAGCACGATTTTCTTCATTCACACCCCCTTGGCTAGACAGATCAGAATTGGGCGGATTTTGGGCTGCTCCCCTGGCTCCCTCCCCTCCTCGTACCTCGGGCTCCCCCTGTTCACAGGTGCATCTTCCAGGGCCCTGTGGGGCGGGGTGATTGAGCGGATTAAGAGGAAGCTGGCCCCCTGGAAAGGCCACCTCCTTTCATAGGCTGGCAGAGCCACCCTCCTAACGGTAGTCTTGCAAAGCATCCCGATATACTTCATGTCGGTCTTCAGAATCCTGGCCTCCATTGCAGTTCACATCGAACAAATTCAGAAATGCTTTCTCTGGTCGGGAAGTGAAGATAAGAAGAGGATTCCCCTGGTATCCTGGTCCCTGGTCTGCCACCCCAAAGCTGAGGGAGGGATCGGGCTCAGGAGGGTGGTACCCATGAACAGAGCCCTCATGGCCAAGCATGCCTGGAAGGTTCACACCGATACCCCTGATGAGTGGGTCAGCATTGTGCATAGGAAATACTGTCATAGCCATCCCTTCCTCAGCGAGTCTCAGCCCCATGATGGATCCACCTTTTGGAAGTCCCTGATTTCTACCAAAGACATAATCCAGAAAGGAAGTAGATGGATCCTCGAAGACGGTGCCAAGATTGATTTTTGGGATGACAGATGGATTCAGGATGAGGCCCTGTCGGCTGACAGAGAGCTTCTCATTCTCAAGGCAGGCCTGGCGGATAGAGGCCCCAAGGTTGCGGGCTATCTCTCCCAGAGCTCGGGAGGCATGCATCCTGGGCGCCCATCCTGGACCCCAGGCACCCGCTCCAAGCTGCCAGACTCCAGGGCCTCCTCACGGTGACTGTCATCCCGTCCGCTGGAGGTGACGATAGATGTGTTTGGCACGGTACCCCCAGCGGAGCCTTCTCCATCAAGTCTGCTTACAACCTCCAGAGAGACCCCGACAAGGCTCCCTTCCCAGCCCGGCAGGTGTGGGCCAAGAAGCTGATCCCCAAAATCAGCCACTTCATTTGGGCGGTCATCCAAAACAAGATTTTGACGATCAAAAATCTCATCAAGAGGGGCTTCCAGATCTCGAATAGATGTTACCTTTGCTGTGATGCCTGGGAATCCACCAACCACCTCCTTGTCAACTATTCCTTCTCAGCTGAAGTCTTGGGCCTCATCCTTTCCCAATTCTCCATCCAGTGGGTGGGCCCCAGATCCATCTCTGACCTCCTGCTGCAGTGGCCCAACCCCTTTGCCCATCCCTTCACCCACTTTCTCTGGAATTCGTGCCTCCCCCATATGCTCTGGCAGCTCTGGCTCGAGCGCAACAGCAGAGCCTTTTCCTCCCCGGCCCATTCCCCCCTGTGGATTGCGACCAAGGCCGTGACCTTTGCCCTTGAAAACTCCCGATCCATCCCCCTGACCGAGGCGCCCCGACGACCGGGCGAAGTCGCCCTCCTTTCCTCTCTCGGCATCCAGCTCCCCCCCTGGTCCCCCACCCGCCCCATCCCGTCGTTCCCTGACCAGATGGATTGCCCCCCGGCTGGGTTAAGCTCAACTTCGACGGTGCATCCAAAGGCAATCCCGGGCCCTCCGGGGTGGGCGGGGTTATCCGCGATTGCCACGGGGCCCTGGTCATGGCGTTCGCTGCTCCTCTTGGCCTCCAGACCAACAACTTTGCTGAAGCAGCTGCTCTGCTAAGTGGTCTGAACGTCCTCAGGGGGCTCCTTCTCAAGTCATCATTGAGGGCGACTCCCAAGTCATCATCAATGCTGCCCGTAGCCCGGGTAACTGCTCCTGGCGCATTCACAACTTCATCCGGGAAGCCCTCTCTATTCTCCAGGGATTCCTCGACTATTGCTTCCAGCACGTGTACAGGGAAGGCAACAGGGCGGCCGACTTCATGGCGAACCAAGCCATTCCTGCTGACGCCTTCACCACCTGGACCACGGACTTTCCCGAAGCTCTGGTTCTCATTGCCTCGAAAGATCAGGTGAGCGATGTGGAGGACCCCGGTGTCTAACCTGCCCCATGCCGGGGCCCCATATTTCCTCTGGCGAGGTCTCCAGAAGACCGATGTCTTCTTTCCCTGTGGCGCCTCACCGCCCGGCCCAGGCCTGTCTCCTGCCTGTCGGCTGGTTTCCCAGATCTCCCACGCGGTGGCAGGCGTTCGAGGCCAAGCTAGCAGTTCGGCTATTTTTGATGAGGACCTGGTTTGCTTCGGTTGCGCCTCTGGCAGTCCCATGACCGCCTCCTCGTCAGTCGCTTCGTGGATGGATTCCCATGTCGCGTCATTCCGCCTGTGGCTTTATCCCGTGACGTTCCATCAAGGCGCTCCTCCGATCAGCTTGCGCCACCTGGCGTGCTGGCAGTGGCCCCTTCCCCTGGCCCCACGTGGCAACCTACAGTCACGCCCCCTCAGCCCCCCCCGCTCGTGTCGCACCCGACCTCGAGCGCCCTTTCTCGACGTCGGTGGCTCCCCCCTTCTTCGGCCCCCTACGTGGATTTAAATTTGGCTAGCGTTGCATTCTTCCATAGTGTTTTTCCCCTGCTCCCTGTCCCCGCGCTGTTGGCTAGTTTTCCCTCCTTCCCCTGCCCCATGGCTGCCAAATGTGTTTACATCGAGCCCTCCACGCTCAACCTGAGTGAGTCGGCTAAATTGTTCTCCAACGCCAAGCATTTCACCCCCTTCTTCAGCAAGTTCGCTGGAGTGGACGATGAGATCACCCAATGTTTCCTAGACTCCTGGTGTGACGGTGAGGTTCAGGTTAAGGGGCTGCATTTTAAAGTAAACAAAGAATTTCTTACAGAAGTGACAGGCCTCCACCATGAGGACAAGGGTCGCGTTGTCAGGCGGGACAAGCACAATTGGGAGGAGGAGTTGTCCCGCTTTTCGAAGCAACAATGGGACAAGGCAAATATTTTCTGCTCCAACCTCCCGGCCCCCTTTGATGAGGCTATCATCCCGGTAATGCAATACATTACCTGCGATGACCCGGATCAGAGGCTCTTCAGCTTTCACTTGAGTTATTTCAATCACCTCCGGGGGGCCACGGTGGTCAGCACTCCCCGCTTTTTGCTGTACTCTCTGGGTCTTTCCATAGACCGCGCCCGCAAAAACCATTCTCGGCCCTCCCACCAAGGCCTCATGGCGGTGTTGTACAGGCATGCCCTGGCCAACCAGCCATAGCTCCACCGCATTCCCCTCCTTTTTGCTGCCCCCCTAGCATGGGGACTTCCCCGACTGCTTCCCCTGCGGCTTCCGTCTCCAAAGACTCCCCCCCGCGTGATGGCTCCCCCACCTCGAAGCGCCGCAGGCCAACCCAAAAGTGCAGAACTCCGGCCTAGGGCACAGGTGGGGCCCCGACTCCTGGGGGTGCCCACAAGGATCCCTTCCCTGGCAGCAGCAGGGCTACTGGCAGTGCCAAGAGGTCCACACAGGAAACCTCGGAGCCCATCGACGTCAGTTCGAGGCAGACAACAGATTGCAAAGCTTGGCTATCAGAGGCCTCCTCGACGTGGCTATCGGATCTCTGAACGTGGCTGCCCAAGCAGCCTCCTCCGCTGCCACTGCCCTGGCCGAGCTCAGGCGCAGGCTGGGTGACGGCCCCGACAGGGAGTAGCTCGACCGGCGTGGGGCCCCGTCTGGTCAGGGGTGACAGCTGGGCCCAGTTGTTTCGGGCGTCCATCTTCTGCGATCTATCAGGGGCGGTTTTTCATTTTGGTGGCTTTTAGGTTTGGTTTTGTCGACATTTAGCTATTTTTTGTAGGGCCCGGGGCCAGGGCCCCGGGTCTCGGCTTGCTGCCTTGGGCGCAGCCCCGCTTTTTGGTTTGATCGTCTAGTCTTGGCTGATGATGTAACTAAGGTTTTGGGATCCTGTTAAAAAACCCACTGTAAATATACTATTACCTACCAAAATAAAAAAATAAAAATCATATAAGTGTTAATTATATCTAAGAATGTTGTAGTTAAAGATTTTTTTCTTATAAAAAATAAAATAAGAGTTATTATTCCATGGTAATTCTTTTCCAAGTGATAGGAAATTTACCAAGATTAATCAATGGATTGAGAGGAAGTGGGAACTAAATTCATATTATTCAATAACTTTCCTCTAGAGGGATATTTTCCCATTATATTCTCTATTTCAAATTACAAGGACAAAGTAATGGGTTATGAATTATGGTTTAAAGGGAGGGATGAATTATATTTGGTACCATGAAGTAAAATAATATCTATGAGATAAAAGAAACTCTTGAAATGGCTAAGTATTTTTGGAATTCCATATCATTCTATCAATAGAAAGTTTTTAAAAATTATTGACAATGCTCTAGGAGTTTATCTAGGAAGTTACTAATTTCTATGGAGAAAAACTTATTGTATATGATAATATAGGTGTTTCCATGGATTTTTTAAAATATTTTCCCACTCTATTGTGATTAAATCTAAATTAAGGCAATAGGTTCAATAAGTGGAATTTGAAAATATTACAATCCAATGTTGCATATACCGTGAGATTGAATTAATGGAAAGAGATTACAAAATAAATGTGGTCAAGAAAGAGGTGAAAAGTTGTAATAATGGGATAAATATAGAGTTAAATAAAATGGAACTTATTGAAATAGAATATGGATTATATCAAGGTCTTTCCATTCCTTAAAAGTGGTAAAAGAAGCTCCTTTGTCCCATTATATGGTAGAGAACTTAACGGTTTATTCAGAGTAAATATCAAAAGAAATAAAATAGGATGCATATGATGATCAATTGCAATGAACAAGTTCATATTTTAAAAGAGTGAGAGTAGTGAAGGAAGACTCAAATTTAAATTTCCAAGTAAGGAAGGTAAAATATGCCAAGTCTAATCCATGTAAATTATATCCATTTTATTCAAATATAAAAATAATATCCTTACAATACAAATTAATGTATTATAAAATTTTATCCTTGCAATTTGGGTTTCTAAGGCCATTAAATAATAAAAATAGAATGGAATTTATCCATTACATGATAGGGTTTCCAAAGTATCATAAGAAAATAGTTCAAGTATTTTCCTTTAAAATTTCAGTTCTCAAAGGCATCATACAACTGTAAATGCTATAGTAAATTGGGACAATCTTAAAAAATGAAAAATAAGAGGATAAATATACGAGTAAAAATATAAAAGAGAGGAATACTCTCAAATAAGGATCAAACAAGAAAGAAAACGTAAAGAAATTGATATAAAAATACATAAGAAAATATCAAATTTATTTATAAGAAATGGGACTAACCACACATATAAGAATATAATATGACTCTGATGAAGATGATATCTTGGAATATTTTGGGTATAAACATGTTGAAATTTATAAAATATTAAAGAGTGAATGAAATTAGTACATTATCCAACAAAGAAAATGTAAATCACACAAGAAGAATACAAATATGAAAGGTGTCCTTAGGCTCCAATGATATCACTAACAAATAAAGAATGGTCTCTAATTGATGAAAAGTGATTGGATAATACATGGTATAAATATAACCATAATAATAAAATACCAATCCAATGGATGATAATAAAATAATAAAATAAAGTCACCTATTAAGGTGCTCATTAGCCCATGGAGTAATATACAAATGATCAAATGAAAAGTTGATCATAGCCTCATGTGAATATTAAAACTTATTTCATAAAACCTATTACACTAAGGAATATAGATAAATATCATTATTATTCATCCCATTAAGGGATGCTATCCTACAAAAAGGTCACCTTTAGCATAACCTTGATCATGATATACATGGAATTATTGACTAAAGGTATATCGATTAGCTTGATCTTATGAAGAGAATGAATCCAACATACATAATGCATCCATACCTCAATTGCTTTTTTTTTATGGTGAAAAATAGGAGTATGAACAATCTCAATGAAGTTTTATCACAAAAGAGAGTAACATACACTATTGAGAAAGTTCCAACAACTCAATAATTATTAACATCTATTGAATATGTTTAATGACCTAATTAGCAACACACTATTTAGCATCTATGGAAGACTAATATATAGTGTACTATTGATAACAACACCAATATACTAGTATAGAACTATGATAAAACACAAAGCTAGTCATAGATTGTCACTACTTGAGATTGTGCCTGGTCTATGTGAGAGTAGCCCTATAAAAAGATTTTCTCAATAAAACAATAAATTCTTATTTAGTGGGTACCTATGATATACTATAGAATATGCTTAGCCATTGTCTAATGACTCTCATGAGAAACCTATATGTACCTACAATAATAGTTGATAGGAAATGTAATGTCTTATTTGGTGTGTATGAGGTAAAGAAGACTCCTAATAAGAGATCTATACAAACTGACATCAACCAAATGAGTAAAATAGTCTGCTTGAAGATTCAAATCTAAAGCAAATACAATAGGAATGGTATTACAATAATATATCCTAAATCATTGTAGAATATCTTGTTAGAGTTTGGGGATATATGCAGTGGGAGAGATCTATCATAGGCCCTAATAAGATGCAGAAAATATTAAAGAATAAAATTCTACAATATGACTAAAACATACTATAAATAGAAGAGAAAATATAATACAGTATGGAGGTGATGGTCACTCCATTAATATAAGATAAATGACTACATTGTACTTCATCAAGGAGTATTCCTAGTATCTAGTACTCACTGAAGAACACAAGCTTATACTGAGAGGTGGGGGTGAACAGTATAAGAGCACTTTTTGCTTTTCTTTCCAAATCAATATTATGTAGTGTATAGATAGTAGTAATCAAAGCAATGCGCAAAACACCATACATAATAGAGACACCAATTTAACGTGGTTCACCCAAAGATGGCTACTTCCACGGAGAAAATATTTCACTAAATTTTCTCAATCAATCTCTTGGGAATCCTTCCCAATTACAATATTTATGGACCTTTGTCCAAAGGAGATGCTGATCCCCTAAATATGGTTTGTAGATATCTATCCATAAGAGAACTCCTTCTCCTCTGCTTTGGATGGTGATCCTCTAGAAGACTACTACCTCCACTACATTGGCTTGTGGATATCTCTCCACTAAAGACTCTTGTACCCACTCAGAAGACCTGTCCTCACTACCCTGGCTGATGGATATCTATCCACTGGAGACTACTATCCTCTTTGCTCTGTCACCTCCAAAAATCTATCTCAATTTTGTACTAAACATAATCCAGTCGGTCTAGCACATCTCTTCTCAACTCTTGTACTAAACATAGTCTAGTCGGTCTAGAACAAGTCTTCTCAACAAACTCACTCAAATTTACACTAAACACAGTTCATTCGGTATTGTACAAATATAATAAACTCTTATACTAAACATAGTCCAGTCGGTCTAGCACAAGTCCACTCAAATAGGTCCACTTAGAACCTACTCAAATCTGCTCAATAGGTCCACTCAGAACCTACTCAAATATGCTCAATAGGTCCACTCAGAACCTGCTCAAATATGCTCAATAGGTCCACTCAGAACCTGCTCAAATATGCTCAACATGTCCACTTAGAACCTGCTCAAATATGCTCAATAGGTCCACTCAGAACCTGCTCAAATATGCTCAATAGGTCCACTCAAAACCTGCTCAAATATGCTCAACAAGCTCACACAAAACTTGTCCAAATATGCTCAATAAGTCCTCTCTAGGACTTAACCAAATCTATATTGTAAGCTTCCACAAAAGTTCACACAAAATAAGTCCATAAGTCTTCTCAAATACTTACCTCAAATTTTCTTAACAAGTCCACATAGAACTTGTCCAATCTCATAGAAACATAAAGAGAATTGTTAGAGACTCAATATGTTCTACACTCAAAGCTCAATCACTTTCTCAAATCAAATCAATATCATAGAAGCATAAAGAGAATTTTTAAAGACTCAATATGTTCTATACTCAAAACTCAATCACTTTTTCAACTCAATCTCATAGAAGCATAAAGAGAATTATTAGAGACTCAATATGTTCTATTCTCACAACTCAATCTCTTTCACAACTCAAATCAGAATATAGAATAGTTTGTTTTATGGAACTTGAACAACCACTTCATACATCCACTTGACTAGGCTTAATCAACTTACTCAACCAATCACTCAAGAAACAACTCTTGCTCACAAACCCTAGTCCAAGCATGTATCATCCAACTCAAAATATTTCCAAAAATGCTCAACAACAAATCTCACATAACAATGATACTCATGATCTTTTCAAACCCTAGTTCAATTTCTTTGCATTACAACTCACTTCAACAACCATGCTTATAAAATATTCTTCACATAACAATGATACTCATGATCTTTTCAAACCCTAACTCAAGTTCTTCACACAACCAATGGTTTCAAAAACAATGCTTATAAAACAAGGTTTTAATCACAACTCTTAATTTCAAAAAACCTTGAAGCATTAACTCAAACACTTTAGAAAAGGAAACCCTAATCAAATCCTTTTCACTCCAAACTTTATTTTCTAGTAAGCCATTCAATCAACTCAACCAAAGAAGAATTTGCCCATACCTTTTTGCTTGACAAGTAGTTGATATCACAAATATGCCACACTCACAATTACTTCTTTGCCAATCTCAATAAGGGTTAGAGGATAATTTTATCAACAAAACATAACACAAAAACAATATCAAATTTACACCTTATCACTCCAACTTGATTAATAATAAACACCCTCACAATAATCACAAAAACCCTTAATTCAAAATAACACAATACCCACAAAGTCTTAATCCTCCAATATACCACTATAGCAATTTAAGACTTTATTAAAAGTTAAAAATAGAAATATCCTTATAACTCCTAATGATAATTCTCAACTACCACAACTTTATTACAAAGCAACCTTTCCAAACACAAACCACTAAACAACCTTATACCTCCAACTTAGGCATTTAATTAAAATTAAAACCAAAAATATTACCTCGTCTTCGGAGGGAATCAAACCCTCAACATTACCCCCAATGTGCACCTTAGCCATGACCAAAGTCACCACATGAGCCAAGTGCTCATTTGAGATTAACAAAGCACCACGTGCTTCTTAATATCCTCACACCTTCTACCTTGGGCAAAAGAACATGCACCATAGGCACCTTAACCAACACAACTCACGATGCACCCATCGAGATTTGAATGCAAACCCTCTTGCAAGCTAGCGCTTTCGTGCTTCCCAAAATACCACTAGGCCACGCTGTCCTATGCAACTTCGAGGATTAAAGCTTCCTCCATTAAATGCTTCTCTATCATGAATTTTGCAAAAACTCACGAGCTCTTTTCTTCGCATGCAATCTTTTTAATTTCCGAGCAAGGATAATTAATTGAACTTTGGGCGTTTGTATTTATATGCTTCCTCCATTGTTTTGAAGACATCGATGCTCTCCATGTTATCTTCCATGACGTTGGTGGAGATTATAAAGGCTTCGAATGCCTTTTGTCTTAAACCCAACCTTTGGGTTTATAAAATATATTTAGACTTTATAAAACCCACTTTTGCATTATAAAATATTATAATAAGAATTATAAATATTCTATTTGGGTTTTCACCATATCACCTTTAATATTATAATATCCATTATTATAATATTATACCTTTGATAAAATATCTCCTTCTCACTGTATTCCATGTCGTAAATAATATTTATTTATAAAATTTAAATTCTCACTGAATTTAAATAATTTATAAAAATAAATATTATGTCTCCTTTTGAACTATTAACTTCTGCATTGATTCACTTGATCTTTGGCCTTCTTCCTGGATATCAAATAACCATTTTTATCCCCTTTGTTTCCTGCTAAAATCCTTGATTATTAATGATGACTTCATCCGGTGACATCAATGACAAATTTGACTTAGGGACTCAAAATGTCCAACAATCTCCCCCTTTGTCATTGATGGCAACCCATACTATTCTTACCAAAACTTGACCTTTCTTTTTATTTTGCTCCCCCTAAGACATTGCTTCCCCTGGGTCAATCCTCTCTCAAATATCAAATCTCTCCCCATTACATAAATCTCTCCCCCTTTGACATAAATGGCAAAGGGTCACCTTTGGGGCTCGGGTGATGCGTAGTCATTATACCATCATTAATTCTCAATGAATTTATCAATCCAAGGCAGTGTACAAGGCTATCTTCGGGAGAAGAAGTGAAACAGCTATAACTTAGGTCAATCTAGGGCAACAAGTCTTATTGGTGGAACTGATTATTTGGGGGGTTTTGGAACATTCCTATCTCTAAATTGCATAAATTAAATCTGAATCTAAGTTGCAGAATTGGAAACTAATCATTAACTATAGAAATGAAGTCCTAATTACAATTGCAGAATGAGACCTAATTATATTGCAGAATTAACAGTTGCAGAATTGAAAGTCTGATCCTAATTGTAGAAAGGAAATCTAATTACTTTTGCAGTAATGAAAGTTTAGATCTAATGTGGAAATAAAAACTATCAAAGTTTTGTAATAGAAGGTTGTCAATCTTCTGTTCAGATTTTGACAGCAAAACATAAAATGCAGGAAATTGCTGAAAAATAGTAAATTCTGGAAATAACAATCTGAAAATAAAGTGGAAACTTTGCTGAAAGTAATATTACAACTAAAACTTTAAGCACAAGATTAATCTAAGCATAAATAAACTAATACTGCAAATATTGTCAACTATTTACAAGCAATTGACATAACAAGTTCTATAACTCATTCTACTGTAGCAAAATTAGAATAAAAACCTGCTTTGTTAGTCCTCCTCCTAGGTCCGGAAGTGGCCGACCTCTTTGTCCAGAAGAAGGTGTAAGTCTCTCTCTTTTTCTAAATATTAATTACATTCATTTACAAGTAATTTGAAATAGAACTGGTGCACTTTATTGATCAAAAGACATGATTACAAGAATTCTATTGAAAAACTGTTACAGGACTGTAACAGTCAATTTCTAGTTATACTCTGTATTTTTTGCTAGCTTCCTTACTCTATTTTCTACCTATTTTTCTATATACCTCACTCAACCTGAATGGGAGCAATATTTATAGCTATCCTATGATCTGATTACAAACAAAGAATATCAAAAAGATCTAATCCTACAATGCTGCAACAAATTCTGGTTTTATCCTAGAAGAGGACTAAAACTTGATCTTTTCCTTAATGATGGCTTTGGTCGGCAATGATGGCAAAGACAGATGGAAGATATTTCTCTTTACTTTTTCCAACCTTTATTTCCCTTTTTTTGGCTTCAAAAATCGGTCAAAAGGTCAAAAACACATTTTGTTCTTCATTCCGAAGATAAGTGGCTTCATTCCGAAGACAATGTAGTTTTCATTTCGAAGATCGCTCATTTCGAAGATACTGCATTCTCATTCCGAAGATCACTCATTTCGAAGATACTGCATGCTTCATTCCGAAGATCCGCTCATTTCGAAGACGCTGCATTCTTCATTTCGAAGATCCGCTCATTTCGAAGATGCTGTGTTCCTTCATTCCGAAGATATCTGTTCATTCCGAAGATATCTTGGTATGAACAAATATATGATTTTCCATTGATTTCTTCTGCATCTCTCAGGTGGGTTATCTCCTAATATCAAATTCTAATGATCTTCATCCCTTTCCTCATGTGAATTCCATGCCTTGCTATTTATGGATAGCTGGCTGGAATTTACATGGGAAAGACCGCTTTCTATTGCACAAAGAATAGCTTGCTTGCATCTGCTGCGATTTAGGTGAAGTAAATGCTTGAGACAAATCAAAATATGATTAGTGAAATGTTGCTATTATTCCAAGAATATCCCATTGTAGCAAATCATAGCAAAAAGAACACAAAACTATGCAAAAAGTCGTAAAATCAACATATAATATTTCAAATACATTGATCATGCAAAATGGATACAACATATTAAATCAACTTAACTAACATATCAGATAAAACATAAGAGTTTATAGGCATTTTTAGTGTACAAAACATGTTATGATTGAGGTATTTCCAGGCCTCATCATCGGGGCTAAGAATGAGCCTCTTAGCTTAGTCCCTCCCCCACCTCCTTCTGAGGTGGTTAATTCTAGGGTGGGAGTATTTCTACTCCCAAAAGGCATTTTTCTTTACCTTTATCCTCTTCCCTTATTTTATGAGTTTTCTGATTCCTCTAATTGTTTCTATCTGTGTCATCATCCATGTTCTTGTTCACATCCAAGTTTTTGTTCTTATTCTCATCTATGTTCCTATTACTTTTCCTATTCTTGTTCATGTAAATGTTCTTGTTCATGTTCATATTCCTGTTCATGTTCCTGTTCCTGTTCATACCTATTTTTGGAATGTCTGCTCTACACCATTTTGTTGTGTGACCATAATTATTGCACTTATAACACTTAATGTTATTATTCCTTGGAGGTGCAAATGTCTTAGGATTTCTCCTAGTGAAGCTATATCCTCTTTTGTCATGAACCCTATAATTCATTGCCTTATGACCAAAATGATTACATGAGTAGCAATACCCATGGAAAAGTTATCTATTCCCATATTCCTGTCTTTCATGTGTCCTGCACTATGAAGCCATGTGCCCAAACCTGTGACATGGAAAAAATCTTCCATTGAAGCTTCCTTGTCTTGACCTCATTGGTCTCCTATTCTGATTGATGTTACATTTGTATCTTCTCTATGCATTGTTCTTGTATTTGTTGAACCCTTTATTTTCCAAATCATCCTTTGATGTCTCACTCCCTCTTACACTATCTTCTTCTGATGTATCTTCAACTAAAATTTCTTCTTCTTCAAGGCTTGAAGTTTACTCCTCTTCCCATTTATTTTGAACCTGTTTAGAACCAAGACCTATTTTGTTTGTTGCTCCTCTTTGTATCTTGATTATTTTATCCACACTCTTTGCATTGTTTACATACTTGTATAGCTTATTCCTGGAATATTCTAAATCTTCCTTTAGTAGTGCCACTTCTTGTGCTAACTTCTCACATTCCAAAATATTTGCTTCTAACTTGTCTTTGAACTTCCTTGCCTTAGCCTTTGATTTTTCTAAATCCTCTATGAGTAATCTTATTTCTTCATCACATTCTTGAAACTGAATTTCGAGTTTAGAGTGTTGCTTCCTGACCTTATTTATCGTGTCAAGGGCATAGATAAGTTCTCCCTTGAGATAACCATTCTATGCTGAATAATCTTCTATTTATTTGCCTTTGTCCACATCATTACTTTCTTTTGGCTTGTCTTCTATAGGATCACTCACTTCTTCTAATGCCATTAGAATATTTTCATCTGGTCTTTCAAGTGCATCTTCATATTCATCATAACTGAAACTATAACCATCCCTTGTGCAATAATATTTAAGATGTCCAAAGTTACCACATCTAAAACACTTGAGAATAAATGGAGTCTTTTTCTTAACTGATTATTTTTCTTCAATCATAAATAGGACTTCATCTCTATCATTGTCTGAAAAAATAGCATCACTATAATTTGAGTACTTACTTGCATTATCCGCATAGTAGCTCCTATTTTGTCTTTGGAAGAACTTCTTTCCTTGTCTGCTTTGTCCATCCTTGCTTTTCTTTTGATGCCTATATCTTTATGATTCCCTATACCTGTGATCTTGTTTTTCTTCACCATTGTTGTTATTTTGTTCTTTACAATCTATTGTAAAATGTCCATACTTTCAACAATTGAAACACATAATAGATCTTAGATCTATGGGTTTTATGGAACCTCTATCTCTTCTACCATAATTGGCTTCTTCGTCACTAGAAGACTCATTGCTTGATTCTAACTTACTACCCCTTGTTTCCTTGATTGCTTTGAATGTTGCTTCCTTTTTGGAAGTAGGATCTTTTGTTCTTATCTCAAAAGCTGTTAGCATACCAAGCAACTTATCTCTTGTCAAAGTATCATCATCCAATGATATTTCTATAGCAAAAACCTGTTCACTAAATTTGTTTGGAAGAGATCTTAAGACTTTATCACAAACATCTGATTCATCATATTCATTCCAATTCATTGCATATCATTAACAACCTCATAAATTTGAATTAGATAAGCAATGGTATTTTCATCATCATTAATTCTCAATGCTTTAAATTATCCTTTGAGATTTTGTATCTTTTCTTTCTTGACATTTTTATCTCCCTCATATATACATTGCAATTTATCCCACATGTATTTTGCAGTTTTACAATGCATAACCTTCATAGATTCTAATCTATGTAAACCTCTCACAAGTGCATTCATTGCTTTTTAATTATAGTGTTTGAGTAGCTTAACTTCCTTATATGTAGGAGGATTGACTGCTGGATCATATCCAAATTCCATTGCATCCCAAACTTCATTGCCAAGTGCCATCAAGTAGAACCTCATCATCATACTCCAATACATGTAGTCACTTCCATAAAATATTGGTGCTGAATTACTTGAGGACACATCCTTAGGATCAGTTGTGTTCTTGTTAGCTTTTCCTTCAAGATATTAAACTCTTTATAAGGGACCCGCTCTGATACCAATTGAAGAACATAAGCTTATACTAAGAGGGGGGGTGAACAATATAAGAACACTTTTTAATTTTATTTCCAAATAAATATTATGTAGTGTATAGATAGTAGTATCAATAGAAGTAATCAAAGCAATGCATAAAACACCATACACAATAGAGACACCAATTTAACATGGTTCACCCAAAGATGGCTACTTCCACGGAGAAAATATTTCACTAAATTTTCTCAATCAATCTCTTGGGAATCCTTCCCAATTACAATATTTATGGACCTCTGTCCAAAGGTGATGCTGATCCCCTAAATTTGGTTTATGGATATCTATCCACAAGAGAACTCCTTCTCCTCTTCTTTGGCTGGTGATTCTCTAGAAGACTATTGCCTCCACTACACTGGCTTGTGGATATATCTCCACTAAGGACTCTTGTACCCACTCAGAAGGCCTGTCCTAACTGCCCTGGCTAGTGGATATCTATCCACTGGAGACTATTGTCATCTCTACTCTACCACCTCCAAATATTTGTCTCAATTTTGTACTAAACACAGTCTAGTTGGTCTAGCACATCTCTTCTCAACTCTTGTACTAAACATAGTCCAGTTGGTCTAGAACAAGTCTGCTCAACAAACTCACTCAAATTTACATTAAAAATAGTTCATTCGATCTAGTACAAATCTTCTCAACTCTTGTACTAAACATAATCTAGTCGGTCTAGCACAAATCCACTCTAATATGCACTAAACACAGTCTAGTCGATCTATCACAAATATTCTCAATAGGTCCACGCAGAACCTGCTCAAATATGCTCAATAGGTCCATTCAGAACCTGCTCAAATCTACTCAACATGTCCACTCAGAACTTGCTCAAATATACTCAATAGGTCCACTCAGAATCTGCTCAAATATGCTCAATAGGTCCACTCAGAACCTGCTCAAATATGCTCAACAGGTCCACTCAGAAACTGCTCAAATCTGCTCAACAATATCACATAGAACTTGTCCAAATATGCTCAATAAGTCCTATCTAGGACTTAACCAAATATGTATTGTAAGCTTCCACAAAATCTCACACAAAATCAGTCCACAAGTCTTCTCAAAGACTTACCTCAAATCTGCTTAACAAGTCCACATAGAACTTGTCCAATCTCATAGAAACATAAAGAGAATTATTAGAGACTCAATATGTTCTACACTCAAAGCTCAATCACTTTCTCAACTCAAATCAATCTCATAGAAGCATAAAGAGAATTGTTAGAGACTCAATATGTTCTATACTCAAAAATCAATCAATTTCTCAACTCAATCTCATAGAAGCATAAAGAGAATTTTGAATCAAATCTTGAACATAGAATTGATTATAAGTTTGAATTAAATCAGTGGGATAATGAAGGTTGTATGGTTTGACTTAATCTTGTTTTGGTTGGATCTATGTGAAGCTTGGAATGCAAATCATGATATATGTATTTTAAGGTGTGTCTATCGTGTTTGGGATCCAAGGAAATGATGGTAGAAATTTTGCAGTATCTTGTACATAATGTATATTTTTGTAAATAGTTTTTTTTGGATTGTGTGTTCATTGTGTTGTTGATGATGTTGTTATTTGTCGTATCTCGTATGTTTTTGTTGAGCTTAAGGATAATTTGACTTGGATATGATGCAAATTGACCAATTTTCAAAATTGACTTTGCCAAAATCTGTTAGAATTTCATGACTTTGATGTGATTCAAATTGGTATAAATTTTAGGTGGATGTTTCAAAAGTAAGGTTTTTGTGATTGGGACACTGGTCATTTATTTGCTGTGTCTGGTTTTTGATCCTAGACTGCATAGGACGAAAGTTACCTATTTTGAAAACTTGTGAAATCTGGAGAAAAGGGAAAATCGGATATTAGTTTATGTCCTCATGAATGTGAACCAAGATAAGGCAAAAATGAAAAATTAGAATTGTAGTGAAAAAGCTCCACGAGAACCACAAAACACATTAAAGTATATTGTTTGAAATTTGGATGCGTGAAGTTGTCGGTTTTGTAAATTAGGGTGAAATATCTTATATACTCTTTCAACCTTACCTCATATTTAACCTAGGTGGCTGGTGGATTTGTTGCAAAGTACCATTCTATCGGATGTAAAAAGAGAGAGATTAAAAAAAAGAGAATTGGAAATAGAGTCAAATCTATTACTAAAGAAAAAAGCAAGACAATGTTCACCGAAGGTATAGACGCTCGGTTGGCAGTGAAGCAAGGTCTAGAGGAAATATCATTAAGAGAGATAATGATAAATCTATCATCCAGAACTAAATAAACTTCACAGGAGCTATAGACGCTTGACTAGCAGTGAAGCAATGTTTAGAGTAAAGGAAATGCAACATCCATCTAATATCTAGGTATTTCAGATAATCTCTACTAGAGCTATAGATGCTCAGCTGGTAGTAGAGCAAGATCTAAAGAGAATTAGGTGTAGATTTTAACTTCAAAGAGGAATTATTCATAGCCTAAAATGTGGAACCGACGATGGAATATTGAATGGTTTCAAGTAATAAGGAATGAATAATTTCGCACACAATGATCTGATTGCGGAATGATTCTGATGGTTCATATCAAATTGGTCTATTCTCATTCTCTGGATACTTACTAATGCTTGTAATTCTAATATTTGGATTTTGTATGTTTTTAAAGTTTGTTCTTTGAGTCCAAAATGTCTAAGGATATTTACCAGCAGAGTCGCCATTTGTTGTGACTCCTTCACAACGACCCCAAATTTTGGGGACCCACTCAAAAATTTGAAAATTGAAGATAAATTATCGACTTTGATCAAAAATTGAAAGCCGATGTGTTTATGGTTCATATCCTCACCATTAGATTATCGAGTATATTCACCGTGGTATAACTTGCCTTACAACCAAGGGCATTGTTAGATTTGAGTTTGTGACGTGAAGACATTGATGTAGTGTTTGTATGGATACCATGTCATCCATAATTTTTAGTTATTTATATCCTTGTCATGTTATGTATTGTCATGGTTTTTTTATATATGTGTAATTATAATTATGTACTTTACACATAAATTTGGTTATATATATAAGTTTTATGTTGATATGTATTATTATATGTAGTGTTGTGTGTTTATTAAGTGTGTTTTAGATTTAATGTTATTACATGGTATGTTTTTGTTTAATTTTATTATAATATCATATGATTAATTTTTGTTCGTTTTGGTTTTATTTTGTCTTTGTTGTGTTAGAATGTTGGTTATGTATTATTGTTTTGTGTCTTTTATACATTGTATTTGTTTTGTTTAACTTGTTTTAGGGACTATGGTTAGGAGTAGATTCTTTGTATTAAGATAAATGTTAGTCATTAGATTTGATGTTGGAGAATATGTAATTCATATGTACGTTGTGGGTATTCATGCCTAAGATGTGGGTTTTAACGTGTCACACGTGTTAGTTATATTGTGGAGTTTATGATGTGTCACATATATATTTTTATATTCATTAGTGTGTATTGAAGCATTTGTTTCATTCATACTACATTTCACCTTTCGATTCTAACTATGGTAATGATATGTCGCAGGTTGCTTTGTGATTATGAGAACGTGGTCAATGGAGTGCTTATGTATCGTAGTCTCAGGAAGACACAGGTGGAACCCATTGTCAAAGTGCTTGATGCTAGTGTGGATGCAGATGTGTTCGACCAGGGAGGATACGTCTTAAATATGGATATAGTTGGGCCCGACGAATCAGGAGATGTGCTTGATAGAATGATTCAAATAAAATGAAAATGTTTGGGGATAGATGGTGGTACTCGCTATGGAATCCGGTTCAGGTAAAACATCGATAAACGAGGCACTACAGTGAAGTTTTAAATATACTCGAAGTGTGTTGGAGGTTACCGGGAAATCATTTGTATAGGTGGGCATGTTATCAGGGCCCAAAAGAAAGGATGGGCATGTCTACCAAGAAAATGATGCTATCGACATTGAGAACTATGCTGAAGTTGACATCAACCATGATTTAGAGGTGACAATGCTCGTTATGTTTTTGATTTTACTATTCAAAGAATGCAATGAGGGCATCAGAAGAATTCATAGACAACGTATGGGAATCCATTGAAGAACATTAGTCAGGTGTGCATTGGAGTATTCTTCCTTGGTCACTGCACTGCAAGATTACAGAAATATCACAAGACGTAAATGCTGGTATGACCTCCTCGTGAGAGTACTCTGAGCATATTATAATACAACGGTGTAAATTGCTGGATAGTATGTAGGAGATGACATTGGAAGGATAAATATCATCAATTTAAAATACATTCTACTCATTTGATATTTTATCAGTTCACAATGATAAGGCTGCAGATAGAAAGAAAAATATTAAAGTGGAAGGAAATTCCAACATAGGAATATGTCACTGGAAATAAACAGTTTGTGTGAGTACCCAGTAAACTAATGGATAAGTCATAAGGAGTACTCAATTATGATAACAAGGATGAATAATGACATATTCAGTTTTACATCAACGCTTACAAGGTTATTAAGGCAACAATATCTATGTTATAGAAAAGTTTGGATATTTGATGGTTGTGATCAAACAAATTTGAATATGAAGAATACATATTGAAGATACTTTGGTTTATTCATTATGATTATTTTTCCCATTTTTATCATAGAAATTATGGCAAATTTGCATGTGGTTGTACTGTACATTTAGTTTTACTGCAAGAACAATGACATAGGTGGGAGATTATGTAGCAAATACGATATGGTCAAGGTGTGATTTGATAATTATCTTGTCTCAGATGATATGATGGAAAATAAATTTTGACATAACATGAGGTATATCCATACCTGAATATGAGCAATTGTTGTCTAATTGGCACGGAATACCTCAAATGTCATTTTTATATAGCGTGGATAATTAAAGAAGTTTGTGGCAGTATAAATGCAATAAATAATAAGATTGCATTCAAGTGTTTGGGGGCTACGAGGTGAAATTTGACTTTATATACAAAATTTTAGATTCTATGTGATGTGGAGAATCAAGAGGTTGATTTCGAGATGGTTTGTTAGCATTGTTTGGGGGCTAAAAGAAAGATTATTCAGTGCAAATTTTTGAAATTATATAAATTAAAAACATAGTTAATATTAACTATGATGGTTTATAATAAATGAAACCAGTATTTGTTATTTCATTGGTTACATATGTATAATATATTTGAAAGGTTTCGAAGAGTATTTATAGGCCAAAATAAATTTTGGTAGGAGTTTTGAAGAAAAATAATTTCAAAGCAAGTTACCGAAAGAATGGATTGAATAACGAGATTTTGAAGATTATAAAAACCATTGAAATGAAAACAAGGAGGTCAGAAATGTGAGGTAAGAGGAAAGAGAGAAAACATATGAGGCCATTGTTGGAAGAAGGTTTTTATAAGGATGCACTGCTAAGAAGGTTCAGGAGCCTATTGTAATATCCAAAAATTACATTTATGTATTTTTATTTTATCATGCATGTGTTAATCTGTGTATGATTTGGTTAGAAAAGTATTTTAACGTAATACATTAAAAATTATAAAGTCCCATAGGAGATTGCACTCCTTTTAAATTATAATGTGTTCATCTGGTAAATGGTTAAGTAGTTTAAAGTTACCTTCTATATCTAGTGTAGTTTCTGAGTGTAGGTCCAAAAAATAAATTTAGACTTTGTGATTCTACCCAAATATTTTATTCATTTTTTTTGATACGTTCAGATTTGAATAGACCTGGTTGTGTTTGGATAAAACATTTATTAGGCTAGGTTAAATTATAATTCCATTACCTGGATATTCAATTCATGAATGGTTCAGGTGAAAGAGAAGTAAAGTGAATATTTGATTTAATTCTATAAATCAAAGAATTTGTTGTTTCCTTTTCATGGCAATGTGTCTTTGCATAATACATAATATAGAAAAGGAATTTGAGGTTACTATGTCAAATATTTAATTCTATAAATATTTGACAGGTGAAATTTATAAATCAAAACAGGACCATTGTAGGTTATTTATTATTAATTGAACATAAATTTGATAATCTACAATTCTGATGGGATTTTATTTGATTTTGATGCTATAAGACGATAAAATCAGATTTTATGTCCATAAGCTTATGTTGAAAGAATTAAAATTATTTGATTCAAATATTTAATGCCATAAATATTTGAAAGGATTATTTTTAATTTAAAGATCATTTGAATTCTAAAACTCATATTATAAGGTCAATACTTTATAATTAGAATTCAAACAATTTTGTGTTCCTTATAACATAAAAGAGATTAAAAGGAGAAATATTCAAGTCTTTTAATATAAAATTATTATATTTCGTTAAAGACTTGTTTGCTCTATCCTAAAATATTAAATGATTTAAAATAGACTAGATGATACAATTATTAAGTTTAAAGCATTAGAAGTTAAGATATTCTTAAGTAGCTTTCTTAAAAGGCAATTTCAAAAGATAAATTTAGTCATCATTGAGGAAGTGAAAAAAACATGTATGGTGAAACTGAGATCAAGAACACTACTTAAACCAAGGCCCCTTGTAAATAGTAAACTTGCAAACCTCTTGATTTATTCAAGTATTTCTCAAGACAGAAACTCAAATAAGAACCTTGGAGATATATGACATATTATTTGCAAGAGAGAACTCAAAGTTCTAAGTTGTCGAGTGGTTTTGTGGCTTGAAAAAATATCACCTCAACAAGTATCACCATCCAATGATATTTCTATAGTAGAAACCTATTCACTGAGTCTATTTGGAAGAGATATTAAGACTTTATCACAAACATTTGATTCATCAATCTTCATTCCAAGTCCTTGCATATCACTAACAACCTCATCAATTCAAATTAGATAAGCACTGCTATTTTCATCATCATTCATTCTAAATGCTTCAAATTATCCTTTGAAATTTCGTATATTTGCTTTCTTGACACTTTTATTTCCCTCATATATACATTGCAATTTATCCCATATTTCTTTTGCATTTTTACTATGCATAACCTTCATAGATTCTGATCTATGCAAACCTCTCACAAGTGCATTCATTGCTTTTGAATTATGGGGTTGTAGTAGCTTACCTTCCTTATCTATAGGAGGATTGATTGCTAGATCATATCCAAATTCCATTACATCCCAAACTTCATTTCCAAGTGCCATCAAGTAGAACCTCATCATCATACTCTAATACATGTAGTCACTTCCATAAAATATTGGTGCTGAATTACTTGAGAACGCATCCTTAGGATCCATTGTGTTCTTGTTAGATTTTTCTTCAAGATGTTAAACTCTTTCGAAGGAACCCGCTATGATACCAATTGAAGAACACAAGCTTATACTGAGAGGGGGGGTGAACAGTATAATAACACTTTTTACTTTTCTTTCCAAATCAATATTATGTAGTGTATAGATAGCAGTAATCAAAGCAATGCAAAAAACACCATACACAATAGAGACATCAATTTAACGTGGTTCACCCAAAGATTGCTACTTCCACGGAGAAAATATTTCACTAAATTTTCTCAATCAATCTTTTGGGAATATTTCCCAATTACAATATTTATGGACCTCTATCTAAAGGAGATGATGATCCCCTAAATCTGGTTTGTGGATCTCTATTATAGTAGAACTCCTTCTCCTCTACTCTAGCTGGTGATCCTCTAAAAGACTATTGCCTCCACTACACTGGATTGTGGATCTCTCCACTAAAGACTCTTGTCCCCACTCAGAAGACCTGTCCTCACTGCCTTGGCTGATGGATCTCTATCCACTGGAGACTACTATCCTCTCTGCTATGTCACCTACAAAGCTCTATCTCAATTCTATACTAAAAATAGTCTAGTTGGCCTAGCACAACTCTGCTCAACTCTTATACTAAACATATTCTAGTCGGTCTAGCACAAGTCTGCTCAACAAGCTCACTCAAATTTGTACCAAAAATAGTTCATTCGGTCTAGTACAAATCTGCTCAACTCTTGAACTAAACATAATCTAGTCGGTCTAGCACAAGTCCACTCAAATCTACACTAAACATAGTCCAGTCGGTCTAGCACAAATCTGCTCAATAGGTCCACTCAGAACCTACTCAAATCTACTCAACAAGTCCACTCATAACCTACTCAAATCTACTCAATAGGTCCACTCAGAACCTACTCAAATTTTCTCAATAGGTCCACTCAAAACCTACTCAAATATGCTCAATAGGTCCACTCAAAACCTGCTCAAATTTTCTCAACAGGTCCACTCAAAACCTACTCAAATATGCTCAACAGGTCCACTCAGAACCTACTCAAATATGCTCAAAAAGCTCACACCGAACTTGTCCAAATCTACTCAAAAAGTTCTCTCTAGGACTTAACCAAATCTGTATTGTAAGCTTCTCACACAAAATCAATCCACAAGTCTTCTCAAAAACTTACCTCAAATCTGCTTAACAAGTCCACACAGAACTTGTCCAATCTCTTAGAAATATAAAGAGAATTGTTAGAGACTCAATATGTTCTACAATCAAAGGTCAATCACTTTCTCAATTCAAATCAATATGATAGAAGCATAAAGAGAATTGTTAGAGACTTAATATATTCTATATTCAAAACTCAATCACTTTCTCAACTCAATCTCATAGAAACATAAAGAAAATTGTTAGAGACTCAATATGTTCTATTCTCACAAATACATATCTTTCACAACTCAAATAAGAATATAGAATAGTTTATTTTATGGAACTTGAACAACCACTTCATACATCCACTTGACTAGGCTTAATCAACTTAATCAACCAATCACTCAAGAAACAACTCTTACTCACAAACCCTAATCCAAGAATGTATCATCCAACTCAAAATATTTCCAACAATGCTCAACAACAAATCTCACATAACAATGATACTCATGATCTTTTCAAATGTTAGTTCAAGTTCTTTGCATTACAACTCACTTCAATAACCATGCTTATAAAAAATTCTTCATATAATAGTGATACTCATGTTATTTTCAAACCCTAACTCAAGTTCTTCACACAACCAATGGTTTCAACAAAAATGCTTATAAAACAAGGTTTTAATCACAACTCTTAATTTCAAAAAACTTTGAAGCATTAACTCAAACACTTTCAAAAAGGAAACCCTAATCAAATCCTTTTCACTCCAAACTGTATTTTCTAGTAAGCCATTCAATCAACTCAACCAAAGAAGAATTTGCCCATACCTTTTTGCTTGACAAGTAGTTGATCTCACAAATCTGCCACACTCACAATTAATTCTTTGTCAATCTCAATAAGGGTTAGAGGATAATTTTCTCAACAAAACATAACACAAAAACAATATCAAATTTATACCTTATCACTCCAAATTGATTAATAATAAACATCCTCATAATAATAACAAAAACCCTTAATACAAAATAACACAATACCCACAAAGTTTTAATCGTCCAATATACCATTATAGCAATTTAAGACTTTATTAAAAGTTAACAGAAATCTCCTTATAACTCCTAATGATAATTCTCAACTAACACAACTTTATTACAAAGCAGCATTTCCAAACACAAACCACTAAACAACCTTATACCTTCAAATTAGGCATTTAATTAAAATTAAAACAAAAAATATTACCTCGTCTTCAAAGGGAATCAAACCCTCAACGTTGCCCCCAATGTGCACCTTAGCCATGGCCAAAGTCACCACACAAGCCAAGTGCTCTTTTAAGATTAATGAAGCACCACATGCTTCTTAATATACTCACACTTTTTGCCTTGGACAAAATAACATGTGCCATAGGTGCCTTAACCAACACAACTCACAATGCACCCACTAAGATTCGAACACAAACTCTCTTGCAAGCCAACACTTTTGCGCTTCCCAAAATACCACTAGGTCACTCTGTCCTATGCAACTTCAAGGATTAAAGCTTCCTCCCTTAAACGCTTCTCTATCACGACTTTTGCAAAAACTCACGAGCTCTTTTCTTCGCATGCAATCTTTTTAATTTTCAAGCAAGGATAATTAATTGAATTTTGGGTGTTTGTATTTATATGCTTCCTCCATTATTTTGAAGACGTCGGTACTATCCATATTATCTTCCATGACATCGAAGTATATTATAAAGGCTTCAAATGCCTTTTGTATTAAACCCAACCTTCAGGTTTATAAAATATATTTAGACTTTATAGGACCTACTTTTGCATTATAAAATATTATAATAAGAATTTTGCAGCTGCAGTGAGGGTTTGAATTTTCTGTGCAGGAATCTCATCTAAGGCGATAGAGGTAGAGCAAGTACAAAAGGGGTGGGTGGGAACCTCAAGCATGGATAAAGTGATGATCCAGAGGAAGGCGGCCAAGCTGCGGTAGATTTGGAGGTGGGCATCATGCAGGGGCCCAACCCTCCTCAGAAAGACCCCAAAAAAAAAGATACGAAGGACAATGCGGGGCCCAAGAAGTGGCTATATTTTGCTGAGACTATTAGAGAAAAAAGAAAGGAGGTTCTCTCTTCCACCCCTAGTTTTATTAAATAATAAAATTTTGGCCCCAACAAGTTCCATGAGCCCTTTTATTTCAATGGAAGAATTCTCCCTGGTAGGCAAGTTTTTGGGAGGTAGGCCGGACATGGAGACTATCAGGGCTTGGGCGATGGGTAAATGGTGATCGGTAGGTAGCTTGGAGTTGGTAGCTCTAACTCGAGGGTTCTTCATTATCCGTTTTAACAATATGGAGGATGCTAACTGAATTTTAACAAGAGATCCTTGGTTTTTGGGAAAAATGAGCCTTTTTCTCAGACGATGGGGTGAATATTTGACCCTAAAAAGCAAAATATTAACATTACCCCTATTTGGGTTCATCTCCCGAGTCTACCTACCCAGTTATTCAATGAATATTGGTTGTAGGGCATAGCCAGAACTATAGGGGACCTAATATCCATTGACCATGTGACCTTGGCTAGGACAAGGATGACTCATGCACGAATCTGTGTAAATGCTAATTTGGATAATGAATTGCCAAGGTTTGTGGAGCTAGAGTATGGAGAATACTATCAAAAACAGTCGGTAGAATACAAGAACAGATCGACATTTTGTGCAAAATACAAAAATCAAGGACATCTATGTAATTAGTGTCATAACCTGGCAATGAATAGAGAAAAGCAAAAGTAGGGAATGCTAGACAAAGGAAATTTGAGGAGTTTCCTTGGCAGAGCCGATTTCAATCAAGAAAACTATGTCTACCAAAAAAAAAAGAGAGGGTGCAGGATCCCAACAAGATAAAATAAAATAACAGGTTCTTGGCAACCAAAATACTCAGGTAAGTTCCACTCCTCTAGTTTCAAATAAATTTTCAATTCTATCCAATGTGGGAGTAGGAGGATTATTGGAAGACATGGAAGCCCATAACCTTCAAGCTAACCTTTCTGACTCTCTAGAATCCCCATCCAAGTCAGGATCCTAAAATCCTAATTTTGAAATTACTGTAAGCCCCGTGGGCATCACAAAGCCAAACCCTAATGCTTGATCTCTAGAATCCCCATCCAAGTTCGGATCATTAAACCCCAATGCTGAAAATACTTCAAGCCCAGTGGGCATCCCAAAGTCAAACCCTAATGCTGAAGAACTTAGGAATAAATTTGAGGCATTGGAAAATAAAAAAGCTTATCTCCCTAACATCATCACTAGGAGCCAGGTGAATCCTACTGAGGGGTCGTCTCACAGACCAAGGGAATAGAAAAAAGGAGAATATTTGGATGTAGGGGTGGAGATATGTGAAACTCTTCAGACTGAGGAATATGGCAGTCTAGTTCTGCAATAAATTGCCTTCCCACAATTTAGTCCTAAACAAACTGGGAGCACTGTGAAGTCTCCTATTGATTTTGGTAGTGAAAAAAGAAGAGGGAGAATATCAAATACTGAGCATCAAAAAATAAAAAATGATAATGACATTGCCAATGGAAAATAAAGAACCTTGTTTCAACATGTTATTCCGGGTTCTGAAGACAACAAATTAGGAAAACCCCCTCAAGGGAGGGGGAGAGGAATAAATCCCAAACAATCTAAATGATGTTCCTCTCATGGAACGTGAGAGGCCTCAATGACCTGCCCAAACATAGGGAAGTCGATGCAATAAGAAATCAAGTGAATCCAACTATTATCATGTTGCAAGAAACAAAAACTGATGAGATTCAGAAAAAAAGTAGAAAAAAAATCTTGAATCAAGGGGAGATGGTTTGCAAATCATCCAACGGAGTGTCTGGAGGCCTTATGACTTTGTGGGATCCCCGGATAGTAGAAGGCACCATCATTCAGAAATATGACAGGGTTCTTAGTGTTTTATTTAAGGAAATAAATATCAACAGGTCGTGGATCCTTTCAAATATTTATGCCCAAACTTCAATTCAAGGGAGAGCTCTACTGTGGGAGTACTTAGGCAATCTGAGTGAAATATTCCATAATGTCCCCCGAATTTTGGCTAGGGATTTTAACACTCCTCTTTACCCTTTAGAAAAAATGGGTGGAAATGGACCACCTATCAGGAGCATGGATGAGTTCAATGAATTTGTGAACTCCAACACGTTGATGTATGTAAAACTTAGAGGAGCGAATTATACCTGGAGCAATCGACGGATAGGGTGTCATATCATTCAAGAATGGCTTGACAGGTTTTTTCTATCAAAGGAGGCTACAACTCTGTTCGATGATTCTACCCTGCAAGCCCTTCCTAAAATTGCCTCTGATCATAATACCATTTTGTTGGAGATCCCTAACTATATGTCCTTCAAGAAACCTTTCAGATTTCAATCTATGTGGATCAAACATTCTAGTTTTAGATATAACTTAATTAAGTGGTGGCAACAACCTGTCAGGGGTAGTGCAGCTTTTAAACTTGCTGGCAAATTAAAGTTTGTTAAGGAAAAGCTTTGAACTTGGAACAAAGAGGTATTTGGGAACCTCTTTGAAAATAAAAAATAGGTTGTTGAAATTTTGAAGATAATTGATCAGAGGATTCAACATGGTGATGCTGATGAAACTACTAGGTAGGAGGAACGAAAAAACTAGCAGAGTTTCATAACATTTTGGCCTGTGAGGAAATCTATTGGAGGCAAAAATCAAGGGCTCTTTTGTTGAAATATGGATATTAAAATTCTAAGTTTTTTCACGTCACCACGCTTAGAAACAAAAGCAATAACAAGATAAATTAAAAAAAAAAGCAGATGGTTCTATTACTCAGGACATAACAAAAATCAGAAAGGAGGCAGTAACTTATTTCAATTCTATCCTTGGTCAAGAATCATAGTTTAATGAGGAGGCCAAAGATATTCTCTTGCAATATATTCCTAGCATAATAAATGAGGATATAAACCTTAAGCTTCTAGCTACCTTTTCTAATGAGGAAATTAAGGAAGCCTTGTTTAGCATGGAGCCAGAAAAAGCCCCAAGACCCGATGGCTTTCCCCCTCATTTCTATCAAGATTTTTGGGACATCATAAGTGAGGATGTAATTTTTATCGTCAGAGAATTCCAAGTAAAAAATCATATCCCAAAAGGTCTCAACTATACTTTTATTTCTCTAATTCTTAAGAAGCAAACCCCTAAATCTATGGCTGACTTCAGGCCAATCAATCTGTGCAATATTTATTACAAGATCCTAACTAAAGCCATTACAAATAGAATGAGAGATGTTCTGCTCTACATTATAGATCCATGCCAGGGAAGCTTTGTCTAAGGAAGGTCAATCTTGGATGGAGTTATCACAGTTCATGAAGCTCTGCACTCTACTCATAAGACTAACATGTCTATTTTTGCCCTCAAGCTTGATATGAACAAAGCATTTGACAAAGCTAAATTGGGACTTTCTGATTGTCTGTCCTCCTTAAGTTTGGTTTTCACCACCAATGGGTTAATTTGATCAAATAATGCATTTCTAAAGCATGGTTATTGATTTTGGTTAATGGAACAACTGCTGGTTACTTTCAAAGTCACAGAGGAATTCGGTAGGGGGACCCTATCAACCCCATGTTATTCATCATTGTGGCAAAAGCTTTAGGTAGAACCATAAAAAATGCTTGCAGTTCAAGGCTAATATCAGGAATCAAGGCAACATATCTCACTAGGGTTGTTTCTCACCAACAATTCATCGATGATACCCTTCTATTGACTAAGGCATCGGGTGGTTGAGGCCAAAAGAATTAAATACATCCTGCAACTCTACGAGGATGCTGCTGGTCAAAAAGTTAATTTCAGTAAAAACAAGTTATATTTCTTGAAAACCCCCATTTAGAGGCAATGAAGGATTGTAAAAATTTTAGGATGTGATATAGCAAACCTCCCCACTTCATATCTTGGTCTCCCTCTTTTAATTGGTTCTCTAAGAGAGTCAATGTGGGACAGGGTTATTGAAAGAATTAAAAAAAAAACTTGCTGGATGGAAAGGTCATCTTCTATCTCAAACAGGAAATATGACCCTCACTAAGGCCTCTATTCGAGCATTCCGACCTATTTCCTCTCTGTTTTCAAAGCCCCTGTGAAGGTTTTCCAGAAAATTGAGGAACTCCAAAAAGAATTTTTATGGACTGGATCAGAGGAGAAAAAAAAGATACACCTTGTAGGATGGACCAAAGTGTGCAAACCCGAGGAAAATGGGGGCTTAGGTTTGAGGAGAATTGCTCATATGAATTTAAATTTACTAGCTAAGTAGGCGTGGCACCTCATTTCTGGTGAAGAAAATGAATGGACAACTATCATCAAACAAAAGTATCTTCAAAATATGGAATTTCTAAGTGACTTAGTTCTAATTAGAGGTTCTGCTTTTTGGAAAGCAATTCTCAATTGTAAGGAAATCATCAAAAAAGGTTTAAGATGGGTTTTAGGCAATGGTGAGAGGATAAATTGTTGGAATGATAGGTGGGCTAAGGATGAACCACTGATGCAATATCCTAACTTAGCTCAAATTAGAGATATCATGGAAGAACTCATTGGTAGAAAAGTCTCCGATTATATGGTTGAGGACATAGGCAGAATGAAGTGGAAAAAAATAAGGATTCAGGGATTTCAATCGGAATCAAATGATCTTTGTAACATTCTTAGGCAACATTTTATCCCCATGAGACCCAAGGAAGATCAAGTGACCTAGGATCCTATGAAAAATGGGCAATTCACTGTTAAATCAACTTACAAGCTTCTTCTTGATGACAAGGATTTTGTCCTCCAAAAGGACTTAGTTTAGATAAAAAATTTAATTCCAAAAATTGCAGTCTTTTCATGGCTAGTTATCCAAGGAAGAATTCTAACCATTGATAATATGATGCGTAAAGGTATTTGTGTCACTAATCACTGTTATCTGTGTAGGGCTAATTGGGAGACCATTTATCACATTTTCCTTGAGTGCCCTTTTTCCTTGACTATCCTAAGTGGGGGTTTTTAGGCCTTGAATATTTCCTAGGTTAAACTAGCCACCGTACTTGATTTGTTTGTCCAGTGACCTTGCCCATTTTCAAGCCAAAGACTTAGATACATGAAAATTTGTCTCAATCGCTATCTTTGGCAGGTGTGGTTATAAAGGAACCATAGAGTCTTTAATGAGTCTATCCATGATCATCAAACTATCATTTCCAAGATCCTATCCCTTTCCAACAAGAATGTAAACCTTATCCCTTTTGATAACCGTAAACCTCATCTCTAGGAGACCATGATTGCTCAATATTTAATCTTAACCTTGTTAGATGAGTCTGTGCCTAGGGTAGTCAACCCCAGAACCAATGTTAAGTGGTCCCCACCTCCTACGGGTTGGTTTAAGATTAATTTTGATGGAGCAGCTAAGGACAATATTGGAAGAGCAGGCACTGGCAACATTGTGTGAGATCATAATGGGAATATGATGCTTGCATTTTTGAATATTTGGGAACAAGGACGAACAATGAAGATGAAGCTAGAGCTATGTGGAGAGGCCTTCAAATGACTCAAGACTTAGAAGGAAATTTAATCATAGAAGGAGACTCTATGCATGTTATAAATCTTCTCAATAATTGGAAAACACCTCCTTGGAGGATTAAAACAATTGTTGAAGAGGCTAGGATCCTTTTCCAGGGAAGACAGGATAGAAAATCCCAACATGTCTTTCGGGAAGCTAACAAAATTGTTGATAAGCTAGCCAATTTGGGTGTCGATGGTGACAAAATTTTCAAATGGGAACACGGTGTCTCGAGTGAAGTAGAGGAGCTTATTCAATAAGAATTCCAATAATGACAGTCAAATTTATCAAGAGGGAAGACACTGTAAGTTCGAAGGCTATGAGTATTCCCATATCTTTTTGAAATGGACTCACAATAAAAAATATTCGAGCTGTCAGTATTCTTGGATGCTACTTGGAAATAACACAAAGACTAATGGGGATAGTCACATGTCAGATAACATGGCTCCTAGTCATCTTAGTAATTTGAGGTTGGTTGATAACCACGAGGTAGGAAAGAAATGACAATATAAGACTTCGAACCAGAGCCACGTGGACCACCAGATAGCCACCGCCATAAATCTATCCAACATGTTCACTTCTCCAAGGCTGATTGGCCAAGATGGGATGTGGTCCCAAAGCATGTCATATATGAAAGAAAGCAATTACCAAAGAATTATTAAGAGTAACTGTCAATACAGAGCTTGTGAGAGTTTTTTTCAGTACTCTATTATGTGTGTCAGCAACTTTTTGTTTCTCCACTATTTCAAGGAAGGGATCTGTATCTGTTTCTTTTTTTGTAATTATGATACATGTGTGTTTTCTCGGGGTATACCCAAAATTTTGTATGGGAAGTTTCTTTTTGATAATAGGCTATGTGCCTTACCGAATGTAATGGCTTTGGCAGCATGTAGATTTTACATATATAGGATCCTTAATAAGGACATGTTCATCAACAAACCTGGGCTGATTTTTGTAAAAGGTTTTGGGTCAACCTGTAAAACCCGATATTAATGCTATAGTATCTTATCTACCAAAAAAAAAATTATAAATATTTTATTTGGGTTTTCACCATATCACCTTTAATATTATAATATCCATTATTATAATATTATACCTTTGATAAAATATCTCCTTCTCACGGTATTCCATGTCGTAAATAATATTTATTTATAAAATTTAAATTCTCACTGAATTTAAATAATTTATAAAAATAAATATTATATCTCCTTTTGAACTCTTAAATTCTGCACTGATTCACTTGATCTTTGGCCTTCTTCCTGGATATCAAATAACCATTTTGATCCCATTTGTTTCCTACTGAAATCCTTTATTATTAATGATGACTTCATCTGGTGACATCAATGACAACTTTGAATTAGGGACTCAAAATGTCCAACACTCACCACTATAATGGACTTGATATACTTGTTATACTTGTTATCTATCACTCACTATGAGGCCCTTTATATAGGAAGATATATTCCTTGGCCAACACTCTACTTAGTTGTACAAGGGGACACCTTGCACATTACAACTTGCACATTGACACTTGTGCATTTATTACATTGCTTGAAGTAACTAGCTAACTTCCCCCTAAAGTAATATCCTAGTCTAACTATGTACCAAAGGTGGTACATTTACATGACCCAAATGATGTAATATACTCTAACACCCCTTGTATTACATTATTTGGGTATTGAAGATTTTAGTCTTCAATATGGATCTTTGTCTTCAGATGTTCTTCAGATTGATATGGTCCTTTGCATTTAATTCACATTGCATTGTATGCCTCCATGGATTGGTTCCTCTTCTTCTTATTTATTGGAGTCAGTACTTTCATAGGTAGATGTACTATCACTAGATTCTTGCAAGAGTATTTTCTCTTTGCCTTTGTCCTTGTTATCATTCTCTATTTCCTATATAGAAGCTTCTAAACATACACTTAGAGCATCATGATAATATTTTGTGTTAGTAGAACTTGAAGTACTAATACTACATGAGGATTGAAATATCTTTTCTAGGGATGATTCATCCATTTATGTTTTCAGTTTAAGTAATTCTATCAATCCTCTCTATTCTACATTTTCATCCTTATAACATTTGAATGTAAGTAGTGCCATATATAATATGCTTCCATATTCTAGAGGAATTTGAATGTCATTATTTCCATTATCAATTGCTTCAGTGAGTCGAGCATGTAGATAATGTTCCATTGTTTCAAAGTTATCTTTTAAAGCTTCACTATGTATCCTTTTTGAAGTAAGGTCTGAGTTTCCTTCAGACTTTATAAGTGAATTCTTGATTCCACTTTTTATGATACTTGCTCTTTCCTTTCTAATAGTGTTGTTCATATCATTGTTTATTGTATTACTTGAGGTAGACATCTCTCTTAGTTTTAGTTTTTTCTATTTCAAATATATTTTTGATGAATCCTTTGTAGTAGACTCCCTTATGTCTCCCTAGTAGATGAAGTGTAGTATTCTTTTTGTTTCCTTAATATCTGTAGAATACTATATCTTTCTCAAGTAAATTGAGTAAATGATCCAATTTGATAAACCTATCCAAGGCTTAGATTTTGTAGAGTCCTTATATCTCCCTAGCTAAGAGATGTGAATTAATTTGATAAAGCCTTTATAGAACTTAGGTTTTGTGGACTTCCTTATGTCTCCCAAATGGATTGAGTATTTGATAAACTTTGATAAATTCTATTATTATCAAGTTTTGTAGAATGCCTTATGACTCCCTAGTGATTTTGAATATGCTATATGAGTGATGAAGTGCTTTTGGGAATTGTAGTTCAATTTTGGGTTGATTTTGTAAATAGAAAAAAATCAACTTCTATTACTCCTTATTTCTCCTATTGAACTAAGCACTTGTTAATTTGATGAAGTTCTAATGGTTGGATTTCTTTTGTCCCTTTAATGTGATTTTGAGACAAGTATACCAATTAATTCCAACCCTTGATATTCCTTGATGAACTTCTTTTTATAGCCCTTTAATGTTTCTAAATTCCAATAATTTAATTTTGGTGTAGTATTCCTTATAACTCCCTAATTTGGAATATTAGAAAACAATAATATTTGCAATAATAGAAATTTAATTTTTCCAAGTAGAAATCCTTATTTCTCCTATGTTTTAAATTGCAAATATTAAACTATTTTTGGTGTATATTTCTCCTTTAATTTTGCTTTCAAATATGGTTGATTTCCCTATAGTTTCAACCTTATATTATACCCTTATAACTCCCTTTAATGAAAGTAAATTATAATAAGGTAAACTCTTACCTTTATAATGTTGCAAACCTTGGTGCTAAATTCGGACGTAGATGACAACAATCTTCAATGTTTTTCTTGGGTGCTATGGCCAATGGTAGGCTTGACTTCAATCCTTGAAAGGTGGTACCTCAAATATGGCTTCTTTGACCTACATCAAACATCTTGACCGAGAGCCTTAAATGCTCTTCCTTTTCTCTTACACACTGCAACTCCTTGCTTCTCTGAATGTTGTTCCCTCCTTGGTCTTTGGTGCCTCAAATAGGAAGATGATATTTTTGTGAGGGACAAGTGTCATAGGTATTTTATTCAATGCTTGGAGGATGTAGATTCCTTTTGACACTTGTAATATTTGTTGTTGGATGGAGGATGAACGTTAGAGACTTTCTTGAGTGCTTATATGACTTGGTTACACATGTCACCTCCTTTCTAACACAAGCAATGCTTCCTGTGTAACACTTCCTTTGATTATTCCCTTTAGGCATGCAAGATTTGAATATTATTTTGAGCGCTCATATGGAGGATGTTAGGGTTTCTTCAATGGTGACAAGTGGCACCCTTTCTTTTTGCATGTACCTTCCTCTTGATTCCTCTTCAACGTATTCTTGCAAGCTTCCTCAATGCATTATTTCCAACTCTTTATTTGCTGTGTTTTCTCCTCAATGCTTCGATGATGCTTGGTATGTGAGTTGGTTCTAGCTAGGATAATGAGCAACACTTTGATGACTTTGAGCTAGGATTGTGAGCAATGCTATGATGGAGGTTTTGTGACACTCCAATGGTGATTTTGAATGCTCCTTGTGGATGTACGTCTAGCTCTCTTTATGCTTTGATTTTCTCCTACTTTCAAGTTATTGTATTTCCACCCTTGTGGATGATAGCTTCTCCTTGTGCTATGCTATGTAGGTGGCTATCCAAACCATGGGTGATGTGAGCTCCTTGAAGGCTCTTTTGACCTTGCTTGGATGATGCTTCTCTATGACCACTTTGAGATGATCCTTGCTAGTGAAGGATGTGTCTTTATGACACTTAGACCTTGTCCTTTTTGCTATGTAGGATAGAATATTATGGTGCAAGATAATGTAAATAAAATTGTAAATAGAATACCTTTTTTGCACCTCCTTTTGCAATATTTTTTTTTGGTTTTAATGGTGGCTTTCTTGTAGGTAAGGGCTGATTTGATGTTGTCTCCTTTGTTAGACAACTCTCTCCTTTTGCTTGGTTAATCTGGTAATAAATCCAAGCTAATAACCATGTAGATAGAAGCTTTTGTAGAAGTAATTTTTGCACTAATTTTTACCTGTAAAGAACCCTTAGTGCACCTCGAATATGAGACTCACCAAGTCTCGATTTGTAGCTTCTTTTACTGATTTTGGTGGTGGCTTTCTTCTCCACTCCTTGGAGGAATTTGATCTATTTTGGTGGCTTATTTGGGCCACAAATTGCTGCAGGTTTTGTGCACTAAATAGTGTCTCTAGACACTTTGATAATCTGCTAGTTTTGTGCCCTTGATCTTAACAATCAAAAAACATAAACTAACCCTTTTTGAGAGTAACTAGTTTCAATGAACAACTAGTATAGTGCAATAAATATTTCTAACTTAATGCACTTCAAAGGTAACAATAATCTCACCTTATTGCTCCTGTAAATAAACTCTCAAAGTAGTTTCTAATGCACTTAATAATCTCTACAACTTTTTAAGAGTAATTGTAATGAACCCTTAAAAACAATCTATAATTTTTCACTACAATCAATATTGTAGGATGTAGTCTTCTTGCTTTCTAGATAGATAATAGGTAGGTGATAATTTTATTTCTTTCAAAAAATATCCAACTCCTATTTTAATGTGCAAATATATCTTAAAATGAACTCTCCTTTTTGCACTTTCTTGAAGACTATAATATAAGCCCTTTTTCTTTGCAACTTTAATCCAAATATGGTGCTTAAAGATATTTGATAATGAACCCTAATTTAAAGTTCAACTAATTACACCCAAGTTGCTTACCTTTCATGGCTTTTGTAGATGATGTAGATCTTGGTGTTTAGATTCACCAAGTTGCTGCCTTGTAATGGATGAATTTGCAGCTTCTTGTTGGCTATCCAAAATAGCTTCTTGCTTCACCAAACTGTGGTCTCAAACCTTCTATCTTGAGCCTAGGGTTTGGTGGCTTGATCCTTCCAGTGGTATTCAATTTTTTATAGTAGATTCAGAAAGTCCTTGCTTCTGAAATGTGCCTTCTTTCTATGAGAGGTAATCTCCAAATCTCTTGTATTTGGTAGGCTTCTTCTGTCTGAATCCTCCTTCAATCTTCTTGTTGAATTTTAACTTCAAACAAGATCTTCTTCTTCTCAAGATTTTGAATATCTTGAGGTCTTCACTGGATTCTTCTACAAGATTTGGCACTCTTTTCCAAATTCTTCTTCTCTTGGGCTTGTTGTCGGATGGCGATAATTGTCCCAAGTCCTTCACTATCAGGAGCTTCTCCTTGGTAGTGGATTTCTCTAATGAGTTCTTCTAGGAACTCTTTTGATGATGCTTCTATGAGCTCTACAACAAGGCTCTCCAAGCCTTCTTCTTTTTTCTCCTTGAGACCTCTCCAAGGTCTTCAATATTGTAGCTTCTATGGTCTTCCAAATGAGACCTTTCCTTCAACCTTCTACTTGTGGAAGTGTTGGTAATGAGATCTTCTTCTTGGATCTCTAAAATTTGTTGCTTCTCTGATTAGGAATAGGACTCTGCTAGTCCCTCTTTATCTCTTCCAATATTGGAAGTTTTTCAATGAGATCTTCTATGGATCTCTTCAGCTTCTTCTAGAATAGATCTTCTATCTGTTGTTTCCAATGGGGTCTTTTTAGACCTTTTCAACTTCACTAGTTATTCTTGAAACTAGTGGTATGAGTTTTGTGTTGAGTCTTGGTCTTCATAGTCTTGTGGAAAGACTCTAGCTAATATGCAATTCGCAATATTTAATGGAGATCACCAATCTCCTATTTCACGAACTCTTCTCTGGAGTCTTTTCTAAATTAGGAACTCTTCTTCTACAAGAATAAGGCTTCTCTGGCCTCTTCTTCGGATCAAGGCTTTTGTGGCCTTTTCTTCTCTACAATGTAGGTTGATCTTCAATGGAGATCACCAACCTCCTATATTCTCCTTGACTCATCTTCTGGAGTCTCTTCTTCCTTGAGTCTGCAACCAAGGTTATCGATGGCCTTTTCTTCACTTCTACAATCTGTAGATTTGCAATCTCTAGCAATGGGACCTTTTCTTGAGGTCTTTGAAATCTTCAATATTTTCCTTGTTGCTTCAAGTGCTGGAATGATTCTAAGAATATATTCTTCCTAGCTCTCTTTTAGGAAGCTTCCCAACCTTCTCTGAATATCCTTTTCCTGCAACAAAGTATTAGTATAAAGATTATAAATCTAGCAATGATGAATCTTCACTAGTTGATTTGTCAAACTAGTGGAATGAATGTTGAGTCCTAGTCTTCACGAGTTTTTCTGCAACTCTGTGGAAAGACTCTAGCCAAATGTAATCTCAAAATTTTTGTAACTAAGATTTATTTTAGTCCTTTCAATATTTCCTGTGACTCTCCCTAATCCTATTGACTACTATGGCTCTTTCTATCAATTGATTCCTAGTGGTAATATTTGCATGCAATGGTGCACAACGGTAGATCTAATTTGCAAAGATGCAGACCAATAGTAGCAATGGTGACTCTCCCTATTCCTATCTCGATTCACCATGGCTCTGATACCACTGTTATCTTTTGAGGATATATGCAATGGGAGAGATCTATCACAGGTCCTAATAAGATGCAAAAAATATGAAAGAATGGAATTCTACAATATGACTAAAATATACTATAAATAGAAAGTGGCAAAAATACAATGTAGTATGGAGGTGATGGTCACTCCATTGATATAAGCTAAAGGACTACATTGTACTCCATCAAGGAGTATTACTACTATCTACTACTCACCACTATAATGGACTTGATATACTTGTTGTCTATCACTCACTATGAGGCCCTTTATATAGGAAGATAGATTCCTTGGCCAACACTCTACTTAGTTGTACAAGGGGACACCTTGCACATTACAACTTGCACATTGACACTTGTGCATTTATTACATTGCTTGAAGTAACTAGCTAACTTCCCCCTAAAGTAATCTCCTAGTCTAACTATGTACCAAAGGTGGTACATTTACATGACCCAAATGATGTAATATACTCTAACATATCTAAGGTATACTCAATTTTTGAGATAATAAAACTGGATGATGATATATCAATCTAAATTTCCAAAAACTAGTGAATATTTTCTAGATCTATCATCTCAAAAGAGTCTCAAAGTCAGAGCTTCATATATTGGATCAAGAATGTTAAGATTCCTATGATGAGAAGGTTATCAGTATATAACATGGTAACAAGAAATTATCTATACTGATTCTTGATGAAAAAATTATGCTTTACCTCACATCATTAAAATCTATAACTAAGAAAGAAGGAATATATCTTCTTATACCAAGCATTATTCACCTACTTAAACCCATATAAGTACTTTTTAAGTCAAAAAAAGAGGGGTAGGACCGTGTAAGATAAATCTAGGTGGTTGTTAGATATAGATATATCTTTGAAGTTTTGCTTGAAAAAACACTATTCATATCCCTTTGATAAAATTCCCATCTATAGGAAGTAATTATAAAAATATTCACCTATATAAAATTCATACAAGCCATAAGAGCAAAGGTTTTTCAGTAGTCAATTCCTTTCTTATGATATAAATAATGAGAAACAAGATATACCTTATTCTCCTTAGTATAATCATCTATGTAAATTTTGGTCTAGTAGACCTACTTACATCCATCTATTTTCTTACCCTTAGGAAGAGAAACCAACTCTCAAGTTTGATACTTTATTAGACTCATATTCTACAACATAGTATATTTCCACTCATGAAACCTCTTGGCTTCGGATTACATAAGAGGATCTCAATAGTCATCAACCTTTGGAATAAAATCTAGAAAAGGAGAAGGATCCCAATGGTATTCTTATACAAGAATGAGTTATGCATGCTAAAAGAGGGTTTGGTCCAGTTGGACTTTGAGTGATCCATAGAAAAATTTAGGATATTCTATAGAAGTAGCAAAAAAATAAGGAACCAAAGAGTCCATCACATCCTCATAATCAACTACATTATCCAACAAGGCATCAAGATAATCTAATTTAGCAAATAATAAAAATAAACAAATGTCAATGTAAAGAACCAATATCTTACTAATGCCCATAGTAGAAGTAGAAGAAACAAATTGGAAATTTGAAATCCATGGAGAAGAATAATATGGAATAGGGTCATATAGAGGGGAGGGATAATCAATGGGATGGACTGGAGAGTCTACCAAAATGATCAAAAGTGTAACAAAAGAAAATAAATGAAGAACCCCATCAAACGTCACATTACGTCAAATAAGAATATCCTAAGTGGAAATATCATAATGGTGGTAGGCCTTATAACTATCACTCTATACCACATGAATGCATTTATGAATCTTAGAATAAATTTCATTCCACTTATTAATGGGGTATGATCCCATTTAATCACATAAATATATGGAATAGTGAAACACTATACTTAACTCTTGTCAATAACTCAAGATGTGTTATACCTTTGATTGCATGAGTGGGTATCATGTTGATGATATGTACAACATAATTCATTCCTTCACTCCTAAAATTAGTATTTATTTGCTTTACATATAGCATACATCAATTAATATCCAAAATAACTTTATTCGTTTGATCAACCACCTTGTTATGTTTCCATGAAGTGCCAAAAAATCCCAAAGGCTTAACTTTTTATCCCATTTATTGGGAAGGAAATTACATACAACTTTACCGTACACAAAGAAGAAAATCTTTGATGTCATATGCAAAATTTATTGAGGGAATCAAAGAATATTTTGTACAATCAATTCCCGATACTAAACCCATTGTTTTGGGTACATCCTTCACCTATTAAAATTTATCTAGCTTGACATTTTATTCAACTAAGGAAACTAATGTTTGACATGTTTATTGAGAGAGGATAATATTGGAAAAAATGACCCTATCAACATGGCAAATTAAGAAATTTAAAGTAGAGCAATACTTTTGTCTAATGAATTATTTCATATATTTTTGAATTGGGGTCTAGGGTATTTTTTGATATTGTGATAATTTTGTACAACTTTATGGATGTTGTGATATCCAAATTGGATATGTTTAACATGGCATAATTTTTTTTGTGTACCTTCAATGATTTTTGATAGATAACATGGATAAATTCCACAATAAAATTGAAGCTACTAAGCATGATATCACAACTTAACAAAACAAGTAGCCACAAAATTTAACCCTCACATACATGAAAATAAAATAGAACTTTTAGGACTTTAAGTAACTATACATATTTTTAACAATAATATTCAATATTATTTTCAATATCTTCTAGTTATATGTTTAGTTATGAATAATCCAAAAGCATAATCTAGTATTTGTATAAGTATTTTTAAAAGCTTTTGCAAGTTTCTAATTTCTATATTATATAATTTAGATTCTAAATCAATAAACATTGGCATGTGGTTTGAAGTAGCTCTAAGATTGGTTTGATATGAGGGTTTATAGCCCCTTAAGTAAAAGGGTGTGTTGTGGCTGATCCACAACACACCCCAAAATTGGGGACCCACCTTTTTTGCATGCTTTCAAAGAAAATCTCGGTGACCCAGATGCTAAAAATCAAGAAAAAGGGGCAAAATTGCACAAGGATAAAAAGTGTCGCGATATCGCGACATGTCGCACCATCGCTGCCGAAAAATGAAAATTGTCACGATTTCACGACGTGTTGCGCTGTCGCGGCCGAAAATGAAAAAGTGTCGCGAAATCGCGACATGTTGCTCCGTCGCGGCCAAAAGCAGAAAAGTGTAGCGAAATCGCGACATGTTGCTCCGTCGCGGCCAAGAGGAGAGAGAAAGGTAGAATGGAAAGGCGTAGCGAAATCGTGACATGTCACAAAATCGTGGGTCAAACCAGTCAAACAGGGCAAAGCAAAAAACGTCGCGATATCGCGACAGGAAGCAGCAAACGGGGCACGAAGCAGAAAAGCGTAGCGAAATCGTGACGTGTCGCAAAATCATGGTCAACATAGTCAACGGCAGCAGGTGGGCGGAACCGTCATGAAATCGTGACGTGTTTGATTTTCACGGCTTGCAAACGGGCGGAAGGCATGAAATGTAAAATGGTCATGAAATCATGACAAAATCGAGCCAAAGGCGATAAGGCCCAATAGTGTAGCGAAATCGTGACGAGAACCGACACAAAGCGCATAAGTCGAAAGGTGTCATGAAATCGTGACGCGTCGCGTTTTCGGCGAGTGGACTAAAAGGCCTAAGTGGTAAAAGGCGTAGCGATTTCGTGCAACTTTTGGAGGAAACGTTCCAGACGGAAAAAACGTCGTGAAATCGTGACAAAGTGAAGGGAGAAGAAAAACGTCGTGAAATCGTGACAGAAAGAGCGAAAGGGCACGAAGAAAAAAATGTCACGATATCGCGACAGGTTGCGGTCGAAGGCGTACGGAGATGAAAAGCGTCACGATTTCATGACATGTCACGTTTTCACTGGGTATGATGGCAGACAGGGCTGTTGGCCGAATAACGTCGCGATTTCGCTACCTGTCTCATTTTTGCTGTGCGGGTCGAGGAATAGTGGGCATAAAAACTGCGATATATTCACGATTTACAAGGGGGCAGTTACGAAACATGCTGAAAGCGTGAAACACGTGGCATACAGGTGTCAGAGTTACGAAGCGTTACATGTAACAAAAAATATCGAACGTTTCGGCATCGAGCATGAATTCAAAGTAACGAAAAGGCGGGAATACGAAACGATGCATTCTAGGAGGTGAAACGAAGCGACGCAGGGTGAAACCGAGAGCCGCACCAGACAGTATAAAATCAGAAGCGTAGATTGATACAGGGGTTGGAAGTTGCTGCTAGCAGAGTTGCAGAGACAAGGGCAACAAGCCATTCTGGACCTGCACTTGGAGCAATTTCCTTCACTTGTTCTGGATTTGTTAAACCTGGAACATTCTGTCATTGTAACTGATATATCATTTTAATACAAAAACACAGAGAGTTGGCATCTCATTGATAAGAAAGAAGGAGTCTTTTTGCATGCAAGATTTAATGTTTTATCTTTCCCTTTCAGATTTCTAGGCTTTTAGGTGAAGTTTAATGCAAGTGTTCTTGGTTGCTTCATGCGAATGTCTAAATCTGGAATTACAGTAAAAACCCCAAAACCCGCACCTAGCTTATCTGGATTGTGCGAATTTGCAGGTTCAATAGGTTAGGTTGCATGCAGAAAACCTCATTATCTTCGGTTTTGTCAAAACAAGATGATAGCACTCTGGACGTAGTTTAGTTTCATTTTTTATTTGCATTTCTTTATTTTCAATCCTTTATTTTTATTCCTGCATTTTAATTATCGTCATTTAAATAAATAACTGAAAATCCATCAAAGCCTAAGATCAAATAGATTCATTTCTTAGATTTATTCACTTTGAGTCCATTGCAAATTCAAATTAAAATAAACCACAGTGCCCCTTGTTAACATCCACTTGCAACCCTAAGGTATTCCCAGCATTTAAATTGAACAACATCATTGGTAAACAAAGAGCCAGCATAACAGGAACCTTGGAGAAATTATTCTGTTATAATTTCTTTGCAAGCAGAGGATTTTGGGACTCAGATCCTATCGGAGAGTGTGCTTTCACAATTGGGTGAAAACACCACTCAACAGATTGGCGCTAGAAGGAGGGCCGAATTGGTTTACTTTATTTTGATTTTCATACATAAGTAATATCTTTTTGATTCGATTTTGAAATTATCTCTTAAATCTCACAAACGGCTAAACTGTAGCATTTGTTTTTCTATTGCAGGTTTTCTTGGTGATAATCGAGAGTTTCATCAAGGAGGGCTGAAACGGTTTATTTTATTGTGATTTAAGGGCTACAGGAATTGCTATGCACTGTTCTTAACGCTTTGATTGTTCATACAGGAATAATATGATTTGGTTTGATTTAAAAAATAATAATAATAAATAAATAAATAAATAAAAATAATATAAATAAATAAATAAATAAAAAAAAGGAATTTTTGGGTATTAAAGTTATATTATTTAAGATTCACTAATGGCTATGTTTACACCGTGGATGACAGGTAGCCCATTGAACATACCGGGAGTTCAACATTATTTGCCCGTTGGTTTTGAGAGATGTCTTCCTCAATTTTTGTCTAATGGGACAAATACTGCAGAAGAACATATTCAAGCATTCAAATTTGTTGTGAATCACTTAACAAGTTGGTATGATGATGTTGCTTGTAAAATGTTCCTTTACACCTTGGACAAAGTGGCATATGATTGGTTTACAAGTCCGCCTTTAGGGTCTATCACTTCTTGGGCTCAGCTAGAGGCAACATTTCTCAATCAATTCAACAAAAAGCGAGTTGACCCAATCCTCATGTACAATCAGTTGGTCTATATTAGAAAAGGACCAAGTGAAAATGTGAAGTCATTTTCTGAAAGGTTCTTTGGATTATATACGCAATTAGTGACATTTTATGTTCTTCAAGAAGAAGTGGCTCTCCAAATATACATCAATGCTCTTGACTCACCCATGTCCACATATTTGCGAGGGATGCCTCAAATCACATCTTTGTCACAAGCCTATACTCAAGCAATGGCAATTGAGCAACAATTGAGTTGTCAAAATTATGGTGTGGGTTTTGGATCATGTAATCTTCAATCATTTAATACCTCCTTTACCCACCCAATGATTTATCCACCTCAACCAAGTTCAAGTGTGAATCAATTTCAGAATCAACAATCATTCCCAAGCTTCAATCAATTTCAAAATCCTCAACCTACTATGCAAGATCAACCATCTTTCTTAAGTATGAATCAACTTCAAAATACTCATCTTGATTCAAAAGATGTTGCTAAAATCAATTTCAATGATTTTCATAAGAATATGATTTTAGGCAAGGGAGGAGTACTAGATCCAACTAGTATGGAAACATGTGACAGATTGGAAACCCTTGACTCACCAAAAGATGAATTCTATGAGGATGAATCTGATTCGGATGACACATTGGATGACATTGTTGAAAGTAATGGCCTAGGAAATTCACACCTTCCAAATCATGTTAAACGTGAATCATGGGTTACACATGTGGATTATGATAGCCTTATCAATTTGAATGCAAGCAATAACCCAATTTTGGAAGTAATTGAACCATCTAAGGAAGGAGAAGATAAATTTGATGAGAAACATGTTGATGAATTAAAAGATGATGAAGAAATAGTTGAGCATCACAATCTGATTTTGAAAGATGATTGTTATGATTCTTGGGAAGAGTATGCTCACTCCAAACCTTCTAATGAAATTTGTGTGCCTATTGATATGCAGGATAATACAATTGCCCTTTCATATGAGGATATTACAAGTCCTGTACAATCTGAGAATGTTTTGGAAGAAGGGTTGGAATCTCATCAAAGGTTGGAGAAGGATAATGATTCTACTACCATGGATGAAGAAGGAGAATCAATTGTTTTTGTTCCCCTTGGGGGGCAAGAAATCGAAAATATTGATCCACCTATTGTTTTTACAATGTCTATGCCATCTCAAAATGATGAAATTACAAAACCTAAGTGGTGTGGGTTGGATGCTATTGATGATCTTAATGAAAATATGGATTTTGGGGCAACTCAAGCCATTGATCGTGGAAAGGTGTCACGTGACACATATCTTGAAAAATTAGGCTCTTGTTTTGAAAAATATGGACGCATGTTTGATTGGGTGCCTAACTTTGGTGTTTTTGAACAGGTATTGGATGATGAAGAAGACAACGAGAAAAAAGAAAAGGCTACTAATACTCATCAAGTTATGATAAATTTTAATCATGATGGGTTGAGTATGGATGACAAGGGGAAATCTTTACCTTTGGTAGTAGCTACAAAAATTTCAAGTGATAGGTTACATGATGTCCCTTTGGATGCTAACATCATTAATGAGGAAATGCCAAATTTTGTTGATGCTTGTCAAGTTTTGAATGATTTTGATTGCTTTAAAATCCTGGAAAATGATTTGAATTCAAGATTTTTAGAAATAGGCTCTTGTTTGCAACATCTCACATTTGAAAAGGAAAGCCTACTTCTAAATCATGAATGGAATGATGAAACTTGCACTTTAAAGAATAGACAAGATAAAATTGAATATCAACCATTGTCTAATCAATTTGATTTGAATCTCACCTATGATGTTGGTAATAGAACTAAATCAAAGTGGAATGGTGAGCATGGCAAGTTGAAATTTGTTGCATTGCTTGGTTTGATCTTATTGTTGTTGGATTCCTACAAAATTTGGCATGTGTATTGTGTCATATGTTTTTTGATGTGTTCTAATCATGTTTGGGATCCAGGAAAGTAATAGTCCAAGCTTGGCATCATCTTGTACAATAGTGTATATAATTTTTGGTTTTTTGGTGTGGGCTTTCAAGTTTTTGTTTTTGGGATTGTTTTTGGGTTTTGGTTTTGGTTTGTGTTTTTCAAGTTTCATTTTTTGGATTCTTAGTTTAATCATGATTTAAGTTGTGTGTTTGATTTCAATTGACATGCTTTGTTTGTTTTTATAAAAAAAAAAGAGAAAAAAAAATAATAATAATAATAATAAAATAAAATTGAGATGTCAACTTATGCTTAAGATTAGGAGAATATGAAATATTGGAATTGTCTTGTAAAAGCTCCACAAGTAACACAAACATTTTAAGTTATATCGTTTGAAACTTGTGATGCATGAAGTAGTCAGTTTTGTATGGCAAATATTTCATTTGCAATTCAAGAGATAATGCATTCATGTTACATCTCACTTTACATATACATTCCATCTTAGTTGCATATGCATCTTAGGTACAAATCATTAAAGTGTGTCAAATCCTCTTAGGGTTGTGTTATAACATAAATGTAAAAAAATCCTAAGGTTGGAAACTGAGTCTTGAGATATCTAGAACCAAGCACATCTTATACATTAAAAAGGATCTTGAGCAAAATGATCAAAACCTAACTTGGAAGAAAAGGTTGGGCGAAAGAAGTATTTCAGGTCTATCCTATTATGCAACATGATCCTTAAAACAGTGGTTTTGACCACTTCCATAAAGCTTAAAGCCTAAAATCAGAGTAGTAAGGATAGGGCTAAATCCTCATCGAACTTAGGTTGAGGATCCAATTCCCCAAAGCTTTGATTTGACCTACATGGAGTAGTAAGGATAGGGCATAAATTCTCATCTCGCTTAGGTTGAGAATCCGATTCCCCAAAGCTCTTATGTCTCATTTCATGATAAATCTTGGATTGGAAGGATCGTACTACATGTCCCTAGCAAGGATGGGTAGTCATCCCCAAGGTCTAAGCAATAAATTAATATTTTCCATTTTTATCCAAAGCTTGGATTGGAAGGATCGTACTACATGTCCCTAGCAAGGATGGGTAGTCATCCCCAAGGTCCAAGAAGTAAAAAATTAATTTTTCCCATCTCATATTTATATTGGATTGGAAGGATCGTACTACTTGTCCTCTGCAAAGGATGGGTAGTCATCCCCAAGGTCCAAAGAAATGAAGATAAGTCTTGGATTATGGGGTTAGGTATGCCCATGCATGGCAACATGTCTTGTCTAAAAAACAAGACCACCGATTGTCCAAAGGGTTAGACTAGCATGACCATTTCTTCCATAATTGGTTAAATTATTTTGCTCAAAGTGAGGTAATGAATTCTAAATCAGAATAGTAAGGATAGGGTTAAACTCCCATCTCGGTTAGGTTGGGAGTCTGATTCCCCAAAGTTCTGATTTCACATTCACTTGCACATGGGTTCAAGATAGTAGGGACTCATAACCAACTTTGGGATATAATAAAGCAATTCATTAGTGGATCCTAAGAGGGTTTGGCAATCTTGAATGTTTGTGCATGATACTAGAAAGTTTAGGCCTTTACAAGAGCAAAATCTCTAAGCATAGTTTATCAGGTTACACAAATCATTCACAATCTCACATATGCATCCATGTAAAACTGACAATGGAATGTTGATCAATTTCAAACGATAGGGAATGAAATTCATTGCACACACCGAGCTAATACTTGATGATTCTGATGATTCATGTACTTCTGATCTTTGGGCATTTGTTTATATTGCTTATGTGCTAACACATGTTTTCAAGTTTGTATACTTCCAGGTTGGGTTCTCACTAAAATGCTCAAGAGCATTTGACAGCAGAGTCACCATTTGTTGTGGCTGATCCACAACACACCCCAAAATTGGGGACCCACCTTTTTTGCATGCTTTCAAAGAAAATCTCAGTGACCCAGATGCTAAAAATCAAGAAAAAGGGGCAAAATTGCACAAGGATAAAAAGTGTCACGATATCGCGACATGTCGCGCCATCGCCGTCGAAAAATGAAAATTGTCGCGAAATCGTGACATGTTGCGCTATCGCGGCCAAAAATGAAAAAGTGTCACGAAATCGCGACATGTTGCTCGTCGTGGCCAAAATGAGAAAAGTGTCGCGAAATCGTGACATGTTGCTCCGTCGTGGCCCAGAGAGGAGAGAGAAAGGTAGAATGGAAAGGCGTAGCGAAATCGTGACATGTCACAAAATCGTGGGTCAAACCAAAAAGGGAAAGAAAAAATGTCGCGATATCGTGACAAAGAAAAGGGGCATGAAGAAAAAGCGTAGCGAAATCGCGACGTGTCAAAATCATGGTCAACGCAAAGGTGGGGGAAGATCAGCGAAATCGTGACATGTTTGATTTTCATGGCTTGCAAATGGCGAAAGGCATGAAATGTAAAATGGTCATGAAATCATGACAAAACCGAGCCAAAGGCGATAAGGCCCAACAGTGTAGCGAAATCGCGACGAGAACCGACACAAAGCGCATAAGTCGAAAGGTGTCGCGAAATCGCGACGCGTCGCGTTTTCGCGACGCGAGTGGACTAAAAGGCCTAAGTGGTAAAATGCATAGCGATTTCGTGCAACTTTTGGAGGAAACGTTCAGACGAAAAAACGTCGTGAAATCATGACAGAAAGAGGAAAGGGCACAAAGAAAAACGTCGTGATATCGTGATGAAGCAGGAAAGGGCACGAAGAAAAAACGTCGCGATTTCGCGACAAGTTGCGGCCGAAGGCGTACGGAGATGAAAAGCGTCGCGATTTCGTGACATGTCACGATTTCGACATGTCGTGGGCATGATGGCAGATGGGTCGTTGGCAGAATAATGTCACGATTTCGCTACATGTCTCATTTTCACTGTGCGGGCGAGGAATAGGTTGCATGCAGAAAAATGTCGCGATATCGTGAGTCTGATTTTCATGGGGCCATTACGAAACATGTAAAAGCGCGAAACACGTGGCATACATGTCAGAGTTGCAGAAGCGTTACATGTAACAAAAAATATCGAACGTTTCGGCATCGAGCATGAATTCAAAGTAACGAAAAGGCGAGAATACGAAACGATGCATTCTGGGAGGTGAAACGAAGCGACGCAGGGTGAAACAGAGAGCCACACCAGATAGTATAAAATCAGAAGCACAGATTGATACAAGGGTTGGAAGTTGCTGCTAGCAGAGTTGCAGAGACAAGGGCAACAGGCCATTCTGGACCTGCACTTGGAGCAATTTCCTTCACTTGTTCTGGATTTGTTAAACCTGGAACATTCTGTCATTGTAACTGATATATCATTTTAATACAGAAACACAGAGAGTTGGCATCTCATTGATAAGAAAGAAGGAGTCTTTTTGCATGCAAGATTTAATGTTTTATCTTTCCCTTTCAGATTTCTAGGCTTTTAGGTGAAGTTTAATGCAAGTGTTCTTGGTTGCTTCATGCGAATGTCTAAATCTGAAATTACAGTAAAAACCCTCGAAACCCGCACCTAGCTTATCTGGATTGTGCGAATTTGCAGGTTCAATAGGTTAGGTTGCATGCAAAAAACCTCATTATCTTCGGTTTTGTCAAAACAAGATGATAGCACTCTGGCCGTAGTTTAGTTTCATTTTTTTATTTGCATTTCTTTATTTTCAATCCTTTATTTTTATTCCTGCATTTTTTCACCGTCATTTAAATAAATAACTGAAAATCCATCAAAGCCTAAGATCAAATAGATTCATTTCTTAGATTTATTCACTTTGAGTCCATTGCAAATTCAAATTAAAATAAACCACAGTGCCCCTTGTTAACATCCACTTGCAACCCTAAGGTATTCCCAGCATTTAAATTGAACAACATCATTGGTAAACAAAAAGCCAAGCATAACAAGAACCTTGGAGAAATTATTCTGTTATAATTTCTTTGCAAGCAGAGGATTTCGGGACTCAGATCCTACCGGAGAGTGTGCTTTCACAATTGGGTGAAAACACCACTCAATAGGGTGTTTCTTGTCCCAATGACAATCAAAATGAAATAAATGATTTATCAACCTTTGTGATGAGTTACATATACATCATAATTTTTTGAACATATGATCTTCATTCATTACCAATTTGGGGACCTATAAAATCAGCCAAAGCATATGCAATATACACCCATGCACAAAGGAAATTTGGATCTAGCCTGACTAGCCTATTTAAAGAAATTGAAATAAATTTATGTTACTTCTACTTTAATTAGATATTGATCTCTCCTCTTCATGTAGACAAGGAGGAACTTCCTTGCTACATCTAGAGTAGATATCCATGCCCATATGTAACTCATTGTAACAACACTCAATTAACAATATAAGATAAAAATAGAGAAGTACAAAATATATTGAAAGCTTAGATGGACCATGTTCAAACCTTTACAATACAATATGCCTCTTATATAGAGAGACCATACAAAAAATTAATTACAATCTACTAAAATAGAAGACATCCAATCTAAATTATTTGGCAACAAATCCAACCAATTCTGTCTAAGGAAGATAATAACCAAAATAAGTTGGCAATTATTATAACTAATTTAGATCTAACCAAATTAGTTGGAATCAATATCAACAAGTCTAATTTCCATCCAAATAATTTAAATCCAACCAAATTAGTTGGAAATAAATGTCAAAAAATTTAACCCATCTAACTAATTTAAATCCAACCAAATTAGTTCTAAATCAATCTCAACAAAATGATTTCTATTCCTAGATTTATTTGAGAGTTGGTTGGGCTTAGACATTATTGTTTCATAATTCTATTATAGAGCCAATTTTTTTGTATGGAAAGGTATTGCATACCATTATGCTTTTTGTAGTTTCTCATTCCATAGCTACAATATTTCTATAGTAGGCACTTTTGTAGTGTTATTTTTTTGTATGAGTGTATTATGCAAAAATTAAAGGTTAAAGTACAAATAAAAAGCCATATAATGGAATTTTTGACATAGGAAAACAACACAAATCCCTTGCAAACCAGTCATGGTTCCTTTTGATGCATCCTATTAACTTGAATAAATGTTGTAGTGCTATAGAATCTTGAATTAGTGTTATAACCATTCCTTGCAATGTATATATTATTAAAATATCCATTTCCTTGAATGTTTGGATTATTAAAACTGTACCAGTCCCATTATAGGATTTTAAATTGGTGGTTCATTATTTTTAGTTCACAGAGAGAGAGTATCATTACTCATATAGGAGGGGTTCTATACAATGATGAAAATAAAACCATTATTTACTTTTTGTATAAATTATCATTACTCCTATAGTGTATCATTACTCATATAGGAGGGGTTCTATACAATGATGAAAATAAAACCATTATTTACTTGGAATGTATCATTACTCATATATGAGGGGTTCTATACAATGATAAAAATAAAACCATTATCATATTTTTGTATAATTTATCATTACTCCTATAGAAGGGGTTCTATACAATGATGAAAATAAAACCATTATCATATTTTTGTATAAATTATCATTACTCATATGATGAAAATAAAACCATTATCATATATTTGTATAAATTATCTCTTGAGTGGAACTTTGAACTTGTCAAATAAATCCTCTTAACTTGGGATAAGATTAAAAGATCTCTTTATGAGTAGAACCCCTCAATCCGAATATGAAGTCTTCTACAATTTCAATTATAATAATTATGAACAACTAGCAATGTTTATATTGTGCTAGGGGAATATGAATAATGAGCATATAGTGTCCTCTCCCTGACCAAGATGGAATTAGTCCATCCATGACACTTAAATATCAAAACACAAAAAAATAAAAAAAATAGAGCTATTATAAATTCTCATAATTTTGCCACAAAAAACCTAATTTTTAAGTAAACTGTTATTTAATGACATTGTAAGGGTTTTCATCACTGAAACTATTTTTTATGATCATTTATTTGTTCTTCATTTTTATTTTAATTTCCTCTTTTTTTTCATGTGAAAAGTATCATATCATATACACTAATATTTGTACAACTCTCAAGTGGTTAACAAAAAATCTTCTATAAAGATGATAGATCATGAAATTTTGAAGGGATGCAAGAGATCAAACAAGCAATATATGTTGGGCATGGACATGAAGTAAAGGAAAATGGATATAAAGTATCATACAATAATATATGAGGTATAAATGGATGTGTCAAGGGAATGGGATTTTCTATAACATATAATGAATAAATTGATAGGCATAGTTGCAATAATTGTTTTATAAAATCTAGTGGAAAAGCTATACTAGTAGGTGTTATAACAATAATTCTTAGAATCTTCCCATTAATACTATTTGTATTTTATTTTTATTTTAAATATAGTAAACAAGTTTCTTTATAATTATGTCGGTGCCATAATAACCATGCTAATTATAATTAATTTTATGGGAGTGAAGAGGATAATGTTCACTATAATACCCCCTCTCTCTCTTTGTCTATTTTAAGCCTTGTTGGATTGCTCGTCAACTGCTTATAAAACTCATTTTGATCTCTATGTTGTTTTTGCAAAAACATCAATAAGCTTATTCCACCTATACACATTAATTATCTCCATAGCCATTAGGGATAAAAATCCTAATAATAAAATGAAAGTAATAGTTATAGGATCTTTATGAGATAAAAACAAGTTATCAAGCAATGCAAGAGATTGAACTTGGAGAGAAAGTAGGTACTGTATAACAAAATTGGAAGTAATTGAGAAAAAATTCAAGAAAGCAAGATAATTATACCTAATATAACAACAAAAAAGGAATATTAAATCTAAATTTTTGGAGGACAACTTACCATATCCCATTTCTTGTTAGAAGTACTCCATTTATTTTTAGGACATCCTACTAGCTCTTTGAGTTCACAAGGAAGTCCATTGTGTTTTATTTTCTTATATTTTGGGGGAAGGACCTCCTACTAGCTCTGAGCACCCTTGGTTCACAAAGAAGTTCTTAATGTTTTCCTTTTGAGGAAAACCTTTAATGCATCAATAATGGGAGTTAATATCATGGTATGAGAGCAACGGTTCTGGTAAAGGAAAGAATTTTTGTAGGGTCTACAGAGATTATTTCAAGGAAAAATAGAAATTTTTCATACTTTTCAAAGATCTCCATATTTTTCCAAGAAATATTAAAAATATTCTTACACTATCATGTAGATTGTTTTGAGTACTACAAAAATGATTGGTTATATGTTAAATTCTAATTAGTATTAAAGGAGTTATGGTCATTTGAAGTTGGGCTATCAACATTATTTTTTTGGTTATGCAAAATTTCTTTAAAAAGAAAACATAATCTCTTAATATAGATAAGCAAATTAGTTGTAATTTATTTTATTTTAAAAAAATCTACATATCTAATTATTTATAGAAAATAATAGATGACATTTGAGGAATTTTATTTTTGAGAAATGCCAGTTTATTAAAACCCGGTTGCTTTGGGGAATTTTTGGGGTTAAGGTCATGGAGTTGCCAATATTCAATGGAAAGGATGATATTAATGCTACAAAATGGTGGAAAATTTTAAAATCTTTAAAATCTTCTAATGTCACATTGAAACATAAGATTAGCGATTCTTTACAAGAGGAAGCTTCATATTGGTGCAAGAACTTAATTTTACATATACAAGGGAAGATTTTGAAGATGCATTCTTAAACAAATAAAAATTTGAGAAAAATAATAAAAAGATGCTACTTTGATGGATACACTTAAAAATAAGAAAAAAAAAAAAAATGTTTTAAGGATGAGAAAAAATGAATAAATTTGGATGATAGTGTGATGGTTGAAGGAGCCACAACTTTGGTGTCAGATAGGCCAAACTGTGATCAAAAGAATTTGTTTAAACTTAAAAATTATATTTTTTAGATTCATGGTTATATTTAGAGGGAAAATGTTATTAATTTCTTAAATCCTAGAAACAGGTATAATTTTCATTAATATTATTTTTTCTAAGAAGTTGCAAGTTTAAGAACAAAAAAAAAGATATACAAGTTAAGGGTGTGAATGTTGGAAATGAGAAAAGTAGAAAACTCAACAACATTTTTTTTACATAGAATAATGTACATTCTTTACATATTTATACAACATGGTGTCTCTTAGTTTCAAGAGATCCTTGGTATTTCACCCCTTGGTGTTTCACCTTCACCTTAGACTTTTCATCTTCTCTCATTCTCCCATGGGATGTAACTATTAAGTTTCTCTCAACCTCATATGGGGTGAAATAGTTATCAATCATTACTTAACATCAAATAATGTAATATCTAACACCCCTTCTTATTACAATATTTGGTACAACAAATAAAGCTTATACCCCCTTAATTCATAGGGTGGTAAAATAAAATTTTCATATGACTCCAACTCTTACTATGGCTTTGGCTCTAGATTTGGATCTAAGTAATCTCCACTAGGTTTACCTTTGGATCATTGGATCATTTCATCTAGGTTGCCTCTAGATCACTGCCTCTAGGTTACCTTTGGGTTAGCCTTTGGATCTACCTTTAGGTCATCTTCTCTGGGATATTACCTCATATTTGAAATCCTCCATATAATGTTCTATCGTAGGCTTTGTCACTATAGGATTTTTGAGCTTAACTTAGGTCATGTTATTCTATAAAATATATCATTATAGTCTTTTTTGAGCATAGCTTAGGTTATATTCTTCTATAGGCTCTATCATTATAGGCTTTTACAAGTATATCCTTGGTCATATTTTGATGCAAAAATCATGCATCTCAATTTTTCTAAGATTACATTGCTTCATGGGAAAACTATAATCATCACTTTGGTCTCTCTCAACCACCAAAATTTATCTTATTCTTCCTTTCATCAAAGAAAAACACCTTTTGTAGAATATTTTTGATATTTCTTTTAATTTTTCTCATTCTGACATATTTATTTGTTCACAATACACATGTCTTTTGTCTTTCCTTTAATGGTTGTGCCAATAATTTCTCTAAGAGTGGTTATTACTCCACAAATCTCATAGGAATACATGTTCCAATATTTAGCTGTGGTAGGGTACCTAGGAATAGATATTTGGGGATATATTATTATATTGTATAAGGGTTGGCATGGGCCACACATAACCCAAGGTTGATTGTATTATAATATTATATTATATTTTAATATAATATAATATTAGTAGTAGGCTCTCCAAAGTAGAATAAGACTATGGATATATAAAGAAGATATATTTATCATTGTAAGGATATTCATATCATTGAAGAAGAATCTTATGTAATCGTTAGGAATAGATATTTGGGGATATATTATTATATTGTATAAGGGTTGGCATGGGCCACACATAACCCAAGGTTGATTGTATTATAATATTATATTATATTTTAATATAATATAATATTAGTAGTAGGCTCTCCAAAGTAGAAGAAGACTATGGATATATAAAGAAGATATATTTATCATTGTAAGGATATTCATATCATTGAAGAAGAATCTTATGTAATCGTCGTGCCCACGAAGTGGCCTCTCATCTTGGGAGATCTTGTGGAGTTATTCCTTCCTTAAGGATTATTATTGGTGTTGCCCTACCTTAAGGGTATTATCTATCTCTCTCTCATTTGTGGATTGTTATTGTGGATAATATATTATGGATGAATGATTTGATATTTCTGCATATTGGTGAATGGTTCATGTTTAATAATAAAAGTTATGCAACATTTGGTATCAGAGCAACGATTTTGGCAAAGTGGGGATTTTTGTGTGAAACCCTAGAATTAGGGCAATTTTTTTGGAAAAATATCTCATCTTTCAGGAGCCATATCTCTGCGCAAGTTTATCCGATTCAGGCAATTCTTGGATCAAATTGTGCAGAATTTGAAGAGCTTTAAAATGAGTGGTCATATGAAGGAATCCGAGTAGTATTTATGGAGATACGACCTTTTGAAGTTAGTCATCCGAAACAAGAATAGTGACAAATTTCGCAGATTTTTTTTTGGAAAAATGTCTCATCTTTCAGAAGCCATATCTTTGCGACAACTAATCCGATTGAGGCGATTCTTGGATCAAATTGTGCAGAATTTGAAGAGCTTTAAAATGAGTGGTCATATGAAGGAATCCGAGCAATATTGAGGGAGATACAACCTTTTGAATTCAGCCATCTGGAACAAGGAAAGTGACGAATTTTCAAGTCACGAATTTTTCAAAAGACAATTTGTTTAGTTCGGGTAAGCAAATCAGTTGCACTTTATTTTGTTTGGAAGAAAAATTGCAGATGTAGTTGTCTTTGGGATTTTTAGCTTCAACTTGGTGGGAAGATATATATTTTTTCCATAAAACCCTAGTTTGCATTAGGGCATGATATTTATTATAAAAAAAAAACCTAGTTGCATTAGGGCATGAACAATGGTAATCCAATGTTTTTCTGGAGAAGATGATATTGATGCCCGAGAATGGTGGAAAAATTTTAGATCTCGATGTTGTAATGTCTCATGGGGGAAAGCCTTGCTTGGTATATGTCTTCAAGGGGAAGCTTTGTTTTGGTTGGATAAGTTTCGTAAAGAAAGGAATAATGAATACACTTGGGATGAAATAGAGCATGCATTCTTGAGTAAATGGGACCCATATTATGTAGATCACCTAAGGGATTTGATCGACGACTATGAAAAAGAAATAAAATTACTCAAGATGAAAGAGGAAAAGTTCAGGGAAGATAAAAAAGATGTCGAGTATGCAGACAGAGGAAACCATACTGTGGTGGAAGATAAATTAGAAAATGGACAAAGGAATTTGTTTAAATCTAAAAAGTCTATTTTGCGAGGTTCATGGAAGCATTCAAAAGGAACAAGTTATTATTTCCATTGACTCTGGTAGCGAGATATAATTTTATTAATATTGCTTTGGCTAAGAAGTTGCAAGTTCAAGCAACAAAAATTAAGGACATACAGCTAGAGGGTGAGAATGTTAAGATTTTTAAAGATTTGAAGATCACCATGGATAAATATGTTTTACATTCAGATTTCTATGCTATTGAGATGGATGATGAGGATATTGTTCTTGGTTATCCTTGGTTAGATTCTTTGGGTACTGTTAACATTAATGTGCAAAAGAAGTTTATGAAGTTATGGTATAGAAAAAAGAAGATAACATTGCAGGATATGTCTCAGCTTGAGGAGCAAGGATACAAGGAAAATCAAGAAGCGGTTGTAGAAGAACAAATTGAAGAACATGAAACAGAATCCAAGAAGGCGATAGTAGCAACAGAGTCCATGAAAGAAGTAGCAGTAACTAATTTAGTGGAAATAACATTGCAGGATATTTCTCAGCATGAGGAGCAAGGATACAAGGAAAATCAAGAAGTGGTTGTAGAAGAACAAATTGAAGAACAAGAAACAGAATCCACGAAGGCGATAGCAGCAATAGAGTCCAAGGAATATTTGATAGAAGAGCACAAGGACACACCAAACAAAGATAACATGAAAGAACAAGGTGTAGAAGAATTTATAACAATGAAGCCAAAGGTTGAAAAGTCAAAGAAGGTAGAACATCAAGTAAAGGTTGCACCATATCGCCATCCACACCACCATGAGCGAAAACAATATTGGAGGCATGGTTCAAGGCAACAACATTATGGTTCTACATGTAATCAAAAGGGCACCAACTATGGTAGTGTTTGGCAAAGAAAGCATAGTGATCATGGTTTTCAGCATGGTTCATCAGCATCAAGGAACAAGTGGACCTTTCATTCAAGTTATCAAAATACAACGACAGAGCGTGGAGCCAACGAAGCAGATTTGGATACTCAAGTAACAAAATGGCATACTAGCATCATCGAGTTTCACTTGGATGGATGGATGATCGAGATTGGTACCAATTGCTAACATTGCTTAGCAAATCATACTATCAGGTTTCTTCATATGTTTCAAGGATGAAACATTTGTAAGGAGGGTGGCATGGTAGGGTACCTAGGAATAGATATTTGGGGATATATTATTATATTGTATAAGGGTTGGCATGGGCCACACATAACCCAAGGTTGATTGTATTATAATATTATATTATATTTTAATATAATATATTATTAGTAGTAGGCTCTCCAAAGTAGAATAAGACTATGGATATATAAAGAAGATATATTTATCATTGTAAGGATATTCATATCATTGAAGAAGAATCTTATGTAATCGTCGTGCCCACGAAGTGGCCTCTCATCTTGGGAGATCTTGTGGAGTTATTCCTTCCTTAAGGATTATTATTGGTGTTGCCCTACCTTAAGGGTATTATCTATCTCTCTCTCATTTGTGGATTGTTATTGTGGATGAATGATTTGATATTTTTGCATATTGGTGAATGGTTCATGTTTAATAATAAAAGTTATGCAACAAGCTGTTATATGTCCAGATCTTCCATGATGACCACAATAAATCATCCGAAGAGTTTCATTCTCTCTATATGTTTTTATTTTCACAAATTTAGTGCCATTGCTTCCTAATTGACCATTAAAACCAAGGCCTTTATTATTTGGACTTACATTTGGAATTATGAGTTTTCTTTTTATACCTTGCCCATGCCATCCATGCCTTCTTGAACCTATGCCATGACATCCCATTTTTCTCATTAGTTTTGAACTGATTCCTTTAGTATGTTTTTCAAAATATCTAATTTCTTAATCACCACTATAGTCTCTATCATTATCACCAAAAATATTCAAATACCGAAAAATATCATCATTACAACGACCTTCAACACAATTAGAACTATCACTATAATCATTCAAAAACCTAAATCCAAACTTTTCATCATCACTCTTTTCTTAAATAATATGGCCTTTGTCATGGCCAACACAATCAACAAGATTGATAAAGAAATCATGACACTCATCTTCAACACAAACCCTACTAATATCAACGATGTTTAAATCATAAAAAATGATTAGTTCTTTGATAAGGTCACTTATGTCACAATATATTTTTTAACATAGACTTGAGATTGCTTGTGTCATAGTAAATATTTACCATCATGGGCTTGTCCTTTACCTTTCCATTTGTTTTCCCTTAATGTTTAAGCTTAAATATGTCAAGAGTGATTAATGCCACATATACTATCCTCACAAAATCTATAGAGATTGTAATGCTATTTTCAAGAAGATCTTCACAAACATTAGCATCTTTGAGAACTGTTTAAAAATATCTCCTTAGTGTTAAGAATTATCCATCTTCATAAAGGTCTTTACTTTCTAGAAAATAAAGATATTTATATGGTGAAACACACTTTTAAATTTAAATTACATCTTGGCATTTTTATTAACCCCTTTATTCCTAGATTTGATCACTTCCTTAGCCCTAAGTACCTTATGTGTTATTTTGAAATCCTCTTCACAATTTGATTCTTATCCCCTTTGAGCAATATACTCTTGTTGCTTTTTCGTTTGTTGATATTGTGGTTGAAACTACTATTTATTTTGAGGAGGTGTGTGGGCTTGATCACTTAGAGTCAAATAATCGTATCTACAAAAGTTTGTATCATGTCCTTCTTTATCACAAATATGATAATACCTCATTGTCTTTGATATTGCTTTTGTGACGATGAAGAATTGGAAGGATCCTTGTGACCCTTTTGTGGTTTATTTGTTGAGTTGAGTGCATTATTACATAGTTAGTTCCTTAATTGATTTTATGTTTCCTCCTATTGAAGCACATTAACCAACTCTTCAAAAGACACTTTTCTATTTGATACTTTCAAAGAGGTGACCAACATTCAATATGAATTAGGGGGAGCTTTAAGTATAATAGATATTAAGAGATTATTTTTTACCTTTTCCCCCATGGTATTCAATTTTACCTTCAATTCCACAATTTTGTGAAGAAATTGCTCAATACTCTCTCCATCCTGAACCCTTAAAGTATGAAGTTGAGACTAAAGATGAAGGATTATGGATTCATTTCTTCCTTCAAATATAGTGGAGAGTATATCCCATGCTTCTTTTGATGTTTTTACTTCACCGATATGTGGCTAAATTTCATATGTTACTCCAAGAGTAATGAGCATTAGTGACTTATTATCACCTTAATCATACTTTTGTTTAGTTGCAGTATCCTCAAGTCAAATTTCATCACCAGTAAATATGTCCAAGAGCTTTTTAACCATTAGAATTGTACTCATTTTTGTCTTTCATGATGTAAAATTTGGATCTTCTTATGGTCAAGATTTGTAGCTTCCTATATCATCAATGGTATTCATTCACTTGATCTCTATGGTGCTTTGTAATCTATAATATCTTGATATGCTCCCCATAGCTCTTAATATATCCTCAAGCTCCACTATTACTCATGTAATGTTTAAGGAAGGAATTAACTCTTTTGGCTCTGTGCATAAGATAAAATTTTCCACATTCAAACATATTCAACTTGATTAGTTTTCTTGAAAGCATCTCTAAAAACTATCTTTAATCCTTTAAAAAAAAAAAAAAAATTACCAAACTAATTTTTCTTACTAATTAATTTTTTTCCTACTTTCATCAAATTAACCATGCATGAACATTTATTGGACATGCAATAGAACTGAAAATAAATAAAAATATCATATCCCCATTTAGATGAATATTTCCCACATAAAAGAATGAAACAAGACTTGAGTAATTTAAATATGAAAATATTCCACTTAAAAGAAAATTTGTGTAGGAAAATTGTGCATATAGGAAAATATTTCACTCAAGAAATAATTTTACTCGAAACTATGAATTATGAACTTTAAAAAATAACTAATTCCTGTAATTCTCTTTGAGAATCATCTGGCAAATTTCCAATGGAAAAACCAGATAAAACCGGCTTGGATCACACGGTCAAAATATTGTCCATGTTACAAAATTTGAACTCTTTCCCATAGCGATGTTTCAGATTGAAAAAGAAAAACGTGATAAAACGCAGGTAATTGAACTATTGCCTGCAATGGGTCTGGAATAGAATTGAACTCTCCACTTCTCTCCATTTAAGGCGAATAGACTTGGACACAGAGAAGTTCTGGATGGGGGTTTATGCCTCCGGTCTTATGGGATTCGGGGGACTCCATCTTGAAACGCAGTAGGAGCTACAAGTGCCGCCATGTCTCTTATGTTTATGTTTATTAATATACAAGTATTTATTTAGAGAATAATTTAGCTAAACTTATTGTATTTTGACTATTTGACTTGGACCTATAGAGAAGAGACTTGGCATAGGCTTGAAGTTGGTAAGTTTTTAGTAGTGAGGATATGGATGCCTTAACCTCTTAAATGGCTCAAACCAAAAGAAGATACAAGTTTTGACTATCATTTCAAATTTCAAATTGATCAACGAGTTTTTTTTGGGAAACCTATGTGTGATGCTTGTTTTGAGTAAGTCACAAGCTAACAATGTGAAAGTGATGAATAGAGGGATATTATTTAAAGAGTAAAACTTTGTAATCATTTTCAAGTGGGTCATAAGATTAAATGTAAAAATTGAGGTGTAGGTTATTTGTGGTTTTATTTACTTTTTTCCTCTTCAATAAACTTAATTTATAAGACCAAATATCAATGTTTTGATAATTGATAATGACCAATTCAATTAGATGCAAAGTTTTGATAATTGATAATGACCAATTCAATTAGATGCAAATATTTCACTTTCTAACTGTCTTATCAATGAAAATATCATGTTTAGGCATAGGGTTATCTATTTTTAATAAGAAGGGGTGGGCATTGCTACTATATGAAGAAAGTTAACCTAGCCTTAGACTCTTCATTGTAAAATTTTTGGATGCCATTTGTTAAAGATTTCTAAGTCAACTAGATTAATGGTTGTATATACTCATTTTTGTCTAACAAATCTTGCAAGGGATTCTCAAGATAAGTAAATTGACTTCTAAGCATATAACAACTTCTATATTAAAGATTAAAGAGAATAAGGTTATATGATTAGAATTTTTAATGGTATTAATAGATGCTCATAAAGAAATATAGTGCTCAATACTCCCATCTCATTTGGATTCTTTTATGATTTTGGTTAACACAAAATTGAGAATATTATTTGTGGCCTCCTCTTGACCATTAGACTAGGTATAATATATGGATGTGGATTGATGACTACTATTGAATATAGTTTTGTTATTTATTTGTTCTTAAATGACATGCAATTATATAAAATAAGGATATTGGAAGTTTCAAAGTGACATATAATATGACTTAGCATGATATTGATTAGGACAATCCCAATGATGGTTGACAAGGACAAGACAAGTACCTATCTGGAAAAGTACTTAAGGATAATGAAAGTAAAATAATGACCTTCAAATAAATCTTTGTTCATATCAATGATTGCATTCAATCCTATGTTAGAAAATATTTGAGAGGTGATAACGAGGTACAACTCTTTTTATGGAGCAATCATATTCTATTTGTAACATTTTGGACAATTTTGGTAAATCCATTTATAGTTATCCCAATTTGTTTTTATTCAATTTGTTTTTATGTAGTTGCATGGATTTTGAAGTCATACTTAAACTTGTGATGTGTTTATTTAAGAGTTTTAATTATTTGTATTGGTCTATGAAACTATATTTCCATAAAAAATATTCAACATAGAGTATAAGAATTACATATTTGGATGATGAAACTCAAATATGCTCTTTGTTATAATATTGTCCTCCTTATATAGGATTGGTCTATAAGTACTTGAATTATGTTAGAATACAATTGGATTGATGATAGATGAGGTTTCTCGGAGAAACATATTGCAATCAAGGTATTCATCATTAAAGGGATCTTCATTTTATATCAATTCCTTCGCTAGCTAACTTGTAGTTATTTTTCCATTTATTGAATTTTGGTTGATTTAAATAAGCTCAAAGTCAATTACATGTGCTATCCATATTTTAGCCTTTTAGGTCAAGGAAGGTTAGAATAAGGAAGATCAAATTGCTTGGAATTTCATATAAATTTTACTATCTTGGCTATGCATATAGTGTATATAAAATCTATTAAAAATTAAGGGCATATATTCTGTCCAATATTATGTATAATTCATTTCATTGTCTAATAAAGTCTTACATATAAAATATAAAAGTGTCTTTCCCACTTACTTATATTATTGAATTAAAATGTATGTCACAAAGAAGTTAGTTAACTTGGAAAATAAAATCATAGGCTTGTTAGGATAAAGGGACACTAAAGGTAAAGGGACGCAATACATTTTTTGAAGACTCTAAGCCTCATTGGTATTCTTAGTACCACAATAATCAATATTATTCTTAACAAGTTTGTTTGCATGATGAATAATATATGTTAGTTCTGAAATGATCTAGTTCAAGTCACTACATTTGCTAAGAATATACCTAATTTCTTGTACTTGTCAAAGATGGCATCTCAATAATAAACTCAATATTGGTTGAGTCTATGTATATGCCTATTTGAAATATAATTAATCCTAATATTTTTCAAGTACTCGCTCAAAAGACATACTTTTGATATTGAGATTTGCATTATATTTAATTAAGAAAACAAGAAATAATGTAAGGCCATCATGGTTTATCATTTCTTCATCTTGTACTTAACTAATGGTTCATCTACATAGTATTTTATAATTTTATGAATTATATGGATCATGGGATTTTAATATATGCATTTCATATTTTTTATATTTAAGAGCATGAAAAAAAAACAAAAGGCTCACTAAGGTATACTAGAAGATGTTTTGTTCTAGTATTATTTCAATATTTATATTTTAATATATTGAGAAGAGCAATCTATTAAGGATAACATTCTATGAATAGTGATAGAATTTATAATAAGAATAGGTGTAAGAAACAAGGTCCCAAAAATATCCCTTAGATGTATGTCAAATCCCTAAGAATATGGTTAATTGAACTTGGGGGATTTTTTTCTACAACTAGGACTCTAAGTATAATAAGACTATATAACTTTCTAAATAGATTTTAAAGATAAGTTTATCATTTGTCGAATTACAAAAGATTTTATAAAAAGACAGATTTTATAAAAAGGCAGATTTTATAAAAAGGCATGTGTTAGTGTACACTCACCTTTAGGTTAATCAAATTAAGAAATATTTAGGTGATTTTTGCACATAAACGAAATGCATATTATATGGAAATCAATATATTCTGAAATTTTTATATATATTTATTTATTATGAATTTTATATGTATTAACAAAATTCCAAACATTAAAAACTTTGTACAAACATCTTTAGATGAACAAAAAGTATGATAAATAATTTCTTCCCAATGTGTACCTAACCTATAAAATAATTTTGAACTTTTTAACCTACTAAACACTTTTGATAAGATTTATAGCATAGTATATGTAGGTCTCTATGAATTTTAGAAATATTATATATATATATGAATGAAATAAGATATATTATATTAAAAATACAACTTAATCATACAAAAAGTGGATGGCTACGCACACCCCAGTAGGGTCCCAAAAATCACACTAACCATAAACTAGGAAAAACCATTTAACAAAGACAAATACTTTAGCTCGCTAACACAAAAAAGAGGGAATTAAAATCATCCTCTTAGCCAAAAATAAAAGAAAAGCATGCATCCGCACCATTATCATTAGTTTCAGTACCACCCATATTAACAATACCATTATATTAACATTCAGTACCTGAGGACTTTCTTGGACCATTGGGCCAATGCATTGTGCACTATTAGTCGGTCCCCTGGATTCGACATTAAATCACCATGTTGGATATTATTCTCGATCTCGTTAGGAGCGTAGGGCATTACCGCAGGTGGGGAGTCACTGGTCTCAACCTCCGCCAGTGACTTGTATTTAAACAAACTTTTTAGAGCTGAAAAGTAGATAATTGAGCTCAAAAACTATTTCGATAGTTTTATTTTAATGATAGGCACAAAAGATACAAATTTTATTTTTGATGTTTGAAAGTTAAAAATGCAAAGTCTTGGGTTGGCATGGATTTTTCAAGAATGTTTTGGAAGGGAATTAAAATAGACATATGCTATTTTTTTTAAGAAAATAACTATGCATATATTTTTTATTTTGTTCATAATGATTTGGATTCATTAATATAAGATAATGTTATATAAAGTATAATTGATATGTATATGACATCAAACAATAATTTTAAAATAATATAAAATTTATTTTTTGAACATAAAGCAAATACAAAAGTGGTTTTTAAAACCTTATAACTAAGCTAATGCACCACTTATCTATAATTAATAATAGTATAAATTTTTATGACCATTTGTATGGAATTCTAATATATTAATGTATTTAAGTTTCAATTAGTTCGTCCAATGATGTAGGAATTAGATATATAGTTACATGACTCGCAAATGGGAGTCATTAAAACCATGTTTAGGGCAAATTATGAGGTTGAAGATTATATAAGTGGAATATAACATAAATTTATGTAAGAGTGGGTTAGTGATAGACATGATACTCTTCAAATGAATCAACTATCCTTTTTAGTTAGTAATCATGAAAAATCCTACTCTTCAAATTGATTTGAATAATTGTTCATTACAACTAGTAATAATGAAAAATCCTACTTTATAAATGAATTAAAATTGATTCTAATAATGTTAAATCACAAGTACATTATTATTATGGATATGGATAATTGTAATATTACTTTTCTAAAATTATTAAGCAAATTATAGGAGCCATCACATTTGAGTCTCTATAATTTAGTGTATAAAAGATTTTTTGACATGGAGAATCCCACTCTTCAAATGACATTCACTTATTTCTTGAATTTGATAATCATGAAAACTCATAATCCTCAAATGTATTTCTTTTTTTTTTCTTATAGAGTGTATCTCATTGGTATTTACCCCAAAGCTATTTTTTAAAATATACCTAAAATAAGATATTATTTATATGTGAAACATGTAGTGTACAATTTATTATGATGAATATGATCACATACATGTTAGGAGTTATTACATCATAACCCCTATGACCATAAGAGTGGTATAACCACTTATCACAAGGACTATGCATGCACTATAGGACAAAAATAGTTGCAAGATAAGTTAGAAGTTTGCTATCTCAAAAATGGGCTTCCAATGTATTTAAATATCTATCATTTCATAATACAAACAATTTAAGCATTGCAATTTAACATGTGGAATCAGAGTAGGTAGAAGGAAGAATAATATCTCCTTCTAATCCTCCTCAAGATTTGACATATATAATCCAAAAAGAGTTCTCCATTGAAAATAGTTTTCAAGGGTAAATAACCCTATCAAAGATTGATTAAGGTTAACCTCAAAAGAAGAGGTAACCATATTATTTATGAAGCAAAATACATGGAAGACTCAAAATCTAGAAGCTCTTAACAATATTTGGACAAACCTCAAAATAGAGGTAAGTATCTTATTTGTAAAGAAAATTTCACTAAAGACTCCAAACTTGGATGGTGCATAGACAAGAAACAGGGCCTACCAACAAATAATTTTTAATTATATTTAAAAAATATTCTCAAAAAATATATGGAACTAAGATATTCTATTTTTTGAATTGAAGGAATCTAGAATTCTAAAAAGACTATGGTAAAGTTTTCTAGGGAAATAAGCTTTACCTTGAGAATATTAACCAAGAATAAGGGATACACATACAAGAACAAGGAAGAAAGAGTAGTTGAATACATTTAAAACTAAAACCAAGGTTATAGAAAGTAGTCAAATACATTCAACACTCATAACAGGGTCATGAAAAGAATAATCTACATTCAGATACATTTGGCACTCATAACAAAGTTTTAAAAGAAGAATGGAAAATATAATATGTTTGAGGCTTAGAATAGTGAACAATATTGGATAAAGAAAAACAAGTGACCTACCACAATAGATGGGTACAACCTTCTAAGAAGGGATTTCTTGAAGTAACTACTCACTATTTTATGAGGTCACAAAGATATTCTGAACAATTGATTTTACAAGGGATAAGAAACACCATTGGTTTTAACAACCACATTAAAAAATATGATAAGAGATGCCAATATACACACATAATGTAAACACGGGCTAAAAAAAACATTAAAAATAAAAATATATTATATCCTAGGTGCTCCATTAAATAAAACCACATATTGTGTAATATATGTAACAAAGGAGATATACCTGTGTCTCAACCAAGAAGAAGGTACTCAGACATAGAAGCACTCATAAGATCCTAGACATCGAAGCATTTGTAGGAACCTAGATGATGAATTTTTTATAGGAATAAGGATGACAAAGTAGCAGAGAGATGATGTTATCCAAAAGGTGTTAGCTACTCACAAAAATGTGAGCTTCTAGTAGATGCCCTTCTATACAAATGCTCCACTTAGACAAGCTTAGAAAAATACAAAACATATCAAAAGAGACATCAAACACACTTAAAAAAAAATATTCTAGAGAATCGATACCAAACAAGGCACATCTCATACCTCAAGTAGAGACATAAACAACCAATCATGGTAAAAATATAGGAGGTTGATTTTATTGGAACTTATGGATGAACACAAATGTCAACAACACTCTAAGAATTGTCATAGACCACAACCAAAATATTTTAGGTATTCTAAATAATTTTTGAACTCAAAAGCTGCATTTATTCCAAGGTTGGAGTAAGTTATTGACATTTAGAGAAAATTATTCATTTTTTCTAGATATTTTTAAAAGGTCATTGAAGAACATAAGCTTATACTGAGAGGGGGGGTGAAAAGTATAAGATAAAACTTTTTACTTTTCAATCCAAATGATAACAACAATAATATCAAAGCAATAAACAATGCACACATCATCACACACATGAGAGACATGATTTAACGTGGTTCACCCAATGTGGGTTACATCCATGGAGAAAATATTCCTTATAAATTTTCTCAATGAATCTTTTGGGAATCAAATCCCTATTACAATATTTATGGACCTCTGTCCAAAGGAGACACCAATCCCCTATGCTCAAGTTTGTGGATCTCTATCCATAGGAGACCTCTGTCCCCACTGCTCTAGTTTGTGGATCTCTCTCCATAGGAGAACTCTATCCCCTCTGCTCAGCTCAACTCTAATCAGCTGATCCAATCTACTCATAGTATTGATCCAATTTTCTCACAAAATTGATCTAATATGCTCACAATACTGATCCAATATACTCACAATATTGTATTAAACTTGCTTACAAGTCTACCTCAAACTTGCTCACAAGTCTACCTCTAACCTGCTCACAAGTCTGATCCAATCTACTCACAACACTATCTTAAACCTGCTCTCTGTCTCTGCTCAATTTTGCTCTAATACATGCTCATAACTGCTCATAACACATGCTCAAAAAGGTTTCACAAAGATGCAAAAACTTATCTTCAAACCTAGCACAAGTAGTTCACAATCTCTAGCACAAATGTCTCAATCTCTTTCAACAATAGAAACACAATATTGTTCTCAAAATCTATCCCAAATGTTTCCAAAACCATTCAACAATGAAGCACAAATCCTAACTCAAATATTTCCAACAATGCATACCAAAAAACCCTTTTATCTCCACCTTATGTTCAGAAAAATTTACTCAACAAAACACTTTAAACAAGGAATGATGTGCCCATACCTCTTAATTTGCTCTTATGGAGATATGTCTTCAAAAACCTGTCTCACAAACAACTGATTTTTCTAGTGCCACTTCAAGGGTTAGATTGCAAGATACTTTCTCAAAACATCCACATGAACTTTCACCTTCAAAAATGTGCTCAATGAAATCTGAAAATGATGTTCTAGGATCCTTCTTTTGTTCTCAAAGATGAAGCATTAAAACTCAACAAAAACTCTCATATTTTCTTTTCACCATGCAATAATTACAATAAAATTATCAAGCCACTTTTACACCTTATTGCTCCTATTCTTGCAAAATATTAATCACACAATAAGACACAAATTACACACATCAAATTTGCCATATACACCTTATTCCTCCTACTTGAAATAAAAATATTTCAATCCACTTTAAACATCCAACAAAAACATTATAACATAATTTTGTTTTTGCACCACTCAAGGCTCTCAAATAAAAACTCCACGCTGTCCCTTTTTATTTGAAAAATCAAAACAAAAAGAACCCCTTATGACTCCCTAAGTGGTACATACCTTAGACTTTGGCAATTTAATTATTTCAAAAATAATGCGCCCACTTTGTTGTCGTCGCGATTCGAACCCTTATCGCTAGCTAGCCTGCACCCTAGCACTAGCTAGTCCACCGCGTGGGCTAACCACCCACGTAGAACTCCAAGCTCACATGCTTTGACTTAAGCTCGATTTTTAGTGCTAAAAATTCCATGAACAAAAATTCTATCGCTCTGCCTTCCCATGTCTCAAACTCGAGACCTCCCTACTGCCACACCTTTGCGCAGGGGGTCCTACCATCTGGGCTAACTGCTCGGATGAATACGTATTTTTCTATCCCATATTTTTACACCTAAATCACTACCTTGAAACATGCACCATCCTATATCTTCTCTACCCTGATGATCAAAACAAGAGAGCGGATGAATGTGCACCTTCCTCTATCTTCTCTGCTTTTGATGATCGAACCAGCAAGAGGATTAATGTGCACCTTCCTCTATCTTCTCTGCCTTCGACATTCGAAACAGTGAGTGGATTATTTCATCGACTTCAACCTTAGATTTTGCAAAAATTAATCATCCCTTATATATATGTTTTGGCTCTTCAAAACATGACATTGGTGCTTGGATTTTACCTCATGCTTTGGTGCTTTGACATGACATCGACACTTGGGTTTTACATTATTATTTGGTGCTCATAATTAAATTTAAATAATATTATTATAATATTTAAACTTTTAATTTAAATATTATAATTAATCCTTTTAAACCCTTTGTCCTTTGCCTTGGAAACTTCCTCATCTTGCCAATAATGAACCTTTTTCAAAGGAGCTTTGTCTGCCTTTTTAAATGGAGGTATTTGCCTTGCAATTTTAGTAATTCAACCTAGAAGATGATTTTCAATCATTTTACCTTTGACATCAATGACAACCAAAATACTCAAAATTTCCAACAATCTCCCCCTTTGTCATTGATGGCAACCCTTTCTAAAAATTCCTTTTCCAATCACTGGATTCCAAATCTTCTCCCCTTGAGAAACTGCTCCCCTTGACTGAATGCTCTCCCCCTTACTCAAATATCTCCCCCTTTGACATCAATGGCAAAGGGACTCCTTTGGGGCTAAATATAAGACTCTTAGCTCAGCCCCCTCCCCACCTCCTCTCCTTGAGGTGATTAATTTTGGGGTGGGAGTAAGACTACTCCCAATTTCCTTCTAAGATACTCAAAAGTTTCCTTTGGCAATGGCTTAGTAAATATATCCGCAAGTTGTTCCTTTGTAGTAACATACTCCAATTTGACTTGCTTATCCATCACTTGTTCTCTCAAAAAATGATATTTGATCGAAATGTGCTTGGTCCTTGAGTGCATTACTGGATTCTTTGAAATGTTTATGGCACTTGTATTATCACATAGTATGGAGATGGGATGATCATGCTCTATCTTGAAGTCCTTTAAAGTTTACTTCATCCATAACACTTGTGTACAACAAGAAACCACTACAATGTACTCTACCTCTACTGTGGATAAGGATATTGATGCTTGTTTCTTGCTTAGCCAAGAGACTAAAAAATCTCCAAGAAAGAATGCTCCTCCACTTGTACTTTTTCTATCATCAATACTTCCTACCCAATATGCATCTGTATATGCTATGAGAGTGAAATTATCACTTCTGGGATACCAGAGTCCAAAATCCATAGTTCCTTTTAAATACCTAAGAATTCTCTTTACTTCCAGTACATGTGTTTCCTTTGGTGCTGCTTGAAATCTTACCACTAGTCCCACTACCTGCATTATATCTGGTCTTGTAGCTGTGACATATAGTAAGCTACCAATCATAGATCTATACAATGTCTGATTTACCTCAGGAGATTCATCATATTTACTCAACTTGCATCCTATAACCATGGGGGTACTTACTGGTTTGCAATCTTCTAATTTGAATTTCTTCAACATTTCTTTTATATACTTGGTTTGTGAGAGAAATACACCCTTTTTTTATTGTGAAATATGTAGTCCAAGGAAGAAGGACAACTCACCAAGCATTGACATTTCAAATTCATTTTGCATACTCTTTGCAAATTTTTGACACATCTTATCATTATTGCCTCCAAAAATGATATCATCCACATAGACAACCACAATTAATAAGTCATTTCCTTCATTTTTGATGTATAAATTGCTGTCAACTATTCCTTTTATGAAACCCTATTCTTGAAGATACTTATCCAACCTTGAATACCAAGCTCTAGGAGCTTGCTTTAATCCATAAAGAGCCTTCTTTAATCTGCATACATAATCTGGCTTATCAGTTAGGTTGAACCCCTCAGGTTGCTCAATGTAGACCTCTTCTTCCAAGATGCCATTGAGAAAAGCTGATTTTACATCCATTTGATATACTTTGAAGTTTTTGAAACTTGAGAAAGCTAAAAACATCCTTATGGCCTCAAGTCATGCAACATGAGCAAATGTTTCATCAAAATCAATCCCTTCAACCTGTGCATAACCTTTGCATACCAGTCTTGCTTTATTTCTGACTACCTGACCATATTCATTTAACTTATTTCTGAAAACCCATTTAGTGCCAATTACATTCTTGTATTTTGGTCATGGGACAAGTTCCCAAGTCTCACTTTTTTCTATTTGATCCAATTCCTCATCCATTGCCTTGACCCAAAATTTATCTTCTCTTGCCTCATTGAAATCCTTGGGCTCAATTTTAGACAACAAAGAAATATTTGCATGTTCACTTGTTCCTATTATCTTCCTCCTTGTTTGTCTTTCATCCGGGTTTCCAATAATCAGATCTCTTGGATGGTTCTTTTGCACATACCTGGATGGAGTCTTAGGTGGTATTCTTTGCGTTTCCTCTTCTTCTGATTCTTCACCTACTTCTTCTTGGCAACTTTCTTCTTCTTGATATACAATTTCTTGAGTTGGTTCTTTTGACCCTGTCTGTTCATCAACTATCACATTTATACTTTCCATAATTGTATGTGTCCTCTTATTATAGCATTTATAAGCTTTGCTCTTAGTGGAATAACCAAGGAAGATACCCTCATCGCATCTTGAATCAAACTTGCCCAAGTTTTTCTCTTCTCGTCTAATGTAACATTTGCTTCCAAAATTTTTGAAATACTTTATAGTAGTTGGTCTTCCTTTCCAAAGCTCATATGGAGTTTTGTGATGATTTACTCTTACTTGAGCTCTATTGATGATATACACCATTGTATGAACTACCTCTCTCCAAAAACCATCTAAAATATTAGCCTCATTTAGCATAGCTCTAGCCATATTCTCGATAGTTCTATTCTTCCTTTCAACTACTCCATTTTGTTGTGGAGTTCTTGCTGCTGAATATTCTCTTTTGATCCCATGTTGTTCACAGAATTCTATGAATTCACCTAAAGTAAATTCTCCTCCTCTATCTGATCTTAGACACTTTATCCTTTTACCTATTTTATTTTCTACTAACTCTTTGAAAGCCTTGAACTTCTCAAAGGCTTCTGACTTTTCTTTTAAGAAAGCTACCCAAGTCATTCTGGAGAAATCATCTATAAATAACATGAAGTAACTTTCACCTTGTAAACTCTTTGTCCTTGTAGGACCACATAAATCAGTGTGAACTAGTTTCAATGGTTCAGATGAAGTAAATTCTTTCGACTTGAAACTTGTTCTTGTTTGCTTTCCATGCTGACATTGTGCACAAATTGTGCTTTGTGGTCTTTTTATCTTGGGTAAATCTCTGATTGCCTATTTGTTGCTTATTTTCACTATGTTGTCAAAGTTTAGATGACCCATTCTTCTATGCCATAACCAACTCTCATCCTCTTGTGATAAGAAATATTTTTCTCCCTTAATTTCACTTAGCATGTAGAGATTGTTTGTAGTTCTACTGGCATCTGCAATGAGCTTTCCTATTTTAGATTTTTTGATTTCACATCTATTTGGATGAAAAGTGATCGTGTGCCCTTGATCACAAAGTTGACTTACACTTAGTAAATTGTGCCTCAATCCTTTAACATACAATACATTTTCTATCTTTGATTTTCCATTATCTAAACTCAAAGTCCCTTTCCCACAAATTTTTGCTGAACCATTGTCACCAAATTTTACTGATCCTCCATTGATTTCTTTAAGTGCAAGAAATTTACTTTTGTCACCTGTCATATGACTTGAACAACCACTATCAAGAAACCACTGATTTCTCTTATCTTGTACATGAAGAGCTGTTTGTACCAACATTGACTTCACCTTTTCTTGCTCTTTTCTCTCTTTCCAAATTGTTGAGGTTGTATTCTTTTGAACCTTCTGATCCTCCTTCTTTTTGCTTGATTCAGGAAATATTGTTTTACACCATTTGGCCTTGTGCCCAAAGTTATTGCATTTGTAATAGATGATATTGTTATTCATGAGAGGTGCAAATGAATTGAAATTTCTATCAACATTATTTCTCACATAAATAGTGCAATGTACAACTCTATGACCATATTTGTTACATGAAAAACAATAGCCATGGAAGAAATTTTGTAACCTGTTAGATTGCCTTGAATAATATGGTCGCATGCTTCTTCCTTTGCTGTTTTTGTAATTGAATTTTGTCCATGAAGCTTCTCTATTTTCTTCCTTCTTGATGCTTTTGCCTTTCAATGCATTAGCATAGGTCATGGGCTCTTCTTCTTTTGATATCTTTGTTCCTTTGGAGCTTGACTCCTCTTTCTATTTCCCTAACTTTATATCTTGCTATAACTTATCTTTAGTCTTTTCAACTTCCTTTCTTAGAGAGACAATTTTAGATTCCAACCCTTCACATTCTAACTCTTTTGCCTTTAACTATTCTACCATATCCTGTTCAATTTTTCTTCCCTCTTCAACTTTTACCTTGAGCTCTGTGAGATTTTGTAGAAGTTCCATCTTTGCTTCCTCATCCTCTTGGATTTGAGCCTTCAAACTTGAATTCTTCCTTCTAACTTTTTCCAAGTTTCTAAGAGCAGCAATAAATTCCTCTTTTATGTCGATCATGGCTTCTTCTCCATTTTTTGAGGTCATGTATGTTCTTGTGGGATCTTCCTTCAAGCTGTTAGGCTTTTCATGAAGGAACCCACTCTGATACCAATTGAAGAACATAAGCTTATACTAAGAGGGGGTGAATAGTATAAGATAAAACTTTTTACTTTTCAATCCAAATGATAACAACAATAATATCAAAGTAGTAAACAATGCACACATCATCACACACATGAGAGACATGATTTAACGTGGTTCACCCAATGTGGGTTACATCCATAGAGAAAATATTCCTTATAAATTTTCTCAATGAATCTTTTGGGAATCAAATCCCTATTACAATGTTTATGGACCTCTATCCAAAGGAGACACCAATCCCCTATGCTCAAGTTTATGGATCTCTATCCATAGGAGACCTATGTCCTCACTGCTCTAGTTTGTGGATATCTCTCCATAGGAGAACTCTACCCCCTTTGCTCAGATCAACTATGATCAACTCTGATCCAATTTGCTAACAACATTGATCTAATCTAATCACAACACCAATCCAATATTCTCATAATACTGATCCAATCTACTCACAACACTAATCTAATATGCTCATAATACTATCTTAAACCTACTCACAAGTCTACCTCAAACCTCACAAGTCTACCTCTAACCTACTCACAAGTCTGATCCAATCTGCTCACAACACTATCTTAAACCTGCTCTCTATCTCTACTCAATTATGCTCTAATACATGCTCATAATTGCTCATAACACATGCTCAAAAATGTTTCACAAAGATGCAAAAACTTATCTTCAAACCTAGCACAAGTAGTTCACAATCTCTAGCACAAATATCTCAATATCTTTCAACAATAGAAGCACAATCTTGTTCTCAAACTCTATCCCAAATGTTTCCAAAACCATTCAACAATGAAGCACAAATCCTAACTCAAATATTTCCAACAATGCATACCAAACAACCCTTTTATCTCCACCTTATGTTCCAAAAATATTTACTCAACAAAACACTTTAAACAAGGAATGATGTGCCCATACCTCTTAATTTGCTCTTATGGAGATATGTCTTCAAAAACTTGTCTCACAAACAACTGATTTTTCTAGTGCCACTTCAAGGGTTAGATTGCAAGATACTTTCTCAAAACATCCACATGAACTTTCACCTTCAAAAATATGCTCAATGAAATCTGAAAATGATGTTCTAGGATCCTTATTTTGTTCAATGAAATCCTAAAATGATGTTCTAGGATCCTTCTTTTGTTCTCAAAGATGAAGCATTAAAACTCAACAAGAACTCTCATATTTTCTCTTCACCATGCAAGAAATTACAATAAAATTATCAAGCCACTTTTACACCTTATTGCTCCTATTCTTGCAAAATATTAATCAACACAATAAGACACAAATTACACACATCAAATTTTCCATATACACCTTATTCCTCCTACTTGAAATAAAAATATTTCAATCCACTTCAAACATCCAACAAGAACATTATAACATAATTTTGTTTTTGCACCACTCAAGGCTCTCAAATAAAAACTCCACGTTGTCCCTTTTTATTTGAAAAATCAAAACAAAAAGAACCCCTTATGACTCCCTAAGTGGTACACACCTTAGACTTTGGAAATTTAATTATTTAAAAAATAATGCGCCCACTTTGCTGCTTCTGCAATTAAAACCTGTATCATTGGCTGGCCCGCACCCTAGCTCTGGCTAGTCTACCGCGTGGGCTAACCACCCACGTAGAACTCCAAGCTCACGTGCTTTGAATTAAGCTCAATTTTTGATGCTAAAACTTCCATGAACAAAACTTCTATCACTTTGCCTTCCCGTGTCTCAAAATCGAGATCTCCCACCTACCACACCTTCGTGCAAGGGGTCCTACCGTCTGGGCTAACCACCCGGATGAATATGTATTTCACTGTCCCCTATTTTTACACCCAAATCACTGCCTTGAAATGTGCATCATCCTCTATATTCTCTGCCCTGATGATCAAAACAACGAGTGAATGAATGTGCACCTTCCTCTATCTTCTCTACCTTCAATGATCAAACCAATGAGTGGATGATTGTGCTTCCTCTATCTTCTCTGCCTTCGACGTTTGAAATAGTGAGTGGATTATTTCATCGACTTCAATCTTAGCTTTTGCAAAAATTAATCATCCCTTATATATATGTTTTGGCTCTTCAAAACATGACGTCAACGCTTGGATTTTACCTCATGCTTTGGTGCTTTGACATGATGTTGGCACTTGGGTTTTACCTTATGCTTTGGCATTCATAATTAAATTTAAATAATAATATTATAATATTTAAAATTTTAATTTAGATATTATAATTAAACCTTTTAAACCCTTTGTCCTTTGCCTTGGAAAATTCCTCATCTTGCCAATAATGAACCTTTTTCAAAGGAGTTTTGTCTACATTTTTAAATGGAGGTATTTGCCTTGCAATTTTAATATTTCAACCTAGAAGATGATTTTCAATCATTTTACCTTTGACATCAATGACAACCAAAATAATCAAAATTTCCAACAGTCATCAACCAGACATCCATTAAATTGATTCATTGAAAGATGTGACAAGGTATGTTGCATGCAACAAAATACATTATAATTCTTTTATCGCACATAAAGTGTGGGGGGACTTATTAAAACCCATATTTGTTTGTTATTTTCTTTTATTAATTATAGAAGAATAAAAGGAAAGTCATATTTTTAAAAGAAAAGAAAAATATTGGAATATTCTAGAGAATATTCCCTAGAGGAAGAATATTTTCTCTATTTTTTATTTTACTTGGCGAGACACTACATTTATCGTAAATTCTAGGCATCATTTAAATTATGAGTATAGATTAATATATACTCTTCGAAGAATAATTTTTGAGGTTGATTTAATGAAAGAAAAATATTTAAATTTTGTGAAAGTTTGATATAGCAAGTGGTGTACTAAAGTTATTATTACCTAATTTCCAACTATTAAGGGGGAATAATTATGAATCTTGGAAGACCAAACTTAGAAAACTACTTGATTTTGAAGAGGTATGACAAGTTATAGATACAACCATTACCCATCCTACTATAGAAGGTGAATATCAAATAAATTTTGATAAAGTAGATAAAAACGCAAAGTTAATCACCATGTTCAGAGTAGTAGATGAGGTACAAGCATATATTCAAGATTCAACCATAGCCAAATATGAATGGGAGAAACTACAAACTATTTTGAAGTAAGGAATCAAAATCAAGTTCTATTTCTGTAGAGCCAACTCCATTACTTGAATATGAAAAGTGGAGAAGAACTTGAATCTTTCATGAGGATAATTGTTGAATTATGAGCATCACTACAAGTATTGGGACAACATCAAATATCTCCCTTATCAATATAATGTATTTGGAACAACATTAAATATCTCCCTTATCAATATAATGTATTTGGAACAACATTAAATATCATTGAGCAAACACCAAGATTTGAAAAGCTAGTGAACCTACTTCAAAAAATAGAGGCCTCACATACACAACAAGAAGAAGGACAAGTAATTCTTACAAATAAAAAAGGGAAGTAGCCATTTAAAAGAGATACAAGACCTCAACAACACTTCCAATAGAAAAATAATTCTCAAGGATATCAAAATTAGAGAAATGTTAAGGATATCAACAACAATTAAATATTTTTTACATGCAAAATATATGTGAACTTTGTGGTAGAAGTGGCCACACAATGAAGAGATTTTGACATAATCCGTTCATAAATAAGTCTCCTTAATAAGAGTTGAACCAACACTAAGACAAGTCATCATATGATAAAAGAAATCAAATTTGGAAAAGGGTACAACAAAATAATGTAGCCAAAGAGAACCAAGTTAAATAATAAGAAGAAAAATATCATGTCAAAGAGGAATATGAGAATGTTTTTTATTGTACAAGCACAATTAAGACATCTCAATGCATTGTATGAATCTAAAAGAACCAAACAAATGATAGGTGAAGAAAATTTTCTTCACCTAAATTGTTCTAGTTATACAAGAAATCTTAAGTTACTGAAGAAACTACGTGAGGGAAGACTACCAAGATATAAAGGTAGACATGACAAGACCAAGCCATGGGATACATCTAAAATTGATCACTAGAAAGCTAATAAGTATAATACTTTCTAGAATAAAGGCAAGTTGCTCAAAGTTAACTCTATTACTACTCTCTTTTCTTAGTACAAAACAACATATTTACATAATGCATGACCTATAATGGTGCAAGATATAAAGAAGCATGACATAGCTGATGAATTGATTCTTGTTGAGAGAATTATATCTATTTATATAAATTTTCAAACCATGTGATCTTAAAAAGCCTTTGTCAAGAATTGTACCAACATTCCAAGCAATCAAGATACAAGATGCCAATATGCAATGTGATAACATCAAAATTAGCAACTTAATTTAGAATAAAGGGATATTTGTTAGATAATTTCAATAACTATTAGGTCCTAATGGTTCAAAAATAAAGGCTATTAAGCACCTAACATGATTCTACATTCATGTTCAAGAAAAAATGATAGCAACTATATGATAATTTAAGGGACTAAGACAAGTATGCAAAATTGCTAAATATTGTATTCAAAATGCACATCATATTTATCATATCAAAGAACTTATGATAAAAAAATATCTTGCAAAAAATTCAAAACTTGATTGTGGTAGAAGAAAAGAAAAGCATAAGAAGGTGAAGAAGCAATGGAAGCCTTATACAACTTTCTTCACATCACATGCAAGACAAATATTGATAGTTAATTAATTAAATAATTGACACGGTATGCATGGTAGCACATCCTTCACATGAAGATATTAGAGGTGGCACATATTTTATTAAATCTATACGTATTAGAAATTAAATAAGCATTTAATGAGTATTTATAATAAATGTATTTTTGGAGTGCATGATTGGTGGAACCTGATACTCTTAAGTATTTTAGTACAATGTCTACATTGAGGGGTGAATTTATCTCTCAAATTCCAACATCACCCTAGAATAGTTCAAGTTAGAAGCCAAGAGCCAAAGTGAGAGCTACGATCCAAAGTGAGAGCTAAGAGCTAAAGATAGAGTCAAAGCAAATATTATGATGTAATAAAGAGGGTATATTACATATTATTGCATCATATCCCATGTGACCGTGAGAGTGGTATAACCACCCATCACAAGGACTATGTATGCACTATAAGACAAGGGTAGTTGCAGGATATGATAGATGTTTGTTATGCCAAAAATGAGCATCCATTGTATTTAAATATCTATCATTGCATAATACAAATAATCAAAGAATTGAAATTTAAAAATACAATGTTGACCTACTAAATTTTCTAATTAATTCATGAAAGACATTATATTTAAGGTGTTTTGTATTTGATGTGTAAAAGTAATGTGTCATGGAAAATTTTACTTTTCAAATGGTATTTAGTTATTCATTTTAGGGAGCAATCATGGAGAATCCCACTTATCAAATGAATTTCAATTGTCTCTCATAGAGAATATCTCATTGACATTCACATTGAAATAAGTTTTTTTATGACCAAAATAAAAATACTCTCTAATCATGCCACATGCTTTGTACATGTTATCATGATAAACATGGATACTTGTAATTTTACATTGGTGGAATTGCTAAGAAAATGTTGAATATCGTTATTTTTTAGCCATTTTATTTGGTGTATGAAGGAAGTGTACAAAAATTTAATATATTTTGAAGGCCTATGAATATATATTATGTTACTTAGCATGCTTATCTTATACTTTTGGGGCTCATCTTCTTGGTATACCCTAGTTTCCTAAATATATTCTATTAATTTTATAAATAATTATGCTCACTTCTAATAATGCTCTATCCTTGATTAATGTCTATTACACTTCAAGAATAACCCCACTCTTCAATTGATATTTATTTAGTTCTTATATCTCACAATAATGAAGAAATTCATTCTTCACATTGCTTTTAGTTGTTAATCCTACAAAGTACTTTAGCAAGGTATTAGAGACATTATACTATTATGTAAAATTTTATGAGGTATAATTTACATGTAATTCCTTATCATTTTCATCTTTTATATAGTGAAAAAATAAGAATACTCTAGAGACTTTATTTTTCTAATGTACTCAAAGTGTGATGGGCATTTATATTTATCAATACTACTCATAAGATAAATATGTATTTTATCCTTATTTTATTTTGAAAAATATATATGTTATATGTGTGTGGAAAAGTAAAAATCATCCATGCAAATGACTTTGATTTTCAAATAGAAATTGATTTTTTTTGAGTTAATCTATTATGTCTAGTTGGAGAACACTTGTAATGATCATAATACTCATAGGATATGTATACCTTGTAGAATGGATCAATAACATCCTAAAGTATTTTTTTATAGTATAAATAGTTTAATTAAAAGTGGGTTTTGAAAGGAGCCCAAAAACCTTAATACATAAACAATAAAACCAATAGGTCATTAGATGCATCCCAAAATTGGAAAAAGCAAAGGTTAAAAATAGGATCCCGAAGGGACAACCCCTAAAAATAAAAATTTAAAAAACTTAGATTCTCGCTTGAAAACTGAGTTGGCAAACCCACGAGAGCAAAAAAACCTAGCGATCGCTGAAGAAAAAAAGTCAAAATTAAAATTATAAACATGCCATGGCCAACCCACCAAGCCAAATTGATGGGACCAACCCAAAAAAGGGAATAATAAAATAAACTTAGAATCTAACTTGAAAATTGAGTTGGAAGAACCACGGGAGCAGAAAACCCAGCAACCGCTAGAGCAAAAAATTCAAAATTAAAATTTAAACTTGCATTCCTATCGTGGCCATCCTGCAAAGCCAAGCCAATGAGACCAAATCACCCATAGGGACTCGAGAAACCAAAAACCATATGAAGGAGTAGCAGGAAAACTAGAGGTGAACATTCATCTAAGGAAGCCTGAGAAGAGTAGAAGGAACAAAGAAATACCACCAGGGATTAACCATCGGTCAATGACTACAACAAAGGTGGATCCCATCCAGGAAGGGACAAGACCATCATAGACTAACCCAATAAGATAATATTGTTTGAAAGCATAGGAAAACCAGACTAGTCCAAAAAAGAAACCCATTTATAAAGGCATGGAAAACTCGAAGACCCATACCATGAATGACTAAAAAAATAGGGCTTGGAAAGTGGAACAACATATAGTAGAGATCTTGACAGGTTGTAAGATCTCACTGTGATGGATACTGAGAATGCAGGTTGAAGAGGAAGAAACTGAAGAACCCAACCACAAATATAGCCCATGACTAAAGTGAAACCTAACCACAGGGATTGTCAATCGTTTCCTAACAAATGCGATTAATGATGAAACAAGAGGTCCCACCCCAAGACCTTTAAAACTGTAGAACCAGACCACCAAATATGACCACCCACATGAGAAACTCACACAGTCCCACCAGTATGCAAAGGCAAGAAACCATGGAAGTGAGAGCCATAGTTGCACAAAAAATCACAAGGTCCCATCCCAATACTGATCTAGAGTAGACAAGCACAAATAAATTTGATCTAGAGCAAGAAGGGATGACCATATGTATATGATAAGCATGGGCCCTCCTAAAGCCACAAAAAACATAGATAGTAATCTCGAATAGCAGGAACAAAAAATGCCAAACCCTCTTTTGGTAGCCACAACCCCCCAAATGGGCTAGCAAAAAACCAACCAAACCAAGGAACCTGGGACATGGTCTCTAGGATGAACCAGCAACAACGAGGTTTTAGTCAAGCATGGGAAATAAACCTAGAAGAACCAGTGGATCCCACGAGCCTAGAAATATGTAGGCTAGAAGCAGGGGAGTAGGCAAATGGGACAGGAAAAATATGGTGGGGCCATCCCACTGGATCCAACCCACTTCCTATTTTATTCATGACTACCACTACATAAATTATTATTATGAACATAGAAACTTGCAATGCCACTCTTGTAAAGTTTCCAAGAATTATGGGAGCCATCATATTCAAACCATTATAGCTTTGGTGTATGAAGATGATCTACAAAATTTCCAAATTCATTTTTATCGATGATTATAGATAATTGTCATCATACGTTTTCTTTTTCTAATGTCCCTAGTCTAACTACCCCATATTTTGGAAATATTGAACTCTTTAATTTTTTATTTTGTTGCTTTTACATAATTCTAAAGCTTAATTGCTACTATGGAAGTGGTTCCATGTTTCTCTAGTGTTTGAAGGTAATCTTCCATGTATTATATTCTTAGTTGAGTTGGGATGATATGTCACTTGATTCAAGGGCTTGGACATTAAAATCATACTACATAATGCTACTAGACTATATGGATAAAATATACACTACATCTAAATTATGTAGACTCTAGGACAATTCGACTTAAAATTGTGTATCATCAAAATTGATGATATAGATTTTTCTTTTGTAGACATACATTATATTATAATTTGACTATATAGAAGAAGTGTTGTTATAGAATTTCTATTTAAAGCTTTTTTTTTAATACAAAACATTAATATATGTGATTATAATATAACATCAACAATTACAATGGTCAAATTCCTCACACATATATTCATTAGATCTCTTGTGCATTGCTTCCTTGGTTAAGAAGAATGTTTTGGTTGGTTAGTTTTGCATAGTTTAAGAACCAAGACATGATCATCGTGTCTCAAAATCCTGTTGTCATTAATATGGAAAAAATATTTTATCACAAATTACTTTCAAATGGTGTATTTTCATCATTGAGAATGTAGATTTTTTGTTATAATATTTTTCAATTGGAAATATTGGATTAAAATAAGAACCACCTAAATATTACATGATGGATTCATTGTGGTAGTTTTTTAACAAACCACATTATCGAAAGATATTATAATTTTTTTATCATTGGTCACCTTATTATGAGAGTGTCCATCATTATCCATGGATTTGAATATGGGTTACATTCAAATAATTCTATCCCATTTACCATATTTATCTAATGATTTTACAACGTACATAATATTATTACATCATGATCACTAGAGAAATTGCTAGTAGAAAATGACCCTACCTACTTGGTCAAGTTGATGATATACCTCCTCTTCCTGCATAGGACCAATTTTTTTATTTATATCAAGTGTAGGTACATGCATGTACAAGATATATATATATATATATATATATATATATATATGTACATGCATGTACCTACACATATGACCATTTTTTTTATTTATATCAAGTGTAGGTACATGCATGTACAATATATATATATATATATATATATATATATATATATATATTATATATATATATATATATATATATATATATATATATATATAACTCGATAAATCAATCAAAAAATAAACAAAAATAAGTGTTGGAAAGAAGTGTAGTTACCCTATTATTTTTTATTTTAGTTATGTGCTTTTTATTTATAGTTTTTGTTCAAATACAAGGAAAAAATTAGTATATGGAAAATATATAAGGTTATAATCTAATAATGTAGTTTTCATTTATTTTAATTGTAATATATTCCAAAAAACTTTGTTATGTTGGAAATATGTTGAATATTTTCCATGTTATTCTGGTAAGGTTAACTCTAAAAGGTACTATACACTTGTCGAGGTTTGGGGCTAGAATTTTTAAGGTTTCTTAAGCTATTTTTAGACCCATATGGGATATTTAGGGTTAAATATTTGAACCCATGGTTTTTTTCCCATGGTATTGTAAAATCCATTCTTGTGTTGTTATTTAATTGCACTTGCATTAAGGTTTGAAGAGAGATAAGAGATGAACATTATTGTATTGGAGATGGTTAAGTTTATATAATAAGGAGATATTACTATGCTGGGTTTTTTCTCATAAGGGTTTCTTAGATAAAATACTATGTTATGTGTGTTTCTATTATCTTCTTCTTATTTTTTCATTTGATTATGTATTTACTATTTTTCTATATTTAGTTTATCGGGGCCTTTTACTCTTCATTTGGTATCCGAGCTAGATTTTTTAGCTTTATTCGAGGATTAAGGGTTTCAACCTTGTGATAAATTAATTCTTGTGTGGAAGCCATATGTGGAAGAATATGGGCAAAGAAAAATGACGAAAAGCACACGGGAGAGATTGAAAAATTTAATGGGTATAATTTTGAGTTATAGAAACTCAATATGGAGGATCTTTTGGTTGATAGAGATAAGTGGATTGCGATCTCAAGAATAAAACCAACATCAATGATAAATGAGGATTGGTTGAAGATCGATAGGAAGGTAAGGAGTTCTATCATATTGTGCTTATCTGATTTGGTATTATTGAATGTATCAACAAAGGCCATGAAAAAGTCATTATGGGATAAGCTAGGAACTTTGTATCAAGTAAAGTTATTGGTAAATAAACTCTTTCTTTGAAAAAAGTTGTATTTGTTTCAGATGAATGCTGGTGACTATGTGGATGAACATTTGAATGATTTTAACAATATGGTAAGTCAACTAAACTCTATTGAAGTAAGAAAGCATTAGGAGAAAAAATGTATTACTTTACTTTATTCATTACTTAATTCATGGGATAATTTAGTTATGGCTATCACCAATACTACTTCCACATTAAAAGTAGAGGATATAGTAGGAACATTGCTATTTGAGAAAATGATATGAAAATTTTCTAAGGATTATCATCAGAAGCATGCCTTGGTTGTAAGAGATCATTCTCAATAAAGAAGAAAAAAGAAATTAGGAGAAAGGAAATTGAGATCTACGGGTAAATCTGTTGCTCCAAAAAATAGGAAATGCTGGAGCTATGGTAAAATAGGACATTCTAAAAGAAACTGTAGATATAAAAATATTGATAATAGCTGATCATATGATGGAGGAACTTCTATAGAAATAAATACCACAAATGAAGATTCAAAGGACTTATTCTTAGCTGCAGTGTGCTCAAGTGAATGCCATGACTCATGGCTGATTGACTCAGATGCCTCATTTCATATGAATCCTCATAGGGAGTGGTTCTATGAATATTAAAATATAAATGGAGGTCAAATATTATTGGGATACAATTCGACATATAATATAATAGGTTGAGGAAGAGTCAAGTTGAGTTTAAAATATGAAATAATTAAAACCCAACCTATTGTGTTGCATATTTTGAGTTTGTAAAGGAATATGATATCCATGAGTAAGATGAAATGTTAGAAATAGAGTCTATTCCATCATTTGGGTTATGTAAATGTATCTTCCAAGGTACATACTTAGATTACTTTAGGGGCAAGTTATCTAGTTACTTCATGCAATGTAATAAATGCACAAGTGTCAATGTGCAAGTTGTATATGTGCAAGTTATCCCTTGCACAACTAGGTAGAGTGTTGGCCAAGGAACCTGTGTTCCTATATAAGAAAGGCCTCATTGTTAGATAGATATAGAGTTGAGGGACATAGTCAGATAGTGTAGCTTAGGGGATAGTACAGTTTTGTGTACTTCACCATCCATTGGTGATGGGTGCAATGTAGTTCAATAGCTTTATTAATGGAGTGTTCATTTCCTCCATAGCTACATTGTATTATTTTATATGATTTCTATTTACAACATATTTTAATCATCTAGCAGATTTACTTTCTTTCATATTATTCTGCATCTTGTGATTGTTATCTCCCAGTGCTCATTACATCAAAAGCTAATAATGGTATCAGAGCCATGGTAGATCTAGTCTATGTAGGTCAATAGGGAAACCACCATTATCATTGAGCCTAAGTATTTTGTCAAACTGATGTGCCATTGGACCAACCACTATCAAAATATCTTAGAAGAATCTAGGTGGTAGAATTAGGGAGAGTCACAAAGTTAGGACTAAAAGAAATCTTAGTTTCAAAAATATTGAGATTATATTTATCTAGAGTCTTTTCCACAGAGTTACAAGGAAAACTCATGAAGACTAGGACTCAACATTCAATCCACTAGATTGACAAATCATCTAGTGAAGATCATCTAGGTTATCTAGAATTTTCTAACTATTACCTAAAGTTTATTTTGTTGCAGAAAATTAATTCTCATAGGATTGGGACTCCTCCTACAATAGAAATCTAGGAGACTCCAACTTCATTGCCCGAAGGTCGATGTGCCCTCATAGTGCAGATATTAGTTCCTTGTGCAAGAGAAGAATACTATGGAAGAAGACTTCTAGTGAAGAGTTATGGTGAAGTTAGGAGACTAAAGATCTCCATTACTGGATTGAAGAACTTCATAGTTGAAAAACATGCCATAGAAGCCTTGAACAAAAATGCCATAGTAGCCTTGAAGAATAGGCCATAGAAGCCTTGAACAAAAGGCCATAGTAGTCTTGAATAATAGGCTATAGAAGCCTTGATACAAAAATACCATAGTAGCCTTGAAGAAAAGGCCATAGAAGCCTTGAAGAAGAAGCCACATAAGTCTTGATACTAAAAAGGCCATAGAAGCCTTGATACTGAAAAGGCCATAGAAGCCTTGATACTGAAAAGGCCATAGAAGCCTTGATACTAGAAAAGGCCATAGAAGCCTTGATATTGAAAAAGGCCATAGAAGCCTTGATATTAAAAAAGGCCACAGAATCCTTGATACTAAAAAAGGCCATAGAAGCCTTGATCCTGAAGAAGAATTTAAAAAGAATATCTGATTCAAAAGCAGATTAATATTTTAGTACTAATATCTTTGTTGTAGGGAAAGAAGATTCAATGAGTTGGGAAACTTCCTACAAGAAATTTAGGAAGAGTATCTTCTTCAAAATCAACTCAACACTTGAAGCAAAAGTGAAGAGATCAGGAGAAGATCTCATTGAAGAACTTCCAGTCTTGGAAGAAGAAGGACTAGGAGAGTCCTGCTCGAAGCTAGAAGTAATAGAATCAGAAGATCCAGAAGAAGATCTCACCACCAACACTTCCAAGAGAAAGAAGGTCTCAAGGAAGACCATCAGAAGTTGCAATATTGAAGACCTAGGAAAGGTCTCAAGAAGAATCTAGAAAAAGGCCTGTAGAGCCTTGTTGAAGATCATAAAAAGAGTTCTTAGGAGAACTCATTGGAGAAATCCACTACCAAGGTGAAGCCCTTGATAGTGAAGGACTTGGGACAATTGTCGCCATCCAACAATAAGCCCAAGAAGAAGAATTTGGCAAGGAGTGCCAAATCCATGAAGGAGAATTTGGCAAGGAGCACCAAATCCATGAAGAAGAATTTGCAAGGAGTGCCAAATCCTAGAAGAAGATCCTACTTGAAGTCAAAATTCGACAAGAAGACTTGAAGATAGAAGAAGCTCACCAAATCTTGGAGATTTGAAGATTACCTCTCACAAAAAGAAGGCACCACTTCAGAGACAAAGACTTCTCCAAATATACAATAGAAGGAGGAGAACACAAGAGGAGAACAAGCCACCAAATCCTAGGCTCGTGAAAGAAAGTTTGAGACCATCATTTGGTGAAGAAGGAGTTGTTCAGGATAGTCTACAAAAAGCTACAAGATCCTACTCGAAGCAGCAACTTGGTGATCCTAGACACCAAGATCTACATCCTCTACAAAAGTGAGAAAATAGCTACAACAAAAGGTAAGCAAATTTTGGTGCAAGTAGATTCATTAATTGGATTACTTATCAGATTTGTTAGAGCACCTGAATTTGGATTAAAGTTGCAAGAAGAAAATTAGATTACAGTCTTCTAAAGTGCAAAAGGGAAAAGGTTTTTTTTAAGGATTTATTTGCACATTAATTAGGAGTTGATTAGATTTTAGAATTGCTTCTATCAACTACCTATCATCTACTTTGGAAAAATAAAAAGAAGACTAAGTCCTACAATACTAAATTGTAGTGAAATTGTAGAATAATTATTGAAGGTTCATTTCAGATTATTCTTGATTAGTTGCAGTAAATTTGATTAAGTGCATTATCTTGAGAGTTGATTGGAGTGATAAGGTGAAAATTGTTAGTGCATTAAAAATAAAGTCTATTAGATTTATTTGCACTATTATACTACTCTCAAAAGAAATTAGATTTGTGTTTTTGAAAGGCACAAAATCTGATCTGTATCAAGTGTCTAAAGACACTATTAAAGCACAAAAATCTGCAACACATAGTGGCCAAGTGGAGCCACCAATAAGGTTAGAATCCTCCAAAATCTGGAGAAGAACACAACTAACCAAAAATAGAAATAGAAGCTTCAAATATTGAGACTTGGTGAGTCTCAAATCCAAAGCATTACAAGGTTGGATGCAAGGAAAGAAAGTGCAGAAAATTGCATCAATTGAAAAGCTTCTATCTACTATTATCTAAGCTTGGATTTGTTATCAAAGTGTCCAAGAAAAATGGAAAGGTGTGTCTACTCATAAAAGACAACCTCAAAACCCTTGTATTGCAGGAAAAATCTGCCACAAAACCAGAATTTCAGATCTAGAAATAGAGTGCAAAAGAAGGTACATTAAAGAAGCCTTATGTACAATTTATAATATATTTTATTGCACTACTCTAATCTGGTTTTTACAGCAAAAGAGCAGATTTGAAAGTGCCACAAAAGGCACAATAACTATAGGGTAAATCAGCCAAGGAAGGTCGAATATCAACACTCTTCTTCCCAAGCAAAAGGAGCCACTCAAAGGGCTCATCTTGGATGTACGAACCTGCAGAATCAAAGCCCATATCAGGCTATCATCAAGCTACATTTACGTAGATAAAAAGAGTGCACATCTACTATGAAAAGACATCAAAAATCTACACAGGAATCAACACGATTGGAGGCATAGAAGAGAAGGAGCAAAGGTGTTACATTCAAGGTCTTTAACTTGGAGAAGACCGTCCACCAAAGGAAGCACCAAATCGGTGTTCAAAGCTCCATAGCGCATCGTCAATCCACCTGCAAAAGAATAGCTTGCTTGCTACCCAAGAAATGTAGCAAAGCAAAGGAATGACATACGAAAGGATTTGAGGAGTTATAATCTCCACCTTGGAAGACGTTACAGGGAAGGACTTCATGCAGAGAGTTTGAATGCCACTTGGCATAAACTTTCTAAGACATCATTTCTCTCTCAATGCTCAAGAAACCTCATGCAAGAGTTACAACAAAGTGGTGACACTTGTTATCCTCCACAAGCTTCACACAAGTGCCCACACGAGTGCCCATACATTATAGAATGATCAAAGAGCATTGAACAAGAAATTGGGACATTATAGAAGGAGAGGAGCGCTCATTTGTAATGGGTGTGACACGTGTCACAAAGCCCATGATTATTCATCCATAAAAGGTGCTCAAAGTCCAAAGTTCAATAGGGAGCAAAGCACGGTCAAAGCCATCCAAAGCGCAACGTGGAAGGAAGGAAGAAGGAGCATTAAAGGCTCCTGGTATTGAAGGTCAAACCTTCCTATTTTTATAGTGCCTATGTACCAGCATTGAAGACAAGCAACTCCAAGGTATCTCCATTGATTCTAGCACCAAAGGTGACATTTATATTGTTGTTATATCCAGCCAAAGAAAGCACCAAATAGTGAGGAGATTTAGCATCCAAAAGGTAAGGTTTAATCCCATTTTATTATTGCTTTCATATTTGGAGATATAAGGGTTATAAACTAAGGTTAAAACATAGATTTTGAAAGCAAAAGCTATAAGGGATAACTTATCTAATTGAATTAATATTTGCAATTTAACCTAGGAGAAATAAGGAATTCTACTTGGATTAAATTATTTAACATTTTTGCAAATATTATTATTTTTCTAATTTTCCAAATTTGGGAGCCACAAGGGTTACTACATCAAAATTAATTTATTGGAAATTAGAAATAATCCAAGGGATATAAAAAGAGGTTATTAGGGTTTTTACTAAGGTTGGATAATTATAATTTTCTTGTCTCAAAACTTCTAAAAAGGGACAAAAGAAATCCAACATTAAAACCTCTTCAAAAATTGAAAAGTGCTTAGTTCAATTAGGAGTAATAAGGTGTTAAGAAGTTGATTTTTGATCTTTACAAAATTTGTACAAAATCAACCAAAATTGAACTATATTTTTACAAAAGCACTATATCATACTCCAAAATCATTAGGGAGTCATAAGGCATTCTACAAAACTTGATAATAATAATATTTGTCAAAGATTATCAAGTTGGGAAGATATAAGCTTTCTTCAAAACCTAAAATTAGGTGTTCATACTCTCATTACTAGGGAGACATAAGGAAGCCTACAAACCTAAGGATTTATAAAGGTTTTATCAAATCAAGCTTATATACTTCAATAAGGTATCATATATAAGGAGCTATAAGATAGACTACCAAGGTTCTATCAAATTTCAATTTCAAGAAATAGCAAGAATCACTATTTCAAAGATCTATCATGGATGAAATTTTGAGAAAAGCTTTCAGTAATGAAGAACTATTCCATGAAGTAGAATTCTACTCTCAAAACTTAATAGATACTCTAGAAGGATACGAGTATCTACCCTCTAATGACAAAGAGAAATTCTCCTTATTCCTTAAAGAAGCCAAAGAAGGTAGCTTTACAATATTGATTAACTATCTTCATGAAATTCTCTTCACAGCATGGTGGAACTCACAAAGATTGGTTATATTTTCACTAGAAGAATATCTGATGATTTATCTATCATTAATTGTGTTTGTACTTACTCAACACAAGAAACAAGTTGGCAATAAAGAACAATACTATTGTGATGATAGACTAACTTGTCATAAAGCAGAGATATCACCAACACCAAAGCAGAATCATAGGAAGAGAAGAAGAAAAAGGAAGAAGAGACATACTAAAAGAGGCCAAGACATGAAGACTGAAGCAACAGAGAAAGAACCAGTACACCAAAAAGGTAAGCACAGAATAATGAGAGGACAATTGCACCATGCCCTACTCATTCATCAACAATCAGAATCAAATGAAGATACTTGCAAGGAGAACTATAAAGGTGGTTAGATAGAAGATGAATCTGAACAAGCCAAAGATCATCCAATGAAAGAAGAAGCTCCCGCTACAACTTACTCTGCATCATATGAAGACACATATTACTTGCTAAACCTGAATACAAAGAATGCAGAGGAGAAAAAAGATCAATATGAAGAAGAAGAAGATCCATATTGAAGACTAAAAGTCTTCAATACCCAAATAATGTAATACAGGGGGTGTTAGAAATAGAGTCTATTCCATAATTTGGGTTATGTAAATGTATCTTCCAAGGTACATACTTAGATTACTTTAGGGGCAAGTTATCTAGTTACTTCATGCAATGTAATAAATGCACAAGTGTCAATGTGCAAGTTGTATATGTGCAAGTTATCCCTTGCACAACTAGGTAGAGTGTTGGCCAAGGAACCTATTTTCCTATATAAGAAAGGCCTCATTGTTAGATAGATATAGAGTTGGGGGACATAGTCAGATAGTGTAGCTTAGGGGATAGTACAGTTCTATGTACTTCACCATCCATTGGTGATGGGTGCAATGTAGTTCAGTAGCTTTATTAATGGAGTGTTCATTTCCTCCATAGCTACATTGTATTCTTTTATATGATTTCTATTTACAACATATTTCAGTCATCTAGCAGATTTACTTTCTTTCATATTATTTTGCATCTTGTGATTATTATCTCCTAGTGCTCATTACATCAAAAGCTAACATGAATTATGTGGGTGTGACTGTGGTATTCAATAAGGATAGCTACAAGATGGTTAATGAAGTCTTGGTGCTGGTAAGGGGAGTTTATATAGGGATTCTGTTCAAACTTGAGGCTAGCACTATAAGTATTGATTTTAATCCCTTCAGTTGTAGAGGAGAATAATACAATAGAAGAATAGCTGGGTATTCCTATAGAAAAGATACTATTTTGATATCAATGCATGGGATGTATTGGTGAGAAACACCTTCGAACATTAAAATGAAATTTTTTCAAGGACTATGGAATAGAAACGCAAAAAAAACTTGTATGCTCCAAAACATAAAGGACTTGTAGTTTGGATGAATAGAACATTGATGGATAACACCAAAAGCATACTAAGTGTTGCAAGATTAGAAAGGAAATTTTGAATAGAAGTTGTGTTAATTTTTTGTTACCTCATTAATAGATCTCCTACCTCAGCTTTGATGGACAAGACTCCAAAGGAAGTGTGGACTAGTAAGAAACCCTCTCTCAATCATATAAGGGTTTTTGGTTGTGATGCTTATATGCATGTACCAAAAAATAAAAGGACTAAGCTAGACTATAAATATAAAAGATGCATATTTGTGGGTTATAGTATTGGTGTTCAAGGATATAAGTTGTGGAACCTAGAAATACAAAAGAAATTTTACCGTCATAATGTGATCTTTAGAGAAACAAAAGGCATTTTAAAATAGGAAATACAACCAAGAAAAGAACTTAAAATAGTTCAAGTAAAATTGGAATAGGAGGAAGAACCTATGGTAGAACCTGGTACTACAGAAGAAAAACTATAGAGTTTGAAGAGGAAAATTCAAAGGAAGAAGGTGAGGAGAAATCTAAATATGTAAAACTTGGAACTCCAAGTTTGAGGAAATTAGGTCGAGTGAGAAGACTCCAAAAAAGGTATAATACTTCAAATATTTGTTTTGCATGTAATATATCAATTATTGATGAAGAACCCAAGATTGTAATGAGGCACTTCAGTCAAATGAGAATAAGTTTGTTGTCCCTAGACAACATGCTCCTATTTTACACTCTAAATAGAGCCCCCTTTTTTGAGTGCTAGAGTTAGTTTTATATTTTTTTCATGGACCTTTGAGGTTATGAAGATTAGTGAACTCATGTTTATAAAATTTTAGTTTTTCTGATATTTTTAGTGTTTTCAGTTGGATCTAGATCTTGTAAAGTTTTGAGATTTTAATTTTATGTTCATCCTAAAAAAACCCAAAAAACAAAATTCTAACTATTGGGCATGTTTCAGGTCTTCTTTAGACTTGGACAAGTTCCTTTTTTGGAATTTCATAATTTCAAAGTTTTTTTTAGTGAAATGCCTTTTGCCAAATCCTGAAACCTCAAAATCCTAAAATTCTAAATTTTCATTCAAAGACTATTTGAAACCTAGAATATTTTATTAAATAATATTTTTCCCACACAAACTATTTGTTTTTACCACTTTTTGGTAGGTAATAATTTTGAGGCCATTATTCATCCAGAGCCTCGATTGAGCTCAAATCGGATGTGTTGGAAAGCTTACAATGAGCTCTACTTTAGAGTTAAAGATGCACAATTTTTTTTTGCAAAATTGTTTGATTGGGCATAAATTTGACCTTCCACCATGCAAGGACCCAAAAACTAGAAAAGTATTCAAATGTTCCCCTTCCACTTGGAAATGCATGATTTAATGAGCCAAAATTATTTATGTCATTGTAATCTACAAATAATTGAAAAAAGGCTTCAATTTAAAATTATTATTGAAGAACACAAGCTTATACTGAGAGGGGGGGTGTGAACATTATAATATCACTTTTTAATTTTCTTTCCCAATCAATATTATACAATGTATCAATAGAAATATCAACAGTAGTAATCAAAGTAATGCACAAATCACCACACACAATAGAGACACCAATTTAACATGGTTCACCCAATGTAGGCTACTCCACGGAGAAAATATTTCACTAAAATTTTCTCAACAAATATCTTGGGAATCCTTTCTCTATTACAATGTTTATGGACCTCTGTCCAAAGGAGACACCAATCCCCTAATCAAGTTCATGGATATCTATCCACAGGAGAACTTTTTCTCCTTAGCTCTAGCTGGTGATCTTCTAGAAGAACTACTACCTCCATTGCACTGGCTTATGGATCTCTATCCACTGAAGACTCTTGTCCTCACATAGAAGACATGTCCTCACTGACCTAGCTAATGGACCTCTATGAACTAGAGACTATTGTCCTCTATACTCTATCACCTCCAAAGCTTTCTCTCAGCTCTATCTCAAATCTGCACTAAATACAATCCTTCAGTCTAGCACAAATATTCTCAATCTCTATCCTCAAATCTACACTAAACATAGTCCTTTGGTATAGCACAAATATTTCTCACTCTTTATCCTCAAATATGCACTAAACATAGTCCTTCAGTCTAGCACAAATGTGCTCACTCTCTGTCCTCAAATCTACACTAAACACAGTCCTTCGGTCTAGCACAAATTTTCTCACTCTCTGTCCTCAAATCTACACTAAACACAGTCCTTCGGTGTAGCACAAATATGCATCAAATATAGTCCTTTTGTATAGCACAAATTTTCTCACTCTCTATCCTCAAATCTACACTAAACATAGTCCTTCGATCTAGCACAAATATGCTCACTCTCTATCCTCAAATATACACTAAACACAGTCCTTCGGTCTAGCACAAATATGCTCAATATCTATCCTCAAGCCTTAACACAAAGATTGACTTAATAACAAATCAACTCTACTAGATCTACCCCAAAACTTAACTCAAGGTTTGAACAAATCAATCAATTAACTCTGCTCACAAGTATTCTCAAAGACTTATCTCAAATCTGCATTGAAAGCTTCCACAAAAGCTTAGACTAATCTCTCCACAAGTCTTCACCAAGACTTGCCTCAACTCTGCTCCACAAGTGCTTACTAGAACTTGTCCAGTCTTCTCAACAAGTCTTCAACAAGACTTACCTCAAATTAGCTCAACAAGTCCTCACTAGAACTTGTCCAATCTAACAAAAACATATAGATAATTGTTAGATACTCAATATGCTTCACACTCATCACAATGCTCAATCACTTTCAATTTTTTTTTCTCAAATAAAATTAGAATATAAAACAATTTATTTTACAAAACTAGAACTATCACTTCAACACTTCCACTTGACTAGGCTCAATCAAATCCACTCAATCAATCACTCAAGGAAATACTCCTTGCTTACAAAACCTAGTCCAAGCATATGAAAACTCACTCAAATATTTCCAACAATGCTTATTAACCAATCTCACATAACAATGATACTCATGATCTTGCAAACCCTAATTCAAGATAGTTTACAACTTCACATAACAATGATACTCATGTTCTTTCACAAATCCTGGTTCAAGATAGTTCACAACTTCACATAACAATGATACTTATGTTCTTGCACAAATCCTAGTTCACAACTTCACATAACATGATCTTCCCTTCGACAAAAATGAAGTGTGTGAGGTTTGAACCCGTACCTGGCATTCCCAAATGCTTCTAACGTAGCCTTTGGCTACCAACTCAGCTATGAGGTCCTTCGAGTGAATTTTGGAGGCCACTAATTGTTGTCCTCTTTTACGCTCAACACACATACAAAAATACACAAGATTTTCTCTCCTTTGCATGAGCCAAAAAATCGTTCGCATGGGATAATTTTCAAATGCCAAACCTTGGCATTATTTATATGCAAACCATAGCATATTTCAATGTCGGTGAGTGTTCGAATTCGAATTCAAATTTGAATATTAATTTTAAATATTAAATAAATATTTAAATAAAACCTTATCCCCCATCATTATTTAAATTAAAATTTTAATCAAATATTAAAATATTTTAATTTAAATTAAATCTGCTTGTGGGTATTTTTCAACTTGGTCCTTGATCTTCTTCGGCTTGATTTTTGGCCCGAAATAATAATAATAAAATATTATTATTTAATTTGAACTTGCTTCTCCTTCCTTGGGTCTTCATCCTTTGAGACCTCCTGGGTATATAATATTTAAAAATAAATATTACAACCTATTGCTTTTCAAGACCTTAATTTTGGAAGAAACACTTAATGTCCTCAAAGATGATGAAAATAGAAATAAATACTTTTGACATCAATGACAACAAAACTCCTCAAAATATCCAACAATATCCCCCTTTGTCATTGATGGCAACCCAATTAATTTTTACCATTTCCTTAACCATTTTCTGTTATGCTCTCCCTGAGAAATTGCTCCCCCTGACTGAATGTTTTCCTCCTAACTGAAATCTCTCCCCCTTAATCAAATATCTCCCCCTTTGAAATTAATGGCAAAGGGTCACCTTTGGGGCTTGGGACTAAGAATGAAACTCTTAGCTTAGCCCCTCCCCCACCTCCTCTTGAGGTGGTTAATTCTGGGGTGGGATTATTTCTACTCCCAGCATGCATTGCTCTTTTCCTTTTTCCACTTTCCTCCTCATATGATCCTTATGATTCCTTTGACTATTATTGTTCCTTCTTGTCTCTGGAATATCTGCTCTAAACCATCTTGTTGTATGTCCATAATTATTCCACTTATAAAACTTAATGTTATTATTTCTTGGAGGTGCAAAAGTCTTGGGATTTCTTCTTGTGAAGCCATATCTATTCATGTCATGAACCCTGCAATTCATTGCCTTGTGACCAAACTGATTACAAGAGTAACAATACCCTTGAAATAGCTACCTATTTTTGAAGTTCCCATATTCCTATCTTTCATGTGTCCTGCACTGAGAAGCTTTGTGCCCAAACCCTGTGACATGAGAAGCATCACCCATTGAAGTTGCCTTGCCTTGACCTGACCCCATGGGTCTTTTAGTCTCTTTTACCCTGTGCTAGTTCCTGTTCCATATGTTTATCTTTTGTGCATTGTTCCCTTCCTTTCTGATCTTTCTAGTGTCCAACTCATCCTCAAAAGTATCACTTTCTCTTACACTCTCTTCTTCTAAATTTTCTTCTTCTTCAGAACTTTAGATTGAATCCTCTTTTGTTTCTTTTGTACCTGTTCAAAATCAAGACCAATTTTGCTTGATGTAGGTTTTTATGTATTGATAATCTTATCCAAATTCTTTGAGCTTCTCCCAAACCTATGTAACCTGTCCTTAGACTCTTTCAATTCCTTCTTTAGTGAAGCTACTTCATGCTCCAACATTTCACATTCTAAGATCTTTGCTTCTAACCTATATTTGAATTTCCTTGTCTTAGTCATTGACTTATTTAAATCTTCTATAAGCTTTCCTTTCTCTTCATCACATTCTTGAAACTGAAGCTTAAGTTGGGATTTTTGCTTTCTTACCTTCTTTAATGCATCAATAGCATGAATAAGCTCTCCATCAAGATCAACTTCTCCCTTCTATGATTATTCCTCTATTTGTTTACCTTTGAAAACATCTTTATTCTTTTATGACTTGTCTTCTTTAGGATCACCTCCTTCTTCTTCTTGTGCCATAAGAAGATTCTCTTCTGGTCCTTCAAGTGTATCTTCATATTCATCATCATTGAAACTGAAACAACTCTTTTTACAACTATCCTCAATATGACCAAAATTACCACATCTAAAATATTTGAGGATTATTGGTGTTCTTTTCTTAACCACTTATTTTTATTTTGCCACAAATAGAACTTCATCTCTATCATTATATGAGGAACCATCATCACTATCAATTGATTACTTACCTTATATGCATAGAAAATCTTCTTGTACCTCTGGAAAAAATTCTTCCTTTGTGTACCTTGTCCATCATTATTTTTCTTTTGGTACTTGTGCATTTCTGCATCCCTGTTCTTATGATCCTATTTCTCATCACCACTGCTATTTCCAGCTTTTGAACAATTAGATGCATAGTGACCATATTTTCCACATTTAAAACATCTAACTAATTTTATACCTTTATATTTTCTTGAGTCCTTGAACCTTCTGCCATAATTGGATTCTTCATCACTAGATAGCTCATTGCTTGAATATGACTTCTTACCCTTAGTCTTCTTAGTGGCTTTAAATGCTACTTCTTTTTGGGGAATAGGTTCCTCTTTTATTCTTATCTCAAATGTTGTGAGAATACCATGTAATTCATCTCTTGTCAAATGATCAATATCTTGACTCTTCTATAGATGAAATATTTTTACTAAACCTTTTTGGGACTGACCTTAGAATATTATCACACACATTAGGTTCTAAAACTTTAAGCCCAAGTCCTTTCATGGAGCTAACAACCTCATCCACACAAAGTAGATATCCCACAATATTTTCTTCATCCTTCATTTTTAGGTCTTCAAATACTCTCTTGAAATTTTACAACTTTTCCCTTTTGACCTTTTTATCTCCTTCATATATGTCTTGCAACTTATCCCAAATATCCTTTGCTGATTTTCAATGCATAATCTTAATAAAATCTATTTCATGTAAGCCCTTTTGAATTGCATTTATTGCTCTTGAATTATAATGATGTAGAAGCTTACCATATTTATCTATAGATGGAATTGTTGGTGGTGTGTATCCATTTTAAACTATTTCCCATACTTCATTTCCAAGTTCCATTAAATGAAACTTCATCATTGTGCTCCATAGTGTATTATTCCCATCAAACAATTGTGCTGAATTTCTTGAGGATCCACTCTAAGAATTCATCTGTGTTCTTGTAGCATTTTCTTCAAGCTGTTAAACTCTTTCGAAGGAAATCGCTTTGATACCAATTGAAGAACACAAGCTTATACTAAGAGGGGGGTGAACAATATAAGATCACTTTTTACTTTTCTTTCCCAATCAATATTATGCAATGTATCAATAGAAATATCAAAAATAGTAACAAAGCAATGCATAAATCACCCAACACAATAGAGACACCAATTTAACGTGGTTCACCCAATGTGGGCTGCTCCACAAAGAAAATCTTTCACTAAAATTTTCTCAACAAATATCTTGGGAATCCTTTCTCTATTACAATGTTTATGGATATTTTTCCAAAGGATACACCAATACCCTAATCAAGTTTATGGATCTATCCATAGGAGAAATTTTTCTCCTTACCTTTGGTTGGTGATATTCTATAAGAACTGCTACCTCCATTGCACTGTATTATGGATCTCTATCCACTGAAGAATCTTGTCCTCACTCAGAATACCTATCCTCACTACCCTAGCTAATGGACCTTTATCCACTAGAGAATATCATCCTCTATACTCTATCACCTCCAAATATTACTCTCAGATCTATCTCAAATCTATACTAAACATAGTCCTTCGGTCTAGCACAAATCTGCTCAATATTTGTCCTCAAATATACACTAAACATAGTCCTTCGATCTAGCACAAATATTTCTCACTCTCTATCCTCAAATCTACACTAAACACAGTCCTTTAGTCTAGCACAAATCTGTACTAAACAAAGTCCTTCGGTCTAACACAAATTTGCTCACTCTCTATCCTCAAATCTACACTAAATACAGTCCTTTGTTCTTGTACAAATTTACTCACTCTCTATCCTCAAATCTGCACTAAAAATAGTCCTTCGATCTAGCACAAATATGCTCAATATTTGTCCTCAAATATGCACTAAACATAGTCCTTCGATCTAGCATAAATCTGCTCACTCTTTGTCCTCAAATTTGTACTAAACATAGTCCTTCGATCTAGCACAAATCTACTCACTCTCTGCCCTCAAATATACACTAAACATAGTCCTTCAATCTATCAAAAATCTGCTCAATCTCTGTCCTCAAGCCTTAACATAATCACAAATCAATTCTACTAGATCTGACCCAAACCTTAACTCAAGGTTTGAACAAATCAATCAATCAACTCTGCTCACAAGTCTTCTCAAATAATTGTCTCAAATATGCATTGTAATCTTCCATAAAAGATCACACTAATCTGTCCACAAGTCTTCACCAAGACTCACCTCAAATTTGCTCCACAAGTCCTCACTAGAACTTGTCCAATCTTCTCAACAAGTCTTCAACAAGACTTACCTCAAATCAGCTCAAAAATTCCTCACTAGAACTTGTCCAATATCATAGAAAAATATAAAGAATTGTTAGAAACTCAATATGCTTCACACTCATCATAATGCTCAATCACTTTCAATATCTTTCTCAAATCAAATTCGAATATAGAACAATTTGTTTTACAAAACTAGAACTATCACTTCAACACTTCCACTTGACTAGGCTCAATCAACTCCACTCAATCAACCACTCAATGAAATACTCCTTGCTTACAAACCCTAGTCCAAGCATATGAACACTCACTCAAATATTTGCAACACTGCTTTTTATCAATCTCACATAACAATGATACTCATGATCTTGCAAACCCTAATTCAAGATAGTTCACAACTTCACATAACAATGATACTCATTTTCTTTCACAAACCCTAGTTCAATATAGTTTGTAACTTCACATAACAATTATACTCATATTTTTGCACAAATCCTAGTTCAAGATAGTTCACAACTTCACATAAAAATGATACTCATGTTCTTGCACAAACCCTAATCATGCATATAAAGGTTCAATCAATGTTTCTAATAATGCTTATCAAACAAGGTTTCTATCTTCAACCTTTGTTCCAGAAAAACCTTGAAGCATTAATACAAAACCAAACTCAACAATGCTTACCAAACAATCCTTTTCACTCCAACTTAGCATTCACAACATTCAAAAATCACTCACAAGAAAGATGTTCCCATACTTTTTTTTTATGAAGAAGTGCCCTTGAAAAACTTGTTTTAACAAGATCAAACTCTTTGCCAATCTCAAGGGTTTAAATGAAAAAATATCTTTCAAATAATTCACAACACAAAAATAATAACTTTCCTTACTACCTTATCACTCCTTAATCACTCAAAAACTTAGTACAAAAATTAAAGTTTTGCAAACCCCTTTTAACTCCCTTCAACAACTTATAATCCAAATTAATTATGTAAAAACCTTAATTAAAATAAACCTTTGGAAAACAAAAATATTTTTCCCTCTTTTATTTTTCACAAGCCAAGTCAACCCAAATAATGTGCATACCTCTATTAATGTTGTCCAAAAGGCCTTGGCAGGATTTGAGCCGCCGATGGCTCTCCCCCAAGCACTTTTGTAGTGCTCGCGCCCACCAACTGGGCTGCGTGGCTCCACAAGAACCAAAAGGTATGAATGCACCTTTGATTCCTCCTCCTCAAATGGTGCAAACATAGCACGATCTTCCCTTCAGAAAAAATGGAGTGTACGAGGTTTGAACCCGCACCTGGTGTTCCTGAATGCTTCTAACACATCCTTTGGCTTCCAAATCAGCTACGAGAGGCTTCGAGTGAATTTCGGAGGCCACTAACTATTGTCCTCTTATGCACTCAACACACATGCAAAAATGCACAAGCTTTTCTCTCCTTTGCACGAGCCAAAAAATCGTTCGCATGGGATAATTTTCAAATGCCAAACCTTGGCATTATTTATATGTAAACCATAGCATATTTCAACATTGACAAGCATTCGAATTCGAATATTAATTTTAAATATTAAATAAATATTTAAATTAAACCTTAGCACCCATCATTATTTAAATTAAAATTTTAATCAAAGATTAAAATATTTTAATTTAAATTAAATCTGCTTGTGGGTCTTTTTTAGCTTGGTTCTTGGTCTTCTTCAGCTTGATTTTTGGCCCGAAATAATAATAAAATATTATTATATAATTTAAACTTGCTTCTCCTTCCTTGGGTCTTCATCCTTTGAGCCCCCCTGGGTATATAATATTTAAAAATAAATATTATAACCTATTGCTTTTCAAAACCTTCTTGCTTTTGGAAGAAACACTTAATGTCCTCAAAGATGACGAACATAGCACAAAAATGCTTTTGACATCAATGAAAACAAAACTCCTCAAAATGTCCAAAAATTATTTCATGAGTCAAAATTTGAAAATGGAGGGAAAACTATTTTCCTCAGCTTATAAAAGAAACTTTTGCTCATTTGTAAAGGGTCCCCCAAAAAAGAAAAAAAGAAAAAAAAAACTTGGAATACTCTTAGCAACAACATTAGAATAGGTTTATTTTTTTGCATTTTTTCTTTTGGAGGCTCCTAGTTATTACTACAAATGTATGGAAAATTACTTCATGAATAGATAAATTTGTTGAATATACTAGTGTAATTGCAATCTATGCATGTTTATGGTGGTTGCAATTCTATTTTTGATAACTTTTCTTCCTTGCAACTGTGTGCATACTAGCCACCTAGAGGTGTGTTCATGCTTGGATTTATTATTGTATGTTGTGATGAATCAAGGAGATTCATAGGGGTGGAGATATGTGAAACTCTTCAGACTGAGGAATATGGCAGTCCAATTCTGCAACAAATTGCCTCCCCTTAGTTTAGTCCTAAAAAAACTAGGAGCACTATGAAGTCTCCTATAGATTTTGGCAATGAAAAAAGAAGAGGGAGAATATCAAATGCTGAGCATCAAAAAATTAAAATTGATAATGACATTTCCAATGGAAAATAGAGAACCTTGTTTCAACAGGTTATTTCGGGTTCTGAAGACAACAAATTAGGAGAACCTCCTCAAGGGAGGGGGAGAGGAATAAATCCCAAATAATCTAAATGAAGTTCCTATCATGGAAAGTGAGAGGTCTCAATGGCCTGCCCAAACATAGGGAAGTCAGTGTAATAAGAAATCAAGTGAATCCAACTATTATCATGTTGCAAGAAACAAAAACTGATGAGATTAAGTTAAAAAAAATAGCAAAAAAATCTGGAATCAAGGGGAGATGGTTTGCAAATCATCCAGAGGAGCATCTGGAGGTCTTATGACTTTGTGGGATCCTTGGATAGTAGAAGGCACCATTATTCAGAAAGATGACAAGGTTTTTAGTATTTTATTTAAGGAAATAAACAATAGGTCATGGATCCTTTCAAATATTTATGCCTCGACTTCAATTCAAGGATACACCTTGTAGGATGGACCAAAGTGTGTAGACCCAGGGAAAATGGGGGCTTAGGTCTGAGGATAATTGCTCATATAAATTTAGCTTTACTAGCTAAGCAGGCATGGCGTCTCATTTCTAGTGAAGAAAATGAATGGAAAGCTATCATCAAACGAAAGTATCTTCAAAATATGGAATTTCTAAGTGACTCAGTTCCAATCAAAGGTTTTGATTTTTGGAAAGCAATTCTTAATTGTAAGGAAATAATCAAAAAATGTTTAAGATGGGTTTTAGGCAATGGTGAGAGGATAAATTGTTGGAATGACAGGTGGGCTAAGGATGAACCACTGACACAATATCCTAACTTAGCCCGAATTAGAGATATCACAGAAGAACTCATTGGTAGAAAAGTCTCCGATTATATGGTTGAGGACAGAGGTAGAATGAAGTGGAAACAAATAAGAATTTAGTAATTTCAAGAAGAATCAAATGATATTTGTAACATTCTCAAGCAATAGTTTATCCCCATGATACCCAAGGAAGATCAAGTGACCTGGGCTCCTACGAAAAATGGGTAGTTCACTGTTAAATCAACTTACAAGCTTTTGCTTGATGACAAGGATTTTGTCCTCCAAAAGGACTTAGTTTGGATAAAAATTTAATTCCAAAAATTGCAGTCTTTTCATGGTTGGTTATCCAAGGAAGAATTCTAACCATTGATAATATGATGTGTAAAGGTATTTTTATCACTAATCGTTGTTATCTATGCAGGGCTAATTGGGAGACCATTTATCACATTTTCCTTGAGTTCCCTTTTTCCTTGACTGTCCTAAGTGGGATTTTTCAAGCCTTCAATATTTCATGGGTTAAACCAACCACCATACTTGATTTTTTCATCCAGTGGCCTTGCCCCTTTTCAAGACAAAGACTTAGATACATGTGGAAAATTTGTCTCTATCACTATCTTTGATAGGTGTGGTTAGAAAGGAACCATAGAGTCTTTAATGAGTCTATCCATGATCATCAAACTATCATTGCCAAGATCCTATCCTTTGCCAATGAGAATGTGAACCTTATCCCTTTTGATAGTTGTAAACCTCATCTACAGGAGACCATGATTGCTCAATATTTAAGCTTAACCTTGTTAGATGAGTTTGTGCCTAGGGTAGTCAACCCCAGAGCCAATGTTAAGTGGTCTCCACATCCTACAAGTTGGTTTAAGCTTAATTTTTATGGAGCATCTAAGGACAATCCTGGTAGAGCAGGCATTGGTGGCATTTTTTGAGATCATAATGGGAATATGATGCTTGAGTTTTCCAAATATTTGGGAACAAGGACGAACAACGAAGCTGAAGCTAGAGCTATGTGGAGAGGCCTTCAAATGAATCAAGACTTAGAAGGAAATTTTATCATAGAAGGAGACTCTATGCATGTTATAAATCTCCTCAATAATTGGAAAACACCTCCTTGGAGGATTAAAACAATTTTTGAAGATGCTAGGATCCTTTTCCAGGGAAGACAGGATAGAAAAACCCAACATGTCTTTCAGGAAGCTAAAAAAATTGCTGATAAGCTAGCCAATTTGGGTGTCGATGGTGATGAAATTTTCAAATGGGAACACGATGTCCCAAGTGAAGTAGAGGAGCTTATTCAACAAGAATGCCAAGAATGATAGTCAAATTTACCAACAGGGAAGGCACTGTAAGTTTGAAGACTAGGAGTATTCCCGTCTCTTTTTTGAACTGGACTCACAATAAAAATTATCTGAGCTATCAATATTCATGGATGCTGCTTGGAAATACCACAAAGGCTAATGGGGACAGTCACATGTCAGATAACATGGCTCCTAGTCCTCTTAGTAATTTGAGGTTGGTTGATAATCACAGCGAAGGAAAGAAATGACAATATAAGACTTCAAATAAATCTAGCTATTGGCCAAGATAGTATGTGGTACCAAAGCATGCCATATACGAAAAAAGCAATTACCAAAGAATTATTAAGATTAACTGTCAATACAAAGCTTGTGGGAGTTTTTTTTAGTACGCTACTATGTGTGTCTGCAGCTTTTTGTTTCTCCATTGTCTTAAGGAAGGGATCCGTATCTGTTTCTTTTTTGTAATTATGATGCATGCATGTTTTCTCGGGGTATACCCAAAATGTTGTATGGGAAGTTTCTTTTTGATAAAAGGCTATGTGCCTTACCGGATGTAATGGCTTTGGCGGCATGTAGATCCTTAGTAAGGATATGTTCATCAATAGCCCTGGGCTTATTTTTATAAAAGGTTTGTTACTATTACAATGACACTGAGTGGGGGGGTGAATCAGTGTAGCTCTTTAAACTTGAATTTATAGCTCTTAATACCACAGTAATTAAAAATTATTACTAGATACAACAAGTATAACAAAAGAGCATCACACAACACAAGATTTAATGAGGTTCACCAATGTGGCTACTCCTCAAAAATTGACTGCTTGGACTACCATCCAAATCCAGCATTTGCAAAGCACCAACTTTACAATCAATTTACTAGCACCCATTGTAAGGAGCACCAACCCCTTATTTATCTGCACCAACAGAAAGGAGCACCAACCCCTTATTTATCTGCACCAATAGAAAGGAGCACCAACCCCTTATTTATCTGCACCAATAGAAAGGAGCACCAACCCCTGATGCCAAGCTGCAACCTAGGACTTCAATTTGAATCTATAAGTTTGACAGTAAGATACCTTTGCTTTTGCAAGACCCTGACTGGTCTTCTTCACCTTTGCGTTCTCTATGCACTCTGCTTTCTCTGCACAATCATAGCAACACCTGGTTGAACTTCAACCTTTTCGCTCTCTGCGCACTCTACTCTCTCTATGCAATCACTTTGCACACTCTACTTCGTTACAGTCAAACTTCATGATCGTCTTCTCCCTTTTATGCACTCTACTCTCTTTGCAAATTTTGCACTTAGCATGATTCGACATGACTTGATCTCTGTGCACAACGACCGTATTTCACACACATTCGACTCACCTTCAATTCTCCAAACAACCCTCCTTTTATAAAAATATTTTTTATGATGAAAACCCTAATCTTAGTCGGTTGTAAATCCTAATCTTAGTCGGCTTTCATAATAAGTGTAAACCCTAATTTTAGTTAGTTGTCATCGATCTTCATCGGCTTCAACTCAAGAAGATGTTTGGTTTATCCATCGCTTGATGATTTCATTCTGGACAGACCCTATAACCACCATACTGACTTTTGATCACTCTTCGTATTTTAGCAGTATGAAATCACTCTGTAACTGCCCCTGTAAATGCCATAGTGATGTCGGTCCACTGTCATACTTCTCATTTTAGTTGGGTTCTCCTTCTTGACTTGCGCATTTATGACCTATCATGAAATTGTGACATTTTTGCCTCTGTAGCTTCTTTTGTTGTTGTTGCCGCACAAATACAACATGTCACGATATCACTACACTTTCGCCTCCGTACACTTTCTCTATTCTTTTGTCATGATATCACGACATTTTTGCCTCTACAGACTTTGTCTTTTATTTTATTGTGATATCATGATATTTCTGCCTCCGTATACTTCGTCTTTGCTTTTGTCATGATATCATGACACTTCTACTTCCATAGACTTTGACTTTGCTTTTGTCGCGATATCGCGACACTTCTGCCTCCGTAGTCTTCAACTTAGATTTTGTTACGAAATCATGACACTTTTGCTTCTGTACTTAGCTTCTTTGCTTTTTTCACGAAATCATGACACTTCTGCCTTCGAAGTCTTCTTCTCTGCTTTTGTCGTGAAATCACGACACTTCTGCTTCCGTACGCTTCCTCTCTTTCTTTTGTCATGAAAATGCAACATGTCGTGATATCGTGACACTTTTCAAACTTACTTTCTCTCTCCTATTTCAGTCACGAAAATGTGACATGTCGCGAAATCGTGACACTTTTACAACTTACTTTCTCTCTCCTATTTTAGTTGTGAAAATACGACATGTCGCTAAATCATGACACTTTTCTTACTTGTTCTCTTTCTTTGAACTTGTCGTGAAATCACAACACTTTTTCCTGCTTTCTCTTTCTCTTCCAACATGTCGCGAAATCGTGACAGTTTTTTCACTTGCCTTTTTCTCTTCCAACATGTCATGAAATCACGACAGTTTTTCCTGCTTTTTCTCTCTCTTCCAACATGTCACGAAATCGCGATAGTTTTTCCTGCTTTTTCTCTCTTCCAACATGTCGTGAAATCGTGACAGTTTTTCCTGCTTTTTCTCTCTCTTCCAACATGTCGTGAAATCATGACAGTTTTTCCTGCTTTTTCTCTCTCTTCCAACATGTCATGAAATCACGACAGTTTTTCTTGCCTGTTGTATATGTCACGATATCGTGACACTTTTCTTACTTGTCTTTTTTTTTTTGATCTTTTGCATATGGGCCACTTCGGTCTTCTTGGAAAATCATTGTACATACTCTGAATAACCTTTGAACTCCTATCTTCTGCATCTGAATAGCTTTTGAACTTCCTATCCACTGCATCAATAGATCTATCTGACTGTGTTGACAACAATGACAATATCTGTTGTTGCACCTTGCTCAACAATCTCCCCCTTTGGAATTTTTGGCAACACGTGCAATTTCCTGTAACTCTTCTCCCCCTTTGACAATAATACCAAAGGGCTACTGCAGACTCCCCCTGAGTCCATGCACAACATTCTCAGGCAAAATTTATTACACTTAGCAAAAATCATGAACATGAGAAAAAAGATAATCAAATACTTAAATGCTCCCCCTGAGAATGTGATCCCTGTAGCTAGTCAATTCTTGGGAAGTGTGACCACTCCCAATTTATTGCGAAGGTACTCAAAAACTTCCTTGGGCAATGTTTTTGTGATGATATCTACTACTTGCTCTATAGTTAGAACAAAATCCAACTTAACCTCACCTTTCGCAACTTTCTCCTTCAAAAAGTGATACCTGATAGCAATGTGTTTTGTGCATGAATGCATAACTAGATTCTTGGAGATGTTAATGGCACTGGTGTTATCACACTTAACTGATATTGGCTCACTGAAGCTAATACCGAGATCTTTTAGGGTTTGTTTCAACCACAATACCTGCGTACATGTTGTCACTGCAATATATTCTACCTCTACTGTCAATAAAGAAACTGAATCTTATTTCTTACTGTGCCACATGACCAATCTGTATCCAAGATAGAATGCACCTCCACTGGTACTCTTTCTGTCATCGACACCTCCTACCCAAGCTGCATCTAAATATGAAATAAGGGTGAAGTATTTACCTTTTGGATACCATAACCCATACTCCATAGTACCCTTGAGGTACCGAAGAATCCTCTTCACTATTGTCACATGAGTCTCCTTAGGATTAGCCTAAAATCGTGCCACCATGCATACTGCCTGCAAAATATCTGGTCTGGTAGCTGTTAGGTATAGTAAGCTCCCAATCATAGATCTGTACATGGTTTGATCAACAGGTGGAGATTTGTCATCCTTGCTCAACTTGCAACCTATTTTCATGGGAGTGATAACTAGCATACAATCCTCCATTGTGAACTTTTTAAACATCTCTTTCACATATTTAACTTGAGAAATAAATATGCCCTTCTTATTTTGATTAACTTGCAACTCGAGGAAATACGAAATTTCACCAATCATTGACATTTCAAATTCTTTTTGCATATTATTTGCTAAATATTTACACGACTCATCTTTGCTACTACCAAATATGATATCATCTACGTATACAACAAGAACAATAAGATGCCCATTTTTTGTTTTGACATACAAATTACTATCCACCATACCTTTCTTAAACCCTTGTTGAGTGAGATAGTTGTCTAGCCTTGCATACCATGCTCGGGGCACCTGTTTTAAGCCATATAATACTTTCTTCAACTTGCAAACCAAGTTGGGATCATCACCAAGTTGGAAACCATTTGGTTGCTCAATATAAACCTCTTCTTCAAGTTTCCCATTCAAAAATGCTGATTTCACATCCATTTGATAAACTTTGAAATTCTTATAGACTACTAAAGCCAGAAACATTCTAATTGCCTCTAGTCTAGCTACTAGTGCAAAAGTTTCCTCAAAGTCAATGCCTTCAACTTGTGCATAACCCTTACATACCAATCTTGCTTTATTTCTGACTACCTGTCTATCTTCATTCAATTTGTTTCAAAAAATCCATTTAGTCCCGATTATATTTTCATTTGTAGGTCTAGGTACTAACTCCCAAGTTTCATTTTTCTCGATCTGATCTAATTATTCATTTATTGCCTTCATCCAACTTTCATCTTTGTTTGCGTCAGCAACATTTTTGGGCTCAATCTTTGGATAATAGAGAGTAGTTACTTACTACTCTTCTTCTTGTCTGAACACCAACTTTGGGGTCTCCAATTATTTGCTCTCTAGGATGATTTTTCTCGCAATTTGCTGTTTTGAATTTCTTATTTTATTCCACTCTTGAATCACAACTTAAATCATCTGAGTCAATTTTTTGTATCTTTTTCATTTCGTTTTCCTCATCTTCTTCAATAACCTCTTCATAAATTGGGTAGTTCTTTTCATAGCTAATTACTCATTCTCTACCTTCATCAAATTTAACATCGGCACTGTACACAATTTTCTTTAGCCTCTTGTTGTAGCATTTGTAACCTTTTCTTTTTGATGAATAACTAAAAAAAATACCTTCATTCGCTCTATCTTCAAACTTACCAAGATTATCTTTAGTTCTTTTGATGTAGCACTTGCTGCAAAAACTTTGAGGTATTTTGCTGTTGCCCTTTTACCGAACCACAACTCATAAGGAGTTTTGCTTTCATGTGTTCTCAGCATGTACCTATTTTGGATATACACCGCAATATGGACTGCTTCTTTCCAAAATATTTTTGCTACTCTGCTTTCAGCCAACATAGTATGTGCCATTTCCTGCACTGTCTTGTTATTTCTTTCTTCCACTCCATTCTGCTGAGGTGTCCTGGCTGCTAAAAAATGTCTCCTAATATCATTTTTTTTCACAGTACTCTATAAACTCCTCTGAAATGAATTCTCCTCCTCTATCTGATCTTTGTTGGCAATTTTGGGTACCTTGAGTTCTTTGCAGTTGCTCAAGTAAATAAGTTGTCATTGATGTCAAGAAGCTTTTTGAAAGAATTTGATTTGATGTAAAATAATGTGTTTTGTTGAAGTTTCGGCTTGACAGGTTCGAAAGAAAGTAAGTTGGAAAAATGTCGCGATATCGCGACATGTCGCATTTTCGCGACTTAGGCAGGAGAGAGAAAGCTTTTTGAAAAAGTGTCGCGATTTCGCGACATGTTGGAAGAGAAAGAAGAAGCTGGCAAAACTGTCACGATTTCGTGACATGTTGGAAGAGAGAGAAGAAGCTGGCAAAACTGTCACGATTTCGTGACATGTTGGCAGAGAAAGAGAGCAAGGTGGAAAGTGTCACGATTTCATGACATGTCGCATTTTCGCGACTCGAAAAGTGCAGGAAGGCAAAGAAGGAAAAGTGTCACGATTTCGTGACATAATGCAAGGAAGGTTGTACGGACGAAAAAGTGTCACGATTTCGTGACATGATGCAGAAGGGAGAGTCCGTAGTGTGAACTGTCATGATTTCACGACATGCTGCAAAAGACTAAGTGAGGACTGTCATGATTTCATGACATGCTGAAAAGCTCGAAGTGAGAACTGTCACGATTTCGTGACATGCAACAAAGGGAAGAGTTTGAAATGAGAAGCATCACGATTTTGCGATAGGCTACAAAGAAGTTGTACGGATGCAGAAAGTGTCACGATTTCGTGACAGGTTGAAGAGAAAGCTTGCGAATGTAGAAAGTGTCATGATTTCACGATAGGTTGAGATGGCAGCATTCAATTGGAGAAAGTGTCACGATTTCATGATAGAAACAGTTAGCAAGTCTTCAACAAAAGAAGCGTCATGATTTCATGATGAATTCAAGAAGGAAGAGCTCGAAGGCGAAAGCGTCACGATTTCGCGACATGTTCCAGTTTCACGGGTGTAAGGCAAAAAGAAGCTCAAGGTAGCGGAAATGTCACGATTTCATGACAAGAGCTGAAAGGAAGGCCATGAAGACAAAAGTGTCATGATTTCATGACAGAAGTGAAGATGACGTCAGCAAAGGCAAAAGTGTCACGATTTTGCGACAAAAGCAGAGAAGAAGGCCATGAAGACAGAAGGGTCACGATTTCGCGACAGAAGTAAAGATGACGTCAGCAGAAGCAAAAAGTGTCGCGATATCATGACAAAAACAAAAAGGGAGTCAAAAGAAGCAAAAGTGTCACGATATCATGACAACAGGCAAAAGAAGGTGTACGACAGGCAAAGGTGTCGCGATATCATGACATGTTGTAGTTTCACGGGAAAAGCTACAAAACTAGAGGTGGTTGAAGCCGACAGAGTTAAATTTGGGCCGACGAAGATTAGGGTTTTGCAATCGACGTAGTTTAGGGGTAACAACCGACTAAGACCAAGGTTTAGATCTTGATTATGTTAGTATAAAAGGAGGGTTGTTTGAAGAGAATTTGCATCGATCGATGTGTGCGTTCGAAGTGCGATATTCACAGATAGAGTGCGGGGGAGAAGTTCGATCATCCAGAAGCAGAGTGTGCGAAGACTGTGCTGCTGTGATTGCGTAGAGGTGCATAAGTTGATGTTCAATCGAGTGCTACTGTGTTTGCGTAGTCAGTGCAAAAGTTGGTTTCGACCAAGTGCGGCTGTAACAGAACAGAAAGAGATTTGAGGACAGACTTGTGCCAGATCGAAGGACTGTGTTTGGTGCAGACCAGAGAAAGAGGAAGAGGACAGGACTTGTGCTAGACCGAAGGACTATGTTTGGTGCAGATCAGAGAAAAATATAGAGGACATTTGTGCTAGACCGAAGGACTGTGTTTAGTGCATTTTCGAGGACCAGCTTTGAGGTGATAGAGTTGAGGACAGAGGTCTCCAGCCAGAGCAGGGAAGACAGGTGTCTTCTATGGATAGAGTTCCACTTGCTAAGGGCAGCAGAGGTAGAGGTCTTCTAGAGGATCACCAGCCAGAGCAGAGTTAGGGGATTGGTGTCTCCTTTGGGTTGGTACCCATAAACATTGTAATCGGGAAAGGTTTTCCCAGATTTGGTTGATAAAATTTTAGTGAAAATTTTATCCGTGGAGTAGCCCACCTTGGGTGAACCACGTAAATTGTTGTGTCTCTATTGTGGATGGTGTTTTCTGTATTGCTTTGATTTCTGCTTGATACTGCTTTCTATACACTGCATAATATTGTATTAAAAGTTAAGTTGAAGGAAAAAGTAAAAAGTGGTCTTATACTGTTCACCCCCCCTCTCAGTATAAGCTTGTGTTCTTCAATTGGTATCAGAGCGGGTTCCTTCGAAAAGTTTAAACAACTTGAAGGAAAAGCTTGATAAGAACACAATGGATTATTCAAGCGGAAATGCAGCACCTATTCTTGATGGATCAGATTTTGGTCTTTGGAGTGCAAGGATGAAGGTTCATCTAATGGCACTTGGGAATGAGGTTTGGGAAGTGATTGAAGATGGGTACACTATTCCTGTAAATGGTCCATATACTAAAGAAGATAGGCTTCTACATCACAGCAATTCAAAAGCAATGAATGCAATCCTGAAAGGCTTACAAAAAGCAGATCTCACCAAAGTAATTCACTGCAAGACAGCTAGTGAAATGTGGAAACAGTTGCAGGTGGTTCATACAGGTGATGCAAATGTCAGAAAGGCCAAGTTGAGACATTTCAAAGGTATGTTTGAACAACTCAAGATGAATGATGATGAAAATATTAGTGACTACATGCTTCGCATGGATGAGGTTGTTAACTCCATGAAAGACTTAGGTCTTGAACTTGCTGAAAATGATGTTTGTGATAAAATCTTAAGATCTCTTCCTAATAGATTTAGTGAAAATATTTTTGCTATTGAGGAAGCTAAAGATTTGGATAAGCTGAAAAAGGATGAGCTTCATAGCATTCTTGCAGCATTTGAGTTGAGAACTCAGGTGAAGGTTGACGTCAAGAAAGAGGCAACTTTCAAGGCTACCAAGAAATCTAAGGGTAAACAACTTCAAGAGAGTGATGAGTCTTCTAGTGATGAAGAGGCATATTACAACAAGAAAGGCAAGTTATCTAGAAAGCACAAAAGCATGAAAAATATAAGATGCTTCAATTGTGGAAAGTTCGGTCATTATGCTACTGACTGTACTGTTTCCAAGAATGAAAGTGATGAAGAGAAACAAGATGTTAAGAGCAAGGATTCTGAAAAGCACAGGTATTACAGAAAGAACAAAGATGAGCACAACAATCAAGGAAAGAGGTATTCACACAAGAACAAGAAGAGTTTCTACTTAGACAAAGCAAGTAAGTGTTCTAGCAGTGATAGTGAAAGCTCTTCAAGTGATGAGGAAAATGAGATGTTGTTCATATCAGAAAAGGAGGAAGAACCGAAACATAGATTCATTATTATGAAATGTCTTAGATGTGGAAATTTTGGTCACCTTGAGGATGATTGTACAAATAATGATTTGGTTTCCAGTATGTATAAGGATGCTTCAGAAAACTATCAAGAAGATGCTTGTATGGTTTTTGAAAAAGGTAGCACCTCTAGTGATAAGAAATCTGGAAAAGGCCTTGAGGATTCAGAAAGCAAACAAATAAAAGATCTTGAAAGTGAACTTAATAATGCTCTTAGTGTTTTGAAAAAGGAAAGAAAGAAGAATGATAGACTCAAGAATAAGTTAGATGAATGTTGTATGGAGAGAGACGATCTTATAGAAAGTCTTGACTTCTCTATAGCTAAAACACAAGAACTCAAGGATGAGTTAGAGTCTAAGATTCTTGAGTATAATGAGTTGGAACAGAAAATGGCTTCTCTGGAAGTGGAAACTAAAGAGTACAAGGATAAGTTGTACAGGTTTCAAGATAGCTCCAAAAGGGTTAAGTCTCTCATCAAAGGTCAAAGAAATCCAACAGATAAAATAGGTCTTGGTTTTGTTAAGCCGCACAAAGAACAGGTTGGGGAATCTAGCAAGAGATTCCAAAAGGAAGAGAGTTCTGATGAAGAAAGTACTTCAGAACATGAGTCCATGAGTGATCGATGCGCAGAAATAGAAAACAAAATTTAGAATGCGAAGAAGAAGTTTTCGGGACCCAAGAGGTCGTATAAAGGAAAATTTCACGGCAGATGTTTTGCGTGTTACAGGTTTGGTCACATGGCTGCTCATTGCATGGCTCAAGTAAGGAAGATAAATGACAGTTTCAGAGGTGGTAATTTCTTTCAAGGGTATTGCTACTCGTGTAAACAGTTTGGGCATAAGGCAATTTTTTGCAAGGCTAATAACTGGAACAGGGTTAGTCAAAACAGGAGGATTCAAAGAACAAGTATGCCTAAAAGAAATAACATTGTTACTTGTTATAAGTGCAACAATGAAGGTCACACAGCTAGACAGTGTAGAGCTGATCTTCCAAGGTACAAAAATAGAAATAGTGGCATGATCAGGTCCAAGGATCAAGGCATGAAAAAGGACAGGGATGAGAACAAGAACAAGAACAGTGACAAAAATAGGAATGCGGGCAAAAAGTTCAAGAAAAGGCCCGACAAGGAAATTGTAGACACTGATGATGATCAGTGCCTAATGGGAGTTTTACTCCCACCCCTATTTTAATCACCTCATCAGGAGGTGGGGGAGGGACTAAGCTAAGTGGCTCATTCTTAGTCCCAGCCCCAAAGGTGACCCTTTGCCATTGATGACAAAGGGGGAGAGATATGAGTAAGGGGGAGAGCTTCAATGTGAAGAGGAAAGCTTCAAGTCAGGGGGAGCAAAACTTCAAAAGGAGATTCTCAGCTGTTAGCATAGTTGGTTTCAGTTTTAGCTCCTGAGACGTGTTTTTAGTAAAGGGTTGCCATCAATGACAAAGGGGGAGATTGTTGGCAATTTTGGGTACCTTGAGTTCTTTGCAGTTGCTCAAGTAAATAAGTTGTCATTGATGTCAAGAAGCTTTTTGAAAGAATTTGATTTGATGTAAAATAATGTGTTTTGTTGAAGTTTCGGCTTGACAGGTTCGAAAGAAAGTAAGTTGGAAAAATGTCGCGATATCGCGACATGTCGCATTTTCGCGACTTAGGCAGGAGAGAGAAAGCTTTTTGAAAAAGTGTCACGATTTCGTGACATGTTGGAAGAGAAAGAAGAAGCTGGAAAAACTGTCACGATTTCGTGACATGTTGGAAGAGAGAGAAGAAGCTGGCAAAACTGTCGCGATTTCGTGACATGTTGGCAGAGAAAGAGAGCAAGGTGGAAAGTGTCATGATTTCGCGACATGTCGCATTTTCGTGACTCGAAAAGTGCAGGAAGGCAAAGAAGGAAAAGTGTCACGATTTTGTGACATAATGCAAGGAAGGTTGTACGGATGAAAAAGTGTCACGATTTCACGACATGATGCAGAAGGGAGAGTCCGCAGTGTGAACTGTCACGATTTCGTGACATGTTGCAAAAGACTAAGTGAGGACTATCACGATTTCGTGACATGCTGAAAAGCTCGAAGTGAGAACTGTCATGATTTTGCGACATGCAACAAAGGGAAGAGTCTGAAATGAGAAGCGTCGTGATTTCATGATAGGCTACAAAGAAAGTTGTACGGATGCAAAAAGTGTCACGATTTCATGACAAGTTGAAGAGAAAGCTTGCGAATGCAGAAAGTGTCACGATTTCATGACAGGTTGAGATGGCAGCATTCAGTTGGAGAAAGTGTCACGATTTCATGATAGAAATAGTTAGCAAGTCTTCAATAGAAGAAGCGTCACGATTTCACGATGAATTCAAGAAGGAAGAGCTCGAAGGCGAAAGCGTCACGATTTCGTGACATGTTCTAGTTTCACGGGTGTAAGGCAGAAAGAAGCTCAAGGCAGCAAAAATGTCATGATTTCGTGACAAGAGCTGAGAGGAAGGCCATGAAGATAGAAGTGTCACGATTTCATGACAGAAGTGAAGATGACGTCAGCAGAGGCAAAAGTGTCACGATTTCGCGACAAAAGCAGAGAAGAAGGCCATGAAGACAGAAGGGTCACGATTTCATGACAGAAGTGAAGATGACGTCAACAGAAGTAGAAAGTGTCGCGATATCACGACAAGAACTTAAATGAAGTCAAAAGAAGCAAAAGTGTCACGATTTCATGACAATAGGCAAAAGAAGGTGTACGGTTGCAAAAGGTGTCGCGATATCGCGACATGTAGTTTCGCGACAAAAGCTACAGAAGAGTTGCAGAGTTAAATTTGAGCCGACAAAGTTAAATTTGGGCCGACGAAGATTAGGGTTTGCAGTCGACGTTGTTTAGGGTTGAGCAGTCGACTAAGACCAAGGTTTTAGATCTTGATTATGTTAGTATAAAAGGAGGGTTGTTTGAAGAGAATTTGCATCGATCGAAGTGTGTGCGTTCGAAGTGCGATATTCGTAGATAGAGTGCGGGGGAGAAGTTCGATCGTCGAGAAGTAGAGTGTGCGAAGACTGTGCTGCTGTGATTGCATAGAGGTGCATAAGTTGATGTTCGATCGAGTGCTGCTGTGTTTGCACAGTCAGTGCAAAAGTTGGTTTCGACCAAGTGCGGCTGTAACAGAACAAAAAGAGATTTGAGGATAGACTTGTGCCAGACCGAAGGACTGTGTTTGGTGCAGACCAAAGAAAGAGGAAGAGGACAGACTTGTGCCAGACCGAAGGACTGTGTTTGGTGCAGATCGGAGAAAAATATAGAGGACATTTGTGCTAGACCGAAGGACTGTGTTTAGTGCATTTTCGAGGACCAGCTTTGAGGTGATAGAGTTGAGGACAGAGGTCTCCAGCCGGAGCAGGGAAGACAGGTGTCTTCTGTGGATAGAGTTCCACTTGCTAAGGGCAGCAGAGGCAGAGGTCTTCTAGAGGATCACCAACTAGAGCAGAGTTAGGGGATTGGTGTCTCCTTTGGGTTGGTACCCATAAACATTGTAATCGGGAAAGGTTTTCCCAGATTTGGTTGATAAAATTTTAGTGAAAATTTTATCCGTGGAGTAGCCCACCTTGGGTGAACCACGTAAATTGTTGTGTCTCTATTGTGGATGGTGTTTTCTGCATTGCTTTGATTTCTGCTTGATACTGCTTTCTATACACTGCATAATATTGTATTAAAAGTTAAGTTGAAGGAAAAAGTAAAAAGTGGTCTTATACTATTCACCCCCCCTCTCAGTATAAGCTTGTGTTCTTCAATCTTAAACATTTGATCCTCTTTCATGTTTTATTCTCAAATTGGTTTTTGAAAGTCTTGAACATTTCAAAAGCTTCTGATTTAGGCTTCAAGAAAAATATTCATGTCTTTCTGGAATAGTCATCAATGCACAACATAAAATATTTGTCACCATTTATGCTATGTGTTCTCATGGGTCCACATAAATCACAGTGTATTAGTTCCAAAGGTTTGCTTGTGTAGTACTCTTTTGTTTTGAATGTGACTCTAGTTTGCTTCCCATTTTGGCATGAAGCACAAATGTTGTTTGCAGGTTTGTTGATGGTGGGAATATCTCTCACTGCCCTTTTTGAGTTGATTTTTACTAGATTATCAAAACTGATATGACCGAGTCTCTTGTGCCACAACCAATTTTCTTCTTCCTGTCCAATAAAACAAGCTCCTTCTAAAGTCTCTGAGAGCGTGTACAGGTTGCCAAATGTCCTTGATCCAGTTGCTATAAATTTTCCACTATTTGTTTTTCTGACTTCACAACCCTGCTTCTTAAAAACTACTTCATGAACTTTATCACAAATCTGACTTACACTCAACAAGTTATGTTTCAAACCATCCACAAACAAGACTTCTTCTAACTTAATTTTTTTGTCACTAATTTTAACTGAACCTTTTCCAACTATCTTAGCTCCATCATTATTTCCAAACTTTACTGAACCACCTTCATATTTCTGTAACTTCTCAAATTTTTGTTTGTCACCTGTCATATGACTAGAGCATCCACTATCAAGTATCCATGGTACATACTTATTCTGTGCTTTAAATGTTGTTTGTACGATTAAGGATTCCTTTTCTTCCTTAAGTCGCTCTTTTTCTTTCCACTCCATTTTGATAGTAGTTTTGGGCTCTTATTTTGCCTTTCCCTTATCAATAGCTTGTGCATGTTTTTCGGGAAGTTTTCTATTTTATCTCATCCTATTTGGTTGAAATTTTCTTCCCTGAAACTGATTTGATGCAAATGTACTTCTATAGTTTCTTGCAATGTGCCCAAAATTATGACAGTTATAACATTCTACTGTATAATTCATCAAAGGAGAAAAAACATTTCTACTGGTGAAATTCCTTAGTCTTACATTATATTTGTAGTTTGAGATTTTATGTCCATAGCCTTTGCATTTAAAATAGAAACCAAAAAATGGATAATTGAACTTGGGTGATGGTCTTTGCCATGTTGTCGTAGGAGCCATAGGTCTTCTTCTTCTTTGATGTGTGACATTGGTGAATCCATCATTGTTAATTCTCCTTTCGTGCCTGGAATTATTGCTTTCTTTTGCATGATATATTTTTCCTTGATCAACCTGTTTCTTATTTTCATTCTTTATGGATTCTACATTTCTAGCCTTTGATCCATTTTATGATTCTCCTTCGACGAAACCCAGACCAAATTTGATGCCTGTAGGCCTTTGGTCATTTATAATCTTATCTAGCTTCATAGAAATTTCTTCGCATTTGTGATAGCAACTAATTTTGTGATTCATCTCTTCTATCTACATCCATAAACCAACATTCTCTTCTTCTAGTTTGCAGCAATAATCTATTTTCATGGTAATTTGTACTTTGAGATCTTCAGATATTTTCTTGTATTCTTCTGTCTGTACTTTTAGACTGGTTATGATTTCATTTGCATTCTCAAGCTTTTTTTAAATTTTCTTATTATTTTTCCTCTCTATTTTCCACTCTTCAAGTGCAAAGATCAACTCACCTTCTAGATCTACTTCAGCCTCAGGGTTTTCACCACATACTTCAGAGTTCACTCCTTCTTCCTTTTCTAATTTTACTTCTTCAAATGCCATGAAAAGAGCTTCACCTATTTCCTCTTCAGAATCCTCATCGGAGCTGTCTTCTGATGAACTGGCATTCCTGGAGATGAAACTTTTCTTCTTGAAGTTGCTTTTTCTAAAATTCATTTTCTTCTTCCAGTCACTTCTTTCTTGATGCGATCCTCCATAATTTTTGTTCTTCTCATTAAGTGGACATTTAGTCGCAAAATGCCTAATGCCTCCACAGTTGAAAAATTTAAACGGTAGCTTTCCTTTGTATTTTCCTTTTCCCCTTTTTAGTTTTCTAACAAAGTTTGCTTCCATTTCATCTGATGTCTCTTCTTCCTCGGACTCTTGTTTTGCATTTTTATTTTTAAGGGCTTTAAAAGCCGCTTCTCTATCTGTGGGTTTAGATCTTCCTATCCTCATCTCATATGTAGTCAAAGAACCATACATCTCATATATACTAAAATAATTTAGATTTTTAGCTTCTTCTATCGCTGAGACTTTAGAATCAAACCTTTGAGGAAGAGATCTTAATACCTTTTTCACGACGACAGAGTCTTCGATATCCTCGTCGAGTCCTCTGATCGCATTAATGATTCCATTAACTCTCAACATATATGCCTCAATGTTTTCATCGTCATTCATCTTTAATGCTTTGAAATGAGCTCGATGTGTTTGTAACTTGGCCTCCTTGATCTTATCATATCCTTCATAAATACTCCTCAGTTTGTCCCATATTTCTTTTGCCATTTTATAGCTCATGATCTTTACTAGTTCACTGTCTGCTAATCCACACATGATAGCATTCTTTGCTTTTGAGTTATTTTCAAACAGTTTCTTTTCATCAGCCTCTTTTGGAGGAGTGATGGGTATTATGTATCCACTAACTATTGAATCCCAGATGTCGTATCCCAAAGCAAAAAGATATGTCTGCATCCTGATTCTCCAGAACACGTAATTAGATCCGTCAAATAATGGTGCTTTGTTTGATGAGAAGCCTTCACCACCTGCCATTGTGTTACTTCCAAGATCACCCTAGCTGGTTAATCTTGTACAAGAACTTAGCTCTGATACCAATTGTTAGTCTTATAATGACACTAAGTGGGGGGGTGAATCAGTGTAGCTCTTTAAACTTGAATTTACAGCTCTTAATACCACAACAATTAAAACTTATTACTAGATACAACAAGTATAACAAAAGAACATCACACAACATAAGATTTAACGAGGTTCACCAATGTGGCTACTCCTCAAAAATTGATCGCTTGGACTACCATCCAAATCCAACCTTTGCAAAGCACCAAATTTACAATCAATTTACCAACACCCACTGTGAGAAGCACCAACCCCTTATTTATCTACACCAATAGAAAGGAGCACCAACCTCTTATTTATCTACACCAACAAAAAGGAGCACCAACCCCTTATTTATCTACACCAACAGAAAGGAGCACCAACCCCTGATGCCAAGCTGCAACCTGGACTTCAATTTGAATCTATAAGTTTGACAGTAAGATACCTTTGCTTTTGTAAGACACTAATTGGTCTTCTTCACCTTTACGTTCTCTGTGCACTCTACTTTCTCTACGTAATCACAACAGCACCTGGTCGAACTTTAACCTTTTTGATCTCTGCCCACTATGCTCTCTCTGCACAATCACTTCACACACTCTGTTTCGTTACAGTCAAACTTCACAATCGTCTTCTCCCTTTTGCACACTCTACGCTCTTTATGAATTTTGCACTTAGCATGATTCAACATGACTTGCTCTCTACACACAACGATCGTATTTCACACACATTTGACTCACCTTCAATTCTCCAAATAACCATCCTTTTATAACAATATTTTTTATGATGAAAACCCTAATCTTAGTCGACTATAAATCCTAATCTTAGTCAGCTTTCATAACAATTGTAAACCCTAATTTTAGTTGGTTGTCATTGGTCTTTGTTGGCTTCAACTCAAGAAGATGTTCGATTTATCCATCGCTTAATGATTTCATTCTGGACATACACTGTAATCGCCATACTGACTTTTGATCACTCTTCGTATTTTAACAGTATGAAATCACTCTGTAACTACCCCTATAAATGTCGTAGTGATGTCGGTCCACTATCATACTTCTCATTTCAGTCGGGTTCTCCTTCTTGACTTGCGCATTTACGACCTGTCGCAAAATTGTGATATTTCTACCTCTGTAGCTTCTTTTGTTGCTATTGTCGTGCAAATACATGTCGTGATATTGCTACACTTTCGCCTCCGTACGCTTTCTCTATTCTTTTATCGCGATATCGCAACATTTTTTACTCCGTAGACTTTGTCTTTTTTTTTGTCATGATATCGTGACATTTTTGCCTCCGTATACCTCGTCTTTGCTTTTGTCACGATATCGTGACATTTCTACTTCCATAGACTTTGACTTTGCTTTTGTCATGATATTGCGACACTTCTGCCTCCGTAGTCTTCAAATTAGATTTTGTCATGAAATCATGACACTTCTGCTTTCGTACTTAGCTTCTTTGCTTTTATTGCAAAATCGTGACACTTCTGCCTTCGAAGTCTTCTTCTCTACTTTTGTCGTGAAATCATGATAGTTCTGCTTTCGTATGCTTCCTCTCTTTCTTTTGTCGTGAAAATACAACATGTCATGATATTGCAACACTTTTCAAACTTACTTTCTCTCTCCTATTTTAGTCACAAAAATGCGACATGTCACGAAATCGTGACACTTTTCCAACTTAATTTCTCTCTCCTATTTTAGTCGTGAAAATGCGACATGTCGCTAAATCGCGACACTTTTCTTACTTGTTCTCTTTCTTAGAACTTGTCGCGAAATCGCGACACTTTTTCTTGCTTTATATTTCTCTTCCAACATGTCATGAAATCGTGATAGTTTTTCCACTTGCCTTTTTCTCTTCCAACATGTCATGAAATCGCGATAGTTTTTCTTGCTTTTTTCTCTCTTCCAACATGTCGCGAAATCATGAAAGTTTTTCCTTCTTTTTCTCTCTCTTCCAACATGTCGCGAAATCGTGATAGTTTTTCCTGCTTTTTCTCTCTCTTCCAACATGTCGTGAAATCGTGACAGTTTTTCCTGATTTTCTCTCTCTTCCAACATGTTGCGAAATCGCGACAATTTTTCTTGCCTGCTGTATATGTCGCGATATCGCGACACTTTTCTTACTTGTCTTTGTTTTTGTTTTTTTGATATTTTGCATATGGGCCACTTTGGTCTTCTTGGAAAATCACTGTACATACTATGAATAACCTTTGAACTCCTGTCTTCTGCATCTGAATAGCTTTTGAACTTCCTTTCCACTGCATCAATAGATCTATCTGACTGTGTTGACAACAATGACAATACTATTGTTGCACCTTGGTCAACAAGGTTTTGGGTCAACCTGTAAAACTTGGTATTAATGATATAGTATCTTATCTACCAAAAAAAAATCAAGGAGATTCAGGTTTTATTTCTCCTAACCCTCTTCTTTTTGTATTTTTTGATATCATCTAGTAGATTAGACGATTAATTCTCTTAGTTAACTATAGTTTTAGTGTGTATGTGTGTGTGCCGATGCCATAAATTTTTGAGATTTACCAAAGCTTGTGGGTAGTATTAAAGTCAGATCTCATATATTAAATGTGCTATAAAAATAATAATAAAAAACTTGTGGATCATCAACTTAACCTCCACTGAGTAAACCCTATATGGTTCAGACCTAGCCTACCTGAACCTTAGAGGAAATATCTTTTCTTTTCAAGAAGGAATATCTATTGTGTGTATGTGTTTCATCTATTGGAAAGCATATAAAAAACATGGGTCAACAAAACTGGAGCTAGGAGGGCCAAACTATATTCCTTCACATTAGATATGATTCTTTAAACTACACCTAAACTAAAACCAAGAAGGATTCTTACCCGGTAAAGGTTGGTAGAAGGATATTTTGAGTTGTTATCCATCACCCATTATAGAAAAACTAGATTTTATAAGGGAAACAAAGAACTAGACCTTCCCAAGCTACAACTTGTTCACCAAGAAACTCCTCAGCTCTCATATTACCTGTCCCTTTGCAAAACCAATCAACGGCTCACCAACCAAATTGGTTCATGGCTTGCAATCCATTATATATTTCTAGAGCCATGCATGATATTCCAAAGAACGTTAAAAAATACTTGCTAAAGTATAAGCATAATGGTACACGATTTGTAGAAGATCACATCCAAGCATATAAGGATACCTTAATGAGGCTTTAAATTCAACAAGAGGATGTGTCTTACTACATATTTACTAATACTTTAGATGAGGATTCATACTATTGGTATATTAATTTTCCCATCCATTCTATTCATTATTTGTTGGAGTTGGAAGAGGCTTTTGTTAATCACTTTAGATTGATCATTGATCCTGTTGTCTTGTACCATCAATTTGCCACTATCAAAAGAGAGCCTAGTGAACCCATTAGGAACTTCAACACATGCTTCCATAAGATTTACATGAGATTGGTTCCCCCATTTGAGATTTTAGAGCCCACTACCTTGCAAATGTATTTGAATGCTCTTGATCCTATCACATCTTTTTTCATTTGAAGAACTACTAGAATCACCACTTTTCTTGCAATCTATAATAAAGCTCTCATAATTGAACAATAACTAATGCCTCAAGGCTTTGGGATCAAAATTGATATGATATTAGGATAGATGGGTTCCTATAATTAGATTCCCTTGATGAACCAAGATATAATGTATAATACCCCAATGATGAATACTATTCCTAATGTGATGTACCCATACCAAAATTAAGTTTTCAAACCAACACCTCTATCTCAAGTGCTTCTCCAAATAAATCAAAATCACATATATAATCAGTCCATGATGTCGCTCATGTTACCCCAAGCAAACCAAAATAGAAACAAAAATTTGTTGGTATACTAAAATATTGGTCCAACTTCTCATGACATGCCTACATATCTAGAAAATTAGTCATCAAGTCAAGTTCTCCAATCATATGCCCAATAAGCGATGCCTACATACTTGACATACCAAGGAGAGAATACCAACCAAGTACCTAATCAACAAAATATGCCTTCCTACTTGACTAGAGCGAGCCCAAACATGAATCAATAAACTCTACCAATGTAGAACCAACCCACAAACACTTTGAATCAAGATTTGGGAAGCTTGCAAAGGATGGCTCATAAACTTAGTAATGATGATTGACCATGCAAAGACACAACCAACATGCCAAAACAAACAACAATTATGCTGGTAAAAATAAAAATATTAATTTGTAAAGGTAAAATCACCAATAGAACTCTCATTCTAACAACGAAGGTGTATCGAATCTTATTGACCAATAAAGTACGTATTTAGGCTTAGTTGTAAAATTAGCAAATTTGAACTTACCTAACTAGTGTAGAATACATGCAATGATCCAACATGGTGAGACGAACTATCCTAAATTTAAATTAGCCTTAGACATTATTCAGAAAGAAATGGAAAACTTGGAGCTTGTACCCACAAATGATAATATTGAAGAATTTAATAGGAATAAGACTGAATCAGCCATGTTCTTTGAGACCTTCAATCCTTTTCTAGATGAAAATGATGATACTGGTATTGAGTTAGAATATGAGGTTCAGGTGTATCAACAATTCCAAAGTGGCAATAAATATGTGTTAAGAAGAAAAAACAAAGAGCCTTTAACCACTTCTATCCCACATAAATATTCATATGTTCCTCTTGATGTCAAAGCAGATAATAATCCTCCACTCCTAAAGGAGATCCTACTGTAAATTCTCAAAACAAAGGGGTACTATTAGGTCAAAATTATCAAACTTTAGGAGATTCAAAAATAGGTTATAATATCATAGAGGATCTCAAGAAAACCAAGGCTAATATATCTCTATTTGAGATGACCCAATGGGAGAAACAAAGGGACTTGTTAATAGAAGCTCTGAATCCAAAAGTAAAATCTAACAACACTTCAAGAAATGATGCACATGTTGTGGTTCACAAGGAAAAAAATAGTTCTTATCTCTTTTTGCTAATTGTTTGTATTGCTGAATAACTTGCATAATTGTTCGGTTGATTTAGGTACATATAGAAACATCATACCTTATTCTATATGTCAAAAATTTAGACTGAATCCTACCAAGTCTAGTAGAAAAGTGGTGCAACTAGACAAAATAGAGATGAACATTGTTGGAGAACTAACTCAGATGCATATTCATCTAGCTTCAAACCCAAGGATCCAACAATATATCAATATTTAGTTGGTGGAAATACTAGAGACTTATGGTATGTTTCTCAGTAGATATTGGTCTAGAACATTAAATGGTTATATGGAAATTGAATTCTCACATATGTGGCTACCATGGAGAGGTATGGCCAATAAAATCAAAATTGAAAGAGATCCAAGGTTAAAATAAATGATCATGGAGTATAACAACACAAGTGAAATATTGTATGTGAAATTTGATTTGGGAGTGTATACCTTGGAAGTCAAAGGAGAAGTTTCTAATGCTCAAATTGAAGAGTCCAATGTAGTTGTAAGTCATTTCCCTAAAATGAAGAATGGGAAGCATGATGACATATGGGTGCTTAAGTTTGATGGATCCAAACCTAAGTAGGGGAATGGAGTTGGTGTTCAGTTGGTTAGTCCTATAAGAAAGTATTTTATCACCACTTATATAGGGTTATGTGTAAGGGGTTGCCCCAAAATGTATTTATAAAAAATTGGTGAATCAATTTTGAAATCTAGACGAATAGTGTCCAAACGCATGTATAAGGTTCACTATTATTAGGGATAATGTTGAAAATTTAAACTTAAAATGGTCAAATTATTATAAAATTGGGGTGAATCGACCTAGAAATTTTTGGCTAATGGGCCTTGTTCAAGGGTCCCAAATATTAGCCAATTCCAAATTGTGAAAATACTAATTTTATCTAATTTGGTGATAAATAGCAACTATGCATAACCCTGCACTTATAGATTTCAATTTGCTTGCACCAACAATGCTACAAAATATGAAGCCTTAATCCATGGTTTACAATTTGTCTTATGAAATAAGATAAAGAAGATCCAAGTTTTTGAGACTTTGATTTGGTAGTTAGATAGGCCAAGAGCTAATATTTGTGTAAGGATAGGCATTTTTACAAGTATAAAATTAGAGTGTGGGACTTAATTAATAGCTTCAATGATTTCAGAATTTAGTGCATTCCAAGAGAAGAAAATCATGTGGTCGATTCTTTAGCAGTTGCGGTTGGTGCTCTTGAACTTGTAGTTGATTCCAAGTTAAAAATATTTTAGTAGAGTTGGTGCCTACTCCATATGTTCCTAATAATATCAGGTTTCTACAAGTTTTTGAGAATGATCAACATATCATGAATTTTATTACCAACACTGGTGTCTTTGAGGCACAAATTATTGATGAACAAATCAAAGATGAAGAGGAGTTGTATGAGGAAGGAATTGTGAGTTTGAAGATCAATACTATCCTGAAGGGCATGGTTACTTTAGAGATATTGTTTGACATGGATACCCATAGGACTAAACCTACTTCCTCTAAATGTGGAGAGTATGACACATTTAATCTCACTGAAGAATTTGATCCAAAGAATGTGTTCACTGATGAATTTGATCCAAAGAATGTGTTCATTAGAAAAGTATGCATTGTAGAATGAGGTGATTACAAATATTAAATATTATAGGGATGTTATAGCTTGGGAGGATAAGTATTTGAAAACCTATGACCTTAATATCATCACACATACCACTTTGGCCTGGTACAAAACCTTTTCAATAGAATTAAATGATTGTAAATGCATTATTGGATCCACTTATTTTAAAGTAGGTACAAATTTGCTATCTACAAAGATCATATTTCTAGTCAGGCACTCCACATGGCTGGTAAACTTGGTTCTAGTTCATAAGAAGAACAAAGAGATTTATTTGTGTGGATTTTAAAAATTTGAACAAGGCTTCTAAACAGGATAACTATCCATTGTCATCTTTGGATGAAATACTTTAGATTATCAATGGATCTCAAATGATGTCATTTTTAGGTGGTTATTCAGGTTATAATCAAGTTAGGGTTCACCATATAGACTGCATAAAAATAATTTTCACCACCAAGTGGGGAACCTTTGCATACAGGAGAATGCCATTTGGATTGATTAATGCTGGTGCAACTTTCTAATGTGCCATGGACAACACATTTAGAGGGTTGATTGGAAAATGCATTATCATTTATATGGATGATCTCAAAGTGTTTTCAAATAATAGATCTAACCATGTCAAGGACCTCAGAAGTGTGCTGCAAAGATGTAGATACCATGGAATTTCTCTCAACACCAAGAAATGTGTCTTCTATGTGACTAAAGGTAAACTTTTGGGGTACAATATTTTTGAAAATGGTATATCTATGGATCTTGATAAATTTGAGGTCATCTCCAAAATACCTCTACTTGGAAGTCATAAATAATTAAAATATTTATTCAAAAATATTAATTTTGTAAGGAGGTTTATTGCTGGACTTGCTAACCTCTTAATGCTTTAATAAAAAAGTATGCAAAGGTAGTGTGGAATGCAGAAGCGAAGGATGCTTTTAGTAAAATAAAATCTGCTATTGTTGTTGCCCCTGTTTTTATTAGCCCTAATTACAACAAACCCTTCTACATTTATTTTTTTGCATTAGAACACTCATTTGTAGAGGTACTAATTTAGAGAAAGAGAGGTAAATATGAAAGACCTATTTATTTTGTAAGTTTTTTATTGAGGGGAGTTGAACTAAAATATTTTATACTTGACAAACATGCTTTTGCCTTAACATGGATTGTCAAGAAATTTAGACACTACATTCTCCATAGAAAATTCTATTCCATAGTTTTAGATCCTACTGTGAAGGTTAGGTTAACTCAAAATGAACTTGGTGAACATAGAGGAAAGTGGGCCTTTATATGGCAAGAATTGTATTTGGAAATCTAGCCCATGAAGATTGTTAAAGCCTAAGGATAAGTATTGATGAGTGGTATACTGATATGGTTTATTATATATTGAATAAAAATTGTCCTCATAGTATGAATTCAAGTCAAAGAGTTGCTCTTCATTCTAAGTGCACAAACTATGTGATAAAATCTAGAGTTTAGTTTAGGAATAATCATGAAAGAATTTATTTGAGATGTTTGGGAAAGCAAGAGGTTGCTAAAGCTTTGTCTATTTTTTACGAAAAGTATGAAAACGGTCATGGTTTGAGAATGTCAACAATCCATAAGATTATGAGGGCTGGTTATTACTAGCCTCATGTGTTTAAAGATGCCCAACTGCACGTAAAAAATTATCACATCTACTATTTTTTTATTAAAAGAGAAAGAAATACAACAATGCCTTTGCAACCCATGATCTAGAGTCACCCATTCATGCAATGGGGTTTATATTTCACTTTTATGTAAGTGTCTATGTAGGATATGCACAAGTGTCATGTAAGAGTGTAATGTGCAAGATATTCACAAGTGTCATGTAAGTAAGAGTGCAAGTGTATAATGAGAGAATGTGCACAAGTGTCATGTATATAAGTGTGCAAATATATAATATGAGGATGTGCACAAGTGTCTTGTATTAGGAGTGCATGTAGGAGAGTAAGAGTCATGTAGGAGTATGCAAGTATCATAGAGTTAAAGTATTCATGTAAGAAGATAGTGAAGAGTCTAGTATACAAGTGGCAAGATGAGAAGCCAAAAGGATAAGAATAGAGAACATTGCAACTCTCATATATGTGAGGAGTGCAATAGTCAAGTATTGAAGAGTCACATTTCTATGTCTATATTATGGAGATAAATCTCCATACAATGTAAGGAAAAATGGTCTGTAGCGATCACCATTGCAAGAATTCATAATAAAGCTTGTATATAGATTTTGAGGAATTTTATTGTAACTATTCTTCATGCATGTACAAGAATGATTTTGGACATTTACATTCATATTTTTTTTTGGTAGGTAAAAAGTTTTATTTACTATTCGGGTTGAAGGGTCCTATCCCTATTACATTGGGCATTGACAGTGCCACTAGTACAAAATTGACACATTTTGAAAACTATCCAGGCTAGGCACATCTTAAACAAAAATAGCCAAGATAGAAATAAGCTGAGGCCAATACAAACAAAGGCATTCCAACTGCCTACTATCATCTTCCCAGAACTATTGGGATTTCTCATTGCCTTACTGCTTAACAACATCATTTTTATCGGGGGCAAGCAGGGCCTTGAGCACAATCGAGAGTTCTTGGATTTCAATAAAGACGCCGGAGAGGAAAGAGCCAACCTCCCTAATTATATTTATGGTAGACTTCACGTGGTTCATAGTGAAATGGGTAGAAATTGACATTTGATCCATTAATACAAAACATAAATGTACTAAATGAAAAGGTTGTATTTCATTAATATTGAAAAATATGTGTTACAATAGGGACATGATGCCCTTTATCCATTTCTTCTTCTAATAATGCTACAACAAGTTTGATGCCATCTTCAATCATCCCTCAATGTAGGTGGGCTTGTGTGCCACCATCGGGTTGTAATTGTAGCTACTTTCCCTCCTTGATTCTAGGTTCAAACCTGCAAAAAGGGATTAGTTCATTGGGGGGCTTGCCTTAGTTAGGTCCCATGTTTAGAAAGACAAAAATAATGGTAAAAATACATTAAAAACTGAAATTAAAGGTGCAGAAGTTGATAAAATGATAAAACAAAGCTTACCTCCCAAATCTAAGCTGATTTGGGACCTGTAGAACCAATTCGCCACCCGAGGGGCAAATTGATGATGAATTCATGGGGCGGGGGTGAATCAGACCCTGAGAACTCTTCTACAAAAATCCTTCGATGGGAAGGTTCCTTGGCTATTGTACTATTGTTGTTCAAACTCAGATTCACTGTATCATGCGTCGGTATCCATTTGGGCAGAGTTTCTATGCTTAGATCATTAATGGAGAGAGAGGTAATTAGGGGTTTAAGACCCACTATTTATAGGAAAAGGTAAGGTGTAGGGGGGAGAGTTAAGTAAACTAACCCTAGGCTGAAGTCTAACCAAAGTTAGGTTAGGGTTTGTTAGGTGGAGGTCTCACATTCCTCATAGGAAATATCCTATCCTCACACATGTGTGAGGAAGGATTAAGTCTAATTAGGATTAGGAGGTCCTAAGTCAAATTAGAGCTTGATTAGGGTTCTTAGGAAAATATCTTAGCTAACCCTAATTACACACATGTGGGAGGATGTAATTAGTGTTAATTAAGGATTAAGAGTTCAACTAATCAATTTTTCCTTAAAAAGGTGACTTAAGTGAAGTCAACATTAAATTAGATTTTAAGAATTGACTTGATAATTATTTTTGTCAATTAATGACCCGTGGGGGCCTCAATTGAGTGCAAATAGGTTGTCGAAGGATATCCCAATGCACAGGATGTGATTTTGAAGGCTTATTAGGGTTTTGGACCTAAAAGATGATGAAGTGGTATATGGAAGTCTACACACTGCTATGGCGAACTATGGCAATCTACGCATGACTACGCATGACTACACATGACTATGCCTAACTACGCATGACTATGTATGACTGCATGACTACAATAGCCTACAATAGCCTAGGGATGTCTGGAATCACCTATGGATACATAGAGACAACAATGTGTGACTTTTGGGTGTCTACATTTTACCCCTTTTTGTACTATACTGTGTGGAGCACAATTTAATACAAAAATGTGAAGGGTTTGTGTAGGAGGAAAAGGGATAGAAGGGGAATGGAATCCAATCAAAGGTATGTAGCCGCTCGAAGCGTGACCATACCCATTAACTGGATGTCCAGGGAGAGAAGAGAGGAAGGAAAGAAGAAGAAGAAGAAAGAAATAAAAACAATGCTGGTGAATGGAAATGAATGATTGCGAATGCAATGTTGTGATTTTGTTGAGTCCGTATGACATTTTCAATGCCATACTAGTTGCTTGAGAATGGCAACTTTTGATTGCTTTGCTTTTGCGACTAGATCAACGTGGTCCAAAAGTATGAATAGGACAAAAGCCTATCTAAATCTTTGTTGTTGATTGATTTATGAGAACATGGTGACAAGTGTCAAACCATTTGAACTAAAGGGACATTTAGCTTATTCAAACGTGTCATTCATGATGCTCCATGAATGCCAGATATAAATACTCTAAATGTTGTGCTAGGATTACACCAAACGTATCATTCATCATGTACTCGATGTACAAGAATGCTAGATTGACTTCTCCATAGAAACACATAGCTCTTGTGATATAACGCCTGTCTAGTTGAGATTGAGATTATTTCATATGATAATCTTCAGCAAAAATTTTCGTAGACAAATGTGCTACTCGCACTTTTGGATTTTCAGTTGTGTGGTTGCATGCAAAGCTAACTTTGGATATGAATACCCCCTCAAATGAGGAATCAACAATGAGGCGAATGAAATGTGGTGATTTGATGATGCAGCGATTGATAAGATACCAATGCATAATGAAATGTGATTGAAAATTAAAATATGAGACAATTTGAGAGGGTTCCTAGGGTTTTAGAAGAAATTTGTCTGATTTCCTAGGGTTTTGGGAGCAGTTTGATTGATTTTGGAAGGTTTTAGCTGAATTTACCACCCGAGGGGTGAATTGGATCTGGATTCGCCACTCAGGGGGTGAATGTGGGATTAAAGCCTATTTAAGCCCAAATTTTCTTGGCATTGGTTCATTTTGACGACGGGAGAGATTGGAAAGCGACTTGGCAGAGCTTTTGACGATGCAGGGAGAGCACGGTTGGAAATTTCGAGGGAGACGATGATGAGGGGATGCAGTGTAGTGGGAAGTAGGCATGGGAATCCATCGGTAAGTGTCCTTTCTCTTTGTTTTTATTTTGTTTTATTTTTCTCGAGAAATGTGAATGAGGGGGGAGGTTTTCATTCCTATTTTAAAAAATATTTGTAATTTTTGATTGAAATTCGAACACATAGTGTAAAACTAGCCAAATGGGTACCCAAAAACGTGATTTATTTCTGAGTCTAACTTGTTTTGGCATCGATTTGACCGGGTGATGGGTAGAGTAGGTGTGAAGTTTGACCGTCCATTTTTGGAGTAATGGAGTACTATTTTTGAAATGTTATTGCATTTTATCCGTAAAAGTGGGAAATGGGTATCCCGTTATGTGACTGTTATATTTTTTTGCCTTTTTTTAGCATGATTTTTGAATGTGTTATGTTTGGGTGTAAAGTAGTAAATGTTGACCATTAAATTTGCCACTGTATGGATAGAATTTTTAGAAACCGACGAACTTTTCACCGTAGAAGGGCAAAATGGGTATCCAAAAATAATATTTGTTTTTGTAGATGTTTTCATTTGGCCTATGTTTGAATTGCGTGCCAAGATGTAGGTAGTGTGAAATTGAAAATGAGTTGTAGGGAGCCCGATTTATACTATTTTCCACATCTGTTTGAACTTTTACCATGAAGTGGGCAAATGGGTATTCAAAAATGTGACTGTTATTTTTGGATTGTGTGTTTTGATGTGTGTTCTATTTTGGTGTCTGTATGATAAAATGGGCCTTGAAATCCGTGTGGATTTGTATGTTGTTTTTGAATTTTATCAATATTTTTATCGCAAAGTGGGAAAATGGGTATTTAAAAATATATTTTGTTTTTGTATGTTGGATGAATTGATTATGTTTTGAATTTCGTGCCATAGTGGATGTGTGGGTGATTTTATTTTTGGTTGTTGGAAGCCAAATATGTACTGTTTGTCACATTTGTTCGAACTTTTGCCATAAAATGACAAAATGGGTATCCAAATATGTGACTATTTTGTTGATATGTTTCGCCATGTGACTTGTGCACTATTTTTATCTTGAAGTGTGTGTCAAATTAAATAGTTTTAATTTGTAAATTTTGATTCATGAAATTTTATTTGATTGCATTGTTATGTGAATGGCTAATGTGTGTTTTGTTGTGTGTTTTTGTGGATGAACAGGTGAAAATGGTCGAACCTCGTCATCGTGTATGAAAAATGAAGGAAGGTTTTGATAAGTTGATGAATACACCTGATGAGCTAAAGTGGTTGGATGACATATGGTTCCGAGGTGTATGGGAGTGTAAGAGCATACATACCAATAGGGCATATGTGTTCGCATTATGCGAGCGGTGGGATGCAAATAGGAACACGTTTCATTTTCCCACTGGGGAAATGACTATCACCTTGGAAGATATATATCGGATTTATAGGTTGCCGATTGAGGGTGTTCTAGTGAGAGCAATAGCTGATGATAGTAAGGAGGTTATTTTGGAGTGGTTCTTTGGGGCGGAGTGGAGAGGCATAGATATCTCTAAGATGGATTATGAGTGGTTGTGGTTGAAGGAGAAGATATCTAAATGACAGTGTGTAGCCATGATGATGATCTCCACCTATGCATTACCTGATACTTTTGGGGTCCTGTTTACCTGGAATATGTTAGATGTGGTGAGTGACATGGTGGAGCATAGGGTCGTGTTTGCATGGGCACCTACACTATTGGCCCAAGTGTATCGAGAGTTACACGATGTTGTGCGAGGTAGACGCACGGGGTTGAGTTTGATTCCCTTGTTATAGGTATGGGCATGGGAGCACATTGCTATTGAGAGGCCATCCTTATTGCCTCACCCTATGCATGTGAGGGGTAAGGAGTATTTACCCTATGCTTTGAGGTGGAGTACAAAGGCTGAGCAGGGTATTAAGAGGCTGCATGAGGGTGACCCATTATTATGGAGGGGTAAGTTTGGAGGCCTAACACATGGTGACATCAAATGAAGGCCATGGTTGGGTGGGGTAAGGTGGGATGAGGATGATGAGCAGTTGTGCTCCATACGACAGGGTAGGTGGTTAGTGGGGTGATATACTCGGTAGGTCGAGTATTTTTAGTTTGATCATGTGAGGCAACAGTTCAACTTATGATAGGATGCTCCAGGGGCTCTTATCATTTACTTTAGGTGGTGAGGTGATAGAGGAGAGCATCCTGTGGTTTTACCTTGGGTTGGGGAGAGGGATCCACCTATGGCTACCCCTAATGTGGAGGATGTCGGGATGAATCTAGAGTTTGAGGCCTAGTGGGCGATGCAGGGTTGGAAGCCTGGTAGAGATGTAGTCGATTAGTGGGTGGCACCTCCACCTGAGAGAAGAGCTGGTAGGGGGATCGAGCTAGGTTGGAGGATGTGGTTGGCGATGAGGAGGATATTCCTCTATGATAGTCATGTCGATGCTTAGGTAGTGTAGTGAGCACCCAGGGAGTGGGGGTGGAGGAGATACATGTGGATGTTGACGTGACTATGGGGTAGGCTGCTGGAGCCAAGGAGGAGAGATGTGGGGCTACTATTATGGATGGTATAGATGATACCATTGATATTGGTGCATTCATAGATTTGGAGAGGATCCCTGTCGATGTCCCGGAGAGGCGGGATGTGAAGGAGGAGGCACGAGAGCTAGGAGGTAGGGTTCGTGAGTTGGAGGCTGAGCTCCATAGATAGGAGGAGGCTACTGAGGCTAGATATGCTAAGGTAGTAGCTGATATGGAGTAGATGAGGGCCATGATGGTTGGGTAGGTGCAGGCCATTGAGAGGTTGACTAGTCAGTTGGTGGTGGAGTCTGCGAAGAAGGTATTATGTGAGACTTCTATGACGGTGCATGGGATTCCTCTCCCAGATTATGCTCAGGTGGTCTCATAGTCTGAGTCATGATCATGAGTGTGGGTACCTTCACATCATAGTCAGTGTAGTGCTACTTTGATAGGATAGATGGGTGCTAGGGTTGAGGTGTAGGATCAGCTTGCTATGGATCCAATTCTAGAGGTTAGGGCAAAGTTGAGCAGGGCTGTAGAGATGTGGGCGAGCCATGAGGGATGTGGGGAGACTACTGGTGGTAGATAGGATTATTTATGATTGTAGCCTATGGGTATTTTGGATGATGGACAATGGGCATGGTCCCAATTTGTAACCTATGGGTATTTTTGGATGACATATATATAGACATGTTTGATTTCGGTTGTTATATATACATGTGTTATTGTTATGGTTTGCAAATGTGTTCTCTTTATTTTTGTGTAGATATCATGACATGATTTGTGGGTATGTATAATGAATGGATATGCATGTGTATTGTGATTTAGAGTTATTGTCATGTTGTAGTGTGAATATGCTATAGAGTAGGCTTGCATGATTTTATTTGGAATGCAATGAGAAGTGATAAAATGTGAAATGATATTTGTAGTAAATGCATGTAATGTTACTGATGGAGCATGAGATGATAGATGCATGATGAATACCTTGATTTAGAATTTGATGTGAGGTATGCAATGTAAATGAAATCATGTAATCCTTGATGTGATGCATGTCATGGAAATGCAATAATGTGATCTGTAATGTGATGCATGTAATGGAAATGCAATAATGTGTGTTGTGTAATAAATATGTGTAACATAGATGCATGGATGCATGTATGAGAATGCTAAAATGTGCAAAGGAAGCACTTGTATCATTACATGTACCTATGTGGATGTGATCCCTTTTGTTATCTCATGGACATAGGATAATATAAGGTGTATGTAACGGATTTGACTAATATAGTTTTGACGATCAAATCTCAGACTCCAAATTATGTGAGTTTATGTGTTAACTCATAACTAGTTGGATTGGTTCAGATTCTGTCATGGACCTGTGTGTGAAAATGAGTGAAGTTCATTTTTCCATTTTGAGTGATAGGTAGGATTAACCCGTTGTAGACACGACCAATCTAGATAGCTCATCCGTATGTGAATAGTGATCTTGTACAAAAGCTGATAGCTAAGGCAATAGATATATCACCACTTGTAAGACTATTCCAATGGTAGGCAGGCTCTTTGAGCCTATTGCTAGTGACAAAAATCATCCCATGGTGTTATGTTAAACCTAAGGACCAAAGGCGATGAAGCATAACATGAGTGATATCAGGAGGTTTTTCCTTTTGTTTTCTGCCCCTCATATATTGTTGACCTATTTATTATGGTACTCTTTTCATCTTTTTATTTTATTTTATTTTATTTTTCCCTTTTTTTCTCTATTCTCTTTTTCTCTTTCTTTCTATTCTATGGGCGTTGGATTTTGTTTTCTACCCCCTTATTGTACTTTTGCTTATGCTTATCCCTTTGTTTCTCCCCAGGTTGTATGTTGACCATGAAAGTGATAGGACGAGTAGGGGAGACCGTTTTATAGATGGTGATATCTACTCAAGGTGTCATCTTTCCTAGGCTCAAAATTTGTTTAATGTGTAACCTATTGTGAATGGTCTATGAGAGAAGTTGAACCAGCCTAAAGAACCATAAGAAGAATGTAAAACCTATCAACTAGGAGTGACATTTGATTGACTTAACTAATGAGTAGTCAAAGCTAAACATGACACCTATGTATACCCTAATCCTGAAAAGGGGAAGTGGACATCTAGGTGGTGATGCTAACAAGTGCATGTATTACTCCTTTTGAAGGCATATTTTGGGGGAGAATTTACAAAATTAAAATGAAATTAACATGAAAAACATATGAATATGTGCAATGGATGTAAATTAAATGGTGCAAGTGGAGAAATACAATATTTACAAGAGGAAATTTATGACGTGTAGAAGGAGAAGTTTAGAAAACTTATTTACAGATGAGTATAGTGTATCATAATGACCAAAAAGCATAATGCCATAGTAATGGTTGCCCCAGTGTGTGGGGTATGTGTGTAGTAGGTGTATAAGCTATAATATGTTAGATGCATGTAGTAATGTCAACCAGGCATAGTAGTAGGGACTACATATGGTATGTAAAGCTAGAAGAAATAGTAGAAGAACTAGTATTTGGTAACCAACAAGAAAAGGGGATTACCAAAGTCAAAGAGTGATAGAAGAAAAGTGGGATAGATCAATGTAGGTATGTAGCCGCTCAAAGCATGACCATACAAACACACAAAGAGGTGCGAATAAGTAGAGGAAGAAGTAAGGGAGATGATAGGAGAGAACCTACTGATGGGAAAAATGGTGCAAGTCAGGACGTGCATGAGAGAATGGAGTAATAGTGGGGTGTGGATAATTTGCCCTATTGTGGATGTAATGGGAGGGTGGTATCATGGATTCCTAGGATAGTCAAGTTTGTGGGATGCTACAACATGGAGGGTTGATTAGTCAAGTGGCTCGAGGGGTTGGCTTAGGTGATGTTGGGTGAGTACCATGTAGTATGTTGTGTACCAGGGTTTTGAATGATCTACACTCTTTGATATTATAGCTTGGATGGTGATGGTAGATGTAGTATTCACTCTCATGGTAGTTGTGTGGTTTAGGGTGAGATGGATCTATAGGCCGGGTTTTTGGGAGAGACAAAAGGCCTTGGTGCATCAGGTGGTAAAACATCTCGGATAATGGGGTAGGTGGAAATATCATGTGGTGGGTATAGTATTCTTGTTGGGGTGAAGGGGTATGAGATGGAGTGAAGTACAATGTAGGAGGCATGGGTCAAAAGTCCAGTATAGGTTTAACCCTAGGGCAAGGATTGAATCTATGAGGTGGCGGTGATGTATGTGGTTTCATCAATCGGTGATCAGGAATTTAGAACTGATAGTGGCTCATATGGAGCTCTAGGGTTTCCACATGAGTGAGGATATGTTGGAGTTACTTATGAGGTGATAACAAAACTGGTGAAGGTGGTGCCTAAGCCTCTAATGTGAAAGGGGCATCACGATGGGTAGGAATGAATGGATGGGGTCGTGATGAGGAGACATCAGGGTGAAATGATCTAGGAGACTGTAAAGCTTTGTAAAGCGGTAAGCCTCAGAATGATGAATATGAAGCCTATAAAATGGGTGGTATGGGAGATGGTCCTAGATGACACCATGAATGGGATGCGAGCATGTGCATGTGGCTAGCTTGGGTAGCTTGGGAAGTGCGGGATTGAAAGGCTTGGACATAAGAATATTTTCCATTTGAGCATAGAGGTGGTAGGCCTAGAGGGAGGGTTTTTTGAAGTGTGTATCCTCTATTTTATGGGTGATAGGCATCATTGGGATGATGTGGAGAATTGGTTGGGTAGTATGGGTTCCTTACCTCTCCGGATGAATGAGGAGGAGACCCGCGTAGATGGGTGTTGGAGGTTTCCTCCTCCTCATTTAAGGAAGACATGGAGACCTAGTTATCTCCAGAGCAGGGTGAATAGGAAGAACCTCGATTGTGAGGTGATATGTGGTGAGGTGATGAGTGATGATCCAAGTGTGGTGAATGTGACATCTACCTTGGGTGAATGATAGGTAACAGTTGGGCCAAGTCAGCCGATGTAATGGGTACGGACTATGGTGGTGGAGTGTTATGCATGCTGATGCATGGGGATGCTGTAGTAGTCTCCTACTGATGACATGGATCTTGCAAAAGGAAAAACAAATACCCATAGCATAAAAATGACATAAATATGAAAGTATATGTATAGTAAATTAATAACACAAAATAGCATATCTACATGGTTATGTGCTTAGTGACTTGTAAATAGTAGTGTGTGGCACTCGTGATGATGGATGATTTTGTGTATTAAAATTTGAATGCACGGAGATGCAAGATGTTAATGGATTTAGGGTCATTAAGGCCTTCAATATTGGCCAGTTGATATGCTCCTAAACCATATTTGTGTGTAATAATGAATGGACCCAACCAGTTTGGAGCAAACTTGTCATGTTGCTAACGATGCTGACTCATGATTTACTGGTTTTCCTTGAGAACAAGGTTATCGGATTTAAACTCACACTGATGCACCTTACTATTGTAGGTATGGTGAAGGTGATATTGATAGACTCGTGTGTGCTCAATTGTGTGGATACGACGTTCATATAGAAGTGTTAATTTATATAAACGAGCTTGGTGAGTAGTGTTGTCATCAATGAAATCCTTCATAGAGATCCTTAAGGAAGGTATCTCAAGCTCAAGGGGTATGATAGCTTTAGCCCCATATACAAGTGAAAAAGGTGTTGCCCCAGTAGGAGTACGTATGCTTGTATGATACGCCCACAAGGCTAGGGGTATTTGGTTATGCTAGTCATGATGAGATTCTACTACAATTTTATGAAGAAAAAATGGTTTTGTTCATGGCTTCTACCTGGCCATTACCTTGAGGGGAGTATGGGGTAGAAAATCTATGATGTACGTGGAATTTGTCACATAGGGCTCGAACAATTTTATTCTTAAAGGATTTCTCATTATAAGAAATGATTTTGGAAGGGATTCCACAATGACATATCATGTGGTCTGTGATGAATGCTGTAATTTTAGCTCCTGTGGTTTGAACTAGTGGGATGGCTTCAACCCATTTTGTAAAATACTTTATGGCAGTGATGATAAATTTGTGGTTGCTTGAAGAAGTTGGTGTAATATTTCCAATTAAATCTAGGCCCCATTGGAAGAAAGGCAACATGGACTGGATAGGTTGAAGTTCTTGGGATGGGAGATGTGTTAGGTTTGCATGTTGTTGGCATTTGATGTAATGCTTCACATACTCGCAGTAGTCATGTTCCATTTTGGTCCAGTAATAACCCATATGGAGGATGCATTTGGTGATTGACATGCTTCTAAAATAGCCACCACAAGTACCGTAATGGTTTTCATGTACAACCCATTGTGATTCTTGTAGTTCTAGGCAAAATAGGAGCATGTCATCATAGCTATGGTGATACAAGATGTCCCCCAACAAGGTTTAGCAGATCGCTCTCTGTTTGAAGGTTCGGTGTTGAGCATGGGGTAAATCACAAGGTAGGAAACCTAGTTTGATGTATTCTTTAATTTGTGAAAACAATGGGTCATGGGGTCTAGATTTTACCACATATACACCATCATCATATGTAGGAGGTGTGGAGGATATGACAGATTGAGTGAGTGTATGGATGGATACGGATGTTGTGTTAGATGTTGGGTTTTTTGGAATGAGGGATCCTAAGGAAGCCATAGTATCTAAAAAATGGTTTGATGATCACGGAGTGGCTTTGAGGTCATACTACTCAAATTGAAATAAGAGTTATTGTGGGATTTTCTTATATTTTTGGAGGACTGGGCAATTGCATTTCCAATGTTCCTGCACTTGATTTATTATAAGGAGTGAATCGCCTATGATTTGGAGGCATTTGATATGCATGGAATGTGTTTGTTTTAGTCCTAGGATTAGGGATTCATATTTTGCATTGTTTTTTGTATAGGGGAAGTCAATTTTGAATGAGAAAGGGAGAGGTTATCCTTCATGTGTGAAGAAGACAATGTTGAAGAACACAAACTTATACTGAGAGGGGGGTGAACAGTATAGCACCCACTTTTTACTTTATTTCTAAACCAATATCAATTAGTGTCCTTAATTGCAATAACCAAATATAGTAGTGTGCATTAATGACATAGATAACAATAGTAAGCAAGAGCACAAATCACCATGCACAATTGAGACACAAGATTTAATGTGGTTCCCCCAATGTGGGGTAGTCCACAAGATAATCTCCTTATAATATTTCACAAATAAATATGGATCCTTATCCCAATATAAATGATTACTTTGATTTTCTTAAATCTAGGCTATCCACTAATATGCTTAGGTGGGCAATCCATTGATATTCTCAGTAGGGCAATCCACTAATATGCTCAGCTAGGCAATCCACTGATCTACTCAGTTAGGCAATCCTGATCTACTCAGGTAGGCTATCCACTGATCTGCTCAGCAAGGCAATCCATTGATATACTCATCTAGGTAATCCACTGATATGCTCAGCTAGGCAATCCTAATCTACTTAGGTAGGCTATCCACTAATATGCTTCAACAATCTCACCAAGAACCTACTCAAAATATGCTCCAATAAGCTCACCAAGAACTTGCTCAAATCTGCTCCAACAAGCTCACCAAGAACTTGCTCAAATATGCTCCAGCAAGCTCACCAAGAACTTGCTCAAATCCACTTTAGCAATCTCACTAAGAAATTGCTCAAAATATACTCCAAAAGCCTTCTCAAATGCTCAACCAATCATGCATAAAATCTACCTCAAATATATCCAAAAATTTGTCCCAAAAGCCTTCTCAAAGGCTCAATAAATCATGCTCAAGTAGCACTCAAATATCATCCACAAATCTATGAAGGCAAGGCTCAATGATGAACTCAAAAATGAATGGCAATGCACTCTTCAATGGATGACAACAATGATCCACAATGATATCAACTCAAATCAATCTCAACTCAACTCAAATCAAATCAATCTCAACTCAGCTCAATATTATAGAAGCATAAAGATAATTGTTAGAGACTCAATATGTTCTATTCACAAACTCAATTTATTTCTCAACTCAAACTCAACTAAAATAATAATATAGAATAGTTTGTTTAATGGAACTTGAACAACCACTTCACACAATCACTTGACTAGGCTCAAAAAATCTACTCAACCAATCACCACAAGGAACAATTTTTTCTCACAAAACCTAGTTCAAGCATGAATCAATCAACTCAAAATTTTTCCAACAATGCTCAACCACAAATCTCACATAATAATGATACTCATGTTCTCCTCTAACTCAAGTTCAAGTTCTTTGTACAAGCAATGGGCTTAAACAACAATGCTTATAAAACAAGGTTTAATTACAACTCTCAAACCAAAAAACCTTGAAGCATTCAACCAACCACTTTAGAAAAGGAAACCACAATCAATCCTTTTCTATCCAATGATATTTTAGAAATCAACCACCATAAACAAAGTCAATGGAGAATATTGCTCATACCTTTTTGATGCCTATTAGTTGTCCACTAAATCTGCCACACTCAACAAACTTTATTTTTCAACTTTCAATAAGGGTTAGAGATCTTGATTAATAACACAACAATAATATCCAAATAACACCTTATTACTCCTACTCAATAAAATACACCATGTCCCCTCATGAAAGAATTAATCATTTTTGAAAAATAACAAAGCAACATTCACTTTTGAAACCCTTTTACAAAATAAGAAATATCTCTTTATACACACCTTATTTCTCCCTCTAAGCAAGTTAATCAAACAACCCTCGAAATAAGCTTTCCAATTATATATAATATGATATACTTCCAAAAAGAAAATCACCAGAAATCTCTCTTTTTCTTAAAGTGCATCACAACCCTTATTTCTCCTAGGGCAACTTTAGAAAAATAAAATATTAAAAAATATTAACTTGCCTTTGTCCTTGATGGGATTCGATCCCTCGATGCCTCCTTGCTTAGCGCATTAACCGTGACCAAGCTGTCGCACAAGCTACATGCTCGTTTGGGAGGGAAAGGCACCACGTGCTTCAAAACACTCCCTCTCATGCAAACCAAAAACTCTTTGCACGCTCTTTCTTCCAATGCCTTCTAATGCAGCTAAGGGGATTCAAAATCTTTACATTCTTTCTACCACTTGCCTTAGCCAAAAGCCAATTACCAATGTTCCACACTACCCAAGGTGACTAGGGTTTCACACGCCATCCGATTTATTCTTCGCTTCCATCACTTAACCCTCTTTTGCACGAGCTCTTTTCACTTTCCAACAATCACATTAATTCACAAGCGCAAGCTTCTGATTAATAAATCTTAGGCATCCTTTTATATATTCTTCTCCCTCATATTTGATGATGTCAGTGGATTCATTTTATTTTTAATTTTAAAATTAAAATTAAAATTTTAAATAATTTAAAATTTAAACTAAATATTTAAAATTAAATATCTCCATCACCGGGGCACCTTTTTCGATGAAACGAAAAGCCAAATTGGGTTTTAAGAAAAACCCATTTCAAATATGCCATCCATGGTTTTAAATAAAACCTTTTATTTTTCTTGCCTTGGTTTTCACAAAAACCCTATATATATCCATGCTCTCCAAAATATCATAAATGATTATTTATGAAGTGCTTTTGTCACCAAAACTCAATGTGATCCATGTGACATCAATGACAACATAAAATAACTCAAATTTCCAATAAATTCCTACACCCCCAGCATGGAGACATCTGGAGCCATCTAATAATAGGGTGAGGTTAGCTACAACTTTGGATTCAACATATTCTTCAGCTTCGGTTATGTGGAAGATGGAATCATCTGGAAGCTGAATTAGGAGGGATTGATTATCAGTCAAAGGGGCTTTGACTAGTTGATCAGTGATGACCTACCCTTTGACGGATTTTTGGAAAATTTATTCTAGTTCAAATTCAGTTAAGAGCATAATCCATTTAGATGTGCGAGAATTGTGATAGCTCTTATTCATCATGTACCGAAGGGGATTATCTCGGGTGATGACAAAATTTGTGTGATTTAACATGTAGTGGTGTAATTTCTAAGTGGTGAATACGACCGCTAGGCATAATTTTTCCATGTATCCATATCTTGTTTCATAACTGACTAGCGTACGACTAATATAATAGATAGTATGTTCTTTGTCAAGCGCATTCTTTTGAGCTAGAAGTGTACCTAGCGCAAATTCTATGTCTAAAATGTATAGGATCAGTGGTAATTCTAGACACGGTGGTGACATAACCAACGGTGATGTGAGGTAATTTTTGATAGCATAAAATGCTCCTTGATAGTTGTCATCTCATTTGAAGCTTACTCCCTTTTGTAGGAGTTGGTTGAATGGCTGACACTTGTCAGATAATTGCACTATGAATCTATGAATAGAAGTGATCTTTCCCTAGAGGCTGCATAATTTCTTTAATGTGGTAGGAGGGGGCATCTCGGTGATGGCTTTCAACTTACTAGGATCAACTTCAATGTCTCATTGGGAGATAATGAATCTTAGTATTTTGTCTAAGGTAACACCAAACACACACTTCTTTGGGTTCAAGCACACGTGTTCTAATAATCGGTCAAAATTTTGACGGAGATCTTCGAAATGGTTTGCATATTTCTTGGATTTGGCGCTGATATCATCTACATAGTCTTCAACATTTTGTGCATCAAGTCATGGAAGATATAGGCCATTGCGCGTTGGTATGTTTCCCTAGTGTTTTTGAGGCCAAAAGGCATAAATTTATAGCAAAAGGTTCCCCACCGTGTTGTAAAGGAGATTTTGTGTTGATCAACCAGGTTGATCTTGATTTGATTGTATCCAGAGAATCCATCCATGAGGGAGATCATCTTGTGGCCTATGATGGAGTCGAAAAGGGAGTCGATGTTAGGTAGGGAAAAATTATCTTTGGGATAAGCTTTATTTAAATCATGAAAATCTATGCATACACAAACTTTGCTGGATGGCTTAGGTACAGGGAACATGTTGGATACACATTCGGGATAGTTGCTGGGTATAATGAAATCGACGTCTAGGAGCTTTTGGGATTCAGATTTTACTATTAATGAGATAGTTGGATGCATGCATCGCAACTTTTGTCTTACTGGTTTGGCATTAGGATCGAGTATAAGGTTATGAACCACTATGGTAGGGTCAAGTCCCGACATATCCTTGTATGTCCATGAAAAAAATTGAATGTACTTGCGAAGGAAGTTTGTGAAGGCAATGCACTCCTCGAGTGAGAGGCTAGTGGCTAGTTTAAGGAGTGGGGATTTTTAGGATCATCACCAATGTCGACATCGATAGTGTTTTCAATGAGCATGTGAGATGCATCACATAACTATTAAGGGATGGTAATGAGGTTAAGATCATCAATAGTCTCTCTGAACTCATATTCATCATCTACGTAGATGCCTGTGTGAGATACTTGAGGGACTTGGGACGACATGGATGAAGAAGGAGAATTTTCTTCCTGTAAGACATGAGGTGCAAGAAGAAAATCTTGAGGTACTAGTATAGGTGATATATGGACAAGATCTATAAAATTTAGATTTGGGGTATCATCTTGAGTCTACTGGTGACTGTAATGAAGGGGAGACAATAAGTCTATCTCAACCATATTGACTGATGTTGTACGTGAAGTAGGTTGGGAAGAATCTAGTGAGTAAGGCTCGATGGTTCATGCACACCCTAAGAGGCTCAAAGGATGTCATAGAAAAATTGGGGGCAAACGAGAATGAGCAACTGCTCTATGAAGTTGCCTATGTATAGGTGGGAACATGGCTATGTGCATCGATGAAGACTCAAGAGGGATCGTATTGGGTTATGTTGGTGGTGCCTTTAAGGATAAGGTGGTGAATTAGTTAGTTAGTCTATCCACATAATAGAATGAGGCAGTTTCAGGCATGGAGGATTCCTAAAAGAAATTACTGGGAACTGCAATGGTAGAATGAGGTGATGAAGTGTCCTTCATGATGTCCATGCCGACATATTCTTTGAGAGTGTGTGTTGGAAGAGGAGTAGGATAAAGGGATAGGTCTTGGAATTCATATTCTAAGGTGTGAAATGCTCTTGGATTATAGTCTATACTATATTTATTGATTAGTGACTAAACTTGAGTATCGATAGGTGTGTGCAATCCTTTTTTGTAGCAGCCCAACCCGAATCCACACCAATGAAAATATTGCAGGTAGCACAAGGCAAAGTGATGGTTGGCCATGTGGTCTAGCACACCACAAAATTTGGATTGTGGTGGAGGAGAAGCTAGTGGGGAGATTGAAGAGTTGACCCCTAATTAAAAAAAGTTGGTATGACTTTTGGGATCTCCTAGTTGTACGATGATTTTGATGGTAAGGACCGAGGCTGTAGGGCAACCAAAATCATAGGTAGATTGGATAGGGGGTCATGTATACGGGTGTCATGCACATTATAGTCTCTTGGGTTAGCATTTGTCATGAAAATAGAAGTGTGTGGTGTGGCACGATCTGGTGACTGGGGTGGGGTATCAGAATCAAATGATGAAGGTGAAATTGAAGATTCCTTGATTGTAGCAGCTGAAGGGTGTGGGAGTTATTCTTCTGAATTGGGTGTTGGTTGTTACTATTCATAAAATTTGGTTGTTGTGGCTTGAGTAGGGTGTTTGGCCTATATGGGGGAAGGTATCAACACTGATACTGGGTTATGTGGAGAATTGAATGTCCTAGGCCATGGGAAAAAAGGAAGGGGAGGTGTTTTTGGTGTAGGAAGGATCGGGGCTTCCGTAGGCAAGGATGGGGGAGGTAACATGATAGGTTGTATAATGACTGGTGGTGATGGTTGCAGTGCCACAGGTGGGAATTAGAATGGTAAATGCTAGGATGATTGTGGAGGCCATAAGGATGGTGATGATAAAGGCATGGTAGCAATTTTTGGTCCCACAAAATATGGTGCTAGTGGTGCGAATATCAAGTTTTGTGCTCTTGATGAGCACTGGGATATTGAGGTGGAAGTTGGGGAGGATATCAATGCTTCTATCGACTGATGAGAGGACACACGAAATAGTTGGGAGGATGAGAATAACAATGCAGTGGGAAGGTCTATAATATTGCAAAACTTGAAGGGATCTCCATCGGCTGGGACACAGTGAATGAGTCCAATGTGGACGTATTTGAGGTAATGGTGTAGTGTGGAAGGGATACACTACATGTATCTAATCCATGGGTGACCAAGGAGAATATTGTATTGTATTTTCCCTTGGATGATGTGAAAGAGGATAGAGATGGTACAAATACCTACATAGATAGGTAAAAATATAGACCCTACGGTAGGTCTCATGGAGCCATCGAATGCACGCAGGTCAAGGGAAGGTATGGCAAAATGGGCTGGCAGGATGTGTAGGTGATGTAGAGATGTTATAAATATAATGCTAATCGATGAGCCCATATCAACGAGGACCCGCTTGTAGGTGATATCGTTGATTATGGCTTGGATGTGGAGAGGAGGATATACTCCTTCTCCAATGAGTTCCGTTATCTTGTGGTAATGGAAGCTAATTGAAGTCTGGAGGCATCGTGGGATATTTACTAGAAAATTGACAAAGGCATTCGTGTCATGTGTCTCTAGGTCAATGAAGCATAGGATGTCGTTCAAAGCCTTGCGATGGGATTGAGACTATTGCAGGAGATCAAATATGGATAGCTATGTAGGGGCATTACGTAGCTTATGGGTTAGGCTACCATGAATGGTAATCATATTTTGAGGTGGTGGTGGTATAATAGTAGGAATTTGAGGTACTTACAGTGGTGTGAACTGAGCTAGCAAGAAAATAATGGGTGTTGTCTGGCATGACGGGTACCATTGGTTCCTCGTAGTAAGGTTGATCATACCTACTACAACATGTGATGGAGGATCACATTGGACAATGTTCACCTGGTGAGGTGGTACATGGGGATTTTTTGGAGGTATAGGAGGATTGGGTCCTCTGTGATCTGGCAGAGGGTTTTGAAATATCCCTAAGTTTTGATTCTACAAGGCTAAAGGGTTTGCTAATGGGATGATGCTCTTATCAATTAGATCTTGAAATTAACCATGTAAGGAGCAACAAAAATAAATATCATGGCCGCATTGCCTATGGAAAGGGAAAAAGAGTTGCTCGTTATATCCGCAAGGCTTGGGTGCATTTGGATCCAATGGGTGAATCTCAGGTAGAAGGAGATGGTTACCCTCATACAATCTACAAAACAATGTTGGTAATGGTTTGGATAATGGTGTGAGGTTGCACGGTGGAACCTGTGGGCGCATACCTTGGTATTGTTGTGGTCTAGGTTGAGTAGGAGCATTAGCATAGAATGCTTGTGGCTGTGGTGTATAGGGTGGAGGAGTTGGTGATGGTGCTAGGGTAGCGGTTGCAACTTTGTTGGCTTGATGCGGTTGAGGGTAAGGTTTATTTGGTGTGGTCCTATTGAAGTAGAAGTTGGGATTATAGTTGGATTTGGTTCTCAACTTAATTTTCCCATATTGGACCTTAATGTATTCAATAACTTTTGCTTGTAAAATGGAATCTTTAAAAGTGCAGCTTTGATGAAGCTGGAGGGATGTGGAAATGTGTTTGTGACAACTCTTGGAAAAGAGTTTCATGAGCTCATTTGTGGGGAGGATATGGTCAAGATCATGGATAATCACTCTCCATATTGCAATGAGATTTGTTATGGGTTTGTCATCAGCCTGTCATAAGGTGTACACATCAAAAAATGTGGTTTTTTCTTGATGTTGATGGAAAAGTGTTCTAGGAAGGAATTAGCCAACTGCTCAAAAGTATACAGGCTATGGTGTGGGAGCATGTTGTACCAATCTAATGTCAGTCCCATGAGTGAAAGGGATAAGGTATGCAACATGAGAGGATTACTACTATGAAGTTGATAGCAGGATGAGTGGTAGTTGCTCACATGCTCTCTAGGGTCTTCCTTACCTCTGTACTTGTCAAAATTTGGTATAGGGGTAGGGAGGAATGGTGATGAGGCCAAAAATTGCCTCATTATTGATTATTTTAGACATCCTTAATAGACCTTTTTGACATGTTTTGATGTTAATTCTACTGATGAAATACAATATTTACTACTATTTACATGTTTGACTATTTAGAAGCATAATATTCTATTTTTACTAATTTTTTGTATTTTTTGCATAAGTTTTATTGATAAATAATGATTTATTGTGAAATGTGTTAGTGCAATCATGTGTGGGATATATAAAATTCATATCATGCTCTTTGAAGTTGTCAAATGCAAAAAATAGCACTAAAAATAGGACAAAACTGCAAGCTGTGCAAAACTGTATTTTGACTGTTTTAACTTGGACAAATTCCAACTAGATGTGCATGGCTTGGAATTTGGTCAAATTCAACTTAAAAGAGCGTGTGAATAGGTTGTTGAAAGACTTCCAAGTCTAATCCACCAAATGCTCGACAAAATAACCACAAATTGTGTTGAAAATAGGCATTCTGGCGCTGCTTTGGAACAACAGAGATACTACTTCGGAATAACAGGACTGCTCCGAAATAACCAGAAAAGCACAGTTTTGACCAGAACAGCTCAGGAAAGGCAGAAAAATTGTAGGAGAGTGTTAAGGACAGTTATGTGAATCTGTTGTTCACATTTTTCAATGCAAAAGACCTCCAACAAATGTGCAACAAACATATTTCATTCATGTAACCATATTCTGCATTTTAGGAATGCAGTTTCAACAACATTCCTAAAATGCCTGAAATTAGAATCATTCCACACCTAATTTAGCATGTTTGTAATATAAATAACCAGCTCCCATCTAGGTTGAGCTAAGGAGAATTAGGATTGCAATTAGGATAATTCTGAATATTGTGATAAAATAGATTTTTGTAGCAGTAACATGCAAAATTGTTTTGCATGTTTTTGATTCAATAAAAAGTGCAGTTTTTATCAGTTTTTCTTTATGATTGGAGTGATTAAGTAGTAAACCAGAGCTACTTCTTCACCTTCTTCTGAACCATGGAGCAAGGGCCACTTCCAAGAGCAGAAGAAGGTTTTTCACCAGGTTTTCTTGTTTAAATATGTCTACAGCAGAATAAATAGGAAACCTGTCATTTTTTCTGCATTTCTTTATTTTGTTGAAATCATTTCCAGTTTCAGAGTTTGTAGTTTCATTATTATTTCTGAGTTATCATTTCTAAGTTTATTTTTAGTTCTGTTCTTTTATTTTGCAAAGTTAGTTTACTTTCTGCAATTCTGAATTTCCTGCAACTTTCATTTTAGCAAGTTTAATTTAGTTTTTGAATGCATTTTCAGATTTAGCAAAAGTAAATAGGTTTCTTTGACAGTTATTTTATTTCTACAATTTTATTTTAGCAAACGTAATCTAGTTTCCTTTCAGTTCATAGGTTTTAGAGTGACAGAAGAACCCCCAACAAACACTAACTGTTCTTCCAATAAAGCCATTTTTTGAATAGAATGTCTTACATCTGCTTGAATTGACTATCGTAAACAACCTTAGGACACCTGCCTGGATTGATAAATAATGATTAAATGATGAACTAAATGACACTCATCATTTTTGATGCCATTGTCGGGGATCAATGGTGTTGTTAGTCAAATTTAAGTAGGTCAAGAACTGTAGGCTAGATACAGAAAATAGTTCTTGCAAATTTTACAATCTGTTTAGTAAATGTGCATGAATGCATAGGCTGAGAGACGAAAGAGGGAGGTTTATCCGAAGTGGTTCTGAACCACAAAAGCGACTCGCTCGGTCGGATGAAGAATTTGAAATCCTCGGGGAAGATAAGCCAGACATACATTCTTCATCAGATGCATTTTTGGAAAAATTAGAAAAAGAGCTTTTTGAAGCACTAGCTGCTAAACACTCCCCTCTGACTAGAATATTCCCATCATCCTTTAGAAAGAAAACAACTATGGCTATAGCAGCAGCACCTCCAGGTGGATATGATAATCCTGATGATGCTCCTAAAAATTTTGAATATCCCATTCAGTTGGATCCACTTATAGATGCCCCCATGAAAACAATCTCCCCATCCATATTGCCAATTTTTAGGGGAACTGTTTCAGAAGATCCTGATCAATTTTTGTTTGAATTCAAAGTGTTATGTCAGACTTATGACTACATAAATGATAATCAAAAATTGAAATTGTTTCCTTCCACACTTAAGGACGCTGCTCTCTGATGGTTCATGAGCAATCTTGAACCTAACTCAATCAGTACCTGGGATGAAATGGAGACTGCATTCTTAAATAAATATCAAGATTATTGTAGAGTAAGAAACAAGAAAGATGAGTTGTTTAGGATCAAGCAAGAAGAAGATGAGAGTCTAGAAGATTATCTTGATTGCTTTGCCTTTGTCCAAAAGAGGTGTGGTGCTGTAGAACCTAATTTCTTAAAGCCTATCTTCTTAAGAGGATTACAGGATGAATCTAGGGAAGTGTTAGATTTAATGGGAAAAGGAGACATAGATCAACTTGATCTTGAAGATATTGTGGAGTTATGTAAAAACTATTCCCGCACTCACCACCAGAGAAAGAAAAGGAATTCTGGCAATAATGGTATAAAAGAGTTGATGGAGGAAATGGCCAATTTAAAAACTGATATCCTTGTTCAACTTAATACTGCATTAGGTGAGAAAAACACAAGATCTAATTCTACACCACCTTTAGCAATTTATTGCCCAAGGTGTAGGAGTAAGCATGCTTTGCAGGACTGCCCCCTAAACAAAACTTCTATTTGTGGAATTTGTTCCAAGGAACATTCAACAGATAAATGCCCTTTGTTGCCTCATCTAAAATCTATTTTGGGCACCCAAACAGAAGAATCAATGCTATTGGGCAAATATCTGGTGGTGGTTATGCACAATATACCAATGCTCCTAGATTTCCCAACTGGGGACAATCTCCTTGGAATATGAATATGCCATGGGGACAGGCAGAGTTTCTGCACAACCTTGGAACCAACCTTGGACAGCTCCTCTAGATTGGTCACAATCTGGATGGATGAACCCACCTTGGCATACCATGCCTCCTCAATGGACACAACAAGGACAAATATGGGGACAACAATATCAACCCTATCAAGGACAGCAATATCAACCCCATCAAGGACAATATCAACCCCATCAAGGACAACAAAGGTATCAAGGGCAAACTCAAAACTTGTTGCCAGCTCCTAATCCAAATTTTCAGGGAAGAACACAACATCAACAAGCACAACCAGTAAAACAACCTCCACTCCCAGCTCAGCCTATGACTAACCCCAATAATGCCAGACAAACAACCCCTATTTATGAGGCTGAGTCTAAAGATACTGCTACAGTTCATGTACTTGACTATGGTAACACCCAATTACTCTCAGGGAAGGTCTTACCTGACCCTGCTCCACCTACAATTGAAGAAATTCTAGAAATTTCAAGTCCAAAAAAAATACAATCAGAGCAAAAGGAAGAAAACGCAGAAAACTTACAAAGAAAATTTGAACGTGTCACATCAGATTTACCATTTCCTGAAAGGTTTGATCACACCATCACTACCCCTGAATCAGAGTTAATCACAAAATTGAAGAAAATGTCAATTTCACTTCCTCTGTTGCAGGCAATCAAGGATGTACCATTGATTAAGAAAACCATTCAGGATTTATGCATAAGGAAACTTGGCAGGAAGAAGAAAGCCTTTCCACAAACTGTACAAGTAGATGGAAAGTTGGTTGATCTTCTCTATGGGAAATTAGTACCTCCCAAATATGGTGATCCAGGAAGTCCAATAATCACCATTACTGTAGGATTGGTTCAAATTCCCAATGTGCTTATTGATTTAGGAGTTGCAATTAATGTCATGACCAAAGATATTATTCAAAAATTGCAGCTCACCGATTTGAGTCCTACAGCTACAGTTTTGGAAATGGCAGATAGGTCAGTTGCCAAACCAGGACTTTTGGAGGATGTTCCCATTAAAGTATCTTCTTGGGAATACCTAGTAGATTTCCTAGTGTTGTAGCCTAGGAGTACAGCTAATGGCTATCCTATCATCCTAGGACGACCCTGGCTTGCCACTGCAGCTACTTTCATAGACTATAGATCAGGGGAAATGACTATTTCAAATGGAGTAGATCTTAAGAAAATTTCTTTGTATCCACCTGCTCAACCATCATCTAAATTTTTTGGACAATTATGGTATCCTAAGTCTAATGAATAACAGGAGCCTCTTGTTACCCTTACCACCATTGTAGTACAGGAACACATTGAAGAACTGAATTCACCAGAAAGAAATTTTTGAACATGAAATAGTTTTGGTGAATACATCTCATGAAGAAGGCCTCAAGGATGATCAAGTTCTGGTCAATCACCTATTATGGAAAGATGATGAACAAATTGCTAAACATTTACCATCTATTCCACTTCAAGAAAGTTCCTTTACATTGCCACATGGATGGCATCATCATATTTTGACTTCTTTCACTTGTCCTATGCCAATGGTTCCATCAGGTATTGCATTTAATACAGAATCAAGAGTATTTCATAATATGCAACCACATCATTGTCCTTTAAATGCTTTGATCAGAAAATATGAACATGTTGACTCTGTTTATCCCAGAGTCAAGCAAATTGAAATTCAGCCAGGAAAACCTATAAATATTAACAGCTGGTTGATCGACGATCAAGAAGCCAAACTATTTGCTGTTTTGCGGAAACATGTTCAAGCTTTTGCTTGGAATTATATGGATATGGTTGGAATCCACCCTGATGTATGCACACATAGGATATACACTGAGGATGTCAAACCAGTTAGACAATCGCAGAGACGTCGAATCCTCGCTTTGAAAGACATTGTTAAAGAAGAAATTGAAAAATTGTTGGAAGTAGGATTCATTTATCTGATTTCAGACAGTCAATGGGTTTCCCCATTAGTTATTGTGCCTAAGAAGAATACAAATATGAGATTTTGTGTGGATTACAAGGAATTAAACAAAGTCACACACAAGGACCACTTTCCATTACCATTTATAGACCAAGTGCTGGACACTCTTGCTGGTAAGAAATTTTTCTATTTTTTGGATGGTTTTAGTGGGTATAACCAGATCCAAGCGGCACCAGAAGACCAGGGAAAAAACAACCTTCACATGTCCTTGGGGGACATTTGCTTATAGAGTATTACCCTTTGGATTATGTAATGCACCAGCAACATTTCAAAGAGCTTTCTTGGCCATTTTTTCTGATTTAACGAACGAGAGTGTAGAGATTTACATGGATGATTTCACAGTGTTTGCTGACACATTTGAATATACATTAGAGCAACTTGAAAAGGTTCTAATACGCTGTGAAGCATATCATTTATCTCTTAATCCTGAAAAATGTTTCTTGATGATGGAGGAAGGAATTGTTTTAGGACATCATATCTCTGCTCAAGGTATTAAGGTTGATCCTAAGAAAGTAGAGGTCATCAAGAGTCTTCCTCCTCCGAAATCTCAAACTGATGTCCGTAGTTTCTTAGGACATATTGGATTTTATCCTAGATTTATTACTGATTTCAGTACCATTGCTAATCCAATGTTTGCATTGTTAATGAAAGATTCTAAATTTGTATGGTCTGATGATTGCCACAAGTCCTTTGAAGCTTTGAAAGAAAATCTAACTAGTCTGCCAGTACTGAGAGGCCCTAACTAGGAGCTGCCCTTTCATATTCAGACTGATGCCTCTAATACTGCTATTGGAGCCGCATTAGGGCAGATTGAAAATGGACAACACTATGCCATTTATTATATTAGCAAAAACTTGACAAGAGCTGAAAAGAATTACACTACAACTGAGAAGGAATTCTTAGCTATAGTATATGCCATTAACAAGTTTTGACACTATATCATAGGTTATCCTGTATTCATCCATACAGATCATGCTGCTATCAAATATTTGATGAATAAGCCTTTGGTTAGTGCACGAATTATTCGCTGGTTGATTTTACTGCAGGAATTTGATATTACTATAGTAAATAGACCAGGAAAGGCTAATGTAGTGGCAGATTTTTTGTCAAGATTGCCAAATGCAAAAACTGAAGAACTAGTTGAAGACGCATTCCCTGATGAAAAACTGTTTGCTGTCTCTGTTCAAACTCCATGGTTTGCAGATATAGCTAATTATTTAGCTACAGGGAAGATTCCTCTTCATTTTACCTCAAAATAGAAAAAACAGTTAATCAAGCAAATTTCTTCTTTTGAATGGATAAAAGGAATATTGTTTAAATGCAGTCCTGATCATGTTTTATGCAGGTGTGTTCGTAAGGATGAGATATATGACATCTTGAGAGCCTGTCATGATGAACCTTCAGGAGGGCATTATTTAGTAAAACATACCATTCGAAAGATTTTGGGTGCTGGTTACTACTGGCCATCATTGCATAAAGATGTAAAAAGGTATATCAAAAATTGTGATGCATGTCAAAGAATGGGTAAGCCTACTTTCATAAATGAAATTCCTTTACAGCCTCAATTAGGTGTAGAACCATTTGAGAGGTGGGGGTTAGATTTTGTAGGACCTATTGATCCACCCTCCCAAGGGAAGGTGCACATCCTGGTATGTGTTGACTATGTAACCAAATGGGCAGAAGCCCGTGCCTTTAAGCATGCCCGAGAAGACAAAGTTGCTGATTTTCTATATTCATAGATTTTTTTGCGATTTGGAGCCCCACAGTCTATTACTTCTGATCAAGGACCTTAGTTTATTTCAAAGGTTGTTGAAGCCTTTGTAAAATTATATGAAATCAAGCATAGGAAGTCCTCTCCTTATCATCCACAGGCCAATGGTCAAGTTGAAGTGACAAATAGGGAATTAGAGAAAATATTAACCAAAACTGTAGTAGTTCATAGAAGAAATTGGGTAGAAAAGTTACCTGAAGCAATTTGGGCTTATAACACTACTTGGAAATCCACTATGGGATTTACCCCTTTTGAATTGGTTTATGGTAAAAAACCCCTTTTACCCATTGAATTTGAATTACTAACTCTTCAAACTGCTTTGGAAGTTGGTATTGATTTATCACAGGCACAAACGGACCGGATCCTGCAACTCAATGCACTAGATGAAATACGGAGAGACGCTTTGCATCAGAACGAGATGATCCAATAACAACGTAAAGTCTGGCATGATAGCCATATCCAAGAACAGAAATTCTAGCAAGGAAATTGGGCATTACTGTTTGACTCCCACTATGAAGATTTTCCTGGGAAGTTGCAGACAAGATGGCTTGGACCATATCAGATTGAAGAGGTTTTCTCGAATAGAGCAGTTTTTCTCTCACCAATTGATGATTCGCGAAGGAAATTAATGGTTAATGGACATCGTCTTCAGATTTACCATAAGCCACTAACTAAAAATGAATTTAAAAAAAAAATAGAGCACTTGGATGTGCACATAATGGAAGAATTCCCTTCTTCCACTAAAGCAACAGCAGTATAGTATAGTTTTTATCAAATAAAAAAAAAAAAAAAAAAAAATATATATATATATATATATATATATATATATATATATATATATATATATATATATATATTTGGCTTACATGAAACCACTAATCTGGCATGTTTACTAAGTTCCATTCCATCAACACTCATTCCATCACCATCGATTCCATCACCATCCATTCCATCGCCATTCATTCCATCACCATCCATTCCTTAGCATTATCATTTTTTCGCCATTGTCATTCACCACCATTGTCATTGCCATCACCCACATTGTTTGTGTTTTTCAGAATTACAGTACTGCACTTGTCAGAAGAAAAAAATCAGCAAAGCTAATCAATTGTACAAAATATAGAAAGGTAGTCAAGATAGGTATGTGTTTCTTTACATTTTAAATATTGTAAATAGTTAAGGTATGTAGTGTATAGATTCACTTGATTAGCATTTAAAGCATTCATAAGGTTAAAATTGGGGATGTCTAAATTAGTCAACGAAAGGGGGAATGACATATGCTCCAGAATGACATATGCTTCGGAATGAAATTTGCTTTCGAATAACCACTGCTTCGGAACAGAAGCGCTGGAGCTCCAAAACATCAAAAGCTCTGTAACAGTTGTGCTCTAAAATGAGTATTGACAGATATGCTCCGGAATGAATAAATAACGACATTTGCTCTGGAATATCAGGGCTTCGGAATATGTTGATGTTTCTTAAAAAATTCAGGCAGGAACACGTGGCAAGTGATTATGGAACACATGATTTCCGAAATCCATGGATATTTAGATATCATGATTTCGCGATTCACGTAATCACGACACATGCATCAAAGAACATTGAAAAATTCACAGCAAATTAATTGATGCCAACTCAGCAAATCGTGATCATGTAATTTGCATTGGAACTAATTTTTCCTCATTTTCAGCATATTTCGCCAGTTTTAAAAAATGAATCAATAAGTTGATTTGACATGTTTTGTTCCGGCGCAAGAACTGTCATTCCAGTGCATGTGCCCTAGAACTGTCATTCCAGCGTTTCAAAAAAATATTCGCGAATAGAGCAGAAGAAAATGGGTGGCAGGAAGAACAAAAGTGAACTAGAAAATGCCAGCTTCATACTGAAAAATCTTGCACTGCTGCAAATTTTCACCGATGGAGGGTTTATGCCGTTTTTGTAGAAATTTGATGGGAACTTCGAAGGATTGGCCACAAAATTTGCATGGACCTTCAGAAATAACAAGGTCAACATCTGCGGCATGATAATCCAGGTAACTCCAGATGTTTTGAGCCAAATTACTGAATTTCCTTTGCAAGGAATTAATCTTGGAAAAATAGCTAGGAATACCCTAAATGAATTGGCCAACCAATTTAGGGCAGAAAATGATAAACCTATTGAATATGTCATGAGTAAAAATATTTGTAAAGGAGTTAAAAGGGAAAGTCTGGAATCTCTCTGGGATATAGTAGTCGAATGGATGATTAGGTTTATTAATTGTGAAGGCCAGTATGCTGTTTTGTCAAGGCACCATATGAAAATTCTAACTCATTTGAGATATGGCCACACAAACCCTGAATTCAAAGTTAATTTTCCCTTGTACTTTTATGAAAATTTAAAATCTATGGCCAAGAAATATCAGGAAGGAAAAGGAACCCCTAGGCATCATGGTTTGATTAAAATAATCTGTAAACATCACTTTAGGGGTAATTTATGAGAGCTTTGGCAGATTCTTTGCTCAGTGGGATGAAACTAGAAACCCTGCAGTTGCAGCTGGAGCAGAAGAAGATATTGAAAGCCCTAGATCTGTAGAACAAATTGAAAGCCCTAGATCTATAGAACAAATTGAAAGCCCTAAATCTACAGAACAAATTGGAAACCCTGGCATTGAAGAGGAGGAAATAGAAATACCTGAGCCAGTGGTTGAGATAGAGTCTATCCAAGAAGAGGGTCCATCCTCTCCATAGGGACCTCCCTCTTCTAGGACTAGAAGACAAAGAGAAAAGCATCTTTGGAATAGACTCGCTAAAAAATGCGAAGGGTGTCATTTTTAGCGAGATGTGACTATTGTGCGATCCAATAGCTCCGATGAAGCGAGAACCGGGAGAATCTGCTCAAGAAATGCCCAAAATAGGAAAAAGAAAGACTCCTGTTCAAAAATTATGAAGGTCTGAAAGACTTCAATTGGGTGAAACATCATCTGACCAAGGAGGTCAAGAAGCAGTAGCAGCAGAGACAGACCTAGCAGAATCAGCAGAACCTGCAGCCACAAACATAACAGAACCAACATCCAGCCCTGAAGTAGCCTTAGTGGATTATACAGATTCTGATTCTAAGGAGGAGTCAGAGGCAGAAGAAGAGGAAGAGGAAGAAGAAGATATCCAACTATAGCTATTTGCGACAAGAAGTGTGGTGAAAACACAAACAGGTTGGATAGAAAAGTGTCAAGCTTCTATTTTAGAAAAAGATCAAATGATTGCAATTTTGCAGCAGGAAGTGGCAAATTTAAAAGCTAAAATTGCATCTTTAGAGCCACAACCTGATGAAACTATGCATGACACTCAAATGGCTGACATTTTGTTAGAATTAGCAACAGCTGCACATGCAGTAGACTCACCAATCAGGGAGGAACCTGTAATTGATATTGAAGGAGAACAGGGACAGGAACAATTTCATATCTCCTCAATTCTTACTACAGCTATTGAACCATATGTACCCCTCATAGTAACATAGGACATAGGAATTCAAACTGAATTACCTATGACAGAAATAGAGGAACAAGGAGTACAGGTCAACTTGCCTTTGGCATAAACAGAAGAAAAGGAGACACAAACAGATTCTGTCAAGGTTGACATGACTGACAAAGAGGTGCAAGTTAATATTGTTTCTCAAATGCAGCAACCTGTCCGCAATCCCTTTATGGTTCCACTTGAGGAGTATAATATAGATTTATGAAAGTGGATGATGAAATGCCAAAGGTTGGAAGAAAAGGTTTTAGCTTTGAAACCTTTGGAAGAGAAGTGTGAGGCTAAAGAGGCAGAAATAACCAAATTGAAGAACCAAGTGTAGGATCTCTATCAGAATGCAGAGTGTTTAGTCCAATGCAGAAGACCTGCAAGGTTTTATACCTTAATCCTCAGAGAAAGGTTTATCCGTTGGCAAATTATGAGAATCCACTCTAATTTGCCATACAAATTGGAAGACCTCGAAGAATTCTTGGATGCCTACCTGCACAGCCCAACAGAACAGAAAAATTTGTTGTGTGAGTTATTCTTACATAACTTCTTTGTGCCTGGTGATGACACATTCCTACCTCACATTTTTACAGGGGATATTCAGTTGAGAGCCTTCATGTCCACTCTGCAAAATCAGGAATATTGGGAACAACAGAAGCGGATGACTAAGGAAAATGAGGCAAATGTAGCACTATATCTGAGGCCAATTCACTATAATTACAGGACTACGACCAATCAACATTTTACTATGATGAGGGAAGAAAAGGTGAGAAAAATTTATAAAACCAATCTTCAGGAATGCTTAGTCAATTTTTAGAATTTTACTCACCAGCATTTTAATAGTGCTTTAGCAGCCTGTAAAAATCGTTGGGGAGAGTTATCTATTTCTTTGAAGAAGAAACAACCTATCTCCCCCAATAACTTGTAGTGGTCAAAAATAAGAGCTGAAGGTATCATGCAAGGAATTCAGCAGCTGCAACATCAGTGGATAGGATTAAGATACAGATTGCCCATTGTAATCACCCCTATTCCATGGTTTTTTGATGATGACCCTCAGCCAGATGATCAGTTTCAGGCATGGCTCAAGCAGATAAAGGAAATTAGAGGTTTTTACAGGATTCTTGGTCCAAAGTTCAGCTACCAAGAGAGAGTCTTGGACAAAGATCTCTGCTCTATTGTAGCCTCACAGAATGCATGAGGACATGCATCAGAATAAGTTGGGGGGAATGATGAGGCCAAAAATTGCCTCATTATTGATTATTTTAGACATCCTTAATAGACATTTTTGACATGTTTTGATGTTAATTCTGTTGATGAAATACAATATTTACTACTATTTACATGTTTGACTGTTTAGAAGCATAATATTATGTTTTTACTAATTTTTTGTATTTTTTGCATAATTTTTGTTGATAAATAATGATTTATTGTGAAATGTGTTAGTGCAATCACGTGTGGGATATATAACATTCATATCATGCTCTCTGAAGTTGTCAAATGTAGAAAATAGCACTAAAAATAGGACAAAACTACAAGCTGTGCAAAACTGTATTTTGACTGTTTTAACTTGGACAAATTCTAACCAAATGTGCATGGCTTGGAATTTGGTCAAATTCAACTTAAAAGAGCGTGTGAGTAGGTTGTTGAAATACTTCCAAGTCTGATCCACAAAATTCTCAGCAAAATAACCACAAATTGTGTTGAAAACAGGCATTCTGGCGTTGCTCTGGAACAACAGAGATACTGCTCCGGAATAACAGGACTGCTCCAAAATAACCGAAAAAGCACAATTTTGACCAAAACAGCTCAGGAAAGGCAGAAAAATTATAGGAGAGTGTTAAGGACAGTTATGTGAATCTGTTGTGCACATTTTTCAATGCAAAAGACCTCTAGCAAATGTGCAACAAACAAATTTCATTCATGTAACCATATTCTGCATTTTAGGAATGCAGTTTCAACAACATTCCTAAAATGCCTGAAATTAGAATCATTCCACACTTGATTTAGCATGTTTGTAATATAAATAACCAGCTCCCATCTGGGTTGAGCTAAGGAGAATTAGGATTGCAATTAGGATAATTCTGAATATTATGATAAATCAGATTTTTGTAGTAGTAACATGCATAATTTTTCTGTATGTTTTTGATTCAATAAAAAGTGCAATTTTCATCAGTTTTGCTTTATGATTGAAAGAGTGATTAAGTAGTAAACCAGAGCTACTTCTTCACCTTATTCTGAACCAGGGAGCAAGGGCCACTTCCAGGAGTAGAAGAATTTTTTTCACTAGGTTTTCTTGTTTAAATCTGAGAATAAATAGGAAACCTGTCATTTTTCTTGCATTTCTTTATTTTGCTGAAATCATTTCCAGTTTCAGAGTTTGTAGTTTCATTATTATTTATGAGTTATCATTTCTAAGTTTTGTTGTGGTTCATCCACAACACACCCCAAAAGTGGGGACCCACCTTTGTTTTTGCAGGTTTTAGGGAAGATCTCAAAGACCCGGATGCTAAAAATGAAGAAAAGAAGAAAAATGCCTAAGTGTTGAAAGGGTCGCGAAATCGCAACATGTCGCGATATCGCGACATGTCGCGAAATCGCGACTTGTCTCTCCATCGCTGTGAAAAATTGAAATCGCGACGCGTTTTTGGAAGCGTACGAAAAGTTGAGAATGGTAGCGATTTCGCTACAAGTTGCCGAAAGAAAGGTGGTAGCGAATCGCTACCACTTCGTGAAGCAAAGGCGTGAAAGAAGAGTGGTAGCGATATCGCTACCACTTTACAAAGCAAAAGGCGTGAAAGCAAGGTGGTAGCGATATCGCTACCACTTTGCGAAACAAAGGCTCGAGACAAAAAGTGGTAGCGATATCGCTACCACTTCATCGAAGGAAGGCTCGGAACCAAAGTGGTAGCGATATCGCTACCACTTCATCGAAGGAAGGCTCGGAACCAAAGTGGTAGCGATATCGCTACCACTTTTTGAAAAGAAGGCAAAGCAAAGTCGGTAGCGATATCGCTACAACGAGCTACTGCGGGCGTACGGACCAAGAACATGTCGCGATATCGCGACATGTCACGATTTCGCGACATGTCGCGTTATCGCGGCTAGGAAACGGAAGAGGCCAAATGCAAATTCTATCGGGATTTCCACGGGAAAGCGTTACGAAAGGTGCAGGAGACGCAGGACACGTGGCGGAAATGACAGAACCAGAGTAACGTTTCATAACAACAGATACTGGCCACGAGAGATCGAGCGTTACGAATGCACGCAAAGGTTAGAATACCAAAAGGCGGGAATTGAAGCGAAGGGTCCCGGGAGTCGAAACGAAGCGTCATGGAACAGCCGAGAACGCACGACAGAAAGGTTAAATAGCAGAAATGTAGATGGATACGAGGCTGGAGACTGTAACAAAAAGCATTATTTATTGAAATAAAGGATTTTTCTTTGGTAACACGACTTTTGTGTGTAAAATCAAAAGGAGATCGAAGCCAAAACTATTGTTTTACTGTCAATATTTCCGTTGCATCATTTTGTCTTGTATCTATTTCGTTTACGCCATGGGATGGGTTACGATAGGTGAATGGTAGAATGATGCGGTTATATTCTTTTCCTTAGAGTCTTGCATCTGATCCGATTAGATTGTGTGTTAGTACGGATCTGATCGGTTGGGTTGTTTTGGGGACTTCATCTCTTAACTTGGGATTTTGCGGGGAGGAGATCGTGAACCATTTTAATATCCTTCATTATTTTCCAGTCGACTCAAAAATAACGAGTTTCTGTTTTATTCCTTGATATGCTTAATTTCATGTGAGAGACTAACATTGAAATAACAGAACTATTGAATAGAGATAAAACGAACGAGGTTAACCTTAGAATAAATTGTGAATATTAGAACATCAAAAGGATTTTTGTTTATTTTTGATTAATCAAACAAGTCAAGATTATAAAGTTCATTGAGAATCAACAAAGGCCCCTTGTTAACGACTATCTGCGAGGATTTGAGTTATTCCGGGATATATCGGTTGTATGTATTAAATTGAAATTCATTTTTATATACGTAAAAGTTGTTTCACAAAGAAGCTTGGAGAAATAATAAAAGGAAGGAAAATAAAATAAATTATTTCTTTGCAAGAAAGAGTCTTTTGTTCGAGACTCTAAGTTGCGTGTTATTATTTGTAATATGACAAATTAACACTCAACATTTTGGCGCTAGAAGGAGGGCCTTCTGTATTGCTTTGCAATTTTGATTTGTTCTAACAATTAACGTGGGTAGTTTTGTTTCCACCTATTGTGCTTGCAGGTTGGACATTTAGGCGGTGGTGTTCCTTTGATTTCCTTTTCATTGCCTTAAAAAAAAAAAAAAAAAGGGAATAAAAGCTTGATGTTGAACGCATGCCTAAGATTGGGAGAATATGAAACATTGGAATCATGTTGTAAAAGCTCCACATGTAATACAAACGAGTTAATTTAGATCATTTGAAGCTTGTGATGCATGAAAAAGTCAGTTTTGCATGACAAATCATCTCATTTGCAATTCAAGAAATAATGCATTCATGTTCCATCTCACTTTTCATACATTTCACCGTAGTGGCATATGCATCTTAGGTGCAATTCATTTGAGTATGTTGAATCCTCTTAGGGTTATGTTATAACATAAATCTAAGTAAATCCTAAGGTTGGAAGCTGAGTCTTGAAGTATCTAGGACCAAGCACGTTTCATACATTAAAAGGGATCTTGAGCAAAATGATCAAAACCTAACTTGGAGGAAAAGGTTGGGCGAAAATGGTTTTCATGTCTATCCTATTATGCAACATGATCCTAAAAATAGTGGTTTTGACCACTTCCATAGAGCTTAAAGCCTAAAATCAGAGTAGTAAGGATAGGGTTAAATTCTCATCTCGGTTGGTTGAGAATCTAATTCCCCAAAGCTTTGATTGGACCCACATGGAGTAGTAAGGATAGGGCATAAATTCTCATCTCGGTTGGTTGAGAATCTGATTCCCCAAAGCTCTTATGTTTCATTTCGTATTAAGTCTTAGATTGTAAGGATCGTACTATTTGTCCTCTGCAAAGGATGGGTAGTCATCCCCAAGGTCTAAGTAACAAGATTAATATTTTCCATTTACATTTAAAATCTTGGGTTGTAAGGATCGTACTATTTGTCCCTAACCGGGATGGGTAGTCATCCCCAAGGTCCAAGAAGTAAAATAAATAAATTTTTCCCATCTCATCCTTATATTGGATTGTAAGGATCGTACTACTTGTCCTCTGCAAGGGATGGGTAGTCATCCCCAAGGTCCAAAGAAATGAAGATAAGTTTTGGATTATGGGGTTAGATAGGCCCATGCATGGCATCATGTCTTGCCTAAAAAATAAGACCACCGATTGTCTAGAGGGTTAGACTAGCATGACCATTTCTTCCATAATTGGTTTAGTTATTTTGCTCAAAGTGAGGTAAAGAATTCTAAATCAGAATAGTAAGGATAGGGTTAAACTCTCATCTCGGTTGGTTGGGAGTCTGATTCCCCAAAGTTCTGATTTCACATCCACTTGCACATGGGTTCAAGATAGTAGGGACTCATAACCAACTTTGGGATATAATGAACCGTTCACTAGTGGATCCTAAGAGGGTTTGGCAGTCTTGAATGTTTGCACATAATACTACAAGAGTGACTATGCATTTTCTCATGGCATATTCAATAGGATACACAAATCATTCACAATTTCGCATATGCATTCATGCAAAACCGATGATGGAATGTGGATCAAATTCAAATGATAAGGAAAGGAATTCATTGCACACACCGAGCTAGTACTTGATGATTCCGATAATTCATGTACTTCTGATTTTGGGCATTAGTTATATTGATTATGGGCTAACCCATGTTTTCAAATTTGTGATTTGTGTTAGGTTGGGTTCTTACTAAAATGCTCAAGAGCATTTGACAGCAGAGTCGCCATTTGTTGTGGTTCATCCACAACACACCCCAAAAGTGGGGACCCACCTTTGTTTTTGCAGGTTTTAGGGAAGATCTCAAAGACCCGGATGCTAAAAATGAAGAAAAGAAGAAAAATGCCTAAGTGTTGAAAGGGTCGCGAAATCGCGACATGTCGCGATATCGTGACATGTCGCGAAATCGCGACTGTCTCTCCATCGCTGCAAAAATTGAAATCGGAGTTTTGGAAGCAAAGTTGAGAATGGTAGCGATTTCGCTACAAGTTGCCGAAAGAAAGGTGGTAGCGAATCGCTACCACTTCGTGAAGCAAAGGCGTGAAAGAAGAGTGGTAGCGATATCGCTACCACTTTACAAAGCAAAAGGCGTGAAAGCAAGGTGGTAGCGATATCGCTACCACTTTCGAAACAAAGGCTCGAGACAAAAAGTGGTAGCGATATCGCTACCACTTCATCGAAGGAAGGCTCGGAACCAAAGTGGTAGCGATATCGCTACCACTTCATCGAAGGAAGGCTCGGAACCAAAGTGGTAGCGATATCGCTACCACTTTTTGAAAAGAAGGCAAAGCAAAGTCGGTAGCGATATCGCTACAACGAGCTACTTCGGGCGTACGGACCAAGAACATGTCGCGATATCGCGACATGTCACGATTTCGCGACATGTCGCGTTATCGCGGCTAGGAAACGGAAGAGGCCAAATGCAAATTCTGCCAGGATTTCCACGGGAAAGCGTTACGAAAGGTGCAGGAGACGCGGGACACGTGGCAGAAATGATGAGAACCGGAGTAACGTTTCATAACAACGATTCTCGGCCGCGAGAGATCGAGCGTTACGAATGCACGCAAAGGTTAGAATACCAAAAGGCGGGAATTGAAGCGAAGGGTCCGGGAGTCGAAACGAAGCGTCATGGAACAGCCGAGAACGCGCGACGAGAAAGGTTAAATAGCAGAAATGTAGATGGATACGGGGCTGGAGACTGTAACAAAAAGCATTATTTATTGAAATAAAGGATTTTTCTTTGGTAACACGACTTTTGTGTGTAAAATCAAAAGGAGATCGAAGCCAAAACTATTGTTTTACTGTCAATATTTCCGTTGCATCATTTTGTCTTGTATCTATTTCGTTTACGCCATGGGATGGGTTACGATAGGTGAATGGTAGAATGATGCAATTATATTCTTTTCCTTAGAGTCTTGCATCTGATCTGATTAGATTGTGTGTTAGTACGGATCTGATCGGTTGGGTTGTTTTGGGGACTTCATCTCTTAACTTGGGATTTTGCAGGGAGGAGATCGTTAACCATTTTAATATCCTTCATTATTTTCCAGCTGACTCAAAAATAACAGTTTCTGTTTTATTCCTTGATATGCTTAATTTCATGTCAGAGACTAACATTGAAATAAGAGAACTATTGAATAGAGATAAAACGAACGAGGTTAACCTTAGAATAAATTGTGAATATTAGAACATCAAAAGGATTTTTGTTTATTTTTGATTAATCAAACAAGTCAAGATTATAAAGTTCATTGAGAATCAACAAAGGCCCCTTGTTAACGACTATCTGCAGGATTTGAGTTATTCTGGGATATATCGGTTGTATGTATTAAATTGAAATTCATTTTTATATACGTAAAAGTTGTTTCACAAAGAAGCTTGGAGAAATAATAAAAGGAAGGAAAATAAAATAAATTATTTCTTTGCAAGAAAGAGTCTTTTGTTCGAGACTCTAAGTTGCGTGTTATTATTTGTAATGTGACAAATTAACACTCAACAAGTTTATTTTTAGTTTTGTTCTTTTATTTTGCAAAGTTAGTTTACTTTCTGCAATTCTGAATTTCCTGCAACTTTCATTTCAGCAAGTTTAATTCAATTTTTGAATGCATTTTCAGATTTAGCAAAAGTAAATAGGTTTCTTTGACAGTTATTTTATTTCTACAATTTTATTTTAGCAAGCGTAATCTAGTTTCCTTTCAGTTCATAGGGTTTAGAGTGACAGAAGAACCCCCAACAAACACTAACTGTTCTGCCAATAAAGCCATTTTCTGAATAGAATGTCTTACATCTGCTTGAATTGACTATCGTAAACAGCCTTAGGACACCTGCCCGGATTGATAAATAATTATTAAATGATGAACTAAACGACACTCATAAAATAGGAACTGATGGGTTAACTAGCTTTTTTCATAGTTCATCGTAATAGGGCTTTTATGGCCCATAACTAGAGGTGCACAGGTTCAAAATTTTGACTTCATCTCATAAGAACTAAAGTTTAGGTGTCATAGGTGTGGGAGACTGGGCTATGATAGGTTGAGTCTATGGATGTGGCAGATATTGGTATTGTTGATCTTCCTAGTATTGTGAAAAATACAGTTGCACCTGATCCTGGTAAGGAAAGTACTGGGTGACATGTGCTATCATATCTATGGGAACACTAGGTGGTGGGGTAGGTGTCTATTGTGGGTAATAGTACTATGACTGGTAGGCATATGGTTGTGATGCAGGTACTTGTTGGGTTGGAGGCTATTGTAATGGTTGGGCCATGGGTGGTGATGACCAAGATGGAGGAGGCATAAAGAAGCTAGGTGCAGCTGGTAATGGTGTAGGTGTTGGGGCTACCAATACTAAGGGTGGTCGAGATGAGGTATCAAAGGATGAGATCTATATTTGTCCTAGCGGTTAGGAAGTAGGGAAGCTAAACTACGTGGAATAGCTTTGTGGGGTGGGTGGATGAGCTATTGATATCGATACATAGGTGGGAAAGATATTGGTAGTGTGAGTTTGGATAGAAGGAGGTGAAAATATCCTAAAAGTCACCGCAGACAAAGGTGGCACTATGGTATCGTACAATATAGATACCTAGGATATTGGCAAAAAAGTTGTCAAAAAGGTAGGGTAAGCTATTGAAGTAGGAGCTTGGGTTGAAGGGAATGTGTATATGTATACTACCGCTTGGGTTTTTGCATCTTGCATCTGAAGGGGCTACTAGGATATGCCTTCAGATATGGTGAAAAATGGCTCTTTGGAAGACGGTGGATGAGACTCCTGTGAAGAGTATGGGTGTGAGGTTTGAGTAAATGCTTGTGGTTCCTATTGGGGAGGGAGTTGTTATGCAGTTTAGAATAATGGCTTCTATTTTTCTATAGTAGATGAGTATGGGTCAGACACCATTCGTATGGTAGGGTCAAATGATGTGACCTCTAGATGGGTACGATTTAGGATGAAAGAGTCATTCTCAAAAAGGGATTAAGATAGGTTTTGGAAGAAGGCATGTGTGAAGGTGGGAGGATTAGGTATGACCTCCTCATATATGGTAAAGAACAAATGAGGTTGTCCTAGCACTATGTAGATCACATGGTCATAGAATATGGTTGGTGGATTAGGCGAGGATGGGGATGAAAGGAGAGAATAATCCTCTATGAGTGAAGTAGTGAGGGCTTCACTCAAGGTTGACGTCTCATCATGATTCATCATGTGTGTGAGTTGTACATCAAATTATATGCATGAATCATATGTGTCTATGGTCTTCCCCTTCATGATAAAAGGAGTAATAATGGACTGACTAGAGGAAGTGGCAAACCATTCCTCTATAAAGTGTGCTTGCTTGCGCGCTCTACTACGGGTGACTACAAGTATAGTAGAATGCATAGGAAGGGTTTTAGAAATAAACCCTATATGATATAGACTCAACTGTGTATAATTTAAGTGTGAAGCAAGTGACATGTTGTGTATGGCAAAACAATATGTAGTGTAATGTGATGAGACCGGTCCGTGATCATGCAAACAATGGTAGACTAAAATCAAGTCTAAATGCTGAAAAATAAAAGTGTTTTGTTTGTTTTTGTGTGTTGCGATGTTGATACTCCCTATGTAGAATCATGGGTAATGGAGTGAACACTCTAGAAAATTGGGAATGTCATCAATATCAAACCTCCTACAACACCCAAATATGCACATAATAGAATGGTATCGCAACATGTGAATGGTGACATGTATGGAAGGTGCGATAAAATGATATCCTAAAGGGGGGGAACCCACTATATTGAAGCAAGTTCACAAATTCCTCTCACGAAGAGAGGTGGTACTATCTAAGACCTGCTGCCTACATACCCATGCTTTTGTTTCACCCTCAGGCGGGCTTAGTCAAGAACGATAGTTACCAATTCCACTAATTATACTAGCCTTGTGGATGAAGGTGCTAATCCTATCCCATTCCGCAGGTAACCGCTGGTGATGAATTCCAGGGACTAGTCATAAAAGTGGGGAATTTTTTGATGATGAAATCTAGAAAACCACTCCTATGGGGCTTCTAGGTGTCTAGGGGGTGAGCTTATGGAGAGTGCAACTCAATCCACACCAATCTCGAGCGATGGATTAGGGATGAAGTCTAATATCACCACTTGTTTAGATACCACGTGAGTGTGTGTGAGTTTGTGTTTTGCTAACGGTGTATGCAAGGTAATAAACTAACTAGCTACCTTTTCAAAAGAGAGACTAACCTAATACCTTTTCAAAATAAAATGATTAGATAACTATATTCTTTGCAAAGAAATAGTCTAGCCCTAAATGCCTTTATGAAATAAATTAATCTATTTTACAAAGTGTGGAAACATGCAATCCAAGTGTGTGGAGTAAGGGTATTAGGAAACCCTAATTTTCATCTTTAGAATGCAAAATTATTTTGAAAATTAAATAACATGGATAAGGGGATTAGGAAACCCTAATTTAAACTTTAGAATGCGTACTTCTTTTAGCAAGAAATGCTATGAACAAGGGGAAAAATAGTATAGGATTATACTATAAGTGAAACAAAAAGAGAAAAAGTACTTTATTTGAAAAATAAATTAAATGAAGTTTCTAGAAAGTTGCAGGTTCTGTAGTTTCAAAAAAAATTAACAATCCTACAAGCTCGAAATGAAAGCAAATTTACACCTAGAAATTGCCATTTAACTAGTGAACGCTTTATGCTTTCAAAATTTAAACAACAAAGGGATAAAATGGGAAATACCTACACTCTGATGCTATGGATAGTCTAATTAGGTCTTGTACTACTCACCCCTATAATTTTGGGGGTTTTTGAGGCTATCTGGTTGAATTTGCCACCGAAGGGGCAAATTGAGATCTGATTCATAGGGTAGGGGGTGAATTGGGTCTAGAGACCCCAAATATCTATTCTGAAGGCTTGAGAGGGTTCTCAAGGCTTTGAGAATCTCTTTGAAAATCAAAGTTAGTACTTGCAAAACACAAAAATATAGGATAATATCATATTTATCAAAAATAAGTTAGTTGGACACTATCCATTGTGGGGGTCCCACTGGGTGTGCCAGAATAAAACGAGTAGAAATTGACATTTGATCCATTAATACAAAATACAAATGTACTAAATGAAAAGGTTGTATTTAATTAATATTCAAAAATATATGTTACAATAGGGACATGATGCCCTTTATCCATTTATTCTTCTAATAATGTTACAACAAGTTCAATGTCATCTTCAATCATCCCTCAATGTAGGTGGGCTTATGTGCCACCGTCGGGTTGTAATTGTAGCTGCTTTTCCTCATTGATTCTGGGTCAAACCTACAAAAAGGGATTAGTTTGTTGGGGGGCTTTCCTTAGTCAGGCCCCATGTTTAGAATGACAAAATAGACGATAAAAATACATTAAAAACTAAAATTAAATGTGCAAAAGATGATAAAATGACAAAACAAAGTTTACCTTCCAAATCTGAGCTGATTTGGGACCTGTAGAACTAATTCACCACCCGAGGGGTGAACTAATGCTGGATTCATAGGACGAGGGGTGAATCAGACCCTGAGAACTCTTATGCAAAAATCCTTCAGTGGGAAGGTTTCTTGGTTGTTGTATTGTTGCTTTTCAACTCAGATTCATTGTATCATGCGTCGATATCCATTTGGGTAGATTTTTTGTGCTTAGATCATTAATGGAGAGAGATGTAATTAGGGGTTTAAGACCCACTATTTATAGAAATATGCAAGGTGTAGGGGGAGAGTTAAGTAAACTAATCCTAGGTTGAAGTCTAACACAATTTAGGTTAGGGTTTGTTAGGTGGAGGTCTCACATTCCTCATAGGAAATATCCTATCCTCACATATGTGTGAGGAAGGATTAAGTCTAATTAGGATTAGGAGGTCCTAAGTCAAATTAGAACTTTATCAGAGTTTCTAGGGAAATATATTAGCTAAACCTAATTACACACATGTGGGAGGATGTAATTAGTGTTAATTAAGGATTAAGAGTTCAACTAATCAATTTTACCCTAAAAAGGTGACTTAAGTGAAGTCAACATTAAATTAGATTTTAAGAATTGACTTGATAATTATTTTTATCAATTAATGACCCATGGGGGCCTCAATTGAGGGCAAATAGGCTATCGGAGGATATCCCAATGCACAGGATGTGATTTTGAAGGCTTATTAGGGTCTTGGACCTGAAAGCTAATGAAGTGGTATATGGAAGTCTACATACTACTATGGCAAACTATGGCAATCTACGTATGACTATGCATGACTACGCATGACTATGCATGACTATGCATGACTACAATAGCCTAAAATAGCCTAGGGATGTTTGGAATTGCCTATGGATACGTAGAGAGAACAATGTGTGACTTTTGGGTGTCTACACATAGCTCTATTTATACAATTAAGGGTGGCAGTGTGCAGCATGTCTTCAGCAAAATTGATCACCTCTTCATCCTTGTTGTTGGTGATCTCAAGGGATTGGCATGGAACACTCATGTTCTTAGTCTTTAGATGATGATATTTCTTGCTCTTCTAGGAAGGGTAGACTATTTTTCACTTAATTCTTAGGGTAGGGCCAGGTGGACGATGATCCAATATGGTAGCATCCTTGGGAGTAGGGGCTGGGGAAGCTTCCTTCTTGTTGCTAGCTTGGGAAGGGGTGGTATTGAATAGGGGGGTCGGTAGGAGGCTCAGATAGTGGGGGAGTTTCAATATAAAGGGGGAGCGGGGGGGCTCACCTTGACCTTATGGGTAGACACAGAGGATGGTTAAGGGCTAGGGGAATGATAAGAGAGACCACCATAAACCTGGTGCGCTAGGGCATGCTTGTAAAGGACAAAGAATAGTCCTTGGTGGTGAGGGGGCTTTGAAGACTTGCGTTCCTTGAGGTTCACAATAGTTATGTTGATAGATCGAAAGAGGAAGTCAAGAATATTAATAGGTTTCACATCATGAAGGTGGTTAACGAAAGCGAGGTGGTAAGCACGTAGGGGCATGTTGGGATTATCGATGATAATGTATTGGATAATAGGGATGACAATGGTGTCCCACGATCGGGGTAGGGATGATTGAAGCACACCCCATTTCTCCCATACCAGGTCCTTCCCCTTGTCGGGGAGATGCTTAGTTTTGTCCTTGAAGTTGTGTCTATCCCTTCAGATGGCCCTACCTACAGGTGGTAAACCAAAAATTTTTGCAATGGTATGGATGCTTACCTCAAAGTGAAGCCCTCAGACCTAAACCTTGCCTTCATTCCAAGAGCTGACAAATTCGTTGGTCACCTAGTCATCCATGCCAGTGAAAAACTTGAAAAAAGGGATGAATATCTTGGCATAAAGTAGGGCTTTGATCACCAACTTAAGCTAGAAGTTTGTGGGCTCTGTGATGGCCATCGTACCATAGAAACTAGGATAAAGTAAGCTGCTACTATGACTACTAATGCCCTGGATAGAATACCTCAAGAAAAAATGCACAGTGCGGAGGCTATAAGGCCAAGACCTTAGGCATGAAGGGCAACTAATCACCACAAGAATTCTAAGATAGAATTGGGAACAATAGGTGTTGGGACCGGTCTTATCAAATTTCAAAGGGGGGTGACAGCCAGGGAGGAAGGAAGAGATGAAGTGGGCAGACCAAGAGGTGCAAGGAGCGAGTGAGGGAGGAAATAGGAGGGGATGGCAAGTGGGAATTTGGGAGTGGGGGAAAATAATGTATAAGGGATAGAGGCATGAAGAAAGTGAATGCTAGAAGGGGGTAACTAGGAACTTTGGCATGAGTAGGGCAATCCACATGACTGGGCGTACAGATAATGCTTCAAAAAATGATGAAAAGAGTTGAGTCCTGAAGAGCTGTGGTGTTGAGGAAATACCTTCGTAGCAACAAGATCTACTATTTATGATATTTATGCATTTTTTCATGGTGTTGAAAGAAAACACCTTTGGTGTTGAAGAAACACCTTCATGGTAGCTAGCGTTGCTCTTTACGGCTAAGCTTCACATCATGGTTGGCTACCTCAATGACATTCTGGGGGAATACATCTTCCCATATGATCAGGTTGGCTTGATTGGCCGCTTCTTTGGCTAGAAGGTCTACCACCTTGTTCACCTCTCTAAACACATGATGAATCATGCTTTGAGGGCGCTGACATAAGGAAGCTTGGCATTCTTGAATAATGTTGTGGATATTCCATCCTCCATTGTTGTTGTTATTCATGTGACTAACCACAATAAGTGAATCTCCTTCGAAGATGATAGGTTTAGTCAAAGACCTACTGACCTCAATACTTCTCCAAAGAGCTCGGGCTTTCGCGTAGTTGTTGGTCTGGACTCCTAAGTTTTTAGTAAAATCCATAATGATGTTGCCATCATGGTCCCTTATGACTCTGCCAACCCATGCATCCCCCATATTTCCTTTGGAGGACCCATAAAAATTGGCCTTAAGCCAACTTGGGGGTGGGGGATTCCACTTGGCATTACTCCTGGTGTTGGGGGGCTTCTGAGTTTTGGAGCACTCAGTGGAAATCCCTAGAGTCTTGATCAAAGAAGACTCCAACCCAGATGAAGGGACATCCATGCACTAGATGAGGCTAGCATTTTCAATAGCAAAGGATAAAGCTCTATTGGCTACTATTTTTGGATTTCTAGGACTTTCGTTGAAGATGCGATTATTTTTCTCCAGCTAGATTTGCCAAATTGCATGGTGCAGCAGGGCTTTCCAGAGGAACTTGAGTTTGGGATTCCTGAAAACATTGGGCCATTGGGTGAAAAAGTCAAGGACAAACTTGGGCCACACCCAATTGACATGGAACTTGTTGATCAGGTAAGAAAAAACATCGAAGGTGAAGGGGTATTCAAGGAGAAAATATTGGGTGGACTCCCATGCTTGAGTGCAAAAATAGCATCTGCTGGGGATGATGACACCTCTTTTGATCAGGTTATCAATGGTTATAATCTTGTTGTGGACCGTGAGCCAGCAAAAATGGACCATCATCAGAACAAGGTTCTTGAGTCAGATGGTTCTGGATGTGGTAGAGATATCAATGGTGTTGGGCCACTTAGGAGGAATGTCTACCAATCGAGAAGTAGATTTCATAGAGAATTGCCCATCATTGGTGCCTTTCCAGTAAATTTTATCTATCATCTGAGTCTGGGGAATGAAATTTACCCTGACGATAGACTGTAGGTCAGACAAGGCTTTATTTAAGACTGTATTTCTAATTCTGAAATGGATCTATTTCCACCTGCGACCATCTTGGTTGGTAGTAATGAAGTCAACAACTCTTGGACCAAATTTGCTATCAGTAAGGTGTTTGATCACTACAATGGTGGGGTCTTTGATGAGGGGCTCATCCCTAGCCCATGGATCATGCTAGAAGTCAATGTCCTTTCCATCCCCAAGCTGCCATCTGATCCCTTGTTGGAGAAGATGCTTGGTGTGGGTTATGGATCGCCAAAAATGGGAGCTAGTATTGGGAGTCCCTTCATCCCTAAAGGAGTGTTGTTGCAAGTAATTTCTCTTGATGATAGAAACCCACTCCAAATTGGCATTGGTGACCACCTTCCACACCTGTTTGGCCAAAATAGCCTGGTTCATAAGGTTGATCCTATGCAAATCGAGCCCACCTCTGTCTTTAGGGGTGCACACTTTATCCCATGCCACCAGGTGAAACCTCCGTTGGCTGTCAGTCCCTACCCATAGGAAGTGCTTCTGGATCTTTTCTATAGCTTCTCCCATAGCTACGAGGATTTTGAATACTGATAGAAAGTACACCGGGATGCTTTGGAGGACATACTTGACCAAGGTGGCTTTGCCTGCTTGGGAGAGGAGAGCCCCTTTCCAACCTACCAGTTTCCTATGAATTCTCTCGGTTACATTGTTCCACATAGCCTTGGCTGGTCTCCCTTGGAACATTAGGAGGCCAAGGTAGGTGGTTGGGATATCAGCAATGGTACAACCCAAGATACCCATGATTTTGACCTACCGCTTCATAGGGGTGTTGATGAAGTAGAGTTTGCTCTTGGTGAAATTAATCTTCTGACCAACAACTTCCTCATAGATATTGAGGATAGACTTGATGATTTTGGCTTCCAAAATAGAGGCTATAATTGCCAGTAGGGTGTCATCCACAAACTACTAATGGGTCAAGGGTTGAAGGTTGGATGCAACCTTAATACCATATATCAACCCTCTAATGTAGGTATTTTTGATAGCTATCCCCAGGCTCTCAGCCCTCTGGTGCTAGGAAAGTATCCTGCTACTGATCCATTGACAAGCATATAAAACCAATAAGAAGAGATGCAATTTGAGATCAACTTGACCTAGTTCTCATGGAAGCCGAACTTGAGAAGGACTCTGGTTAGAAACTCTTGATCCACTCTATCAAAGGCTTTGTTCATATCAAGCTTCAGGAAGAAGGTAGACTTGTTGGAGTTATGGGCTGAATGGATGAGCTCATGAATGGTGATGACACCATCAATAATATTCTGGCCCTTGACAGTACTACCTTGGCATGGGTCGATGATGGAAGGGAGAATGCTTGTGAGTCTGTTGGCCATGGCTTTGGACAGGATTTTATAAATGACATTGCATAGGCTGATGGGGCGGTAATAAGACAGGGAATGGGCATTGGGCCCCTTGGGGATGAGAGCAAGGAAAGTGGAGTTGACATCCCTAGGAATGGAACTAGTGAGTTGCATTTCAAAAATAGCTAGGCAAATATCGGGGCCAACGATGTCCCAGTAGGTTTGGAAGAACCTGGGGGGAAACCCATCGGGACCAGGGGATTTTTTTGGTTGCATGGAGAATAGGGCCTGGTGGATCTCCTTAGGGGAAAGAGGGTTGAGGAGGAGGTTATTCATGGCCTCAAGGATGGATCTAGGAATGTTCTCGAGAAGGGTATCCATGGCCTAGGCCGAAGGAGGAAGGGAGGGATCCAAGGAGGGATTCAAAGTGGTAGACTGCTTCATCCCGGATCTGGTGGATATCTGAGGTGAAAGACCCATATTTTTTGGTGAGGCCCTTGATCCTGTTGGCTCCTCTGTGCTTGAGGGTGGAGATGTGAAAAATTTTGGAGTTGGAGTCTCCTTCCTTAAGCCACAACTATCTCAATTTTTGGTGCCAGAACATCTCTTCCTTTCATAGGGTATTATGGTATTCTAAAAGCAGAACCCGCTCCTCATCTCTGAGATTGTCATCCCCCTACCCCTATTGGAACTTGTCCTCAATCTATTTGAGTCTATTTTTGATGTTATTCTTGTTTTCAAAGATATTCCCGAATGTCTCTTTGTTCCACACCTTCAATTTGGCTTTAATCGATCAAAGTTTCTATGTTACCTGGTTAATGATAGTCCCAGGGAACCTTTCCCCCCACCACTCGACAATATAATTTTTGAGATCTGGGTGCTAGGTCCACATTGATTCAAACCAAAATGGGGTTTTGAACTGAGATCTATTAATAGTTTCAAAAATCAGGGGGCTATGATCGGACCCAATTTTTGGGAGTGCCTGTAGGCTGGCATCATCGAAGAAGGGGAGCACTTCTTGGGACAACAAAAATTGGTCTAGTATTTCTTGGATGAGGTTTCTACCCATCCTTCTATTGCTCCAAGTGTACTGGGAGCCTCTCAGCTGGACGTCCATTAGCTCATTTGAGTCTACAAAGTGTGCAAAGTCATCTGTGGCTTTGGGGGTTATGACATTCCCACCTCTTTTCTCTGAGGGATGCAAGGGGGTATTAAAGTCCCCTGCTATGATCCAGGGGACTTCGTTGAAAGCTTGTCTCATCTGAGTGAGATTATTCCATAGGATCAATCTACCCTACGATATGTTAGGAGCATACACATTTGTCATAACCCAGGAGAGCTGGGTGTTAGAGTCATGAAAGTAGATATTGGACAGGCGACCTTCACCTGAGATGACTCTTCCTTCTACCTTGGCTAGGTCCCAGAGATAGAGGAGTCCACCTAAGGTACCAATTGCTGGTGTAAAGGTAAACTCACATTTTCTCCAAATGGTCTTGGAAACTCTTGGTGACCAGTGCTCACCTAATTTGGTTTCTTGAATGAGGAAAATGGTGGGATTAGTTTCTTTCCGCATGGTAGCAACCAGTATTTTTTTAGCTACCCCATTTAACCCTCTCGCATTCCAGGAGAGGACTTTCATTTGGAACTTTTGGAGGGTTTTTTCCCCCTTTGCCTTGTTGCATGGGGGGTTTGGATCTCTTAGTTTCTTCCCTGTTGCCCATCCCTAATTCCTGGAATAGGGTTTTTTGGGTGCCATTGGCTATATATTCAGTTGTATCCTAGCTTCTTAGGTCTACTCCAGAGGGCCTACCCTTTTTTCTGTCCCCTCCCACATCAATATGGGATTTTTTGAAACTTTGAGTTTGTTTTGGACTCCATGGTTCTGGGGATTCTTGGGAGGAATCATCGTCATCAGTCTCGACATCGAGGGATTTATATGGGGAGAGGGGAGACCCAGTCCCATTGGGTGGGGGATATTTTGGTGAAGGATTGGGGGATAGTGGGGGTTTGGGGGAAGAGCTCTGGGATTCATGACCATTGTTGGGAAGGGGAAGAAGGGCACGGGGGAGGTGGAAGGGGGTTTTTTTGGGGGAGGTTGGCCTTAGGGTAGGGTTGATTGATTGGATTAGGAATAGGGATTTACTTACATGGGAGCTCCTCATCATAGATTTTATCATTGATACCAGAATTTCTAAGTAAATTGAACTTGTTAGAAATAGTGAATAGACTACTTGACTTATGTATATCATCACCTATATGGGGTGGGGATTGTTTTTTGCCCTTGTGGTTCAAGATCTATCCCATTCTGGTTTTCATATTTTTATTTTCTCCGTTGGCTGGGCGGGCCAAAGTATGGGGATCAATATGCATGCTTTTGTGATTCAAGCACTAGGATGAAATATGCCCCTGTAATTGGCATTCAGAGTAGAATGCAGGTTTATTTTTTTAATCCATTGGTTGTCTTCGATGGTAAGATCCATAAATTAGGTTAACATGGTTAGGGAGTTGAGTTTCTAGGTTGAAATTGATGAATATGCAGGCCTACGTCAAATGGGTCTGGGCGCAAGTTGTTGGGTCAATGGTGACCAATTTCTCAATTACTTGAGCTATCCCCTGAAGTGCATCTTCATGAAAGAAATAAAAAGGTAGATTTGGGAGATGAACCCAAATGGGAGCATAGTTTATGATCTATGATTTTGGGTCGAAGTTTGCTCCCCATTTATGGAGGAAGAGGCTTCTTCTACCAAAGAACCAAGGCCCTCCTGATAAGATGCGGTCTACGTCTTCCTGTGTATTTAGGAAAATCATGAAGAACCCTCTGGATATTGCTGACAGTTCTAGGCATCCTTTAGTTTTCCACTTGATCACCACCCAACATCGAAGTGAATCCATATCAGGTCTTCCTCCAAAAAATTTCCCTACCAAGGAAAATGAATCGCGGGTGGCATACTCCTCCATAACTTGCTCTGGATAGAAGACATCGTAGCCCTGGGTTACGAAGGTGTTTGATGCCACGAGTGAGGGTTTAGGTTTCCCTTGGAGTGCTTCTATGAATGAAACATGGCTGGTCCTTTTGTTGCCTACTTCTATTTTATCAGGTGGGTCTTTTCCCCTGTTATCTCCATTCCTATCCTCTGTTGTGCCTACAAGGATTTTACTTGCTATTTTGCTCCCTGTATGGTGGCAGTTGGAGTTGTCACATGCTCACAAACTATTCCCCAGGTTATTACTCCCACCTCTCTACTCCTCACCCATCGTAGAACCGAAATTCGGATATTCGCTCACCATCACTCACATACCATGAAGAGTATCTCTATTATTTCTTTGATTTATATTGCATTTTTAGTTTTAGTCAAATCATCCACATTTGCATTCATATTGAATATTATAGTGAATGTTATTTTATTTATATATATATTTTTTACTACTCATATATTTAATTCTACTCTTGATTATTGATATTATGACCTAAGATATTGTGGCTTAATTATATTGGGACCTAAGATAGTTTGAGATAGTTTGGATTAAAATCCAACAATGACATCGAAGATACCACTTAAATATATCCATTTTTGATAGAGTTATATTTTAGAGCTACCATAATATTGAATATTTTCACTTTAAAAGTAGTGAAGACTTAGAACCTATTTTAAATGTTTGATTGAGTAGATATTGAGGGGGAAGATAAAATTCACCTTGATTTGGATGCTAGGGTCTATCCACTTAGTTCAAAGAAAACTATTGAAGACAAGGACTCAACCAGAATAGATTAAGAGCCAACTCAGAAGAAAGTTGGATGTGAGGGGACATTCAAAGTCACCTTGATAATATTTGGATTCTTTAGAAAAGAGGAGAATCATTTTATTCTTAGGTTTGACCTATGACATCAAAGATAAATTATAGGATATAGAGAAGCATCATAGCTTCCAAGGAATAGAGAAGCAATTAATATTACAAAGAATAAAAGAATATATAGAGAAGAGAAGCATTAAAGCTTTCTAAGGATAGAATATTTATTTATAAGTGGTATAATCTTCCATAGATCAAAGAAGAAGTGAATATTAGAAACCTCCAAAGATAACAATATAGAGCTATAATAATTTAAAATTTCTAGTCATTCAGAGATATAAACCAAAAGGATAAGGTTTACTTGGAAACTCTTCATAGCATTTCAATCTTGGCCTTGAATCATTTGAAGTTTCTTTTTAAGATCTCCAAAGACCATCATATTATAAGCAAAAAACAAATAACATAAGCACTATCTAGACATAACAATAAGTAGGGAATATAAGAATTATTTAGATGCAACAAAAAGCAGGTAACTCAAGCACCATCAAAATTTCTATCTAGATACAAAGGATAATAATAAAGTGCTATTGAGATGAAAACCAACAAAAAATAGAAGATAACATCAAAGCGCTATCGAGAGGATAACAACAAATACTATAGAGGATAACAACAAAATATTATCATGACATAGAGGATACCAATAAATTGCTATCTAGAGAAATAAAAGAAAGCAACAAAGTACCATTGGAAATAAAGGTACTTAGCTCTATCAATGCACATTCATTCTTTGGAAACTTGAGTGCAAAATAAGCACTACCAAGCAACACACAAGCAACATATGTACAATGAACAAGAAACGATCATAGATTAAGCAACTTTTGTAGTGGAGATGAGCACCTAAGAATTATCATTTAGAGTGCTACCTTATTGGAGATAAGTTACATTAAGCACCATCTACCAGAGCATTTTATTTAAGATAAAAGAACTCTGAGGAACATTTCTAGAGAGCTATATTAGAAAACAACAATCTTCATCTAAAGAAATCTAAATCCAAACACCTTAGCTGAAGCATGCAAAATGGAATGTTGAAATGTTGCATAGAGCAGGTAGGTGCAAGGACAACTAGTCAACTACTGGACAATAGTAACACTTGAGCATTACACTTGGTGAAGTAATAATAAGGGATATTCCAATAGATATAATTTAAAATCAACATGTCTTAAGGGAAGGTAAGGTTTAAATACCTTTATATAACATTTTGATTATTTTTGAAGGAGAAGTTTATAAATATTAAAAATTAAAGAGGGAGTTATAAGGTTGTCTACATTATTTAGTTTTTAAAATTTTTAAAATCTTAGTATTAATTAAATTTTGGAGTGAAAAATATTGTTGGAATATATTACATTATCTGGTACATGCTAATGTACCACCTTGGGTACATAAATAGAGTAGGAGATTGTGTTAGATTAAGTATTGAGTAGTTACTTCATGTAATGTGATAAAAGCACAAGTGTTAGAATGTGCAATGGTGTAAATGTGCATGTATTCCACATGTAAATATGTTATAGGATAGGTAGTTGAAGAGTCATGGGTAGATGAAAGGCCAAGGGATATATCTCCCTATATATATATACCTTTGAGAGAGTAAAGTAAGAGCTGGATTACTAGTTAGATAGTTAGGAAGTATAGTGAGTTTAGTAGGTACAATGTAGATCATGCATCATTCATGGAGTGTTCAAGTCCTCCATTATATTACATTGTACTATTTTTGTGAGCTTTCATTAATGGCTATTTTTTGAGTTATTGTAGAAGTTTCTCATATACTTTTTTTGCATTTTATATTTTCATTATCATATAGTTATCATTGCTTGCTTATTTTACATCTTGTGGTTATATTTCCTTTAATATATATTCTCAAAAGCTAATAGTGGTATCAAAGCACAAGGTAGATTGATAGAAAATAGAGAGAGCCAAAAGAGAGATTGATAGGAGATAGGAAATATTATTTTTAGAATTTTTAAAATTGCATTTGGCTAGAGTATTTTTATAGAGTTTCAGAAAAACTTGTGAAGACTAGGACTCGACATTGATTCCACTAGATTAACAAATCAACTAGTGAATATTTATCATCTCTAGATTAAAAGTTTTTCCATTACATTTTCTCTAATACTTTGTTGCATAAAAAGGAGATTCAAAGAAATTTGGGAAGCTTCCTACAAATATCTAGGAATAATATCTTCTTTGGAATCAATCCAACACTTGAAGCAACAAGTTGAAGATTAAATATTTTGGAGGCCTTAAGGAAAAGGTCCCATTGCAAGAGTTGCATATTTCAAGAGAGAAGATTAAGGAGACTCAAGAAAGAGATCTCCATTGAAGATTGAGGAGAACCAAGAAGGAGGTCCTCATAGATATTTGAAGATTGAATACTTTAGAGTGAATAAAGAAGAAAGTAACTCTAAAAGGAGAGGATCGAAGAGAAATATCCCATTTAATAACTTCCATATTCGAAAGATTGAAGATAAATAAGGACAAGCATAGGTCCTATTCCAAGTTTTAGAAGCAGTAGATTTTAGAGGTACAAGAAAGATACCTCATTGCAAAAATTCCATATTTGAAGATTGGAGAGATCAAGGAAAGGTCTCATTAAAGTTTTGAGAAAATAGAAGCTATATAAATTAAATACCCAAGAGAAGGGTCTCAAGAAAGATTGAAAGGAGAAATAAAGAGAAGGCTAGGAAAGCCTCATTGAAGGAGACTTGAAGAAGTCCATTGGAGAAGACTTGAGGAGAACTCAAGGGAGAATATTACTAGCAAGGAGAAGTTCCTGATAGAGAATAATTTGGGATAATTATCGCCATCCGACAACAATCCCAAAAGAAATAAATATCTGGCAATAATTTTACCAATTACTAGAAAGGATTTTCAAATATCTCAAGACATTTAGATTATTGAGAAGAAGGCCAAAAAATAGGCAAATATTGAAGTCAGAATTAGAAAAGAATATTGAAGGAGAAAGAAGCTAGAAGAAGCCACCAAATATGAGAGATTTGAAGACTGCCATTGCAGGCTTGAAGGCTGATATATTGAAGAAGATATTGTTGTTTTTACAACATAAGTTTAGGATATTATTGGACAGCATCATAAGAGGTAAATATAGCTGCTAATTGGAGGATTTTCCTACCAAATCTTGGAGAGTTGAGGACAATATATCGGAGACGAAATTAGTTGTGTTATAATCAGAAAATTTCAGAGTTAATGACATCAATAAAGAAGAAATTTGGGCAGCATTAATAGCTGTTAATTTTCAGAATTCAAGAAGGCTACTTGGAGGAGAGTTGAATCCACAAAACCACAGTTTTGGGCAGCAAGTTAAAGAAGTTACAAAGCTGCAAATTGGTGAGTTAAAGAGCTATTTTGGACAACAAGGAAGAGCTGCAAATCCATAAAACATAGGGCAACATTTAGGTGAATCTAATCACCAAGAAATCCATCACCATACAAAGGTTAAAAAGGTATGCAACATTGGTGCAAAAGGTTCATTATTTGAACATTTATATTTATCTTATTATTAAGTTTTATTAAGCACCAAATTCAATATTTAAATTTGCAAGAGGAAGTTTATTAGTTTAAGTATTCAAGGCAGTGCAGAAGATAGTTTTTACAAAGTTAAAACTTGCACATAAGAAATAGAATTTAGATATATTTCAAGAGAAAGAAAATATCAACTTACTAATATATTTTGGAAGTAAATAAATAATTATTCTAAATTAAAGGTTTCATATACTATAGTGCATAATACAAGTAATTTATAAGAGCTATTAAAGTGCATTGATATTAAGAAAAATGAGGAAGATTAGTGCACAAGAACAAGGTTGAATTATATTGTCAAAAGATACCATTAAGCACAGATGAATAGCAGTAAGTCTTGGTGAAGAGAGGCCACCAAAAGGAACATTATAACCACCAAGGATTATATTGGGTGCCTCCATACTAGAGTCAAGAAATAAATATACATAAAGATACTAAGAAGATCTCAGAAATCTAGGTGCAACTAAGGTATCCTATCTTGGTTTATTGCAGATTTAATTCATGTTTTAATAGCACCAAAAGGAGATAAATTTCAAGTGTCTTAAGACACCAATGTAGCAAAAAATTATAGTCATCAAGAGGTAGGTTTTATCAAGGTTTAATCACAAGCTACTAAGCAAAGGAGATAGAGCCATCAAAGGGCTAAATATCTTTCCATTCAAGGTGTCTAAAGACACAAAATATAGCACCATAGTACTATGAAAGCAATTCTTATAGTGAAAAATAAACTTGCAACAAGAAGGAGAATAAGCTTAGATAGCACAAAGAAACAAGCTACAAGAAAAATAACACAAGGTGAATAACATAAGACAAGGTGCAAATAAAAAGGAATAATAACAAAGCATTACCCAAGAAAAAGTGGAGAAGAGCTTGGATGAACAACCACCTTGAAGAAAGCATTCAAATTCCATAGGAGAAGCCACCTTCATTAGAGAGGAGCCACCATACGTTGAACATCAAGAAAGCTTGTTGTTACAAGAGAAGCAAAGTAACTTGCAAAGAAAGTTGGCAAGAATAGGTAATAAGGTACGTTGAAGAGTTTGGTTGCATGCAAGGGAAGGAGCCTCCACTTGCCACACCAACCAAAGTAATATTGTACCACTTGGCATAAAGGAAGAAGAGTGCCTACGTATCCTCAATGACATAATGCTTGCATAAAGAAAAAGAATGCCCAGGTTTGGAGTAACACTCCATTCAATCCAAGAAGGAATAACAATCATTATTGCAATGCTCAAAGCATATTACAAGGCCTACACCACCTAAATTAATGCCTTCAAAAGGTTGTAACCTCCCAATACCACCTAACAATTAGTCCTACATTCTAGTGCAATGTAAAGCACCATGTGGCATGCATTTCAAAGGGAGATAAAGTGTATTAATAGCCTGGTCTAAAGAAAGCACACACATTAAGCTTATAGAGGTCAAAGTGTAGTAAAGGGAGAAGAATATTGTGTTAAGAGCGTACGAGGATCACTGTATAGAATGAAGAGGGTAGAGGACAAAGCACCATAAAGTAGTTAATGTAGTCAAATGCCATTAAATGAGTAAGAGACCATGCTAATTATAGGTGTATTCAAATGCAAAGTATAGTGGTATTGCACATAAATTTTGGTGCCTTGAAGGTAAGATTTATTCTCATAACCTTTGCAAAGCACAAAGGAGAAATAAGGCATATATTAAAGTTACAATCAATCAAGTTTTATGCTCTAGGGTTATTTAAATAATAGGAGTAATAAGGTGATAAAGAATAACCTTGAAAAGCATATTGAATGCCTTAGAAGGAAGTAGAAGATAGAAGCATTGAAACTATTGCTCATATTGCATTAAATATTTGCAAATCATTAAACAAGGAAACATAAGGTTTTTACAAATTGAAGTAAAATTGAAATTGCAAATACATGGTTTTTCTAAATTTCTAACTAGGGAGATATAAGGAGTCCTACACCAAATTTAAATTATAGAAATTTAGAAACTACAAATATTGAAGGAAGCCAAATTCTAGAATTGCTTAAAAGTTGGAAATTATTATTTATACTTGTCTCTTATACAAATTGAAGGGACAAAAGGAATCCAACTATAGAGTCTTGAAAAATAGAGAATATTATCAAATTAAAAGTGCATATATCAATAGGAAGAAGTAGGTGAGAAATAGGAATTGGAAATTATATTAAAAAATATCTTCAAAACATTATGCATTCAACTCAAAAGGATATCTAAAGGAAGCTAAGAACTTTATCAAGACTATAGTACACTCAAATACTTGGGATATATAAGGGGTTCTACAAAACTTGAGAATTAGAAAACTCTTATCAAGTTTGATCACATACTTAAAACTAGGGAGTCATAAGGTAGTCAACCTCAAAGGTTTAGAAAATTTAAAATTCTAACAATTTTTTTTTTTAACAAGAAAAATTACTTCAAAAGGAACTATGGAAAGGCTTATTAAGTATATAGGTTTCAAGGAATCAAAATGGTTCAAAGACATATTTTATTCTAGAAATGATAATAAGGAAAATGCAATTAGAAGTGAAGAACCAATATGGTTTGGAAATATTTCTGAAAACTCACAAACTAATAGTTTGTCAAAAGTAAATTCTTTAGAAATATCTTCCAATGATATGATGAAAGGTATTGATGACAACTATATTATCAAAAACCATATTCAAAAGATAGAAAAAAAATTAGCTCAAAAATATGTTATATAGATTTATGAAAGAAGTAAAGATGAAATAGATTCAATTGTACATAGATGGTTTGACTATTTCATCAAGGAAATAGATGAACTTGATTCACCTAAAATAAGTAATAAAGAAGTTGGTATATCTTCTTTTTTTTGATAAGTAAGATAGTTATATTATATTTGCATACTAGGTTTTAAGGATCCCAAAACCTTAATACAAAACCAGTGCTAGAAGTTGTATCATACTGAAGGAACTGCAGTTGAGGATTCTACTAATGAGAGCCTTAAAGGAGGTTGCAGCCTCAGCCTTGGAGCTTGTAATATAATTCCTTATAGACATAGGGTGAGGATGCAGCCTTCGACTTAGAGCCATAAAAAAAAAGAGATAGGACTTTAAATAGATCACTGTAACCAAAAAGGTGGGACTATCGATACCACGGTAGAACAGTCTAGGACGAACCAAGAAAGCAACTAACAGAAAGGCCCCATGCAGGGTGGTCGTAAGCATACTAATTAATAAAATCCAGAGAAAGAAAAACATAAAAAAGGAAACATAAGATAGAGGAGGGAGGAAATCAGTCCTCCACTTCGGGTTTGTAATCTTCCTTCCCGTCCTCTTCCTTGGCTTCCTTAGAATCGTATTCCTTCGGTTCATTCTTCACAATAGCCACACCCGCATCAGAAGGTCCATCACCCTCTTGAGTCCCCTGTCTGGCATAGAAAAGCTTGTGGAGTCCCTCCCTGATGTCCATGGTACAATTCATCATGTAGTTCATCATTGTCATAGTAGAGGCAATAATAAAATCCTTGAGCTTCTTGTTCTCCTCATGATCATCTTTTATTTCGATCACATTACTCTTGGAGGCCATGTTCTGGATTCTTGCCGATTTTCTCACCGGTTCTTCAACATTGTCAAAAGTAATACTCTTCCTTGCTCTCAGTTTGGACATGGCTTCAATAGCCTTTTTATTTTTTTTCAGCTTGGGTCAGGCGCTCAGCAGAAGATTTGGGTTTGGCAGGGCTGCCTGCAATAGGGTTACACTTGGGGCTATTAGTCAGAATGTAAGTGTAAATTACTTTAAACATGCCTTGATGGTGAGGGAGATTATGGCTCTTGTTGTCTCTCCAGGACGTAATGGAATGGTTCATGGAGTTGAGAAGGAACAACGAAATACTCAGAGGGTTGATTTCATGGAAGTAATTGACAAAAGCCAGGTGGTAGGTTTTTAGAGACTTGTCAGGGTCATCCACATAGATAAACTCCATAATTGGCTTCATGAAAATGTTCCAAAGGATGGTAAGGTCGGTTCTAAATATTCTAGGGCTTTTGGTATTTTTGAAGATTTTGTCATTTCCTTTGAAATTCTCTAATTCCACTTCCTAGTTATGCTTGTGGCGATGGATGGATCGACCCTCAGGGTTTTGGCTGATAATGTTGGCAAGCAGGTGGATGTCAACCATAAAATTACACCCATGGACAGATACGATGCCATTATCCCAAGAATCAAGGAAATCCATGGTAATGTCAATGTCATCCCCAAAGAACATGTTCAAAAAGGGGAAAAAACCTTTGTCTTGGAGGATTTTATCAGCCACAATGTCAGACTCATAGGTGTTTGGTTCGATATAGTCACTCGACATGGTGGGGGGATGGGAGGTTGGATGGAGGACAGGGAAAGGTGGGATGGGGGTAGACGGTGATAGTGGTGGGTGGGTGAGAAAAGGATGGTGAGGGCAGAAAGGCTAAAGAATAAAAAGGTGAAGGGGGAAGGGTCTGGAACCAGGGAGGGAGGAGGTGACAAGTAGCAGGGGAAAGGGTTGGCACATGGAAGGTATAGGGACTAGGTGAGTGACTAGAAATGTGGTCAGATAGTAACTAAGAGGATTGGAGGAAAAAACCATGACCCTTCACAGTCTCGGGCTGAGGAGTCTCAAGTTACAATGTTCCATGCATGCCAGGTTGTTTGAAGAGGTGGCATGCTCCATGGAATTGAAGGGAAACAACACCCACCACTACTTTCTTGGGCTGAAGAAACCTGGGACACGAGACTCCAACTAAGAAATTTCCTTAGGTGAAGTGGCCTGCTCACGGATGTGCCACGTACGCAGTCGGGGGATGTGGAAAGTTGTATCGGTGTAACCTTGGGAAGTTGGATAGACGTTGGAAGAATGTAGCCCATAAATCAAGGAATTATACCTCTAAATTTGCTGCCAATAGGTGAGGTTATCAACATTCGTCATGTTTATATCATTGGAAGCCACTTTTTGGGATCTGCACAAGTTTAACAAAAGGTTCCAATGATTGAAAAAATCATTAGAAATTATGCCAACAAGATTCTCCCAGGGAATCGAGCATGGGAAATGAGAGGTGGTAGAGATTTGGTGGATGGAGAGGGGATGGTGGATGATTATGATGGTATACTCATGGAGTTTGAAGTGGTGACCACAATAAGGAACGTGGAAACTGAGTTGGCGATGATGGTGATGGTGCCAGGAGAACACATCAGTATGGGAATCCCACTTTTTGGAAAGGTGATCCTTATTGAGATAAGGATTGGTCATGATGACATGGAGTGGGTGAGGCTAACATGAATGAGGGATTGTGCTACTCATGAGGAAGACGGTGGCTTAGGACCTTCCTCCCTAGTGGGGAAGATTTCTTTGATGGTTTTCTTGGTTAACAATGGTCTGAATTTCCTCAGGTAATTCATTGTGCTAGATTTGGATATTAGTCATGTTGACCCCTGTATTGGTGAGCTTATCGATAACCTTGTTGGATTCCCTAAAAGTGTGCTGGAAGGTGATTTCCTGCATGTTAAGGACAAGGTTCCTTGCTTCCTCAATGTAATATCTAACTCTCCAAGAGGGTTTGGAGTTGGTGTTCTTGAGATAATTGATGATGTTGAGTGAATCTCCTTCGACTATCAAATTGGTAGTAAGATCTTTGACCAATTGTAAGCCCCTCCACATACTTTTCACTTTAGCTACATGACTGGTCTGCTCTCCAAGTCCCTCAGTAAAGGCAAGGACAATATTGGCTTGATGATTTCTTAGAATGCCTCCTTCTCCAGACTTACCTGGATTTCCTTTAGCAGCTCCATCAAAATTGAGTTTTGTCCATCCTTGAGGGGGAAGAATCCAGATTGACTCCAACCAAATTAAGGACAATGGATGGACATCCTCTAAGGATAATCCTAGTTCTTTTCCTAGATCCGACTTAGCTTTGGAAGCTATTTTGGAATAAAGAGGAATGAGGAAGGCATTTTACAGGGCAAAGGCCAATATTTTGGAAGATATAATCTTAGGGGCCTTAGGCTTAAGGGAGAAAACTCTGTTATTTCTTTTGAGCCAGACTTACCAGAGGAAATGGTGGAGGGATATTTTCCAGAAGAACTTGAGGTGAGGATCATGGAAAGGGCTAGGCCAATGATTAAATAGGTCTCCTATGGAGCAGGGTATAGCCCATTGAATGTGTAAAGAGTGGAAAATGGAATTGAGGATGGAAGAGGAGAATGGACAATGGAGAAAGAGGTGGTTGGTGGATTCCAAATAATTTTGGCATAGGAATCATCTATTAGGAATAGACATTCCTTTTTAATGATGTTATCAATGGTGAGGATCTTCTATTATATGGCAAGCCAAGAAAATAAGGAGATCTTAGGGATGAGGTGCTTGATCTAAACTTGCTTGAAAGGTAACAGAATTTCCTCGTCACCAATGAGGAGGAGGTAGGCTATTTTGACTGAGAATTCTCCACTTTTGGTAAGCTCCCAAATGAGTTGATCAGAGGGCTTGGAGGAGGGAATGATGGTGGATGAAAGAAGGGAGTTTAGCAAGTTGGATTCAAGGGGAAAGGTAGGACAAATGATCGGATTCCAAGTAGGATATCTGCTCGAAATTATGAAGTCTAAAACCTTATGTCCTATCCTTGCATCAGTAAAAGGCTTAAGTTTGGATAGAATAGGATCATTAAGGAAGGGTTTTTCCCTTATCCAGTTATCATTCCAAAAATTTATGTTGGCACCATCTCCTAGTTTCCACCTTAGACCTTTCATAATTAGGGGCCTAGTACTCTTTATGGAATTCTAGAATGTTGATCCTCTATTGGGGATGTCTTCATTGAAAAAATCACCATTCTAAAGGTACTTCCTCTTGGTAATTAAGATCCATGCAGTATTGTCTCCAGATATCAGCCTCCAGGCTTGCTTGGATATTTGGACAGTGTTGAGATTATGAATTCTTCTGAGGCATGTTCCTCCCTTGAGTTTAGGTCTGCACACTTTATCCCAGGCCACAAGATGAAATATTTTTTTTTTTTCAGCTCCGGTCCATAGAAATGTTTTTTGAATTTACTTGTTGGCAATTTTGGGTACCTTGGGTACATTGCATTTGCTCAAGTGTTTAAGTTGTCATTGATGTCAAGAAGCTTTCGAAGGAATTTGATGAAGGAATTTGATTTGATGTCAAATACTTTGTTTTGATGAAGGTTACGGCATGACAGTTTCAAAGGTCTCTGGCAAACTCCAAGCTGACAGGTTCGAAAGAAAAGTGTAAGTTGGAAAAATGAGTAAGTTTGAAAAAGTGTCACGATATCGTGACATGTCACATTTTCGCGACCTAGGTAGGAGAGAGAAAGCTTTTTGGAAAAGTGTCACGATATCGCGACATGTCACAGTTTCACGACTCATAGAGGAGAGAGAATGTTCGGAGTCAGAAATGTCATGATTTCGTGACATATTGCAAAGAAGATTGTACGGACGAAAAAGTGTCACGATTTCGCGACATGTTGCAGGAGAGGAAGTCCGAAAGAAAAAGTGTCACGATTTCACGACATGTTGCCGAGAGGGAGTCCGAAAGAAAAAGTGTCACGATTTCATGACATGTTGCAGAAGAGGGAGTCCGAAAGGAAAAGTGTCACGATTTCGTGACATGTTGCAGGAGAAGGAGTCCAAAAGGAAAAGTGTCACGATTTTGCGACAAGTTCGAAGAGAGAGAAAGTAGCAAGATAAAGTGTCACGATTTCGTGACATGCTACAGAAGTCAAAGTGAGAACTGTCACGATTTCGTGACATGCTGCAAAACTCGAAGTGAGAACTGTCACGATTTCGTGACATGCAGCAAAGGGAAGAGTCAGAAATGAGAACTGTCATGATTTTGTGACAGGGTGCAAAGAAGACGTACGGAAGCTGAAAGCGTCACGATTTCGTGATAGGCTGCAAAGAAATCGTACGGATGCAGGAAGTGTCATGATTTCATGATAGGTTGAGATGGCAGCATTCAGTTGGAGAAAGTGTCACGATTTCATGACAGAAACTGGAAGCAGGTCTTTTATAGGAGAAATGTCATGATTTCGTGACAAAAGTAGAGAGGAAGGCCATGAAGATAGAAGGGTCACGATTTCGTGACAGAATTGAAGATGACGTCAGTAGAGGCAGAAGTGTCGCATTTTCATGACAAAAGCAGAGAAGAAGGCCATGAAGACAAAAGGGTCACGATTTCATGACAGAATTGAAGATGACGTCAGCAGAGGCAGAAGTGTCACGATTTCATGACAAAAGCAGAGAAGAAGGCCATGAAGACAGAAGGGTCACGGTTTCGCGACAGAAGTGAAGATGACGTCGTAGAAGCAGAAAGTGTCACGATATCATGACAAAAGCCATAAGATAGTGTACGGTTGCAAAGATGTCACGATATCGCGACATGTTGTAGTTTCACGAGAAAAGCTAGAGAACCATAGAGGCGGTTGAAGCCGACAGAGTTAAATTTGAGCCGACACAGTTTAGGGTTTTGCAGCCGACGTAGTTTAAGGGTAACAGCCGACTAAGACCAAGGTTTAAATCTTGAATGTGTTAGTATAAAAGGAGGGCTGTTTGGAGAGTTAAGGCATCGATTTTGAGTGTGCATTCGAAGTGCGACATTCATAGATAGAGTGCGGGGAGAAGTTCGATCGCCGAGAAGCAGAGTGCAAAATTCGATAGCAGTGTACAGAGTGCATTTCATCGAATCTTCTAAGTGAGTGAGATTGCAAGGAAGCAGAGTGCGCGAAGACTATGCGGCTGTGATTGCGCAGAGGTGCAAAGGTCGAAGTTTGATCAAGTGCAGCTGTGCTTGCGCAAAAAGAGCGAAGGACTATGTTTTTGTGCAGACCAGAGAAAGAGGACAAGGACATTTGTGCCGGACCGAAGGACTGTGTTTGGTGCGAGATCAGAGAAAGAGATCGAGGACATTTGTGCTAGACCGAAGGACTGTGTTTAGTGCAATTTCGAGGACCAGCTTTGGAGGTGATAGAGTTGAGGACAGAGGTCTCCAACCAGAGCAGGGAAGACAGGTGTCTTCTGTGGATAGAGTTCCATTTGCTAAGGGCAGAGGAGGCAGAGGTCTTCTAGAGGATCACCAGCCAGAACAGAGCTAGGGGATTGGTGTCTCCTTTGGGTTGGTGCCCATAAACATTGTAATCGGGAAAGGTATTCCCAGAATTTGATTTGATAAAATTTAGTGAAAGATTTTATCCGTGGAGTAGCCCGCATTGGGTGAACCACGTAAATTGTTGTGTCTCTATTGTGGATGGTGTTTTGTGCATTGCTTTGATTATTGCTATTGATACTGCTTTCTATACACTGCATAATATTGAATTGAAAGTTGAATTGAAGGAAAAAGTAAAAAGTGGTCTTATACTGTTCACCCCCCTCTCAGTATAAGCTTGTGTTCTTCAATTGGTATCAGAGCGGGTGCCTTCGAAAAGTTTAACAGCTTGAAGGAAAAGCTAGCAAAGAACACAATGGATTATTCAAGTGGCAATGCAGCACCTATTCTTGATGGATCAGATTTTGGTCTTTGGAGTGCAAGGATGAAGGTTCATCTAATGGCACTTGGGAATGAGGTTTGGGAAGTGATTGAAGATGGGTACACTATTCCTGTAAATGGTCCATATACTAAAGAAGATAGGCTCCTACATCACAGAAATTCAAAAGCAATGAATGCAATCCTGAAAGGTTTACAGAAAGCAGATCTCACCAAAGTAATTCACTGCAAGACAGCTAGTGAAATGTGGAAACAGATTGCGAGGTGGTTCATACAGGTGATGCAAATGTCGAAAAGGCCAAGTTGAGACATTTCAAAGGTATGTTTGAACAACTCAAGATGAATGATGATGAAAATATTAGTGACTACATGCTTCGTATGGATGAGGTTGTTAACTCCATGAAAGACTTAGGACTTGAGCTTGCTGAAAATGATGTTTGTGATAAGATTTTAAGATCTCTTCCTAATAGATTTAGTGAAAATATTTCTGCTATTGAGGAAGCTAAAGATTTGGATAAACTGAAAAAGGATGAGCTTCATAGCATTCTTGCAGCATTTGAGTTGAGAACTCAGGTAAAGGTTGACGTCAAGAAAGAAGCAGCTTTCAAAGCTACCAAGAAATCCAAGGGTAAACAACTTCAAGAGAGTGATGAGTCTTCTAGTGATGAAGAGGCATATTACAGCAAGAAAGGCAAGTTCTCTAGAAAGCACAAAAGCATGAAAAATATAAGATGTTTCAATTGTGGAAAGTTTGGTCATTATGCTACTGACTGTACTGTTTCCAAGAATGAAAGTGATGAAGAGAAACAGGATTCTAAGAGCAAGGATTCTGAAAAGCACAAGCATCACAGAAAGAACAAAGATGAGCACAACAATCAAGGAAAGAGGTATTCTCACAAGCACAAGAAGAGTTTCTACCTGGACAAAGCAAGTAAGTGTTCGAGTAGTGATAGTGAAAGTTCTTCGAGTGATGATGAAAATGAGATGTTTATTTCAGAAAAAGAGGAAGAACCGAAACATAGATTCATTATCATGAAATGCCTTAGATGTGGAAATTTTGGTCACCTTGAGGATGATTGTACAAATAGTGATTTGGTTTCCAGTATGTATGAGGATGCTTCAGAAAACTATAAGGAAGATGCATGTATGGTTTTTGAAAAAGGTAGCACCTCTAGTGATAAGAAATCTGAAAAAGGCTTTGATGATTCAGAAAGCAAACAAATAAAGGATCTTGAAAGTGAACTTATTAATGCTCTTAGTGCTTTGAAAAAGGAAAGAAAGAAGAATGCTAAACTCAAGGATAAGTTAGATGAATGTTGTATAGAGAGAGATGATCTTATAGAAAGTCTTGATTTTTCTATGGCTAAGACACAAGAACTCAAGGATGAGCTGGAATCGAAGGTTCTTGAGTATAGTGAGTTAGAACAGAAAATGGCTTCTTTGAAAGAGGAAACCAAAGAGTACAAGGATAAGCTATACAGGTTTCAAGACAGCTCCAAAAAGGTTAAATCACTCATCAAAGATCAAAGAAAACCAACAGATAAAATAGGTCTTGGTTTTGTCAAACCGCAAGTTGGAGAGTCTAGTAAGAGACTCCAAAAGGAAGAGAGTTCTGATGAGGAAAGTTTTTCAGATCTTGAGTCCATGACTGATAGATGCACAGAAATAGAAAATAGAATTCAGAATGAGAAGAAAAAATTTTTGGGACCCAAGAGGTCGAATAAAGGAAAATTTCACGACAGATGTTTTGCGTGTCACAGGTTTGGTCACATGGCTGCACATTGCATGACTCAAGTAAAGACAGTAAATGACAAAATCAGAAGTGCCAGTTTCTTTCGAGGGTATTGCTACTCTTGTCAATAGTTCGGGCACAAGGCAGTCTATTGCGAGATAAATAACAGGCTCGGCCAGAACAGGATTAATCAGAACAGGTTTGGGCAGAACTGGCGGATTCAAAGAACAGGTATGCCTAAAAGAAATAACATTGTTACCTGTTATAAGTGCAACAATGGAGGTCACACAGCTAGACAGTGTAGAGCTGATCTTCCAAGGTACAGGAATAGGAACAGTGGTATGAACAGGTCCAAGGATCAAGGCATGAACAAAAATAGGGATGAGAACAAGAACAAGAACAGTAACAGGAACAGGAAAATGGACAATGAGTTCAAGAGAAGGCCTGGCAAGGAAGTTATAGACACTGATGATGATCAGTGCCTAATGGGAGTTTTACTCCCACCCCAGAATTAATCACCTCATCAGGAGGTGGGGGAGGGACTAAGCTAAGAGGCTAATTCTTAGTCCCGAGCCCCAAAGGTGGCCCTTTGCCATTGATGACAAAGGGGGAGAGATATGAGTAAGGGGGAGAGCTTCAAGTGAAGAGGAAAGCTTCAAGTCAGGGGGAGCAAAACTTCAAAAGACGTTGGTCAGTTGTTAGCTCAGTTTGTTTCAGCTTTTGCTCTTGAGAAGCATTTTCAATAAAGGTTTGCCATCAATGACAAAGGGGGAGATTGTTGGCAATTTTGGGTACCTTGGGTACATTGCATTTGCTCAAGTGTTTAAGTTGTCATTGATGTCAAGAAGCTTTCGAAGGAATTTGATGAAGGAATTTGATTTGATGTCAAATACTTTGTTTTGATGAAGGTTACGGCATGACAGTTTCAAAGGTCTCTGGCAAACTCCAAGCTGACAGGTTCGAAAGAAAAGTGTAAGTTGGAAAAATGAGTAAGTTTGAAAAAGTGTCGCGATATCGCGACATGTCGCATTTTCATGACCTAGGAGGAGAGAGAAAGTTTTTGGAAAAGTGTCGCGATATCCGGACATGTCGGGTTTCGACTCATAGAGGAGAGAGAATGTTCGGAGTCAGAAATGTCATGATTTCGTGACATATTGCAAAGAAGATTGTACGGACGAAAAAGTGTCACGATTTCACGACATGTTGAAGGAGAGGAAGTCCGAAAGAAAAAGTGTCACGATTTCGTGACATGTTGCCGGAGAGGGAGTCCGAAAGAAAAAGTGTCATGATTTTGCAACATGTTGCAGGAGAGGGAGTCCGAAAGGAAAAGTGTCACGATTTCGTGACATGTTGAGGAGAGGAGTCAAAAGGAAAAGTGTCACGATTTCGTGACATAATGCAGAAGAGAGAGTCCGGAATGTGAGTTGTCACGATTTCGCGACAAGTTCGAAGAGAGAGAAAGTAGCAAGATAAAGTGTCACGATTTTGTGACATGCTACAGAAGTCAAAGTGAGAACTATCATGATTTCGTGACATGCTGCAAAACTCGAAGTGAGAACTGTCACGATTTCATGACATGCAGCAAAGGGAAGAGTCGAAAATGAGAACTATCATGATTTTGATAGGGTGCAAAGAAGATGTATGAAAGCTGAAAGCGTCATGATTTCGTGATAGGCTGCAAAGAAATCGTATGGATGCAGGAAGTGTCACGATTTCGTGACAGGTTGAGATGGCAGCATTCAGTTGGAGAAAGTGTCACGATTTCATGACAGAAACTGGAAGCAGGTCTTTTATAGGAGAAATGTCATGATTTCACGACAAAAGCAGAGAGGAAGGCCATGAAGATAGAAGGGTCACGATTTCATGACAGAATTGAAGATGACGTCAGCAGAGGCAGAAGTGTCACATTTTTGTGACAAAAGTAGAGAAGAAGGCCATGAAGATAGAAGGGTCACGATTTTGTGATAGAATTGAAGATGACGTCAGCAGAGGCAGAAGTGTCACGATTTTATGACAAAAGCAGAGAAGAAGGCCATGAAGACAGAAGGGTCACGGTTTTATGACAGAAGTGAAGATGACGTCAGCAGAAGCAAAAAGTGTCACGATATCACGACAAAAGCCATAAGATAGTGTACGGTTGCAAAGATGTCACGATATCGCGACATGTTGTAGTTTCACGAGAAAAGCTACAAAACCATAGAGGCGGTTGAAGCCGACAGAGTTAAATTTGAGCCGACACAGTTTAGGGTTTTGCAGTCGACGTAGTTTAAGGGTAACGACCGACTAAGACCAAGGTTTAAATCTTGAATGTGTTAGTATAAAAGGAGGGCTGTTTGGAGAGTTAAGGCATCGATTTTGAGTGTGCGTTCGAAGTGCGACATTCACAGATAGAGTGCGGGGAGAAGTTCGATCACCGAGAAGCAGAGTGCAAAATTCGATAGCAGTGTACAGAGTGCATTTCATCGAATCTTCTAAGTGAGAGAGATTGCAAGGAAGCAAAGTGCACGAAGACTATGCGGCTGTGATTGCGCAGAGGTGCAAAGGTCGAAGTTTGATCAAGTGCAGTTGTGCTTGCACAAAAAGAGCGAAGGACTATGTTTTTGTGCAGACCAGAGAAAGAGGACAAGGACATTTGTGCCGGACCGAAGGACTGTGTTTGGTGCAGATCAGAGAAAGAGATCGAGGACATTTGTGCTAGACCGAAGGACTGTGTTTAGTGCAATTTCGAGGACCAGCTTTGGAGGTGATAGAGTTGAGGACAGAGGTCTCCAGCCAGAGCAGGGAAGACAGGTGTCTTCTATGGATAGAGTTCCATTTGCTAAGGGCAGAGGAGGCAGAGGTCTTCTAGAGGATCACCAACCAGAACAGAGCTAGGGGATTGGTGTCTCCTTTGGGTTGGTGCCCATAAACATTGTAATCGGGAAAGGTATTCCCAGAATTTGATTTGATAAAATTTAGTGAAATATTTTATCCGTGGAGTAGCCCGCATTGGGTGAACCACGTAAATTGTTGTGTCTCTATTGTGGATGGTGTTTTGTGCATTGCTTTGATTATTGCTATTGATACTTGCTTTCTATACACTGCATAATATTGAATTGAAAGTTGAATTGAAGGAAAAAGTAAAAAGCGGTCTTATACTGTTCACCCCCCCTCTCAGTATAAGCTTGTGTTCTTCATTTACTCTATTCTTGAGGTGACCGTGGTTGGGGCCCTAAAAATTGAAAGGAATTAAATAGGAATGCTTTGGAGGACAACCATGGTAAGGGTGTGCTTGCCAGCCTGGGATAGGAGATTGCCCTTCCACCCTACAAGTCTTTTCTGAATGCGATCTATGATATTCTACCACATTGACACAACAGGTTGGACATAGAATAGAGGAAGGCCAAGGTAGGCAGCAGGGAGGTCAGCTATGACACAGTCAAGGATTCTTGCAATTTTGATCTGTCTATGCAAGGGAGTGTGTAGGAAATATAGTTTATTTTTGTTGTAATTGACTTTCTAGCCAGCTGCTTCTTCATAGACTTGGAGGATGTACTTAATAACTCTAGCCTCAAGAAATGATGCTTATGTGCACAAAATGGTGTCATCCACAAACTACTGGTGTGAGACTACAGTGTTTTGATATGGGGCCTTGATGCCAAACAACAATCCATTTTTGCAAGCAACCTGGATAGTTATACCTAATTTTTCTGCCAGGATAATGAATAGCATTGGAGATATGGGATCTCCCTACCTGATCCCTCTGCTACTTTGAAAAAAACTCGTAGGGGATCCATTTATGAGAACATAAAACCAAGAAGAGGAGATACAACTACCGATGAGATCAATCCAATGTGGGTGGAAGCCAAATTTATGAAGTATGGCTAGGAGGAAATTCCAGTTCACTCTATCATAAGCTTTGTTCATGTCAAGTTTGAGGACACAGGTAGGATTTTTGGTCTTAGAGGCTGAGTGGAGGGCTTCATGAATGGATATGACTCCATCGAGGATAGACCTACCCTAAACGGAGCTTCCTTGGTAGGGGTCAATAATGGATGGTAGAATAGATTTCATTTTGGTAGCCAAGATCTTGGTGAGAATTTTGTAGACAACATTGTAAAGGCTAATGGGTCTATAGTTAGCTAAGGACTTGGCCACTGGGTTTTTGGGATGAGAGCTATGAAAGTAGAATTGAACCCATGTGGTATCCTTTTGGTAGATTGGAAATCTTTGACTGTGGAACAAACATCATAGCCAACAATGTCCTAGAAGGTTTGGAAGAAACGTGGGGGGAAACCATTAGGACCCAGAGCTTTGTCAGGACTCATGGAGAAAAAGGCTGGTTTTATTTCTTCATTCTGAAAGGGTTTGATGAGGGAAGAATTGGCTGAATCGAAGATGGATTTTGGAGGAATGTGATGAAGTAAAGCCTCCTGAGCTAAGGCTAAGCAAGAATGGTCATCCTCAAGTAGATTAGAAAAGTAAGAGCTGGCTACATTCTTGATTTCCTCAATGTCTATGGTGATATTGCCATCTTATTTGGTTAATTCCTTGATTTTGTTGTTGCTTCTATTACGGAGTGTGGCTACATGAAATAATTTGGTGTTTGAGTCTCCTTATTTGAGCCATAGGGCTCTTGATTTTTGCTTCCATAAATTTTCCTCATAAGCGAGGATGTTGTGGTAATCTGCAATGACCTGCTTTTCCTCAATTTTGGTTTGGGCATCTAGCTCCCCATTTTGTACTTTGGCCTCGATCTAATTCAGTATTCCCTTCAGATAATTCTTGTTGGCAAAGATATTACCAAAAACTTCCTTGTTCCAAATCTTTAGGTCTTCTTTGAGGTTTTTTAGCTTCTGAGCTAATCTGAAGGAAGGGCGCCCTTGGAAGACTTGTTGCCAACAATGTGACACATGTTGTCTTAGGTCTGGGTGGTGAAGCCACATATTTTCAAATCTGAAGGGCTTTCTAAATTGTTTGGATCTATCAATGCTCAAAATAAGGGGATTGTGATCTGATCCCACTTTAGGGAGTGGATGAAGAGCAGCATCACCAAAAACCTGTATTTCTTCCTGGGAGAGGAAGACTCTATCTAGTTTGACATGGATGTGATGTGCCCCAGCTCTTCTGTTGCTCTAGGTATCTTAGCATTTTTTAGACTTACATTCATTAGATTATTAGTATTGATGAATTCGATGAAGTCCTCCATGCTTTTGGCAGGGGTTTCAGCTCCTCCCTTTTTATCTGAAAGATAGAGGGGGGTATTAAAATCACCTGCCATAATCCAAGGTAAGTTTTGAAATGAGTCTTTCATACTAGTCATGTTATCCCACAACTGAGCTCTTCCTACAATGGTATTGGGAGCATAAACATTGGTAAGAATCCAGGACAGGTCATTGTTGATGTCATGGAAGAGGATGCTTAGGAGTATTTCACTAGAGTGAAGGGGTCATACTTCGAGTTGTTGTTTGTCCCACATACACAAGAGACCTCCAGAGGATCCCCTAGAATCATTGAATATAGTTCCTGTATTTCCATATTGCCTTAGCTATAGTGGTAGAGTTATTAGTACTTATTTTTGTTTCCTGCATGATAAAGATGAAAGTTCTGATATTTTTCCTCATAGACTTAGCGAGTCTTTTTTTAGGTGCCCCATTGAGGCCTCTCGCATTCCAGGAGAGGATCTTCATTTAGGTTTTTTTGTGGAATTTTGGCCTCCTCTCCCACTGGGGTGAGGGGGTTTGATGTTTTTACTCTCTTCCTTAAGTTGAGAGGTAATGTTTGGTAAAAGGGTCTTTTGGATACCGTTTGCAATATCATCCTCTATTTGGGAGTTTCTGATATCTTCTTTGGAGGGTCTCCCTCTTTTTTTCTTGCTTCCAAAGTCAACAAGAGATTTGTTGGAACTTCTAGTATGCTTTGGGCTAGGTTTGTATGGAATTATCTGCTAAAGTTGGTATATATTCACTATGCACTTATTGTAACAAATTTTATCATGAGAAATAAAACTACTAGAGTTTCCATCCATGTAAATATTGTGGAGGAAAATTTCATTCATCTTTCTTCTATTACTATAAATACAAGTACTATAAAAGAATGAAGAGAAGTTAATATTCATATTAGATTGTTTTTTTCAAGTCCTTATTTCAGGATCATCAACTAAAAATAATTCAAGTTTAAATATTTTAAATAACTAGGAGATAGATCATTTAGAAAACCAAAGGAAAGAAAATTGAGAAATTTCTATTCACTTATGACTTGAAAGATTATAAGATCTCTAGTTCATCAAGGATACTTAGAAGACTTCAAGGACAAATATTCTAGCAAACACTTTGGAATGAAGAAGACAAGGAAAGACAACATGAATACTAAAACAAAATAAGGACCATATTAAGTTAAAGAACATCTAAAAGATAAAGAACTATTGAAGAATAAAGTATTCAATACCCAAATAATATAATATAGAGGGTGTTGGAATATATTACATTATTTGGTACATGCCAATGTACCACCTTGGGTACATAACTAGAGTAGGAGTTTGTCTTAGATTAAGGTTTGAGTAGTTACTTCATGCAATGTAATAAATGCACAAGTGTTAGAATGTGTAATGATGTAAATGTGCATGTAGTCCACATGTGCACATGTCATAGGATAGGTAGTTGAAGAGTCAAGGGTAGATTAAAGGCTAAGGGGCATATCTCCCTAGATGAAAGGCTAAGTACAAATTACTAGTTAGATAGTTAGGAAGTATAGTGAGTTTAGTAGGTACAATGTAGATCATGCATCATTCATGGAGTGTTCAAGTCCTCAATTATATTATATTTTAATTTTTTTCTGAGCTTTCATTAATGGCTATTTTCTGAGTTAATGCAAAATTTTCTCATATACTTTTCCTGCATAATATATTTCCATTATCATACAGTTATCATTGCTTGCTTATTTTACATCTTGTGGTTGCTTTTCCTTTAATATAGATCCTCAAAATCTAACAAGGTTTTCTACTACGATTTAAGTTATGATTTAATTTTTAAAATTTAAGGAGTTAAAAGGTTTTACTTTTTTTAAGATTTTGAAGATTTTAAAGTTTATAATTAGTAGTTTTTGAAGTTTTGAAATTTGAATAAATTTGGTTTGAATTTATTTAAAGTTTTTTAAAGAATTGAAATTTAGAGAAAATTTGAAATTTGAAGTTTTTTAAAATTTTGTAAATTTAATAAAGTAGGAAGTTAAAAGAATTACTACTTCAAAGGTTTAAGAAAATTTTAAAATTACAATTTTGTTAATTGAGTGATTATTTGAAGTTTTTGAAATTGTAAATTTTAACTTTGGAGATAAAAGGATTTCAAATTCAAAGGAATTGAATCATTTATTTGTAAAATTTGATTATTATGGAATAAAATATGAAGTCCATAATAAAAAATAAAATATTATAAGTTAGAAAGTCTAGCATTGGTAAATTGATTAAAAAATATAAGGGCAAGCTATATATGGCAATACAATTCATCTATAGAGAAGCAATAAATGAAATTTTTAAGACATTTGAATATTATTTATATTCAAATATTTTTAAAGCAATTGATAATTCAAAATATTATATCTCTATACCTATTGATATAGGTAGTATAATGTATATGACATTACTTTCACTTGAGCTTCATAAGGATGAAAATCAAAAGCAAAAAGAGTTGATTGAAACTCTAAAAAGAAAAATAATGATTGATCATACAAGTGATTCAAGTGAATCATCTCTAAAATAGTGTTTCATTCTTCATGCAATACATACATTTCAGGCACATCTAATTCAAGAAAATACTTTGATCTAAGTGAATTTTTATTAGTTATAGGACAATATCAAGATTGTAGGAAATCAAAAATAAATAAAGCACATGATCCAAAGGTTGAAGATAAATAAGAAGCTCAAGCTATTCATGAACAATAATTAGAAGCATATGAATCAAAGGTCAAGGATAAATAAGAAGCTCAAGTAGTTCATGAACAAGAAGCAAATATTGAAGAACCAAATAATGAAGATGAAGAAGAATTCAAAGTGAAACTTAAGAATGAAGCTAAATATAGATCTCAAATAGAGGTTCATGGACAATGCAAGGTCACATGAAGATGAATATTGAAGATGAATATTGAAGACTAAAGTCTTCAATAACCAAATAATGTAACACAGGGGGGGTGTTGGATAATATTACATTTTTTGGTACATACTGATATACCTCCATGGTACCTTTATGGTACAAATATAAATATATAATAGATTAGGGTTTGTGTCTATAGTTTAGATGAGTGATATATATTTCCCATTTATGTAAGTGTCTATATGAAATATATACACAAGTGTCATGTATGTAATTGTGCAAATATGTAATGTGATGATATGCACAAGTGTCTTGTATTAGGAGTGCATGTAGGAAAGTAAGAGTCGTGTAGAAGTGTGCAAGTATCATAAAGTATGCATGTAAGAAGAGAGTGAAGATTATAGTATGCAAGCGGCAATATGAGAAGCCAAAAGGAAAATAATAGAAAATGTTGCAACTCTTAGATATATAAGGGGTACAATAGTCAAGTATTGGAGATTTACATTCCTATTTCTATATTATGGAGACAAATCTCCATATTAATGATCACCATTGCAAGCATTCATAATAAAGCTTGTATACAAATTTTTAGCAATTTTATTATAAGTATTCTTCACTCATGTAAATGAATGGCCATTTACATTCATATTTGATATTATAGTGAATGTTATTTTATATATATTGGCTTGGATATATATATATATATATATATATATATATATATATATATTATTGCTCATATATTTAATTCTACTCTTGATTATTAATATTAGAACATGAGATATTATGGCTTAATTATGGGACCTGAGATAGTTTGAGATAGTTTATCTTAAAAGCCAACAAGTTTTTGGCTAGTTGGTTGGTCATTGCTATCAAATAAAATTTTGAGAGTAATAATCCCTTTTGGAATATGATTATTCCTTTTTTTTTTGGAAAACACCCCAATTGGGATGCCACTTTTGGTAAGTCCTAAGGAGGTGGGGGTATCTATTTCTCCAAAATTGCCTAGGGCTTGCACTTGGTATGCCCCCTTAAACACACTCAAATAGCATACCTAAAACAACAAAACAAAAACAAACAAACACAAAAACATAAACAAATACAAAAACACACAAAAAACACAAAAACAATAAAAGACAACAAAAAAACACAAAAAAACAAAAAACATAAAAAAACAAACAACAATAAAATACTAAATACACACAAAAAGCCACCAAAACAACAAAACAACAAAACAACACACAAATACACACACGCAAAAAAACACAAAAAAATAAAAACACAAAACACAAAAAAATACAAAAACATAAAAAAAAACACAAAAAGCACAAAAACAAAACAAATCAACACACACATCGAAAATCTAAAAAGAAGAAAAAAACATAATACAATTTTGGAATTTCTAGACCAATAGGTTTTTTAGGAAATATTCAAGAGAGGAAACATAAGAATGACCAGTCTGAGCAAGGGAACTAAAATACCCTAATCGAACCAAAGCGAAGCAAAAACAAAGTAAAAAGGAACTAGCTACCTCTACTACTAGAGTCATCTAGATAAAGGATAGAAATAGGAGCTTATCTTAGTTATGAATCCCACCATCTGGGAGGGTGGTTGTAGTAAGTAATATCACCTTTGTCCAGTGCCCAACTATATAAAGCATAAACACTCCTATTCTATTCTTTGATCACAAGATTGTATTTAACTTTCAAAAAGTCCATCTAGATTAATTGAATCTTCTCAACAATTCTTTTTATTCTCCAATCAGCCTTATGATTCTTCAATAGATTAATCATGACTTGAGAGTTAGATTCAACCAATAAATTTTTATATCCAACCTTAGTAGCCTATCGAAGGCCTCTAAGGATACCATGCCCCTTAGCAAGGTTATTGGAAAGGATACCCAATTTACTAGGAAAAGTGAAAACTAGGGAACCATTTAAAAGTCTACCAATTCCTCCCATACTAGCTTTTCTAGGGTTCTCCCTAGAGGCTCCATCGATATTAACTTTTCCAAAATCCTTAGGAGGAGGCTATCAATTCCTTGTTCTATCAATATTTTGATTACTCACATTATCTTTAAGATGGTTACCATTAGAGAAGTTAATATTCAATATTTGTATCACTTGATCCCATATTTGGTGGGAGTTCTAGGGGTGATTAAGGAGCTATTAGACTAATTCAATTAATTTGGCAATGGCCTTTTGCTAGATATGGTGAATGTCCTTCCTTTCTTTATTGAAAATCTAGTTGTTTTTTCCATATAGATATTCTAAGGTAAAATGGTAGAACCCATACAAACTAGTTGCCTAATAAAATAATCAACACCCTCTTGATTAGGCCAATCCCTCTAAAGTTGTTTAAAAGTAAAAAAATTGAACCATTGTAAGCCAAGTAATATAGTTATTCTCCTCCATAGCTTAGAGGCTAAGGTATACTCAATAAAAATATAGCTAAGAGTTTCCACATTCTCTCCACACATTTCACATCTAAACGGTCCATGAAAACCATGTTTCATAATTTGCTCATCAATAAACACCCTACAATGCAATAAAATCCCTATAAAATTCCTCACCTTAGGCTAGTGCTTTTGAGCCCATAATTGAGTAAATATTTCATATGATTGGTTGTGATTATTATGGCATAAGGTCAAATAACCTTGAGCAACTGAATACTCACCCTTAGTAATGTTGTTCCATCCAAAACAATATATATCATGGGACCAAGAGAGAGATCTCATATGATGGATGCTTTGGATGTCTTTTCTTTGCCTTTCTAGAATTTGAATAGTCCAGTACTCAATATGGATCCAATAGCTACCAACCTCTAGTATGGTACATAAAGTAATTAGCTACCTTTATCTAGTTAGCTCAATAAATCTCCTCCATCCAAGGCCTCCAATTAGGAAACTAAGTTATCGAAAGTTAGTGACCATCCCAAGAATTTGTCCAAAAATTTACCTATTGACTATTATGAATGATCTAAAATAACTTTTGCTTAATAAAATCCTCACCAGTCTTAAGAACCACAAAAATGGGAGAACCTTTGGTAGGCAATTAATAGAGAACAAGGTCTTCAAGAATTTTGTTCTCAACGTATTTAGCATAAAGATTTTGGGCCCAAAGAGCATTGGGGTTATGCCAAATCCTCCAATATAGTTTCATAGCTAAAGCCTTATTTTTATTAATAGTATATTAGAATCCTAACCCCATTTCATTCTTGGGAAGGCATAAAGTATCTCTTTTCACCAAGGCCCATTTTCTTTTCTCCTTAGTACCACTCCAAAGGAACCGATAATTGATTTGATCCAATTCTCAAATAACTACCTTAGGGATATTCAACATAGTAGAACTATAAATAGGTATAGTTTGAAGGAATAATTTTACCAGGGTAATTCTTCCCCCAAATGAAAGCCACCTATTGGTCCACTTTCAAATTTTCTTCTTAACTCTATCCAACAACCAATTCTAGTCTTTTTTTTGTCTTTGAATATGATAGGAATACCTAAATAAGTGATTGGAAGAGAGGTCTTCTTATATCTTAATTTTAGCAAGACCATGGATTCTTGTCTGGGAGAGTAGTGAAATAAAATGACTTTATATTTGTCTTAATTGATCATTTGCTCAATAGCATTAGAAAAATAACTAATGATTTGCTTAATTCTAGAAGCTTCCTTAACTATAGCTTTACCTAACAGACTAGAGTTATCAATAGATTGAAGATGAGAAATAGTCCTAGCTCGATGAGCAATGGTAACTCCTTTAAGGGTTCTATTTTATCTATTTTTAGTTATAGTCCTACCCAAGCATTCAAAAAGATGATGAATAATAAGGGGAGAGGAGGTGACCTTGCATAATACCTCTAGAAGCTGGGAATATCTGAGAAGGCCTTCTATTGATAATAATAGTGTAGAACATCAAAGAGATACATCCCAAAATCTAGTACATCAAATCCTAAGAGAAGCCAAATTGCCTCAAAACTTCGACAAGTGCCAATCCACTTTGTCATAATCTCTGGATAAGTCTAAATGAATGAACATAGATGGATATTTTTACATTTACATGGAATGGATGGCTTCCTAAGCAAAAACTATCTCATCCGCTATTTGACACCCTTATACATAACCCCCTTGTTCAAGGAAAATAATCTTATGCAAAAGAGGCTTCATCCTTTCTACCATGATATTTGTAATAATTTTGAGAAGAACATTACATAAAGCTATAGGTCTAAAAGCTAAGATATGATTTACCTCTTGATATTTTGGGACAAGAGATATATAGGTTTTATTGATAACATTCAAAATTTCTTTGGATTTCCTATATTCTTCCACCACATCTAATAAATTAGCATGAAGGATATCCCAAAACTCTTGATAGAACTCAATGGGAAAACCATTAGGACCTGGGGTTTTTCCTTTTTGCATTTTAAAAACCACTTTTTGAAGCTCATTGATAGTAACAAGAGTAGTGAAAATAGAGTTCTCCTTAGAAGTGATAAGAGTAGGGACCACTTGAAGAATATTCTATTGAGAAGCCAAGTCAAGAGGTGCAATAGCAAATAGATTGGAAAAGTAATTGACAACAATAGAGTTCATGCCATCCCAAGTGTAGGTAACGTCTCCAAAATCAGATTCCAGGGAAGAAATAAAGTTGTGAGATATTTGAGCTAGAAGAGATTTGTGGAAGAAATATGTGTTTTGATCTCCTTATTTGAGCCATTGGATCCAAAAAATTTTCTTCCATAAGAGTTATCTTTTTTCCCATTTGTCTAACTAAGATGTGAGTCTAATTTCATATGTACTTCTACTCTCTATGAGGCCATCTAAATGAGTTTTCTTATTCAAATTTTCAAAGAGCAATAACTTCATATTTTTTTTAGACATCTCCAAACTCCTTCCAATTCTAAATATTTTTTTTGGATTTAATATATTGTAACCTTTTAGTAAAATAGAACATCTTAGTCATATACCTTGGTTTACCTTCCTTCCACCATTTTTGCACTCAGGGTTTGAAGGAACTATCTCTAAGCCACATTAATTGAAATTGAAAAGATGAGAAAATCACATTGGTTTTCAAAATTTCCACCATGACTAGCCAATGATCCGAACCAACATTGTTAAGAGTCTTCATCTTAGGAATGTGACCATGGATTAAGAAATTATCAAATAATAAGAACCTATCCAATCTCTCCATAATACAAGCTAAGCCTTTCCTTTTATTAGACCAAGTCATAAGGCCATTATCTGGTTGGATGTCCATAAGATGAAGGTTTACAGTATATTAAGTCAAGAGGTCAATGCTTCTATTCAAATAATTTTTTTCCCTATTTTCTCATAAAGAGAGGATGGTATTGATTTTTCTCTTATCAATATCCAAGCTTCTATAAAATGAGAGAGAATATAAGTTGTATCCTTCCAATGTCTTATCTTTTCCTCCAAAGTAGTCAGAGCATAAATAGTTATGCAAAGCATAATTTGGTTAGAATGTCTACTTTGAATAACTATAGCCAAAATACCACAACTACCAACCATATGGTGAATAACTACCTCTTTTGGATCCCAAAGGCAAGCAATGCCACAATAAGTCCCCTGGGAATTGAGGGAATCAACTTTTCCAACTAGCCAGATTTTACTAGCAATTGAATCCATTTCCTCTATTGACATCTTCATTTCCTAAAAGAAAACAAGATTTGGATGGTTTTTCTGAATTATTCTTCTAATTTTATTTTATTTTGAAAGACTCCCTTTGAGTCCTCTAATATTCCAAGTGATGATATTCATTAATACCAAGGCTAAAGAAATTGGTAAGGGCATTAATATTACCTTCATCTACAATATTTTCACCTTATTTTACCATATGATGTTGATTGGTCTTGCAACCTACCCTTTGGTTGGAATCCATATTTAGTTTTTTTCCCTATTTATTGACCTTCCTCGAAGAATACATGTGCAAAGCCAAAGTGTTACTAGAAGGTTCAACAAAGTCTATCTTAGGACATGTATTATTTGAAGTCTCAATATTTAAAAGATTGTTTTTCTTGTGTATATTTCCTCCTTTTTTTCCTTGTTGAAAACCTTTAATTTTTTGGTTTATCTTTGAGTCCTTCCCTACATATTTAAATTATGTTTCTAATATTTTAATCTCCATTATTTCCTCTTCCTCACCTGGGACATCATTTGTGGAAAGAAATTCAAACATATTAGCTGATAACTTTGATTGATCCCTCATAACTTATTATATTTTAGTGTTATTATTCAATCATTTGGAAAATTTCTAAGTTTGTATCCTCTTTATTTTGATCTAGAATTTTATTTGGGTAGACACTAGCCAAGTGATCATATTCATGGTAAAATTTTCAATGAAAATGAATGTTCTTGTTGGAAATTTTGAGTAGATAAGTTGTCATTGATGTCAAGAGTGAGTGGTAATTGATGTCAAGCTTTTAGCACCAGTCAGTGGTAGCTTCTGTGGGAAACATCAGTTTTATGTTCTCCAATATGTGCAAAGGATAGCTCGATTTTAGGAGATTATATGTGGACCAAAGTGCAAAAGAAGATGCCCAAGTAAATAATATTATAATATTTTTATAATATTAATAAATGAGGTTTTAGTCCACACCGGTAGCCGTAGTGGTTGAGTCGACCGCACAAAAATGTTGGTAGAGTAGAGGTTGGGAGTTCCAATCTCTCCATGCACAAATTTTTTTAGGTCCGATGTGTAGACCAATTGGTTCATCTAAACCCCATAAGGGGGCGAAGGTCCAAGGTTCGAATCTCGGGCCTCGTCGAACTAAACGCTTGTCCCTTTCCTTGTGCTTTCAGCGGCGTACAAGGTTTAAAATTATTGTGGCATGGCGGTTATAGGGGTGTACTGCACGAATATCTATGTGGTGGTTTTTGGGGCAGACAACGCAGAATACTATGATGGCCATAAAAAAACTGGACAGCCTGCCCGGATTCGTGGCGACTACCGATTCCACCATGTTAAAAAAAAATAATAAAGGAGGTTTTAAATTAATTAATATAATTTTTATTATAAATTAATTTATAATTTAATTTACTTAACCTAAGTTATGTAAATTAATTATTAATTAGTTTTAATATTAATTATAAAGTTAATTTATATTAATGTTTTAACCCAAAGGTGGGTTATTAAAATCATAATTCAAATTTTAATTCGAATTATTAAAAGCACCGACATGGGAGAAAAATCAAATCATGTATAAAAATGGGGATCCACCCACCTTAGAACTTACCATGCCTTCGTTCAAAAATTAATGTGAATTGCTTGTGACACATGCTACAACGAAGTGGAGAGTGTAGTGGACTTTGAAGAAGTCAAAAGGCGCACGAGGCATAAGGTGGAGGAAGTGCTTTTTCCTTCACGTGGGGACTATAGCCCACGCGATGGGCTCCCAAGTGCTAAGGTGCTTAGGCCTTAGGGATATGGCAGATCGAATCACACCAAAACCCCTTTTTGGGGAAAGCAAGGTATGCATTGGAATTTAGGCACCAAAAATTTTGAAAGTGGTTGTTGAAAAATTAAAAATTAATTTTTCCATTATATTTGGTTATAAGGTTGCATGGGGAGTTATAAGGGTTATGCAAATTAAATTTTGATATCATTTGCTTTAATAACTGGAAAGAGTTGTAAGATTTTTGTGAAGTGTTGGATATTATTTTAAGTTGGATTTTATAAGGTGTATCAAAGAAATTATTATTCATGTATGGTATGATGAGTGTTATTTTTAAAAGAAAGCAATAAGGCATAAATTGAGTTGTGATTATTTTGTGTCTAAGGAATATTTTTGAGAAAGTGTTGAAGTGATATTGTTGTGTCTAACCATTGGAATTGGAAAGAAGGAAATTGTGATTAAGACAGGTTTTTCTAAAGGTACCTTTACATCCAGCAAAAGGTATGGGCATATTCTTCCTAGTGAGTGATTTTTGAAAGTTGTGAATGAAAAGTTAGAGTGAAAAGGATTGTTTGGTTAAGCATTGTTGAGTATATTTTTAATTAATGCTTCAAGGTTTTTTGGAATTGAGAGTTGTTGATAAAACCTTGTTTTATAAGCATTGTTGTTGAAGTAATTAAGTTGAGTGAAGAACTTGAAATAGGGTTTGCAAAGAACATGAGTATCATTGTTATGTGAGATTGGTTGATAAGCATTGTTGGAAACATTTGAGTGAGTGTTCATATGTTTTGACTAGGATTTGTGAGCAAGGATTATTTTATTGAGTGATTGATTGAGTAGAGTTGGTTGAGACTAGTCAAGTGGATGTGTGAAGTGATAGCTCAAGTTCTATGAAACAAATTTTTCTATATACTGAATTGATTTGAGAGAGAGGTTGAGTGTAGGTGAATGTGAAGCATATTGAGTCTCTAACAATTCTCTATATGTTTTTGTAATAAAAGAAATATTGAAAGTGATTGAGAGTTTGTGAGTGTGAAGCATATTGAGTCTCTAACAATTCTCTATATGTTTCTAAAAGAGTGATTGAAAGAGATTGAGCATTAAGGTGAATTTGAAGCATATTGAGTCTCTAACAATTCTCTATATGTTTCTAAAAGAGTGATTGAAAATTATTGAGCATTGTGATGAGTGTGAAGCATATTGAGTCTCTAAAAATTATCTATATGTTTCTAAAAGAGTGATTGAAAGTGATTGAGCATTGTGATGAGTGTGAAGCATATTGAGTCTCTAACAATTATCTATATGTTTCTAAAAGAGTGATTGAAATTGATTGAGCATTGTGATGAATGTGAAACATATTGAGTCTCTAACAATTCTCCTTGTGTTTCTATGAGATTGGATAAGTTCTAGTGAGGACTTGTTGAGCATATTTGGACAAGTTCTAGAGAGGACTTGTGGACAAATTAGTGTGAGCTTTTATGGAAGCTTACAAGGAAAATTTGAGACAAGTCTTTGAGAAGACTTGAGAGCAGAGTTGATTGATTGATTTGTTCAAAACTTGAGTTAAGGTTTGGTGCATATCCAGCAGAGTTGATTTGTGATTAAGTCAAGCTTTGAGTTAAGGCTTGAGGATAGTTTTGTGCTAGATCGAAGGACTATGTTTAGTGTAGATCAGAGGATAGAGATTGAGGATATATTTGTGCTAGACCGAAGGATTGTGTTTGGTAAATATTCAAGGACAAATTTTAGTATAGATTTGAGGACAGGTTTGTGTCAGACCAGAGACAAAGATTGAGTAGATTTATGTTAGATCGAAGGACTGTGTTTAGTGTAGACTTGAGATAAAGTATAGAGGATGACAGTCTCCAGTGGATAGAGATCCATTAGCCAGGATAGTGAGGACAAGTGTCTTTAGTGGATAGAGATCTATTAGCCAGAGTAGTGGGGGAAACAGTTCTTCTAGAAGATCACCAGTCAGAGCTAAAAGAAAGGAGTTCTCCCGTGGATAGAGATCCATGAACTTGATTAGGGGATTTATGTATCCTTTGGATAGAGATCCATAAAAATTGTAATAGGGAAAGGATTCCCAAGAGATTGATTGAGAAAATTTTAGTGAAATATTTTCTCTGTGGAGTATCCCATATTGGGTGAACCACGTTAAATTGGTGTCTCTATTGTCTATGGTGATTTGTACATTGCTTTGATTATTGATGTTGATATTGCTATTTTTACATTGCATAATATTGATTGAGAAAGAAAAGTAAAAAGTGGTCTTATACTGTTCACCCTCCCTCTCAGCATAAGATTGTGTTATTCAGTTCTCATAGTCCACCATTTTCTCCTAAGTGTCCTCTCCAAATTGAAATGTGATCTTTTTAGGCAGGGGTTTTTAAAAATCCATTAAAACACAAATCCAAGGATAAATAATATGTTTAAATTTTTTAGTACAATCAACAATCATCATAGAAGTTCCCAAAGAGTTTCCAATTGAAGAAAAATAGCCAGATTCCAGAGCTCAACTAGGAGGCCAAAGAGTCTAACCCATACAGGACATGTAGAAGGTATCTCTTCTTCAGCTTTAAATTTAGTATGCCAAGGCTTCATGAAAAGCCCTACCATTCCAAAGAACCAGGGACCCCTTGAAATATTTTCTCTCTATCTTAATTATTAGCAAATAAAATAAGAAAATAATCATTTGGATAAATAGATATTTGTAATTCATCTTTTATTTTTCATTTTTTTGCAGCCCAAACTTTGGAAGCAGATAAGCTCCAATAAAACCCAAGAAATGATATTTAGTTTTTTTGTAGATCTTCTATGCCAGCCTAAATGTCACCCATATCTAACTTAACAATTATAGTTCCATCAACTACCCTAAAACATACTAACTTAGATTTCCTATGATCAATCTTAGGCATCCTTAGAAGTTTACAGGAAGCCTTAATATTAATGCGAGCATTAAGCTGAGGTTGTCCACCATGATGGGCATCCCTAAGATTTATTTTAGGGGTTGTCTTTGAATTATTTTCCCTTGAAAAGGGTTTCCATAGTGGAATTTTTTTGGGGTGATCCTTAGAACCAGTTTCACTTGAGATCTGAACCATTTTTTGATCAATTACTTGAAACTTATTTTAAGATCTATTTAATCCATGCCTTGCATGTCAAGGAAATGTATGATTTTCACTTTTGTTTTGTGCAACAAATTATAAGTCATTGTCAATCAAGTTTGCAACATGAAAAATCTATTAAGAGACAGATTTCTAACCCATCTTGGATCCCCTACAGCATATCCCACTAAAATATTAAGCATAAACCATAAAAATATTGGCTACTAGGGCCCAAAGGTACCAAAAAATAACCTCTGGAACCACTTGCACTCAATACAAATGAAACCCTTGCATAGTCGCTCACTTCTGAAAAACTCTCCTCTATCTATTCCAATTTAAATATGATTATTCTTTAGGTAAATAACATCCTCTTCATTTATACTCTCGAGCATGTCTTTAGTTATATTTACACAATCTATATCCTCATTCAAGAAATCCACTATATGTTTATCATCATCGAATACTTGCCAAAAAATGTCTTTATCTAGCATGAAAGGCCTAAAAACTAGTTTAACAGATCTTGAATTTTTTTGAACTCAAAATTAGGATGTAAATTTGCTCCATGGGAAGTTAATGCATCACATTGTACATTCTACTCTAGGGATTTCTTTTATATTCAAAGCTTCACAAATTTCAAATAGGTCCCATACTCTATTTCAATAGGATTTTAGATAGTGTTTCTTACTACTACAATTCTCAGTAACCTAGCTCACTATAAAAATATCCATAAATAATTAGCAACTTTATTCCCATATTCTCTACCTCTTTCAACCTTATCCAGAGTGCTTCATATTTTGATGCATTATTGGTGCATCTCCAGGTTAGATGATATGAAAGGCACTTCACCTCTTCAGAGGGATATACTAGTGATATTCCAACTCTAGTGCCAATTCTACATTTGGCCTCATTAAAGTATAGCTTCCAAATTTATATTTGTCAAAGCTCTTTATTTTTAATTGCTAGGATATTTTTTTCTTCTAGTTTTGAGATAGAGTGGGTGCCTATCCCTATTTCAATCATATAATTAAATTTTCTAAGTGAAAACTCATCTTCAGTTTGTAGCTCATCTATAATTGCTTCTAATGGGTCAACTTCATCACTAATCATGCTGATATTGTTCTCTTCCTCTTCAATTTTTTCTATATAATATGATGAGGGTTTTTCTGCATATATTTTCACCTTCCTATCCCTATGAGAAATTTTCATATGTGAGTAGTCTAAGGACACATATTTACCCAACTTGGATATAAACTCACAAGAGAGGCACATACCAAAGTATGAATATAGGTCTACCATGATCATGTCTTGTATGACTGCTATCTATGGCATATTGTGGAGCACCATGGATATATATTTGATTATGCTAATAATTTTGACTAGGGTTCCATCCAACCAAAGCACTTTGGGATTGGGATGGGTATACTGCATTTGCATTGCTTCACATATTGCTTTTGACATTACTATCATTTTTGCATTGGAATATACCATACAATTATGCACAATCCATACTTCCATATGTAGGGACATGTAAAAAGGAGAAGTTCTAGTTTTTTCTATTCCTAGCAAAGATTTATCCTATGCTAAATTTAGTTCTATATGAGAATTATATTCTAGCCAGGTGGATTTCAGTGATGCCTAGAGAAGGTCAATTTGTCTTGAAATCAATAGAGCATCATACATGACTACTTTAGATGGATTTTTATTAAGCTCCTCCATAATATAAACACTTGAAGACTTTGGTTGATATTTATCTCTTTTTTAGGGTTCATCTAATCTCCTTTGGTACTCTTGTGTTGCTTATATTATTTATCACTTGGTGATATAAGGATACCAAAGTTTATTCCTATCCTTCTCCTAGGTTTTAACTTCCTTTTCTTATATTGGACTTTGTTGTTCTTTAATATGTTTCTTTAGAGGTTCTCACTTCTTTGAGTAGGTTGAGGCAATTCTTTTTTTGGATGCTTTGTTTGCTTAGATGGGATTTTGAATGGATCTAGTCTCTTAGGATCTACAAGTAATGGCTTTTTTCCAAATCGAATCAGGATTAATATAGACTCTTCCTCTATTGAATCTTGCACCATCATATTCTAGTCTACTTCACACAACATTTTAACTTGGATTTTTTGTGCCTTCTCTACCTTTTTTGTTACCACCATTTGTACCTAATGTTGATATAACATATAAGTATCTTTACTATATAGGTCATTGTAGGTTTAGCACTAATAATTGGATTTAGATACTGAAGTAGAAGGGTTGTCCTCTTAGTTACTATATACTACATTAGGTTTTCCATCGATGCCACTAGAAGATGCCCTTGCTATTTTGTCATCTGTGGAAATATTTTGGGTTGGAAATTCCTTTTAGCTTCTCTTTTTTCATAGTGGTGATTTCATCAATTAAATTTTTCAATTCCAAAATTATTTCATTTATGTTGGCTAGTTCATGAGGTTTAGGGAAAGGCAATGCAGGTATGACAAGAGGTGCCAGTAATGCTAGAGTTAGTGGGTTCATTGGTAATGTTGGAAACTTTGTTGGAAATTAAAGTAGTATAAAAAGGTAAAAAAATTGTTTACAATGGTAAGCTTTGGACCTTACCTTTTTACCTCCTTGGATGACAGCTTACTGGGCAAATTGGACGACATGGGCGGCAAGGCATTCGACATCAATTTTCCTTCCTACTTCCCTCCCTATTTTTCTCCATTTACTAACTTCTCCTATATTTCCTAAGGTTGTTAAATCAACCCTATTTAAGCATTGTAATTTCTAAGTTTCGTAAGGTTAATGAATAATATTTCTTATTTCTATTTTGCTCCAAGACTCACATGCCACATCTGGTATCAGAGCCGAGGTCGGAGAGGGCCCGAAGATCGAGGTGGAGGAACCAGCAGCACAAGCATCAAGGCAAGCGAGGTCAAGTGGGGCCCGTAGCATGTGATCTAAGGTAAAGTCAAAGAAGGTCCACGAATTGTGAACCGAGCGAGGTATGGAGAAGGCCCACACAACTAGCATGCAAGGATAAGGAGCAACCTAGGAGAAACCAATCGAAGAGCACCACGTGGTTAGAGGAGAGCAAGGCCGACATAGATTGAATGATACAGAACCGACATAGATCCAATTTCATGGTAGAAGGAGGTGACAAGCAACGTGGTGATAGGCAACAGGCTAAAGGAGGCAAAAGGGCGGTCATTTATTTCCCAAAGGCAATCAAGTGACTATGCGAGCATTGAGGGTTTTAAACACCTCAAATGCTCTCGCATGGTCGATGTGGGACTAAAAGTCCCATTTTTTTTCTTTCGATGCGGCCGTGAGAAGAACAAGGAAGGCAAGCTTCCCTTGCCTTCTCATTGAGCCACACAGCTTGACTAGCTCGAGGAGCCAGCCATAAGGCACCCGCCTTCCTGCAGGTCACGGGTTCGAAACCCAGTGATGGAAAAAGCTTTGAATTTTTTTTATTATTAAAAATCGGATCCGAAACAACATAAAATTGTATTCATTCCCTTTGGTTATCATCGACAGTGGTGGTTGAGTTGGTTAGTGTGATTTATTGATGCCAAGAGGTCGCGGGTTTGATTCCTATAGATCATAAAAAAAAAATTATATAAGTTCTTTTAATTTTTTTTATATTATTAAAACTACTTATATTATATTTAATATATTAAATATAATTGCTTCTTTAAATTTTTTTTTAGGGCAATTATTTTTTAATTTATTAAATAGTAATATATAAAAGAAAGGAAAATATTGTCTAAGAGACAATTATTGTAATCAAATGGTACTTATTTTTTACTTGATTCAAGGAATCACAAACTGTAGAAATCTTGTGTAATAAGCCTAAGAGGCTTAGTTTTTTTTCGTAAAAGATACCAAGGATCAAATTGTAAAATTGTAAATAGGTATAAATGATAAGACCAAATGGTTGTTATCATACCTTATGTGCAATTTTAGCAGGAGAAGGTGCAGAGAGGTTTGATGAAAAAGTAAGAGGTTATGGGCTCAACATTGTGTTTAGCCAACTTCAAAATGTAGTGATAGCACATCAAAGGCATCCTGACTTAGGGTATGAGGTAGAATTTGAAGACAACTTATTCAGGAGTCCATTTGAACAATCAAAATCTATACAATCTGCACCACAAGAATCAGAGTATACATACTACAATATTTCAATGGAAATATTAGAACCAGAATCACTGGAAATAATATTGATAAGTGACAATGAAGAAGAAGTAGTAGATAATTTTTTGAATCAAGAGATAGCATCCCCACATCAAGAGGAATAAGCAGTGAATGATAGGGTAGAACAATTTAGCTTTGACTTAAATTTGTAATATCTTCCTTCTTCTTCTTTCCTTCTTTCAAACAACAAAGTACTTTATTGTAACTGTGAAATAAAGAGAGTTTTTTGGTAACTATGGCCTCACACAATAGCTTACCTATACCAGAATTTAATGGTTATGACTATGAGTATTGGTCTATAAATATGAAGACCTTGCTCATAGGAAGAGGTTTGTGGGACATAATAGAAGAGGGCTACAAAGAACCCTTATACTAGATAACACTAAGTGCCACAGACAAGAAAAAATGAAAATAAGATAAAAATAGCAACTCTTATGCTCTTTCTCATCTCCAAGCTGCATTGGAGAAAAGCATATTCCCTAGAATCGCCACTTGTACAACTGCACAAGTTGCATGGAAAGCATTGAGTGATGGATTCCAGGGTAGTAATCAAGTGAAGTAGGTAAGGCTTCAAACACTGAAGAGAGATTTTGAAAATATCCAAATGAAAGATGATGAAAAAGTCGATGATTATTGTGTTAGAGTAAAAGCAATTGTGGATAAAATGGTTACACTAGGTGAAGAAATCAAGCTTGTGATAATTGTAACAAAATTGTTACGAACACTTACATAGAAATGGAACCATATTTCCATAATTATAGAAGAATCCAAATATATTTCCCTTTTAACATTCGATGCATTAATCGGATTGTTAATGTCACATGAAGAGAGGTTTCCTGAAACTCCTTCAACCAGCTACGGAGGCGATGATAAGGCCTTCACTTCCAATGAAAACAATGGAAGAGGACAAGGAAGAGGTCAAGGTAGAGGTAAAAAAAGAGGTAGAGGCAGAGGCAACTACAGAGGAGGCAATCAAAATAGAGGAGGCAACCAGAACAGAGGAGGCAATTCCAATAGAGGAGGCAACTCATATAGAGGAGGCAATCAGCAAAGAGGTGGAAATAAAAATCAAGGAGGAAATCAAGGACAAAGTGAAAATCAAGAGTGAGGAAGTGACAAGTAAAAATCAGCTTGTTTTAACTATGGCAAGCTAGGTCACTTCGCTCGTGACTGCTGGTCAAAATCTTCACAAGGCAACAATAGTAAATATGGTAATTATGGAGAAGAAGATGATACCTCTAATCCTTTTCTTTCATATGGACAATAAGAACAAAATCTAAATGACACATGGATTCTAGATACTGGTTGTTCAAACCACATGAGTGAAAAGAACATTTATTTGCTACTCTAGATTCCACTTATAAGTCCCAAACAAAATTAGGGGATGATAAGACATTGCAAATAGAGGGTATTGGAGCCATGGAGGTTCCAACCAAAGAAGTACTAAAGAAATTGCATGACATATATTACACTCCAAATCTCCAACACAATCTGCTAAGCATTGGATAAATGATGTAAAACAATTACAAGATTGTATTTAATGAAGGATAATGTATCATTTTTTATAAAAATAATTGTAATCGTGTCATCACACAGGTCCCCATGACCAAGAATAGGTTATTCCCTCTCAAATTTGATGAGCCAGGAGGAGCTCAAATTGCAAATATAGCTATAACAAATCCAAGTGTGCTTTGGCACTTGTGATATGGTCACCTTAATTCCGCTAGCTTGAAACTTCTAACTTCTCAAGCTATGGTGACAGGACTTCCCAAAATCAATGAACAAAAGGAGGTTTGTGAAGGATGTGCTTTGGGAAAGCACTCAAGGTCAAAGTTTCCAAAAGGACAAGCATGGAGATCCAACTATCCACTTTAGTTAGTACATTCAAACATCTATGGACCAATGCAAACACAAAGTCTCGGAAACTATTCTTATTTTCTCACTTTCATAGATGACTTCTCTAGAATGTGTTGGATTTATTTTTTGAAACATAAATATGAATCTTTTGATCACTTCATAGATTTTAGAAACAATGTAGAGAATCAAAGTGGGAATTATGTAAAATGTCTTAGGATAGATCGAGGAGGTGAATACTCCTCAAAAGCATTCTTGAAATATTGTAAAGCAAGTGGGATTAAAAGGCAATTCACCACTGCCTATACCCCACAACAGAACGGTGTGGCCGAGAGAAAGAACCACACCATAGTTGAAATGGTGATATCGATGCTTCAGACTAAGCATCTAACTCATATGTACTGGGTATAGGTTGTAAGAACCAGTGTATATATTCTAAATAGAATTCCTACTTCTAGTTTAGATGGTGTCACTCCTTATGAGGGGTGGTACTGAAAGAAACCTAATGTAAAGCACTTCAAAGTGTTTGGTTCTTTACCATATGCACACATTCCTTATGAGAAAAGAAATAAGCTTGATCCAAAAAGTCAAGCTTGTATATTTGTAGGGTATTGTGAGTCTACAAAGGCATATAGACTCTACAATCCCAAGAATCATAAATTTATACTCTCCAGGGATGTAATTTTTGATGAAGGGGGATAATAGGGTCATCAAAGAATTTTTGTTGATGATGAGTCCCAAGATGTAAGTTCTTCACAGGTACAATAGGTGTCTCCAAAGAAAAGCAAAGGCACACCACCCCCTCCAAGCCCATACATGAGTACTACATCAAGTACTTCAACCGCCACTCCAAGTCCTCCATAGATATCAGTAAGTTCTTCACCAATGGACATTGACAGAGACTCTCCATCGAGAGGTAAAAGAACATTACAACATCATCCATATTTTCAAATGTTGGATCAGAATTTCCAGATAAGATTCACTAGAAGCCAAGCTAGTGAGATGAATACAATTTTGCAGCAACTTGAAAATTTGCAATTGTATGGAGATGATGACTCCCATGATCCTAGGGGAGATGTAGTCAATTATGCTTTATTGGCTAGTACACATCTAGAACCAGCTAGCTATGAGAAGACATGTACTCAAAATGTATGGCAAGAAGCCATGAAAGAGGAAATAACCTCTATAAACAATAATGATACATGGGAGCTAGTAAAGCTACCCAAAGGAAAAAAATGTGTTGGGTGTAAATGGGTCTACAATATAATGTTGATGGAAGCATTGAGAGGCATAAGGCGAGACTAGTAGCAAAAGGTTTTACTCAAAAATTTGGCATTGACTATGAGGAAACCTTTGCTCCTATTGCACGACAAGAAAAAATTAGATCAGTTCTTTCCTTAACAACCCATAAAGGATGGAATGTTCAACACATGGATGCGAAAAGTGCTTTTCTGAACGGATAATTGATAGAAGAGGTTTATGTTTAACAACCTCAAGGTTTTTAAGAACAGGGAAAGGAGAACCTTGTTTACAAATTGAAGAAAGCTCTTTATGGACTCAAGCAAGCACCAAGAGCTTGGTACTCACGTATTGATGGCTATTTTATCGAGTATGGATTCACAAGAAGCAAAAGTGAACCAAATCTATACTACCTAAAGCATGGAGTAGATATTCTCATAGTTTGTTTGTATGTGGATGATCTAATATTTATGGGTAGTAACAATAAAATGAATATGGAGTTCAAAAAATCCATGATGAAATAGTTCGAGATGAAAGATCTTGGTTTAATGTGATACTTCCTAGGGATGGAAGTGCATCAATAAAATAAAGGGATCTTCATATGTCAACACAAGTATGCTCAAGACATTATCAAGAAATTTTCCATGGAGCAGTGCAAATCAATTGCAATTCCAAATGGACATGGTATCCAATTGAGCAAGGATGATGGAGCATCAAAGGTTTACATGACCACTTACAGAAGCATGGTTGGGAGTCTGATGTTGCTCACCAACACAAGGCCTGATATTCAATATGTTGTTTCTCTAGTTTCAAGGTTTATGGCTAGTCCATTTGAGCTACATCTACAAGAAACTAAAAGAATCTTAAGATATGTAAAAGGTACATTGGATTTTGGAATCCATTACCAAAAATGTAATTCTATGAAATTAGTTGGCTTCAGTGACAATGATTGGGGCAGCAATATAGATGACATGAAACCTACATCAGAAAATTGTTTTAGTATAGGATCAGGACTAATTACATGGAGTTACAAGAAACAAATTGTTGTAGCATTGTCATCGACTGAGGCTGAGTATATAGCCATCACAAATTCTAGTACTCAAGCCCTATGGTTGAGAAAATTTCTTGAAGATATTGGAGAAATTCAAAGTGGTCTAACTCGACTATATTGTAATAACATAAGTGCCATTTAGTTGGCATATAATCCAGTCCACCATAGTAGATCAAAGCATTTCGATATGAAGTATCACTTCATTCGAGATATGGTGTAACATCAGATAGTTGAGCTTCAATATTGTAACACTTTGGATAATATTGTAGACATCTTCACCAAAGGTATAGCTAAATCTCAATATATAAAGCTGAGAGATTGTATAGTCAGTCCTCTCAACTTTAAGGGGGAGAATGTTGGAAATTAAAGTAGTATAAAAAGGTAAAAAAAAATTACAATGGTAAGCTTTGGACCTTACCTTTTTACCTCCTTGGACGGTAGCTGACTGGGCATATTGGACTACATGGGCGGCAAGGTATTCGACATCAATTTCCCTTCCTCCTTTCCTCCCTATTTTTCTTCATTTCCTAACTTCTCCTATATTTCCTAAGGTTGTTAAATCAACCCTATTTAAGCATTGTAATTTCTAAGTTTCATAAGGTTAATGAATAATATTTCTTATTTCTATTTTTCTGCAAGACTCAGGTGCCACAAACTTAACTACAAGAATTGGAGCTATATTTGGTAGATGCATAATTATGACTGGAGTTTGTGTTTCCTATATAGATTGTGGGGTTTCTAGAAAATACGACATTACATTTATGGGAGGAAGTTTTCCTATAGTTATTAACATATTATATCTAGTTATAGCAGCTTGATACGTTTTAGGAAACTTTAATACATTGGATTGACATATCCAGAAGCCTAGATCCAAATTAAAACCATGGAAGTAATAATGTAATACTTAGGGATCGGTTGGCTTAATATCTTGTGGAACTCTTTTCCAAGTCCTACTAAATTTGATGTTATAATACATTATTACTTCTTGAGGGTGCCTTTGAATAATGGTGAATTAGGTCAACAATGAGAATGGGATTGCTAGATCATTAAATTATTGAACCAATCTACCAGTAAGTTGAGCCCATGAGTGGATAAAACTCCCATATTGAAGGGTTTAATACTGGTATAATACCTTACCTTTGAATGATAGTACTAATAACCTTATCATAACATCATCTTGAATATTATGGATAGTAGCTAAAGAAGCTATATCTTGATAATGCTCATGTTATTTTCTTAGTACCATAATATATTGGCAAAGCTTTTAGTGCTACGTAAGAAATTAGGTTTTGATTTACTAGGTTAAGTGGTTTGATATTATTCCAATTAGGAAAGTTTTTTTGAGGTGGGATCTGAGCCATTTGTTCAAGTTTGATAGAGTGAGAAAATAATGGAGAGATAAAATGTGTAGATCCTACACATTCTATAGGGGTTGATGAGAAAGACGATAAAGAAGATTTGTGTCTTCTAAATATTAATGGAGGTAATTCAACAAATTATATTATTTCATCCAACATTTTAGCTATTGCTCTTATAAGAATAGGCCTATAAGTAAAATGGCACCTAGGTTCTCCAAGAATAGTTTATTTTAGTGGACTCAACAAGTGATTTTGAATATGATCTATCAGAGAAGAATGTCACCAAGATTCCACTCAATTAGGTAGGTGAGAGTTGTGTCCCATTATATGTGCCAACAAATATTGGTCCAAAATCTACCTAAGTGGATGAGTTGCACCCTCAAGACCTTGGCCAAGATTGGAAGATCCATAATAGCTTTTGGATCAACCTCTAGAGTAGTCTGGTTCCTATGTTACTAGATAAACTAGAAAAGGGATTTGTAAACTAAAGTAAGTAATGTGTAAGGTTAGAAGCTAGAAGATAAAATGGCTAGTATTTAGGAACATCAAGACACACAAGTGCATGAGAGTCTTGTTCTCTTAACTAGGCTGAACTACCTAATAGAGAAGTTGTCATCAAATATTATAAAATATTAATAATCTAAGCGCATACATTTAAAAATTACAAGAATTGAACTAATAGTAATCTAGGGAGAAATTTAGATAACAAAATAACTCTTAATAGAAAAAACTACACATTTTATTTTAACAAAAATGATTTTAAAATAAAATCAACATACATACATATTATATAATATCCTTTGATAGAGGCCAAAGGACACTTCAATTTTCATTAAGAGGCATATAACATTCAATCATACAGTTTGTACAAATGTAAAAGCTAAAAAGTTAACCCTTTGAATGGGATACATTAAAGTATTTATAGTTTCATATTTTCTTTAGTTAGATCAATATAATTGCTTTCAAAATGGACTATAGGACTATCAGGTTAGTGTAGTATGTGTGTCCTCTTCCATCTCATTATGGTGTAATTGTATTGGTACCATTACACTGATGTGGATTGTTTTAATTTCATCTAAGTGGTTTCCTACGTGTCTCCATCCAATTCATAAGATTGTTTGACAGGTTTTATTTATTTCATATTGCTCCATGATTGGCCCAGTTGCATTAGAACATGTATCACATGTGGAAGCCTCTAGTTGTTAAGATCTTTTGATAGTAGATTCTAGATGTCAAGAAATAGTGGAAATTAGTCTATCCCTCTATTATATAGGCATTGGAATTTTCTTTTTCTTTCCTAATGTCAGCACCATTGTTCATCTGACTCTTCTTAACACAACCATTTTTTCTATTTCTCTTGCTGGATGGTAGAATTTTTTGCTTGCCTTGATGACATCATTACTTTTAGAGTCTGGTTGTCTTCTACACTTAGCCAAAAAATTTCAATGCACTTTTTTGAATGTTAGATAGGCTTCTACTTCAAAATTCTTTGCCCTTGCATGCTAGACTTCATGCCTTAGAATATTTTTAGCATTGGCCCCATTTTTTATGGTATCAAACTTTTGTGTAGCTTGTGGTGATGTCAGTTCCTTCAATAATTTGACCCTCTTATACACTTAATCACTTTTGCTTTTTTTATGCATAGTTCTATAAGCCATAGATTACTCTTAATACTTTGTCATGACCCTCCCTTGGCATACCTTGTTTCATTTGGATGGTTTATGACTTGCTGGTTGTTTTGCTATTGGGATGTTGACTATGTGTTTTGTTAGTCATGCAAACATATATGCTATGAAATATGTGACTATATTTTAATGGAATAAATGATTATTTTTATGACTATCTTATAAGAATATGATGTTGCTAATAGAACTTGCACATGTGCAGGGACATGTTTCTTGTAGGTGGAAGAAATAAATAATCACTGAGAATAGGTTGTCTTGAGGGAAATGATGTGATGGGTAATTTGTCGGATTATTTGAGGGGCAACATGAATGAAGGCTCCTCTCTTGAAAATGCATAACATGATTTGCATAAGAAGGAAATAAATAATGAATATCGGTTGGTTTTATTTGCTGCATACAAATTATCTTTAATGAGATTTCGTGGATTTGGAAATATTATTGCATGTGTAGTTTGGTTGATGCCTTAAATTATTTCTTAAGGAAAAGAAAACATTATACTTATATATATTTTAATAAGTAATATATCTTGTTTTTTATAACATATTTTAGTGAAAGTAATGGTAGGAATGATGCTATTATATCTCTAAGTGAAGCTTTACCTTTTGATTTCCTTTAAATAAATTATTGTGTGTGGGACATTAGTTGCTTGGTTAACATTCTTTAGTAGGGATTATTCTTACCACTTATTTTGGAGTCCATAGGTGGACTCGTGTTTGTCTTGGACTTGTTGAATTATTTGAATAAGAGTGCTTGTTCGTTGGTAGAGAGTGGTGTGTGTTAAATATCTAGATAGCTCACCATGAAATGAGGTGAGTGGAGGTGAGGTTTCAGACGTTCTCCCATAAAAAGAAGAAAAAAAAGGCAAAGAGGTGAAAAAAAGAAAGGAGGCAGCTTGAAGGAGGAAGAAGGCATGAAAGTGGAAGAGGTGATAGGACAATAATAGGTAGCATTGTAACTCAATGGTTTGCTTATGAACTTAAGTAATACCATTCTAATTGATTAATGAAAGATTTATCTTCAGGTTTTTTCTATAGATTTTTGTTTGGAAGTGGTTATATCTAGCTTAGTTGTTTTCAATGCATGTAAGAATAGAGTCTTTGGTTTGGCTTCTAGGAATGGGAGGTTTAATGGCAACTCTAGACTATAACCTAAATTTTCTAGCCTAGAGTTTAAATTGTGAATGCTTCGTGGTTCAATTTTGAACTTGGATGTTTGTGTAGCCTAAGAATAGTATCAAAGTGAAGCCGTCTTGATTGTAACTAAATTTTAGAGCGAAGTTTGTCTGATTAGAGATAGAAAAATGCAATATTTTGTCATCAGAGTGAATCTTGGAAGGTTCCTTTGTTTGTCTAACTGAGTCTCTTGAAAAGAGGATGTGTATTCTTTAGAAAGGTAGCCTTGGTTTTATCCCTTGTTGAGTATATATGGTTGGGTGAAACACTTTTACCTTTTAGATGACTACAACTCCTTAAGATTGAATTCTTGGTGCTCTTTACTTGCCATTTTGTTATGAACTAAACAAAAATAAAGTTTTTGGGGTAAAAAGAAAATAGGTTGCACTCTGAATATTTTTGGGTAGATGATGTTATTTCATTAGCTATAGCTATTTAGAGTAGCACTTCCCAGAGTATTGTTTTTGTGTGATCGAAAATTGTTTGGCTGGCCATGTTATCAATAGTTTATATTTGAAATGATTTGTGAATATATGGGGGGAAATAAATGGTAGTAGAAGCAATAGAATGGGTGAATTCTCTATGGGTTGATAGTTAATGGAATTCTATTGTTGTATGTCTGACATACTTCTATTTACCTTTGAAAAGAAAGAAAAGGATTAGTGTTGTTGTTTGTTATATGAGTGTATTGAATATGAATGACTTAGTTTCTACCAAGTTATGCTATTGAAAGAGTGTGAGGGTGAGATTGTTGTTCAAAGAAAGAAAAGGATTAGTGTTGTTGTTTATTATATTTGAAAGGAATAGTAAACAGGCTTGGATTTGATGTTTTTAAAGAAACTAAACTTGTTGTGTATTACATTGAATTCAAAGGTTTTGATATGGTTTTACACGAAGAGATCATGTTCAAATTGCTTTGTATCCTTTTTATTTTTATTCAAAAAAATCCATGATATTGAAATAGATATTGTGTACAATTGGGTTACATTTTTGTGAGGGCAATGGACTGTATTTTGTTGTGTGTGGAGCCATCTATGATTCTTCCAACTTAGACTACTATTCTTAGTGGTCAAAGGAGTATCAAAAGGAAATATATACCTACGTATGACCATAGTAGTGGTAGGGATCATCTTATTTTTGCAAACCAGATAATGTTCAAATAAAAGAGATAGAGTTAGAATATTTTTTTTTTAGAGTTAAGACACATCAATATAATTTGCAACCACACTTGTTGATGTTTTTCCACTGACAGAGAATCCTAAAATGATGTATGAGGGAAGAATTATTTGGACAATAGTTTGAACTATGATTTTGTACAAAAAACTTGTAATAGAACTCCTCTTAACTTTGTCATGTAATATGATCTTGGTCTCTCTTTATGGGAATATGTTTGGTAGAACTATGTGATATTGTGTTTTATTAAATGGGCTATGTAGTAAGCTTAATAAATATCATGGTATTAAAGGCACATAAATATTTTTGTTAGAATATCATGAGATTTAATGCAAATATGTTAGTCCTTAGACCCAAATGGAAAGAGGGGATGGTAACATCACTAAGTGAATAGCCTATCAAGACTTAAAGGAGTTTATGAACAAAGATTAGTTTGTAGAGTCATAGATTGTGATCTTGCAAATAGGATAAGAGTGCAATTCTTCTTATTATTAGATTCATTATTGTTCTTTGTGGGCTTACATAATAGATGGATCACTCTATAGAGCTTGGGGTTAAAAAAATATAAGGATATATTTATGGAAAAGCAAAGGTTAGTAAAGGTTATGGGAGGAACGAATAATGGGGACTAACTCATCGATTGAATGAAATGAGTAGTCAACACCCAAGTAGCTAAGCACACTCATACAGATAGACTTGTGTGAGCTATGGAGATTAGTTCACTTCTTTTGATTGATTAAGAGAAGAATAAGCTAGCTCACTGACCATGAGATCAATAGCTTAAGAAGGGGTGTCACCTAGTACTCATGCATAAAAGAAAATATGTAGCAGTAGAGATGGGTGTGTCCATAAATGGTTCAATGAAAACCAAGTAAACATTAGATGGTATTTCCTACTTAACTAGTGGAGTGTAGTCTCCAAGGTTAAGTTAAAAAAAAACTAAGTGGAATAGAGATTGGAAAATTTAGGTCATTACATACTTAGCGCTTTACTATTGGGATTTATGCCTTATATTTTTTTTTATCTGGCACTAACTTTGGCTCTGCTAGGATTTTATGTGCCTGATGATGATATTAGTGCTTTAAAGTCTAATGCTCTTTTATACTTAGCCAAACTTTTATATTTGTAGGGAGTTACCTTGATTCCAGACATTAGGTCCTTATAATACTTAGCTAATTTTTTTGATTTGGTAAATTAGGTGCCAGGATTTTTGCACACCTTTACTAACATCAATATTTTAAAATTTTGGCCACTTCTCATTCTTAGAAAAAATTTGAGTTTTATGGTAAAGCAAAAAGCGATATTCTTATACTATAGTCAAATTTAATACTTAGCTATTCTGGATATCAAACAATTTTATGCTCCTCACTGATGTCAACATCTTAAAATTTGTGGTCTTCTATACTTAGCTGTTAGCTTTTGATACAATATCCAAAGGAGATAAAAATCATGATATGCAAAATAATATGAAAGAAAGTAAATCTGCAAGATGACTGAGATATACAATAAAAATAAATGATATATAAATGAATACAATGTAGCTATGGAGGAAATGAACACTCCATAAATAAATCTACTGGACTACATTGCATCCATCACCAATGGATGGTGATCCACACAAAATTGAACTACCTAAGCTATTGTGTCATTGAAATTCCCCTTACTTGTATATACTAACAATGAGACCTTCCTTATATAGGCAAAATAGGATACTTGGCCAACACTCTATCTAGCTATACAAGTGACACCTTGCACATTTACAACTTGCACATTGACACTTGTGCATTTATTACATTGCATGAAGTAACTAGATAAATTCTCCCTAAAGTAATCTAATGTCTTAAGTATGTACCTTTGAATATACATTTACATTACCCAAATTATGGAATATAAACTATTTCTAACACCACCCTGTATTACATTGTTTGGGTATTGAAGACTTTTAGTCTTCAATATAGATCTTCTTCTTCTTTTTGAGCTTCGTATTCTTCCTCTGCATTCTTTGTAACCTGTTCAAGCAAATAGTTAGTATTTCTATAGTATGTTACATTTTCTGATAGAGATTTCACTTCGTAATCCTTTGTAGGTTCTTCTAGTTCTTCAATTTCCTCTATCTTCTAAACCAAGTGACCTCTCTGATTTCTCTTCTGGTATTCTAGTTGAAAATAAGTTGTTGGTCACCAAAATTGTTGTTGATGAGGGTTCCTTTGGTATTGTCATGGTTGAAATTTATTTCCATTATTAATATGGTTTCCTTGGTTCTTGTTCTTGGGATTGTATTTGCAATAGCTAGTACTATGGCCCTTCTTTCTGCATATCTGACAATACCATGTGTAGAAATGGAAAAATAATCCACTTTAGTGGGCAATCTTCCTTGAACCCTCGAAGAGGCCTCTAAAAATTGCCCAAGTCATGGGATAGGCCCCTTTCCATTTGTTTCTCCCTTTTTCCTCCTCTATACAAAATTACACTCGGTTAAGATAGGGCGTGACTTCACATAGGCGAAGTCATGGTCGGCCAAGATGGGGTATGAATTCACATTTTTAGGGTTTCTCCCATAGAAACCTTAATAATTCTAGCTGGCATGTTTTGGCATCAGCTTGCCTGGGTTTTTCTTGCTATTTTCATCGTCAATATCACTATAAAAGGAGGGTTTAATCCCTCATTTAAAGGACGACGATTTGATGACTTTTACATACGATTATTATAACATGCTCGTAATTTTTTTATATCTTCTTCCTATTCTTCTACAAGAAAGATAACACTTAAGTGAATTTTTTTTGTATTGATTTGATTTGTTGTTCACCTTGGTGGATTCGTGTCGTAGATCAAAAGAGATATTAACTATTTGGAGGTCTCAATCCTTCTACTTGCTTATGTATCATTAACCAAGTGTTTTTATTTTGTTTAATATGTCTACATTGCATTTCACATTCTGTTTCTATTTTTCTTGCATCTCAGGCAAAGTCACACAAGGTATTATCAAGGCATGACCTCGCAAGCCAAACTTAGGGCTTATTTTATGCAGAGGTAAAATCGCACTCGGTCCAGACGAGGTGTGACTTTGCATTCTATATTGTCGCACAAGCTCCTTGAGGAGCATGAATTCACCTAGAGTCAAATTTGGGGTAATTTGATATTTTGACTGCATGATAGCATTTTAGACTACATTTTGATCATATCTATATATTCTATATTCTACTTATATTATGCTACACTGTTGTTTTATGATTAATATCCAAAGGTCAATTTTTACTTATATTTTTAAAGGTCATCTAAAAGGACCTAGGGGTCTTGAATACTATACCTCCAAGCATTATTGTGCAATGGCCTAAGTAGGCCCCTAATGATAATTCCATTTTCAAGTGTTTCTTAAGTTATCTTGCAGGAACATGAATTTTTGATATCATTGGATAAGAGTATGAAAGCTTGGATCAACCACTGGTTAATATAAGTGTTCTCATTAACTATAGGATGTTTACTGAGTGGTTATAATTCTGTTTCAAACCCTAGATCTTATTTTAAAGAAATATATTTAATTAAGTTCTAGACATTGAAAGATAAAAACATATAGTAAACATCTAGGGTTAATTATGTTTGTGCATTCTTCCTTGAGCCCTTGCTTAAATATAATTTATCTAAAACCCTAGTTTAGAAAGCATCCAGAGAAAGAATCATTTTGGGGTTAGCTCTTGTATTTTTGCATTTTGTATTTATGCATTGTCCTTTACCATTCATAGCATAGATCTAGAAAGGTCAAATTCAGGTGATTGCTTTTAACTGAACACATCAAAAATTCCCCAAATTATAGAGGACTTGGAGCAAGTCGTTAAACCATTCTTGATGAACCCTTTGCCCCTAGAACTGAGTGTAGAGAACAACATATCCCCTATGGTTCTCCCCATAATGATTTCTCTCTTGCAGATCTAGTATTTTTTGGAATTATACGCGGTAGGGTAGTTTTCTCCATCTACATCTTTGGTTAAACCAACGTGAACACCTCCTTTCTTATAAAAAATTAATCAAAAAAATTAATTTGTGTGCCAAAATTTCCTTGTGTGAGTGGAGTTTTTCTTATTTGATCTTAGTTCTTCTCTTGTCTTTTTTCTTTTCCTAATGGCTTTTGACCTTGGGGAGGGATGAAGACTCCTTAGGTTTGATGAGATTATCCATGAGAATGATCAAATTGATAGATAAAACCCTAACCTAGAAGAAGAAGAGGCTATTAATCATCTCGGTCCTATTAAGGGACCTAATGGGAACCTCATCTTCAAATTCTTTGACCATGCATGGACTTTTTACAAATATCATAAACATGCATTGGATCGAGCTTTAGAGGAAAAGTAGTACTTGAAAAGGATATCCCACTTCAGGATAATCCCTTGAATGGGTCTTTGAATCATGCCACTACTATAACCACCAACATTGTGGGGGGTCTAAGAGTTCCTCCAATCAGTTGTATCACCCAAAATTATTTTCAATTTCCTCTTCAATCTTCTAATATCAACACTATTTCTTCTGTTCCACCACAAGTTAGTTTTCCATCCTCACAAGGCACCACATATAACAATAACCTTCATATGTCCAACTTAGATCAAAGGAATTTGGGGAATATACATAATAGTGATACAAATTTTACAAAATTTGACAAATATGTTAAAACAATTAGCTTCAAATATGGAAATAATTCAGCCTTTAGGTTTCACTTACAGTTATAAAGAGATGTGTAATTAGCCATTGGATCCCATTTTTGCTACCAGACCTTATCCTAAGAATTTTTCCATGGTAGCGTTACCAATTTACAAAGGGATAGAAGACCATATAGAGCATTTAAGAAGATTCAACTTGCCATGATCTTGTTTATGATGATATATTATTATTGAAAACTTTTCTAAAGAGTCTTGCTGACATGGCATTAGAATGGTACTATCAGTTGCCTAATTATTCTCTGAATAATTTTGGAGAGGCTAAAAAATTATTTTTTCATCAATTTATTGCATATACAAGGCTTAACATACCTATGGAAGTAGTTTTGAAGAAAATTTTAGAAGCCAAGGCAATTGAATTACCTATTGTAAGACAACTAGATACTACAAATCACTAGTATAAGGCAGGTTAATATTATGCATATAACAGAGTACAAGGGCACTAGAAAAATTATTGCAAAATGTTAAAACAGGTGGTTTAGGATTTAATTGATGCAGGGCATATCGATACTAGCAATTTTTAATCGTCAAGCAACCAACATAACCATAATAGGGCTAATCAAATATCCTATAAAAATGTGCCACATTGGTATGATGATAATATGGTTGGTATGATAAAAACTACTTCAGAAAATCCATCATATAGTCAACATATTCAATGATCTCAGGAAGAGATGGGTTTTTCAAAAAATGTATCTCTCTTAGAGCTTCTACAAAATTCTCCTAATCATGGAGAAGCCATGATAAATTTTCTAAATTAGCAACCTGTTCCGCCTAATATTTCCCTTAGTGATATGATCAGTATTGTAAGTTCTCTTGGGATGCCCTATCTCACATTCTATGATGTTGATATTTCTTTCTCAGAATTACAAGAAGATTCATATCTTTATATTATTGCATCATTGGAGATACCCTTATCAAAATGGTCATGATTGATAATGGTTCTTATCTTAATATATACGTATCATTTCTTTCAAAAATTTAGATTGAAAAAGGAAGATATAATGGCATCTGGTGACATCATTAAAACCTTCAACAATGAGTCCCAAGAAGCTTGCGGTACTATATCACTTCCCCTTAAAGTTGGACCCAAAATTTTAAATACATTGTTCTATGTGGTATCTTGTCCTACATTTTGGACAGCCCTTGATTCATGCAATGAAGGTCGTTCCTTCTACTTTTCCCCAATGTGTAAAATTTAAATTTAAGAACCAAATCATTACCATCACAGGCAATCCTTACCCATTTGAATTTTGCTCATCAAAAGATATGGTAGATTCGTTCATCACATTCTTCATTTAAAGAACCTCCTATACATATTCCATCATAGGATCAATAAAACTCTTCTTATCTAGGACTTCTCTTTGATTAATCTAATCAAGGTTTAGAGTGGAGTTTTGAGGATGAGGGGCCATCCTATCCTATAGTCATTACCCCAAATTTGTATTTTACATATGAGACTTCATCTCAAGATAACATATGCTTTGACAGTTCTGTCCCTTATGTAGCGTAGGTTGAACCTTCTGGTTCTCAAGTGGACTTTGATTCTATATCTCCCAAGGACCTTGAGTAATTAGGAGTAATTCATGCCCTGCCTCCTCCATATTCTCTAGGACTACGTATATGACATTTTGGATCATTCACTAGAACGAAAGGATCATGTCCATGATTTAAGACAAAAATTTTAAAGGCTTTGGCAATACAAATTTTATCTTAAACCTGCTAAATGTGTCTTCCGATTCACATCTGGTAAGTTTCTAGGCTTCATGGTTTCTAGGTGAGGTATCGAAGTGGACCCTACTAGGATAGTATCTATGATTGATATGCCTCCTCACCACACCCTGATCGAATTACATAATCTACAAGGTAAGTTGTACTCTATTCATTGGTTCATTTCCCAATTAGCAGATAAGTGTTAGACTTTCCTTAGTATCCTTAAGAAGGATGTGGTTGATTGGTGGGATTTTATGTGTCAGAAGGATTTTGATAATCTCAAAATATATCTTACTTCCTTGCCTATTTTAGTTCCTCTTGTACCTGGTAGGCATCTGATGCTTTACATAGCAGCAACTGCTCATGCTTTGGGAGCCATATTGGCTTAGCATGATGATGAAAATAAAGATAGAGATATCTACTATATTAGTAGAACATTGGTTAGCTATGAAACTAGGTACACTCCTTTAGAGAATCTTTGCCTTGTTGTAGTGTTTTCTTCCCAAAAGTTAAGACACTACATTCTCAGCCATAAGATATTTGTGGTTGTGAATTTTGATCTTTTGCGCTATTTTATGTCTAAGCCCCACCTTTCAAGACGAGCTACTAAATGGGTGCTAACCCTTAGTGAGTTTGACTTGAATTTCATAGGTTATAAGGCTATCAAGGGTCATGCAATTTTTTATCAGTTAGCCTCTACTCCCCTAGAAGCTACCCACCCTATAGTTGTTGAGTTTCTTGATGAGTGCTTCAATGTTGAAATCAAAGAGTTTGAGTCTTGAATTTTGTATTTTAATGGATCCCGATATGAAAGGTGTTGGTGTTGGAGTAGTTCTGGTTACCCCACAAAATTAACTCATCCCCTTATCCTTCAAACTTTGTTTCTCTTACATGAATAACACTACAAAATATGAAGCTTTGATCCTTGGTCTTAGAGCAGCCTTAGCTTTGCAGGTTAGAGTCCTTTTGGTATTTTGTGACTCTCAAATTGTGGTTAATCAGATTAATGATGTTTATCAGACTTAGGATGATAAAATCAATCCATACAAGGAGACTATTACCAAGTTATCCTCTTTTGAGTAGGTAACCATAGAGTCTGTTCCTAGATCCTCAAATCACCATGCAGATGCCATGGCCGCCACTACATCCTTGTTCCCTATGGAGTTAGAAGATGAAAAAGCATCAATCATTATTTGGTAACTTTGTGAACTTGCATATTTGAGTTATTTTTTGGTTACCCTAGATTTTTGACCATTAAAGCTTCCTCATATGAACCATGGTATAATGACATTTTTAATTTTATTAAGGATGGTTTGATGCTTGATGGCTTAGATCGAAATCAACATAAGCTATTACACAAGAGAGCATACTGATTTGTTGTAATTGGCAATACTTTGTATTGATATTCTTTTGAAGGCATCCTCTTATGATTCCTCAATTTTGATGAAGCCCAACTTGCTCTTAGTAGTGCTCATGAAGGCTCATGTGGAGGCCATTTTATCAGCAATGCTATTACCAAAAATCTCCTTCATATGGGGTATTATTCGCCTTCCATGGAGAAATATGCATACAACTATGTTCGGTACTGCAAAAAGTGTTAACAACATGATCGTCTTATTCATGTGCCTTATCAAGACCTTCAGGTTATCTCTTCCCCTTGGCCATTCTCTATGTGGGCATTGGAAATTATCAAAAAAGTTAACCGAGTGTCATATGATGGTCAAAAGTTTATCATTATTGTGATTGAGTATTTCATTAAAGCCATGCCCCTAGCCACGATGATTGGAACTTAGGTTTCCAAGTTCATCGTAAACCAGATTCTTTATAGGTTTGGGATACCTTCAGTGATTATTTCCGACAATAAAATTCCTTTTAAGAACAAGGATGTCCTTAATATTTGTTCTAAGTACAAAATTTAGCATAGACGGTCAACTCCTTATTACCCCCATGGTAATGGATAAGCTAAGGCATCCAACAAATACTTGATAAATATTTTGAAGAAGTTGGTTAATAAGACCGATTGTGACTAGAATATTCAACTTTATCCCACCTTGTGGGCCTACCGTACTAGTGTGCGTACTCCCATAGGGGTCTCAAAATATGTTTTGGTATACGGGTTTGAGGTAGTGTTTCCTTTTGAGCATGATGTTACTTTGTTGCGCATCATGTTGCAAGATACTGAGGTTGGCAATGAGTATTGTGCAGACTGTTTGAACCAATTGGAGGTATTGGATGAAAAGTGCATTCATGTATTAGAGCATTTACAAGCCTATCAAGATAGGCTCTAGTGATCTTATTCCAAGAAATTTTGCAATTGATCTTTTAAGGTTGGCGATCTTGTCCTCAAGGAAAACCAAAAGAGCAGCAATGCTTGTATTGATCTTCAAGTAATTTCCATCCCAATTAGAAGGACCCTTTGTCATAATGGCTAATTTTGGCTCAAGTGCCTATCATTTGGCTTCTTTTTATGGTAAAGAGCTTAAAGAACATATGCATATAATGCATTTAAAAATATATTATACCTGATATTTTATCTTCACCTACATTTTACATTTATCTTAGATCATATTGCATCGATGCTTGATCATATTGCATGTATGCTTGTCATACTATGCATTATTGCTTGACATTTTGTTTCTCTTGCATTTTTGCTTGTCATACTTGCATTGTTGCTTGCTCATGACTTCTTGATCATATAGGTTCTAGGGATTCACAACAATGGCATGTTATGATACCTATTTAGGTCATAGCTCACATAAATTACAGTTTTCACTAGGGCTCTGATGCCTAGCAAAGTCCCAACCTAGGGCCCATGTATTTTCATCCCTTCTTCTCTTATCATATTCCTTTGCTCTTTTCTTCTCTTCTCTTTTCTTCTTGTATTCCTTGACTTTGTAAGTTTTCAATAATCATCACCTCTCTCCAAAGGAATACAATCCTCTTGTGATATGTCCTTGTCTTTTATTATTATGTCTCCTTTTATCTTATTGGCTTAGATAAGGACATACATTCTTCTATATTTTAATTGCATGCTTCCTCCCTCTTGAATTCTCACTAGCTAAAATTTTAAGTTGGGGGTACACATGCACAGTTCTTTGTTCTTCATGTTCTTCCTCTTATTTCTTATAGCACATGCACACACTCACATTGTGTTATGCTCATATGAATTGGTCTATATATAATTACACACCCCTAGTAGGTAGTACTTGCTAATACATCATTCACATTCAGTAGTAATATATATCACCCCTATCAAGTTATGTATCTCTTTGACTCAGTGGCTCAACACCCCATTACAGGATTAGTTTCTTGGCCATTGATAGCAGGTCTTGACATACATCCTAGTGGGTAATCACCCCACAACTGTCATTAGTGAGAAATAACCCATAGTGGGTTACGCTCTACAGTTCATGTATCAGTCCATATTTAGCAAATACTACACCCATCATGGGATTCTTACTCCACATATGGGCCATTATTTTGAGCATAACACCCTTCTTTCAGGGTTCTTGATCATCTTTTCTTGAGTTCTATGGTTGACCTTTGGATTCTTGTTCTTGTTCTTCTTCTTCTTCCTATTGTTCTTGATCATTCTTCTCCTTCTCTCTTCCCTTTTTCTTTTCCCCATTTTCTTCTCTTCATTCCATGATAACTGCATTAGGCTCATATTGTACCCAATAAATCTTTGTTCTATTGCTTACTTCATGTTTTTGTGTTGCTTTTATTCCTTTGCCATTTTGAGATTTTTAAGGAAGTTCATTTCCTTTCAAAACTCGAGGGGGCACCCTAGCCATAGAGGCATTAATGGTAGTAATGTCTCGCCTAGTGTGTGAAAGTCCAGAGTGTCCTTTGTGATACCCCTTTTGCACCATGCATTTATCCAAACCAGGCCATCCCTTCTTTGTGTTTGTTATCTTCTTGCCTTTAGGGGTCTACATCTTTCTTTGATGCATTTACTTGACCTTAAGTGCATCAAAGAGGGGGAAAATTGTAGACACAAAAAATTGACCCACTTTAGTGGGCAATATTCCTTGAACCCTCTAAGAGTCCTCTAACACTTGCCCAAGGCATGGGATAAACCCCTTTCCCTTTGTTTCTCTATTTTCCTCTTGTATGTGAGATCACACTCGGTTAATATGCGGTACGAATTCGTATAGGCAAAGTCACGGTTGTACAATACGGGGCATGACTTCACCTTTTTAGAGTTTCTCCCACATAAATACTAATTCTTCTAGATGATGTGTTTTGGCATCGACCTTCCTAGGTTTTTCCACTCTTTTGATCATCAAGCTCACTATAAACGTATGGTTTAATACCTCATTTAAAGGATGATGACTTGATGAATTTTACATACGATTATTCTAACATGCTTGCAATTGTTTTCTATCTACTTCATGTTCTTCTGCAAGCAATCTAACACTTAAGTGCAATTTTGTTGTATTTATTTAATTTGTTGTTCGCCTTGGTGGATTCGTGTCGTAGCTCAAAGGAGAGATTAACTGTTCAAATGTCTCGACCCTCTACCTACTTCTGCATCATTCACTAGGTATTTTAATTTGGTTTAAGATGTCTGCATTGCATTCACATTCTATTTCTATTTTTCTCACATCTCAAGTGAAGTCGCACCAGGTATTATCGAGGCATGACCTCACAGGTTAAACTTAGGGCTTATTTTCTATAGAGGTGAAATCATGCTCAATCTAGATGGGGAATGAATTTACCTCCTGTGTTGTTGCGCCAACTCTCTAAGGAGTGCAACTTCACCCAGAGTCAATCTAGGGGTAATTTGATATTTTTGACTGCATGATAGAATTTTAGACTGTAATTTTTTTTGGTAAGTTAAGTTGAATTAAAAGTGGGTTTTTATCAAGGATACCAAAACCTGATTACATCCAAATTACAAGAGGAATATTACAAGTATGGACAATAGGAAAGGCTTGAGGAAATCCTTGAGTAACGCCATAATGAAATTTGTGAGGAAAAAAGTGTAGTACAAAATTTGAAAAGCCCGTTAGGCAGGAAAGGAGAAGGCGGTAGGAGAAAATGGAAAGCCCACCTAAAATCAAATTTTGAAACTTCCCAAAAGTGAGAAAATAAACTAGGTACCTAAATTTAAATTTAAACCATACCAAGGGCAGGAAAGGGAAATAGGCACTAAAACACCCATGGAAAACTAGAAACCAAGAGAAAAATAACTTTCCCACATAGGGGAAAACTAGCCTAGTGTAGAAAAGCCACCCTACACCAAAGGGTGGAGCTGAGAAACTAAATTTATGGAAAATTCCACCATAAAAATAATGGGAAGCAACCAGGGACACCATAGGATAACTCAGATTGAGAAAAACTGAATCCCTTGCAAGCTTGAAAGGTGGAACATCCATCTGAGGATTTCCTTAGGCCAAGAAATCCTCGAGCATTGGATCACAGCCTAAAAAGTGGGTCAGAATATAAAGGAACTCCATAGACCATGAAGTACTCATGCAAAGAAGAAGGAATCCTTCAAGGATGCTAGCCTAGTAGAGGAAGCAGTAGAAGTAGAACAACACTCCGTACGAAAAAGGTGGGAAAGTTCCCAAGGAACCTAAGAGGAAGGAGTCACGAGGAAGACCAACTGCAAATGATGAAGCCCAGATAGAAAGGAAGCAACCAAAAATCCCAGATATCCTTCAACATTGCCATCGAACAACTTTAGGGAAATAGATGAGAAAATCCTACAAGGAAACATCAGTAAGTAAAATAGAGGCCCCTCTAGGTAGGCCACAAAAGAAACTAAAATCTCGAAGGACTCACAACATCGATCCCAAAGAGCAGAGTCACAGAAGAAAGCACATGGTCCTCCCCAAGACCAAAATATGTTGTGCAAAACTGCTCATGAAGCCACTTTCCTACAGTACCAGCATTTTACAACTGAAGAACCACCAAGGAAAAACATCAAGAAGACACCTAAAAAACCTAGGAAAAACTAGAAAATCCAAGGAAAAATCCCTGAACAGCCTAGAAAACCTAGGAAAAGTCCCAAGGAAGAACCCAAAACCATCCCAGGACCTAGGCACTAAAGGAAAACCCCACCACAGGGTAAGTAAAGGGGCAAAACATTAGACCAGTGATCTCCCACCCCAAAGAGATCATCTGCAACACCATCCTGCAAATAAGGGAGGGTTAATGAAGTGCTAGGGAAGCTGGGATAGGAACAGGGACCTAGGATAGGACCAAGGAAGGGATGTAGGAAAGTGGAACAGGACTTCCATAGGAATTCACCTACAGAGCCCCCCAAGAGGGCATTTTAGACTGCATTTTGATCATATCTGCATATTTTGTATTCTTCTTATATTCTACTGCACTACTTTTTTATGATTAATATCCAAAGGTCAATTTCTATTTCTATTTTTAAATGTCATCTAAAATGATCTAGGGGGCTTGACTGTTGTGACTCCAAGCATTATTTTATAGTGGCCTAAGCAGGCCCCTTAACTCTAATTCCATTTTCAAGTGTTTCTTAAGTTATCTTGTAGGAACATGAATTGTTGATATCATTGGACAAGAGGATGAAAGCTTAAGATAAGTTTTCTCATAAACTATAGGTTGTTTTCTGAGTTCTTATAATTCCATTTCAAACCCTAGATCATATTTTATAGAAATATATTTAATTATGTTCTAGGTATTGAAAGATAACAACATATAGTATACATCTAGGGTTAATTTTGTTTGTGCATTCTTCCTTGAGCCCTTGCTTAAATATTGTTTATCTAAAACCCTAGGTTAGAAAGCATCCAAAGAAATAATCATTCTAGGGTTAGCTCTTGTATTTTTATATTGTCATTTATATTTCATAGCATAGATCTAGAAAGGCCAAATTCAGATGATTTCTTTTAACTGAACATATCAAACATTCCCAAAATTCTAGAGGACTTAGAGCAAGTCCTTAAACCATTCCTGTTGAACCCTTCCCCCCTTAGCATCATGTGTAGAGAACAACACAGCCCCCGCGGTTCACCCCATAAGGCTTTATCTCTTATAGATCTAGCCTTTTTGGGAATTGTATGCAGTAGGGTAGTTTTCCCCCTCTACACCATGCTTTCTGTCCTCTTGTTGATGTAGCAATATTTTCGTGTGGATTATCTTTTGATGCCAATGCAGTTTTAGTCATATCATATTTCAAGGTGTTTTCTACTTCATATTCTTGAAGTATATTGACAATATAATCAAATGAAGTATATTTACTTAAGACATATATATATGTGACCAAATGCTTATAGTTGTATGGAAGTGCTCTCATGGTTACTTGAGTAAGAATTTTATCCTTGACTGTTTCTACTAAGGTTAACAATTTCCCTTTAATATCTTCTACTTTTATTAGGAACAGTTCTATGCTTTCTCCACTATTCATATTCAATGAGTGAAGTTGAGTTTAGAGATGAATAATAGTTACCTTATTCTTTACTTCAAATATTTTCTCTAGGCTTATCCATGCATCTGAAGACATTTTATATGAACTGATATAAGGTTGAATCTTATCAGTGATAGAAAATGTTATTATCATAAAGGATTTTGAATCATTTTATTCAAACTTTAGGATTTCATTTTCACTTGTGGTAGGCCTCTATGTTTTTCCTTTTACAACATCCCAAATTTTTTCATACACTAAGATTGCTTTCACTTTATTTTTCCAAGAGAAATAATTAGGACCCTTAAGTAGTTGAGATTTTGCTAGGAAGAATTTGTTAGATGCCATTTAGATCTTCCCAATATCAAGCCTTAGATTTGTAGGTTGCCTTATATCTCACTAGTGTTTTTGGAGTATGATATAGTGCTTTTTGTAAAAATAAAGTTCATTTATTTTTTACAGTAAAAAATCAATTTATCTAACACCTTATTTATCCTAATTTAACTAAGAACTTTTTCAATTTTAAAGAGGTTTTAATGTTGGAATCCTTTTGTCCTTTTTTGAGAAATTTAAATACAAGTAAAATATAATTTCCAAATTTAACAACAAATATTTAATAACCTCTTTTTATGACCCTTAGGTTTTAATTTCTAATTTCCAAATACCTAGTTTGGTGTTGGAACCCTTATCACTCCCAAATTTGGAAAATTAGAAAATTAATAATATATGCAAAATATCAAAGAATTAATCCAAGTTGAATTCCTTATTTCTCCTAGGTTGAGATGCAAATATTATTTTAATTTGGTAAGCTATCCCTTATAGCTTTGCTTTCACTACACTAAATTTTATACCTTAGTTTATAACCCTTATTTCTCCAAAGTTGAAAACAATGATAAAATAGGATTTCACCCTTAACTTTTTGATGTTATACTCCCCACTCTTCGACACTCCCTTTGAATGAATATAATAGTTATGATAAGGTTCCCTTGAATGTTGGAATCAATGGAGGTAGATGTATTTAATGCTGGAACTTATACGCTACTGAATATGGAAGATTTGACCTTCAAAGACCTAGAGACTTAAATTCTCCTTCTTCCTTCCTTCCAATTGTGCTTGATTGGCTTTGACTATGTTTTCAATCTCTTTCTACCTGTTGTAATATTCAAAATTCAAGCAAATTTATTGGAGGAGCAAACTCAGGCTTGGTGACACGTGACACATCTATTACATATGGGTACCCTTCTTCGTAACTCCTTGTTTTTGGTCACTTTGTAATGCCTACTCACTTTTTTTGGACTTGAGAATAACAAGTGTCACCACATATGCTCATCCATTGAGAGTTGAAGCTTCTGGTAGCACTTGAGAGTCGAAGGTTCTTGTAACGCATTAAGAGTCAAATATTCTAGTAACACTTGAGAGTTGGAATGAATTTTGAATGCTTGGGTGTTTGAGAAGCAACGTTCTTGTAACACTTACTCTTTGGAATATTGATGCCAAGTGGCATTCACACTCTCTACATGTAGAGCTTTATCGTAACGTCTTCCAAGAAGATTATTATAACTTAGGTCTTTTGGTCTACCATTCCTTTTCTTTGCTATGTTTATTGAGTAGCAAGCAACCTTGTTTTCTACCAGTGGATTGATGAGGTGCTATGGAGCTTAAGTAGCAAATTGGATGCTTCATTTGGTGGATGATATTCACCATGAAAGTATCTCATTTTCCTTTATCTTCTATGCTTCTAACATATTAAAAATTGTGCATCTTTGTAATGTATATGTTGTTCATTTCTCCTTGGTAGAGATAGACACCTTTTAGATGTTATTCATATTGTTGTTCATCTTATGTTGGTAGGAGTAGATGCCTTCTTTTGTAGTGTAGATGTTGTTCATCCCACTTTGCTATTCATATCACATTGCTATTCATCTCAAGTTGTTGTCCATATCACATTGTTGTCCATCAATGAATGTGCACTCCTTTTTTTTAGCTTTGATGATGGCCTCTTGTGGGTTTTTTTTTGCAGGTTCATCCATCCAAGATACACCCTTCGAGTGGCTGCTATTTCTTGGGAAGAAGAGTAATTATTTTTAGCCTGTATTGGATGCTTTTACTATTGATATTGTGCCTTTTGGAGACACGTACAATATAATATTGGTCTGTAAAAAACCATATTAAAATGGTGCAATAAAATGTACTATAGATTGTACATTAGCCTCCTTTTACACTCTTATTTCAGATATGAATTTCTGGTTTCATAGTAGATTTCTCTTCCTAAAATATAAGGTTTTTGAGGTTGTATTTCATGATTATACACCTTCCATTTTTTCTTGGACACTTTTATATTAAATCCAAGCTTTAAATGACAGTAGATAGAAGCTTTTAGTTTAAGCAATTTTCTGCATTTTCTTTTCTTGCATTCACTCTTGTAATGCTTTGGATATAAGACTCACCAAGTCTCAATATTGAAGCTTCTATTTCTATTTTAGGTTCTTATCCAAGTTTTTGGAGGATTCTAACCTTTTTGGGTGGCTTCTTTTGGCCACTACAAGTTGCAGATTTTAGTGCTTCAATAGTGTCTTTAGACACTTGATACAAATCAGATTTTATGCCCTTCAAGAACACAAAAGATAATTTCTTTTGAGAGTAGTATAATAGTGCATAATAAATCTAATAGACCCCTTTTTAATGCACTAATAATTTCACCTTATCACTCCAATTTAACTCTCAAGATAATGCACTTCAATTAATCTACTGTAACTATTCGAGAATAACCTAAAATAAATCTTTAGAATTTATTCTTCAAATTCACTACAACTAATATTGTAGGACTTAGTCTTATTTTCTATTTCCTAAGTAGATGATAGGTAGTTGATATATATAAATTTTAAATCTAATCAACTCCAAATTAATGTGCAAATGAACCTTAAAATGAATATATTTCTATTTGCACTTTTGAATACTGTAATCTAATTTTCTTTATACAACTTTAATCCAGATAAGGTGCTCTAATGAATCTTAATTATGAATTAAATAGTATTAGACTACAATTAGTTGCATACATTTTTATAATCTTCTATAGCTTATTCTTTTGATTCTATAGAGGATGTAGATCTTGGTGTCTAATATCACCAAGTTGTTGCTTCAATAGGGTTTTGTAGCTCTTTGTAGACTATTTTTGAACAACTTCTTCTTCACCAAATGATGGTCTCGAACTTTCTTTTATGAGCCTAGGATTTGGTGGCTTATTCTCCTCTTATAATATTTTCCTTTTGCTATATATTTGGAGAAGTCTCTATCTCTAAAGTGGTGCCTTCTTGTTGTGAGAGGTAATATTCAAATCTCCTAGATTTGATGAGCTTCTTCTGTCTTCAAGTCTTCTTGTCAAACTCTGAATTCAAGAAGGATATTCCTCTCAAGATTATGAATATCTTGAGGTTGTTCACTGGATTCTTCTTCTACAATTTGGCACTTGTCAAATTCTCCTTCTCTTGGGCTTGATGTTGGATGGTGATAATTATCCCAAGTCCTTCACTATCAGGGGCTTCTCCTTGGTAGTGGATTTCTCTAGTGATATCTCATTTTATGATTTATTTAATAAGGATTTCCTAGCCTTTTTTTTTATGCTCAATGATACCTTACCAAGGCATTTGATCTTGCATATTCTAATGGTCTTCACTTGAGACCTCTTCAAACTTCTGCTCCTAGAAGTGTTTGCGATGTGATCTGCTCCTAGATATTTGATTCTACTACTTTTGGATTCGAGCAAGACTCTCCTAGTACTTCTTACAATTTTGTAAGTCATTCAATAATATATTCTATTTATCTCCTTTGCTTTAGGTTTTGAATTGATTCTTAAGAAGATACCCTTCCTAACTATTTTGTAGAAAGTTTCCCAACTCACTGAATCTTCTTTCCCTGCAATAAATATGTATACTAAAATATTAATTTTCTTCTAAATCAGATATTCTTTTTCAAGATCAAGTATTCTATTGCCTATTTCAATATCAAGACTTATGTGGCATTCTTAAATATCAAGGCTTATGTGGTCTTTTCAATATCAAGGTTTTTGTGGCCTTTTCAATATCAAGAATTCTATGGCTTCTGCTTCAAGGCTTCTATGGTATTTTCTTCAAGGCTACTATGGAATTTTCATATTAGGCTTCTATATATTGTTCTTCAAGGCTACTATAGTCTTTTTGTATTAGGCTTATATGGCCTGTTCTTCAAGGCTACTATGGCATTTTTGTATTAGGCTTCTATGGCCTGTTATTCAAGGCTACTATGGCCTTTTATTTAATATGCAATGGAGATATTTAGTCTCCTAGCTTCACCATACCTTTTCTTCATAAGTCTTATTTTGTAGTGTTATTCTCGCACACAAGGAACTAATCTTTGCACCATGAGGGCACATCGACATTCAGGCAACAGAGTTAGAGTCTCCTAGCTTTCTATCATAGAAGGAGTACCAATTCTCTGAGAATTAATTATTTGTAACAAAAGAAACTTTAGCAAATGGTTAGTAAATTCCATATACCCTATATCTTCACTAGATGCTCTATAAATCTAATGGATTGAGTGTTGAGTCCTAGTCTTCATGAGTTTTCCTATAACTATGTGGAAAGACTCTAGTCAAATGCAATATCAATATTTTTTGGGACTAAGATATCCTTTAGTCCTCAATTGTGACTCTCCCTAATTTTATCACCTAGATTATTTTGATATATTTTGATAGCAACTGGTACAATGGTTCATTAGGTTGACAAAACACTCAGGATCAATAATGATGATGATTTTCCTATAGACCTTCACAGACTAGATCTACTGTCGCTCTGATACCACTGTTAGATTTTGATACAATATCTAAAGGAGATAAAAATCATGAGATGCAAAATAATATGAAAGAAAGTAAATCTGCAAGATGACTGAGATATGCAATAAACATAAGTGATATATAAATGAATAAAATATAACTATTGAGGAAATTAACACTCCATAAATAAAGCTACTGGACTACATTGCATCCATCACCAATGGATGGTGATCCACATAGAATTGAACTACCTAAGCTACTATGTCATCGACACTCTCCTTGCTTGTCTATACTAACAATGAGGTCTTCCTTATATAGGCAAAATAAGATACTTTTCCAACACGCTATCTAGCTGCACAAGTGACACCTTATGCATTTACAACTAACATATTGACACTTGTACATTTATTACATTGCATGAAGAAACTAGATAAATTCTCCCTAAAGTAATCTAATGTCTTAAGTATGTACCTTTGAAGATACATTTACATTATGCAAATGATGGAATATAAACTATTTCTAATATTAGCAATAATTTGCATATTGATGTTGCACAAGCTTGCTAAGCCTTAGCTTCTTTTTTAGCCTAAAAACCATTTCATGTGTCTACTTGAGCCTCTATCCATTTGGTTTAATGTAGACTAATATAAAATTTTCTCTCTAAGGATATAGTTTATAGATGTGTGTGAATTAATTTTACCCACAAGAAACACACACACACACACACACACACACACATATATATGTATGTATGTGTGTATGTATGTATGTATGTATGTATGTATTACACTCTATTGGGTTATGAATCCAATGATTGATTCACTAGATAATTCTCTTGTGATGGTGGACAATATAAATAATACTCAAACTATTTTATTGGATGATTCCCATTTGAGATTTTAGAATACTTATATAGAACATTTTATTGATATTCATTTTAGTGTATAGGCCCAATGATTGGTTCAAAAGATAGTTCCCCTGCAAGGGGTTGATAATTTAAATAATACTAAGATTGGTTCAATGCATGATTCTTGTTTTAGATATGAGAATACGAATATAGAACATTATATTGATACTCCATTAAGTATAAACCTAATTATTGGTTCATTATATAGTTCCCTTATAAATGTTGATAGTAAAAATAATACTTAATTTGGTTTATTGCATGATTTTCTTTTGAGATATGATGATCCTAAGAATAATTTGTAGATAGCCCATTGACTATAGATCCAATTATTGGTCTACTAGATAATTCCCTTGCAAGGATATAGAATACAAATAATACTTAGACCATTAATAGATTTTATAGATATAGGAAAGGGATGATAGAAAATTTGTATACCTAGGAAGAATTCATTTCACGAAATGTTTGCTTCCATAAGTTAGAAAAATAACTAGGTATAGAAGTTAATTGTTCCATAATGAAAATGCATTGCTAATATTAATAAGGTATTAGGAAATCATCATTAGTGGAATACTAAGAAAAATAGTTATGAAAATAGCTTAGATCTTGGTATTATAGAAAAATAATTTATTAAGTTGGTGAAAAGAAAACAACTTAAGTGATAGGTTACTACTTAAGGAGCTATTATGACAATGGAGATATAAGAGCATTTAGAAGGGGCTATTAAAAAACTTCATTATATTCTTTCAGAAGATATTCATACAAATTTTACATCCTGTAACTTGTATTAGATTTTTTCTTTGAATCAAATATGACTCACATAATTCTATAATGCTTGAAATAAATTTAATCATATGATGTGTTTAAAAATTTTAATTCTCATAAAGTCTATTGGAAATGAATAAATGTGATGAAGAACAAGAAAAAATAATATGGGTTGGGGATGAATAAATAAATAATGGTATACAGGTGAAATATGTAAAGGAGTATGTTACGTTTATGACTAAATCACTTGGTAAAATAAAATTCAAGTATGTTGGAGAAGTATTTTTAAGGTCAACATTGATTCTTGACTACATTACAACATAAATGACTACGTATATGAGATATCACAAGAGTTGCTAGAAGACCATGACTTGATTTCCTATGTTAGTCTTGTAAAATGGGATGGAAAAGAGAGATACAAGTACATATTAGCTTATGATGTCAATCCAACATGTGAAAACAACATGAAGATAGTTAGTGCCAAATATGTAAATACAATACAATAATGATAGAGATAATTTCAAATAAATAATTCATTTCCTAAAACATACATGATCTAAGGTGTATGCTAATTTTTTATTGAATCGTTGTAAAAAATAAATAAATATTTGAACTACTAAGTATCAAAAAATGATGTCATGTGTGCAATCTATTATTTTAATACTAAAAATTAAATTTTTAATTTTTTTTTATATGGAATTATAGAACACATCATGCTGGCAATTGATAGAAAATTGAGACAGTTGGGACGAGGGTTTTGAAGGGTTTTAGACAAAATTCCAAAGAAAATATAGAGGATAGGGCCTTTTTGTCCTAATTACCAATATGAATTTTTAATGAGGATGATTATATTAAATAAAAGGTGTAGTATAAGGAAATGTAATGCTTTCAAAATATAGTAGATAAATAATTTTTACAAGCCATATAGAGTGAAGAAAAAAGCAACAAGAACTTCTAGTTCACAATCCCGAAAATATATGAGAGATCAAAATCTACCATGAAAAAATGGACAAGGATTGAAGAGAGTAAAAAAAAATCATGGCCTAGACCAGATCAACAAAGCTAAAGTAGGGAAAATTGATATGGTCTAGAACATGAGCAAGACTAGTTTGAGGGAAAACTACAAAAAAGTGGTCGATTGTACCAATACCAATATGGGAAAGGAGTCAAGAGAGCTACTCAAAAAATGAATTTTAGGGATCCCCTTCATGGGGAATAATCCCAACCAAATGTGATCAATAACCTAAGAGAACCATGAAGACCTTTAAATATGCCTAAGAGGGATCCCAAAAAATTGTAATGAGGTGTTCAAAGGTGGCAGATGGTTCCTCGATAGTGAAGGTGAATATGGAGGACATTCAAAATGGAATATAAGACATGGATAGAGGGTTAATATGTTGATTTATGGGGTTAATATTGATCCTTTGAGCATTTAAATTGTAGGCCACTAAATAATGGTGAATAAAAAGATGAATTCCAAATATTTGGATACCATAATGGTTATTTCCTTGCTATTTTTAATTTTGAAGAAGATAGAAAATAAATATTCCAAGGGGAACCATGGGGACCAGGGGGAATTTTTATGTCATTTGGAAAGGAAGGACTTTGTGTGAGACCTTGGCATACTAAATTCAAAGTGGAGGAAGATATGCCATCCATAGTACTAATTTGGATGAGGTTGTTTGGCATACCAATATAATTTTAGAATTTGATAGATGTTTTGGCAATTGGGAATACCCTAGAACACTCATGATGGTTGTTGATAGTACATATAAAATTGAGCAAATTATTTATGTTCGAATATGTCCTAATAGATTTTAACAAACCTCTTACAAAAAAGATCACTATGTAGTTTGGGGAGAAAACATGGGAGCATGAGGTGGATTATGAGAACATACCTTTTTACTATAGAATCTACCATGAATATGGCCATTTAACAAGATATTGTACACATAAGACTCCAAATAAATGAACAGAGGAAAAAATCTTAAAGGACTCCATGTGCCCAAATAAATAATATCTCAAATAATATAATAGTGAGGAATAAAATAATGGTGTTAAACAATATGTTTAGAAATATCCCCATTGGTGACCTTTTGGATGATGAGGAGGATACAATAGAGACAGAAATCCTAGAGACACAGTTATATGGTGAGAGGAAGGAATTTGTGCCAAAAGAGGTAAAGCCCCAAAAAACCATCCTAGCTATACAAATCAACAAAGAGGAAGTAGTAAACCAACCAACAATAGTATACCAATAGTATAAGAGTAACTATATAATAAAAGTAAGAAACATAAAAAACCCAGAGCCTAGGGAAGACCTCATTAGATCTACTAACAATACCCTGGTGTTGTACACACATATGCTAGGGTTGGATGTTACTCCAAAATTAGGAGGGATGAGCCAGGATATGAGTAAGAAGATGAAAATGGACACCAATAAAAAATTAGAATGTAAAACTAATCAACAACATGTGGCAAAAAAAGGATAAAAGCTAATAGCAGAAGGTAAGGTCAATGCCCTTACTCACATATTTAGTCCCACAATATTGATGAAGATTATTTCCTAGAACATTAGAGTACTCAAGGGATTACTTCAAAACAAAATGAAATTAGAAGAATGATATAGATAAATCAATCACAACTTGTCTTCCTTAAAGAGACAAAGGTATTAGCAGAAGATATGGAGATAGTAGCAAAGAAATTTTGGCCTATTGGAAGAGTGGAATCCCTTAGCTAGGGTCTCTTAGTGATAGTATCTTAGAGTAGGCAATCAAACCAAGTTATTATTTACATGAATATTTATGCATCTACTAGCCTAGAGGAGAAATGAAGATAGTGGAAGAACATAAACTATGTTATTATCCAATTTTCTCAAGCATGGGCCCTGATACAAGGAAATTTTAACGCTATCCTATCCTTGGAAGAGAAACTAGGGGAAACGGTAGCTTATATGGGAGCATAGACCTCAAGAAGAAATACATCAAAAACCTTCATCTTGTGGATGTCAATCTAGACAATGGTCTGATAACATGGTCTAATAGGAGGTAATATTATGCCTACATTTTGGAAAGATTAGATAGATTCCTTCTATCAGATATATTTCTAATTTATGGATACATTCCTAAGTTGAATGTCCTAAATAATGTAAGCTCAAATCATTGGTCAATCATCACAGAACTATGGAAATCTAAGGCCAAACACTTGCCATTTAGATTCCAACTAATATGGTTTAGATATAACTCTTTGAGATCTAGAGTGTAGAAATGGTATAAGGAATGAAAACCTCAGCATGGAACCAAGATGTACTACTTTATGAGAAGGCTTCAATATATTAGATCCAAGATAAGGACCTAGAACTAGGAAGAGTTTGGAGATGTTAAGAAAAAAAATTTGGAAGTGATATTTCAACTCAAATATTTGAATGAATAAATCTACGTGGATGGCCTCATAGAGGTTTTGAGTATGGTAGAGATTAGACTTACATCTTAGATAGAAGAATGGGAAAAAAGAGAACTATTATGGAAGTAAAAATATAGAATCCAACGATTCCAATAGGGTGACCAAAACATAAGATTATTCCATAAATATCTTCTATCCCACAAATCACACAACTTCATATCCTCCTTGAGAATAGAATAAGAGGATACTATCCACACATGTAAAGGTATGAGTGTAAAAACCTACCAAAATCAACCCAAGAGAGAGATACCTTGTTTTATAAAAAAAGTTAACAAGTATACCCAATAATTCAATTTTAGCATTTACAAGGCTTACCACATTTGAGTTTATGTCACTATAGATGACACTCAAGTGGATAGGATTGGAAAACATCTTATATATTTTGGGGTTCACCTTACTAAACCTCACCATTTAGAGGGATGCCAAAGTGGTCCTCCCACATTTCCTATACCCTCACCGATATAGGATAATTTGACCACAATGTAGGAATTATCCTTTAAGACCTATATCACTTAAATGGGATTGTCTATTTCCTAATCCTTTCGTAATTCCATGTATGGAGAATATCTTGGTGTAAAGCCTTGGTGCTTAGTTACCACACCTTCGTGGGCTAACTAAGGTCATCATCAATTATTTGATAATGAGCATAGTTCCTAGCCTAACTGTTTATGGTACCACCACAATTGATAATATAGCTATTGCATTCCTGTAACTCCTTCCAAATTTATGAGTTCCTAGCTATTGCATTCCCACAACTCCTAGGAATCATCTCTACCTAGTTATTGCATACTCGCAACTCCTATTAGATTTGGGTTAAATATTTGAATTAAGGATATCCGATAGGGATCTAGAACACCATCCCAAGAATACCCTTATCAGATTTATTTAACCAATATTATCATATCTATCAATTACATAATGTGCCATATTATAAACATGCTTAGTTATAACCAAAATCTAACTACACATTTTACTATGAGTTGCATAAAATATCATCTTGCTTAAAATAAAACATGCATGAATTTTGAACATAATACTAACAAAAGAGGTCAGCATAATCATCCATAAAAGTATAAGTATCCATAAATAAATTTATGCTAACATACAATTATCCTTTCTTTCTATAATGAAAGCTTCATCCAAAGAGATCAAAACTAGCTTAAGAATTCATTATTTTCAAGTTATGCAATTTGTAGAGAGAGAAAACTACCCTACCATGTACGATTCTTGGCTAGATTCACGAGGAGACAAAGTAACCGTAGGGGTGTGTTATATTCTCTACACTCAAGGGCCTAGGGATCAAAGGGTACACCAAGAATATTTTAAGGACTCACTCCAAGTTTGGGGTGGAAATGTTTAATGTGTTAATTGAGAAAGCACCTATGTTTGATTTTTCTAAAATATAATCTAAGAAAATGAAAGAACAATACAAGCAAATAAGGACTAACCCTAGTATAATTCTATATTTTCAATGATAACTAAAACCCTAACTTGTAAAAAAATAAATCATTTTCTTGTTAGCAAGGGCCTAAGAGAATGCACAAATGAATTTAACCTAGAGTGCAAACTATATTCTTTTATTCTTTCAAATGTCTAGAATGTGACTAAATATTTCCTTTTATTTATGATATATATTTTAAAATATAAATGGATAGAAAGAAAACAAAAAACAACCTAAGATATTAACTTATAGCACTTATCTAATTTGTTGATTGACATTAGCTTTTAACTTACATCCAGATGTGTCCAATTGCTTCACATCCTGCAAACAACTTCATAAAACCTTAAAAACATGATCAGCATTTGGGGGCCTACTTAGGTTTATGTAATATTGGACATGGAGGCATAGAAGTGAAGCCTCCTTGGTCCTTTTAGTTGATAATTTGAAATAAAAAGTGATTGTTGACCTTTTTTGGAAACAAATAAGACAAGATGCAATGAAATATAATAGTTCAAAAAATAGAATACAAGCAGTAGTGTTACAGTCTAAATGGAACACACAAGTACAAATTGAGGGTTTGGGAGTAAAAATTTACCCCTAAACATGCAAAACAAAAATTGTTCCCCATAAGGGGTGATTGTGATATCAGGTTTTGTCAAATTTGTACCCTATACGAAAGGGGCATGATTTTGTAAAAAAAGTGCAAAATGATAGATTGAATACAAAATTGAAGGTAAAATACAAAATAAATGATTTTAGAAACACCAAAATACAATAATAAACCTACTGGAAGTGAAAGAGTAGACAAAAGGATGAAGACCTCCACAAAATGGTATATTCCTCCTCAAGTCTCCCACACTTATCCATCAATAACAGTAAATCAAAAATAGACCAACAACAAAACACCAGGGAACATTTGATCTTGTTATAAGGCAATCACCCTTTAGAACTTAGGATCACTTGGAAAACTTGTAATACTTCTCTTGTCAAAAAATCTTAGGGAAAAATTCTAGGAGAAAAAAGGGATCCAAACCCTCTATTTATAAGTGTATTGGAGGGAAAAATGGTAGGAAAATGAAAAGACAAATTAGGGTAGGGCCAACATCCGTAGGGTTGACCCAAAAATAGGGTTATCTAAGTTAAAATGCTAACTTTCCAAAATCACACCCCATTCGGAGCAACCACGATTTTGGAAAAGCTAGGAAAAAGGGTGAAAAAAGGGAAAGGAGGCCCAAACTTGTGCTTAAATAAGTTTAAGGGCCTTATAAATGGTTCTAGGAAAAATGACTCACTTGGGCGGGTCAATTTTCCATGTCTACATTTTGCCCCCTCTTTGATGCATTTGTGGACTAATAAATTTGTCAAAGAAATATGCAGACACCTATGGGAGAAGAATGATGAACAAAAAAGGTGTGGTTAGTTTAAAATAAAGGAGTGGTGCAAAAATGGTGTCATTCTAGATACTTCAATATTTTTGCATGCAAAACGAGACATTAGGGACATTAATGCCTCTCAGACCAAGGTGCCCCCTCAATTTTCAAAAGGAATATCACATTCTAGAGGAAACTCAAAATAGCTAATGTAGAAAGAATAAGAGCAACAAACGATGAAAAATTTACCAAAGTGGAGAGAGAAAAAGCAAAAATGAGATTAAAACGCAAAAGAGATGAAAAATCTAATTCATTTTCATTGAACAAAGAAGAGAAGATCTCTAGAAAAAAGATAAATGGCACTACCCACACACCGTTCAACTATTGCAAGGGGTGAGGCTGGTGCAATAGTAGAGTGAGCATGGGTAAGGACTAAAATACTTCCTTTAGATTAGGCTAAATTAGGGTTTTTAGCTTATTTTGCACTTTTTATATTTTTTAGAAGAATTCACCATGTGCGACCCCAACACGATTTCATGGGATGACCATGATTTTGGTTGGTTCATCATGATGACCGAAGTCATGCCTTGGAATTGGATGGTACAATTTTATAAATTTGCACCTCACATGCACAAGGCATGATTTTGGAAGAAGAAAATAAAAGATAAAATTGTGCCCTAGGAGGACAAGGCACGATTTTGGCCAAGAGAAAAAAAATAACATAAAGGAAAAAAATATAGAAGAGGAAAATGAAAAGAAAGGTCAAGACAAGTAGACTTAGGTGTTGAGATGTTTCTCTATGTTGTTTGTGTGATTAATTTAGGTTATGCTTTGTATATTACTATTATTATTTTTTATATGGAACTAATTAAAATTTTTGAAATATTTTTGGTTGCAACATGACATACTCAAGAGCCAAGAGTGGTGATCAAGTTCCTTGGATGTGGAACTATAGGATCTCACATAGGTAGAGAGGGACAATTTGGAGGTAATGGGGTTACATCACTTGGTGGTGATGCCTCGAGTTGAGGTGAATAGAGTGCTACTAACTGTGTTGGTAGAGAGGTGGTATTCGAAGTTATAGACCTCCCAATTACCAATAAGGGAGATGAAAGTCACACTAGAGGATGTGTGGCACATATTGCACATTCCCATTAGAGGAAGGGTAGTTTACAAAGCTCAAGGGAATTATATGATACTACAAATACTATCAGGAAGTTGGGCCCGCTAGGTCTAAGAGAGTCAGACCCCTATCAATGATTTGGTGGGGTGCTATGATGTCAATGCTCTAATAACCATGCTCTATGGGGTGATGATAGGATTTCTAGTATGTCACACAAGTAGGAAATACCTACCATGGGTGATAGCAGGAGTAGTGATAGACATGTAGGACCAATGAGTGTGGTTTGCATATGATCTGTATATGCTTGCTTGATTGTATAGGATATTGTACAATTTTGTGTACAAAGGGCATAAAAAATTGGTATGTATGACTTTTCTCTATGTGTGGTGCTTGGAGCACATAGTGGTGAGGAGACTATATGTACTACCAGGTACATTATCCAACCTAGAGCTAAAAATAACATACAGATGGTCTAAGATATTTGAGCGAGTTTAGATGACATATGTTAAGAACCTACCACTAAGAAGGTAGGTGGTAGATGAGCTATGAGAGTAGAGGATCATATAGCAGTCATGGAATCTACACCTAGGATGGATAGAGGATGTAGAGGATCTAGCTCAGGTTAGGAGGGTGAGGTGGGTATCTATAGAGAGGAGAGAGCTAGAGCTCTTTATATTTGATCGAGTCTAGCAGTAGTTTGGTATCTTCTAGGAGATACCAAACCTAGGTGACTATTGGTATAGGGGGATGTGGAGGGATCCATCAAGATTTGGAGGAGACCTTGATGTGAGAATATGGATAGAGGATGATCTAGATGACCCACTCTATGTGGATCTAGAGATGGATGATGTTGAGGTGGCTCTTAGGTATCAAATATGGTATAGGGGTGATATATCCCCAAGGATGTTCCCATCAATGCTAGTGTAGAGACACTAGTTTATAAGCCAGTGAGTGTAGCTAGCACTTTGAGAGGCAAATTGACACACCACAAAGCTATAGTAGAGGGGTATAGTCCCATTGAGATTGGTTTGGACATAAATTTAGGTGGATATAGTGATGACCATGAGGGGGATTATTACCATATTTGGCTCAGGAGGAGGGGTATTGTAAGAGGTATCTCCATGGTGGTTAGGGATGGGCTAAGCAAAGTGGTCAGAGAGCTATTTACATCAATGATAACTAAGCTAAGTGAGACCATGGGTTAGGGGATCTAATGAGAGAAATAGAGATGTTGTAGGTCTAAATAATAGTCATGTAGAGAGAGATGAAACTACTCTAAGAGGATAGGTCCAAGAGGATCGAGGGGCTATGGAGTGCCTTGAGCACAACACTCATAGAGTGGGATGTAGTGTAGGTTGAGATAGATCACCTCATGGGAGAGGTGAGTCAGCTATACCAAGAGCAATAGTAGGCTCAGTTAGAGGGTGTGGTTATTATTACGAGCAATCAACTAGTTGAGGAAATCCACCTTCTATAGGAGTAGCTACAGATGGTAGAAAAGGGGTAGGAGGTTTCAATATAGAGGGAGACCTACCAAAATTTGTAATTTCAAGTGATTCTTATGGATTAGAGGGTTCCTCCACTAGCCTCCATTTAAACATGGAGTCGATCATGATATAGATCATGAAATTCCATATAGTCCATGAACATACCCCCACCAAGACCACCTCTGGTAGATGGAGTAGAGGAGAGAGGCTCACGAAGCTAGTATAGGATCAGGGTGATATGCTAATTTTGAGTGTGGCATGCATCCCTAGGGATGGTCTAGTGTACTAGGCTTAGATTGTGGTACATTTACTAAAAATACCCATGTACCCTTTCTTTCTCAAGTAATATCATGTTGCTTTAATTAAAATGTGTGCATTTATGTGTGTATTGTGATTTTTATGTGTTTTTATATTTTACTATGCATGAATGTACTAAATTAATGTAATGCATGGATGGATGAAGGAATGAAATAAATAGATGATGGAAGAAAGAGAGAAATAAAATAGAGGAAAAAATACACCTCTAGAAAAAATCATGTCTCGTAAATACTAACCACGATTTCAATATAGAGCGAAGTCACATCCCATGGAGATAGGGCATGATTTTGGAAAAGAGAAAATAATAAAAGAAGAAAATGAAAAGGGGAATAAGAAAAAAAAGAAAAGGATAAGGAGAAGAAAAATATAGAGAAGTTCAAAAAAGTAAAATATGCCTGGAAGATGATGTTTGAATCAACGTAGATCGTGAAAGATCAGTGTGATCAAATAAACACAGACCAAGCAAAAATAAAGAAAATAATGGAACATAAAAATATAAGGATGTATGCTTACAAATGATCGAGATGGATTCTTCCCCTCGTGTGTGGCCATGAAGCTATCCTATAAGGGTGTTGTCCTTATAAAAATGGTTAAGTGTGGAGCGATAACTGCTATGGGTGTAGTTATCGCTAGTGGTCAAAGATGAAGAGGTACCCACTAGTATGTATGCTCACAAATGGCTGAGATGGAGACATTCCTTTGCATGTGGCTATGAAGCTTATCCTATATGAAGTGAAATATGATATTGGTTTGCCAAGATAAGTACTACCCAATAGGGATGTGGTGTGCAAAAGGCGAATCGTCAAATCAAAATGCAATAGAAAATACTGATCATGTGTGCATGTGAGAAGAAGATAAAAGAAAGAGAGAAGCAAGAAGCATGTGTATGTGTGTGTCCATGTTGAAATATAAAAATTTAATAGGTGTGCATAATATAGTCAATGGTCGTATGAATACCATAAATGGTACTCATGTAGTATCTATCCTATCCCCAAAGGACCAATTAACAATCAAAATATCAAGAAGGAAAAAAGTGTGAGTGAAAGCAAAAGCAAAAGTAGATGGAAGGAGCGTACATACTTTATCTTGGGAAAGATAAGATATGGTTAAAAATTTCAAGGGAAAAGTGTTGGAAATTTAAGTTATTTTATGTTGTCATTGATGTCACATGGATCATTGATGTCACATGGATCACATTGAGTTTTGATGGCCAAGGCATTTCATAAATAAGCATTTATGATATTTTGGAGAGCATGGATATATACATGGTTTTTGTGAAAACCAAGGAAGGAAAAATAAAAGGTTTTATTTAAAATCATGGATGGCAGATTTGAAATGGTTTTTTCTTAAAACCCAAGTTGGCTTTTCGTTTCGTCAAAAAAGGTGCCACGGTGAAGGAGATATTTAATTTTAAATATTTAAGTTTAAATTTTAAATTATTTAAAATTAAAATTTAAAATTAATATTTTATTATCGCCAACGTCCAAAAGAATGAAGGTTTGATTATAATCCGCCAATGTCTTTTGAAGCATTATAATGTGTATATATAATGGTTAAAAACTTTGCCTATTGAGTATGCCAAGGTTGAGAAAATCGAAGAGTAATTCGTGTGTGGAGGAAGCGAAAGGCGAAAAAATAAAGAAGTCATTTTTGAGGGTTAAAGAAAATTGAGGACATCTAGACCTGAAGTCATGTTGGACAGCGTAGCGCAATTGGCAAGAGATAAATTTGGCACAAGGGAGGTCTGCATTTCGAATCCCGCAGGGGCAAAAATTTTGGTGGAAAACATTTTTTTGTTTTAAGAACAATCGAGCATAGTTTATACAACAAGGTTGGGATTTATTTCCAACATGGGCTTGCACCCACATGGTTAGCGTCTCATAGCACTAGCAAGGAGGAACAAATTTTGACTCTTACAGGTGTGAAGGCGCTCATCAATTTTTGCAAAATGTTTTCAAAGGTTAAGGCCACGATTTCAAAATTAAAGGTATTTATGAGAAGCGCCTTGCATAGTTGATATTGTGAATGCTTTGGGTGTATGAAAAATAATTTTTTAGAGATAGGGAGTTATAAGGTTTTGTAAGCTTGTTGTTATTTCTAGGAGGAATAAGGGTTGTGATCCACTTTTGGAAAAAGAGAAATTTTTGGTGTTTTTCTTTTTAGAAATATATCATATTATATATCGTTGGAAAGCTTATTTCGAGGGCTATTTGATTAACTTATTTAGAGGGAGAAATAAGGTGTATATAAAGAGATATTTTTGTTTTTGCAAAGGGGATTTCAAAAGTGAAGGTGTTTTGTTCTTTTTCAAAGTTTTTTGAGTGTGGCAGATTTAGTGGACAACCAATAAGGCATCAAAAAGGTATGAGCAATATTCTCCATTGACTTTGTTTATGGTGGTTGATTTCTGAAATATCATTGGAGAGAAAAGGATTGATTGTGGTTTCCTTTTCGAAAGTGGTTGGTTGAAATGATTCAAGGTTTTCTGGTTTGAGAGTTGTATTTAAAATTTTTTTTATAAGCATAATTGTTGAAGCCCATTGGTTATGCAAAGAACTTGAAAAGAACATGAGTATTATTTTTATGTGAGATTTATGGTTAAGCATTGTTGGAAACATTTGAGTTTGTTGATACATGCATGGACTAAGGTTTTGTAATAAAGAGTTATCCCTTGAGATGAATGGTTGAGTTGAGTTGATTGTGCCTAGTCAAGTTATTGTGAGAAGTGATTGTTCAAGTTCCATAAAAGAAACTATTCTATATTCTTATTTGAGTTGAGTTGAAGTTGAGAAAGAAATTGAGATTAGAACATATTGAGTCTCTAAAAATTCTCCTTATGCTTCTATGAGATTGCTTTGAGTTGAGAAAGATATTGGATTTGAGTATAGAACATATTGAGTCTCTAAAAATTCTCTTTATGCTTCTATGAGATTGATTTGAGTTGAGATCATTGTGGATCATAGTTGTCATCCTTTGAAGAGTGTATTACCCTTCATTATTGAGTTCATATTTAAGCCTTGCCTTTGATTTGTGGATGAGATTTGAGTGCTATTTGAGCATGTTTGGTTGAGCCTTTGAGAAGGCTTTTGGGATAGATTTTTGGATAGCTTTGTGGACAGTTTTTGGGACATATTTTGAGCAAGTTCTTAGTGAGATTGTTGAGCATATTTTGAGCAAGTTCTTGGTGAGCTTGTTGATTAGATTTAGAGAAAGTTCTTAGTGAGCTTGTTGAGCAGATTTTGAGCAAGTTCTTGGTGAGCTTGTTGAGCAGATTTTAAGCAAGTTCCTGGTGAGCTTGTTGAGCATATTTTGAGCAAGTTCTTAGTGAGCTTGTTGAGCATATTTTGAGCAAGTTCTTAGTGATTTTGTTGAGAATATTTTGAGCAAGTTCTAAGTGAGCCTATTGAGAAGATTTGAGCAAGTTTTTAGTGAGCTTGGTAGAGCAGATTTGGGCAAGTTCTTGGTGATCTTGTTGAAGCATATCAATGGATTGCCTACCTGAGGAGATCAGTGTGTTTCCTAGTTGAGCAAATTAGTGGATTGCCTACCTGAGCATATTAGTGTGTTGCTTAGCTGAGCATATCAATGGATAGCCTACCTGAGTAGATCAGTATGTTGCTTACCTGAGCAGATCAGTGTGTTGCCTAGCTGAGTAGATTAGTGGAATGCCTACCTAAGCAGATTAGTGTATTGCCTAGCTTTGAGCAGATCAAAGTAATCATTGTATTGGATAAGGATCCTTATTTTTGTGTGAAATATTATAAGGAGATTATCTTGTGGAGTATCCTACATTGGGGGAACCACGTTAAATCTTATGTGTGTGGTGACTTGTGCTTTTGCTTACTATTGCTATCTAAGTTATTAATGCACACTGCTATATTTGGTTATTGCAATTAAGGACATTAATTGATATTGGTTTGGAAAGAAAGTAAAAAGTGGGCACTATACTATTCACCCCCCCTCTTAGTATAAGCTTATGTTCTTCACAAAGGACATACAAGAGATGAAGATCTATATCCCTTGACTTTGAGAGATTAGAAATGATAAAAAAATTCAAGGTCAAGGAATATAAGAGAAGAAAATAAAAGAAGAAGAGATGGTCAAATGAAAAAATAAAATGTGTGGAGATGGTCCCTAGGTTGGATATTTGCTAGGCATCAAAGTCCTAGTATAATTGTAATGCATGTGAGCTAATACCTAACTAGGTTTCATCACTTGCCATCCTTACAAATTCCCCAAACAATCTATATGATCAAGCAATCATGCAAATATGGACAAGAAACTATGCAATTATATGACAATTAAAATGCAAATATGGAACAAAATTTTAGGCAATCATGCAAAATATGATAGAAAATCATGTAGTATGAACAAGAAAACCAAATATAATATGAAACTAAGCTAAATGTAGTATGAAAATGTAGAGTGCCAAGTTATGCATAGTATTTATTTTGATGCATTATGTTCATCGATTCTTTAAGTTCTTTACCATCTAAAGAAGCTAACTGATAGGACCCTGAGTCAAACTTGGTCATTATGACAAAGGGACACAACCAATTGGGCTAGAACTTGCCTTTAATATCTAAATGAACATTGGTGTTCTTCGGGTTCTCCTTGAGGACAAGGTCCCAAACCTCAAAATAATAATTGTAAACTCTCTTCGAATAATATAACTTGAGCCTATTCTAATAGGCTCACAAATGCTCTAAGACATGAATACAATTTTCATCTAGAAACACCAATTGGTGCAAATGATCAAAGTGATATTAATAATTGATTGAGGCATCTTGTAGCAAGATGCACAATTAAGGGACCTCTATCTCAAATAAAAAAATTGCCTTAGTATCATATACCATGATATACAAATAAGCACTTGTAGGAGTTCACACACTGGTATGATAGGCCCATAAGGCTATATAAAGCTAGATATGCCAGTCACAATCGGTCTTACTAACATAAATGATCTTGATCAAATATTTATTGGATGCTTTAGCTTAATCATTACCCTAAGGGTGATACAAAGTTGATCACCTATGCTAAATATTTTACTTAGAACAAAGTTTATGGATGTTCTTGTTCTTGAAAGGAGTGCAATTGTTAGAAATAATCACCAAAGAAATCCAAACCTATAGAGGATCTGGTTGAATATGAACTTGGAGACTTGAGCTCTAGTTACTATGGCCAAGAGCATGGTTGTGATCCATATAGTGAAGTACTCTATCGCTATTATGATAAAATTGTGACCATAAGATGATGTTGGGTTAATATTTCCAATAATGTCCAATCCCAACATGGAAAATGGCCAAGGAGAAGAGATAACTTGAAGGTTTTGAGGAGCATGAACAAGTTTTTCATTATGTTGACACTTTTTGTAGCATTTAACATGATCACATGCATATTTCTCAATGGAAGGATAATAATACCCCATATAAATGAGCTTCTTGGCAATGGCATTGCCACTGAAATGGCCTCCAACTGAACCTTCATGAGCCTCACTAAGAGCTAGCTGGGATTCATCAGAGTTAAGACAACACAAGAAGGTGCCTTAAAAAGAATGTTGATACAAAGTATTACCAATTATAATGAGTCAACATACTATTTTGTGCAAAATATTATGCTGATTGTTATATAAGCCATCAATAATTGAATCATCTTTAATAAAAGTAAATATGTCATTATACCACGGCTTATATGGGGAGGCTCCAATGGTTAAAATATCTAATGGAACAAGACTAGAACCAAACAACATGAGCTCCTAGAGTTATCTAATGATAATTAATGCTTGATCATCTTCCAACTCTAAGAGAAAAAAAAATGTAGCAGCAACCATGGCATCTACATGGCAATTGGAGGATCTAGAGACAAAATCTAAGGTTACTCAAATGAACATGGACAAAATATTGATGACAATATATTTGTAATATTTTAGCTTATCATCCTGAGTCTGATAAATATTGTTAATATAATTCACCACAAGTTGAGAGTCACCAAAGACCAAAAGAACACTAACCTTCAAAGTTAAGGATACTATAAGACCAAGGACCAAAGCTTCATTTTTTTATAGTATTGTTAGTGTAAAAGAAACAAAGCTTGAAGGATAGGGGGATGAGCTATTTTTGTAAGGTAACTATAACAATTCTAGTACCAACACCCTTTAAGCATAAAGCTCCATTAAAAAATAGTCCAATACTATGGGTCTTCAACTTCTATGCTAAGACACTCATTGAGAAACTCAATGACTAAGGGATAAGCTAACTTTAAGGGAGTAGATGCTAACTGATCAAAAATCACGTAATCCTTGATAGCCTTCTGATCTATGAAGGTAAAGTAAAACTCACTAAGGGATAAAACCCACTTAGTGGCTCGAACTAAAAGGTGAGGCTTAGACATTAAGTAGCACAAAGGATCAAACTTCATAACCACCAATATCCTATGGCTAAACATGTAGTGTCTTAGCTTTTGGAAAGTAAACACTACGATGAGGCAAAGCTTCTCTATGGTAGTATACCAGGTTTCATAGCTAACCAAGGTTCTAATGATATAGTAGATAGATCACTCTTTATTTTGATCATCATACTGAGCCAACAAGGATCCTAAAGAGTGAGCTATGGTAGCTATGTAAAGCATAATATGTTTATCTGGTCTATGGAAAACTAAGATAGATAGGGAAGTGATATACCATTTGAGTTTATCAAAATCTTTTTGAGACTTAAAATCCCATTGGAACATGACATCTTTCTTAATAAGCTAAATAAAGGGCTAACACTTATTAATCAACCGAGCTATGAATCAACGAATAACTTGAAGTCTACCTTCCAAGCTACAAAACTTGGTTAGGGTGTAGGAAGGAGGTATATCAGTGATAGTTGCTATCTTAGAAAGGTCCACTTCAATGCCTCACTAAGAAATAATGAAACCCAACAACTTGCCAGATGTGACTCCAAACACATACTTGGAGGGCTTAAGAAAAACCTTGAACTGTTGAAGCCTTTCAAAAATTCATCTTAAATCATGAACATGATCCTATCAATGTATGGAATGATACAAAATATCATCCACATAGTCCTCTAGAATATCATGCATCATATCATGAAAAATGTAAGTCATAGACCTATGATATATGGCATCAACATTATTTAAGCCAAAAGGTATAATTTTATAATAGAATGTATCCCATAGTGTGATGAAAGTTATCTTGTCTTGATCCTCAAGGGTAACCATGATTTGATTGTATCCTAAGAAACCATCTATGAGTGAAAGCATTCCATATTTGGTAGTGAAATATACAATCATATCTATGTTGGGGAGAGGAAAATCATCCTTGGGACAGCTAAGTTAATATTCCTAAAGTTGGTACACATTATTATTGTTCCTACATTCTTTGTTAAAGGAATGATATTGAAGATCCAATCAGAATAGTAGATAGTTTTTATGAAATCAATGTCAAGAAGTTGTTGGAGCTCCTTTAGGATGCATCTTTCTAATTTTTTCTTAACATAATTAGCACTAGTTTTCACTACCATATTATGAATAACAAGGGGGGGATCAAGCCTTGGTATGTCGACATATGACCAAGAAAAATATCATGAAATGCTTTCAAAAAATTGGACAACTGCTCCTGCTCATCCATGTACAAGGCTTTACCTAGATTAAGTAATCTAGGGCTCTCCTTAGAACCTATGTTAAAATATATGGTCTCCTTAATGATAATGGAAGACTCATCCTCAAGATAAGGTAGGGTAGGGATTACTCCTAGTTTCTCAAGGTCCTCATGAGACATAGAACCAAAATCCTCTTGAGAACTAGAAGATCATCATGCACATTACAAGGTACTAACCCATCAAATAAAAATCTATTTTAAAGGATATCCTCATGATCCATGTCACAAAGAGTATCCCATTTAACATACTCTCCTAGGTTTACAACTAACTTAGGATGCACCAAAGTTACCACATTATAAAATAGAATGTCAATGGGATAAGGTGATCCCTCATCCTCATCACTCCACTCCAAGCCTTGATGATCTAACTATTAAACATGGGTGACAAGGTGATCATCATTATCAAAGGTCAAAGGTTGGTTTTTATTAGGAATGTAGCTTGTACCAAATATCCCAAGCTAAAGCTCAACTTCCAAAGGCTCTTGAATACCTTTATGTTGTAGCCCCAAACCTTTACTTATGTATCCCATGCTAGATAGAATTTAATTGGGAAGTGGGTAATCATTATATAGGTAAAAATGGGTGAAAGAACACTCTTAAATAAGAGGGTTTCTACCATAAATATTTTCTTCGAGGTTTGTATCCATGAAGATAAAGGTACACATGCCAATTTGTACAACTTTACCTTTATTATAGGGTAAACCCATAGTCCTTGATGAAGGTGGTAGCTTGGAAAGATCTAGAAGAGGTTCTTGAAGAAAATGATTGACTTGATCCTATGATGAAACATTGATTAACAGTTCCTCACTCACCCTTAAACTTTCAAGTTTCTTAGTTATGTAATATGAAGAGACTGATGGACATAAATTAAGACTAGGTTGAGCTTGCTCAACCATTGAACAATATTGAAATGGATGAGGGTCACCTAGAATGGTGACAAGTTTATATTTGAATTCAAACTTCAAACATTGATGAAAAGTTGAAGGGACAACCCTCATCTCATGAACCCAAGGGAATCCAAGAAGAAGTTAAAATATGTGGGACAAAACACCACATAAAATAGGGTATCTAAGATCTTAGGTTCAACCCTAAGGGGAAGATATATAACATCGTAGGCCACTTGGAACTCATTGTTGAAATCGTTGATGATGATATTAGATTTGGTTAAATCATCCTCTTTTAATCTAAAATTTTAGAAAAATTGATAAGTGCATAGATTGAGGTAGGAACCATTATCTATTAAAATTTATTTGATAAACATTTCTCCAATAAATGCAATGATGTAGAGGGAAGAATCCCCTTGTAAATATGAGGAAGGAATACCATCATTCAAAAATGTGATATGATGTATTCCAAGGGAACCTACAACATCAACTATAGCACTAGGGGAAATGTCTTGAGAAATCAATTGTTGTCTTATAAGCTTCAACAAGGCTTCCCTATGAATAAGAGAAGTTTACAAAACCTGTAAGAGGGAGATCTTAGCTAGGGTACTATCTAACTATTGTTGAATATTGAAGGAGACTTTAGGTTGGGGCTTAAATACTAAAGGTGGGTTTTCTACTCTCATGCTCCTTTTTTTGGGTGTTCTTCAAAACTAAGGGTGGTTTTAAAGGTTGATTGGATATAGAACTCGTCTCTTACTGAGATCATTGAGTCAGTTGTGCTTGAGATTTTTGCCTTGTAGTTACTGCTATCATACTGATAATATTATTGTAGGAAGGTGGCATATTATGATATGACACTTGATCAGATTCCTTTTGTCCATGCTTAGGTAAGGGATCTTGGAATATCCCCATTTCTTTATTAGTTATGGGTGATTGTTGAGAAGGAGTTTGATTATTTGTTGGAGGACTAGGTTGAGGAACTTTTATAACAAGGTAACCTTCATCAATTATATCCTTAACCACATGTTTCAAACTCTTACATGATTGTTTCATGTGCCTTTCCACTCTACGATACTCACAATGCTAACTAGAATTATACCAATTAGCCATGGTATTGAGTTGCCTTATGGGAGGTAGATAAATCATATTTTCTTTCAAAAGCATCTTTAGGACCATGCTTATAGGCATGTTGAGTCTTGTGAAATTCATTGGTGGGGTTATTAATATTGGTTAAGCACCATCATTTGTGGGGTGTTAGCAACATTGTTAACGTATCTACTATTTGTTACCCCATGATTGACTATATGCTTGTTCTTCTCCTGAGATTTTGTGGTCCTATATTCTTCTTTCTTTGGTTTAATTTGAACTCTTAGAATAAGGGCTTTATCTACCCTTCTTACCATATATATTGCCTAGTCAAAAGAGGTGATAGTCATTGTTTCCAATTCATATGATATTTTCTCTTGTAAATTTCCAATAAAGATCTCTAACATGTCTCAAGGAGGTAAAGTATATCTCAATCATCCAACTAAAATTCTCCAACAAGACAAGAATTCTGAAAATATTTCATATTTACCTTGTTTCAACATATAAACATCTTTCATAGTCACATTTTTCTCAACATAAGTCCCAAATTATTGAATAAATAATTATGATGTCTCTTCAAAATTCCTCAAAGAATGATGAGATAGTTGATAATACCATTTCAATGCCATACCACCAAGGCTCTTAGGGAATATCTTTAGTATCAACATGTCATCATATAATATCATGGCACATTATCCTAAACATACTTAAATGTTCAATTGGATCCTCTTCTCCCTTATAATTAGATAAAACAAACATTGGAAAATGCTTAGGGTAAGGCCTAGAAGCAATAACAGGGTCTAAGGGATTATTGTACATTTCATTATAGTTGTAGGTGAAACTTGGAGGTTGAATCATATCCACTCTTGAAACCAATTGTTTCACCACACATGTCAAACTTTGCATATTAGGATTTTTGTTGTGCAATAGCCCTAGATTCCCTAGGGGAGGGGTACAAGAAGGTCATTGAAAGGGAACTTGGCCAATGTTAGAGGTATTGACATTGTTACGGTATGGGTTATGATATATAGTATCTTGTTGTCATGAATATTGAGATGAGTAGAATTAAGGGGAAATTGAGCATAATCTTGAGATGCACTACTAGTTGGAGGAGCCTATGGAATTTTCCTAATGTTGGTAGTCATAGTAGCAACATATGATTTATTAAAAGGATTAACATGATGTGCAAATTCAAAAAATGGGTTGTTATAAACATTCAGAGGAGAGATGGTTGGAGGAGGAGGCATCCCACCTATTTTGAGTCAGGCTTCCTCTTCCATAGCCTTAAGCAAATAATCCTTATGGTGTTTCATAAAACCCCATATATGATCAAATTATGTGAAAGTGAAGCCTCCATTAGGCCCCTCAAAAGGATCAAATTTAGTACCAGTTTCTTCATGTTCTCCCTCTTCTACATCTATATTGGGATTCTCCCTATCAACCTGATCATCTTCTTGGAAACTCTGATCAAATTCTAGAATCTTTCGCTTACTCATAAGGTTGGGAGCCATTAGGAGGAAGATAAAGGGTAGAGGAGAAAAATAACAAAAGACACACAAGAAGATTTTTAAGATGTTTTTTGTTTTCTAATTCTAAGCAAAAAACATTAGTGGTCTTGCTTAAAGTTTTTAGAAGAAAAACAAAAGGAAGATGCTTCTTATCTTGTCCACTAAGACATGTGTTCATGTTGGGTTCACCAAATATGTAGAGGGTGAAAATTGCCCTACTACATATGATTCTTGTATGGACCCATTGGGAGCCGAGGTGACCATGAGGCTATGTTATATTCTCTACACTTAGGGGCTTGGAGGTTGAAGGGTTCACCAAAATTAGTTTAAGGACTCACTCCAAGTCTGGGGTGGAAATTTTTGATGTGTATATTGAGCAAGCATCTATGTTTGGACTTTATAAAATCTAAGCTAAGAAAATGAAAGAACAATGCAAGAAAACAAAAATACAAGCAAACAAGGACTAACCCTAGTATGATTCTAGATTTTCAATGATAACTAAACCCTAACTTGCAACAAAATAAATCCTTTTCTTTTTAGCAAGGGCTTGAGAGAATGCACAAACATATTTAACCTAGAGTGCAAACTATATGCTTTTATTCTTTCAAATACCTAGAATGTGACCAAATATTTCCCTTTATTTATGATCTAGGTTTTAAAATAGAAATGGATAGAAATTAAACAAAAAATAGCCTAAGAGATTAACTTAGAGCACTTATCTAATCCGACGATTGACCTTAGCTTTTAACTTATGTCTAGATGTATCCAGATGCTTCACAACCTAAAAAATAGCTTCACAAAACCCTATTGATCAAGAATTGGTGGCCTACTTAGGCTACTATAAGACTGAGCTTGGAGGTGCAACAATCAAGCCCCCTTGGTCCTTTTAGTTGATCATTCAAAAGCAAAAGTGATTGTTGAATTTTTTGGAAACAAACAAGACAAGATGCAATGAAATGAAATAGTGCAAAAAATAGAATACAAACAATAGTGTTATAGTCTAAATGGAACATGTAAGTGCAAATTGAGGGTTTGGGAGCAAAACTTTACCCCCCAAAATTGATGAATATTGAAATTATACCCCATAAGGGATGATCATGATATCAGGTTCTGTTAAAATCATGCCCAGTATAGAAGGGGTACAATTTCACAATAAGAGTGCAAAATGATAGATTGAATGCAAAATACAAAATAAACGATTTTAGAAACACCAAAATACAAGAATAAACTTGGTGGCAGTGAAAGAGCAGACAAAAGGATGAAGAAATCTATAAATTATAGATTCCTCCTCAAGGCTCCCATACTTATCCATCAATAGTAGTAAATAAACAATAACAGAACACTAGGGAACATTTGATCTTGTTAGAGTACAATAACCCTTTAGAACTTAGGATAACTTGAAAAACTTGCAGTACTTCTCTTGTCAAAATATCTTAGGGAAAACTTCTAGGAGAAAAAAAGGATCCAAACCCTCTATTTATAAGAGTATTGGAGGGGAAAAGGGTGTGAAAATGAAAATACGACTTAGGAGAGGGTCAACATCCTGAGGGTTGGTCCAAAAATGGGGTTTTCTAAAAGAAAATCCTAACTTTATGAAATCACACCCTGTAAGGAGCGACTGCAATTTTGGCAAAGCTAGGGAAAAAAAGGGAGAAAAAAGGGGAAGGAGACCCAAAATTGTGCTTAGACAATTTTAAGGGCCTTATCAAGGGTTTTATGGAAAATGACTCACTTGGGTGTGTCAATTTTCCATGTCTACACAACTCATACAATATGTAAAGATTTTTTTGCTTTTAATAATTCATAATAAAGTAATTAAACAATTGGTTACATGAAAAAATATTCATTTACATAACAATCCTTTTTTTTTCAAATACATTAGGGAAAGGATGCCCAAAACTCCTTTACACCATATTTTCTTTATGATCCTCTTCAAATTGAACAAGATTTAAAGAGATCTTAGGGATCAGGATAACTCTTAATGCAATGCAACTTAATATTCTCTATGTATATGCAACCATCCATGCAAAATACAATCCAAGAAACAATGAGAGAATCCCATACTTCTCTCTAGAAAGGTTATCCTATCCACACAAGCCTAAGAAAACCTTTATAAATATTTACCCACAAGCCAAAGCTCTATGCAACTGTCCATGCAAAAATATGTTTTTCTTTTCTTTAATAATCAAAGAAGAAAGCAATATTACAACTAAATATTTCTAATTTTCCTTAATCATTAAAGACTAATCAACAAGGTAACAACTTAAAATCAAAGGTCTTTATCTTCTTATTTCATCACCAAACAACATAGCATACCTATCTTTTACTACTCCAAGACAAATTAATTAAAGCATGCTTAGAATATCTCTAATAATAAACATGGTAACTAAATAAAATGTGCCTAACTTTATTCTATAAAATAATTCCAATCAACATTTAAGAAAACCATATTTTACTTTCCTATTTCCTCCCAAAATATAAAATAACTCTTAATTATGAAACCAATCACAATTAAATGAAGAGTTATAAACTTGTTCATGAATCAAAACATAAAGTTCAACACAATTTTTAAATGGTAATATGTTTATTATTAGATAGATATATATAAAGGCAAACAGATCAAAACATAAAGCACAACACATCCCTCAAAGCTCCTACCCAACATAGAAGAAATTAAATCTAACTATAGAACCATCCCAAACATTTTCAAGACTAAGGTTAAGGTAAAATTAACGATATGAAAAGCTTTAATATACTACTAGTGACCATACATCTAACATAATCAACATTAGCACAAAATATACAATGCTCAGGCTTAATGCAACTACATCGTTAACCAAGAACTCTCTATACTTGGTTATGCCTGTAACTCAACAGAGCTCTCCTATACATTGTTGCATGCACAAACATCTAATACTAGAGCCACAACACAAATGAGGACTCCATACACTACACACATATAGAGATATTTTAACCTTAAGACTTGACAATCAACTACATGGGTAAAACATGCAGATCTGATAGTATCAAAGCTTACCTTGGAATAAAATCCCAAACCTATTACCATTCAATAGGCCTAATGTGCACTACAAACTATATATTTAACTTTGTAGTGGGGGGTTTACAAAGGATAGCAATACTACTACAAAATAATACAACAAAAGTCTATGTTTGGAGTCTAAAATATTGATAACTTTAGCACCAAACTTGAGCCCTCAATGAGTGGCTCATAACCATAAAATAAAGCATAACATAAATGAAAAGAACATCTGAAGAGAAATATCCAAGCAATATTTCCAAGCAATAATCATAAGCAAGATAATACCAATAACAATTACTAATCAAGCAAGGGATAACCAAGTTTACTCACTATTTCCTCTCATAGGCTTGGTGTTCTTTGGTGCAACTTTATCTTTGTCCTTCTTGACCTCCACTTCTCCTCCACTACCAACAACCATTGGAGTAGGGGTCTCTCATCCCTTATAGCCTCACCTTCCAAGATGTGGGAGGCACCAAGAAGTCTCCAAATCATTGGTTTCCCATCATGTTTTCAACCAACACTCTCTTCTTAGGCATTACACACAATCAAATGCCAATGTTCTTCTACATGATTTGATTACATTGCATTATGAATTTTTAATTAATTACCCAGTAACATTATCCATAATGATTCTTATGTTTTGCAAACCTTTGCAATAATTAAGTTAATTAATTTCTTTCTTTTCATTGAAGCTTTGCTAAAATAATAAAATAATCTAAATTCCATCCTTAATACTATTACCTTTATCCATAGGTAAATTAAATTAATTAATTTTTTATTAATACCAAATGCTAATATTAGTTATTAGATTTGATATTAATAACACATGTATTAATAATATCAACCATATTAATACTTTAAAGGCATAGTTAAATAAATCTATGCTTCACAAACATAAGCAATACAAAGCCTTTCCAAGTAGACAATATTACACACCATTATTTTATCCTTAAGTAGGTGGCTCTTTTAAGATAGCCATTTGCTATCACCAACCTATTGAGGAGACTCATTGCACAAGCAACTTCCCAGCCCAATGGTGTGACCATACAACAAGCAAAAATGCAATGCATCTACATGAAGGGTATTTTGTTACCCCTTGAGCTATCGATGAACAAGTCATCAACCATCATTTCCCAAATTTCTCTTGACTCTAGTGGTTGTCCCATATCAATCCATTGGTGAGAGTACCTGATATTGCAACCATAGAATCCATCAGTAGTACCATATTCTAAACTAACATAATCAATTGTTAAATTTACTTTTATATCATGAAATGAAACTATGTATTAGATAGTGACTCCACGATACATAATTTAAATGTCAAGTATAAGTTCTACCAAGAAGGGTTGTTACAATGAGGTCTATTATAGTAAACTATTTGTTATCTATTCATAGTAGAACCTCTAGATATGGAATCCCAATAGGAAGTATTATAGGAGATACATGCACTAATAATAGAGGAGGACAATTTAGTTTTGACTACACTAGTAACTACCAAAGAGTTACAACAAGTGGTTTTAAAAATGTAGAAAGGCAAGACTCCTAGGTTGGATGGATTTCCCATTGAATTCTACCAATAATATTGGGATATCCTACATGAGGATCTTTTGGATGTGGTTGAGGAAGCTAGGAAAGCTAAATATGTGCTAAAGGAAATCAGAAAAAAAAATATAACATTGATCCCCAAGGCAAAAGATGTAGAACACATTACTGGTTTTATACCAATAGCTTTATGTAATGTTTTTCTCAAAATAATCACCAAGATAATGGTAGATAGGCTTAAAATGCTTCTGCATAAGATTATATCACTAGAACAATGTGGTTTGATGGAAGGAAGATAGATAGTGAATGAGATAGTTTTGACTCAAGAGGCTATTCACTCATGGAAGCACAAAAATCTCCATTCCTGTTCATCAGATTAGAATTATATAAAACATATGATAGGGTGGACAGAGCTTTCCTCAAAGTAATGGTTCAATTTGGCTTCTCATAGGAATGGATAGATTGGATCAATGGATGTATTTTATCAATGTCCTATTTAGTTTTGATCAATGGTTACCCTTCACTTCCCTATAAATTGAATTTGGCTGAAATACCCTGTGGTCCTCTCAACTTACAGATGAATATAATTTGTTTGAAACACCTTATCCTAAAGATTACCTTCTTCTCTTGGCTTATCTTTCATAATAGAGTTATGATGGTTAAAAATATCATCTCTAGAGGTATGTTTCTTCCCAACTGTTATGTCCTCTACTCCAAGGATTGGGAGTCAGTCTTCCACCTATTCCTCACATATCCCTTCTCCTCTTTAATGTTGTACTCTAAATTTACATCTTTCAACGTGGCCTAGGACCAACCTAAATCCTTCTATGATATTTTCAACCAATGGCCTAAGCCATTCTACCATCCTCGTCTGAGCTCTATTTGGTCCTTATATCACCCACATTTCTTGTGTCACATATGGCTTGAAAGGAACAATAGAATTTTTAATGGCTCTTGTCTTGACTCTAATTCTATTATTCTATAGATCCTTTGCTCTACCATTAAAAATGCCTGCCTTGTTCCCTTCATTGAATTCCCTAGAGGCAGTCTCGAATCCACTCTTTTTTCCCATTTCATCTTCTTTGAAGATATTATCCATCGGTGTGTGTCCCCCTAGGACTTTTCTATCATGATATGGATTCCTCCTCCTGTGGGGTGGATCAAACTCATTTTTGACAAAGCCATCAAAGGAAACCCAAGAAGATCTAGTTGTAAATAAATTATTAGAGATGATGTTGACAAAGTCAGCCTGGTCTATGCTAAAAATATTGGTGTTCAAATGAACCATGTGGCAGAAGGACAGGCACTGCACCAAGGTCTTTCCATCCTCAGTGAACTCTACTTTAACAATATAATTGTTGAGGGTGATTCCCTCAACATCATCAATGCCATCAAATCAACCTTAATTCCTTCTATTGAGAATTTTATTAACATGGTTGACGATTCCAAAAGGTTTTTGGAAAAATAGGAATGTGTTTATTCAGCATACCTTTCAGGAAGGCAAAAAGTGGTGGATACCATGGCCAACTTAGCTATGTTTCAAGGATAATCTCTAGGTTTGGTTTGAAAACTTTCCACGAAGCATTTTCATTGATTGTAATGAGGATGAATCAACTTTCCTCTAACTAGCTCGAGCAAGTGTCTTTATATAGGAGTCATTCCAAGACTAGAAAATCTTATTTCCATCTCATTCAGCATGAGATCCTAACTTATCTCTCTCTCGTTATGGGAAATCCTTGTAATCTTCATAATTTTTGCAACCAGCCGAAGGGGTCTCATCATAATCATCAATGGAGATTGACTTACTTTTTTCTTGCTCTAGAATCCATGTTTAGCATAGCATCCACATTGGATATCATGCTTCCGCATGGTGCAATGAGATCCTTGTGATACGAGCATCTAGATCGGGAACCTTCTCTATTGGTATTTTTCTAGTGAATCATTCCCATAGGTGGTGTAGAAGATCTATTAGTAGCATATACATTGGTCACAAAATCCCCACATGGTGTTGTGTGTTCTTTGTGATGTGGGCTCATGGTAAAGGTACTTCATATATTTACATTCTCGAGGTAAATCACTTTCCTATGTGGGATGCATTCTCTCGTGCCAACTCTCCTTTCAAATTGTAGCACTTCTTTGAATGGTATTTGAATCCTATTCACCACTTTAGGATAAACATGATTGGATTGATCAATCCAATGCCCATAAGAATCATGTTCTTTAATCAATGACCATCCTCCATCAGTGGCATGCATGATTTAGAATATTTTGTTTTATCTCCTTAGGTGGCCATTAATACCCACCCTATCACTATTCTTCATTCATCTAATTCGGTGCCCTATGGTCTGAGAGTGAATATTATTTCAAGTTATTTCATTTTTAGTGGTGGGATAAGTGGGACTCTGACCAAGAGAATAATTTAACCATGGCTTTGCTTAAGCCCACGTCTCTCCATGTTGATGCCCTAGTCGAAGAGTTTTTTACTCTTCGATAGTTGATGTCTTTCATCCAAAATTTTTAAGGCAGCAATCCAATCGTTTTTGAAGAATTCATCGCTTCTTGGGATAGATGATGGGTGGTTATCAAGGGCCTAAAATTCAAGGTGAACATTCACTTAATTGCTAAATTTTTTTAATTACCCATTGATGGTGATATTGTCCATAGGGACAAGCACACTCTAGTTGGCGAGCTCATTCATTTTTGGGATAAAGGCAAATGTATTGAAAAAGAGAAAAAAGGTATTATGTAGAAGGGTATTCCTACACCTTGGAATAGATTTATGATTCCTATAATGGAGTATTTCATGGTGGACAACATCAATGCGCCTCTACAAATATTCCACATGGCTTTCGTAAACCACATGCATTCGGTTAAGGACATTAATATACCTGAATACCTATTTTGGTTGATTGAGATTTTGATTGAAAATGTCAAGGATGGGTCTTCCACCCATCCTAAGAATCAAGGACTCCATATTCTACTATACCAGCATGCTATGCAGAAGAAGGCATACATAGTTGCCCATGCAAAAATTGGAAGTTAGGAAGCTGGCATCCTTGTTGCATCTATCCTCAGTGATGACTCAGAGAGCAATTATAATGGTGACTCCAAGGGTAAGGCCACTTCATCCTACAATCCCTCTTCAAATAAAGTGGGCTCCTATCACTGCTCATCTATAATGGGAGCTTCGGGTTACAAGAACCAAAAAATGGATATGGACCTATCAGACTCTGTCCTTGAAATGACTCCCATAAAATTTTAAAAAATAAAATATAAATGGATATCCAAGATGACATACTCTATTAACATTAAGAAATCTCTAAAGAAGAATGAATCCTGGGCCTGTATGGTCGAGCTCCTAGGTTCTGCTTCTTCCATGCTGCTCCAAGCTATGAAAATCATTACCACTATGAATAAAGGTAACACTCAGGGAGTTGAGATTAACATTCTTACTGAAGCTTTTGAATAGGAGAATCCTAAATACTGAGGTGGTGTCATTTGGTTGGGTTTGTCTAGTTTTTTCTTGGATCTTGTTGGCTCATTTTTTTAGGGTTGTTTCTATGGGATTTGTTCCATTTGGCTTCATCTACATATTTTGTCTTTTTGCCTGTGTAAGTCTAGGATGTCCTCCTAGTTTTGTTAGTTGGTCTACTGAAGTAATTCTTGGTACGTTTGTGTTTAGGGTTGGATTCCTTTTGGTTTTTTCTTGTGGTCTATTGAACCTATCCTTGGTTGTTGTTGCAAGGATGGTTTCCTTCTGTTATATGGTGGGGTTTTTGCCATTTTCGGTGTCTAAGTTGTAAATATGGTCCTTTCAAAACCCTCTTACCTATACAAAAAAAATCACCATTACAAATGGAGCTAGATAAATCACTCACCTCTACCTTGTTGATTAATTTACTCTATTAAGGAAAGAAACAATGAAGGAATCCTCAAGAATCAAACATATTGTAATTTATTTCTCATAAGCTATGGGGCAAAAAATCAATGGGAAAAAATTGAAAGTCATTTTCTTCCACTACTCACCTAGATAGGAGATTATGGTTCTTAACAAACTATGATACCATAAGGCCTCCCTTCACATAACCTACTTAGGTATTACTACTAAAACAAGGAGATAAAGGAAGGAGGATTGGGACTAGCTAGTGGATAGAGTAAAAACGAAAAAAGAGAAAAAGACTTATTGATGGCTATCATCAAGGGGAAGAATAACCTTGGTTAAATTAGTCCTTCAAACTATACCTATTTATGTTTCCATAGTTTTAGATATTCCTAAGGTAGTTTTGAAACTTGAGAGAGTTAGATCAAATAAATCATTGATTCCTTTGGATGGGCACTAAGGAGGAAGGGAAATGAACACTAGTGCATTGTGAAAATTTTTGCCTTCACAAACATGAAGAGGGCTAGGATTCAGATTGACGGTTAAGAATAAAAAGACACTAGTAGCTAAGTTATATTGGAGGATTTTGAACAATCCCAATGTTCTATGGGCCCAAAATTTGAGAGCTAAATATGCAACAAAATAAAATTTCGATATACATTATTAGCCACCAACTCCCTAGAAAAGGATCCCCCATATTAGCAATTTTGAGGGTAGGAGAGAAGCTGATAAAGAAATAACTTTTTTGGATAATTCATAATGGTCAACATGCATACTTTTGGATATAATCTTGGGATGGGTTCCAACCTTTGGTGGCTCAATTTCTAGAGTGTATACCTTTCATGGAGTGACTACATAGATCAAATTGGATAAAAGTAATAATATATTGTAGGTACCAAATTGAAAATTCAAAAGTTGGGAGAAGTGTCCCCATAGCCAAATTACCAATTAAAATTCTAGAGAGGTAGAAGATATCTCAACAATCAATATCCAATTAACTCTACAAATAATATTACTTTCTTGGTCTCAAGCAGAGGATTCCCTTGGATAGGGCAACACTAGTTAGGGGGAGTATATAGTAGCCAGTGGATATGCAATTCTATGCTAAAGTATTCATAACCTGCTTCAAGATATTCAAAAAAATATGGGCACATAATTTATGCCCTAAGGTGAGATTCTTCATTTTTCTTCTTCTACATAAAAGGGTACTAATAGGAGAACAACTTATGAAAAGAGGCTACCATGGTCCTTTTAGGTGTGAGATGTGTGGAGAGAACCTTGAAACACTTTACCACTTATTTATTGAGTGTCATATAGCCTCAAAACTATTGAATATGATGGTTATCTTACTTGATATTAACTAATATAGATTTACCACCCTATAAAATATGTGGAGGGAATGGACTACATAGGATGGAGTAGACCAATATGTTAGGAAAATAGTATGGGTAGGAACTACTCTCCTACTTTAGAACATATGCAGAAAAAGGAACAACAATATCTTCAACCAAGATTCTATGGGAATCCAATATATTTGACAAAAGACCACAACCAACATAGCAAAGACAATCCAACATACATTGAAGTATCCCCAAGAACCCCACCAACAATTAAAATAGATCATGAACAAACTAAAAATTATTCGTAAGGCTAATAATCAACAAATGGTAACCATAAGGTACCCAAAGGTAGTTAGAAACAAAAAGTGGTAGCCTCCCCTAGAGGATTGGGGAAAATTTAACATATATGGAGCATCACAGGGGAATAGAAGAAGAGATAGTATAGGAGGGATAGGAAGACAATCACATAAGACCCTATTTTTCACATTTGGAAAGAATATTGGCATTATTTCCAACAAGCTAGTAGAGGGTTGTGGCATCCTTAGAGGGCTCTAGGAGGCAATTAAAGTAGGCTGAAAGAAGGTCCAAATATAATCCAACTCAAAAGTCATGATAAATCATCTAAAGAATCCAAAGGAGAATAGGAAGCTTGACTAGAGACTAAGGAGGATCATAAAGTAGATTTATATGATACAAATAAACTTTTTGTCTATGGAATACAAACACATCCCTAGAGAATATAAATTAAATTTATAGATGTGATGGCCAACTAGGATCTATACAAAGGTAACCTCACTTGTTATGACTATCCCCTAATGGTGGGAAACATAGACCAAGGAAGATCTTCTTTCTATCCTATCTCTTATTAATGGTAGCAACATTAGATGTATTTAGTTCTATAATTCATTGTTTTAAGTTGTTCCTATTATACATAGGTTACTATAGCAGATTAGTTGATAGAGAATATAGCACTGCATCATTTGCTAAATCCTATATTAAAATCCTATGTACGTTGGAAGACAAATGGTGTATCTCTTCTATTTGAATCCCATGATATAAATTCTTCTTTACCAAAAGAATAAAAAAATATAGAAGACATCATGATTTGTATATCATCATTTTTTTTTACCTTTTACTCAATATATTTATTTTTCTTTAAACTTTTAATTTGAGGGGATTTGTGTTTAAAAAAACCCAATTTAAAAATATAAAATATAAAAAAATACATAAAAGGATAAATTATTAAATAATATATTTTAAAACTCTAGACTACAAGATCTAACTAATGAAATAGTTATAACATAATTGAATGTATTTTTAGGGCATCTATATTTTTAAAGAAGTTATTTTTTGTTTTAAAAATAACTTGTGGAGGATGTTGATGTTATTGGAGGTTTTCGATCGAACATTATTTGGCCAAACTACTTTCCACCAACTATGTTTAAATTATCACATATTTCTACCCTACTGTATTGTCATTTTCACCTCATGAATCTAGACTCTAGTGCATTGAATAATTACATCTATTCTATCTTTTTTATTTAACTAATTAGAAGTCAAAGAGGTTAGATATTACTATTGAGAATACATCTATAAAGGAATTCTATGTGGCCATATGAATCATAGTCATTGTTCCATGAATGATTATTATTATTCTTATATTAATTAACATATAATTACAAAAATTAATTATGTTATTAGGCTTTGGAAGCTCTTTATCACACACTATAAGTCACCAATATTAACCTAAATTACAAAATTATTCACTAAAAGTTCTCAACAATTTTTTTTTTGCATGTGTGTAGTTCTATTGAAAAATATAGAAATATTATGCTACATACAAAGAGGTAGTATTAGTGATCTCCATTATAGTTGAGATGTTAATTTCATTGCATTATATACCATTACAAGAAATGATCCCTTAAGAAATATTTTATGCCTAGTACAAGTAAAATTCTGAATATATTTCTTTAATCTCTTCCTTTTCTAACGTAAACAATACTTGGCTTGGAGGCTAGAAATTTGAACCTAGGACCATATTGAGCACCTTCCCTATGATTGGTCTATATTCTAGAACACTACACATGCACCATAGAGTCATTTGTGCTATACTATATAAAGTAGAATATCAATTGTTAGATTTTTTGCTCCTCTTAATTCCTCATCGTCAATCTCCTCAGTAATCTTGGTGTATTTATGATTGTTAGATTATATGGAAATGAATTTGAAAACGATATTGAAAAATTCAATCCACCTATGAATATTAAATCTATTAGCATCTTCTTCATGATAGTATCTAGCACTAGGACATCGTAACTATACACATATAATTTTTTAGAAATGATTTTTTCCACTCCATACTTTCTATCATCAAAACATTTTGAGTCATCTCTATTCTTAGATGTGAACATAAAATAAAATGAACAATTTAATAAATTAGATACCACTTTAGTGTAGAGAATAAGAAATTATTAGGCACAATATACCTAATAGATCATATCAAGGTGGAGATTAAAGAGGTTGCTTTATTGTTGTAGAATTTACAAGTTATGTAATTTGAAAATCTGCTATACGGTCTCTTATGCTTTCATACAAAAGCACATTTTGTGCTTTCAGGTCATAGTGCATAATAGCCTAAGAATAATTTGATGCAAATATGAAATCCCATGTGCAATGTCACATAGAATAATCATATGCTTTCTAAAACTCAACTCCTCATATTCACCTATGTCTTCCTCATAATCAACAACTTAAAAAAAATTAATCTTGTTGATATTTGGAAAATTAAACATCCTATTTCTAAAACACCTAAGTTACCAAAATAAATGGCATAAATAAAATAGGTGTTGCAAAAGGTTTCATAAGTAGAAGTACTATTAAGAGTATATGTCAATAAGTAGTAGTCATATTTAGACTTTGAAAACCACATGCGGCTTCATCTAAAGTGATTATATCATTAAAGTTGATTTTGATGGTTTTTACATTATAACTAGATCTTTACCTATATTCACATCCAACATTCATACTTTAAAATATTTATGGTGCATGAAAAATATTTGGTTTTAATTATAAATATATGGATCACAATTTACATAGTACAATTTTGGCATTGTACTAAACTAATAATATGATGTAATATATATACATTCAAGTCATGGGATAAGATTATGTAACAATCCATATCTCAATGTTGATTATAATATCTCTAAAATAGATCTATTTAAACTTTAAAATATGATGTTTTCTGAATGTATATTTTGTATATAAACAAAATACATACTTCCAATTTATTTGTTAATATTCTAAATATGGTAATGAAATCTACAAGACATAATTTCTAGATAAGGAGAAGTTATACTTCCTATCACTTTTTTGAAGTGCTAGCTATGGTAATAAAGTCTGCTATGACAATGGTAGATGACCTGTTAAAGATTTATTTTATAACTATAATATATAGTAAGAATTTATAATTTTCATGGAATTTTTATAATATTTTAATATTTATTTTGTATAAAAATTATAAAAATAAATCTAGAAAATAAAAATAAGGCAACTACAAAAGTAGACAAAACCAACAATGAAATTAGAAACATAGTTGATAGAAAATAAAAACTAGTAGTTTTATTTTGAGGAATAACTTAAGAGATAAGCAATTTAATATTAAAACTCTTAATAGTATTATATATTTCATACCTCTAAAAACCTGGAGCATATGTGAATCCCCGTTTATTATGTGTATCACATTCAAAAATTGAGAGTATTCATCTAGAGATACATTGTAAACAATCCATATCAATCATAATGATTGTGAGTGAAATATTTTAGTGGTGTTGTTGCACCCAACTTCATGTTTTGTATCTAAATTATTAGTTGCTCTTATAATTATATTTTTGTAGTATTTATTCTTTTGACATAGTGCATTGTATTTTTTGAGATATTATCAAAATGTTTATATTTTTGTTAGGTACAAAGGCAATGAAAAACCAAGGTAAAAGAGTCCTAGCACCCTAATATGTATGGTAATAGGGGGTTGTGTTGGAAATGTGATGCCTTACCTTATAATCACATTCTCTATAGTAAGTTGACCTTCATGCTATCTAGTAAGCATGCTCTTCTATAAGAATGTGAGAAGGACACTCTTCTTAAGAAAAAGGAAATAAAAGGAAGTGAGGAAAATAATTTCCAAAATCCAACCTCCTATTTCTATATATAATGTAAGAATCCTAGAGTTTTTGCTTTCCACCAAGTTGTTTTTGTTAGCTTTTGAAGCTAATAACTTTAGATAAAATAACCACAAGTTATAAAATAAAGTTGCAATATGAAATATAAGATAATGGTAATATTTTAAACATATAAAACTCATAAATAAATTCAACAATAACTCATAGAATTATCATTAACAAATGCTCATGAAAATTGTATCTCCATTGAATAAAGATCTCAAATACACCATACTTCCACACACTCTCATTCTACAATGTATATCTCACACTCACACACATAGATACATATATAATGGAATGTGACTCTTCATATGGAGCACTCTTGGCCTTCACTCTTCTAGAGACTCTTCATCTTCCTATTCTATGGACTCATGTGCACATGGACAATTATGCATATTTATATTGCCAATATACTTTTCACACTCTAATAATACTTGTGCATTTATTATATTGCATAAAGTAAATACTCAAACTCTAATCTAGGACACTTTCCTAATCTAAATATGTACCCAAGGTGGTACATTAGCATGTACTAAATAATATAATATATTTCAACATCCCCCTGTATTACATTATTTGGTTATTTAAGACTTTAGTATTCAATATGGTTTTCCATATCTTGTCTTCAATCTCTCTTTAAGATCAATTTCTAAATTTGCACAAAATGGTTCCTGTTTAACCTTTTTGGTATGACACCTTCTTTTCTTCTTTTCTTTTCTTTGCTTTTGTATCTTCATTGATGATTCTCCTTCTAAGCATTGCATTAGCAAATTATCATAGTAATACAACTTTGATTCTTGTATTGGACTCTTCAAATGAACATCTTCTCCAAGTTTAGTCTTCATCTTGCTTTTCTTGATCTAATTATTTTTCTTGTTTCTTTTATGATAGGGATTAATATTATATTCTATAATATTATCCCTTTCACATAGATCATATTGTACAATATTTAATACTCACACAGATTATGTGCATTAAATTTAACTTTTATAAAGTTAGACATACCTATAAATATATTTTTGATTAATGTCATTCTCAGTTTTCATTATGCTATTTACTTGCATCTTTCTCTTGAGGTCTCTTGGGAGCCACCCCCTAGGGGTTGGTTCAAATTGAACTTTGATGGTGCAGCTAAGGAGAACCCGGGAAGAGCAGGAGATGGAGGAGTAATCAGATATCATCAAGGAAACCTGGTTAATGCCTTCGTCGAACCATTAGGAATTAGAACTAATAATGAGGTGGAAGCTAGAGCCCTTTTGAGAGGGTTAAAAGTTGCCCAGGAGACTCATGGAAATTTGATGATTGAAGGTGATTCCATGAATATCATCAACCTGTTAACCAATGGCAGAAAACCTCCATGGAGGATTGAGGTCGTCATCCACGAGGTAAGGATCCTTTTTGTAGCAAGACAGGACAGGAGGATTTGCCATGTGTTTCATGAGGCCAACAAAGCGGCTGATAAATTAGCCAATGTGGGTATTGATACGGGAAGTTTGATGATGTGGACACAAGGGGTACCACGTGAAGTGGAATATATTCTTAGACATGAAAAGCACACTACTGATTAAGGAGAAAGGTGGAAGGGTGCTTTTTCCCCAAGTTTTTCGTGATAAGCATAGAGTTTTTCTCTAAGTCAACTCAAACGGTTATCGTTGTAAGTAATGTTAATTGTCATGTTGAACTGTCTTTCTGCAGTAAGTGTAAGGTGTTGTAGGATAACCAACAAAATTTTTGAAAATAATGTTCTAAGGATGACCAGGATCTACAATCTCAACATAAGGCTAGATTTTGTATTAGGTTTTGGGTTAACCTGCAAAACACGGTAATTAATGACGACTTTTATTTACCAAAAAAATATAAAGATATTGAGGCTATTATTCAAGAAATGATTAAATATTATCCATATTTCCCGTGGGTCCCGTATGGTGTATGTAAAAAACACTTATACTTTACAAAGCATTATTAATGTAATAGGTGTGGTAAAATACACTAGCACCAAGGCAAAGTGCTAAGACCTTAGTGCTACTAATTTTATATAAAAATTCTCTCTTATCTTCTCATGTGTGTCATTATTTTCCTTGTTGTCCACCTAGGTCGAGAGACTTCCAACCGATTATAAATAAGGGATTCAATACCCATTCTTATCATCGAGAAGTTTGGTTTTAAATGTTGTGCATAATCTGAAATCGAGTATAAATGATCCCTATCTCTGAGTGAGGTAGTTTATCTAAAATATGTATGTCAATTGTATTCCCTAAGGACAACCATTACAAAGCTATATTTTGCTAACTTGAAGAAGAAGTTGATGTCCAGTCTATAAGTGAACTCTAGGGACAACCGACCAAGGCTACGTTAGCTAACCTTGAAGAAGCTTACAATCGTATTTTAAAAATTATTGTATTGTTTTGTTTTATCGTGTTGAATTTATATTTTAAATAATAATAATGATGATGGAACTATCTTCTTTGCTGGAGCTATTAGAGTGAGTGTTGTATCCAACATAAAATATTAATATTTTTTGTTAAAAACAATGATGTCTCGATTTTCATCACAAGGATAGCAAGCCAGGTAACATACATTTGTGGGGCCTTCTTTTACACTCCTACCATTTTGTGCCTTGAAAATGAATCCATGAAAACAAGGGAGTAAAAACAAGTGATATTTGCTTTTACATTCAACGAAACACAACTGCATAAGAACAAAATCGAAATCTGCATCTCTGTCTTTCTACATGACCGTGATGGTTTATGATACGAAAGCTAGAGCTCCATGTAGTTTCCTTAGACAATTGCCAAAAGAGGGATTTTTAAGAATCTCACATTATTCTGCATGCCGAAATGAATGCCCCAAATATAGAGCAATGTAGAAGGGAAGTTCCATCCTTAACACACGCCGAGCCCGACCTTTGTACTATTGATATTTTTTGTGCAGATTCTTCCAACAACATATCCATCAACATTGCCCAAATATCCTTTCGGTGTTGCCAATGTCTTGAGTTCAAGTCAAAAAATGGGGTTTCCCCCTCAGTTTTCTTCTCAGATTATGACTTAATTTATGAGACGATCGAGGGCCTGGAGAAGTTGGAATGCAATAAGCCGAAGAGGAGATCTTTCATTAAGAAAAAATGGTTTCTAAGAGGTAGGCACGATGTTGAGCCAAGAAATGCCAAGTACCTAGATGTAGATATCTCAGTGTCTTTATCTCCTACAAATTCTGAGTTTGGGTATGTGATTTGTTTAAAATTTTCATTCTTTTCATAGAATAGACCATAATTATAGGTTGTCTTTAGATACCTCAACACTCTTATTGTTTCTTGCTAGTGACTCTTCATTGACTTGGTTATATACCTTGCCAATATACCCACTGCATAAGCAATGTCAGGTCTTGTGTTTGTAGATAGGTAAATTGATAGGTCTATATTTGTTGAACCAGTTTTGGGTATTTTGTGTTATTTTGTAAGTGTATGCAAAGTTTTTGATAAAATGTACATACATATATTTAATAATTTTATAAAGTGAAATTTAAAATTGTACATAATAATAAAGTGATGTTAAGTCATGTAAGTTGACTAAATCATAAGTCATAAACTAGTTTGTCATATAGTGGAAAATGTCATGTAAATGCAATATCAAATGCATATGAAATGTAATTTAGGAAATTTATGAGGTAGTTGGAGGGTAACTAATTTTTGGGTGTATAAATAAGCCCTCCCCTCATTCACTCAAGTTGTTCATGGATTAAAGGGGTTTGGTGGTTGTTTATTCATTCATTGAACCAAGGCATTGAGGAGAGTCATGTCGATTGATGGATTAATGGAACAACATTGGTACATGTGAGAGTTGATGCATATGTGCATAATGTAGTCATGTATTGTATTCAACCATGGAGAATATTTTGTATAGGGTTTGCAGACTGCAAATTGTAATGTTGTACTGTGAATGCCATTGTTAATATAAAACTACTTGTATTTATTGTTATCTACCATTGCTACTGTTATTGCCATTATTGATTGTATTGCTTTTATTGCAATTGATGTTGTTATTTCCTATATATTGTACTACAATGACTACATATATATATAATTATTTAAGTAGAAATAGAATTATGTGTAAGCATGTTAAATTTAATTTCTACATTCTGGCACCATTGCTTGTATGAAGTTGGGTCTAATTTGATGATATGGAGTTCTGAGAAGTGAAACACTAGGGAAGATGTGCAACACGAACAACAGAATCCAATAAAATAAGAGGGAGATTTTTTTTTGATGCAGATGAAGGGTTTTCTAAAAGGACGTACATACCAATGGAATGTAAAAATGTAAGTGAATATTTTGCATATCAATAACTTGCAGATGCTTGTAGCACCAGTATAGATGTTTGCAATCTAGATGTCTGTAAAACTAGTCTATATGTCTGCAGTCTAGATGTCTACAAAATCAGTCTAGACATATGTAGCAATATAGATGTCTGCAACACCAGTCTAGATATCAACAAGATTTATGGCAAAAGTATAATTAGACATCAGTATAATGATAGAAGCATAATTAGCCATTAAAATGATAGCATAATAGGTAGACCAGTTAGTCATATGAAATATGATAGAACCAAAAGAGGAGCATTCAATGTGAATTTGCATAATGACATAGATTGTTTGGTGTTGAAGCAATTGTAAATTGTGATGCATGATGGTGAGTGGGACAAGGGTCCAACATCGATGTAAAAGATAAATGACATGTCCAACGGTGCGCAAGATGGGAGTCCGACACTAGGGAAATTGCAGGTTAGTGTGCTCGATGGGGAGTAGGAAAGGAGTTAGACATCGGAGAAACTATAACTTAAAATATTTCATGGTATGAATGAAAGTACAGCAAAAGAGCAATTGCTAGGTGATGTGCATCACACTTTGCATATGGGAGCAATATGTCAAGAACTATTGTCAAGGTTAAGTCAACATGTGAAACTGAAGGCCAAATTGGGCATACAGTGTAAGTGTCCACTATTTTATAGTGAATCAAGAGAAGACCCATTAAGGCATTGGAGAATCTGTCACATGATATGGGCAATGATTGGATAAAATAATAATGTATATTGAAGGAGGTGGTTTCCTACAATGTTTTATGGATTCACAATGGATTGGTACATAAAATTACCTACGAATAAGTACAAGATATGGGAAGAGTTGTGTGATGCCTTTGTGCAAGAATTTTGATTTTTTGACAATGATGATGAGGTCATTATTGAAATCTATGGCCTAAAATAGGGTGAGAGTGAGTCTTTCCATTCCTATAACAGGAATATGAGTGGGTTGTTTGTCTATTTTGAAAATGACCAATTAGATGCATTAAAGAGAAGATGGTTCATATATGGACTTCTTCCTATGTATCAGGAGAATATGACAAGGATCCCTCCATCATCATACCAAGAGGCTTGGAAATACGCCTTGATTTGGGAAAGTGATGCAAAAATATCGAAGTATTGGCCTCATACCAATGAGAGTGATTCTAAGGATGAAAGTGATTATGATATTGAGATTGATTCAGACATTGAGAGTGATGATTTTGGGGAGGAGAATAGTTCATCGCTATAGTACTGGGGTCAAGAAGTCAAGGAAGGAAACAACTTTGAAGAGACAAATGATGACTCTAAGGACAAGTATAAATCAAAGAGTGCTAGATCATCACTACATATAAATGTAGCATCAAGGGAGATTGTCCAAAGAAGAAATTCCATGAATGAACTAGTCTATAACAACTAATAGAGAAATTGTAGATGGAGAATTCAGTATGATAGTGAGGGTAGACCTATTGTGCAATGTTGGCAATGCCAATTGTGAGGGCACTTTGCACATGATTTTCAAAGTACTGCAAAGCAATATGAACCATTGATTCATCAAGAGTTTAAAAAGTTCTAGGAGAGTTATAGCCCTTGCCAAAAAGCAAAGATGGTGAAGCCAATTACATTGGAGGAAGTGAACCTTCTTGATATGGTTAATTTGATGAACTTAATTCAAATTGAGCATGTGAATCTGATTTCAATTGATGAAAATAATTTTAGCAAGAAGACCAGATGACAGAGTGCAGTTAGGAAGGAAGCTAGATGATAGGTCTTTTTCAAGAGATTGATCAGATGGATGAGACTTATATGGCTAGAGAATACAGTCAGATGGTAGAAGAGGAGTCATCTGAGGAGGAGTCGTCATGCCTATATCCATATTAGGATGACCTATCTAAGGTGAATATGTCTGAGAATGATCCGTATAAGGTGAAGAAGTCTAAGACATAGTTGTCTAAGGAGGAGTTGTATGAGGAGAACCTATTTGAGGTGAAGTTGTCTGAAGAGGATCCATATAGAGGGTACACATCTAAAGGCTACCTGTCTAGAAGCTATACATTTGAGATGTACCCATTTGGAACCTACCCATTTGAATGCTACATGTATGAGATATACACATCTAGCAGTTACACGTTTGAGGAAGTTATATTTTTGGTAAGATACCCATCTGAGTAGGGTTATGCGTAAGGGGTTGGATCCAAAATGTATTTATAAAAATTTGGTGAATCAGTTTTAAAATCCAGGTGAATAGTGTCCAAACGCATGTAGAAGGTTCATTATTATTAGGGGTAATGTTGGAAATTTAAACTTAAAATGGTCAAATTATTATAAAATTAGGGTGAACTGATCCAAAAATAAATTTACACCCAATGTTTTTTGGCTAATTGGCCTTGGTAAAGGGTCCTAAATATTAGCCAATTCCAAATTTTGAAAAGCCTAATTTTAGCCAATTTGGCAATAAATAGCCGTTATGCATAACCAAGCATCTAAGGAACCTACACATCTGATAGGTTATCCATCTTAGGAACCTACACATATGATAGGTTACCCATATTAGGAACCTACACATCTGATAGGTTACCCATTTGATGAAGTCTACCCATTTGAGATGTCTAGTCGTCTACCATGTTGTCCTAGATTTCTACTATCTAGACATCTACCTGGTTGTCCTAGACATATACCTTGTTGTTCTAGACATCTACCCTATCATCCTAGATGTCTACCATATCATCCTATATGTCTACTATCTAGACATCTACCCTATCATCCTAGATGCCTACCCTATTTTCCTAGACATCTACTATCTAGACATCTACTTGTTTGTCCTAGATGTCTAACTTATTGTGTTAAACGTCTACTGTCTAGACATCTACCCTATTGTATTAGATGTCTAATATCTAGAAATCTACTTTTTTGTTGTAGACATCTACTATCTAGACATCTATTTTTTTGTCCTAGACATCTACTATATAGACATCTACTTGTTTGTACTAGACGTCTACTATCTAGACGTTTACTTATTTGTCCTAGACATCTACTATGTAGGCATCTAATTATTTTTTCTAGACATATACTGTCTAGATGTCTACTTGTTTGTCCTAGAAATCTATGTCTAGACATTTAACCTATTGTCCTCGATGTCTAGACATTGTACCCATCAGGATTCTCAATATGTCTAGCCTAATTCGTCAGAGACTAAGCTATCAAGGATTTTCATCATTGATATTATCGTTAGAGATGTTGTATGAGGCAGTGCAATCAAAGCAGTTGTTGTTATAAGTACAGTTCGATAAGGGATATGTATGTCAAAGGATGATAAGAAGTTAGCTAGATCACGAAAGCAGTAAATTGGAGCTGAAGTAAAATAATTTCAATAGCTTGAGTGAAAGCTTCCAAATGATTGACTAGGAGAAAAATTACATTCAAATAGTGATAGTTTCAATGGTTTTATCATTTAGGTTTTGGGGTGCTACCCCAAAATCTGTGAGGGATCTGCCCCTTTACCCCGACCTTTACCATGATAGGGTACGCATGAAGGGCTCTGCCCCTTGACCCTGTAAGGGATGTTGTACCTTGACTCTTCAACACCCCATTGACTCCTGACACAGGTGGCGATGGGTGTTTCCCATCATGTTCATGATGTTGATAATGCTTCTTATGCTACTAATATGGATTATTGTAAAAGTGAAGTGCCTATTCAGATATTATTGGTCATGTTGATGTTACAACTACTTGCAGCCAATGGAGTGCACAATCAAAAAATAAGATGGTGTGAGCAGTAGTTTGAAGTGCAGGTTGTTGCAAATGATGTATGGAACAGGAGGAAATGAAAGGAGCATGACAAGAGATTCTATTCCATCATTCAGTACTTCTATTCCTAGTGTTTAGCTCATATCATCGAGGACACCAACCAGTTTAGAGGAGGGGATAGATGTAGATAGGCAAATTGATAGGTCTATATTTGGTGAACCAGTTTTGAATATTTTGTGTTATTTTGTGAGTGTACACAAAGTGTTTGACAAAATGTATGTACATATATATGATAATATTATAAAGTGAAATTTAATATTGTACAAATAATAAAGTGATGTTAAGTCATGTAAGTTGGCTAAATCATAAGTCATAAACTAGTTTGATCTATAGTGGAAAATATCATGTAAATGCAAAGATCAAATGCATGTGAATTGCAATTTGGGGAAGTTATGAGGTAGTTGGAGGGTAACTACTTTTTTGGTGTATAAATAATCCCTCCCCTCATTCATTCAAGTTGCTCATGGATTGAATGGGTTTGGTGGTTGTTCATTCATTCATTCATCCAGGGCATTGAGGAGAGTCATGCAGGTTGATGGATTAATGGAACAACATTGGTACGTGTGAGAGTTGATGCATATGTGCATAATGCAGTCACATCTTGTATTCAGCCATGGAGAATATTCTGCATAGGGTTTGTAGACTATAGATTGTAATGTTGTATTGTAAATGCCATTGTTAATATAAAATTACTTGTATTTACTATTATCTACTATTGTTGTTATTGCCATTGTTAATTGTATTACTATTATTGCCATTGCTGTTGCTATTTCCTGTATATTGTACTACAATGACTGCAGATCTGTAAAATTATTTAAGTAGAAATGGAATTGTGTGTAAGCATGTTAAATTTCATTTCTACAATGCTAGTAACATATATGAGACTACGAACCAACCTTTTGTATAGTATTACATTTTCCTCTGGTGTGTCATTGTTCACGGTGAGTTTTAGATTTGATTCCATTGGTGTTGTCATAGGGTATGCATATTTGAGTTGAAACTTCTCCATAAGATCGTTGATGTATTTCTCTTGGGTCAAGAATATTTTACCATTTTCTTGAGTTACTTCTATGCCCAAATAGAATGTTATCAATCCCAGATCAAATATATCAAAAGTCTTTGCAAGGTTTATTTTCACTATGTTGATGATGTGTTCACTATTACCTGTTAGAAGCATGTCATCCACAAAGACTATAAGGTATGTGACTTTGTCTTTGTTGTGCTTAATGAATAGTGTTGCATCAATTTCTTGGTAATCACACACTTCAAATTCAAGTTGCTTCATCCAATCTAATATCTTGTTGAACCAAGTGCAAGGGGCTTGCTTCAATCCATATATAGAATTTCTGAGTTTGTATACCTTGTGCTCCTATCCTGTAATCTCAAAATATTCTAGTTGTGCCTTGTATATTTCTTCCAATTTTCCATTCAAGAAAGTAGTCTTTACATATAGTTGATGAATATTCCAACCTTGCTATGCAGCTAAGGATACAAGAGTTCTGATTGTGGGCCATTTTGTGGTAGGTGTAAATACCTCAGTGCAGTCAATACCTTACTTTTGCATGAAATATTTAGCCACTAATCTCACCTTGTGTTTGTCAAGGGTGCCATATAATTTATACTTGTTTTTGTACACCCATTTGTTTTAAACTACCTTTCTTCCAAGTGGTAGATTGACTAACTTCTAGGTATCATTTTTTATCAGAGGTTCATACTCCTGGTTCATTGCATATCTCCAAGCTACATGTTTGATAGATTTTTGGTCTATGAGAGGTTCATTATTCAGAGTGAGGTGCAGTTCTGTAGGTTCCAGTTCAACAAGTAATGATTCGTGCACTCTTGCTCTAAGGGCACCTCTTGTGCCCATTTTTCTTGCTTCATTTGGTTTGATGTCCTTTAAGAGCTTGCAAGCTTCATGAATTCCTTGAGTGGGGAGAAGTGTGGATGTCTCACCTACATCAAAGTTTTTATCATGATCTTGGAATGGATCATTAGGCACGAAGGACGGTGACAAAGGTGGATGTGAAATAATATTTTTATGTGATCAACATTACTGTGTGAAGGGGTAGAAGGTGCAGAAGATACAAATATCTACTCAATATCATAGTTTGGTTCCTCCTGACTTGTGGTTTTATTTACAAATTCCATAGTTTTGAGTAACTTTTCAACATCTCCCCCTAAAGGTTGGAATCTAAACATCATATATGTTATCATATTTTGATCTAGGTTGAATATTGTGTCCCCAGTATCCAATGTAACCAGTTGTTCTTCAGTTTTTGCAAACACAACATCACGTGTCACAATCACTTTTTGGTGTGAAGGAATGAATACCTTGTATCCCTTTTGATCCATAAGGTATCCAACAAAGATACCTTTAATAGCTCAAGCTTCAAGTTTTTTTCTATGCTCTAGAAGAAGATGAGCATAATAGATGGAGCTAAATATTTTGAAGTGGTTGATGGTGAGGGGGTGTCTAGTCCATTTTTCATGAGGTGACGGGTTGGGTTTTGAGGGACTCACTATGTTGAGTACATGCATAATAGTCTAAGTGACTTTGGTTCAAAGATATGGAGGCACATTTTATAGATAACAAGGGAATGAGCCATGTTCATAGTTGTCCTTTTCATGTGCTCAATAATGTCATTTTGTTGAGGTATGCCTCGTATTGTCAATTGATGTTTGATCTCATGTGAGAACAAGTACTATGTGAATTCATTTGAGGTTTTCTCATTGTCATTGTTACTCTTGAAGATATTGATTCTATAACTTGATTCTTGTTCTGTACAAGCCTTGAATGCTTTCAAGAATTTAAAAGCTTCATACTTCTCCAAAAATCCAATCCATAGCTTCTTTTAGAAGTTGTCGATGAAGGTGATGTAATATATTTTACCTTTTAATGAGGGCATAGACATTGGCCTGCAAATATTTGAGTGAACTAGATTTAGTTTTTGTGTGGACTTCCACTGATTCTTTGGAAAAGGTTGTTGAGAAGATTTAGAAATGATGCATGCTTCACATTTGATGGGTTTGGAAGAGAAGTGTGGTAGTCCCTTTATGGTGGACTCCATTTATCTCAATCAATGAAGTTTAGCATGACCCATGCGAGCATGTCATAATGAATCAACATAAATTTTCTAAGGAGTAAGGGTGGTATTAAATACCATGTTAGCTTCGATAATATGAACTTTAGAAGCAGGATTTCTAGTAAGTTTGATGAGTTTTCCATCTAAGGAATTGATCATGACCATTGTTTTAGAGGGTGGATGAATGACTCGAAGAGTTTTATCTTTGGTAGTGACACTTAGATCAAATTCACAGTAGATGAGTATAGATAGTGACAACATATTTTACTTTAGATCAGGGATGTAGAGAACATCAAGTAGTCAAAAATAAGGTAATCCAAGAAGTTTCAATCAAAAAATTCTAGCTTCTTCAATGGGTTGAGAGGATTTATCATCCATGTGAACTACACCAAGTACTTCTAAGTTGAATTCTTCAAATAAGTTCTTGTTGGAAGTCATGTTTTGGGTGGCTCTAGTATCCATGATCTATGAACTACTGGTGGAGGATAGGCTATGGGCAACTCCAGTGGGTTGAGACGTGGGATGAGAAATATCATAGCCATCATATCTTGAATGTGCCTCAATGAATGTTTTGGGATGGTCAAGAGATGGTGATATAGGTGTCCATATGCTGATGGTATGGGTATGCACAAATTGAATACTATGGAAGACGTCTGGATCAAAGTCATCTTCATTTACATTATGTGCATTATGCTTTTGAAACTGCTTGATCTTGTGTGTGGTAGTTTGATAATAGTGCCCTTTTCTATTACAACACTTGCACATGAAATTTGAGTTTCTAGTTTCTTGAGAGGTACTAGGTTGTTTTATTTGTCCTTGACTATGTTGTCCTTAACTAGTTTGATGTTGTGAGTGCTCATGTTGACCATTGTTAGAACATTGTCCTTGTTCTTTGCCTTTGCTTCGACCACGACATCAGCCATGACTTTTTTACCTTGACTATTTAAAAAATTTGCATCTTCATCCACCTAAAATGATGAGTTGCTAGGCTTCAAAGTTGAGATTTTTAAAGGTTCCACTAGCTGATAAACTGGCAAGCAAGTTCTTGTAGTCTGTAATGTGAAGATATAACTGAATGAGGAAAGCCCATGTGATACATTTATTTTTGAAGTCTTTATCAATAACCTATTTAATAGGGTGAAGGAGGTTGATGGTGGAACTGGAGTGTCCTTTTTGCATATTTATTTGATTCATCTTGAGGATAAGATGAAAAAATTCTAGGTTAGATTTGGTGTCAATGTTTTTCTTGAAGACTTCAAGAATTGACCATGCTATGTCATGCTTGGCTTAATCAATCAAATTATGAAGGTGATATTTTATGACAAGTAGGATGCCGCCACAAATTCGATCATCATATATCTACCATTTTTCTAGGACAACAACATCTGTGAGTGGTGTAGGATTTGCATCTAGATGGTTGTGCCATATGTTCTCAAATTTTACAACTATCTTAAGGCTTGTGAACCATTGATCACAATTATCCTTACCTTTGAGGGTACATCCAACATTTGTTTTGAAGTTGGAATTCATTATAACTTGTGACACTACAAAGACCTAAAAGAGGTGTGAACAAGGAATATATGACTAAGTGAGGCAAAATGTGCTAGTAAATAATGAGCTAAGTGATGATAATGAATGAATGCGATCCACTAGACCTTGCTCACCGTCCAAGTGGATTCTCTTTAAAAAATGACGAATTCTACAAGTGGCTATAAGTCTTAATGCAATAGGATGATGATGTGGCTAAATTTGAAGTACTAAAAAAAGGTGTGTAGCCCAAACTAAAATACTATAGATGAATATAAAAGCTAATATCTCCAATAGATGAATGTGTAGGCCAATATCTCCAACATTAGATTACACAACTGAATACCAAAGTATGGGATATGCAAAACTAATAACCTCAATCTTATAACTGCAGGTAGGTGAGGTGCTAAAAGTTGGAGAGGTATAATGAGCTTATATCAAATTAAATCCTTCACTTGGATGCCCACATATAGATGCTTGGTGATGAAATCCAAGCCGTGATGGAGCCCAAGTCCCACTATTCCTCACATAGTTTACTATGGTTAGCAATATACTCTCTAAATAGAAGTGTATGCTCTATTCCATAGCTACAATGGATATTGGACAAGCTTAATTTTAATATTGATTAAGAGTTTTCAATTTTTTGAGCATAGGTGAAAGGATGATCCCTTTCCAAAGGTTCGTGGGTATGGCTAACCCCCTTCACTGTGTATTCTTGTTAAGTCTAGTCCAAATTTGACTCATAGGGCCTTTAATGTGGATTTTCCACCACCAAGGAAGTGGCACCCTATCACAAGGCTAGGCTACAAAATGAGTTGTCGGATGTGTTCCTTTTAGGGATGAAACAAATATGTGAATCATTTTGCAATGAAAGAAAGCAAATGAAAATTGAAGATAGACTTAGAGTATAGATGGAGTACTACTATAGTGCTAATGTGGTAGTATGTATGTTAGGTGTGATCCACTAGATCTTGCTCACCATCCAAGTGGAATCACTTTTACAAATGAGAGCTATAAGTAAGCTAAAAACAATGTGGGAAATTTTGTAATCCACTTATACAAGTATAATGGAAAGGCTAGAAGCCTGTTGTGCTATAAAAAAACACAGTCGGTTTACGTAGAGGTCAATTTGACTATATAGCTATGTAAAAATAAACACGATCAATTTACACAGAGGTCACCAAACTCCATCAGATCCGGATTTTGGATACTATATTGCTATTTAAAAATGAACACGATCATTTTAGACAAAGGCTATCGAACTCGCTCAGATATAGATTTTGGATATTATATGGTTGTGTAAAAATGAACACGATAAGTTTACATAGAGGTCATCGAACTCGGTTAGATCCAAATTTTAAATATTGTATGGTTGTGTAAAAACAAACACAATAAATTTACATAGAGGCCACCGAACTCGATCAGATCTAAATTTTGGATACCTACAAACAAAGATACAAGCTAATATCTATAATAAAAATAAAATCTATGGAGGTTTTATGAAACCTCATGCAACATCCTCATGCTCTCATTCAACTCAACACATAAATTTGTGGAGGAGGAGAGGAGGGGAATGAAATGCTTCTCCAAGCTTGGTTGTGGGAGAGGTAAGCATCCAAGCTCTGATACCACTTGTAGCAAGGATCAATTCTATGTGCCCAAGCTCAACCACATGAAACAAAAAAAGGAGGGGAAGATTTTTAACAATGGAGAGAATGAAAAATCACATCTCTCCCTTTGTGTTATGGAATTATATATTGAGAAAAATGAGACTAGGGTTAGGGTTCCCAAATCAAAATTACATAAAACTCAAATGAACATGAAATGATATTATACATTAAAATAACCTATTCTAATGAGGTCTTATTAAAGCCTCATAACAATTAATTTGGAACCTAACTAATAAACATGACCTTGTAGCATTGACATGTCTTCACAAAGAGCAAACACAAAGGTTCTTAGCTTGCATAAACTATTTTCATGATTATATGCCTAGATTAGAATATGTCACAAAACCAATCAAGGAAACAATGAAACAAAATCCTTTTAGATGGAGCAAATATGCTACTACAGCAGTCCAAGAACTAAAAATCTATTGTCAAGATCTTCCACCCTTGGAACCTGCTTTTCAAGGACCATACATAATTTAGACTAATGCTTCTAAGAAATTTTGGGCAACAATCAAGAGAAAATTTCAAGGTATAAATCTAGCTAGTTCAAGAAACATGAATTGAATTATTGGCCCGCTAAAAAGGAGATTTTAGCAATTATAAAAATATTAAAAATTAAGGAAATTTTTGCTTCTAGAAGAATTTACAGATGGAACTGATAGTTTAAATTTTAAATGGTTCATTTCAAAAAGAATCTCAACCTAGTTAAGCAGGGTACGTTATGCATGGTGGCAAGCTATACTCTCACAATATCAATTAATGTAGAATATATTTGAGGGAAGGAGAATTGCCTACCAGACACACTAACTAGGGAACTAGCACATATGCATATGTTTGAAGAACATACTTATAAGTGGCAGAGGCTAACATTGGTCACTCCTCAAGATTGACATGAGTTTTGTAATCAAGTTAGACGATATTTTCCTTTAATAAACCAAATTAGTTTTAGTTGTTTTCCATATTTAGTTTTAGTGTATAACTCTATAGGAAGAATCAATGTGCTAGTGAACTTTGCCAAATGGAGCAATGTAATAGCGACAATGATCCAACATGTATTAAGTAATGGAAAATTAGATGACATAATTATTATTAGGAGGCCTATGTATCCTACCATTCAATTTCATGAATTCTTCAATACTTTAATTCCAGATAATGGTTGGTAAGATGTTCTTGGAAAACAGACAATACACATCAATTTTATAGAAATACTAGTTATCCACATATATTTGGATGAGAATAGCGTGCATGTATATGATGGAATAGTCCTCTAGGTGGAAAGACAAGTTTGTATGAAATTGGTCCTTCTAAGCCATGTGGTAGCCAAGATGAAATTCCATATTCTCAAGTACCAGACGAAGATATTGAGGCTGTTGTTCAAGAAATGATTAAAGATTATCCATATTGCCTGTGGGTCCCGTATGGTGTATGTAAACAACACTTGTACTTTACAAAGCATTATTAATGTAACATGTGTGGTAAAAGACACTAGCACCAAGGCAAAGTGCTAAGACCTTACTGCCACCTATTTGTATAAAAATTCTCTCTTGTGTGATTCCTTTCCTTGTTATCCACCTAGGTCGAAAGACTTCCGATCGACTATATGTAATTATAAATAAGGGACTCAATACACATTCTTAGGTTTGGTTTTGAATGTTGTGTGCTTACTTCTGAAGCCGAGTATAGATACTCCCTATCTCTTAGTGAGGTAGTTTTCTCTAAAATTTGTATGTCAATTGTATTCTTTAAAGACAATCGTCTCAAAATTACATTTCTCTAACTTAGAGAAGAAGTTGACGTCCAATCTATAAGTGGACTCTAGGGACAACCCACCAAAGCTACATTAACTAACCTTGAAGAAGCTTGCAGTTGTATTTTAAGAATTAATGTATTGCTCGAAATTATCTTAATAATAATGACGATGATGGAGCTATCTTCTTTGTTGGAGCTATTAGAGTGAGTGTTGTGTTGGATTTTTCGTTAAAAACAATGACGCCTCGATTTTCGTCACAAGGACAGTAAGCCGGGTAACGTACCTGTGTGGGGCCTTGTTTTACACTCCTGCTGCCCTTTCGTGCCTTGACAATGGATCCACGAAAACAAGGGAGTAAAAACAAGCGATCTTTGCTTTTACGTTCGGCAGCACGCAACTGCACAGGAACAGAATCGATCTCTGCATCTCTGTCTTCCTACATGACCGCAAAAACTCTGCATCTCTGTCTTCCTATATGACCGCGATGATTTGCGATACGAAAGCTGGAGCTCCATGTATTTTCGTTAGACAGCCGCCAGAGGAGGGATTCTGAAAAATCTCTCATTCTTCCGCAGGCCGGAATGAACTCCCCAAATCCAGAGCAATGCAGAGGAGAAATTCAGCCCGACCTTTGTACTATTGACAATTCCTGCGCGGATTCTTCCAACGGCATATCCATCAGCGTCGCCCAAATATCCTGCCGGCGCCGCCAATGTCTCGAGTTCGAGTCCAAAAATGGGGTTTCCCCCTCGGTTTTCTCCTCAGATTACGACTTAATTTATGAGACGATCGAGGGCCTGGAGAAGCTGGAATGCAATAAGCCGAAGAGGAGATCTTCCATTAAGCGAAAATGGTCTCTAAGAGGCGGCGGCCGCCAGGTCTGTTACTGCGCGGTGAGCTTCGCCGCCGACTGCGCCGCCATCTGTTGCTGCCCCTTTGCGCTTCTGGACCTCTTTATCCTCACGCTTGTGAAGGTCCCCTTTGTATTTACGAGGAAGGCTTTCCGTTATGTTATGAGAAAGACTTGGAGCAACAGACAGTCGGATCATAAGAAGAATGGCGAAGATGATAACAAGGGCGTCGATAGGACGGGAAAATCTCCGTCTTTTAGCCCTGTATGGTCTTGCACAGAATCTCCACAGACGAGCGGGCTCAATTTAGGAACCCAGAAGCTCTGGATGGAATTATACGCCGCAGGTCATATGGGGTTCGGGGGGATTCCCCTCTGAAACACATGAGGCGTACTGATTGCCGCCGCTTGTCAGATTTATTCTTGCTATCTGAATGAATATAAATATTGCTTCATTGTTTCTCTTGGTGTAATATTTTCAGCCCTTTTCCGTTTTTGGAATTTGGTTCAATTGCAGTAATCGTCCCCATGGTTATGGGGATTATTATGGAAGTTCATGGCGAGTTTAATGAGGTCGAGATCAAATGTTTTTTCAAATAATTCAGAAACAGAATTAAGGAACATCCCTGCATGATCTCTACAATAAAAGAGCAGAATTGATCAGGCATTGCTGAAACAACAGTAGGAAATACTTTCAAGTATATTCAAACACTTTCAAGAACTTTTGTATTATTGTGGCTTATTAATTCTAACAAAGTAGAAATATGAGTGAGATTTACCCCAGATATTGTAGCCTTTTCTATCCACTTAGATTTATGATTTTATAACCTTAAGAAGTTTTATGATTTTATAAATTTTTGAAGTTTTATGATATTATAATTGTAAAGAGTTCAAAATTTTGAATAGAAATTTTATAATTTAAATTTTAAAAGTTAAGATTGCATATTATATTTTCAAATAGATAAATATTTCTTAACTATAATTAACCTTAAAAACTACTTCATAACTAATATTTTATACTTTAAAAACTACTTTGATGTTGTGAATGAAATCTGCTGAAGACAGTCTGCGTTATTCTTGGCTGGAAGGAAGTTCGATAAGCAAATTAGGGTATACCCACGACTAAGAAATGAATATTTAAGTTCAGCTTCAAGTTGATTATTTAGCAGTTTAATGGTTAAATCCAGCTGTGGGAACAGAGGTCAGATATAAGGCGAAAATCTTTCGCCGTGATTTGAATCGTCGTTCTGTCCATGTCGTCCTGTCTGTGTCATGTCTATCGACCAAAATTCTCAGTAATGTTGACTTCAAAGGACGTTGCTGAATTGTTTACTAGATATTTTATTTTCGTAGGATAATATTAATTATAATATTTAATTAATAGTCAACGTTTTGTTGATTTTGGTTTTATAAATGATAACAAATAAATATTCCAGCGAACATATATAAATATTCATCAGGTTGTTAACATGTCACGTCGATCCAAACACAGTTGTTGTGTGTATAATTAGAACTTTGACAATCTGGAATCGTGGGCCTACCATGGTCCTCCACGTTCAAATAATCTATTCATAATTAGTTATGAGGCATTATCCTATTTATTATATTTGACAATGATGAGATTATAAAAAGTAGTTACAGATTTTTCAGATGAGTTATCTCGCATAATGCACGTCCGTGCCCGTAGAGTAGTTAAAATTCATAAAGTAATTTTTGTTGGTACATTCTAATAGTAAAGATATTTTGAGCTTTTAAGTTTTTTTAAATATATATCGAATTTGTATTTATGGAAGGGTATTCTGATATGCCCTTAATTATAGGTTTTCTTATTATTATAAGGAATAATAATAATAATAATAATAAACGTCCAGTAGGATATATCCCTCTCAACATATACAATTTTTCTCACAAAGTAGAGAAAGGTCTTTTAGGACAAACAAACAATTAAATATTTTTCTTATGGGATACTAGATATAAGGTAAACTGGCAATAGTATCATTTAGCTAGTAAAATTCTTTAAGAAAGATAGATTTTTTTTTAAGCAAAAAATTTCTTGTGGGGTTGCCTTGGTCTGAAAGTCATTCGGGAGTCGCACCCGACCCTGTTCGCACCAAAATTATCAATTGGATTTTGGATACCTAATTCAGCTTTTTGGTAGGGTGGAGATTTGAACATGGGACCTCCCTTGGAGAATTGCCCACTTCTCTCCAACTCACCTACAACACCTGGGTTTGTAAGAAAGATATTAATATAATTTAATTAATACAAATTAAATTTTGGGCATGATTTTAAGATTTATTTATTTATTTTTCAAGTTATAAATTATAAAAAGTATGATTAATCTTTTAAAATTTAGGTATAATTTTGAGATTTATTTTTTAAAATTTTATTATTTTTTCAAGTTATAAATTATATAAAAAAGATCAATCTTTTATAAAATGTGCAATGTTTTAACTTTGAAATAAATAGTGGGAGTAGGAAATTTTGATTTCCCTTAATTATCATATCGCAATTTGATTGAGTATCCACCATTTATTAATTAATTAAAAAACAACTCATCCTTCAACATTAAAGTAGGCAAACAGAACTCTTGAAGCTTCTTTTGAAGCCCATCCACTATTTGTTTGAGTTTCTCTCCTTCAATGAGGTTACTAATAGAAATCCATAATTTGGAATTGTTATTCACATTAGCATAATCTTTAACATTTGGACATTTATGAGCTAGATATACTTTAGCCAACAATTTTCATCTTGGAACATAAATACGAGGATAAGGCTTTAACTAAGCATCAAACCAAAAATTCATAAATTTTCCCTCATTCACATACTATCTAATATGTTTTTTGATCAATTGCAAATTATTTGATATGAAGTTTTATTTTGGCAATCCTCTAGGTAGGGTTCATTTTCTTAACAATTTTATTACATCAAGAGATTCTGTATATATTTTTAATTAACATTTACTCTTTCTTTGAACTTTGAATAATCATTGACTAAGTTTTACCCATAACACCAAACTCATAAATTTGCAAATTTACAAGCCTACCCTTCCCATAATATTTTATTTATAAACCCTATTTCCCTTACAAAGAGGAAACCTATATTTTTCTCACATTCTGTATAAAGAAAATCTTTTTGAATTTTATTAAATTTTGATTCTATATGTATTGGAAATATTGAAAGTGACATCATATATATAGGGATGGGTTGTAATGTAATTTTTATAAGTTGTAGCCTTCCAACCATGGTTAAGAACTTACCTTTTCAACTTTCCAAACAAGATTTCATTCTATTCAAAATTGAGCCCCAAATCTCCTTATTCTTTCCTTTATTACACAAAGGAATACCCATATATATTGATCAAAATTTTCAATTTTAAACCCTAAAATATCTATAATAATGTGTTGTAAATCTAGGGCAGTGTTAGTAAAAATATTAGATTTTGTAGTACTAGCCAACTATCCAATAGCCTTATCATAGGATGATAATATTGATCTAAACTCCATGGCTTCAATGATGGAAGGATGATCCCACAAATGGCTACCTCCACAAAAAAATATTTCTTCTAAATATTTCTCCAATAATATGTTGGAAATCCTTCCAAATTACAATGTTTATGGAACTCTGTCCAAAGGAGGTACTGATCCCACAAATCTAGTTTATGGATCTCTATCCATAGGAGAACTCCTCCTCTGCTCTAACTGGTGATCCTCTAGAAGACATCGCCTCCACTGCATTGACTATGGATCTCTCTCCACTTGAAGACTCTTGTTCTCACTCAGAAGACTTGTCCTCAATGTCCTGGTTGATGGATCTCTATCCATTGGATTCTTTGTCCTCTCTACTCTGTCACCTCCAAAGCTCTATCTCAATACTGTACTAAACACAGTCTAGTCGGTCTAGCATAGCTTTGCTTAATCTCTTGTACTAAATACTGTACATTTAGTCTAGCATAAATATGCTCAATAGGTTCACTTAGAACTTGCACAACTTTGATCAATAGGTCCACACAGAACCTGTCCAAATCTGCTCAATAGGTCCACATAGAACCCGTTCAAATCTGCTCAACAAGCTCACACAAAACTTGTCCAAATCTGCTCAATAAGTCCACACAGAACCTGATCAAATTTGCTCAACAAGCTCACATAGAACTTGTCCAAATATGATCAACACTTTCTCAACTCAATATCATAGAAGCATAAAGAGAATTGTTAGAGACTCAATATGTTCTTTACTCAATGTTCAATCACAACTCAAATAAATCTCATAGAAGCATAAAGAGAATTGTTAGAGACTCAATATGTTCTATACTCAATGCTCAATATCAACTCAAATTAGAATATATAATAGTTTGTTTCATGGAACTTGAACAACCACTTCATATCCACTTGACTAGGCTCAACCAAATCTACTCAACCAATCACTTCAAGGAACAACCCTTTCTCACAAAACCCTAGTCCAAGCATATATGAACCAACTAAAAATATTTTTAACAATGCTCAACAACAAATCTGTGACCAGGAGATAGTTAGGCTTAATCAAATGAATAATTGCATTAACATAAGCTTAGGAATAAAGCCTTCATTAAATAGATTACAAAATAGAGAAAGAAACTAATCTTTCTATAACCACGCTAACTAACACGCTAACGTAGGTAGAGTGTTAGGTTTAGAACTCTTAACCTAGGATATTTAGGATTTACCATTAGATATTTAAGACAGTAAATATCTACATGGTAGAAAGTAGAAAGTAGAAAAGTAAATGTAATAATCTACCTATGTAGTATATAATGCAATATACTACCTATTTTACCCTAACATCCCCCTTTATTACATTACTTTGATATACAAAGTTTACTTCGAACAACTCAAATTTGACACGTCCAAGTGCCTTGGTGAAGATGTCAACAACTTGTTCATCGGTGGGAATGTATTGGAGCTTGATTCTGTGTTTAGGAACTTCATCACGAATGAAATGACAATCTGTGTCAATATGCTTTGTGCGTTCATGATGGACTGGATTCTTGACCAAGTTCAAAACACCTGAGTTGTCGCAAAACATGTGAATAGGAAATTTCTTTGGTAGGCCCATGATAGCCAAGATGCGACTTAACCATATCGCTTCACACACAGCTCCACGTGCAACGCGATATTCTGCCTCAGTTGAAGATAAAGCAACCACCTGTTGCTTTTTACTATGCCATGAGACAAGACCAGATCCAAGATGAAATACATATCCTGATGTTGATTTTCTGTCATCTAGGGATCCAACATAGTCAGAGTCAGTATAACTCTGTAAGAAGAATGAGTTATTCTTCTTATACTCTAGACCATAATCTACACTACCCTGAATGTAGTGAAGAACCCTCTTAGCTGCTTTCCAGTGAGAGACTTTTGGTTCCTGCATGAACCGAGAAAGATAGTTTACAACATAAGTAATGTCTGGTCTAGTGTTGGTCAGATAGATGAGGCTTCCAATCATCTATCGATATAGCGTGCCATCTACCTATGGTGAGTCATCATACCATGATAATTGAAGCCCTGATTCCATCGGTGTTGCTTTGGGCTTACAATCAGTCATACGATATTTTTCTACTAAAGTCTTGGCATACTTTTTCTGAGTCACCCTAAGATGATTCTTCTTCTGTTCTATCTCAAGGCCAAGACAGTAGTGGAGAAGTCCTAGATCTGTCATATCAAATGACTCTTTCAAGTCATTTTTCATGGCTTTAATCAATTTCTCTGAATTGCCAGTGATGATCAGATCATCTACATATAACACAAGAATCACTATTTCAGAACCTGTGTTCTTGATATAGAGATTTGCGTCAGATGGACTTCTCTTAAATCCATGCTGTAGTAGGTGACTATCCATTTTTATGTACCATGCTCTTGGGGCTTGTTTTAGCCCGTATAATGATTTGACCAACTTGCAAACTTGTTGCTCATGGCCTTCCTCAGCAAATCCAGGAGGTTGAGTCATGTACACTTCTTCTTTTAAGTCACCATTTAGAAAGGCACTTTTTACATCCATCTGATGTAATTTCCATCCGAACTGTGCTGCCATAGCACAAAGAACTCGAATGGTGGTCATCCTTGTTGTAGGAGCAAAGGTTTCCTCATAGTCAAGGCCTTCCTTTTGAGCATAGCCCTTCACCACAAGATGGGCCTTATGCTTGTCTATGGTACCATCTGCCTTATATTTGACTTTGTAAACCCATTTGCAGCCTATGGGTTTCTTTCCTTTAGGCAAATCTACCAGCTTCCATGTTTTATTCTTGATGAGGGAGTTATGTTCTGCATCCATAGCTGCCTTCCACTGAGGTAGTCTAAGTGCTTCATCAACTGTAGAAGGTTCATTTTCATCAAATGATGATAAGTAAACCCTCTCCTCATCTATTTCCATATCATCTTCCCTTGCTAACTCTCTATCAACATAAAGGTCTTGAAAATCTGCACAAAGATCATCAACTGAAGTGGATGCTTCAATATTTTCTTGTTGAGTCATGCTTCGTGTCTTTGGACGATTGAGAGTAAGATCAGGTGGGGAAGTGAGTTTGGAATCTTTCATTGTGCTCGTATACCATTTGGGAGGATTTTTCTATTGTGGAGAAGGAAGTGGTTGTTGCTCCTCATCATCTAGGTATACTGATGTAGTGTTGGGTGTGAAAGCTTCATCAAACACTACATCTCTATTGACATGTATTTTCTTGGTAAATGGGTCTATCAATCGATAGCCTTTTGAAAATTCATCATATCCAAGAAAAACACATGGTAGGGACTTCTCATCTAATTTCTTTCTTTTCTCCTTGGGTATATGCATAAAAGCCTTACACCCAAACACCCGTAGATGAGATATGGAGGGTTTCCTTCCATTCCATGCTTCCTGAGGAGTCATACCTTCAAGAGCCCTTGTGGGTGCTCTATTTAGAAGATATACTGCAGTTTGAACAGCTTCAGCCCAGTAAATTTGCTCAAGATTCGCTCCCTTAAGCATACATCGAACCATTTCCATAATGGACCGATTTCTTCTCTCAACAACTCCATTTGACTGAGGAGAATAGGTTGTGGTTAACTGTATTTTTATCCCATGAGTCTGTAAAAATGAGGAAAATTCCTTTGATGTGTATTCCCCCCTCGATCTGAATGGAGGGTCTTGATGAAGCATCCTGATTCTTTCTCAACAAGCTTTTTGAATTGTTGAAAATAGGTAAATGCTTCAGACTTCAACTGCAAGAAGAAGACCCACATCTTGCGTGAGTGATCATCGACAAACAATTGAAAATACCTTTTTCCTCCACAACTAGTAGACATGGGACCACACAAATCTGTGTGAACCAACTCCAAAGGTACCTTAGCTCGAAAGGAGCTAGGTTCAAAGGGCACTCTGTGTTGCTTGCCTGACAAGCAATCTGAGCATACTGGCAAAGTAGATGAAAGAGTAGGCAATCCTTTCACCATTTGATATTTACTGAGTTCTAGTAAATATCCTGAACTTAAATGCCCAAATCTCTTATGCCATAGAGATGTGGCCTCTTTTGTGGTTACTGCCATTGCAGTATGTGTTGAGGTAATTGCATCTAAGACAAACAAACCATGTTTGTATGAACCTGTTGCTATCTGTTTTCCTTTCTTGGTGATAAAGCAACGTTTCTTTTCTTTGTCCACCTTGAAATTGACATTCATGTGATTGTCCAGGATTTGTGGAACTGACAAGAGATTATTTTTCAATCCTGGTACATAAAGAACTTTTTGAATTTTACATTCTCCATCTGGAAGGGAGACAGAAACACTTCCTTCTCCCTGAACTCGATAGGTTTGATTATCAGCAATGGTGACCGGTCTACCTTCTCGAGTCTCAAATGTCTCAAACCAGGACTTATCGCCAGTCATATGCTTACTAGTGCCTGAATCTATGTACCACACAATGTCCTTGTGAAGGGAATCTATATGTGTCATGAGCACCTTGTGTGCTCGTTCAGAGTCCGAACTAGAATCTTCAGCTGCAATGTGTCCCTGTTGTTGTTTATTCTTGTTCTTTGGTTTGCCTTTGCCCTTTTTGTTTCCTTGTTCATTGGGCGGTTTGTTCTTAAACCAACATCTTTTGGTTTCATGAGTGTCCTTGTCGCAAATCTTACAATACTGCTTCTTCTTCTGAGTCTCTTTGCCTTTACCCTTGTCTTTATTAGAAGAAGAACCTTGTTGTTGATTCCACTTTTTCTTACCACCTTGTCTGTTTGAGAAAAGAGCATTGTTGGATGCCTCATCTCTTTGGAGTTGATTAGCTTCTTCTGTTTGAAGCATATTTACCAACTCGACAAAAGTCACTGTCCTTCCAGAGACTTGTAATGAAGTGATCAACATTCTGTAGGAGTCGGGAAGAGCCCTCAAAATGATAGAGGTCAAGACTTGGTCTTCCACTTTTTCTCCTAAGGATTGCAGTTTTGTTTTCAATTCTGCCACTCTGCAGAGGAATAGCTCTACTATTTCGCCTGATTTCATATGAAGAGTATGAAGTTGTGTTTGGAGGTGAAGAATTGTTGATTGATTCTTCCCCGCAAAGATGGTTGTTAAGGCATCCCATGCCTCCTTACCATTCTTAGCTTCACTGATATGAGGTTGGATATCATCAGTAATAGCTAGCAAGATCATTAAGGATAATTTTCTATCCTTTTTATCAAATGTTGTTTGATCTGCTCCTGCTGATTGAGGTCTAGTTTCACTTCCATCCACTATAGACCATAGATCCTCTACAGTTAAGATAGCTTTCATCTTAGTCTTCCATGCAGAATAATTTGAACCTTTGAGCAGTTGGCTCTCAGTGAGATACTTGTGCATCATGGCCATGGTGAAGGTTTCAAATTGATAGGACTAAGATGGTTGTATCTTGCACTATACCCTCAAAAGAGTATATGGAAGATGTTTAAGTTGCTTCTATAAGATATTTAATGGCACCTGCCTTAACACCCTTAACAAGGGATGAAAATTTTGAGGATTTTAAGCCAAACAAATAGAGCAAATTAAAGGGGTAGGTTTTGAAATACTTCTGATTATGCTCTCTAGGATATTTAATGGCACCTGCCTTAACACCCTTCAAGAAGGATGGAAATTTTGAGGAAATTAAGCCAAACAAAGAGAGTTAATCAAGGTGTTTGTAGATTTGGACCTTTGGGTGAGGATTATTTAAAAAATTGACTTTGTTTAACCTGTGCAAGATGTAGCACGATTTGTAGTGAAATTTGGGTTTTCAAGTGTGAAGTGCTCTTCAATTTTTATGATTGTTTAATTGCAAAATGATGTATAGTGCAATAATAAAAAAAGAGCAACCCAAATTATTTATCACTATAGGTGTCGGATGCAACCGAAAATGCACCTAATGAAGCCAATTTTTGAAAAAGAAAAAGGTGTCGAGTACAATCGAGAATGCACCTTTATTAGTTTTAGAAAATCCCCCCTTTGTCTTTACAATTTTGCAAAAAATAGAAGCACAAATGTAACTTCTATCCCCCTTAATGATTACAAAATTGAGAAAGCAAGCACTCCTTTCAAGACAAGTCGACACACGACCCGCGTTTGAAAGGCTTCCAAACCAGTCGACACACGACTTGGTTTTTGTTTTCAACACTCAAAAATAGGTGGTGCATTAGGATCAAAAGGCTCACGAATCCGCATGGGACCATAGCTTCTGTCCAACCCCTTCCATGGATCAGTATAGATAAGTGAGTGAGGAATGGATCTACGATATTCACGAAGCATACGACGAAAAAGTGATCGTGTTGTTTGCCTTCGTAATTCATTTCTCTTTCTGATGATTCTTTGTCTACGAAGAGCTTTCCTTACCCAAGATTTGATCTTCATGAAAACTTTGAAGAATGATGAAAAATATAGGAAATTTTGATGAAATTTAAGCAACAAAATGTGTCTTTGTTTCTTGTCTCTTTATCTCCACATGCGGAGAAAACTAAAGAACAACAATGGTATAGTTGCATAAGGATTTTGGCATTTCTATTGTAAATTTAAATGCTATAAAAAATAAAATTTTAAAGCTTTTTTTTTTAAAGAAAATTTAACATAAAATTTGAAATAAAAAACATCAATTTAATAGTTAAAAAAAATTGATATAATTTATTAAAAAATAATATGAGAAATTCTAATTTAAAAAACTAAAAAAGATTAAAGTTAAGCATAAAATTTTAAATAAAGCTTGACTTATGCCAAAAAACAAATTAATTTGCATAAAAAAAAATAAACTTGTTGTATGGCGGGCGCGGGAGTCGAACCGTCGACTCCTGTTGGCCTAAGGCATCCGCCTTGGCCAACTTACCAAGCCCGCGGCTTGGTTCTCAGGCTAAGACGCCTGAGATTTAAAGAAGCCCGCGGGCTTCTTTTGGAACAAGTGGGATTTATCCCACATGCATCCTGAAAAGGATGCAGAGGCCTTTAAAGGCCTCGACGAGCAATTAAGCTCATGATTGCCTTCGAGCAATCGAGTCCGGGCCCTCCTTTTTGTTGGCGGCATCCACGTGGCGCGGCAAGGGGGGTCCACGTGTCCTGTCGTGTCCTAGTGTCCAGTCCACGTGTCAGGTCCACGTGTCTAGTCCAGTCATGTCAGGTCCACGTGTCCAGTCCAGTCAGTTCCGGTCAGGTGCCAGGTGGCGCGTGGCCAGAGTGCCACGTGTCGCCTAGCTGTCGGTTGAGTCAGATCTGCACCGCCTCGGGGTGCGTGCAGGTCCAGGTCAGCACCGCCTCGGGGTGCATGCAGGTCTACGAGGAACGTGAGGGCGCTCCTGCCCTCGAAGCGTTCCCTGCCTCGGGATCCATGCCATGGGAAACGTGAGGGCGCTCCTGCCCTCTAGGCGTTCCCGCCACGGTCTCGGGATGCGTGCCCAAAAGGGAAAGCTTAGAAAGCTTTCCCTTGCCACGGGGAGTGTGAGGGCCGCCTGCCCTCGTACGCTCCCGTGGAAGGGACTGCGGGCCCGCAGGTCGAATCATCGGCTTGATGAGCCGGTGGTCGCGATCCACGTGGGGACGAAAAATTCCCCATGGGTTGCGATTACGACCAGGGTCAAAATGGCCTTGCATCGGGATCTACGTCCTGCGTTGGGATCCGCGCCCTACGTCGGGATCTACGCCCTGCAATAATTAAAAATGCCTAACAAAAAAAATTGCCAAACTAAAAAATTAAACCTAGCTTAGGAGTATTAAAAACGGGCTTTAGGAAATAATTAAGGGTCACCAAAAAGAATGGTGTCGTATTTCCTCGCTCCAGTCAAACTCCTCGCTCCAGCTCTGGTACCAATGTGACCAGGAGATAGTTAGGCTTAATCAAATGAATAATTGCATTAACATAAGCTTAGGAATAAAGCCTTCATTAAATAGATTACAAAATAGAGAAAGAAACTAATCTTTCTATAACCACGCTAACTAACACGCTAACGTAGGTAGAGTGTTAGGTTTAGAACTCTTAACCTAGGATATTTAGGATTTACCATTAGATATTTAAGACAGTAAATATCTACATGGTAGAAAGTAGAAAGTAGAAAAGTAAATGTAATAATCTACCTATGTAGTATATAATGCAATATACTACCTATTTTACCCTAACAAATCTCACATAAAAATGATACTCATGTTCTTTTCTAACTCAAGTTCAAGTTCTTTGCATACCCAATTGGCTTCAACAATAATGCTAATAAAACAAGGCTAAATCATAACTCTCAATTCAGAAAACCTTGAAGCATTAATTCAACCACTTTCGTAAAGGAAAGCCTAATCAATTCCTTTTCACTCCAAACTTAATTTTCAATCAAGCCAATCAACCAACTCAATAGAGAAGAATTTTACCTATACCTTTTTTTTGCCAAGAAGTTGTCCACAAAATCTGCCACACTTCACAAAAACTCTTTTCCAAACTCACATAAGGGTTAGATGACTTCAATTAAAATCACAATGCAAAATACAACTTTAAATACACCTTTTTACTCCAACTTAATTTTCACATCCACCAAAGTCCTTTTAGAAGAAGATCCTTATCAAAAATAATAATCAACAAGTCTAAGAATAAATCTCAATTAACACTTTACCATAACTCCTTATACCTCCTAAAATATAACTCTCAAAATAATACTTTCCAAATAATAAAGCTCAAATAATTATCAACACTTCACATTCAAAAATAATCACAACAACCTCTAATTAACAAAGTTTATTAAAACATTAATAAACCTTATAACATCCTTATCACTACAACCATAGGGCATAACCATAAAATTAATTAACAAAAAAACGTACTTTCCTCAAGGGTATTTTACCTCATGTCTTGCCCTCATTGTGAGTGCCTTATTCGTGGCTAAGGTTACCACATGAGCTACATGCTCGTTCGCAAAGGGGGAAGCACCACATGCTTCCTCTTTGCACTTTCCTTGCCCACGTTTAAAAATGTGTGCCTTGGCGCTTCCACAAAAACTCCACCAAAAACTTATTTGCAATAATTGAATCCGTACTACCAATGCTTTCATGCTTTCCAAGCTACCACTAGGCCACACTACCTAATGCGAATTGGGGGTGGTCTCTCTCTGTGTTATCCTGTACTCTCCTTTACAAACGTTTTAACCACTAGCTCATTTTTTGCATGTGCAACTCAATAACCAATAGAGCAAGTATTGATAATAAACAACTTTGGGCATGTATTTATATTGCCCTTCCTTCTTTGTCTAGAATTAGGCATTTTTATTGAAATGCATTACGTCGGCACTCTAAGGATTCAAAAGCATTAGTAAACCCAACCTTGGGTTTTAATAAAAATTACTTTTGGACTTTATAAAACCCCTTGCCTTATAAAATATTATAATAAGGATTATAATTATTTTATTTGGGTCTTTGCCATGGAAATTTTAATATTATAATAACCACCATTATAATATTAATCCTTTGATAAAGTACCTTTAATATTTATTTATAAAATTTAAATTCATGCCGAATTTAAATAATTTATAAAATAAATATTAGAACTCCTTTTTAACTTCTATCTTTTGCATTGTTTCCCTCAATATTTTGCCTTCTTGCTGGGTATCAAATAACCATATTTTTCGCCTTTATTTCCTACTAAAATTATTGATGACCTCATCTGGTGACATCAATGACAAATTTGACTTAGGGACTCAAAATGTCCAACAATCTCCCCCTTTGTCATTGATGGCAACCCATATCCTTTTTACTGAAACTTGACCTTTCTTTTTCTTCTGCTCCCTCTGGGACATTGCTCCCCTTGGGACAATGCTCTCTCAAATATCAAATATCTCCCCATATTTAATCTCTCCCCATCACACAAATCACATAAATCTCTCCCCTTTGACATTAATGACAAAGGATCACCTTTGGGGCTTGAGGCTAAGAATGAGCCTCTTAGCTTAGCCACTCCCCCATCTCCACATGAGGTGGTTAATTCTGGGGTGGGAGTCTCACTCCCAATTTTCCTCGAAGATACTCAAAATTTTCCTTTTAGAGTGGCTTAGTGAAAATATCTGCTATCTATTCCTTTGCAGTGACATACTCCAATCTGACCTGTTTATCTGTCACCTATTCTCTCAAAAAATGATACTTAATCGGAATGTGCTTTGTCTTGGAGTGCATTACCAAATTTTTTGAGATAATTATGACACTCGTATTATAACATAGTATAGGAATGGACTAATCATGCTTTATATTGAAGTCTTCTAAAGTTCTCTTCATCCATAACACCTGTGTACAATTGGCTACTACTAAAATATATTTTTCCTCTGTTGTAGATAGAGATACTAAAACCTGCTTCTTACTTAACTAGGAGACTAGAATTTCTCCAAGAAAGAAAGCTCCTCCACTTGTGCTTTCTCTATCATCAATGTTGCCAACCCAATCTGCATCTGTATATGTTGTTAGTGTGAAACTATCACTTTTGGGATACCAAAGCCCAAAATCCATAGTCCATTTTAGATACCTAAAAATTATTTTTACTACTGCCACATTTGTTTCCTTATGTGTTGCTTAAAACATTGCCACTAATGCCACTGATTGTACTATGTCTACTCTTGTAGCTATGACATATAATAAGCTACCAATCATGGATCTGTATAATCTCTGATTTTCCTCTAGATATTCATCATCCTTACTCAACTTGCACCCTATGACCATAGGAGTACTTACTGGTTTGCAATATTCTAACTTGAATTTCTTCAAAATCTCCTTGATGTACTTGGCTTGAGAGAGAAACACTCCCTTTCCTGATTGTAAAATTTGAAGACCAAGAAAGAAATATAATTCACCAAGCATAGACATATCAAATTCACTTTTCATATTCTTAGCAAATTCTTTGCATATCTTGTCATTGTTTCCTCCAAAAATTATGTCATCAACATAAACAACCACTATTAGAAGATCATTTCCTTCATTTTTGATATACAAGTTACTATCTGCTATTCCTTTCCTGAATCACTGTTCTTGTAGATACTTATCCAATCTTGAGTATCATGCTTTGGGAGCTTGCTTTAAACCATACAAGGTTTTTTTCAATCTACATACCTGATCTGGTGTATCTGCTAGTATGAATCCCTCTGGCTCTTCAATGTAGACCTCTTCTTCTAGAACCCCATTTAGAAATGCTGACTTGACATCCATATGATACACCTTGAAGTTCTTGAAACTTATGAAAGCTAAAAATATCCTTATAGCTTCAAGTCATGCAACTGGAGCAAAGGTTTCATCAAAATTAATTCCTTCTACTTGTGCATAACCTTTGCATACTAACCTTGCTTTATTTTTGACCACTTGTCTATCTTCATTCAACTTATTTTTGAATACCCATTTTGTGCCAATCACATTTTTGTCCTTTGGTCATGGAACAAGTTTCCAAGTTTTGCTCTTCTCTATCTGATCCAATTCCTCATTCATTGCTTTAACCCAAAATTCATCTTCACTAGCCTGAGTGAAGTCTTTTGGCTCAATATTAAATAGCAAAGAAAAATTTGCTTTTTGGGATGGTTTTATTATTCCTCTCCTTGTTTATCTTTTATCTGGATTCTCGATGATTTGATATTTTTGATGATGTTTCTGTACATACTTGGAAGGAGTCTTAGGAAGAAGCCTTTGTGTTTCTTCTTCATATTTGTCTGATTCCTCACAAAATTCTTCTTGACAACATCCTTCTTCTTGGTACACAGTTTGCTAAACTGGTTCTATGGAATCTATATTCTCTTCAATTGTTACATTCATACTTTCCACCATAGTGCGTGTTATTTTGTTGAAACATCTGTAAGCATTGCTCTTAGTAGAATGACCAAGAAAACTTTTGTCATCACATCTTGGATCAAACTTGCCCAAGTTTTGATCTTCCCGTTTTATGTAACATTTTCTTCCAAATATTCTGAAATGTTTTACAGTAGCAGGTCTTCCTTTCCAAAGATCATATGGAGTCTTGTGATGATTTAACCTTAATTGAGCCCTGTTAATTATGTATACAATTGTAGATACTACTTCTTTCCAAAAACAATCTAATAACTTAGATTCATTTAACATAGCTCTAGCCATGTTTTCAATACTCATATTCTTCCTCTCAACTACTCCATTTTGTTGGGGGTTCTTGCTGCTAAGTACTCTCTCTTGATTCCATGTTGTTCACAAAATTATACAAAATCATTTGAAGTAAATTCCCTTCCTCTATTGGATCGTAGACACTTAATCCTTTTGTCTATTTTATTTTCAACCAATTCCTTGAATGCTTTAAATTTTTCAAAGGCCTCTACTTTCTATTTTAGGAAGGTTACCCAAATCATTATGGAATAATCATCTATAAACAAAATGAAGTAACTCTCACCCTGAATACTTTGTGTTCTAGTAGGACCACATAAATCAATATGTATTAGACTCAATGGCTCAGATGATACATAGCCTTTTGGTTTAAAGGTTGTCCTAGTTTTCTTCCCATGTTGACAGGGTGCACAAATTATGTTTTGAGGTCTTCTTATTTTGGGTAAATCTCTATCTGCCTATTTATTGCCTATACTGACTATGTTGTTAAAATTCAAATGACCCAATATTCTATTCCATAACCAAATATAATTTTCTTATGATATAAAGCATTTTTACCCTTTGATATAATTGAGCATATATAAGTTATTTGGGGTCCTTCTTGCATTTGCAATAAATTCTTCTAGTTTTTGTTTTTCTTATCTCAGATCTATCTAGATAGAAGGTGACCATGTATCATTGATCACAAAGTTGAATTATACTTATTATATTGTGTTTTAACCCTTTGACATATAAAACATTTTTTGTTTTTGTTTTTTCATTGTTTAGACTTAGAGTTCCTCTCCCAACAATCCTTGCTGATCCATTATCACCAAAAATTACTGATCCTCTATTTGTTTCCTTTAGTACAATGAACTTATCTTTGTCTCCTGTCATGTGACTAGAGCAACCACTATCAAGATACCATTGTTCTTATTTATCTTGAGCATGAAGGGTTGTTTGTACTAACATAGATCTGGACCTAACATTATTTCTTTCATACTTTCTAGTTGTTGGAATTATTTTTCTAGACTCAGGAGATATCATTTTACACCATCTAGCCTTGTGTCCAAAATTATTACATTTTTAAAATATAACATCATCATAAATGAGAGGTGCAAATGAATTGAAATCTCTATTTTATCTTGCAAGATGAATACAATGCAACTCTATGACCATATTTATTGCAAGAAAAACAATGACCATGGAAGAAATTATGTAAGCTGTTTGGAAGTCTTGGATTTTGTGAAGAAGTCATCTTCTTCTTGTGATTAACTCTTATCCAGGGTTCTTCTTTGCTTTATTCCTTTCTCATGTCCTTTGCTTATTTTTCTTTGTTTGAAGTTTTTGCCTTTTGGAAACATGATTCCTCTTTCTGCTTCTCACATTCTGTATCTTGTAGTATTTTTGTCCTTTCCAGTTTATTCCTTAGGATAACAATTTTTGCTTCCAATTTTTCACATTCTGTTTTCTTGGCTTTCAATAGATCTATCATATCTTGCTCTATATTCTTTCCTTCTTCCAGCTTAATCTTGAGTTCTATGAGATTATGTATAAGTTCCACTCTTGCTTCTTCATATTCCTAAAATTGTTCTTTCAACCTTAAATTTTTCTCTCTAAGTCTATCCAATTTTCTAGGAGTAGCACAAAACTCTTCTTTTATATCAAACATAGTCTCTTCTTCACTTTCTAAAGTCATGTGTGCTATGGAAGGATCCTCTTCCAAGTTGTTAGACTCTTCATGGAGAGACCTGCTCTGATACCAATTTAAGAGCATGTGCTTATAATGAGATGGGGGGTCAACAATATACAATACAATTTTTTCCCTCTCAATCCAAATAGTAGGATCAACATTAATAAAATAGTAAACATCACACAAAGCATAACACACATGAGAGACATCATTTTTAACGTGGTTCACCCAATGTGGGCTACCTTCATAGAAAAATATTTCTCAAATAATCTGTTGGGAATCCCTCCCAAGTACAATGTTTATGGACCTTTGTCTAACAGAGATGCTAATCCCCAAAATATTGTTTATGGATCTCTATCCATAGGAGAACTCCTCCTTATCTACTCTGGTTGGTGATCCTCTAGAAGACACTGCCTCCACTGCATTGACTGTGGATCTATCCCCACTTTAAGACTCCTCTCCTCACTCAAAAGACCTATCCTCAATGTCATGGTTGATGGATCTCTATCCACTGGAGTCACTATCTTCTTTGCTCTGTCACCTCCAAATCTTTGTCTCAATAATGTACTAAACACATTACAATCAGTCTAGCATAACTCTGCTCAATCTCTTGTACTAAAAATAGTACATTCAGTCTAGCACAAATATTTTCAATAGGTTCACTTAGAACCTGCACAACTCTTCTCAATAGGTCCACACAGAACCTGTCCAAATCTGCTCAACAAGTCTGCACAGAACCTTTCCAAATATGCTCAACAAGCTCACACATAACTTTTCCAAATCTGTTCAATAGGTCCACACAAAACCTGATCAAATATGCTCAACAAGCCCACATAGAACTTGTCCAAATATGCTCAACACTTTCTCAACTCAATCTCATAGAAGCATAAATATAATTGTTAGAGACTCAATATGTTCTATACTCAATTTTCAATCACAACTCAAATCAATCTCATAGAAGCATAAAGAAAATTTTTAGAGACTCAATATGTTCTATACGCAATGCTTGATCTTAACTCAAATTAGAATATAGAATAGTTTATTTCATGGAACTTGAACAACCACTTCACATCCAATTGACTAGGCTCAACCAAATCTACTCAACCAATCACCTAAAGGAACAACCTTTTCTCACAAAACCCTAGTCCAAGCATATATCAACCAACTCAAAATATTTCTAACGATGCTCAACAACAAATCTCACATAACAATGATACTCATGTTATTTTCTAACTCAAGTTCAAGTTCTTTGCATAACCAATTGGCTTCAACAACAATGCTAATAAAACATGGCTTAATCACAACTCTCAATTCTAAAAACCTCGAAGCATTAACTCAACCACTTTTGAAAAGGAAACCCTAATCAATTCCTTTTCACTCCAAACTTAATTTTCAATCAAGCCATCCAACCAACTCAATAGAGAAGAATTTTGCCCATACCTTTTTGTTGCCAAGAAGTTATCCACAAAATCTTCCACACTTCACAAAAACTCTTTTCCAAAATCACATAAGGGTTAGAGGACTTCAATTAAAATCACAATGTAAAATACACCTTTGTACTCCATCTTAATTTTCACATCCATCAAAGTCCTTTTAGAAGACCTTTATCAAAAATAATAATCAACAAGTCTCAAGAGAAATCTCAATTAACACTTTACCATAACTCCTTATACCTCCTAAAATATAACTCTCAAAATAATACTTTCCAAATAATAAAGCTCAAATAATTATCAACACTTCACCTTCAGAAATTCCCATGGAAGCCCTTCCTTTCACCTGCATCATTTCCTGTCCCTGTCCTAGGAAACTATTCCTTTCCTAGTTTCCTTGGCATATTTCCCATCCTTTTTAGAAGGAAGGTGTTGCAGACGATCTCCTTTGGAGGGGGAGATCCTTGATCCACTATTCTACCCCTTTCCTTGTCCTTGGGTGGGAAAATCTATCCCATTTTTGTTCCACTATTCCATCCTTTGATGCCTGGGTTCTGGGTTGTGTTCAGGTTTTCCCTAGGACTTTTCCTGGGGTTTTTTCCTTAGGATTTTTTGGAAGTCTTCCTCTCGACTTTCCTTTGGGTTGCTTCAGTTGTGGTTTTGTTGGGTCTTTGGATTTATGGCTTCATGAGCAGTTTTACACAACATCCTTTTGGTTGGAGGGACCATGTGCTTTATACTATGGCTTTGCTATTTGGGTTTGAAGTGGTGGTTCTTGTAGGTTTTCAGTTCCTTTCATGGCTTCAAGGATGGACCTATATTCTTCCTGCTATTGATTCCTTTCAGGACTTCCTTCTTCATTTCCTTGAAGATGTATTTTAGTGGGTCTAAGGAATTTTGGTTTCATGAGCAGTTTTGCACAGCATCCTTTCGATTTTGGAGGATATCGTGTGCTTCCTACTGTGACTCTACTATTTTGGTTTATGGTGTTGGTTCCTACAGGTTTTTAGTTCCTTTTGTGGCTCTTGAGGGTGGGCCTCTACTTTTCTTGTTGCTGACTCCTTGCAGGTTTTCCTTTTCTGCATCCTTGGAGCTTTGGTGTTGAAGGTTATCTAGGTTGCCTAGTTGCTTCCTTTCATTTTGGGCTCCTTTTTTTGCATCCATGACTCTTCATGACTCCTTGATATTGGATTCCTGTGGCACTTTCCTGCCTCTCCTTCTAACGTGTTGTTCCACTACTGCTGTTTCTTGTGTTGGGCATTATTTCTTGAAGACTTCCTTTTTCCTACTTGAGGACTTCATAGCCTGGGAAGTTCCTCTTGTTCCTATTCCACTGATGCACCATCCTCTAGGTTGTTGTTCCACTACATGAGGATTTCATTGCCTACGATTTTCCTCTTTATGTTGTTTCACTTTTTAAGTCGTTCAGGGAATGGTCTTCTCAGTTTTCTTTATCTTGCAATTTCCCTGTATGTTTCATTATGCTTCACTAATCCACCCTATTGTTCATGGTGGATTTTATGATTCTTTTTGGTTTTCCCCTCCAAAGGAAGGTGGTTTCTCTCAAGCTTGTTTCCCAATGGTGGTTTCTGGTTTTCCCACCATTGGGTTGATTCAAAATTTAAAATCCTGGCTTTGGTTCCTTTTCCCACCCTTGGGAAAGTTTCAAATTGATTTTTAGTGGATGGGGTGGTTTGGCACTTTCTCCCACCCTAGGTTTGCTTGAAAATTATTATTTCGCGCCCTTTGATTCAAAATTGATTTTCTGGTGGGCTTTCCCTTCCTGCCCGTGTTTCCTTTGGTTCTTAGGAAGTAGTCTTCCTCTGTCGCAAAGGATTGCACCTTCCTCTGGAATTTAGGATGGCGCATCCCTTTTATTTTTTGTGTTTCTCTAGTGTTTCCTTTTGTTACAAGCTGATGTATTGTGTTGCATTCTGATCCTTTGTAATCAGGTTTTGGGATCCTTAATAAAAATCCACTTTTAATATATAACCTAACAAAAAAGAAAATAATCACAACAACCTCTAATTAACAAATTTTATTAAAAAATTAATAAACCTTATAACATCCTTATCACTCCAACCTTAGGGAATAACCATAAAATTAATTAACACAAAAACGTACTTGCTTCAAGGGGATTTGACCCCGCATCTTGCCCTCACTGTGATAGCCTTAGTCGTGGCTAAGGTTGCCACATGAGCTACATGATCGTTTGCAAGGGGGGAAGCACCACGTGCTTCCTCTTTGTGATTTCCTTACCGACATTTAAAATTGTGTGCCTTGGTGCTTCCACAAAAACTCCACCAAAAACTTCTTCGTAAGAATTGAACACACGACCTCCGTGCTACCAATGCCTTCATGCTTTCCAAGATGGCACTAGGCCACACTGCCCAATGCAAATTGGGGGTGGCCTCTCTATGCGTTATCTTGTACTCTCCTTTACAAACCTTTTAACCATAAGCCCATTTTTCGCATGTGCAACTTAATAACCAATTGAGCAAGGATGGATAATAAACAACTTTGGGCATGTATTTATATTGCCCTTCCTCCTTTGTATAGATGTCGGTGCTTGTATTTAAATGCATTACGTCAGCACTTTAAGGCTTCGAAAACCTTAGTAAACCCGACCTTATTTTTTAATAAAAATTACTTTTGGACTTTATAAAACCCATTGCCTTATAAAATATTATAATAAGGATTATAATTATTTTATTTGGGTTTTCACCATGGCAATTTTAATATTATAATAACCACCATTACAATATTAATCCTTCGATAAAATACCTTTAATATTTATTTATAAAATTTAAATTCATGCTGAATTTAAATAATTTATAAAATAAATATTACAACTCCTTTTTAACTTCTGTCTTTTGCATTGTTTCCCTCAATATTTTACCTTCTTGCTGGATATCAAATAACCATATTTTTTGCCTTTATTTCCTACTGAAATTACTGATGACCTCATCTGGTGACATCAATGACAACTTTGACTTAGGGACTCAAAATATCTAACAATATTCCCCTTTGTCATTGATGGCAACCCATATCCTTTTTAGTGAAACCTGACCTTTCTTTTTCTTCTGCTCCCCCTGGGACAATGCTCTCTCAACTATCAAATCTCTCCCCATATTCAATCTCTTCCCACTACATAAATCACATAAATCTCTCCCCCTTTGACATCAATGGAAAATGGTCATCTTTGGGGCCCGGGGCTAAGAATGAGCCTCTTAGCTTAGCCCCTCTCCCACCTCCACATGAGGTGGTTAATTCTGGGGTGGGAGTCTCACTCCCAATTTTTCTTGAAGATACTCAAAAGTTTCCTTTTATAGTAGCTTAGTGAAAATATCTACTATATGTTCCTTTGTAGTGACATACTCCAATATGACCTATTTATCTATTACCCGTTCTCTCATAAAATAATACTTAATCAGAATGTGCTTTGTCCTGGAGTGCATTACTAGAAATTTTGAGATACTTATGACATTCTTATTATCACATAGTATAGGAATGGGTTGATCATGAATTATCTTGAAGTCTTCTAAAGTTCTCTTCATCCATAACACCTGTGTACAACTGGCTACTGTTGCAATATATTCTGCCTTTGCTGTAGATAGAGAAATTGAAACCTGCTTCTTACTTAACCAGGAGACTAGAATTTCTCCAAGAAAGAAATCTCCTCCAATTGTGCTTTTTCTATCATCAATGTTGTTGGCCCAATCTACATTTGTATATGCTGTTAGTGTGAAACTGTCACTTTTGTGATACCAAAGCCCAACATCCATAGTCCCTTTTAGATACCTAAAAATTCTTTTTACTACTACCACATGTATTTCCTTAGGTGTTGCTTGAAACCTTGCCACTAATACCATTGATTGTATTATGTCTGGTCTTGTAGCTATGACATATAATAAGCTGCCAATCATGGATCTGTATAATCTCTTATTTGCCTCTGGAGATTCATCATCCTTACTCAAATTGCACCCTATAACCATAGGAGTACTTACTGATTTGCAATATGCTAACCTGAATTTCTTCAACATCTCCTTGATGTACTTGGCTTGAGAGAGAAACACTCCCTTTCCTGATTGTGAAATCTGAAGACCAAGAAAGAAAGATAATTCACCAAGCATAGACATATCAAATTCACTTTGCATATTCTTAGCAAATTCTTTGCATATTTTGTCATTGTTTCATCCAAAAATTATGTAAACATAAAAAACCACTATTAGAAGATCATTTCCTTCATTTATGATATACAAGTTATTATCTTCTATTCCTTTCATGAATCCCTGTTCCTATAGATACTTATCCAATCTTGAGTACTATGCTCTGGGAGCTTGCTTTAAACCATACAATGCTTTTTCAATTTTCATACCTGATATGGTGTATCAGCTAGTATGAATCCCTCTAACTGTACAATGTAGACATTTTCTTCTAGAACCCCATTTAAAAATGATGACTTGACATCCATTTTATATACCTTGAAGTTCTTGAAACTTGTGAAAGCTAAAAATATCCTTATAGCTTCAAGTTGTGCAACTGGAGCAAAGATTTCATAAAAAACAATTCCTTCTACTTGTGCATAACCTTTGCATACTAACCTTGCTTTATTTTTGACCACATGTCCATCTTCGTTCAACTTATTTCTGAATACCCATTTTGTGCCAATCATATTTTTATCCTTTGGTCGTGGAACAAGTTCCCAAGTTTTGCTCTTCTCTATCTGATCCAATTCCTCATTCATTGCTTTAACCCAAAACTCATCTTCATTAGCCTGAGTGAAGTCTTTTGGATCAATATTAGATAGCAAAGAAATTTTTTCTTGTTGGGATGGTTTTATTATTCTTCTCCTTGTTTGTCTTTCATCTGGATTCTTGATGATCTGATATTTTGGATGGTGTTTTTGTACATACCTGTAAGGAGTCTTAGGAAGAAGCCTTTGTGTTTCTTATTCATATTTGTCTGATTCCTCACAAAATTCTTCTTGACAACATCCATCTTCTTGGTACATAGTTTGCTGAACTGGTTCTCTAGAATCTATCTTCTCATCAATTGTTACATTCATACTTTCCACTATAGTGTGTGTTCTTTTGTTGAAACATCTGTAAGCCTTACTCTTAGTAGAATAACGAAGAAAAATTCCCTCATCACATCTTGGATAAAACTTTCCCAAGTTATGATATTCTCATATTATGTAACATTTTCTTCCAAAGATTCTAAAATGTTTTACAATAATAGGTCTTCCTTTCCAAAGTTCATATGGATTCTTGTGATGATTTACCCTTAATTGAGACCTATTAATTATGTATACAACTGTATATACTACTTCTTTATAAAAACCATGTGATATCTTAGATTCATTTAAAATAGCTCTAGCCATGTTTTCAATAGTCATGTTCTTCCTCTCAACTACTCCATTTTGTTTGGGGGTTCTTGCTGCTGAGTACTCTCTCTTGATTCCATATTGTTCACAAAATTTTACAAACTCATTTGAAGTAAATTCCCCTCCTCTATCGGATTGTAGACACTTAATCCTTTTGTCCATTTTATTTTCAACCAATTCCTTGAATGCTTTAAATTTTTCAAAGTCCCATGATTTATCTTTTAGGAAGGTTACCCAAATCATTATGGAATAATCATCTATAAACAAAATGAAGTAACTCTCACCTTGAATACTTTGTGTTCTAGTAGGAGCACATAAATATGTATTAGACAAAATGGCTCACATGATAAATAGCCTTTTGTTTTAAAGGTTGTCATAGTTTGCTTCCCATGTTGATAGGGTGCACAAATTGTCTTTTGAGGTCTTCTTATTTTTGGTAAATCTCTATCTACCTATTTATTGCTTATACTAACTATGTTGTCAAAATTCAAATGACCCAATATTATATTCCATAACCAACTCTCATTTTATTGTGATAGAAAGCACTTTTCCCCTTTGATCTAATTGAGCATATATAAATTATTTGGGGTCCTTGCATTTGTAATAATTCTTCCAATTTTTGTTTTTCTTATCACATCTATCTAGATAGAATGTAACCATGTATCCTTGATCACAAAGTTGACTTATACTTAGTAGATTGTGTTTTAACCCTTTGACATATAAAACATTTTCTATTTTTGTTTTTCCATTGTCTAGACTTAGAGTTCCTCTCCCAACAATCCTTGCTGATCCATTATCACCAACACTTACTGATCCTCTATTTGTTTCCTTTAGTACAATAAACTTATCTTTGTATCCTGTCATGTGACTAGAGCAACCACTATCAAGATACCATTGTTATTCTTTATCTTGAGCATGAAGGGTTGTTTGTACTAACATATATTTGGCCCTAACATTATTTCTTTCATCCTTCCTAGTTGTTGGAATTGTTTTTCTAGACTCAGGAGATATCATTTTACACCATATAGCCTTATGCCCAAAATTATTACATTTTTAACATATAACATCATCATACATGAGAGCTACAAATGAATTGAAATATCTATTGTATCTTGCATGATGAATATAGTGTGCAGCTCTATGACCATATTTATTGCAAGAAAAATAATGACCATGGAATAAATTATGTAACCTGTTTAGAAGTCTTGGATTTTGTGATGAAGTCATCTTCTTCTTGTGATTAAATCTTATCCAGGGTTCTTCTTTGCTTTCTTCCTTTCTGATGTCCTTTGCTTGTTTTTCTTTGTTTGAAGTTTCTACCTTTTGGAAACTTGATTCCTCTTTCTGCTTCTCATATTATGTATCTTGTACTATCTTGGTCCTTTCCAGTTTATTCCTTAGGAGAACAATTTTTGCTTCCAATTTTTTCATATTTTGTTTCCCTACCTTTCAATAGATCTATCATATCTTGCTCAATCTTCATTCCTTCTTCCACCTTAATCTTGAGTTCTATGAGATTTTGTATAAGTTCCACTCTTGCTTCTTCATCTTCCTGAAATTGTTCTTTCAAGCTTGAATTTTCTCTCTAAGTCTTTCCAATTTTCTAAGAGCAACAAAGAACTCTTCTTTTATATCAAACATAGTCTCTTCTTTAATTTTTTAAGTCATGTGTGATACCGAAGGATCCTCTTACAAGCTGTTATATTCTTCATGAAGAGACCCACTCTAATACCAATTGAAGAACATGTGCTTATACTGAGAGGGCGGGGTGAACTAGTATACAATAAAAATTTTTCCCTCTCAATCAAAATAGTAGCATCAACATTAATAAAATAGTAAACATCACACAAAACATCACACACATGAGAGACATAATTTTTAACGTGGTTCACCTAATGTGGGCTAACTCCACAGAAAAATATTTCTCAAATAATCTATTGGGAATCCTTCTGAGTTACAATGTTTATGGACCTCTATCCAAAGGAGATGCTGATTTCTCAAATCTGGTTTATGGATCTCTATCCATATAAGAACTCCTTCTCCTCTGCTCTAGATAGTGATCCTTTAGAAGATACTGCCTCCACTGCACTAACTGTAGATATCTCTCCACTTGAATACTCTTGTCCTCACTCAGAAGACCCATCCTCAATATCCTAGTTGATGGATCTCTATCCACTGGAGTCTTTGCCCTCTCTTATTTATCACCTCCAAAGCTTTGTCTCAATATTGTACTAAACACAGTCTAGTCTATCGAGCACAACTCTTCTTAATCTATTATACTAAACATAATACATTCGTTCTAGCACAAATCTTCCCAATAGGTTCACTTAGAACCTGCACAAATCTGCTCAACAAGTCCACATAGAACCTATCCAAATCTTCTCAACAAGTCCACATAGAACCTGTCTAAATCTGCTCAACAAGCTCACACACAACTTGGCCAAATTTTCTCAATAGGTCCACACAGAACTTGATCAAATCTACTCAACAAGATCACACAGAACTTGTCCCAATATGCTCAAAACTTTATCAACTCAATCACATAGAAACATAAAGAGAAATTTTAGAGACTCAATATGTTTTATACTCAATGTTCAATCACAACTCAAATCAATCTCATAGAAGCATAAAAAGAATTGTTAAAGACTCAATATGTTCTATACTAAATGCTCAATCTCAACTCAAATTAGAATATAGAATAGTTTATTTCATGGAACTTGAACAACCACTTCACATCCACTTGACTAGGCTCAACCAACTCTACTCAACCAATCACCTCAAGGAACAACCCTTTCTCACAAAACCCTAGTCCAAGCATATATCAACCAACTCAAAATATTTCTAACAATGCTCAACAAAAAATTTCATATAACAATGATACTCATGTTATTTTATAACTCAAGTTCAAGTTCTTTGCATAACCAATTGGCTTCAACAACAATGCTAATAAAACAAAGCTTAATCACAACTCTCAATTCAGAAAACATTGAAGCATTAACTCAACCACTTTTGAAAAGGAAACCCTAATCAATTCCTTTTCACTCCAAACTTAATTTTCAATCAAGCCAATCAACCAACTCAATAGAGAAGAATTTTGCCCACACCTTTTTGTTGCCAAGAAGTTGTCCACAAAATCTGCCACACTTCACAATTTTTTTTTCCAAACTCACATAAGGGTTAGAGGACTTCAATTAAAATCACAATGCAAAATACAACTTTAAATACACCTTTTTACTCCAACTTAATTTTCACATCCACCATAGTCCTTTTAGAAGAATACCCTTATCAAAAATGATAATCAACAAGTCTCAAAATTAATCTCAATTATCACTTTACCATAACTCCTTATACCTCCTAATATATAAATCTCAAAATAATACTTTTCAAATTATAAAGCTCAAATAATTATCAACACCTCACCTTCAAAAATTACCATGGAAGTCCTTCCTTTTACCTGCATCCTTTCATGTCCCTATCCTAGGACCCTGTTCCTTTCCCAGTTTTCTTGGCATATTTCCCATAATTTTTAGAAGGAAGGTGTTGCATACGATCTCCTTTGGAGGGGGAGATCCTTGATCTACTGTTTTGCCCCTTTCCTTGTCCTTGGGTGGGAAAATTTGTCCCATTTTTGTTCCACTGTTCCATCCTTTGATGCCTGGGTTTTGGGTTGTGTTCAGGTTTTTCCTAGGACTTTTACTGAGGTTTTTTCCTTAGGATTTTTTTGAAAGTCTTCCTCTCGACTGTCCTTTGGGTTGATTCAGTTGCGGTTTTATTGGATCTTTGCATTTATGGTTTCATGAGCAGTTCTGCACAACATCCTTTTGGTTGGAGGGACCATGTGCTTTATACTATGGCTCTGCTCTTTGGGTTTGAAGTGGTGGTTCTTGGAGGTTTTTAGCTCCTTTCGTGGCTTCAAGGATGGGCCTCTATTCTTCTTTCTATTGATTCATTTCAAGACTTCCTCCTTCATTTCCTTGAAGCTGTATTTTGGCGGGTCTGAGGAATTTTGGCTTCATGAGCAATTTTGCACAACATCCTTTTAGTTTTGGAGGAGACCATGTGCTTCCTACTGTGACTCTGCTCTTTGGGTTCGTGGTGTTGGTTCCTACAAGTTTTCAGTTCCTTTCATGGATCTTGAGGGTGGGCCTCTACTTTTATTGTTGCTGACTCCTTGCAAGTTTTCCTTTTTTGCATCCTTGAAGCTTTGGTGTTGAAGGTTATCTAGGTTTCCTGGCTACTTCCTTTCATTCTGGGCTCCTTTGTTTACAGTAATGCCTCTTCGTGACTCCTTCATATTGGATTCCTGTGGCATTTTCCTACCTCTCCTTCTGATGTGCTGTTCCACTACTGCTATTTCCTGTGTTGGGCATTGTTTCTCGAAGACTTCATTTTTCCTACTTGAGGACTTCATAGCCTGGGAAGTTCCTCTTGTTCCTGTTCCACTGATGCACCATCCTCCAGGATGTTGTTCCACTGCATGAGGATTTCATTGCCTATGATTTTCCTCTTTATGTTGTTTCACTTTTTAAGGTGTTCAAGGAATGGTCTTCTTAGTTTTCTTTATCTTGCATTTTCCCTGTATGTTTCATTCTGCTTAACTGATCCACCCTATTGTTCATGGTGGATTTTATGATTCTTTCTAGTTTTCCCTTGTGTGGGAAGGTGGTTTCTCTCAAGCCTATTTTCCAATGGTGGTTTCTAGTTTTCTCGCCATTGGGTTGATTCAAAATTTAAAATCCTGGATTTGGTTCCTTTTCCTGCCCTTGGGAAAGTTTCAAATTGATTTTTAGTGTATGGGGTGGTTTGGCACTTTCTCCCATCCTAGGTTTTCTTGAAAAATTATTATTTCGCACCGTTTGATTCAAAATTGATTTTCTGGTGGGCTTTCCCTTCCTACCCATGTTTCCTTTGGTGCTTAGGAAGTAGTCTTCCTCTGTCGCAAAAGATTGTGCCTTCCTTCGATGTTTAGTATGGTGCATACCTTTTATTTTTTGTGTTTCTCTAGTGTTTCCTTTTGTTACCAGCCAATGTATTGTGTTACATTCTGATCCCTATAATCAGGTTTTGGGAACCTTAATAAAAACCCACTTTTAATATATAACCTAACAAAAATAATAATAATCACAACAACCTCTAATTAAAAATTTTTATTAAAACATTAATAAACCTTATAACATCCTTATCACTCCAACCTTAGGGCATAACCATAAAATTAATTAACACAAAAATGTACTTGCCTCAAGGGGATTTGACCCCGCATCTTGCCCTCACTGTGAGTGCCTTAGCCGTGGCTAAGGTTGCCACATGAGCTACATGCTCATTCACAAAGGGGGAATCACCACGTGCTTCCTCTTTACACCCTCCTTGCCCATGTTTAAAAATGTATGCCTTGGCACTTCCAAAAAAACTCCACCAAAAGCTTCTTCGCAAGAATCGAACACATGATCTCCGTGCTACCAATGCCTTCATTCTTTCCAAGCTGCCACTAGGCCACACTACCCAATGCAAATTGGGGGTGGTCACTCTCTATGTTATCCTGTACTCTCCTTTCCAAACGTTTTAACCACAAGCTCCTTTTTCTCATGTGTAACTCAATAACCAATCGAGCAAGCATGGATAATAAACAACTTTGGGCATGTATTTATAGTGCCCTTCCTCCTTTGTCTAGACGTTAGTGCTTTTATTTAAATGCATTACGTCGATGCTTTAAGGCTTCGAAAGCCTTAGTAAACCTTAATAAAAATCACTTTTGGAATTTATAAAACCCCTTGCCTTATAAAATATTATAATAGGGATTATAATTATTTTATTTGGGTTTTCACCATGGCAATTTTAATATTATAATAACCACCATTATAATATTAATACTTCGATAAAGTACCTTTAATATTTATTTATAAAATTTAAATTCATGCTGAATTTAAATAATTTATAAAATAAATTTTATAACTCCTTTTTAACTTTCATCTTTTGCATTGTTTCCCTCAATATTTTGCCTTCTTGCTGGATATCAAATTACCATATTTTCACCTTTATTTCCTACTAAAATTATTGATGACATCATCTGGTGACATCAATGACAACTTTGACTTAGGGACTCAAAATGTCTAAAAATATTCCCCTTTGTCATTGATGGAAACCCATATCCTTTTTACTGAAACCTGACCTTTCTTTTTATTTTGCTTCCCTTGGGACAATGCTCTCTCAAATATCAAATATCTCCCCATATTCAATCTCTTCCCACTACACAAATCATATAAATCTCTCCCCCTTTGACATCAATGGAAAAGGTTCACCTTTGGGGCTCGGGGCTAAGAATGAGCCTCTTAGCTTAGCCCCTCTCCCACCTCCACATGAGGTGGTTAATTATGGGGTGGGAGTCTCACTCCCAATTTTACTTGAAGATACTCAAAAGTTTCCTTTGAGAGTAGCTTAGTGAAAATATCTGCTACCTGTTCCTTTGTAGTGACATACTCCAATCTGACATGTTTATCTGTCACCTATTCTCTTAGAAAATAATACTTTATTAGAATGTGCTTTGTTCTAGAGTGCATTACTAGATTTTTTGAGATACTTATGGCACTCGTATTATCACATAGTATAGGAATGGGTTGATCATGATTTATCTTGAAGTATTCTAAAATTTTCTTCATTCATAACACCTGTGTACAACTGGCTACTGTTGCAATATATTCTGCATTTGCTGTAGATAGAGATACTGAAACCTGCTTCTTACTTAACCAGGAGAGTAGACTTTCTTCAAGAAAGAAAGCTCCTCCAGTTGTGTTTTTTCTATCATCAATGTTGCCATCCCAATCTACATTTGTATATGTTGTTAGTGTGAAACTGTCACTTTTGTGATAACAAAGCCCAAAATCCATAGTCCCTTTTAGATACTTGAAAATTCTTTTTATTGCTACCACATGTATTTCCTTAGGTGTTGCGTGAAACCTTGCCACTAATCCCATTGATTGTACTATGTCCGGTCTTGTAGCTGTGACATATAATAAGCTACCAATTATGGATATGTATAATCTCTTATTTGCCTCTAGAGATTCATCATCCTTACTCAACTTGCACCCTATGACCATAGGAGTACTTACTGGTTTGCAATATTCTAACTTGAATTTCTTCAACATATCCTTGATGTACTTGGCTTGAGAGAGAAACACTCCCTTTCCTGATTGTGAAATCTGAAGATCAATAAAGAAAGATAATTCACCAAGCATAGACATTTCAAATTCACTTTGCATATTCTTAGCAAATTATTTTCATATCTTGTCATTGTTGCCTCCAAAAATTATGTCAACATAAAAAACCACTATTAGAAGATCATTTCCTTCATTTATGATATACAAGTTATTATCTGCTATTCCTTTCCTAAATCCCTATTCCTGTAGATACTTATCCAATCTTGAGTACCATGCTCTGGGAGCTTGCTTTAAACCATACAATGCTTTTTTCAATATACATACCTGATCTGGTGTATCTGCTAGTATGAATCCCTTTGGCTGTTCAATATAGACATTTTCTTCTGGAACCCCATTTAGAAATGTTGGATTGACATCCATTTGATATACCTTGAAGTTCTTGAAACTTGCGAAAGCTAAAAATATCCTTATAACTTCAAGTCGTGCAACTGGAGCAAAGGTTTCATCAAAATCAATTCCTTCTACTTGTGCATAACCTTTGCATACTAACCTTGCTTTATTTCTGACCACTTGTCCATCTTCATTCAACTTATTTCTAAATATCCATTTTGTGCCAATCATATTTTTGTCCTTTGGTCGTGGAACAAGTTCCCAAGTTTTGCTCTTCTCTATCTGATCCAATTACTCATTCATTGCTTTAACCCAAAATTCATCTTCACTAGCCTGAGTGAAGTCTTTTGGCTCAATATTAGATAGCAAAGAAAATTTTTCTTGTTGGGATGGTTTTATTATTCTTCTCCTTGTTTATCTTTCATCTGGGATCCTGATGATCTGATATTTTGGATGGTGTTTTTGTACATACTTGGAAGGAGTATTAGGAAGAATTCTTTGTGTTTCTTCTTCATATTTGTCTAATTCCTCACAAAATTCTTCTTGACAACATCCATCTTCTTGGTACATAGTTTGCTGAACTGGTTCTCTAGAATATATCTTCTCATAAATTGTTACATTCATACTTTCCACCATAGTGTGTGTTCTTTTGTTGAAACATCTGTAAGCCTTGCTCTTAGTAGAATATCCAAAAAAAAATCCCTCATCACATCTTGAATCAAACTTTCCCAAGTTCTGATCTTCCCGTCTTATGTAACATTTTCTTCCAAATATTTTGAAATGTTTTATAGTGGTAGGTCTTCCTTTCCAAAGCTCATAAGGAGTCTTGTGATGATTTACTCTTTATTGATCCTTGTTTTTTTTTTTGAATTTACATGGTGGAATCAGAAGCCACCATGAATCCGGGCAGGCTGTCCAGCTTTTTATGGCTGCCACAGTATTCTGCATTGTCTACCCTAGAAGCCGCCACATAGATCTTCGTGCAGTCCGCCCCTATAACCACCATGCCATAATCATTTTAAACCTTTTACGTCGCTGAAAGCACCAGGAAAGGGACAAGTGTTCAGTTCGGCGAGGCCCAAGATTTGAACCTTGGACCTCCGCCCCACTTATGGGGTTTGGATGAACCAATTGGTCTACACCTCAGACCTTTTTATTGATCCTTGTTAATTATGTATACAACTGTAGATACTACTTATTTCCAAAAACCATATGATATCTTATATTCATTTAACATAGCTCTAGCCATGTTTTCAATAGTCATGTTCTTCCTCTCAACTACTCCATTTTTTGGGGGGGTTCTTGTTGTTGAGTACTCTCTCTTGATTCCATATTGTTCATAAAATTTTACAAACTCATTTGAAGTAAATTCCCCTCCTCTATAGGATCGTAGACACTTAATCCTTTTGTCTGTTTCATTTTCAACCAATTCCTTGAATGCTTTAAATTTTTCAAAGTCCTCTGATTTCTCTTTTAGGAAGGTTACCCAAATCATTCTAGAATAATCATCTATAAACAAAATGAAGTAACTCTCACCCTGAATACTTTGTGTTCTAGTAGTATCACATAAATCAGTATGTATTAGACTCAATGGCTTAGATGATACATAGCCTTTTGGTTTAAAGGTTGTCCTAGTTTGCTTCCCATGTTGACAAGGTGCACAAATTATGTTTTGAGGTCTTCTTATTTTGGATAAATCTCTATTTACCTATTTATTGCTTATACTGACTATATTATCAAAATTCAAATGACCCAATCTTTTATTCCATAACCAACTCTCATTTTATTGTGATAGAAAACACTTTTTCCCTTTGATCTCATTGAGCATATATAAGTTGTTTGGGGTCCTTGCATTTGCAATAATTATTCCAGTTTATGTTTTTCTTATCTCACATCTATCTGGATAGAAGGTGACCATGTATCCTTGATCACAAAGTTGACTTATACTCAGTATATTGTGTTTTAACCCTTTGACATATAAAATATTTTCTGTTTTTGTTTTTCCATTGTCTAGACTTAGAGTTCCTCTCCCAACAATCCTTGCTGATCCATTATCACCAACATTTACTGATACTCTATTTATTTCCTTTAGTACAATGAACTTATATTTGTCTCCTGTCATGTGACTAGAGCAACCACTATCAAGATACCATTGTTCTTCTTTATCTTGAGCATGAAGGGTTGTTTGTACTAACATATATTTAGCCCTAAAATTCTTTCTTTCATCCTTCCTAGTTGTTGGAATTGTTTTTCTAGACTCGGGAGATATCATTTTACACCATCTAGCCTTGTGTCAAAAATTATTACATTTTTAACATATAACATCATCATCCATGAGAGGTGCAAATGAATTGAAATCTCTATTGTATCTTGCATGATGAATACAGTGTGCAACTCTATGACCATATTTATTGCAAGAAAAACAATGATCATGGAAGAAATTATGTAACCTGTTTGGAAGTCTTGGATTTTTTGAAGAAGTCATCTTCTTCTTGTAATATACTCTTATCCAGGGTTCTTCTTTGCTTTCTTCATTTCTGATGTCCTTTGCTTGTTTTTATTTGTTTGAAGTTTCTACCTTTTGGAAACTTGATTCCTCTTTCTGCTTCTCATATTCTGTATCTTGTAGTATCTTGGTCCTTTCTAGTTTATTCCTTAAGAGAACAATTTTTGCTTCTAATTTTTCATATTTTGTTTCCCTAGCTTTCAATAGATCTATCATATCTTGCTCAATCTTCTTTCCTTCTTCCCTTATTCCACATTAATCTTGAGTTCTATGAGATTCAATATAAGTTCCACTCTTGCTTCTTCATCTTCCTTAAATTGTTATTTTAAGCTTGAATTTTCTCTCTAAGTCTTTCCAATTTTCTAAGAGTAGCAAAGAACCCTTATTTTATATCAAACATAGTCTCTTCTTCACTTTATGAAGTCATGTGTGCTACCGAAGGATCCTCTTCCAAGATGTTAGATTCTTCATGGAGAGACCCCCTCTAATACCAATTGAAGAACATGTGCTTATATTGAGAGGGGGGGTGAACAGTATACAATAAATTTTTTTCCTCTCAATCCAAATAGTAGCATCAACATTAATAAAATAGTAAAAATCATACAAAACATCACACACATGAGAGACATCATTTTTAAAGTGGTTCACCCAATGTGGGCTACCTCCATAGAAAAATATTTCTTCTAAATATTTCTCAAATAATATGTTGGGAATTCTTCCCAATTATAATGTTTATGGACCTCTGTCCAAAGGAGGTGCTGATACCCCAAATCTAGTTCATGTATCTCTATCCATAGGAGAATTCCTTCTCCTCTGCTTTGGCTGGTGATCCTCTAGAAGACATTGCCTCCACTGCACTAACTGTGGATATCTCTCCACTTGAAGACTCTTGTCCTCACTCAGAAGACCTGTCCTCAATGTCCTAGCTGATGGATATCTATCCACTGGAGTCTTTGTCCTCTCTTCTTTGTCACCTCTAAAGCTCTGCCTCAATACTATACTAAACACATTCCAGTCGGTCTACCACAACTCTTCTCAATCTCTTGTACTAAACACAGTACATTTGGTCTAGCACATATCTTCTCAATATGTTCACTTAGAAATTGTACAACTTTGCTCAATAAGTCCACATAGGACCTATCCAAATCTGCTTAACAAGTCCACACAGAACTTGTCTAAATATGCTCAACAAGCTTACACACAACTTGTCCAAATCTGCTCAATAGGTCCACACAGAACTTGATCAAATATGCTCAACAAGTTCACACAGAACTTGTCCCAATCTACTCAAAAATTTCTCAAATCAATCACATAGAATCATAAAGAGAATTTTTAGAGACTCAATATGTTTTATACTCAATGTTCAATCACAACTTAAATCAATATCATAGAAGCATAAAGAGAATTGTTAGAGACTCAATATGTTCTATACTCAATGCTCAATCTCAACTCAAATTAGAATATATAATAGTTTATTTCATGGAACTTAAAAAACCACTTCACATCCACTTGACTAGGCTCAATCAAATCTACTCAACCAATCACCTCAAGGAACAACCCTTTCTCACAAAACCCTAGTCCAAGCATATATCAACCAACTCAAAATGTTTCTAACAATGCTCAACAAAAAATCTCACATAACAATGATACTCATGTTATTTTATAACTCAAGTTTAAGTTCTTTGCATAACCAATTGGCTTCAACAACAATGCTAATAAAACAAGGCTTAATCACAACTCTCAATTCAAAAAACATTGAAGCATTAAATCAACCACTTTTGAAAAGGAAACCCTAATCAATTCATTTTTACTCCAAACTTAATTTTCAATCAAGCCAATCAACCAAATCAATAGAGAAGAATTTTGCCCATACCTTTTTGTTGCCAAGAAGTTATCCACAAAATCTACAACACTTCACAATTTTTTTTTTCCAAACTCACATAAGGGTTAGAGGACTTCAATTAAAATCACAATGCAAAATACAACTTTAAATACACCTTTTTACTCCAACTTAATTTTCACATCCACCAAAGTCCTTTTAGAAGAAGACCCTTATCAAAAATAATAATCAACAAGTCTCAAAATAAATCTCAATTAACACTTTACCATAACTCTTTATACCTCCTAAAATATAACTCTCAAAATAATACTTTCCAAATAATAAAGCTCAAATAATTATCAACACTTCAAGAATAATAAATAGATAAGGAGATAGTGGATCATCATATTATTCCATAGGATGATTTAAAGTATACAATAAAGGATATATTGTTTAAACATTGAAGACACCCAATTTTAGTACACTTAACCAACCTTCAAGTCTACTAAAATTCATCAATTAACCTTTGTTCACAGGTCTTGATTAATAAATTTGAATCAACTTTCTTCATACCCAAATTTGAGATGTTTGTTGCCCTAAAAGTAATGTCATATTTGGGGAATCATTTTCCATAACAAACCTTAAAAAAATTTCACAAAAATAACATAACTAGAATGGGATCAAAAAGATATTTCCAACGAGCATAAATATGCCTATACTTGCATAACAATCAATGCATCAAATTGCAATAAAATGACACCTAGGCAAGATAAAAGAAATAGTGCTAGATATGGGTAAAAGCACCAAGGTAACACTTCTATTGAAAGGTGGTAATTTTACACATTCGACTAATTTTTAATTTTGACTACAAAACAATCAAATTCAAAAGTGTTGACTAAGAAAAAAAATTCTATCCTAGTGATTCTAAGATATCCTCAACACTTTTATTGGCATGAATAAAATCTCTACAGACATAAGCCTTAGGCATGTTGATTCCTTCCTCTGCTCCTCAACATGATCATCCTCACATCAGGCCTACAAAATTTGAATTCATCTTTACTCTAATGGTATCTTTGAATCCTTCCCTCTAAGGGATATTGTTCCCAAAATATTTAAATAAATCCCATGGTATGGGAATTCAACAAGCATTCTCAAGGTATCCAAACTCTACCAAATTCTCCCTAAATCTCTCTCTCTCTCTCTCTCTCTCTCTCTCTCTCTCTCTCTCTCTCTATTCTCATTGTCTTTCATTATCAACACTTTCAATAACATTTGAATTCAAGTGGATCAAGGTATAAGGCATTGCGACAAGGTCATATCCTCTTGTTTTTTCCTTCAAAAATGATTTCTTGGCTGAGAGGATGAGAATTTGCTAGGATTTGGTGTAACCTTATATTCCTAGTTTACTCTTCTCTTCATTTTGCTTCCTATTCCATGCATTTTTTCCTATTGCCTTTTAAAAAAAATCTTTGGTGTAATCTACAACTACTAGCAATTTTTTATGGTGTTTTTTTTGTTTATAATAGTTAATTTTATATATCTCTAATATCTTTTACATCTATCAATCTTGGTTTATGCTTACTTTATCTTGTATTATAGGCACTTACAACCATTATATGCTTATTTTCACTATATTAGAGTCATATTAGTCTCTAATCATCTTATCTTATTTTCTTACATTGTTATAATATCCCACTTATCCATTTGCTTCTATTTTCCAACATCTAACCCTTATTTGGTGACTTTACTAGGTCTTATTTGCATAATTTCATAGACATTTCATCATATATATTTAAAATCTCAATTATACATGATTTTATAGTTTTTTATACTAATCATAATCTCCTTTGATTAAGTTTTTGTAGTCATTATACACACATTTATATTAAATTTGTGGTACCTAACCTTATTTTGTGATCTCTTGGGATCTATTTATAAGGATTTATTGGCATTACCTCTCGTTCTTAGCATTTTGTAACTCTAATGACTTCCTAGGCATGTTTTGTGGAGCTTAGATATCAATTGGCATGTTTTTTTAATTGATTAACATTTAGAAACTTTGAATTAGGATTTAATAATCCTCTTCTATCCCTTCTCAACTTCTAGGACTAAATTTGCATCATTTTAGGCTTCTAGAATTTCTATTTCTCAACTACATTAGCAAAAGTGCTAACATTTTTACAAACCCAATGCTTTTTCCTCTTTGTTTTACATAGTGTAAAATATCCAAGGTTCATAAGAGAACTAGGGAACACTATCAAGCAATTTCAACACTTTTGCATGCATTCATTTTCCTACCAATTTCTAGGTATTTTCCAAATTTATCTTATAAAAAAGGGCTTTGATCAGTATAACCATATAGTTTACCACTTCTTCATGATTAGACAAACCCCCTAAACCTAACTACAATTACCATTTTTCAAGTGTTGCAAGTTCTAGTAAAAGTACTAGGGTACCACTTTTGTAATGCTTATGCACACCCATTCAGAATCAGTTTTTTTACTTCTAGAATATGTCTTTCCACTTTCCACCTTTTGTAGTTGAATTTTATCATTTTTCTCTTTGACTATGTTTTTATGAGAAAATACACCTGAATTACATTATTAAGGAACATTAGGATTTAGTTTAAATTCATCCTTCCAAAACCTCTTTAGGCAAGGAATTGAAACAAAAATTAGCTACACGTAGGTTAGATTTGTTTCTTGCATCATTTCTTGTTTTCCCTTAAAAGAAAAGATGCTTTTAATTTCTTGCAATCATTGAAATCTAAAAGAGCATATAGATTAGGTCTATTATTTGTTTGCATACTTGTATTCTTCCATCCTTTATCTTTTATTTTAGTTCATAGTGGTCTTGTTTAGTTTAGAAAACACAACCTTAGGTGATTTGATAAATTGACACAAAACTTTTTCTTGAACATATACATATACATGTGAGGTGGACTAGCCCATATTTTTTATGTCCCCTTTGGAAAGGTACTGGGGGTATCATATTGAATGAATTGTTGTCTACATTTTTATGAACCTAATGTGAAACACACATTTTCCCTTAATAAAAGATAAAATTGATTTAAACTTAGGTAATACCATTTGAATTTATTTATTTAGTTTAGATCATAGTAATCCCTCTATTGGTGTTAAAGTATCAATAATGAGTCACATATCTAGGTGTGATTGATCCTCGTATTCCTCTCACTTTATGCCCCATCTATACTAATACTTTCTTATGAAGTGAGATAGGGTTTAGCTATATGTCATCACATTTAGTACCAATTCATATGACATAATTGGTATCTTTTACCTAAGTATCTCAAACTTACCCATATGTTAGTCCTCAAGCATTACTAATCTTACCAAAAATATCTTCATATCCTCAATATATTGAAGTTCAAAGCATAAATTTCAAATTATAACACCTTGAAATATGTGACTACAAATTAAAGGAGTTAGAATGACAAATAACCTCTCTCAAAGTAGCCTCGATAAAAAAAAAGTACTCTTATGATCAATTCTATAATCAACCATTAGATCCTATGGTAACTAGTTGCCCTTTCTGGTCAAAATTTGAAACCCTAAAATTTCAAATGTATGATGGTAAACAAGATACTGTTAACCATATTTGACTATTCCAAATTGCTTGTAGTGATTTCATCGATGATGAATTCTACTACTAGGACTCTTTCTAAAAATACTTAGTGGTCTAGCCTTAGAATGATATTTTCAAATACCCCACCATTTGATCAAAATTTTTAGGAACTTATGGAAGCCTTTGTCAAGCAATTTTCAATATGCATTGAGGAGAAGATCACCATAGATGACCTTTATCAACCAAAATAGGCAAAGTATGAAATATTTGTCAATTTATTGGTAAAATGGTGAATACTTGTTGGAATACTATAATATATTTCTCTACCAAAGAAATGCTTGTAAATCTTCATATGTAATCTAGATGAACAATTATCCTATCCTTTAGAAAAACTCTAACATTTCTTCCTTAGAAGAAGCAATCAACATGGCTAAACATGTGGAAGTCATGCTCCTGAGAAAGGGGCAACTAAAGATAAAAATAGAGGAGGATAACTGTTCCCTCAATCAATATAATAATGTAAAAACAAACATGCGAATATCATGACAACTCCTTAAAAACTTATCATGAAAAATAAAAAAGAGCCTAAGTACAACTTCATTAAACTAGATCAACCTCATGTCACCATATGAAACTGACTTCTCCAAGTTAAAATGATAGAACATCCACTCATAATTCTTGTAGATCCTAAAATGGAGAAAGCCCCTTTATTTTTTTCGAATGATTATTGTGCTTTCCACAATATTTGTGGTTGTTCAAACTATAGATGTAAAATGGTTCAAAAACTTATCTAGAATTTATAGATAAAAGTAAACATACCTTTAGTAGTAACTTTGATTCCTAATTAATGACAAATCACTATAAGAATGTTCCATATCCAAACTATAGTGGAAGTAGAATTACACCTTTTTTATTGACCTTATTCACAAAGTAAAATTTAAATCTATATTTTTCACTAGCTTATTAGTATATCCATGAAGCATTAGACCCCTCTAACATTGAATTTCTAGTTTGATCGATATGATAGGACAAAGATGCTATGGGATATAATTGTATCCCTAATAATAGTATGCTGCTTACATCATCTTCTCCTGACCATGTCAATGAAGACAATTCCCTTACTTTTAGGATCCCATGGCAAATGCCATTCCTATAAATAGATTATATTGAGATAAAATAACTAAGAAAATTATCTCTCTCACATGTTTCACTGGTATAAAAACTTATTTTAAGGGTAAATACCTATATTTGCATCAATTGCTTGCTCATATGCCCAATTTAATTCTTGCTTGTATGCATGACTGCATGAATCTCATACATGTTTGAACACATGTGCTTGATTGCATGGCTATTTGGGTCTGTTTGTTTCATACCATAGAGTTAAGAGGTCTACGATGAGGCTATGATGATCCTAGTTGGAAAAACAATCACATGCATTGCATTTGCACTAGGTAATTGATGCTAGCAAATCTCCCAATACACTATCTTTGCAATTCAAATCAACCAATATTAGTCCCACATATTTACAATTCTTACAATCCATATATCCTCATCAATTTTCAATATAAATTATTTTATCTCCATGCCTCCACAATTTAGATTGATCTATCTTTGTCAATTCAAATTAGTACTTTCAATCCAAATGATCCTTTTTATCTATTTTCAAATCATGCATAGATCATCAAAATTAAGATACAAGCACTTAGGTAAATCTCTTCACTTCATCAAGATCTATGCACCTATGTTAATGATATCCCCATCATATTTTATTTCCTCCTTTCCTATCTTGGGTTACATTATTTTCCACCTTAATGATTTACAAAATATTTGCCTAAGTGGAGGGTATCCAAGTTTGTTTATCCAATTGAGGATCCTCAAGTGAATGAATCAATTGTAAGCAATGTATCCTTAACATAGTCATGTAGCTTTTAATAGGCTGATAAATTATGTTTTTTGTCTCAAAATGCTTTGTATATAGTTGTACATATTTTATATCATAATAAAGCTATCAAATGTTCCTCTTGAGCAATTAATAAAAAAGTCCTATTTAAGGCAATAAAATTAAATATTGCTTATCTAGAACATCATAAAACACTCCTTGAGCACCTCACTTGAGGATAGGCACTTATCACTATAAATTATATATATATTATCATGAGATATTGCACCTCCCCATATATGGGGATGAACAACCCATAATATATAATTCCATCTTAGATGGGGGTATTGAATATAAAAGAGACTATACAAAATGATCAAACTCGTGTCCTCAAAAGTATGTGTCCTTAAATGGACCAATCAAAATCATGTACCTTTAAATAGGCCAATCAAAACATGTATCCTTGAATGGACCAATAAACATTATATGCCTTTGAATAGGACAATAAAACTATGTGATCATAAATGAGTCAATCAATTACATGCTATTAAACAATCCAACAAACTTTATGCCTTTTAATAGACCACTTAAAAGTATGCATCCTTAAATGGACCAATTGAATTTATGTGCTTTTAAATAAACCAATCAAATTATGAGATTTTAAATAAACTAGTCTAATCTATGCCTTTAAATAAGTCCTTTAGTCTTGCACCCTTAAATAGACTATTTATTAGTGTGCATTTAAATAAACCCATAAATTGAAAAACTAACATACCATGCGTCTTTAAATAGACTTAGCAATTTAATGTATCAAATAATATCACTCTAGGAACCTCACCTAAAGGAAAACCCAATAAAACAATAAGCACCTTGCTTAAAGATATTAAATATATCATAGATAATATTACTTAAAGAACAACCTTCTCTACTAGGGATATTGAATACACTTCAAAATAATCAAATATGATGTATGAACAATCATGTGTCCTAAAAATGGCCCAATCAAAATTATGTGCCTTTAGATAGGCAAATAAAATTATGTGTCCTTAAATGGACCAATTTATATATAATTGCATCATAAATCTAATCAACATGTATCCTTAAATGGACCAATTTGTACAATCCAAAAGATAAACCAATTAATTATGCATTCTTAGCTAGACCAACTATATATAAACGTATCTTTATATAGATAACCCAAATATACCCTTAAATTGGCCAATCTATTATAATCATAATGCATCCAATGTACTCATCCAAAATGAGCACTTGTCCATTCTTAGGCCTATAGACCACTTCTCATATAATAAAAAAAATTGTATGTGTTTTGCATTTGTATCTTATCAAATACTTTAGGTCATAATTCAAAATACCTTGCATATTCCATAGGGTTGAAAATATAAAAAAATTTACATGTGGATAATCTTATTTTAATTCAACATTAGTCATCCCTCTTCATTTCTCTTTTGACTTAGAGAAAGGACCTAGGATGACTTGTGATGAATTGAAAAGTTCATACTTTCAATTTACCATCTAGGTGTCCTTATATTCCATTTTGATTAACCACCTAGGTTCCCTTATATTCCCTTTCAATTCTTCTCAAATTCAATATTCAAATCACAAGACAATCCTTCTATTAGAAGAGTTTGGATGCAATTCATTTTGTAAAGTTGCTCATTTTGTAGTTTTTATAGGACATCGTGCCTTAATTAAAAGTTGTCACATTTTGAGATGCACCTCGTCTCACTCCAAGTTGCTTATAAATACCTTCAAATCAAAGCATTATTTTATTAATTAATTAATTTTTTTCAAATCAAATTAATCACTTCATTATTTGCGTCTCGTATAAACGACTTCACCCAAATTGGTCAAATTATCTAGTATTTTCACTTGTTATGCTACACCCCTACTTAATGAGTGTAACCAAGTTGATAATCATCCTAATTTCAACCTATTAATAAATTAAGTCATAATTGATAAAATCCATGAATTAATTACACCCAAATTTTGCAAATCCAAATTAATTTATTAAAAATATTATATTTTATCAGTTCTACTTCCCAAATGGTCTATAAAATTCTCCAATAATTATAATTCTGATGTAGGAACCTTCAGTCATGTTCTAGACTGCTTTAAATTTTAACTTTTTTTCTTTTCTCAAATTTTCTTAATCAACAACATTATCCCAATCTACAAAATCTTAGCAAAAGCTCATAAAATTCACCTGAATAATTTCCAAACCATCATAATACCCTTCTAATATCGTATCCATGCTATAATTTGCATTGCTTTGATCGGTTTCCAATGTTCCAATTATACACTAATCTTAATACTTTATTTGATATTTTTATTTTGAATAAATTTATTAAAAATATCAAATCATTATCAATTTATCTAAACCATATTATAAGCTATTCTATACATCAAATACAACCCATTAGATGGACCAAAATGGTATTTGACCAATACATTAATGTATTCTCAATTTATTTCAAAATAAATTTATACATCATACCAAAATCAACATCACATCACAAAATTCATAAATACATCAATGCATTGTGTCAAAAGCAATAAAATAAACCTTAAAATATTAGTGATGTATAAATACTTTAATATGGGAAATAGCTATGGGTCTAGTGTACCATAATAACAAAAATTAATACACTTGGTCTAATATCCAAGAGGTAGTGCACCACAAGTATCAAAATTGGTGTAGTTACCCTCAAAATGTAAAAACCTCTCAACAAATGGATCTTGTATTCCCACCACCTAGCATTACCTTTGGTAGTGATGGTGGAGGAAAAAATTGATAGACCTTTATGACTAGCATATCATGGATCATGACCTACTACAGGTACTCAAACATGTAAGTGATGACTCCCTTTGTGTAGTAGAAATTGTCACATGGAAAATAACTTGGTAGTGTATTACTCACTCTCTCCTCTTGAGCCTCATAATCAATTGCTTGTACCTCTATATATATCCCTGAACCTCTATATCTCCCCCTAATTGGGACATCAAATCTAAAAAACCATAAATCTACCCAAATTATCCAAGTATGTGCCTTTAAATAGGCCTATCCAATCACATATTCTTTTACAATCAAGTCATGCTAAATCCTATTAAGAAAATTTTGGTATCTTTCTCTAATGTATCTTTTCTTCTTTCCTTAATCACTTATCTCCTTCACTCTCCCTTTTTCATATCTTCTCGACTACTTCTTTTTTCGATCCCTTACCAATCTAATTTATAGACAATCAATAATCATCCTTTATTAATCCTAATTAATTCACCCCCTATTCAACCCTTCTTAGACAATTTTTTTCCATCATACCCATGTGAATTGAGTTTATTGGTTCAATTTGGCCTCCCCTCTAAAAAATGAAAGGAAACAACATGGGGTAGGATAACATTTGGTATTACCCAAAATAAAATCCTTGACTTCACATCTTCACATTTCTTATCAAAACAAGGCACCAACACAAAATGGGGTATCTACATAAATTTTGTATATGTTCACTATACAATAAACACATAAAAAAGGGGTAAAATATAGATGCCCAATTTTGGCACACTTCAACAACCTTCAAGTCTATTAAAAATCATCAATTAAACCTTGTTTACAAGTCTTTTGATCAATAAATTTGAATCAACTTTCTTCATACCTAAATTCAAGATGATTATCACCCTAAAAGTAATGTCATATATGGAGCATCATTTTCTATAGAAAACCTTCAACAAAATTCACAAGAATACCATAATTAATATGTAATAGAAAAATATTTTCAATAAATATACATATACCTATACTTACATAATGATGAGTGCCTCAAATTGCAAAAGAATGATACCTAGGTAGGACAAAAGAAATAATACCAAATATAAGCAAAAGCACCAGGGTAGCACTTTTGCTAAAATGTGGAACTTTTGCACCTTTGACTAATATTTAATTTTGACTATAAAATAATAAAATTTTTAATAGTACTGACTAAGATCAAAAGCACCACCCTAGTACTTTTGTGAAATATCAGTGCTTTTGCTAGCATGAATGGAATATTTGTAGACATAAGCCGTAGGCATGATGATTCCTTCCTCCACTCTTGAGCACGATCATCCTCATATTAGGACTACAAAATTTGAGTTTCTCTAATCCCTAATGGAATATTTGAATCCTCCTTCCCCTCAAGGATGCATTCTCCCAAAATATTTAGATAGAGCCCATGGGATGGGCATCCAACAAACATTCTTAAGGTTTCCAAGCTTTACCAAATTCTCCCCAAACCTCTCTTTCTCCTTCTCATTCTCGTAAATTATGAGCACTTTCAACAGCACTTGAATTGGAGTAGAGCAAGACATAAGGCATTGGGACAAGTACATATCCTCTTGTTTCTATGTTTAAGGAGATCTTGGATGAGAGGAGGAGACTCTACTAGAATTTGGTTGTATCTCTAAGTATACTTACTTCTATCCTCTAGCCCACCCCTTCAAGGATTCAAAAATTGCCCAAAGATTCATTGTTTTTATTTTTTGCCTTTATGGCAATATCCCTAAACATATTTTTTAATTATGATCCCACATTCACTAATCATTTTTAGTAAGAACTATTCAAACTATAAGGAACACAACTCAAGATGAGCTTGATATACCATCCCTAGATATATGGACAAACAAAAAATATTAACAAGTGTTTGAAAGCATATTTTCATTGCTTGACATCTAAGAAACCCACTGAGTAGGTCAAATGGATTATATTGGATGAATGTTGGTATAATACTTCTTATCATTCCACCACCAAGATGATACCATATGAAGCAATTTATAGACACCCTCCCTCATCATCTTTGTCATACATTGAAAATAGTTCTAAAGTTTAATAAATTAATTTCACTCGCAAGGAGCATGCAAAAATTCTCCCACATCTCAAGGATAATTTTGTGTTGGCCTAGAACCATATGTGGTAGCAAGCCAATCAACACTACCCAGAGTGTAGTTTTAATATAGGGGACCTACTTTTTATATGAATATAGTCATACGATCAATCATAATTGAAACTTCATGGTAGTTAAAAGCTAGCAACTAACTTATATGAAGCATATAATATTCTATAATGGACTAGCCCTATGGACTACAAGCTTGAATTACTATCCTCTATGATACATCCAGTTTTTCATATCTCCTCTTTAAAGAAGGTCCTTGGCAGTCATGTATAGGTTTAATAAACACTATCTTAGTTGGATGTAGAAGGGTCAATCATCTTAGAGATTATGACTATTATGGATTGATGGATGCATTCACTCTAAAATTTATACCTCATTGATATTTTAATACAATGTTGAATATTGTAGCCAAAAGAAGGCAAATGGAAGTCACTTCATGAACTTCAATAATAATGTCCTCATATTTAGCTTTGAGTACAAAGCTTCTTGAAGGGGAAGGACATGTTAGGACCCTATCCTAACACAACCATCATTATGTAATTGTCTAGTGTTGGTGTATGTTGCACCTTGGGTGCCTAATGCATAAGGGTTGTTATGATGTAATAATTACTTTATTTACAAGTAAGAGTTAGTAATGAGGTAACCACTACTTTTGATATAATTAGGAGTGACTAGTTCAGGTCCCCTCTTACATGTGGACTGACCCTTGAGAATTAGGATTACTCTTTATAAAGGCAAGTGTAGGAATGAAATGTATAAAGTATTTTTCTTAAATTATATCAAAACTTTGCTTCCAAGGATGTTTACCCCTCAAAGAGGCTTGCGTTCTCAATTCCTCTTGATTAATAAAGTCGATGAATTTCCATTCAATATTTCGCAAGCACTTCTATTATTTAATTTATCGTATTTTCATTAATTTCTATATTAGTTTTGTGGATGTGATGATTTTTATCTAAAGGTTCCTAACAAAATTATCCTATGTAGTAACTAGGAAATATAGAATTTCAATTAAAAAATAGTAAATGGTAGGTCAAAACGACATTACATATATTCAAAGAATGTTGAAATAAATTTAGAATCATGTATGATTTTGTTGTATGATATAACCATATTAGAAAACCAAAATATATATGCTCATATAAAATGTTAATTCCTAATCAGTGGGTATTTCACTAATGAAGTTTATAGAGATGGATTGTTAAATTTGAGAGGAAATCAAATGCCTTGAAAAAAACCATCCTTTATATTATAAATATTATTAGTCACATGTTTAACACATTCTACTAAACTATTTAATAATGCTTTCTCATAGAAGACCAATAAAACATACTTATAAATGTTGTAAAGTCTTCAAATGATAAAGTGACCACTATATGATGAAAAGTGCACCTCTTTAATTAGTACGAGTTATAGGAAACTAGTTTGAATACAAAAATGTATTAATTATATAATAAAATATATCTTAATGTATAATAAACAAATGAGTCTTGTAGTCTAAATTATGGATTTCAAATATTAAATGATTTTCAAGATATGTAACAAGACAAATATTTTTTCAAAAGGGTGAATAATTGGTTGAAATAGATCTCTTTTATATTAAGTTACCTACATTATCATGGAAATGTTAAGAAGTGTGGATAATTCTAAGAATATACAAAACCTTGAAATATATCTACTCAACATATTAAAATAATAATATTATTGGCCTTTTTCTAATGTTGAATAACAAAATATAATTATTGAATGTAAGAATCCCATTTTAGGTATCTTCATTCTAAATTTTTATACAAAGAATAAAGAAACATAAGGGGTTGATGATCAACATGAAGAAAAGTTTCTTACCAAGTCTAGAAGGTGTCGATTGCATTAATGATTGATCCAAGTCATAGAATTCTTTGTTGTATAAGTTATTTTTATTCTATTTCAAGTGCTTTTATTAAAGATATATACTCAAGTGGTTTCCTTGTTTGAGGACAACACTAAGAGCATAAACTAAGATATTTTATTTGATATTGAAGGTTTGATACATATCATGAAGTACACGCATTGTAGATGGATAAAGGGAATCTTTCAATTATTGAAATGATTTTATTGTTGTTACATATCATGAGAAATATTTTTATTAGATGATTAATGAAGTGGATAATGCTAAGAATATAGATTTTTTTAAAATATCTATTTAATGTATTAATAACTCTAATAATAACTATCTTTTAGTACATAAAGACAATATATAATTATTTAATGTAAAAATATCATCGTAGTTGTCTTTGTTTTGAATTTTGATACTCATAATTAAAAAACATAAGGGGTTAATGATTAATATGAAGGAAATTTTACTACCAAGTATATAATATGCCCATTATGTGAGTTCTTGATGTAAGGCATAAAAGTGTATGTTGTATCTTTATTGTATTTAAGAATATTTTTTTCTTAATTATATATAATGGGACAATCTCCTTTCTTAGGAACAACTCTTAGAGAATAAAGTAAGGTATTTGAATTGATATAAAGAATTGATATGAATTATGATGTTAAAGCATTATGGATGATTGCAAATGATAATTTAATTACTTAAATACTTTTGTAGTTGCATGCCATGCGAAGTTCTTTTTATTAGACAATTAATGAAGTGACATAGCAATACAAGATAATTGTTGAATGAGTTCCCTATAGAAACTTAGATACCACCAAGAAAGTTTTTTTAGATGTATATATTTGACATATTAGGTCAATTATTGATAACTTTAATATTTTTTGATGCACTTGTAAACTATGTTGGTCAATAACAAAATCTAACCATTGAATGTAAGTTCTCCCAATAATATGATTAATTTTAGATTTTTAATTTTATAAAAATATAGTATTAAGAGCAATATATATCTATTTGATATGAGCATCTCAAATCATACTATAGGCCACTATTTCATTTAAATAAAGCATAATGAATTTTATTGAATATGAAAAATATATATCATTATCAAGCCTCTAAAAGTTGGACAAAGCATTAGTAAGAGCAAAATATTTTACTAATGACTTATAAAAATATGTAACTAGTTTTAAAAGCTAATATCCCTACATATGACGAGTCCATATTAAAATGACATTATCCAAATGCCAAATCAATTTTTTTTTTTAAAATAAAGGATTTATTTACTTAACAGAAAAGTACAAAACTCTTTAATCAAATATCAAAGTGAACAAAGCATTCTAAAAAATAGAACATGAAGACAAAAAATAACCTCATTATTGGAGTCTTTGTCATCCTCGCATACCATCCCTACCCTTCTACTTCTTGATGATTTTACGACAATAACCAGGGGCTATATTTATTGTCTGATTCGCTAGTGTGTCAGCCTCTTTGTTGAATTCCCACCTTATGTGTTGATAGGATATTTTACCAATGATCCTACCTAGTTGTCTAATCCTATCTTGAATAATATTTAATTGTAAATATCTAAAATATTTATTTTTTGCAAGAGCTATTATTATTAGTTTAGAATCCTCGTAAACTGTGACCGGAGTGATTCCTTGCTTTACCACTAATTTTAAGCTAATTCCACATCCAATAGCCTCTTCCACGTTGTTAGATGTTATTCCCAAGTTGATCATGTATTTGAGCAGGATATTATGGGGTCCTGTAAGAATCAGTCCCCCTACCGTTGCTTGATCGGGGTTGGACTTGGAGGCACCATCAAAGAAGAGTGCCGAAAAACATATGTTAGGCAAAGAATTGTTTGCTCTACATGCTACTTGTGTCAAGAAAGTTTGAATATTAAGTTGGTAGATCATTCTTCTTTATGTGGGTGATAGATCTTCTTCATCCTTTTGTTGACAGAAACTAGATTTGACATTCAGGACTAATTCTTCTTTTATCCTTTGTATTAGAGTTTTATTGTCCTAACCTTTTCCTTCAAAATTCCTCTGGTTTCTATCCAACTAGATGTGCCAGATGAAAAAATTTATTATAGAACTCCACAAATATTTTAAGAGGGGCTTACCTACTAGTCTACCTTTATATTATTTGTTCCACTTGGTAAAACATGTGTCTATTGTTAACCTTATATAGTAGGAAATACCAAGAATTTTTGGTTATTCCTAACCAAATTGAAATTGCCTTTGGGCATTCAAACAAAATATGGATAATTGTTTCATTTTTCTGCCTACACCTATAAAAAACATGAGGCCCTGCTATACTCTTTTGTAGATTATCACTTGTTAATATTTTATTTTGAGAAACTAGCCACCTAAATACTTGCAGTTTAGGTGGTGCTCTAGTTTTCCACAATATCAATAGTTTTTTGTTGGTAGGCCCAATTTGTTGATGTTGGACTCCTAGATGCACTGAGTATTCTCCATTACTATTAATGCTACCCCAAATAAGTTTGGATGGCATCATGGGATGAAGAGGTCTAATGCTCGCCACATGGGACTTAAAATAATTCCAATCTCCTTGAAGTTGAGATGGAATGAGATGGGAGATCCAGTTCAAAGTTTTTAAGGTACAATAAAATAAGTCACCTAATTTGAGTATTCTTTGGATTTCCAAGTTATTATGTAATTCAATTGGAGTTCTCTCTCTTAATGGTGGATTTCCTAGTATCGGGTCCTCCCATAGATTAATTGACATACCATCTCCTGGTAGCCAAGAAATTTTATCTTCTATTGTGATATTCGTGGCCACTATATGTTTTCAAATCAACAAGGCTTTGGGAAGTTTATCTATATGTTTGAGTAGTTGAATACCTATTTGATTATTTATATACTTGCTAACTAGTATGTGATGCCATGCTCGATTATGTTTAAGCATGTTCTAGAGAAGTTTTGCTCCTAGTGCTTTCGAAACTATCTCTATTTTTTTTTATTTCTAGTCCTCCTTAAGTTTTAATTTTGGTGACCATATCCCAATTGACCAAGTGGAACTTTTTTCTTTCAGATTGCCTACCTTCTTGCCATAGGAAGTTGTGTATGATTCCATATACCTTTTGCAAAATAAACTTGGGAGCATGATATACTAATAGTTGGTAGATTGGAAGGGAAGCTAACACTTATTTGATAAATACTACCCTTCCTAAAATATTGAGCCAACTATTATTGTAACTTTGTATCCTCCTAACCATCTTGTCCAATATTTGGGTCTAGTAGTCTAATGCTTTAAGGTGGAAGCTCATGGGCACTCCTAGATATCTAAAGTATTTTTTTTGTGCCAGAATGAAACCCAAGGATAGTGCAAAAGAGTTTGATTATTATTGCTACAACATTTTGTGTATAGAACTAACTCTTTTGAGTGTTTATATAATCCCCTATAGCTTGTGTGAACCAATCCAGATATTACTTGAATTATTTAACATTTTTCTTGGTGGCTTCACCTAGAAGAATGATATCAACTGCAAATTGGGCATGTGTTATAGCTTTACATCATTTGTGTTGTCTCTATCCCTATTATTTTTCTTCTCTTCAAAGATGGTTAATTAATATTCCAAGAGTCTTAGCTAAAATTATGTAAAGGTATGGTGATAGTGGACACCCTTGTCAATTCCCCTTGTAGCCTGAAAGATTTTTTTTGGTTTTCCATTTATTAAAGAGGTTATCCATGGGTTTTTTATGCATGCTCCAATCCACTTGATGACCTGATGTGGGAATCCAAACTTTTTTAGGACCCATTCTACAAATTGTATATTAACTTGATCAAAGGCATTTGCCATATCAAGTTTTATAACAATTAGTTTCTTTTTTGATTTTATACTATTGTGGAGGGCTTCATGCACTTTTATGATATTATCATATTTTTTTTTCTAGGCATGAACCCTCCTTGCTCTTCTGATATTAGTTTTTCAAGTTTCTTCTTTATTCTATTAGCCAACAACTTGGTAATACTTTTATAGCAATAGTTACATAGAGAAATTGGTCTAAATCTAGAGAAAGTAGTGGTATTTTTTTTCTTTAGGAATCAATGCTAGAAAGGTGGAGTTGATGGCTCCAAGAAGCTTACCTTTCACCCTAACATCCTCAATCATGCATAGCAAATCTTCTCCAATGATGTGTAAGTATTACTGGTAAAAAATATTTGTGAATCCATCAGGTTCAGGAGTTTTATCCTTTGGTAGAGTTGCTATAATATCCTTATGTTCCTCCATAGTGATTGGCTCACTGAGATCCTATTTGTCTTCCAAAATTTAATATTGTTGGTAAATGTTGCAACAATATTCCCTAGGAATGAGGGTTACCATTTTCTTTGGAGAGTAGATATGAGTAATGTTGATTGCAAAGTTCCTTAATTTATTCTCTATCTGTATAAGTGGTTTCTTCATGCTCTATATCCTTGATTGTGTTCCTTTGGCAGCGTTGCATGGTTTTCATATGAAAATATTTGGTGTTTATATCCCCTTGCTTAGCCAAACCATTCGGGATCTAAGCCTCCAATGTGTTTCTTCTTCGGTGTTTAATTTATTGAGCTTTTGAATGAGGTCATTTCTTGCATCTTCTTGCCATGGTTGAGGAGGATGATCCCTAATTTTTGTTTCTAGATACTCTAGTTGTTGCATCAATTGCTTCTTGTCTGGTTTGACTCTTGCTTTTTTTGCCAACCATTTTTTATCATGTGCTTCAATTTTTGAATTTTTATTTTCCAATTTTCTTGGGGGTTGGTGGATTGGACCCGTTGGTTCCAAGTTATTTCCACAAATTTATTGAAATATTCTTATGCTACCCATTCAAAGTTGTATTTAAAAGATATTTTGTTGTATTTGAAGGCTTTGGCTGTTATCCAAGAGAATTGGCTTATGATCTAAGATAGAGTTATGAATGATGTGACTGGAAGTGAGGGGAAAGTGTGTTAGGATATTTTCACTAATAAAAAATCTATCCAATATTTTTGCAATATAGTTTTTCCCTGCTCTTCTATTGCTCCAAGTGTACTTTCCTTTGGTTGATTGAATGTCTTGTAAGCTTTCATCTGCCATAATTTGATTGAGTATATCTCTATTTGGATCCCTTACTAAAATTTCCCTAGCCTTCTCCTAGTGGTAGAGAATCATGTTGAGATCTCCTCCCATTATTATCTTAACAAACTTCTCATTGTCTATCCATTGTGCTAAGTTTTGCCATGCTTCTCATTTTTGGATAGGATGATTTGGACCATAAAAAATTATTACTACTACACTAGTTCCATTTGGTAAGAAAATTTTTGTACATATCCAGTTATTATGCTTATGTTGTAAGCTACAAACTAATTGTTGTAGGTACCAAGTCAAAGCTAGTCCCCTCGAATCTCCCACAGAATCAATAATTATCAATTCTGATTGTGCTCATATCTTCTGCCATTCTATAGTCAGCATTATCTATATTATTTTTTTTCTTAAATATAAACTATTGTTAGCTTTTGGATTTTGCTCCTATATTAGAAATTTGAGATAGTTTTTTAGAGGACTTTATAGTCCCCTACAATTCCATGACATAATCTTCATTTTTTGGATTGTTTCTTATTTTTTATGAATCTCTCCTCAATTATAACCTACATTTTGGATTGCAAGTCTTTTTGTGCTTGCTCATTTTTGAGTTGTTGGTACAATTTTATTCCCTTAGCTACAGATCATGTGGTTGGCAAGTCCCTAAGAATCACTATTTGCTCCAATTTTATTTCTTCTACCTCTTCCTCTGAGTTTCGATCAGTTTCTTCTCTAGTTGTTGTGTTCTCTGGTGTATCTCCTAAGATATTTGGTGACTTGTCAGCTTCAGTTGTAGGTATCTTCTCTTTATATTTAGGAGCCATCACATCTAGAGAGGTGATTTTCTTTTCTCCTTCATTAATACTTGCAAATTTATTTTTATGTTGGAAGCTTTTTTGATCCTATGGTTGAGGTTGTCGATTATTGCTTCTTGATCTGCGTGGTCTCCTTTTGACTTCATGGAATCCTAGTTCTTCCTTTTTTTTCTTCCTATGTTTGTTGAATTGGTCAGTTTAAAGAGAAATACCCATTCTCATGGTATTTTATACACTTGAATAGTATATTCTCATATTCCAGGGGTTAGTTATGTATACAATAAAACACCTTTATTCCAATATGCTCAGGAAAACCCTTTTTCATATTGAATTGTACATAGATTTGTGTGCATATAGCATTATTTGCCTTTGGAGGAGCCCAGTCAATGAATATTCCAATAGCATTTCCTATTAATTCCATAGAAGGTTTTTTCCATAGGTGCAGTGGCAAAAATGGTAACCTCACCCAAATAGAAACTTCTTTAGGCTCCTCCTCTTGAGGATCAAATGTCATTCTCCACGGGATCATGTAGAGTGGGTTGGATCCCAGAAACCAAGGACATCCATGAAATATAGTGCTCTTGTCCTCTACAAAGGTAAATGTAATGATAAATTATCCCCTACCTGTCATCATGAATTCATAAGACGAGACTTTACCCCCCCCAATGTGTGTTAATCCATTTCTAGATTGTGATTAGACTAGGCCATATTCCCATAAATTTGCATACAAGGGCTTGGGTGGAAAGCATGAGCAAAGGCTACTGGATGTAAGCTAGAGGTACCTCAATCACAAGAGACTCATCTAACTTGGGCACAAAGGTACCATTGTTAGAGAGAGCAAGTGGTTTTGGATGGGGTGCTTTTCTCACTTTAAACACTTGATGCATATGATCCAACTTCTCCTCATCAAAGATAAACTATTGTGAAAACATGGAGAAGGTCTTATTGCCTACTTTTTTGAAAAGTGAGGCTGTAGTCATCATTGCAACCAATAGAATTCCATAAATCACTTCCCAAAGAAGAGGTCCCTATTTTTAAAGCCCTAGCCAATGAAATATTTTCAAAGCTAAATCCAAAGAAGTACTATAATTGAAATCATACTCACGATCTCTCCTAGAAAAATTGATCAATCTTAGGGTTTTTTGTCTTCCCCCAAATTCATTCCTCCTCTAGCAAATAAATCCAAATAAATTTTGCTAGAATATTTAGATCCCTTTAATTTATCTAGAATATACTTAATAATAGGTAATATGTAAAACTTTTTAATAGCAATGTTATTTGATGCTTTCTATTCAATGCACAAATTACTTTCCTATTTTCTTTCATGGGAATAATACTATGGAATAGCTAAAATAAAAGTTCTATTTAAAAAAAATTATTCTCTTTTTATAATTTTAATAGGTGTTATCTAATGCAACAAATTAGGTAGTGAAAAATCTATAGCAAATCAATCTTCTAGTGAATGTTTTGAAGAGGATGCAAACCACAATATTTTTCAAGATTGTCATCATATTAAAATTGGTCTAAATACAAATGAGCAATATCTCTTATGTTGTTTCTTTTGGCTTGGTACTTAACATACATACTTATGTATATATGCATATAACTTGTTTTACTATGGGGTTTCTAAAAAGCAAGAAGTAAGCATGTAAGAAAATGAGGTCAATTTATACACTTTGTCTTCTTTTTTAATATCATATTTTATTATGTCATCTACCAAAATGGAATATCACTCAAATAATAAGGATTTTTAAGGAGCAATTCAAAACATTCGATGAGAGTGGCATCACATCTAATGATGTCCTTGTAGGTCCCAATGGAAAAGTGGTCGTACATGAAGTTGTAAATCTACAACTATATTCTAAGAAGATGATTTCTAGATGTTTTTATAATTATTTATAGAGACTAGGATTGCTCAACAATAATAGGTAAAAAGTATTTATTTTGGTGTATTTTAATCATCATGGATCATCAAAGTAAGGTAAGAATTTTAGATAACAAGATCATTAACTACAATATCTATTTTTTTGTTGGAAGTAAAGTCCTACAATTGTTTTTGGACTTAATGACTTTGAATTATTTGTTATTATACTCACACCTATATAGTAAATTTCAATTCTATTAATAAAGTTAGGATAAACCCTTCAACTATGTCTTAGACTACGTGTAGAAGCAGAAAATACATGGATGTAACTCATTTATTTAGAAACATAAATTAAGTTGTAATTTCAAGAAAAATAGCTAAGAATTTATGTCATTTAAAGTTGTATATTTTAGGCATAGTTATTCCCTTCATAGTATTAAGAAATAAGACAAATAAAATTGATCTTGAGTGTCTTTCCAACATATTGAAACTTTAGCTTGACTTAAAGGTTGGTGAATATTTTAATGAATTATTTTCTTAACTAACTTAGAAGCTGTATGAGTTGAATCCACCATGTCAATAGATTTTCTTGATACCTAATAGGATGAAACATTTGTTTCATGATATCTTTGACATGGTTTCACTAAGTAATATCATGATTAATACATATTTGTATTAAATAGCCATACAAAAATATTGATAATTACATCACTAATCGATATAAATCCCCTCTAATGAGCTTCAATATTTTATACCATACCAACATTGGTGATACCAAGGTGATTTTTAAAATGTGTTAAAGTATGTTTTTTTGAATTTACATGGTGGAATCGGTAGCCGCCACGAATCCGAGTAAGCTATTCGGCTTTTATGGCTGCCATAGTATTTTATGCTATCCACCCCAAAAGTTGCCACATAGATATTCATGTAGTACGCCCCTATAAGCACCATGACACAATCATTTTAAACCTTTTATGCCATTGAAAGCACCAAGAAAAGGACAAGTGCTCAGTTCGACGAGGCCCGAGATTTGAACATTGGGCTTCCACCCCCTTACGGGGTTTAGTCAAACCAATTGGTCTACACTTCGGACCTAAAATGTGTTAAAGTTATAAAGCCAAAGATTTAACTTGTCATTGTTAAAACTATCATTAAACATAGAGATTGTGATCTAGGTAGCATGTTGGATGTTATTTTAGGGTGTTCAATAGACAATGCTTAATATTGATTATGAACAAGCATGGTTTAAAATATTAGAATTATGTCTTACACTTATATGGTTTTCTTATTAATATTAAGGGTTTAATTGAGAGCATTACTATTTAAATATTCTTGTACTAAATACTTTGAGATACCTTATTTTTCAAATCCATTGTGAATCATTTCAACATATGCCAAGAGGAGATAAGTTTATAATTGTGATCTATAAAATCAATTTTAGCATTGACATTTCATCGGATTCCAAGTTTTGGAAATATTTCCATATTCCATGTGCTAATGGTTAAATCTATGTTGCCTTAGAAGTTCTCAAAACCATCCTAAATACAATAATCATCCCCACTGGTAATTCTCCTAACTCTCCTTTTTGGAAAAAAATTGATTCTAGGTTGTTCACTATTAAATCTGCTCATGATCTGACTATTGATTATCAAGTGGTCCATATCCCTTATGATCGAATGTGGATTAAATACCTCATATCGAAAGTTGCTCATTTCAGTTGGTTAGCCATTCAAAATAAGATTCTAATGATTTATAACATTATTAAAAGGATCAAGTCTATCCCCAATAGATGCTATTTGTGCATGAATGCCTAAGAATCTACCAATAACCTCCTTCTAGAGTGCCCTTTATCCAATATAGCTTTGGATCATCCTATGTCCACTTTTCATATCTCTTGGGTTCTTCCTAATTCGTTGAGTTACCTTTTCACCCAATGGCCTACTCCATTCAAAAATATCAGATTATCTTATTTATAAAAAGTGAGCCTTCATCATATCTTATGGAAATTGTGGCTTGAAAGAAATATCAAGGTTTTTTATTCCTCCTCTAAGGATCCCATATCTGTTGCCAATAAAGCTATTGCCTTTGCTGTTAAGAATTCCCAGATATTCCCTTATCCCAAACCACCTGATTCTAGATTGAAGCCTATTCTTTTCTCTTATTTAAATATTCCCTACAACTCTAGTTCTAGTTTACCATCCCCCATCCCAAAGTGGGTGCCCATTGGATTCCTCCCCCAAGTGAGTGGCTGAAACTTAACTTTGATGGTGCCTCCAAAGGAAACCTAGGGGATGCTAGTGCAGGTGGCCTAGTAAAATATAACAGTGGATAAGTTATTATGGCTTATGTTGAGTATCTAGGGTGCCAAAATAATTATTGTACTGAAGATCGTGCACTGTGGAGAGGGCTAGATCTTCTCAAGGATTATAAAGACAATATTTTTATTGAGGGAGATTCTTTGAACATTATAAATGCTCTTAAAAACAATAGGGTGTCCTCTTGGAATGTTAGAAATATTGTTTAGGAAGCTAAGAAGCTATTCCAAAATTTCAATGATATCTCTATCAACCATGTGTACCGCAAAGCTAACAAACCTGCATATATTCTTGCCAATTAGGGAGTTATCCATAAATCTCTATCCATTTAGAAATAAATCTTTCCCCAAGAATTTTTAAATGCTATTAATAATGATTTGGTTTGAAAGATGTGGTCACAGGTTTTGGCAGGTCAACTTCTCCAATGTTGACTGTATCCTTTTCAACATGATGTGTTTCTTTGGTTTCATTTCTTATGGCAAAATTTTTTGATTAGCATGACTCTTTGTCTTGCTATCACTGCTAGCTTTTGGTTCTCCTGTTTCCCTTTTGTAAAGTATGTAATATCCCAATATAGACCCTGTTAGTGGCTTTACCTCGTGGTTGTCTTCTCCAAGCATGTCAAGTCCTTGAGGAGGTCTAGGCTGTGCAATTGAATTTTATCTAACAATGTCAATATGTGTTAAGTCTTGAGATACTTAATTTTATGTCTTGTGAATTTTAAGATTAATTTTTCAGTCATTTGGAACTCTCAATCATTTTCCAGCTCTATCATGTGCGAAGTCTGTCCTGTGCTATGTTTATTTTTTTCGATGTCGGTTCCCTAAGGAGAATTATTATGTGGTTTGCCAATCACATCAACTCAGATTTTGAAAAGGGTATCTATGGTGCCAAAAATTTCTATATTTACATCCTTGGTCTGTGTTAGTCCATCGCTATCTAGTTTTGTTCATTGTTGTGTGTCCTAGGTAGTAAGAAGCTTATGTGGTCTTCCTTTCTCCTTAGTCTTGCCAACATGGCCTTGCTTGAGCCATCTACCCTTCAGCTTGATCCCCTGTCTCACACATTTCTAATACACATGGTCTCATTTCATTTCTAAGCAAGTTCAAAAGAGCTGAGCAAGATATCATTGAAGGCTTTGTACACCTCAATTTAGGAGGTCAACCAAACTTAAGAAATTAAGGGTTGATACCAGTCATAGCTCTCCTTACCATATTTTGGATGAAGACAGTGACAATCCTTGCATTACTACTCGCAACACAATCCATGTTATCATCATCAGCAACATTATCAACGATGTGGATAAGATCAACAAGAATCTTAAGGCGCTACTCCCAAACCATCCTAGAGATGCTCTTGCAAATGAAGATGTTATAGAGGTCTAGGTCTGGGTCTATTGAGTACTATGTTTGTTCTCATGCTAGGTCTCTCTATTTTTGGTCTTTTGATCCTCTACGTGGGATTTTAATTATAGTCTATAGTGCCCCTGCATGGGCCTTTTTGAGCACTGTGTTTATTTCTGTACAGGTATCTATTATATTTTTTATGGATCTTTTACAAGCTTCCCTTGTGCGGGTTTTTGTCATAGCTCCTTTACAATTTTTTTAGGTAGTTACTTCTCTTAAGCAACCCCTGCGTGGATATTGCTCAAATAGTATTTTTTTTATCTGACATCAACGTTCCATCCAGCCTTCTCTATTGCTATTTAGACCTTTTTATTTAGGTTGTTGTTGGCCAATATGCAGGCCTATGTTATATTATGCTATTGGTTTATCCCAGTTTATGTAATTGGTTTTGGGGCCCATTTAAACCCTACACTTAATCATTTTTACCTACCAAAAAAATAAAATCAAATTCTTAGTTAAGGATAAGAAACAAAAATAAAAGGTATCAAAAATTTATTATAGAGCTTATCTCGTTTGTACCATTATAATCACTAAAATATTTAATTTATCACAATCAAAAGTTGATTATAATGATAATGATATTTTTTACATAAAGAAAAATTTAAAGATATTGAAAACTTCAAGGAGGCTATATAGTGGCCTCAATTGAGGAATGGTATAAGGGTTAAAATAAGTTGAAAGTATTGGGAGGACTTAATCTAGTAAGTGTTAAAATATAAAACCTTTAAGTGGAATGAGGTCATTCAAAATCACTAATACCAAAACATATTATCAAATAAATAAGTGATAGTAAATTACCATAGTTGTAAATGTAGTATTCTCATTAAACTATTTATATATAGAAATACTTATAAGAAGGTTTCTAAGAATATAAATATTTTAACAATAAAAATGTAATTAGGATCAACTAATGCAAGATATCCATATTTCATACAAGAGAAGTAAATTTTATTAGTGGCATATGACCATGATAAATTATATACATGTTTAATACATGATATGGATATGTAATTATCTACATATGATTATATTGTAAAGATCATTATTTTTTCCTTTTTATTTTGCAATAGTGTATACAACCATGTCATTAATGTAAAGTTGTGTGTAATATTATCTTGTTTGCCATAATTATAATATTTTTATGCTCAATTTAAGTAAGTTTATGTTGATAGTAAAGAGGTTAATATTATGGTACAATACATGCTTTGTCTATTAGTTTTTCTTAAATAAACAATATAAAAATTAATAGTAATGAATATTGATAAAATAAAAATAATAAATTAATCTATAATTGACTAAGGTTTCCACCAAACTAAAAAAATATACTTGGTCTTTACAACCTATCAATGTCTATAAACCCATGTTATTTCTTTAACATAATTATAGTGTATATTTTAAACTCTAGAAAGGAAAATTGACCCTCCACCCTAAAATATTAATAATGATAATAATAAATAATTAAATATATAAATAATTTGAGTGGGATTTGAGTAGGATGTCCTCAATATTGTTAATGGTAGGCCATAAATATTATTATGGTAATATAATCAAAATGGAAAATTCTATAGAAATGGATGGCAAAGCTTTTGTTAATGATCATTCAAGGTCCTTTGATCTAGGGAAACTTCTTGGAAGAAGATTTTTGAGGGAAAAAAACCTGAATTCTCTTGAAAGTTTAAGATTTTAGCAATTTCAAAGAAAGATAACTTTGTGGTTTAGGTTCCAAAAGCCCTACAAGATAAGATTATTATTGAGAGAGAGGATTCATTGGTAGGTAAATTTACTGGAAATGTTCACCCAGATTTGGATTCTATTCAAAAGTGGACACTTTTTAGATGGAATCTAAAGGATTATTTGCAATTTGTACCTCTCGTTTGTGGTTTTATCCTTTTTAATTTTACTTGCAATGAAGATTTGGTTAGGGTTTTGATTGGATGACCATGATTTTTTTGTAGGAGGGGATTATGTTTAAGGAAATTGTTTTCATATTTCAATCCATTAATAGATAATATGGAAGTTGCTCCTATTTGGGTGAATTTACAAGTGGAATTTTGGCATGAAGAAAATTTAGCAAAAATTGAAAGCTCTATTGGAACTCCTAGCTTTTGATCATTAAACTAAAGTGAAGTCAAGGCTTCTAAAATCTAGAATATGTGTTAATATAGACTTGAGTAAATCCTTACCTCAATCAATGAAAATCATGTTAGATTATCAAGAATGGGTTCAAAAGGTGGAATATGAAAATTCTCTCACTCTTTGTGGAGTTTGCAATTGAATTGCAAATTTTGCTAAAAATTACCCTTAAAAGGAGTGAGAGGTTGAGGTAGGAAAACCCTTTACTAAGGTCTAGAGGAGGAAATTGGGAAAATAAAATAATGGGTTAGGAAAAGAAGCAAATGTAAATAATAATTTTAAAACAACAATAAATTTCAAATTTTAGAAGAATTGGAAGGTAAATTTGTGCCTAATATTTCAAACAATAATCTTCAGCATTATTGATAATATAAGCACCCCCATGACAATTCCAATGATAGAAAAATTGGTAGACTACCTTTTTTGACATTAGCTTTGTGTGTTTTAAAGCCATATTTCCAAGTACGAAGGTTCTTTAACTTTTGGAAGTTTTAGTATAAGTTGTTACATGGCTTGGGTTTATATATATATATATATTATTACAACTTAATTATGCATGTATCTTTGATAATAGTTAATTATTATTTTGAAGTGTTAACTAGTTAAATTCATGCCATTTGATTTTTATTGCTATATTATCTACTTCCCCACACATATATTTATTAATTAAATATTAATCTAAAATATACAACTACCAACTTATATGGGTGTAAGTGAAGATTTTGAAAATGAGAAGATTCAAAGTTTAAATCTTACTAGATAGGATTGTATAGCATATCATGCTTCTATAACTAACCAGAGTATAGTTGGATAACAATATATTTAGTAAAAAACATCTTCAATAAAGATCACTCTATATAGCCTATGGCCTAGTAGATGTTAAACACTCTTTTACTTTTACTTTATTTCTATTAAAAAAAACATTTAATGCTAAAATAAAGAAAACATAATAAACTTGTCATCCATCTGAGCTGAAAAAAATATTTGATGTGGATTCACTTTCCTTAAAAAAAACCCAAATTCAAATCATAAAAAATATGACATTGTTATACCCAAATTATATTTTACGTTGTTCTTCAAAAAAAATAATATATGGGGAAATTTGTAAACATTCGGTGCCTAACACAAAATTTGCATAAACAGATTTGCGGGCTGCCCTTTGACGTTGCAACGACCCAATTTTCTTTGTGGCCAAAGATAAACCTGGCCTCCCTAAATCATTTGTAATATGCAACGTCCAAACAATGGACATGGGATACCATAACATAGTATTTCGAATGTGGAAGTCATTCATCTTGTTTTATCTCTAGTTATGTCCTAGATTTCATTGCATTTGACGCTTATAATTTCTATTTAGTTTTGAATGAACTTGCATTTGGTTAATAGTTGGATCAGTTTTTGTTATGTCATTTGTTTTACAACCACTATTGCCTGAGTATTATATTTCTCCACTCTTAAGAGCAGATATGTTAGGCTTGTCCCACTTCATTGGATGATTTCCAAAAGATTGGGATAAGGTCCTTCAATAATTACTGTATTAGATAGCTTGCAAAATCCATTTGCACTCTGCAATGCTAGTTATGACCTAGCATGTTCCTGATTACAGGCCCTTCTATTTTTCACTAGTGCTTCTGCTAAAAATATAACTTGTTAAATTGTGGAATGGGATCCATCGACTCCACCACTCTCTGGATTCACACTGTCAAAGCAATCGGCATTATTCTCGGCTGAAGTTGAAATACAGAAGCGACTTCAGATTCGACACGGAATACAGTACAAACAGCATACGATACTAGACTCGTGATATTCTTCACGAGGAAGAATCCAGTTTTTACCTGTCGTTATCAATGGAAATGGTATGTCACGTACTATTAAGACTGTTCAACGAATGGAATTAATATCTTACCGACTTTATTTTTTTATTTGTTTCTGTTGGTGTTGTATGTATTTTCTAAAGATTTAAACATTAACAAAAACTTAAAAATGACGACTAATATTGTCGAGATCGATGAGATTGGAGCACGGCCAGTTTTACGTTTGTTGTTTTCTGTAGCTACATTGATGAGGGTAATAACTCGATAAGAGTTTTGTCGCACCAACCTGTTCGTTATTGTCAAGACTGATGAGATTCAAACAGTCCCTCACATTTGCTGTTTTTTCTAGCTATCCTCGTGAGAGTAATTATTTGATGAGAGTTGTGTCGCATCAACCTGTTTGTCACAAATGCCCATGATTTGTCATCTAGGAATTATGGGGCCACAGTTTCCTTTATTCATTACACTTTACACAGAAGCGACAATCTAAATTATTGTTTCGTATGGAAAGGTAAAAACAGTAAAAGATGCTTATTTAATATCTAGTAACTTAATCATATATTTTTTATTTAATGTGAAAACTTTTTTACAAGATACTGATTGTCAAGTAGAGTATTATGACCTTTCATAATGTAGAAAGCTAAGCTTATCAGGGAATTTAAAACACAATCCTACACACACAATGATTTGAATTTTGGACCTCTTGAAGAAGAACCATACACAACCATATATTTAAATTTCTTCTTTGCAGAAGCTTTGAATTTTTATTCAGTTAAATATATAAACTTTGGAATTCTAAATAAAGGTTTAAGATAAGATTCTGAAATTTAAATAAAGGTCTAAGGTTCCAATGTTACAAGGGCTAGGGTTATGCACCATATATTATATACCATGCAAATATGATCCCGCTTGTATTATCTTTGATAAAACCCAGCAGATGTATATAAAAAATATTAATCCAAAAAAATTAAATAACTTTATATTAAATAAATAATATATATTTTTAAAAAGATTAAAAAACCTATTTCCTTTAACCTGGTAAAATCCAAAGACTATAAGAAAATAAAGTACCAAGAAGGATAATACTTTGCTTATGTTTTTTTCCCAATGTATTCTTGGAGTATTCCAAATTTAGTTGGCACCTTAAACCATGAAGTCATGGTATAGACTCCATCATCTTGCTAAGGGAAAGAAAGCAAACTCTGACATGGTGGACATTGCTAGTTATCCGACAGACGGAAGATTTCAAGGTTAACATATTGGCAGAATAGTCCGCAGGGTGTTAGCTCCTAAAAGATTATGGTAAATGGTAAAGTAGTCCAACTATAGTATCAAGCAGAATACTACCTATGATTGCAAATGTAAATGCTGGTGTTTACATCAAAACCAAAAAATGTGTCGAGCTACGAAAAAGTGGGCCCCGAATATAAATGTTGAAGCAACCAAAAAAAAATTAGTATGGAAGTAGTGTGAAAAGACTTAGTGTACTCTTCTGTAAGGCATTGATAGATCCTTCCAGAAGAGAGGGTATTTATTTAATGGCTAAATACAGGATATGTAAGACCATAAACCCTAGAAATTGTTTTTCAAATTTAGACTACAAATTGTTTTTCAAATTTAGACTACAAATGTTTGAGTCAATGGGTATGAGAGATTATATCTTTATAAAGGGTATTTGCAAGGTTTGGTAGAATAAAAGTTGTTCATTTCGTTATTTAATTATATATTTTTTTATTTGTTTAAATTTGATTAATGTGAGAAATTTTTATTATGATTTTTATAATGGAGAGAAGTTTATCAATAGAGAATTTAAGACAGTTTCACAAGCAATGGTTTGAACTTTGAACCTCCTAAAAAAGAGCTATGCCCAACCATATATTTAATATTCTTCTTTTCAAGATCTTTGAATTTTTATTAGACTTTGAAACTCTGACTAAAGGTTTAAGATTAAATTTTAAAATTTAAATAGAGGTCTAAGGTTCTAATGCTACAAGGATTAGGGTATGTATTATATGTCATGCAAGTATGATTTGTATTATACATCATGCTAATACGATTGAATAATATTTATGAGTGCGGAAGGATATCACTTCGATTATCAGTGGTGATGGTGATGAGACGTAGAGTTCAACCCATGAAAAATATGTATAAAAAATATTGATAAAAAAAAAAATTAAATAATTATATATTAAATAAATAATATCTTTCTTTTTAAAAAACCTTAAAAAATTATTTATAAAAAATATGTATAAAAAATATTAATAAAAATTAAATAACTATATAGTAAATCAATAATATTTTTTATAAAAATAAATAAAAAACAATTTAAAATCCAAATTAAGCAAGTACCAATAAGAGTAATACCAAAAGTAAATCGATTTGTCTGCTAATGTTTTTTTCCCAATTCCCAATGTATTCTTGGAGTATTCCAAATTTAGTTGGCACCTTAAACCATGAAGTCATGGTATAGACTCCATCATCGTGCTAAGGGAAAGAAAGCAAACTCTGTCGTGGTGGACATTACTAGTTATCCGACAGACAGATGGAAGATTTCAAGGTTTAACAAAATGGCAGAATAGTCCGCAAGGTGTTAGCTCCCAAAAGATAATGGTAAATACTGAAGTAGTCCAACTATAGTATCAACCAGAATATGACCTATGATTGCAAATGTAAATGCTGGTGTTTACATCAAAATAAAAAAATGTGTCAAGCTACGAAAAAGTGGGCCCTGAATAGAAATGTTGAAAGCAACCAAAAAATTAGTATGGAAGTAGTGTGAAAAGACTCAGTGTACTCTTCTGTAAGGCATTGATAGATCCTTCAAGAGAGGGCATTTATTTAATGGTTAAATGAGTCTTACAGGATATGTAAGACAATAAACCCTAAAATTGTTTTTCAAATTTAATGGTTAAATGAGTCTTACAGGATATGTAAGACAATAAACTCTAGAAATTGTTTTTCAAATTTAATGGTTAAATAAGTCTTACAGTATATTTAAGACAATAAACCCTAGAAATTGTTTTTCAAATTTAGACTACAAATGTTTGTCTCACTGGGTATGGAAGAAGATAACAGAGATTATATCTTTATAAAGGGTATTTGTAAGGTTTGTTAGAATAAAAGAATTTTTAGTTTTTTAATTTTTAATTTTTTTTAGATTTGGTTAGTGTGAGAATTTTTTATTATGATTTTTTTATAATGAAGAGAACTGAGTTTATCAATAGAAAATTTAAGACACAGTTTTACTGTAATTTGAACTTTAAACCTCTTGAAGAAGAGTCATACCCAAACATATATTTAATATTCTTCTTTGCAGAATCTTTGAATTTTTATTAAAATTTGGAACTCTTAATAAAGGTTTAAGATAAAGAAATGTAGATGTAGTTGAACAATTGCACGGGTTAAACATGATGTTGCTATCAGGGGTCATATGCTAGAGGATGGGAGGATTGATTAGACGTTTTTCGCAGGACTGTCCAAACTACCGAACTCATTTCGGTCATATCTCACTCATCCGAACTCGGATTGAGCTGAAATTTTGAGGGTAGATGCCTGAAAAACCCTAGAACATCTCCACCAATTTTCATATCATTTGGAGCAACACAGATCCTAGCACATCCCTATGTGTGAACGATATATTTGGCAAGCGGCTATGCGAGGGTTTCATCTGGGTTGAGTGCAAGCAGCTCCAGAGGTTGGTTTTTAGGGCCTTCGGGCCCTAGCGGCCAATATTTTTGTGGTTTATGCTCAATATTTTAGCAGGAAATGTTGCAGGGGATACAAGATGGGTTAGAAATTTATCTTTCAACAGATCATACTGTGAACTTGAGTGACAACGGCTTCCAATTTGCTGCACAAAATAAAAGTGAAAACCATACCTTTCCACGACATCTAGGGCAAGGATTAAAGAGATCACGAAACAAGTTTCAAGCAGTTGATCAAAAAATGGCTCATATCTCAAGTGAATCTGGTGCTAAGGTGCACCCACAAAATAATTCTACTGTGAAAACCCCTATCAAGGGTAAGAATTTTGAAGACTCAATCCCAAAAATGAATTTTAGGGATGCCCTTCGTGGTGGACAACCTCAGCCCAATGCTAATATCAATATTAGGGCTTCCCATAAACCTCTAAGAATGCCTAAGATTGATCCCAGGAAAACAGAGTCAGGATGTCTTAAAGCAACTGATGGAACTCCTATTGTTAAGCTTGATATGGGTAACATTCAGACTGGCATTGAAGATTTGGAAAAAAAAGGACTAATTTGTCGGTTCGTGGGTTTTCGTTCGAGTCTATCTGCTTTCAAAGTTTGGGCTGCAAAAAGTTGGAAAACTAAAGGTGAGTTACAAATCTCTATTTATCCAAATGGTTATTTTCTTGTTTTATTTGCTAATAATGAAGATAGAGAGAAAAATTTTCAAGGGGGTCCTTGGTTTTTTGGAAGGGCGGGGCTTTTCATGAAGCCCTGGCATACTAAATTTAAAGCCAAAGAAGAGATGCCTTCTATAGCTCCCGTGTGGGTTAGACTCTTTGGC